>OX419721.1:34398624-35784624 GCA_948474765.1 Patella depressa
GTAGCACTAGTAGCAGGTCATGACCAGCAAATTTCTCTAAAAGAAAGCTGTACATTTCTATTTCATCAACTATTAAATATTACTAAAATCAATAGGCTTCATCTCTATTTGTCATTACACATTGGTATGAATTACAAAATTATACTTACATATCTTTTTTGACTGGTTCTCGCAACTTTTTCATTGTTTTAATAGCCTCACCCCTCTCAAGCTGCAAAACATTCTGGAAGTACTGGTCATCACTAAAATCTAACTGTGAAAACAATATAGGTAATTAATTCAATGTGAAGTAAATTTCGTGACCATAGCCACTTACTGGAGTATATAAGACATACCTTTAAAATTGAAATAAAATGTAATTTTAAAAATAATTTCATATTGTTCTAAAATTTTATTAATTACATAGTATTTACGGTACACCATCTTTTGTTTCAATAAAGCACGAAGAATGAGACCAAATTGCTATTTTGATCAATTTCTCGATCCAATAAAAACAGCTGCTTGTATGGATACAGACATTCATGTTTAATTTGATATTCATTGATATGCTATCTATTAAATGTTACTGTAGTATGTGTGCATTGTCTTTATTCACAATTATATAGGTTATATTATCTATCAAATGTCATGTATATAACTCAGGATACAGATTCTGCCATTGCTCCCAATGAGGACACCAATAAAGCACAATATTATAATAATAACGGATAAGATGTTTTTTCTGTAATTGTCTCTATTAACACCGAAATTTAATAGTTAAGTTTGTCTTTCTGCTACAAATTCAAACACCGGGGGTACAAAGATATCTAAAAGGCAAACATTCATAACTTACCAATTCATACCTCTTATCTAATAGTTCAGAGTCTGTTATGAATTCTGGATAACCTATTCTTTCGTTCATAGCATTAGCCTGTAACAAATAACACAAAGCATGTAACATTTAAAATTACCAGATGTAAAACTAGCCGTAGAAAAAGAAATGAGATATAAATGATAAAAATAACAAATCAATGCTCAATTCAAGGATTTGTATTGGTCACTTGGGGAATCTATTTAATCTTTATAAAAAAAAATCTTGGATGTCTTTATAAAATTTTAATTAAATTGGTATTATTCTTTTATTTTCAATAATATATGGACTAAGATTTAATAATGATTAAACTATCACATGCTTTAATCGACATGTTTACCATCTTAACTAAAGCTAATATCGGAGCAACACATTATCTTTTCTAGTCAACAGTTAACGAACAAGATATTTTTTTACCTTTTCTCTTGCAAAAGCCTTTGTTTCTTCATCCATCCAATCATTTTCTTCAAGTAGTTCATTAAATGCTGCACGGATATCATGGATCATTTCTAAAGCCTACAAGCAGTAAAAGAAGACAGGAATTAGAGATGATATAACACAGTATTAATTTAATTAAAATGGTAGTTTATATTTAAAGTATGATATGACAGTTACATAATATAGATATCTAATACTTACTGTATCTTTGCTTTCTTTTTTAAAATTGTCCTCAATAAACATGGCTCCAACAGCCATACCAAGTCTTTCATTAACATATTCTACACACTTCTGCCATCGTATTTTATCTCTCTTCACACCCTTTTTATAACAAGCATACAGATGAGGTTAAAACAGTTACATGCAATCAGTTTGTTAATAAAAATCCAAATATTTGGGGTATTTCATATAGCCCCCCTAAAAATCAAATTAGCCCCCCCTCCCCAATATTTCGCCAAAAATAGTGATTTCTTAGGAGTGTTCTTAGCCGGCCACATCCTCAGCCCCTCCAAAACATTCTGTAGTCCCCCTAAAACATTCCGTAGCCCCCCCAAGTTATATGAGCTGGCTACGGGCCCGTATTTCATTAATAAATAAATCAATAATATGAATTAATTTCCAAATGTACAATGGACGTCTATTTAATATTAACTGATTTATCAATTACCTAACTTTTAAAGAGTGCAATAAGGGAGGTAACTTAAACAGTAACATTGACTCTCAATATGTTTCTTGTGTAATGCAAAATCTTTTGATCCAATATCTTCTTAAACTCTGGGATAAGATGGTGCAGTTCGAGATAAGAGACATCGTATGGCACCGCCGATCCTCATTTATTTCAATCATACTTACATTTTCAACCATCCATAAAATAAATTAAAATTTTACCAGGGGGTGAGGGTTGGCGACGGTCTGAGTTCTGTCACCCATGTTAATAATCCTATAAGAGGAGTGTCGGTCTTGGTTTTTTGGTTGGCCATGTTTTTTTTAAGCCCTACTTTGTCTCTATTAAAACCTACCTGTAGAACTCTTCTGTACTCATTTCTTATTTTTTGGAAATCTTCTGTTAATTCTGGAGCAAATCCTAACAAAACTCTCCATATGACATAATTAGCAATTGTTCTGAATAAAATGAAGAAAAAGTTACCATATAATAGTGCTGAATGAATGACAAATGAATAGAAATAAAATGGGGTATATGTTTCACTTTTCTGCTGCACAAGTGTTTATGCAACCGGGCATACGTAGTTCTACCAGGGAAATTTTCCTGTCCTGCCACTCTGACAAGGAAAAACCACACCAGAAGATCATGCGATTGAACACAAGACCTCCAGGTTAGTGAGCCAAATCTACCTATTGCACTATTTTTCTAGTATATCTTCAAATGTTATATAAATTAATATTTCAACAATTATTCACATGACAAGCCCATAATTAACTCTCGATGAATGGATAATAAAGACTAGAAAT
The DNA here is from genome assembly GCA_948474765.1 of Patella depressa. Taxonomy (NCBI): domain Eukaryota; kingdom Metazoa; phylum Mollusca; class Gastropoda; family Patellidae; genus Patella; species Patella depressa. Next base: position 34,401,383 of record OX419721.1, read on the forward strand.
GGTACTTGACAATTAAAACTATCCTCTTAACTTTTCACCCATAACTTCACTCAAAATAAAGTTATGAGACTAAAGTTTTTAATTCATTTATTTCTCTTAATCTATTTTTGAACTTTATGAAAAAAAAATGACCAGCCCTTTACCTCAATTTTACTTAATACATATTTAACAAACTGCATTTAACTATACAATGATATTGAAAGCCTACACAAGCATTTGCCTTCCTTCAATTTCGAATCAAACGGAATTTAAAATCTCTGTTAGCACCATAGATAACTAAAATTAATACTTGAGAGAGGCAAATCCAAAAGAGCATTCAGAGCTCAATTTTTAAAAAAATAAACAGCATTATATATGAAGTGAAATGGTTTACTTACCTTGGAGGAGTGTTTTGAAGTATCTTTAACATATTAATTAAATAATCTTTAGCAAACAATACCACGCTCTCATCTTCTGTGATCTCAGAAGGTATAAATTTTCTAAAATATTCCAGCCAATCAAACTGTAGAATATGATGAAATTTATTCAAATAATTGATATACATTCAACGGGTGGAGAGAGAAAGAGAAATGGGGATTAATGTCCACTCGACACAAACTAGGTCATTTCGGGACTAACATATGATTTAATTTTATTTCAATAATTCGGTTGCGCGTAGGGGTCTTTAGCAGTGGGAGGAAACCGGAGGACCTGGAGAAAACCTACGAGGTTGGACAGGCGACCCTACTCCGTACAACAGGGGATGCTATACGACGCCAGTTGACTCAATTACAGGCTTTATGAAACAGCACGCACGTGCTAACCATTCAGCCATCCACCCCCCCCCCCCCATTCAATGGGGCCAGAAATGATTCTAGGGATGGGAGGAGGTAAACAAGTTGATTCTGGGATACAAACACCACAGTTCTTGGACATTAAACGGTAAACCCCGTTGCAATCTAATGGGTTGGTTTATAAATACAAGTTTACAGTGTGAATTATTCCCATAGATATATTTTTATAAGAGAAGTGGAATGATACATCTGAAGTGAGTATTAAGTTAATTAAGACCTACCCCTGTTGTCATTTGTTGTAATCGTTTAATTGTTACTTTAGTATATATAGCACCAGTATCATGACGTTCTGCTTGTGGTTTCGTTACCTGTAAATACATATAGACTGTAAGGATACATGCAAATCATGTCCAGTAATAATCATTTAATTCTCGGAAAGCTAATAAGATCAAATATGTGATATTAAAATATTGCACCATCAATCCTAAAGAGTACTTCAAAGACCATCAATAAATATTAGTGAATTAGATTAATTGGGATTATCATGTCAAAGTAGTATGTTCTGTTTGGAAAAGAGTAAGCATAATCTGCCATTTATGCCAACTCACTTTTTTTCATAGGTGTACTATGAAATCTGGGACTGCCACTTTAATTTGTTTAACAACAGATTAAATTATTTGTACTTACATTTGCCAACCTTGTTTCAAAATCAAAAACATTTTGTAAATCTATCTTAGCTGATTCTTCTGTAGCACCTAACAACATGGCCATATCGTACATATATTTCCTGTAAGCTCGTATATTTTCAGAATCTTTATCATTTAAATAATACTCTCTGCTAGGCATACCGAGAACAGGCTGATCTAACTGAAAAATATAAGTCATACCTCAAGAAAAATACAACAATAGTAGTAAATTTAACGATAATTTAGTATACAATATATATATACTATTATATATAGCAAATTGAATGTGATATGGGGAGGCGTGTATACCACTTTGTACAATATAGGCCTGCAGCCAAAATTTCTAGCTTGCTTAGAAACACAATTCCGCTACTTGGTCCTCCCAAATAAACAAGCTATACATTTTTGGAAAGCTTATAACACCAGGAACACAAATCCAGAGAATTCCAAGCAAAAGGTGTGCACCAGGCCTGGATCAGGATTAAGTGGAGGGGGGGGCACACATTGGAACAAAGAGTAATATGTTGCAACCTTGGATTGCTTGGGCGGAGACAATGTGAAAATCATGTTTATATCATCTATTAAAGAGCAGATATGTGAACTATGACAGTAACAAAGCAAACTTTGGAATATACCGCTAAATTAATCCACGATGGTAACCAGGAACATGTTCATTGATACAATTATATATATATTAGTCAGATCGAGTAGCGTAAGTATACCCGAGCACTGACTGGTAACAAATGAAGGGTTTGAGAACTGGTTTTCTCTGACAATGGTTCTTGCTGTGAGATTTTGGATGCATTGAAGGTGATTTTGTTGATTATAAGGAAGATTAGCAAGAAGACTATTATAATTATCCAGGCAGGATAGAATCAATAGCTGCAACCAAATCCTGTGTGAGAACAATGCAGATAGAACTGATGTTTATCAGAAGACAGTGGCATTTTCTACACATATCATGAAGATGTTGTGTAAAGGTCAGACAACTATCCAATAATGCGACTAAATTCTTGAAAAATGTTGTTGATGGAAATTCAATATCTCTGTGCTAATGAGCAATTTTCGGTTTATGAGGTTTGATAATTGTGTGTTTGGACTGAAAAGGTTAACTTTATTTTTATCTTCATTTAGTTTCAAGTGATTAAGATCCATCCAGGTTTTGATTATTCCAATACTTGATTTTGAAGACATTTTTGTACGCAAGTCAAATTGATCTGATCAAGGAACAAAAGAATCTAAAATCTACATAATTTGAGATTCATTAACACCTAATTCATGAAAATCTTTACATTTAGGTGTTTTAAACATACATCCACAGAATTTTTCTGAACATTCCGGCTAATGAAGATGATTATATATGTCTGGACAGCAAGGCTACGACTTACTCTTATTTTCAATTCCCACTGTCATTGGTTCTTTTCAGTGCACAGCATTGTACACACGATCAAAGTTTTTTGTCCCATCCAAACAAATAGTCTGGTTAGTTCTGACCTTAAAATCACTTTAATTACAATTGACTTTACAGTCTTTTCTGTTAAATTAAGATTTAATTTTCCAAATAATCACTTGAATTTCAATTGACTTTATAGGTTTTTTTTCTGTTTAATTAAGGTTTAATTTTCCTTATAATCACTTCAATTTCACTTGACATCATAGTTTTTTTTTCTATCAAATTAAGGTTTAATTTTCCTTATCACTTAAATTACAATTGAATTTCTAGTCTCTTTCTGTTAAATTAATATGGTTTAATTACAATTGACATTCAAGTCTCTTTCTGTTAAATTAAGGTTTAATTACAGTTGACTTTCTAGTCTCTTTCTGTTAAATTAAGGTTTAATTACCATTGACTTTCTAGTCTCTTTCTGTTAAATAAATATGGTTTAATTACAATTGACATTCGAGCCTCTTTCTGTTAAATTAAGGTTTAATTACAATTGACTTTCTAGTCTCTTTCTGTTAAAGTTCCAATAGCATATTTTCTAATAAAGTCAAAACATAATTATTTCTATTTCTTTTGCTCAAAATGTTGTCAACTCACTATTATACGATCATGGGCAAAATTTCATGGGGGTTAAAATGGTTGAGACAGGCTGATTGAGGAGATAGTAACTCAATTACCTCCCTTGTTTTCCCATTCCTCTCCATGGACGGCCATCTTCAAACGTTTGAATTTGAAGTTGAAAATGATATATGTGCCAATTTCTCAACTGGCAATAGTGAATTATAGGATTAATAGGATTATTCTTTAACAAGGTAGGACTGTTTATAGGTACAATCTATTTTAGGGCTTTATTTTAATACATTTTAAAAATATAACCTAAAAATATGCTATTGGAACTTTAAATAAAGGTTTAATTACCATTGACTTTCTAGTCTCTTTCTGTTAAATTAAGGTTTAATTGTCCTTAAAATCACTTTAATTACACTTGACTTTCTGGTAAATTAAGGTTTAATTGTCCTTAAAATCACTTTAATTACAATTGACTTTCTGGTATTTTTCTGTTGAGTTTATTGCTTTTTTCTGTTAAAATAAGGTTTAATTTTCCTTATAATCACTCACTTAAATTACAATTGACTTTCAAGTCTCTTTCTGTTAAATTAAGGCTTAGTTGACTTTATAATCACTTAAATTACAATTGACTTTCTAGTATTTTTCTGTTGACTTTATAGTTTTTTTTCTGTTAAATTAAGGTTTAATTTTCCTTATAATCACTTAAATTATAATTAACTTTATAATTATTTTATATTAAATTGAGGTTTCATTCTCTTTAAAATCACTTAAATTAAATCTAAGTTTCATTTTCCATAAAGTTGAAATCACATATTCAATATGGATTTCCAATTTTTATTTGGTTGGCAATTCTCATCTGTTGAAAGCATTATTATTTAATGACAAGCAGCGAATGTATATAACTTTAAGGTTACAAAGATATGAATACTAAATCGTAACACACTATAATCTTGCTTTCAGACACCAAAAAATAAGAAATCAATATCACGTAATATCATGTGTGTGTGTGTGTAAGAAAGCTTAAATGCGACACAATAAATCTAACCATTAAAAATAATGAGATATAAGATTATATATTACAATAAAAGAAGATAAAATATGAGGAGATGGCAACTAATAGACTAATGTATCAATATATGTAATTATGTTTTACACACATCTATGTCATGTCTACTTCACAGATTCAGTTTACTCATCTGATGGAGGGCAATTTGGTACATCATTGTACTGATTTTTTTGTACTCTCATATCGTATACCTGCTTCGTATTTTATAACATAACACCTCTTCAATTATAATTTACATGACTCAATAACAATAAGATAGGTTGCCAGTCAATGAAACATATGATCACAGCAGCTAAGTCATCCAGGCAGTCAACACGGGTTGATGCATTTTTTCTCTTTTGTCAGTAATGAAAAAATTTATAACACACTAAAATCTGAATATGAGTAACAACCCATTAGGTAATTATAGTAACAACCCATTAAGTAATTATCAGAAATCATTAATCATTGTATAAATTTATAGTTAATTGAATAGTAACTTTTAGCCTCTGGGGTGTCAACAAGATTTTATAAAGTGATCAAGGGTCATAATTCTGGCAGTAATTATCAGAAATTGTTGAAAATTAATAGGTTTCTTGGTCTAATGACAAGGATACTCTGTAAATTTAAAGCCAGAAAGAGAAATGAGGTATAACATGCATTCAACACAAACCAGGTCATTTCGGGACAAACATGGTTCAATTCTATGATTTGCTGGAGGACCCTAAATCTAAGATAATTCAGCAAGTCACATGTTCGTCAAAAACAAAATGAAAGAATGTTTTTAAGTCTGTAAAAGTGTACGACATTAAACAGTTTCTCCTTAAAATATTGACTATTTAATTTTTTTGTGGGGCCTGTACTATATGATTTGTTAAATAAAAGGACCCATTGCAAAATTAAGACTTTCATATTTGAATGTTATATCTATAACGATCAATGTCTCCAGCTGTCAATCTGTTTGAGTATGGACAATATTTATAAAATAGAAATCTGGTTTAGAACTTCGAAGTTTGATGCTAAAGATTAGATAAATTAGTTTTGACAGAATGATAGATTAAATGTTTGTGTTTGACGTAAAGACGGAAGTATAATAGTCCATGTCTCGACTGTCAAAGATGTATTGTATTGTTTACCTGAATAATATTGGCTGATGAGTTTTTGTCGTCTGCGCCAACCCAACAATCTATCAATATTGGTGCATTATACTGGCCTCGTAAATATCCTAACATATCTTCTACCACAAAATTACTTGAGTCCCATGTTGGTTCGATAACCGGCCATTTTCCCAAGTTGTCCAATACTTTTCTTAATGGGTCGACACCTACTTTCTCTAACTGAGCTAAAATAACAAAGTAAAAAATTCAAAATCAACTTTCATCAATAAATTTGTCTGGCATATCAGAAATCTGAGAGGCTTCTGCTATGTTCCACTCTCCTTTATATTTTACTTTGTGAGCTTAATTAATTCTCTCCTGTGTTTTTAGAAAAAATAAATTTTCAATAAAGTGCTAGGAGACAGGCGATTCATTATTGATGATAAAACCACAGAATAACACTAGTTGAGAAAGGAGTTTAAAGTAAGATGAAAAATCTAAGCACACAAAGCAAACTTGGGGTCAGTTTGGCACATGTATATTAGAATTAACTCATTTAAAATATATACATATGTCAGATACATTTTTCTCAGAATTAACTGTATCTACATATATATGCTGATTCTGTTGTTGTTGCACTTCATCTCTTTGACATTAATAATTTCAGACTCTCTCCATTGAATCGTGAAATAACAACAATAAAGTTGTGAAATTGCCTTGTTCCACTACATGTAATTATTTGCTCAATACAGTCCATGGGTACTCTATTTATTGACCATGTCAATTTCATTTCAGCTTTTGTTTTTCTAGTCTATATTTTTCTAGCAAAAATCTACTAGGGAAGTGTCACTGCAGTAAAACATTACTAAGGCAGTGTCATTCTTGTAAAAACTTAACTAGGTACTGTCACTCTAGTAAAATAGTACTTGAACAGTTTCACTCTAGTAAAACAGTACTACGACAGTTCCTCTCTAGTAAAACATTACTAGGGCAGTAGCACTCTAGTAAATACATTACTGGGACAGAGACAATCTAATGAAAACATTACTAAGGAAGGGTTATTCTATTAAAAAAATTATATTACAATAGAAACTGTACCAGGGAGTGTTAGTCTAACAGAGAAACTTTACCAAAGCAAAGGAATTCAAGTCAAATCTTTACCAGCTTCACTAATACATCATTCAAAAAAAAAAATGTTATTAGGGTTGTGACATTCTTGTAACAAATTTAATAGTGCAGTGCCAAACTGGAACAAACTTAACCAAACCAGCGTTGTTCCAGACAAAGCTTTATAAGGACAGCATGTTTTATTCAAGAATAAACTTCAGGCCAATGCCATTCTAGTAAAGATGTTAACAGGGAAATGTCATTCTAGTGAAAACATGACCAGAACTATTTATATATGTATATCAATAATAGTAAGTATATATTACCTATAGAGAGTTAATTAAATACTTACTAACATTAACACAAGATTTATATAATATTTTAGCTTTAATTGATGCTTGATTATCGTCAATACTAGGTGGTTCCTCTAACTGACCTGTCAATCAAAGACATACTCTTTTATTTCAAAATATTAACATAGATTCAGGTGTGCCTTTTCTGTAATTTTGGGATATCAAAACTCCTATGAAACATATATAATATGGCAAATAAAGAAAAGTTAAATTAATGTCAATGAATATGAAGAACTCTATTTTTAATCTCCCCTTTTTTTAATTTATTGTTTAAATATTATAGAAGATCTGAATCCACAAAATGGTGATTTTATTTTATCTTTAATACCATTACCTTTTAATATAATTTGAAGTTCATCATGGAGTTTCTCAAAAGTGTTAAAACTGGATTTATCTTCTGGAATGACATGTTTTTTATTCCACTGACCACAGGCATATTTAAAAAAGTCTTCACATGGGTCAGCTGTAAAATCCATTCCTTCCATAAGTTTGGCAGCTAAAAGAGAACTCAGAACATACAGTAATTGTTATAAGAATGGTAGAGGAATTTGATCTGCAGAAAACTATATATATTTCATTTGTGTTCACCATGCTGAAAACATTCTGTTCATTCTTGACTAATTTCAATCAATGTGCATGGACAACTGGTAAGTTATGTATAAGGCACATCTTGCACTGGCCTTCAGGTCTACTGGCTAAAGGGCCATAGGATTTATTTTTCTAATTTGAAAAAAATACCACCAATCCATGATATGTCACATGAAATTTTATAATGATTGACCACATAACTTGTCAAGTGAATTTTACTTGGTAATATCTGTACTATTGGTAATGTATTAAGAAGAATTCTGAGAGTATTGCTGAAGCAGTGAAGCAGTTTGTCATGTCCCTTAATGGGCCAGAATAAATTTGACAATGGATTTCTGCACCAACTGGGCTTCTGAAGACTGGCATACACAGTGCATTTAATTGTGAGGGAAATTTTGCATGGAAAGTGGCGCTACAGCTGACTTATATTTCAAATTTTAATTGGAAAGGGCTCTTTTATGTGCATGCCAATATAGCATGATCTCAATTGTTCATAGCATCCAATCGCTTAGACACTATTCCTGCACCATTAAGGTTTCAATGGTATGCTCAGGACCTCATCTTTCATTTCAGAGTCCCACTGAGTGGCTGTATAAAGTGCTATCTTGGGTTTCATGAGATTACATAGATAAGTCTGCACCAATGGTGGATTTATACAGTTTTAACTCTTGAAATATATGTAAATATTGTAAATGATATGATTTGTTGTAATTTCTACCGGTAATGCAATAATCTCAGAATGCTTATTTGTTTATAAGACCAAAGGCAACTCCACTTAAAACTACAAGCAAAAGTGTTGGATCTGAGCATTACTGGAATACTGGTTATATCAGACGTGTTAGTTTGGCTCTAACTACATTATTTCTCTAGGATTTTAAACAAATTCATGTTTTTCTCCCTGAACTGCATATGTAGGGTTACCTTTAGGACATAAAAGTATTAAAAAGTCTTCTTTTTGGGCACAAGTTCTATTACAACTATTTTTATTTTACTTCATAGCAACTGATATTATTTTCTAATATCAGAAATTTAACATTGAAATTCAGTTTTGTCATACCACCGACTTCCTTATAGTATATCAAAACATCTGTGACAATGATGGCATGATTAATAAAGTGAGACAGAAGCGTACAATTCGTAAACATATGTTTATCATTATATCATCAAATGTGAGGATTTCCGTCTGATTTGCTTATTGACCAATACTACCGTTTTACAAGACCAGAAAACTAAGGGTTAAAGAATTGATACAATGGAAATAATGACAAAGATTTGTGAATGGAAACAAGGCTACATGTGGATGACAATGAATTTGATGGTGATGCCCAGGGCCAACTCTTTGAGTGTATGCCCTGTTGCCACCAAGTGTAAGCCAATGCACACAGAATGAAAAAGGAATTTAAATTTTAAATTTGTAAAACTGCTGAAAGTATAAGCTATTTATTTAAATCAAAAATGAAACGTCCTACTATTCTGCTCCAATCGGGCTGATGAAGATGGCCATGTCAACTTGTAGGGTGATATGAAGGTAATTTTTTCTGATCAATGACACTCTCGCACTCGTATATTGAATTCACACTGTCAAGGGTTCTTTTACGTGCTTGCCAATGTTTACAACGGACCCCAGTTATTCGGCCCTTTCAAATTTTGATTCAACTCTCTGATTGGAAAAACACAAATTAGGCCTATTCTTACCTGTTTGGACACATTTTCGGGAATTACAAAACCCTTCTGGATGACCTGTAAAAATAAACAACAACCATGGTAAGAAAATTGGACGGATTTGGGAATCAATTTCAATGCAATGAATATACATATAGTTTTGCTATACAGAGGACCAATAACAACCTTATTAGCACATGTCGGTTTTGGTATTTATATAATTGATTGACAAAATATTGATCAACATACTGTAGTTTTAAAGCTTTAGCAAACAATCTCTACTTTTCAGAAAGTTCTAAAAATTTTCCAGCTCAACAGGCAGGTCTCTCACAATGCATATTTTGACCCTGCCATACATTTTCATTTCAGAATTACTTGACACATACTCTAAATACTGCACAAGTGATAAGTCTAAACAAGGCAGGAAAATGCTGACAAACTTTCTCGATCAACGCCTGCATTAAACATGATACCTTCAGGTTTGTAACTCACTCAACTAAATCACAAATAACAACATTCTAAATTAGTAGGGCTCTGTGGAGCAATCAAAAACAAACATATTTGCTATGGACAGTGGAAATTAAATTTCATAGAAGAAAAAAAGACAGATGTAGGAAACCACTCTATATCAATCTAAAGTGAATTAGAGAAATGGGGTTTAACATCCACTTGACACAAACTAGGTCATTTGGGACTAACACATGGTTTTTAATTTTATTTCAATAATTTCCTTGTGCGTAGGGGTCTTTAGCAGTGGGAGGAAACCGAAGGACATGGAGAAAACCCACGATGTTGAACAGGCGACCTTACTACCTGTCACATACAACCGGGGATTCGAAACCACGCCAGTTGACTCAATGACAGGCTTTATGATACAGCATGCACATACCTTACCATTCGGCACATGCTTACCATTTGGCCATCTCCCCACCCCTATTTCAATCTAGGAATAAAAATAAATGGTTGACGTGCCATATATGCCCTTATTTTGTAAGAGATGGACAAAGCACAAGCGTAACAAGTTATTTTCGTACAAGGGGGCATAATCCAGGATGTTACAGTTCACCATGTGTCAATATCAAAAGGAATCAAGAACTTTGGGATATAAACATATATTTAAAGTTAATCAAAATCGGATAAAAATTGTGAATAAATAAAATTCGTCAATAAATAAAATGTGAATAGATGTATGGATGGAGAGAGAGGTGATGACACATGAAAAAGTAGGCGTATAAAATAATGACTGGATAAAAATTTTCCCACACATTTCATATGGGCCAAATTAAATTTACTGCAACAAAATCAGCAGAATTTAAGAGGCAATTAAAAAGATTTTATATGATGCCAAATGTATAAATGTGTGGGCAGAACTCTAAAACCAGCCAAATGACCCAAAGGCATACAGTGTGATTTCTAAAAATTTGTTCCATAAATACATGTACATGAATATATAAGTGAACAAAATCTGCTTTCAATTCATAACAGCCTGCAACATATACTGAGCACCATAGAAAACGCATCACTTAGTTTTTCGTATAACAAAATGATCCTGTAAACATATCTTATTTATTTTGCTTCTTATTGTGAATAATATTCAAATGGGAACACATCAATAACAACACATTTGTACACTTATGGATGTTTGATCTGTAATCAACGGTACAAAGTCACAGGAGTACGACAAAGATGGTTAATTGTCAGTAGCGCGTGTGTCCTCCATTGGCTCTTAAGCACGCTGTGCAGCACAATTAACCATTTATATCTTTTAATTCGTCACCCACTACAAACTGACTATGAAATGGGGTAAAAATTTATAGCGTCCTGTTATATCACCTATATGCAACTCTCATAAATGCACTAATAAGGATATTTGCCTGGACAGAGACTCTAACACCATTCTTATTCCAAATGTCAAAGTTTTTTTTTACATGCATTCCAACGTCAACCCATCTGAATGACTAGACACCATCCTTGCTAGACGGGGGGTTGGGATGGCCTAGTGGTCTAGAGTGCCGCGCTTCGACCTCTAGCTTGCCGGTCACCTCTGGCTTGCGGCTGTTGTTTCAAGCCCTGATGTGGCATGGAGATAGGGGCACCTTCTCAACTTCGTGGGTTTCCTCTGGACACTCTGGTTTCCTCCCACTGCTAAAGACCCTATGCGCAAGCGAATTATTGAAATAAAATGAAACCATATGTTAGTCTCAAAATGACCTAGTTTGTGTCGAGTGGACGTTAAACACCATTTCTCTATCTCTCTCTCCTTGCTAGACCCTCTGTCCTGCACCACCAACAAGGGGAAACCATGGAAGATTATCCTGACGATCTTTTTCAGCCAACGCCGACAGCAGACTAGAGAGATCCTGGTTAGCGAGTCAGCATCTTATCCACTGAGCCGCTGTGGCCCATTCTAACATCTTTTGCCATAAAAGAGACTTTGTGGCCTATCAAATCCATAGCTCTCCTACATGTATTTGGTTATCAGATATTGTATAACACATGCAATTAAGTAGAAACACCCTGAGAGATCAGAACTGGTACCAATACTTGATTCCTTTGTCTAAAGAAGTGGTTAATTATATGTCAGTATTTCAATCCTTATATTCATATAAACACTTTGATATATAATTATTCCATTCATTACATTCTCAGATCTCCGTTCATTAGCATACTTTAACATTGTGGCTGACAGCTTTACATTTTTAGTTAATTATGGTCAAAAGTATAGCGGGGTATTAAAACAGATCAAACTACAAAATTCTTATTCGAATAACCCCACTACTACTGACCTATATTCCAATAGCGATTCCATGTTGCATAAAGAGACAATCCCTAAAACAACCTCGTAAATATTGTACATAAGGGAATTATGCTATTCAACTTGCCTGACAGCTGTCATTTGTCAAATTGTACAGCCATACAGTATTGTTGGTTATAAAACTCGAACAACGTTTCATTAGTCGTGATTACAAGCAATAAATTATTACATTCTTGTAATTACTTCATAAAAACTGACTTTTAATTGACAAAACCGCAATCATTAAAAAGAAATCGGATAAAAAAATCAATTATTTGAAAACATTCAGAAAGGCAAACAATTCTTCTTGTGATGTCTTGATTGTGGCGTGTTTCTAGGTAATTGGCTGTTACATTAAAGGTTTATTAAGCAAGTGTAGTAGAGAGGAGATTGTTTAGTGTCCTGAGAAAATAGGCTGAACCAGATATCAAGAGAGTTAATGATCACGCGACAGGAGGTAATTGCTAGTCATGTGGAAAACTGCTGATAGATATTATTAATCAGAATGTGCAAACTATCATTTAAACCCTCCCCATTATCACACCAATCCTTGATAATCAAGACAAACACTCCACATGCAGTCAACCATATACTACTGATAGTTCACTTAAAGGAGAACACCATCAAAGTATAACATTCTCATAACTTTATAAACTGCTTGATAAAGAGAATACACAGGACACATTTCTATTGTTCAAAGACAATTATTGCTTATTAACTGGGCAACCTTTTGACAAGGCTTCTCTAGTCTTGATCAAGCAATGATGATGAAATGGGGTTTAATGTCCTACTCTTCTGCTCGACTGGGCTAATCAAGACGGGCATACATCATGCAGTGTGCTAGGAGGAATATTTTGCCTGGATTCCAACTGCTACAGGATCTTTTACGTACACACCAGTGTGTACACAGAACCTTGTTTTGGGGGCCATCCCAACAATACGCTCTCCATCCTCCACAACTGACAAGGGCAAACCATGCCGGGAAATCCCAATGGACATTCTCAGCCAACACTCAGAGCTTAACACTAAAGAACAGTTTCTAAGGCTTGATTATTTACAGATCAGAGTTTTGAAACAAGAATGTTTTGTGTTGAGATTCAAAATGGCCGACATATATATACCTTAGTTAATGATGACAAATCAGACACTTCCTACTGATTTCTTTAAGGGGAGAGAGAAATGAGGTTTAATGTCCACTCTTAAAATATGCTTCCATTTTATTTCTATAATTTGCTTGAGTGTAGGGAAACCGAAGGATCCAGAAAAACTCACAAGATTGGACAAGCGACGTACAAATGGGAAATAACAGACAGACAGGTGTAGGCCACCCTATCCCCCTGATTTTTTAAAGTTACATTCTCACGAAGTTATTTATCGGGTGGTTATTTTCAATAAAAGTATGGCAAATTTGGTATATATGTCACTAGAAAAATAAGGGATCACCCCAAAAACACCCATGGGGCAAGTACTGGCAACCCGACAGCTTCGTGCCTGCCAGCTTTACTTTGGGAACAATTGTAATTTCTTGACCAATCCGTTAAGTGGTTTTGAGAACACTTAAGGGTATAAACGGATAACAAACTGCAATTAAAACAGTGGAAAAAGAATTTGGCAGAGGATAATTCCAGAATTTACTTAGACTTCAATATATACAGTCAGTGCTGGATTAACCATAAGGCAAATAAGGCACGTGCCTTAGGGCCAGCAAAAATCCAGGCCAAAAGATAATTAAGCCCCCCCAAAAATGGTCTGTGGTGTCATATTGAGTTGCATTCCACTCAAATTGTGGCCTGCATCCTAGCTAGGCAGTGAATGGGAATATGTAGGCTACTTATAGTAAATAAAGTGCTGTCAATGTTCTGTTGTTCGTAATAAATTTTCTGTTGCTAAATTTAACTTAATTCCTTTTGTCAATGAGCCCAACACATATCTGTATTTTCAGGCCACCTATCAAAATGTGCCTTAAGGCCAGCAGAGCCTTTATCCGGCACTGTATACAGTAAGTAATGACAAATGCATTCTGAAAAATGGGCCCACAGTCAATCAAAGTTAGGTGACAAACATGGCCTCTGAAAACAGATTTTTGATAGCTTGTTGTTTCTCCTCACAAATACAAACTTTTCAGAGGAATTTGAAGCAAATTTTTGATAGATTAATTAGTTTGATTATATGTTTAGTCCAAATATCTCATCAAATCACTCAGTTTGTACTTTGTACGCAGGAAGGTTTCTATTACTTGAAGGAGAAGAAAACAAGATCTAAATGCATCAAAGTACAACCTTTCTTAAACTTTGTAACATGTCTTGATAAAGTGTAGCCCACCAGATACTGAATTCTACAAAATCTATAATCATGGGTGACACTAAATAGAATATCAGTAAAATCCTGATTTTTAGAACAAGATTAAAGATGAAATCCTTTGGGAATTGAAACCAATTATTGGATTATTTCTTTTGACCAGTGAGCTGAGAGGGTAACCTTTAGAATGTTTTGTTCAACTTTGATAAATCAATGATCAAATTCATTTATTCACATGAGTGGAACATTCAACTGCCACATCATGATTCACTGAAAAGTGGCAAGACCAAAAGGTATTTATGACCTACAGGAATTGAATCACAGAAAACACAAAAAAATTCCTTTCATATAGGTACTGGTACTACATATATTTACTGGGTCCTAATAACATCCCCTACTTTATGACAGAAATGGGTACAATACTAAAAAAAATACTAAAATGAAATAGGGTTTAAGGTCCTATTTTTCTGAAACAACTAGGTTTATGTTTGAAATTTTAAAATTGATATTGCTACTTATATGATGTTATTATTTTGATGTTTTAATCTCATCAAACTGATCTTTCATGACGTTTTTGTTTAGAATACAAATGTAATAAGCCAGTCACAGTAGTCTATCAAAATCTTTATAAATATATATCCAATGCCTATCCATATATTTTAGTTGAACATGACATAAGGGAAATTTTTAAAAAAATCTCTGACCCAGGGTAGAGCAAAAAATTCCCTATTTCAACCTAAATCTACAAGATCAAGTACACCAAAAAATTGCACGTCAAGGTGAAATGTATTAGGGTTTAACATCTGCTCCGATTGGGCTAAAGAAGACAGACAATTCAAGGTTAACTCTGTAATAAATAAATACTGAATAAATGTAT
Organism: Patella depressa; assembly: GCA_948474765.1. Taxonomy (NCBI): domain Eukaryota; kingdom Metazoa; phylum Mollusca; class Gastropoda; family Patellidae; genus Patella; species Patella depressa. The sequence continues at coordinate 34,416,677 of OX419721.1, forward strand.
AACGTCAAAAATATTTATAAGGATATCTTTCATTAAAGCATTCTAAAACATATGCTGCCAGGTAATGACTTTGTGTGTCTACCAGAAATATTTTATAAGTCTGAAAAGAAAATCTCAAAAACTCTGATGTGGAGAACACAGCACTGGCAGGACAGGAACTCTTTTAAAAGTCTTTTCAATGCATGAATAGGGTTTGACAAAAACATTTCTTAAAACTGTGAGCTGTTTGGACTGTCAAGGGTTCTTTTAAGTGCATTCTAAATTGTACATACAATTTTGTTTTTTGTCCCATCCAAATGCCTATAGATACTGTTCCCTGCTAGGATCTCTGTCCTGCACCACTGACCACATTGGAAAATCTTAGGGAACTTTCTCTTGAATGAGGAATTACCTAGATAGTGAGCCAATATGTTATCTAAACCACCACCACAGATGGAGAGAGAGAGAAATGGGGTTTAATGTCCACTCCACACAAATTAGGTCATTTCGGGACTAACACATGGTTCCATTTTATTTCAATAATTCACTTCTGTGTAGAAGTGGGAGAAAACCAGAGAAAACTCACAAGGTTGGACAGACACCTCTAGTCCTTGTCACGTACAACAATTGAATGAGTTGACTCAATGACAGACCATTCCCCCCCCCCCCCACACACACACTACAGATGGACTTTTATATAAAACTGTGACTCTTAATGACACTACTGTCTGTGCCTCACCGAGATCTGTATACCATACTACTTGTGGTCTGGTTCTCCAGCACTTACTATTTATCCCAGTTTTGGCTCCTGGTGAAAAGCAAGTCATTAAACCTCATTTCTTTTCCTTTCTTGGAAAAATTGTACATATCCATCTTACTTAATTGTATATGAATAATCTTTTGAAACAATAATGATTGCATGGATAAACCTGCTGTTTGATCCTAAGACCATCTGTCCCACCCGTTAACAATTTGCACGGAAAGCATGAGTTCCATCAAATCTATAATATTTATATTTTATATGAAAACAGTAGATATTATGTACATATTAATAGATTATCTTACCTTGTAGAAGACCAGATCTGGTAAAGGCAACAATGATAAATACAACACAGGCCACAAATAACAATAAACATAAGGCTCCAAGATATTTTTCACGATTTGTCCACCGAGATAAGACCATGCATACACGTGAATCCTGGGACGGTTTCGGTAAGAAATGGATCTGAGCATTTTTCATGGGTTCCTCCGGGTCTAAATCAGAATTACCAGTTTTTTTCACATTGTTAACACCAGTCGAATTAAGACTGAGATTTGTACCTCCATTACATTCCTGATCTTCTTTAACAGGTGACATGTAACGTGCTTGATAGGCATTTGACATTTTTACAATATGATGTTCAATACTCCAATATTTAACCAGAACATTTTAAGTATCCACAGTAGCAATATTACTCAATGATACGACAACAATCACATCTTAAGGAATGATGCATTTAATATAAATGCAAAACTAAACAGATATAAAAGCTGTTATCTCATCTTTTCAGAGTGGTCTTAAAATGTGAGCTGTTTATTTATGATTTCTAAAAAAAGTTAAACACCACAAAAACAAACTGAGGGACTTCTTTTCATGATTTCAGTTATCCTTAGGACCAGAAATTCACAGTAGAAAAAGAAATCCTAAGTAGATTCCTGCTGGTATTACAACTTGAAGCGTTACACGATTGAATCAGAGACAAAGAGTGATCACACCATCTCTCTCTCGGCAGCTAATCACTACTGTTAAATAAATCCCTGGCCAGTCATATACACACGCCACCTTGTCTTGTTATCCATCAATCCAGGGGACCCTGTAATAAATTATTTTTTTAAGTCAACTGAATTTAATGTAAATCTAGCAACCAATATTAGGGTTAAACCTACAGTAGTGAAATATTTAAAATAAAAGTGTGTTAAGCAGATTAGAGATAATGGAGGAAATTAACCCTAAAACCACAAGAGGGAAGAAAAAAAAAACTCAATCGCATAGAAGATCAATAAAGTCTAAAACTAAGTGTTAATTATTTTTCTTTTGAAGTGTCTTATGCATTCATGGGTTGTTCCATTATCTATCTACATTAGATAATAACTGACTACTAAAACACTGATTGATAACTCAGGTTAAAAATAATCTATTCTTTAAAATGGACTGTTAGCTATTATTATTCCATATAATTCCATTTCTCAATCAAAGTATTTTAGTAGAGTTTCTGGATTTTTTCAGACTAAACTGAGTAATAAATGGTTTTAATGGAATCCTTGCTCCTAGGCACCATAATATTGCATCATGAATAATGGTAATTGCTAGGTTGTGTTCATACCATGACAGTAGCAATATCACAAACACATTTTATGGCACTAAAGTTTGCAGTTCAATAAAGCTCTTAAATATTCAACTGAATGCATGTACATGACATAACATGCAAATCTCTTTCAAATTTTATAAAATTTAATCAATGCTTCACTCAAGCTGGCCACCAATTGTTAAATGACACATGAATAAGCATGGGAACAGCGAACACTGAACTTAAGGTTGGCCAGTATATAAACAGTCATCCTTGCTCTGTTTATCCTGGTGTCTATCTTGTTTTAGATTTCACTATTCTGATCAATGTTCTGAGTTCACATTGTGGTTTTGTTTCAATAATAACCCCCGGTTAAATTGTATTTGTTATTATAAGTCCGTATTTATAATAAAAGAAACTACTTGTTAGATGGTACATACATGCTTTCAAGCATTACACAGACTTGAAAGCAATATACAGTGTTGGGACCACCTTCTTAGCTGGGCAAGAGTCAACCTGGGCTCTTCCATATTATAGTTTTGAGTTAAAAGAGCCTTGAACTCAGATCTGTTTTTTAAAATGCCACCCTATGATGTTTCTGAGAACCCAGAATGATGTCACTAGGAATGATGTTACTCTCATGTGATGACTATAGGTTTTGTCTGCAATGGAAAGAGCACAGTTCACAGTTTTTGCTTTATTCCTATAAACATAAATTCAATTTTCTTCTGGGTTTAGTTTCAGAAAGTGAAATGTCATTTAGGTATGAATTTCATCAAGACTGTTTTCAATATTGATTAATGTTGGGTAGTGTGTGTGTCCAACTCCAAACTAATATACAGCTGCCTATAAGTCAATATTTTAATGCCATTTTGTTTAGTGGTTTTGTATAGATAATAAAGAGAACATGACCCAGGACAGAGCCTTAAGGAAGCTCACAAAGATGGGTCCTATTCCCTGATTGAGTATTCACCATTGATGAGTACTTTTTGTTTTTTAGGATTTAATTAAGTATGACTTAAACCCATCAAAAGCATATTCCCTCCAACCAATTTCTTCCCAGCAAGTGTGTCCAAAGTATGGAAAGCTGTCGATAAATCCAACAATACTAGCAAAACAGCTATTTGATGGTCTATCTCTTCTTAAAGTTAATGATGGTTGTTTCTGTGCTTTGTGATGGTTTATATGCACTTTAAAGTGGATTATCTAGTCTGTTATCATGAAAATGTTGATTCAGTTGGACCAGACTCACAGTTCTATAATTTTTTTAAACGTTTTTTGTCTAAAGTTGACTTCTTAATTAGAGGACCTGTAACTATTGCCTGGGGAAATATACCAGAGATGTGTTGACAATGTTTAGGAGTGGTTGTATGAAACTTTTGATATGCTGCTTCAATAAACATGTTTGTGAAGGATCAAATGGATATGATTTGGTTTTAGTCGTCTTAATTATTTCCAAAAGTTCAGCTTTGGTATAGAAATGACTAAAGGTAGCAGTTGATGAAATGACTAAAGGTAGCAGTTGATGAAACTTTGTATTATAATCAAGGAATATTTACTTTACTGTTTTATTAAATTCCTATTATATTAATCTTATCATTTATTTCTTGTGCACATTAATGTCTATTTTTTACATTAAAGTTAACCTATTATCATTTAAAAAGACAAATCATCTAACACAAGTAAAATGTGTGGGATAGAGAAATTGCTTAAAAACATGAGATACCACAAGTGTTAAATCTCAGATCAGCGGTGCAGATCTTCAAACACAGGCCACCCAAAATTGTGAAATACATCTAACAAAACTAGAATGCTGTGTGAAAATATGATATAATCCATCTTTTGAAACGTGCATATTTCACATACAAAATGACACTTTTGTTGAAGATAAGGATGAATTAAGAGGTTCTTTGTTTTTCTCCAAAAAAAAGGTGTTACTAAGATTTAAATGGGTAGTTAATCTTTTCCCCATGTTCAAATTTGATTATCTGAATATTGCTTTTCATAACACCTCTTTAAACCCTTTAACTCAACAAACATAAAAGTAATTCAAAAAATATAGACAAAGCTTTTAAGGAACAGAAAAAACTGATTAAACTTTCTCCGTTATTTATTTTGCAAATCTCTTACATCATAAATCTTGATTTTTTAAGTTTTTTTTTTACGTATCTTATCAATTCATCTGTCAAGTTGATGTATGGGTAAATCAAACAAATACCTCATTTCTCACAGGACAAAAGAGGAATTTTGATTGCAATGATATGATTTTTTTGTCTTATTCCAGTCAACATAAATCATAAGTAGCATTAAGTGTAATTGATTATTATAGAGTTAAAAGTTAAGTATAGGCAAACAAAATCCAATTTTTGCTTCTTTAATTTCTAAGGAACTGATTGGATATAAACTTTATTTATCTCAATGGACTGTTTGGGATTTTTTTCTTCATTAAAGATATTTTAAGAGCTAAATCTGCCTATTACAGGTTTTTATTTTGGCTTCAAATGTTATATTAATTATTATTTAGACATTTGTTCACATGACAAGAATATAATTAACTCTCTAGACCATCGGACGGTGCACATGTAAACAGATTAAAATACAATTGCAATTTAATGATTTATTTCAAAAATTGAGAAGCGAGGCTGGTTCTTAATTAACAAGGAACATTACAACGACAATAAATAATCTTTGTCAAAACTTCAAACAGTGATAATGTTACTTGGAATAAAATAATTTAAATGAAATTTCCAAAATACTATTTTTGAATTATGCATTTTGGAACTATAGCAAAAACGGACAGATATTTATCAAAATCTTAATAATGCATCTTTATTAAATATTAAATAATAAATTTAGTTACATTTTAATTTGGATTATTGTCCAAAAATGCATTATAATGAATAATCTGTTATTCTTTAAATTTTTCTTGATCCAGGTCTAAACAGCAAGCATTTACAATATAAAGAGCAGACATAATGGAAAAAAAAAACATGTCAAAAAACTTCAATATAAGTTAAAGGGTCTAACCAGTCCATTAAATGTACTAGTTGTCATGTATATTGAGATAGCTGTAAAAGACAATTATCAACCTTAAGAGGAAGAATCATACACGCAACATTAAGCACATCAAACACTGAATGAAGTAATTGGTTCAAATTAACCCCTGAGAGACACTAGAAAAACCATTTCCGTTGCCGTCACAGTCCGGCAATGAGTATAGCAGACAAATTTTGCTTGTCTGACACAAGTAATTCTATTTTGGCTCAGTTAATTAACTGTCAGAAATTGAATAGAATAATGAAGCAGTGCCATTATTTTGGGAGAAAGACAATGTTGAACATGAATCTGCAAGATTTAAAAAATATATGATAATATGGATAATCAAGACTTGTCAAATACAGTTGTTACGATAATAACCAATCTACACTACATCTTCAAACATTCATAACTACCCTCAGATTAAAGTAATTTGAATAAATTTTTTAATATATTCATTTCCCATTATTAAGTTTTGAACTATTATAGTAGGAACAGCCAGTTCTTTATCTAAATGTTACATAATGCATCTTTAAGGAAGAATGCCACACTGCTCTCCATAGTGATTCTACATGGTATGGGAAAGAAACATGACAACAATAATTTTTCTGCCATAAAAAAAATGTTTATCTTTCTAAGTATAATAATATGTAGGCCTAGATCATAATTATAGTCAGAAAAAAATTTTAAAATAAATAAAAAGAAAATTATTAAAGATGTCACCTTTGATAAATGATCCCCAACAGTTTGTATGCAGAAATCTTATAATTCTCTTTTTCAAAATAATAACTAAAGCTAAAATTCTCTCATCTTAAATAGATGGTGTTAAGCAACGAGATATTTTTATAACATACCTTACCACCAACACAATAGAAAACAAATATCACATAACACATATTAACATAACAAATATCACATACTTTATACAATAATCTTTGTAGTCTACCTATATAGGTATAGTCATTAATCATAGTATTAACACCTTTTTAACATCATGCATTGTGCTTAACTTGTCAAGTGAACTTACCCACAGAAAATATTAGAACAGAATTGTGTCATGATATTCAATATCAAAAACTTATCAATGTACAGTTATTTAACTTGATAAATCAATAAAACATATTTTATATATTGCGTAGACGAACATTTTGCACTATAATTCATGTCAAAAAGAAAGTAATCCAAATTAACAAATGTTTTTATTTTCTATTTAAAACCTCTGATTATTAATTGAATCCATTGTAAACTACAATATTGTAAGAGTTTAAGCTCTATAAGGAATGACAATATTATATACTGGAAAACACTGAAAAACACCGGAAAACTATCAGAAAACACATTTTATACTGAATACCGGAAAACACTGAAAAAATGTTAAATATCAGAAAACACACTAAATACTGGAAAACACCCTAAAGGTTAGGGTTAAAGTTAGTTTCCGGTATATAGTAAAGCCTGGCTCCGGTTTACCTTTTTAGGTTGTTTTCCGGTATATAGTGTGTTTTCTGTTGTATTCCAGGAATTCGGTATAACATGTTTGTTTTTTTTCCGTTTGTTTTCCGGTGTTTTGTATAGTTAAGCCAATAAAGAATATCAGTCCGAAAATTCTTGAATTCAGTATTTACATCCATTGATTTAAAAATGGCAGTAGACGAAATTGTGAACTACTGGAGACTTAAGAAGTGTTCTTAAATCCAGTGCAAACTATTATGTGAGAGTTGAATCTCTAAAAGGAAAAGACTTTTCTCCATATAAAACTTGTCTGTTACATGATAATATTGACCTTTTTCACACAGGTCAGATAAATGTCGCACAATTGCATAATTATTTTTAAAGCTCAATCAGATCAAACTACACAGGTGTTGAAAACAACAATGAGCTAAAATTGGGAATGAACTTTGAACATCACTGAAGTTTTAAAAACAGTAATTACCAGACACACAAATAACCAATAATTGCACACCAGGGGACAAAAATCAAGTTTTTTGAGAACATATGTGTTACTAAACTAAAAATGATCATTATACATGGTTCTAGTAAAGGTCTGTATATCATGTTCCGAATGGAGATGCCGATAATGATATTGACAAGAAAGAAATTTTTATGAACATAAACCGTTTTCTGGTCTGCCAAATGTAGACCAAGACTTAAAAGAGCTAAATCGCTAACATTTGTGACCTAAAAATTGACACAAGTGGGTTGCAATGCATATAATACTGTAATATGAATGTATATAAACTGATTTACATTCAATAGTTTCCGTATTTTACTCTAATTTCAAATCAGTTAAGTTGGGCGAAATAAGCCAGAAGTCTCAATAGATTGCAAATTTCTAGCGCCTGGTTATTCCAGTCTACATACGCCGTTTGATTTAGTACAATATGTCTAGCCTTATTCCTCGAGTCTCTTGTTACAACTAGGGCTGAAATGCATTATGGTACACGATTCGTGTACCAATGGTAAAATGTTATATATTGGATATCAGAAGCCCATCTTTCCCCGGTAAGATCACAACATCAATGTTGATTTAAATTGACAAAAAATTTGTGTTTTCAATGTTGAAGATTTTGGATGACATCGATTTAGAGACTTAGCTATATTTCAAACCACCTATATAGAAATACAATTATACTGCTGACAACATGGTCAACCTCTCTCTGGTCATTTGTTTATTAGATTGTAGTGTAGAATTAGACAGTACATTGCTGCCATATTATGCCATATTATCTGTCCTATGTGACATTTTATCAAATTTTGTATTAAAATATATCATAAATTATCATATTTTGGTCAACAAATACGAATTACTTAGAACAATTTGTGAGGAAATGTGAAATACAGCTCCCATGTATGGTCTATGATTGGCAGATCAATGGCTGATACTTTGTTGGCAGAATGTTGCTGTTCTGTACCCTGCTGAAGAGGGTACTATTTGAATTATACCAGGTGCGTTGTCCTAACAGCACTAATAACATATGTCATATATGGTACACATAAGGCATACCACTTGAAGATTATAAGGGAGGAATCAATTACCGATTCCGGTAATTACAATGTTGAAAGCTGGTTGAAACTGATAACACAGATCAATATGGTTGAACCCAGGATTTAAGAGAATGTATATCAACACCTGCCTTTGTTTTGCACAAAAATTATTGGTTTAAACCATTAGGATTAATTGACAGAGAAAGGCTGTTTCCCATTGATAAGATTAATTGTCAATTAAAGCCACAAGACTGTTTGATTGCACCAATTATCTTATACTTTATGTGCTTTATTCCATATCATGTAGTTGACCTTAACTTTAGAAGGCATTAGACATGCAAATTATATACGTTTTACCTTTGTAGATATATAAATATCATTGATTGTTCTTTATGTGCTTTCTTCCATATCGTGTTAATGCCCTTAGGCTTTAAATCACGTAACTGCAACTAGCCGACTATTTTATCTTAAAAAATGCAGTTAAAAGTCTGTCTTTATTGGAGTTTGACATGCAAATTAGAAATACAAAAAGCCATCCAATGTATCTTTACTATTTTAATTTCTCATGGTTTTTATCCAAAAAAAAATAATCCCAAAATAATAAATGTTATTTTTCCAAATTAATATTCCATTAATAACTATCACACTTTTTTGTCTATCATCAATAAAATTTAAAAAATCTTTTAGGAAACACAGATTTGGATTTTTTTAATGTAGACAAAACACAAATATAATAGACTGACTAAACTATTGAATTCGATTTAAAAGTTATTTCTTACCCCATTAAAAACAATAAATTTTTTTTTAAGTTGATCCTTATCTCAGTTTATGTGAAAGATTTCCGCATTCTATGAGAATATCCTGGAGATGTCCCACGTGTGAGATAACAGCATTTAGATATAGAAAACAAATAGACATATCAACAACACCGTGGCTTGGCTCAATTCACTTTACTCTCACAGTGCAATCGACTGTCTACATGCGGTAGTCAAGTGTAAAAGCATTCATCTGACAAGTAAATTCATCCTGTTCTCCACTTATAGCACATTACAGAATACTCTCGTAGACGAGTAGAGAATCATATACCATGGTGTGACAAATGTCCGTAAAAGTAGCCAAAGACTTTCCTCAGAAGTCTTGAATCAGAATAGCTTTTAGCTTTTATGGTAATTGCTTGAAACACAAGAGATTTGAAAGAGGAACTTAAGTATTATTGAATAGAGAGAAATAAATTACAGACCATCTTTCACAGCAAAATCATATTATTGAAAATGAAAGTGAGATGGGAAAATTAGTTCTGAACATTATTTTCTACTAAATTCACGTTGTTATAATGAATTATAATTCAATAAGCTTACAAAGGATAAATCACAATTTTTGCAGGTCAGATCTATGACTAAAAGAACAAGAGTTTTGATTTATCTGTGTCTGAAAACTGTTTTAGGCACCATATTTCTTTACAGATGAATTACATAATTCATGGACTAAGTCGGTCATCGAATCCAGTGAACCATTAAATTGGGTTGACCAGTTATATTTTGATAAGTGATTGAACACGCTACATAAATTGAATTCTTGTTTCAGAACATTATGCTGATGTATGCTTAAAGCGGCATTAAGTGAGATAAGATAATCGAGTTGACTGTTCTCACTATAACAGTTAAAAAATAGATAATGTAAATAGAATATGTTGAAAATTTCAAGCTAAATTGCTTCACTTTGAACTGAGATATTAGCTTTTAATTTTAAGCATAGCCTTGATCATCATTACTAAAGTTGATACGATAAAAACAGTCTCGATTATCCATTTTTAGACTAAATCATCAATGAGTGTTGAGCAGCAGATCAGATTCAAATCCAGTGAAAATCTGACACATAAGATCTAAAGAAAGACCTGCAATAAGCAGATTTAGCTCTTGTATAATATATGTTTAAGAACTAATTTTAGTTTAATTTTTGCCATACCTTGTCAACAGGAAACACCAAATATCGGTCATATCAACAACTATCTAAGAATTTACAATTTTCAATGAAGACAGCTTGTCATCCCACAATGACACTTGAAATTCAATGAAGTCGACAATTACATTTTTAGTCCAAATCAACATTGTGTCTTCTCATATATATAAAAGAAGCAGTCTCAAGATTTCACAGCATTGTTTAAAGTCTGTTAAATAGTTTATTTCAAATCAAAATATTGATTGCTGAAATTATTACCAGGTCTGGTTAAAAGGTTTATGTAACTCATATTGGGATTATAATATCAGATAAACAAATGTCAGGTTTATATAACTTATATTGGGATTATAACATCAGCTCTGTCAAAAAATTACAAAAAATGCAACAAGCTGTTGCCATACACCCATATACACCTAAAATCGTGATTTTCAGACAACCAGGGGCCTTAATTAATGTGTAAAGGAAGTTACATCAAAATCAGAATAAAATTGTGATATATAGAGTGTCCTAAAACAGAATGTGAAAGAACGGACAGGGGCGACAATAATATGCGTCCGCACAAAAATGTGGGCATATAATAAAAGAACTGTAAACTAACCAAAATCTGTTAATTGTGGAATGTGCTCTACTACATGCAGGTCCCAGTTGTTAGACATTGAAGGCTTCCAATGCAACCAGACAGGCTTTGGTATTAAAAAAAAAAATAATTAAATCTAGGGAAATTAGATTGTGAATCATGGGAGTCGCAGATATGAAAAAAAAAACCACTTGAATAAAAATTTGAATCACCATCATCTCTTTGGTTTCCATGAATTGGCAATAAATATTTGCATTCTTCTTGTTCAAGCTTAATAACTTATTGTTTTTTCAAAAAGTGATATTTTGAAACATACATTGTCCCTAACAACCAGAAAAAGAACACAGAAGAGAGACAAAAAGTTGAAAGGATGGTTGGTTCTATTTACACTTCATCCAACAGCATATTTCTGAAACAATGTTACAAGTATCATCAAAGCCCAGTTTTGGCATGGGCCTAAGGGGTTCATGGCAAAAAGAGAAAAAATTCAAATTACAAATGAAAGTTTCACAGTAATGTATCTAGCGGCGCGAGAGCAAACTGAGCTATCCTTCAACCGTCTCTGTGAAGTTCCACTCTGCCCTTTTATATGTCATTTTCGCTCATTGGATCATTGGGAACTGTATAGATTTCGTATATGATCAGATATTATGCAATTAGTATTGTATTACAAACCATTTGTGTGTTACGCGTGCATACCTTTCAAAAGGATATGATATATTTTTTCGTCGCTTTAGGGGCCCTAAGATTCTAGTCAGACCCAGGGCCCCGCTCCGGTAAAGCTGGGCTATGAGTATCATCATTTCATTAACCATCGCTACATGAACATTGTTAAAATGATGTTTCTTATTGAACCTTCCCCTAGATTCATTTCATACGGTGACTCAACACAAAAACAGACTTTCTCAAGACACCAGGTCACTTTACTCACAGGTTCTAAGATGATGCTTCATTAAATGAAACCAACACCACAAATATTTCAGAAAATGCTTAAAGGGCCAATCCTGATAACTTTATGAAGAATACAACTGCTTAATTTTGTGTTAAAATCCCTTAAAACCCATTACCTAAGGCCGACCAACTAACCGGATATTTGTGATACGCTTGTAAATAACTTAAACTTGACAATATTCATCTGGAAGTGGAAACCATAGTATTATACAGTATCTGGATAAAACCAGCCTTTTTTCTATAAAAATAATATATGTAGGTGAAATTTACTTTTTGTTATCAAGTACAGTACATGGGTCATTCATTGTATAGACCTCTCAAGGAACGGGAATCGATTATCAGGTCACCCAATGAAAAAATTGACCCGAAATCTTAAAAGGGTTACGTGTCCGGATAAGCAGTGTTGACGTTCACGTCCAAACGACTCAATATTTTGAGCTGAAATTTTGAGACAAGGTAAATACACCATGCCTCTATATTTTGGTCCATAAATTTCATAAATACTCGGACTTTAATTTTTGAGACTCTGTTCTTATCGGGACTGTCCCTTTAATCATTGTATATATAGTTGATGGTTATGTAAAAACACCTGAAGTTGTATTAACAGTTTGAATTAGTTAGCCAGTGAAATCAAGTGTGACAATGGGTGCGGAAGGTGATCAAAAGTGTGAGTTATTTGATGCTACAAAAACTGCAATAAAATTAAATTTAACATTTCATTTATTTACTCGGCTTATTGATAAAGTACCTATCCTAAAAACAGTTAAATAGACTACACAAAAGCTCAACTCAACATCAATGGAAGTACAAAAAAACCCTCAACAACAAAGAAAAGATAATTTGGTTAAAAATCAATGCATGATAAAGTGGAAAAACAAATCTCAACCAGATATAAAAGAGTAGAAAATCTATCTGGAGCATGAAATCCATAAATTATATCATCTTGGAATAGATTTTATAATAAAACCTAAACAAGCTAAACAAACACAGTCCATTCTCAAAGCCATCAGTTGGAAACATTTCTGCAAATAACTATTTTAGCTTTATTTCACAATATGAAAGACAATATTTGCGCAGTAAAAGAAAATATATGCAGAATTGTAACAATTAACAGATAGAAACTCCTATGAGTGTGGTCGTCTTTATGGGCCCAGTTGGTGCAGCAAAGTATGATGTTATTCCATTTCAGACCAACTAATTATGTAAGTGTATGTATACATAACAAATTGTATTTTTCTCCAAGCAGTTGGGCTAGGGGTAGGCATAGGCGTACTGGGAAATTTTTGACTGTGGGGGGGGGGGGGGCTGTGGTGGTTGATGCCCAAAAAATGTAGTTAGGTTCTTAGTATGTTTCTCGTGGCTTACTGTACTCCAAACAATAGAGGGTTTGAGTCTTAAGATTTCTATTTAATTGCCTAACTATAGACACTCTGAATTTAAATTCTCTGTTAAATTGGACACATCCAAGAACACAATATTTTTTTATACAACTTTTACAAAGTACAATTGTGTGCCCCAATTTTCCCAGCATTTGGTGCCCAAAATGGGGGGGAGGGGCACCCCTCAGCCCCTCCAGCTCGTATGCCTCTGGGGGTAAGTAAATGCTGGTCTGTTATCTTTGCAAACCATGAAAGTCCAATCCCACAATTGTATGTGACATGGGATAGCCTGTCTGACCTAGTAGGTTTTTCTACCAATTCTTCAAATTTACGTCACTGCTTAGGTTACCAAGATAAACGCAAATTAATGGAAAATTTTACAATAGAAATTTAGTCCTAAGATCTGCTGAGTGGACATTAAATTACAAATTGAAGTCTTGTCACAAAGACGGAAATCTTATGTCTCATCAGAATTCAAAGTCCAGACCATTACTGGACGACTGGACCTCGGGAGAAATATAAAAGAAATCAGAGACAGAATGGTCATCACTGTCACTCTGATTAAAGCGGACAGACATAATTGCACTAAAGAGAATGTCTTACTATAAAATAACCCTTTCCAATTAAATAAATATCGTATAACCTACAGACTTGGGTTTCATTCATAAAATAGGTGGTAAGTAAGAGCAGACTCATCATTACAAACTAGAAATGTTCTCATTATGTCAAGGAAGTAATCAATTTTTATATATTTCCTTATAAGGTATAATGGCACATGTCAGATGCAAAGTACTTGTGATATCAAATATGCCATTCAGACTTCTGTATATTTATTACTTTGACATCTTAACACAAACATGGCACAAATTAATTAAAACGGTTTAAATGTACCAGCTTGGTGCTGGCTTACAATATGGATTTACAGTCTGAAATCTGAATTGACTTGGCTTAAAATTGTTGATGCTAGTTGAGTAACCTACATTGCAGTGATGGTTTAACTTATAGGTCACATCCTCAGGCCCCAAACTTTAAGAGGGTCCCAGGATATCAATGTAGACTATCATTGATACCATCTAAATTTTCACACCTTTATATTCACTTGACAACCCATTCTGGTTTGATCTAATAATATCTATAACACCACTGATTGGTAGGAACTACAGAATTGACCAATCTGGTGCATGCTAATAATGGTTATTTGGCAGGACAGTATTAAACTAACAAAGTATACACTATTAAGGGAGGATGAAGAAGGATTTACTCGAGACTCTCTCATTTTATTGATATATTAAAACCACTTTTGAAGATGCATTAAGTAAGATTTATTGGAAATTTTCTTCAAATTACTTTATTCTGAGTGACATTATCACTGTTTGAAGTTTTGACATAGATTGTTTATTGTTATTATAGCAATGTTATTAGACACTTGACCTTGCTTCTCCATTTTTAAATTAAATCATTAAATGGCGATCAAATTTTAATCTATTTACATCGGCACCATCTGATTGTCTATAGAGTTGATCATAGGCTCGTCATGTGAACAAATGTCTAAATAATTTATATAACATTTGAAGCTAAGAAAATACTATGTATAACAGGGAGAGAGAGAAATGGGGTTTAACGTCCACTCAACACCAACTAGGTCATTTCGGGACTAACATATGGTTTAATTTTATTTCAATAATTCGCTTGCGCGTAGGGGTCTTTAGCAGTGGGAGGAAACCGTAGTGCCCGGAGGAAACCCACGAGGTTGAGAAGGTGCCCCTATCTCCATGACACATACGCTCACACCAGGGCTCGAAACCACAGCCGCAACCCAGAGGTGACCGGCCAGCTAGAGGTCGAAGCGCGGCACTCTAGACCACTAGGCCATCCCAACCCCCTGTATAACATGGAGATTTAGCTCTTACATAATGCATCTTTAACATTGTCTATATCTAAAAGGAATATAATGAGGAAATGGACCGTCTAAAATCCCTTAATCAATTTAATTCCCAGATATGATCTCTACTAGCACTCATCCTATAATGACAAAAATTATTCATACAAATAGTTGAATCAAATTTCCTAGATAATAGAGGCAGTTTTGCTCCAGGATACCAAAATACTGTTTGATCTAAACACCAATAGTTCAATGAAAATCAGATGTCCAAACAATATTGAATTTATTTTCCTTGATCCTTTTGTGGTATTTCACTCCTGTATCCTGCAATTAACTTTGATTTATCTCTTTCTCTGATGTCGAACATAATTTCTGTTCTAGTTTCATGTAATTTCATGCATTAAAAATACCACAGGTCCTGCCGTAAAGAATAATAACCTTTCATTCAGCAATTCTTTTCTGTCTAGCCTGAAAACTTCATAAAGTCTGCAACTGGCAGGTCGTGTGTGCATTTACAAGTCAAGACTCTTGAAAATGCTCATAATTGAACTCAGTCAAGACATTCACCTAATGCATCTTGAGCATTCTACCTCAGAAGCAGAGTTTATGTGGCGGATAAACAGACAGATGGATGATAGGAAATTGTTGACAAAATCATGTAATCACTAATCTTCAAATTAGATCTAAATGCCAAGTAAACTGGATAAAATTCATTAACCCTCTTCATCTTACAAATAATGAAAACAACAAACATCATAAAGATCATCTTCAATTGAAGGCTTGATCTCGACTTAACTACGTACATCTTAAAGAATCTTATCAAGCGCTTCATGTAATACCCTGCATATTTTCGCCACTAAGTTTCGATTGGGTAACAAGCCGAGATTCATTGATCGTCGTGAATACCAAGACTCGCGCTTCTAGCTAAAATGTTTACATGTGACAATCAAGTTGCAAAATTCAAAGATTGATCAATTTCAAGGTTACTGGTTTTCCGTGACTTTCTAAATTTAAAAAAAACAAAACAACTTTCAACGGCTGTATACTTGTTTGTTTACACAGTGTGTTATGTGCCACGACCTCGGATTGGACAATGCTAATGTCACATGTCTACACAAGTTGTAAAACTCGCGGATGTTGCTTAAGGAACATGCATGCAGATTGACTGCTATTGTGTTCCTCGACAAACTCAATCAAATACCGGTAAACCTAATTTTTTTGTATCAATCTGGTTAAAACAGTTCAGAATAAATAATTGGATCCTGTCATTTTAATATTGCTGATATAAGAAAACAATAATTGGGGAGAACAAAGTTTATTCAGAATTTAGATAATCAATACCATAAAATGTGTGTTCCGTCAATTTCACTCTTAGTTTCACTCTACAAGACAGAGTGAAGACCAGATGACCTGATTCCCAGGTTACTTCAGAATCATGGTTAATCGGCTAACCAAAGTGATTAACACTTCTTGAGTAAAACTTAATTATAGCCTACTATCTATTAAGATCACGCTCCCCGGTATATAAATTTTCAGAAACTTGTTATCTTGTGCTCTGGGCGATACAACAGTAAATTACATCTAATAATATAGCAGAAGGAAAAGAAAGTGTGTCTGCATCTGGCTTAAAAGGTCTTTAAAGATGTGGATAATGGTTTTCTATGTCCAATGGGTTTCTAGTAAAATCATCATAAGTATCTAGTTTACTGGTTTACTTAATATAATCAAAGACTGCCATTAGGCACAAATACTCTACCGACATTAACCACTTAAAAGTCCTTTTCTTTTGAAATACTAAGATGTCAACTTTACAAACTACCAGTAATATAATGCGATCACTGGTCTTGCAGTTCTGAAAATTTTAAAGGCAGAAGTTAGTAAGTAGGTCCATTAGGGGTCATACAAGTCCTAATTAAGTGCTCTAAATCAAAGTAAAACATTTTGTAACTTAAATATAGTACAGCCCTGATTATCCTGTCGAAAGCAACTTTCAAATGAGTCTGAAATGTCTGACTCCTTCTGCTAGCCTTTTTAGGGGCGATTCCAAAAGACTCACGATCGCATATATCCCCCTTTGTTTCCACATATACATTGTAGCAAATTTCCTAAAGTTTTCATAGGATTAGTTATGTGGAATATTAGAGCTATATTAAACAATATATATTTGGTCTTGTATTTCCCAGTGTCAAATAAAGACTGAAGTACAGATGTGCAAATACACATTATCACTTTATAATTTCAATTTGAAACATTTAACCTTAAAGGTCATCGATATCATTTCGAGTTTTGACATTTGAAAATCTTACAATAGCTATTTCAGTGTAACTATAATAATATCAAAAAAAAATCCTATTTGGTTTCACATGATGTCATTGCAAATAGGATCCCCAGTTGGTTTTTGACCTTTTAGTAATAATATATAACAATAAATTTATAACCAATAAATAGACAGAGAAAAGAATTATACAAACAAGTTAATATTCATCATTTTGTTCAGTTCTGAACAATGAATATCTGTCTTTTTTTTTTTAGCTATTTTTATGCTTGATTAAAATACCATAAATCTAAAAATATATGGGAACCTTTGTTATCAATTAAACTACTGTATCTGGAAATATTAAGAAAGCAGAAACAATTTTTTTTATAAATTTATGTCATTCTTGTGTGGCAAATTACAAATAAATAACACTCGATTTCACTCTATGAAAGAAGAACGGGTGTGTCATGTTTAGGAATTTCCCAGTAAGTCACCTTCACCTCGCTGCCTTTTATTTTATTAATAATAGAATAACTCGACATTATAAAGTAATTTTATGAATACTATGATAGATTCTATAAGCACACTCAAAACTGCAATAGCTGCTCTGGCCATATTCTAACCCACAGAAGCAAAATAAGAAAGATTATATTGTGTCATAATTCAATTTCAATACTTAAAGGAGCTAAATCTCTTGCTCTATATTGTTCATAATATTCAAAATTAAAAACACAAATTTGAATTCATATTGATGCTGTTATCTTGCCATGAAAATATGGGATCCTATAATTCATTAGTTAGGACACAATCCACATCTTAAAATCAGTACACACAGACAGACAATTTGGAAGTAATTAGTAAAGGACAAAATAGTAAATTAAAAAATTGTAGAATGGAGGTAAAAGACTACCATTCAATTTGAACCGTTGCATATTTCATCAAACATAAATGATTAGAAATTACAATTATATCACTTTATATATATATGTACATTCATATTACATTAATATGTGCTTTTAGACCCATTTTCGTCTATGTTAAGGTTCAGAAGAATAGAGCAATACGCCCTTTAATGATACTTATATAACTATATATAAAAGTACAACAAAAAATATTATACATTATTTTACACAGAGAGCTTTTGCATAAAAAATTCATTAATGTAAGAGCCAAATCTGCTTATTTGAGGTCTTTCTTTTGGCCGCGATGGTTATATTTATTCACACTACAAGTTCATAATCAACTCTCTAGACAGCCAGGGTTTCGAATAGATTAAAACACAGTTATAGCCATTTAATTATTTAACTTAACAATATATAATTTATTAATAGAGACTTTAATTATTGTCAAAACTACAAATACTCATAACTTTGCATAGAATAAAGTAATTTGACTGAGATCTAGCGGCATTTGTAGTGTATTTTTTATAAATAGTCATTCGGACAGATGAAAAACTATATGTACACTTTGACATACATGTAAAAGCCATTTGGCAGCTGGAATTTGAAATAAGAGTTTGCTGTAGTACAGCTGTCCGGGCAAAACTTAGTTAACCCAGTGGTCCGAGAGTATAATGATTACGTGTATTAAATAGATTTATGTTTGCACAATGGATGTTTTCTTACTGTATTATTGAAGAACAACATCTTAGAAACAATATTAACTATTCTACATTTATAAGAAGATAAAGGTGATGTTTGATCAATTAATTCTTAACTATACATTAATATATTCCTGGTACAGCTGGGCTATCCTATTGTTTAAGATTAATTTCAAAAGAATAAATGTAATGAATGTCTGTCTGTAACTCATATAAATCATCATGGCATCAATTTCAAGTTAATTAATGAAAGATAATATGCCCTGAAAAGCCATTGATGTTTCCACATATGGAAAATAAAATATTAAATTGCAATAGAGATGATCAGTTCCTTAATAAAGTTCCTGTCTGTAATTGGAAAACATATTTTTGGTTCACATTATAGCCCAATAAAATGAATCTACATGCAGGAGAACCATACCATAGATAAAGATAGGTTACCAGGCAATGAAACAAACGCCCAGAGCAGCTATCGTCCGTGCAGTCAACAAGAGTTGTCACATATTCTTACTTTTTTCGGTAATGAAACATTTATGAAACTCTGAAATCTGATAAAGATTACAAGTCATAAAGCAATTATCAGAAAATCATTAGAATTTGTTTGGTTTTTATAAAGGTCTGCCCCATGCTAACGTTTAGTATACGAAACATTTAAAATCATGGATTTAGCTGTTCAGTTATCAAAATTCACTGAAAATCGATATACTTGTTCATCTCAAGACCTTAAACTCTGTGTATCAATCTGAAGTCAATTGGATGATTAGTTTGGCCTTGGGAGCGTTACAAAAGATTTTTCAAAGTGATCAAGGGAGATAACTCTGGCGGTAATTATCAGAATTCGCGAAAAATCAACAGGATTCTTCGTTTCATGACCTTAAACACTGTGTATTAATCAAGTCAATCGGATATTAACTTTGGCCTCTAGAGCGTCCACAAGATTTTCTGAGGTCATCAAGGGCCATAACTCTAGCAGTAATAATCGGAAATCGCTGAAAATCAATAGGATTCTTTTTTTCATGTCCTTAAACACCGTGTATAAATTTAAGGTCAATCGGATTTTGGGAAGGTGATTTTGGGACAAACACATGGTGCATATTGGGACCTTCGAGTCCAGAGTTATGCCATTCTTTTCTGAAGACCTTGTATGTGAATATGATAGAATCTATAGTTTTTAACACATCTATTTCAAGCATGTGAACAGGATCAGATTTTTTAAAAGTTCAACATGCCCTTCTTTTCTGAAAATCTTGTGAGGATGACAAAGATAAGATTTATTGAAAGGTAAACTTCATGCCTTATCAAATTTGGTCAACATTCAAGTTTTCCTTTCATATAAACGGCTCTCTGTCATTTTATTCAAGATATAACTCCTGTGTGGGTATATTTCCCCATATTGCTTAACTATATCTTTTTCAAATTAGGTGTGAAGCATTGTGCTCGTGAGAGGTTACGCTTTATCAATGTTCAGTGTTTCATTCGAGAGTTTACTGGATACCTTGTGAATGCATCACAGAGCTCATGAGAGGAATCACCCTTCCCCTATTTAACGTTCAGTACTTTGGGGAGCAGACCCATCCTCCTGCTCTCATTTTCCCCAAAACAAATTTGGTATGAACCATTGATGGCATGGAAGGTCTAACACTATCAATATTCAGCATTTGGATGATACCTGTTACCAAGGTTTTAACACCAAGGGGCATAATTATCATTAGAAACTGTATACAGATAATGACGAAATGGCCTACATTTATATCTAGACTATATATTTCATAAATAATTCCACAAGATATATAGGTAACTATCATTAGGGCAGAGTATTTCAGTCTGAAAATTATAATGAGATATATATATATATATTACCCTGGATATACATTTCTCCTTGCAATATTACAATATCTTATAATCAATATATTGCAATACATGAAAGTTGTGTAATGTGTTGTAATTTATCAACGTGAGGTATCTTTTTTGTCTTAAGCGGTCCACTTACTAGCCGAGCCATTTGACAAAACGACGACTATCAGCGAGACTTGGAATTCTGAGAAAGAAACAGAACTTATTACTCTATGGGAGGATAAGGTTTGTCTATAGGATACCTCCCTGCCAGAGTATATAGGTCGTACAATGATGGAGGCTGGTAAAAAATATATAGCAGAACAATTAGGAGTAATCAGTAAGTCTTTCTACGCTTTAAATTATAAAAATTCCCCAACGTTGTAGTATAGCTATTTTCCCTTTTTTGCCAAATCATTCGACTAGTTTGTCTACCCCTTAAGAAAAGTCTTAGAAATTAACAAAAGGGAAGGTCAAGTAACAACTGGACAATCTTAAGCTGACTACATCTCTTTTTTGGGTTTAAAATATTAAGAACATTTGTGTACAGGAAATTAAAAGATATGTGACCCATGATGGCAAAATGAGGTAGTGAAAAGATTGAGTTTGATTGAAATTGAGATTTATCAAAAAAAGGAGTCTATAAATAATAAGCTTACTTACTATTGACCCAAAAGATCAAAGTAGCAATAAAATATTTTTAAAACATCTTTATTTGGATGTTTTGTGAGAGTACTGTATTCTAAAATCTTTCCCGTCTTCATTAACCCAGGTCAGAGCAGAACAGGACGTTAAACTCCATTTCATTTCTCTAAAATCTTTCAAATTATATTATCACTGTTAAACGACAAATTAACAAGAAAATCGCATGGTTTCTATGTGAGTTTGTTTTGAAACATACCCACATCTTTTATTCGCTTTTTCTCTGCCTTGGGTAACTTCAAACAGATATAGCTCAGTCAGTGTTGACTTACTCAAACAAACCATGCACCATTTTGAAACAATTAAGGTGGAGAATCAAATTTACAAGGTAAAGGGAGATAATATTGTGGAACATCCCATGTTAACTAAATTCAGCAATGCCCCTTTAAGAAGCAAGTGTTTACTTTAACTTAAGCGCTATATGGCTGACTTCACTAGTAATAATAATAGCAGTACTTACCACAGGTTCAACAGTGACAACCTTTGTCTGTGCCTAATAAGAGATATGTATATTGTTCCATAATATTTAGACATTTATAAGAAGAAATACACTTTTATATACAATATAAAACAAATAAAACAAAGGTAGTATATAGTCAAGGGGAAGGCAACAAGCTTTCTCAGACACCACTTGTATTGACTTATTTGTGCGACTAGCTCCCAGTAGGGCTTCCTTTAACACGATCTGCGCCCCCCCCCCCCCCAACTGTGCTCCTGTCTCGTAGAACACCTATGGTTCCTCAAATGGATCTCAAGTTGAGCCTACTGAACACCTGTTGGAGCTCATGAACACCACTGGGGTCCTTAATTTTTCAGTATTTAGTGATTGTTTTTGGTAATTGGCGTTGTTTTTTTTGGTGTTTAGTGATTTTTCAGTATTAAGCACCACCAACCAGGGATAATGAAGACCGACAAACAAGACTCCAATAAATGCTGACTTAGAATAGGATACACGTTTCCTGATTATAATATATATTATTATTAATCAATAACTTCGATACATTACAGTAAAATTTGTTCAAATAAATTAACTCACTCACCTTGAAAAGATAAATTTTCAATTTTACTTCTTTCAACAAAACTGTATGTTGGTTCAAATACAAGTTGATCTGTATAAAGGCATTGGCAAATGTAGACATTTGTCTTCTCCTAAATAAGCATCTTTGGTATTTGCTGCTAATTAGATTACATGTACTCTGTATTTGCTTAAATAGATTTTGTTTTGACCTTATTTGACAGCAAAACATAACCAATTCTGAATTATTCGTCTACTAAAATTTGTACAATAATTGTAGTTTCTTCCCTCCAAACTTTTTGGTCCATTAGTTGTGGTGTGATGAACAATAGCTATTGAAGGCAGTTGGTCTTGTGTACAAATTGGTAGGTTACTCATTGGTAACGCACATAAAAATATGGTATGTGAAAATTTCCATGTTCTTGGGGCCTTGCATATAGGTATCTAAATGTCAGCATACCTACCAAATGTAGTTCAAGAGGTAATAAGAAAATCTCTAAACTTCAAAATCTTAATAGAGAATAGGTAACATATTATGTAATTATTTGTTTAAAATTCAAAAATGTGCCAACCCCAATGAAATTTCATGCCCTGATCCTATGAGTCTGACCATCTTTATCTGAACAAGCACTACTCAAGCCAATATACCTTGTCAATCTATTCTGTTCAGGAGAAGTAAAATCTAATGGACAGACAGACAGGAAAATAACTGATTCTCAATAGGGAGGGAATAAATTAAGAGAGAAGATGCTTCAATGCTTCAGAGAGAGAGAACGTTGGTTTAACACACAATCTACACAAACTATGTTATTTTGGGACTAACATATGGTTCAATTTTATTTCAATAAATAGCTTGTGTGTAGGGGTCTTTAGCAGTGGGAGGAAACCAGAGGGCCCAGAGAAAACCAATGAGATTGGACAGATGACCCTATTCCCTTTCACATACAACCAGGGTATTGAAACCACACCAGCTGACTCAATGACAGACCTTATGATACAGCATGCACACGCTAACCATTTGGCCATCCAACCCCACTACCATGCTTTAGAATTCTTATCCATATATATCAGTAGAACTAGAAAGTGAACATACAGATGTTAAACAAAGTCGACTAATAATACCTTTATATTAAATATGCTTATACCAAACGTAAGACTCAATATGAGTGCCTTATGAGCAGTCCTGTCCATGTCTAAATTCAGTGTTAATTGTAATTTAATGGATGTGATTTAAAATAAACAGAATTTCCTTAAATAATGATCTAACATCTATAGTTTTCCAGCAGTCCAGAATCACATCAAGAAACTTTCAAGATCACAGACATATTCACAGATATCCATATTTGATAATTTTATCAGTAAATTATCACCATAAATATGTTTCTTTAAAATAAAATTATTTATTTCTACAAGTAAAGAATACATTAAAAAAAAGTGAATAAATATTAAGATCATATATATTTAATCACAGTTATGCTTTTTTCAAAATATAAATGTGGTGAGAAATAATGTTTTATAACAATTTTTAATATTAGAATAGTACATGTATTAATAAAGATGCATTATGAAAGAGATAAATCTGTCTGTTTTCTGGCTTACATTATAATTATTTAGACCATTATTCAGATGACAAGCCCATAATCAACTCTCTAGACCACTGAATGGCCAAGATATTAAATAGATTTGTACACCCTAACCATTTAATAACTTAACTTTTAAAATGAAGAATCAAGACTTTATTATCGTAGTAAGTAGACTAAATCGTGTCTAAACTTTAAAGAAAATTAATTTGATTGAAATTTTCAGAATATTCATTTTTCATTACCTATATTTATAGCGGGAACAATCAGCTTTATCATTATCTAAATCTTACATAATGCATCCAAAAATGGGACAATAAATACATATGTATACATTATACACACAATGAACATCTACCCCAACTTTAAACATTCTACCTCAATCAAAAGCAAAGTTGTTAGGTTTGAAAGTCTTGATTGATCAAATTGTTTATTGCTTCTTAGCAAAAGCAGAAAATGCTCATTATAGAAATTAAGTCAAGGTATTGATATAATGAAAAAATACAAAGTTTTACCACTCTCCCCAAATTAAAATCAAAGTTATTGAGCTCCAAGGTCTTGAACAATTGAATTGCTAATTGCTGATCTCTGCTTAACCTAAGCAGAAAATGCTCATATTCGAACTCCATCAAGACATGCAATTTATAAACACCTACACCAAGTTTGAACCTCATCGCTCAATTAGGAAGAGAATTATTGTGTCCCAAAAAGTGCGATGGACAAACACAACCCAGTTTAATAGTCCCTGCTTTCTTTCACTTGTAAAGTTAGTGGTGCCTTTCCACGGGCATAATGTGTGAATACATGTACATAGAATGACCTGAAATACTTTTATCCAATTCTGATAAAAAGGACATATATATTTTAAAATCTTTTCAATCATTTTAATCTTTAGTAGAATATAATTTGAATATTCATATTTCACAATAAATCACAGATACACCAAACATAAACTATCTTGGGGAGGCTTATCTTGAACACTTTGTCTACAGATTATATCCTTTGTTCCTTAGATTTATATTAGATATAATACTTATTAACATTCATGATTTAATACTAAAATACATGTACCTTATTAAATATAATGTTTTTGTTCAAAGACCCATATATTACATTTTAAAACAGGTTTTACTCATTCTGTAAGAAAGAGATCATTACACTTTACTCTTATGGACAGTCAAATACACCAATATTTGTATCATTGGAAAGAAAAGATACTTATATAGCTGTATGAAGAAAAACAAAATTTGTCTATTAAGATATTAATTAAAACAACTACGTGGTGAGCCTACTTCAACGTGCATATGTAAAACGTGTTCTCTCGTTTATGTGGAAATGTACAACAACTAAAACCCAAAAGATAATAAATACTACCAGTATGCTTCTTCATGGTCTCTGATAGTCAAACTAAAAAATTGGGAATGTTGAATCTCAATTCTGAATCTTAAGACAATTCTTTCAAAAAATCAAATGTGTTCAGGTTTTTCAAATCAGTTTTGTGTTTTTATTTTTACAAAACATTACTACTGTTCTATATGATTTCTCATATAAATTATATAAACGGACTACATTTACTTTATCATGTTTTTTATAAGATTTATTTTCTACAAATTTTAATCAATATAGGCCATGAAAATTACTGTCTAGAGTCATTATAAAACATAAAGAGTTTTGTCCCGTATGAAGAAATTACATCAGGATGGTTTTACCTATAAGTTTGAATTCACCTCCAGTAAAATAACGAATCATTTTGTACAAAGAGGTTATAGTATGTGTTACAACAATTCAAGTCACAATTCAGTTTGAGTTCCTCAGGCATAATTATGCCATGATATCTGTTATTTTACTTCCTTCTAAAAATTCTCAACAAGATCGCTTGTAACTTTCTTGCTATATTAAAATATTTTTACAACTAAAATCGACTGTATGTACCTGTCTTATTTATAAAATGTAACTGTGTAGAGCGTCTTCCTAATAACACTGTGGTCAAAACTATCCAATTTCAAAACTGAAAGCCAGTTTGAGTTGTATGGCTGGTTTATTTGCAATCTGATTAAAATACTAATCTATATTTTGTTTTGTTATTTATACATTCGATGGCCTGGACTACAAAAGATATGACTGAGTGTAGTGGGAGGTTGCGTCAGGGTTCACCCTACGACATCAAGCATTGGATTAACCAATCGATAAGTGGGTATTCAGAAATGCAACTTTTGCTATGATTTGTTTCCCTCGATTTGCTAATCCTGCTCTAAGATCCTGTGTAGTTATAAGACAAGAAAAACAAAATTATGAACTAGAGACAAACCAAATTTTTGTGTTATGTAATAAAATAAAAGGTTATCAAAATAAATATTTTAAAATTGACTAGGCTGGTGATATTTTGATTCAGTTTTAGTCTTCATTAATTACCCAAACTCATATGACCAAAATTGTTTGTTTTTCTGTAACAAGTACCGGTACTAACTAAAGTTTGTCAATACTCTTTCGACATGTGACAGGTGCAATAGTACTGTAGAAAAGACAAGCCAACTGGGTGTGTTAAAGTAAAAATATATAGGTAAGTTTTTTTTAACAAAAACATAATTAAGTAGTTTATTCATACAGGACGATATCACTTTATCATGGCCTAGATATTAGTTAAATTCAATATGATACCTAGACCTAACTGCATGTATTCCCTTTCATCTCTGATTGCAGATAATGTAAAATATTTTATAACAAAATATACAACAAAAATTTATAACAACCTATAGAAATAAATCTCAATATAGTATAGTCTATGTTATCAAGGTAAATCTAACAGATTATTTTTTGCATACAAATCTTGTGTTATTTCATAAATCATTTTTTGCTCGGTTACGATTTGTTCTAGGAGTTCTTTTCCCTTCTCTACATCTTCTATTTTCATATTTTTCATTAATTGATCACGATGGGGTAACGTGTGTACTGCTAAATAAACAGCTTGACGGATAAGAAAAGGATGAAATTTGGCTAAAGATCTTCCATAGGCCTCTGAAGCAGCAGTAGACATTTTTGAGGAGCTTTCAGCTTTACCGAGCTCCATCATGAATTCATATGTAAACTCCAAGGCTCTATGAAGTCGAAGCAAGGTTCTACACCCTGAGGCTTTCTTTTTAGTATTTGTTGTTTTGTGTTCCACTTCATATTTTATCATTGACTGGATGGATTGGTAATGTTGGGATTCATTGGGCAATTTCCGATAATCTCTTAAAATCTTCACCTTTTCTTCTACATCTGATGCCACAAAGGAAAAAACTTTACCCAACAAATAAAATAATCTGAAAAAAAACCAAAACAATTATAATAGTTTACAGAAGAGAAGTTTACCTATTAAGAATACAATTCTAAATCACAATAAACTAGAAAAGTGGCTATACCTAATTTTACCTGTAAAGGCCAGTGTATTAAAGTCAGACATGCAGCACAGATATCTGGAATGTCTTTGATTCAGGTTTACATTTCCTGTGAAAAGCGTGTTCAACAAACTTGCTGTAGACAACAGCTTACAACAGGATAATTGTGCAGACAAATGGGAGTCATTTCAACCACAAACCCAAATACAATTTTGACAGAAGAGTATAAAAATTGACAGCAAGCAAAATGGTTGTTTGGTTTAAGGAAGATGTCCTTCAACCCTGCCACTTCTGGAATAACATTTTGTTCAATAGGATAGTAGATTGTCATGACCAAGTTCAATTGATCTTACATAAATCATAAGGCCTAAAGGCAAGATAACTTAGCATTAAAAAGCAATTGACAATGCATTCCAACAAATCTACTTATTGGGTGGTTATTTCCAAAAGAAGTATGGTAAATATGGTATACAGACACTGATTCTTACTAGCAGTAGCACAATACATGATTCTCTGAAAAACACTCAGGAGTGCACAGGACAAAAATGAGAGAAAGGTGTAACTAATTGTAATTATCATTATCAACCCAGTGATTAGAGCTGTCTGCTGTAGAGTTACGTCAAAGAAGCAAATTTTTGATAAGATTCAAATTTCTAGGCTAGTTCTCTGGTTGTGATCCCAGCCAGACGTAGGTGCTGCAGGCATAGGCCATTTGCCTCTCCTATCAACCACATGACATAAGATGGTTCATTTTGGTCGCCCTATGCACATGGCTTTAATGGTGTTTCGGACTAGTTCTGTTCTAGTTTAGCATTCTCCACGCAAGTCTCGCTCTAAGGGAAGACAACTCTGTTTGGGAGATTGCTAGTTTAGAGGACAAGAAGTTTCCCATTTTAGTGCATTTAAGATCAAAATGGGACAAGTGACGCCGAAATGGACTCACAGGATCACTTGCTCGCGACTTTGATGATTGCATCTCGAATTTTGTGGAAAATGTGTTTAAGGGAGTCTAATTTCAAACTTTTCATGGGGATGTGCAAACTGATCCCGCAGTGAATATTCGCTTGGCCGCTACAATCACTGATAAGCATGACATCGACGAGGCTTAATGAGTACGGCATATTAACTTTTTTAATCCGACAAATTAAATTCTCAAACATTCTTCTGAGGTAAAAGAAAAATAAATAAAGACGTTTGAAGTATTTGTAGTTAAAAAATATTTCCTTTTTAGTGTAAATGGGTATTAAAATGAGTAAAATGCATCATTTTGCCCGAAGCAGTTAGGTGTTAAGTAAACATTGCACAAGTCGTTGAGCCAATGAGTAAAGCCGTGTGCAGTCCACGCACATGTTGTGGACAGTCATCTGTTACAGAGATAATTCGTAAGTAATTCTCTGTGATACAGATTGGGGGATGTGTGCAAGTTGTGCTCGCAGACTCCCAGTTTCCCCGGTCGCCACTTTGAGGACAGTAACTCAGGCATAATATTGGCGCCCCCACACCACCATTCTGCTGCATCCGCATTTTTAAATCCTACATACTGTAACATACACGGCCCTGTCCTGTTAAACCAAGAAAAAGTAGTTAAACACCCAGTTTGTTCAAGGAAAAGTTTTAATTAAGGCATCTTAAAGACAAGTGTGGATTGATTCCAAGGAAGTGGTTCAGCTGGAACCACAGACCCAGGGTGAGGAGCAGTGTGTTTAATAACTGTCAATGTTTAGGATTGACTTGTGGATTTTAAGTAAACAAGGGGTTTTTTTTCTTTTTTAATTGACATGAACATACTTGCAAAGTTCGTCGTAAGCATCATTATAACGATCTATGCTTATCTCACCATCAGCATCTTTGCATGCTCTAAACAGCTGCAAAAGTCGTTCAAGATTAAAGTCAGACTTCTTGTCAGTTTTATTCGTTGCCATCATCAAACAACATAAATAGCCTCGGGTATAATTTTGCCCTTATTACGAATCCACATTTATTTCATCGTGTCATTTTACATTGCGCATGTGTGAAAGTCTTTATTAACATGACGCCTTTTGACATGATGGTTATCTTGCTCTTAGCCTGTCTCACTAACAACTGGGAGGTGTGTCACCGTTATGCAAACACCATAATTATTATGCATATGTGATTACATATTATACAGATCCATGGTTTGATCACAAGGTTCTGCTTTAGCATTAAATTATTGCTTGTTATATATCCACCGCGAGGATAGACACACGGGTCAAAATGGTAAACGAAAATGTCTGGTTAGGTGAGACTAAAGCGCATGCGTAAAGTTATTCTTTACGACTGCGATAAACGACGTGCTTAAAATAAAAGAAAATGGACACTGGTCAAAGGGAGGCCACTCTGAATTATGCCATGCTGAAGTCTATTTTTAGTATTAACCACAAAACTAACCACGTTGTATAAATTGAAAAGCGTGAAAACATAAAGATGGATTCGATCAGAAACGGATGGTTTAGCGAACTCAGCCCATTGTGGCCAGGACAGTGTATGTCATTGGAGGTTGACAAAGTTTTATATCATGAGAAATCGAAATTTCAAGATATTTTGGTGTTCAAGAGGTATCAATCAGATAATCAGTGGCTATCAATATCATGAATTAGTGGCACCATGGTCAATTCTTTTTAAAAAATCTTATTGACTTTGTGAACAGTATTTTCGATGTAGTGGCCTATTTGCCCATATATATTGTTTATTCACACCACCCCAAATAATCAAGCTGTTCTGCCGTCAATTGCACGTATACATGTGTAAAGTAAGTCTGGCAAGTGTTTAACTAAAGCCAAAGGGAACCGTACCGTGATTGAAAAGTCAGAAAGTTAAGAAAGGTTTTTGCCCTTGGTTGATATTTTAGTCCAAGGTCGGAATTGAAATTGACTATTGACTGTATAATAATTAATTTGTATTAGTATTAATTCTACATTTTTATACGCCCACATTTTCATGTGGACGTATTATGTCGTCGCCCCTGTCCGTCCGGACGTCCATCCGTCCGTCCGTCCACAATTTGTTTGTGGACTCTCTACAGGTCACAATTCTTATCCGATTTTGACGAAACTTGAAATATAGGTTTATCCCCAAAAGATCTCGGCTGCTTTCGATATTGGCATGTATCGGATCAAAACTTCATGGATTATGGCCCCTGATTGTACGAAAAATCACGTTTTTAGCTTGTGGACCCTAAAGAGGTCACAATTTTGAACCGATTTTGATGAAACTTGACATGCATGTTTGTAACCCAAAGATCTTGCCCAGACAGCCACTCAGCTTTGGCCCAGATATGGCCCACATCTGGCAGGCTCTGGCAGGCTCTGGCTAGATGTGGCCAATATCCAGCCAGATGTTGCCAGATGTGGGCCATATCTGGCTAACACTTGGCAACTATTGGCTCACTACTGATGATTTTAAACTTATTTTTGCAACTGATATCTAAGAATATCTTGTCAGTTTGTTTAACAGTTTTAATTTTTTTGTTTTATATTCAAAACATTTGAAAAAATAATATTATGCGAGAAGTTTGCCATATCTGGGCCAGAGATGGCCCACATCCAACTGGCCAAATGCCTCAAAATATCAACACAATAAATTTCAGCTCAGAATATGACATCTAGTTTCCAGTAGAATTTTCCCTTGTTCTATATTAGTTTTATTACAAATAAATATTAAAAATAATATTTTTTGAATGTACTGTATATATAATATAAATGAAATCCTGTCACCCCACCCTCCCCCAAAAGCCAGTAAATGTAAATCTTTAAAGCAAAAATAATAAATTATTCTTTAAAGAAATCAATGAAATAAAGACAAAGTTTATTAGAACAAAGTCTGGGTGTTGGGTATCATGCTACAAAGTAGCTAGATTTTAATTACTATAGCAGATTCTGTACTCAGATTATACCATTTGTTGAAGCTAGCAGGTCAACCATGTTAATCTTTCAACAAAGCATAATGAACAGTCCATTTACTATCTTGAAATCTGTTTCATTGGCTGAATTTGAAATTGTAAAATTCAGTGTACAACAAATTAATAGAATTTAGTACTAACAAGAAACTGAAGACATTGCCTTGGTATACAAACTGTGCATTATTTTCACAGAACTTAGTTAAAGATAAAAAGATAAGTACATTTTATTACTTTCTCTACAATGATATTAAATTAGATAAGATTTATGTGATTTCATTATTTAAATAACTTGATTTAACTATTCTTTTGCCTTGGCAAATAAGAATTATTTGACTTAATACTTTGGTACTTGCTTTGACAGACCCCTTGGTCATGCTTGATATAAAGAAGGAAAAACATGATTTTTTATGTACATTTTTTGCATTTATTGCAGGTATGATAAATAACTTCACCACAAGGATGCAATGGAAAATAATTTCAAAATGTTGTAAACAAAATGGCTGAATAGGGGAAGAACAAAAACAAGGGGAAAAGGAGGAGGAGATAGCTGCAGAAGGAAGAAGAGGAGAATGATATTGACATGGATAATTTGTATGCCTTATAACAAACAGTGAAATCTTGTCGAAACAGTGAAATCTTGTCCTAACAGTGAAATCTTGTCAAAACGTTGTGTGTATATAATATAGTGACTGTTATCCATAGAACTGTGCTGTGTTATATGGATGAATAAATTTTATTATTTAAGATTTTGCTTTTGTTGTTAATGTATGTTGTTTGTGTTGCATGCAAGATATCCTACTAACATTTTGGGACTAACATATGGTTCAACCCTATTTCAATATAGGTCCCAGAGATAACTGACGAAGTTGGACAGGCTACCCTACTCCTTGTCACATGCAAGCAGGGTTTCGCAACCAAGCCACTTGACTGGTGGACCGACCTTCTAATTTCATGGGCAAGTGTTAAACCACTTAGACCATGGCCATGCCTCTCAGTTTACGAAGAAGAAATAGGACAGGGAATAACGTGTTGCCCTCTTTGCCCCACATCTGGCATGGCATGAATTTCGTCTGTGGGCCACATTAGGGCCAGTGACGGCCCAGACAAGGGCCAATTGTGCCATCTCTGGCCCACACGTGGCAAGCCATATCTTTGCCAAAGCCTGCCAGATCTGGGCCATGCAAGGCGAGCGTGTGCATTAGCGAATCTGGGCCAGATCTGGCTCTGATTGGGCCACGTCTGGCCCATGTCTGCCAGATCTGGCCCACATGTGGCATGCCATATCCGGCCCAATCATTTTGCCAGAGGCTGCCAGATGTGGGCCATACTTGGGCCAAAGCTGAGTGGCTGTCTGGGTGGTTCCTTTCGATATTTGCGGCTATCGGAATGTAATTTCCTGAATTATGGCCCCTGATTGTCCGAAAAATCACCCTTTTTAGCTTGTGGTCCCTCTGGAGGTCACAATTATTATTCGATTTAAAAAACCGTTTGATTATGTCACCGTTACACCTTAAGGAAGGTTGAGTTCGAATTTCGGGAAAATTGGACAAAAATTGCCATACAAAATGGCCGCTGTTTGTACGCGAGTACTGTTAAAAAATGGTATATCAAGGTTGTGGACCCTGTGGAGGTCACAATTTTGATTCGATTTTGATGAAACTTGAAATTCATGGTTATAACCCAAAGATCTTGCTTCCTTTCGATATTTGCGCATATCGGATCGTAACTTCCAGAATTATGACCCCTGATTATACAAAAAAATCGCCTTTTTTTAGCTTGGAGGTTACAATTATTATTCGATTTAAAAAACCGTTTGATTATATTACCCTCACACCCTAAGGAAGGTTGAGTTCGAATTTCGGGAAAATCGGACGAAAATTGCCATACAAAATGGCCGCCGTTTGTACGCGAATACTGTTAAAAAATGGTATATCAAGGTTGTGGACCCTGTGGAGATCACAATTTTGATTCGATTTTGATGAAATTTGAAATTCATGGTTATAACCCAAAGATCTTGCTTCCTTTCGATATTTGCGCATATCATATCGTAACTTCCTGAATTATGGCCCCTGTTTATAATCAAAATCGCCTTTTTTTAGCTTGGAGGTCACAATTATTATCCGATTTAAAAAATAACGTTTGATTATATTACCGTTACACCGTAAGGAAGGTTGAGTTCGAATTTCGGGAAAATCAGACCAAAATTGCCATACAAAATGGCCGCCGTTTGTACGCGAATACTGTTAAAAAATTGTATATCAAGGTTGTGGACCCTGTAAAGGTCACAATTTTAATTTGATTTTGATGAAACTTGGTTCTTTTCAATATTTGCGCATATCAGATCGTAACTTCCTGAATTATGGCCCCTGGTTATACGCAAAATCCCCCTTTCTTTAGCTTGTGGTCCCTCTGGAGGTCACAATTATTATCCAATTTAAAAAAAACGTTTGATTATATCACTGTTACACTGTAAGGAAGGTTGAGGGTGAATTTCGGGAAAATTGGACCAAAATTGACAGACAAAATGGCCGCCGTTTACTGTACGCGAATACTGTTAAAAAAATGATATATCATGGTTGTGGACCATGTATAGGTCACAATTTTAATTTGATTTTGATGAGGAAGGTTGAGTTCTAATTTCGTGAAAATCGTACCAAAATTGCCGGACGAAATGGTCGCCGTTTGTACGCGAATAGTGTAAAAATATGGTATATCATGGTTGTGGACTCGCTACAGGTCACAATTCTTATCCGATTTTGATGAAAAGTCACATTTCTAGGTTGTGTACCGTCACACCATAATCATTGTCGGTTTCGAGTTTCATTAATATCAGACTGGAACTGACCAACTAAATGACTGCTCCCAATACAGTATGAAATACAGGACTTAAAGATGTAGGAAAAATCACTTTCGGTATTGCTTGTTCTCTGTCCATCTCTCGAAAATGTGGGCGTATCCTGCCTGGCAGTGCCAGCCTATCTTATATTTTCATTTACCCAAAGGCGAATTTCAGCCCTTGATATAAACTGATTGTCTTAACTAAATTGATTTAATATCTTAGTTAAGACAATCAGTTTATATCAAGGGCTGAAATTCGCCTTTGGGTAAATGAAAAGATTTAAAAATCTTATATTTTTGTGTAATTGTTTTTCAGCAAAACATATGGTAATGTTTTAGTGTTAGATGGAGTTATTCAAGTGACCGAGAGAGATGAACATTCTTATCAAGAAATGTTAGCTCATATTCCCCTTTTCTGTCACCCAAATCCCAAAAAGGTAAACATCTAACAGTACAGCCAGGCCACCAAAATAGTTAATTTGTTGACAAAAATGGTTGATTTGTTTGCTTTGTTATCTAAAATTGCTGATGCTATTGTCACTAAAACTTGGATGTTTTATTTACTTAGAAGCACAACCTTTTCTAAAAACAGAAATTTCACATTAGATGTTGTCTGCATAATGTCATTTGACAAAGTATTGCTTGTATCATCAGTTTGTTAAGTCATATATTTTTTCTTAACATATTTTTCCACAGTAGGCCTATTTTTTGTTTAGTTTCTTCTTTGTCTCCTATAATTTAAATTAAGATACCATTGAAATTTTAGAAATGTTGATAGTAGGCCTACCGGTTTAAAACTTCCATCTATTGATATTATTTATAAACTGATGATGAGGTTTGAAGGTACTGTAACTGAAGTAGTTTTTGTGACTGAAGAGTAACTTAAATATGGAATAATTAACATTATCGAGTTATGAACATGCAATGTTTCTGCGATGGTACTCTCATGATAACATATAGGTATAGGAAGCCATACATGTAGCCTATATAAAAAAAACCAAAACATTCTAGCAGACCAACGATAATGAGCTGAATATTAATGAGTGATTATAGCTTAAGATATTAAAAGTTAATTATAATATCTGTATTAAAGGTTTTAATAATAGGTGGAGGAGATGGTGGGGTAGCTAGAGAAGTATTAAAGCATCCAGAAGTAGAGTCTGTTGATATGTGTGAAATAGATGAGGTTGGTAAACTTACATATTTTATATAAATGTTTTTACACAAATATTTATAGATATTACAAATCATTTTTGCTACTCCCTGGCATATTTTGTCTTTATACTGTGAACAAAAGGCACACAAAAAGTGTCACATCGCAGATGTTGGTACTTATCTCTTTGGAAAAAATAAACCCTATCAGGATTGCTAAAGGCAAGAATTAATTTCAACTGGATTATGCTTTATAATTTCCAATTGTAATAGGTTTAATCACTTGTATAATAATCAATCCATAAGGCAAAGATTGGTGTGAAATAAAATGAAAAGGGTTTTTCTCCTAAAATGGGTTAATGAAGACGGGCATAAGCCATACAGTGTGCTATGAGGGAAATTTTGTCAAGACAGCGGTGCTACGGCCTACTCTTTTGTACACTGGACCTCGGTTTTTCGTCCCATCCTGCATCACTGACAAGAGGAAACCAGGCCGGAAATTCTGGATGAACTTTCTCGGCCAATGCAGCGATCAAACACCCGACCTCCAGGCTAGCGAGGCTGTGTCTTACCCACTTAGCAACAAAGATTGGTATGGAATGATATTATATTACCCATTTTTTCATTAAGACTATTGTTTAAAATCTTGTATTGCTGTAACAATTATCATTTGCATTTGACACATTTGTCACATAAATCAAAACTTACTAGATCTGTCAAACTAATTTTGCAGACATCCTTTATGATGTTTTCTATTTTCAGAAAGTTATTGAAGTAAGCAAAAAGTATTTGCCAACTCTATCAACCAGTTTTGACAATCCAAAGTTTACATTAAATGTTCAAGATGGTTTTGAATATATGAAACAACATCAAGGAATTTATGATGTTATTATCACAGACTCCAGTGATCCAATAGGTAAATAAGATTTTATCGTTTTTATAACAAACTATAACATCTGTACTGTGATGAACAAAATAATGATTTTTTTCTGTGAATACTAATCTTAATGACATGTATAATGTTTTGATTACAATCATATGTCAAAACATTGAAAGGTGACTTCTCTATTTCCACACAGTTTGTGCAGCCAAAACCTAAAATGTACCTGGTTTGAAAGTTCCAAACATAAAATATTGAACCTTTTGGATTTAACTAATGAAAACTGTTTGAATTTTGTTGATAAAACTTAGTAGTTACAGATTTAAATGTATTGGCTTTTCACACAATATTAATCTGTCTTATATCAGAAAAATCACCTTTCGGACTGTGGTTATGAAGAAAAAGTATTTTATGTAATTCCACAGAATTGTTTTACATATATTTTAAGAAGTGATTAGGGGTGGGGGGGGGGGGATGGTAGGGGGCAGAGGACAAATCTAATTATTAAGGCCACCTGCAGATTTCATCAAGACCACAAGATGTAAACAGAGTAAGGTCACGATATGTATACAGGGTAGTAGGGCTAGGGTTTTGGTTAGCACTATTCCTGTTTAGATCTCGTATCTCATGGGGGTCATATCTAAATATTAAGGCCACCTGCAGAGTTCTCAAGGTCACACAATGTAAACGATTGTTTCCGACGTAGGGTTAGCACTATCCCTGTTAATATCACATGACCTTGATGAATTCTTGCAGTAGTCCTTAAAATTTAGACCTAACAGCCAATAGGTAAGTTTTAAAATATTAATGGCAATGTATTTATATATGTTACACATATTGTCTTGATCATCCATATTATTGTAGGTCCTGCTTCATCACTGTTTGAAAAATCATACTATGAACACATGGAGAAATCACTGAAACCTGGTGGTATTTTATCTAGTCAAGGTAAATAATATCCTATGGCTGTCGGTCACATCTGAACAAATGGCCATTTTGTTTCCATTTTTATTCACTATTACCGGTTGTCAAATACATCCTGTAGGTATAATTATATGAAAATATATGGAATAAAAATAAAATTCATAGCCATAGGACAACAACTTAAGCTTGGTGGGAATATCCAAACCAATGCCCCACTTGTCAGAGAGAGTTCTTGCACAAGTGAGATTAATGACTATCTCATTTTTTAAATCAGATGCACTTTTGAATAAAGTTTCCAGAAAAGTCAGCATTGATATTAATGTGCAGAAGCCCTATGTTATAATAAAATGTAGTCATATTTGCTACTTGATTGGGTGGCTAGAAACAACCTTGTTTGTTAGTTACTTTTGTTTAATTCATTGTACATGTTAAAAATTGAGAAATGAATTATAGTTTTTATTATATTTTGGATTTTAGGTGAATGTACCTGGTTACATTTAGATCTAATAAAAGGAATGTTAGATTTCTGTAAGACATTGTACCCTACTATTGGTTATTCCTATACGACTATACCTACCTATCCAAGTGGGCAGATTGGATTTATTCTATGCAGCAAAAGCCCAGTAAGTTAATATTTAAATTTGTAGATGAAGGTCAACTCTAAATTGCACATTGCTCTAAACATTCTAACACTATTTACCTCAGTTTATAGTATCAGTTTAAGGTACTGATTTGACCTTTAAAAACACTTATGTTAAAGTTGCAATTTCATATTTTTAAGTTATATTTATAAAATGTATTGAAATAAAGCCCCAAAATAGATTGTATCTATAAACAGTCCTGCCTTGTTTAAGAATAATCCCATTAATCCTATAATTCACTATTGCCAGTTTAAAAATTGGCAAAAATATCATTTTCAACTTCAAATTCAAAAGTTTGAAGATAGCCATTCCATGGGGTGAATGGGAAAACAAGGGAGGTAATTGATTTTAATGCCTGGGAAATAATGCCCATGATCGTATAATAGTGAGCTGACAACCTTTTGAGCAAAAGACATAGAAATAATTATGTTTTGACTTTCTTAGAAAATATTAAATTCCCGCTTTAAAGGAATCATCCCACTTTTAATATGCCATTATTGTTGAAGAATATTGTCTTTCCTCTGTCCGTCTGGATGTCCGTTCACATTTTTTTGTGGACACACTTCAAGCAACAATTTTGATGAAACTTGAAATATAGGGTTTTAGCTTGTTCTCAATCCATAATGGAAGGCTTGACAAGGACAGCTGTCTAGTCATTTGGATGGGACAAAAACAGAGGTCCTGTGTACACATTGCGTGCATGTAAAAGATCCCTTGGCAGTTGGAATTCGATATAAGAGAAGGCCGTAGCACTGCTGCCCGGGCAAAATTACCCTCATAGCACACTGTAATAC
Organism: Patella depressa; assembly: GCA_948474765.1. Taxonomy (NCBI): domain Eukaryota; kingdom Metazoa; phylum Mollusca; class Gastropoda; family Patellidae; genus Patella; species Patella depressa. Next base: position 34,455,264 of record OX419721.1, read on the forward strand.
GTATGCCATGCCTGTCTTCCTTTAGCCCAGGTTAGGTGCAGAAGAGTAAGACATTAAACACCATTTCATTTCTTGCACGGCAACAATCTTGTTTTAGTATCTCTGTATCTCTTACTGCCAATCCAATGTTGACATGTACAGAAATAGTCTGTTTCCAAGTATGAAAGTTGTGCTGTTGGACTATTTTATATCTAGGATTCCTCCTTTAATACATATTTTTTTGTAACCAATATTTTGTTTGACCATGTCGTGGTAGAAACACTGTAGTCTTATTTAGCAATGTGAATTAAGTTTATTTCAATTACTGTTATTTAAAAACTTTAAAGGATGTAGATTTGAGGAATCCAATGAGAAAAGTGACTAAAGAACAGTTAGAAAAAATGGATTTAAAATATTATAATACAGAAATACATAAATCAGCGTTTGTACTACCAGAGTTTGCCAGAAAGGTAAGACCTTACGGACTGCACCAGAAAATAAAAACATTAGAATGCCTGATTTTGTATTAAAATTCTTTCTTTAGATGTAACAATTCTATAAATACATAAATCAGCGTTTGTCAGAAAGGTAAGACCTTATGGACTGCACCAGAAAATGAAAACATTAGAATGCCTGATTTTGTATTAAAATTCTTTATATGTAACAATGGTTTAAAAGCCAATAGGTTGTTTGATCTTGTGAGCTTCAGTTGTTGAATCAGGCTTAAATCATATTACTTTATAATATGTTACTGTCTGAGCTATGTCAGAATTCAGAGATTTGGATTTACTCCAAAACTGAGGAAGAAGTAATACTAGCTGTTCGTGACTTACGGGGGAAATATATCTTGCCATGATATAAAATATCCATAAGCCATAGCTGCCTTCTAGTTAGAGAGTTTGGATGACTGAAGGGTTAGCGTGTGTGTGTTGTATTATAAGGTCTGTTATTGAGTCAACTGGTGTGGTTTCGATTTCCCAGTTTTATGTGACAAGGAGTAGGGTTGTCTGTCCAACCGCGTGGGTTTTCTCTTGGTCCCCTGCTTTCCTCCCACTGCTAGAGACCCCTATATGCAAGTGAATTATTGAAATAGAATGAACCATATTATGTTAGTCCTTAAATGACCTAGTTAGTGTTGAGTGGACTTTTACCCTCATTTTCTCTTTGTCTTTCAATTAATGTATGTTATGTTTTTCAGGCTTTACAATAATTCAAATGATGAAGATGTTTATTTTATGCTGGCCATGATCATTAGGTGGAGACAATGTATTATATTATGATTTTATATAACCTATGCATGTAATTTTTCATTCATTCCCAACCATTTTAAGAAAAATATCATATTCCAGCTATGAAGTGGCCACTAACCAGCTCCAATCAAGGCTCCTAATAGGGCTTGGTCAGTCCAACAGTGTTTTACCAGATACATCAAATAGCTAATTTATTAAACACAAATAATGTTGTTTAGAAATTCCTGTATATGGCACTGCATAATGCTATTATACAAAAGAACCAGGGTTTGACCACAATGTTCCATCTAGCGAAGACTAATTGAAGCCTGGGGTAAAACCGATAGAGAAGAAAGTAAGCAGGAATAATTCTTCCAAGTACAATCTGGTATTGCACAGATATTCAATGCATTCCTATTGCACATTTTAAACCGAAATCAAAGAACCACTATCTTATTACTATTATATCTAACTCCTTACTTTCACTGAAACATGATAAGTATCTAATGAGAATTATTGTGTTTATGTTTGTACATGTGATAAAAGATTTATTTAAAAAACCCAAAGAGCCATGTATATCTGCTTGTTATCCATTCTCAGGTGTCTGTACTGGTTTGTTAATGTTGGGCAGTTAATACTGATAATATCATAAGAAACAGACGCTTTTGGCTAGCACATTTCAGTTCATATAATACATGACCAATTCAACATCAATAGCTCAGTTTCCCATAAAATCAAGTGCAAGAAATGTTTATGTCTCTGCAGAATTTTAGTAAAAAGCTGCGTAATATTTTCTGTATCTCGAGTTTAAGGTCATTTAAAAAGTCTGTCTCCAAAATTTATTTATAATTTGTGTATTTGTGCCATAAGTTTAACATACGAAAGTATAAAACATAAGTCTGTGTATTGTTAACTGTTTTATTGCTTATTCATCTTGTGGATAAGGAGTGTTTACAATATTCATCTTGTGAATAAGGAATATTTACAATATTTTAAAATTGTTATTGGTATTGTGGTATAAACTGATACCATAATATATAGTAAGACATTCAATGCCAACAAACCATTATGTTAAAGATATAGTGCCATATGTAATAATGTTATAAATACTCTGTATAATGCTAGTCCATGTAATCTGATTAAAATACAGACCTATATTTTGTTTCTTTTTTTATATTTCCGATGGTCTGTACTACATGAACTCTGACCAGTTGTAGTGGGAGGTCTCATCAGGGGTCATACGAGTGGCTTTTGACATTTGATTAACCGATCAGCATTGATGTTTCTAGTAGAATATCCAGTTCTGTGCATCACAGCAAGGAACTAAGTGCAACAGACCATTTCATTGGTTAATCTCACTCATCAACCAGAGCGTGGATTATATAACAACTCTTCCAGATCCTAATGTAGTAAAGAAAAGTAAAACAAAATTTTGAACTTTTAAAAAAAACGAAAAGAAATAGGATCTGTGTTTTAATCAGATTGTAGTCCATACTGCTATAAGTTCCAGTAAAAAAAAATATTTACATTTTGTTAACATTATCAAAAGGTTTGATTGTCATGCATATTCATTATTAAATATAAACAATTCCCCCATATACTTTTATAATGATATTATTTGTAATATTTTTTACAAAATGTAGCCTACATTACACATTTTTCTGATCAGATTACATGCTATAGTACTCTATTGTTCAATCAGATTAAATTTCGTTTCTTTTTTTGGTTCTTTGTATGGTCTCCACTACATGAAAATCTAGCCAGTTGTAATAGGAGGTTGCTTCAAGGGTCACACGAGAGGCTTTTGACGCCAGACGTGAGACATTTGATTAACCAATCAGCGTTGATGGCTATTCGTTAATACAGCGTTTTGTTGTATCCTCGCTGTGAATGTCTACCCACATTTCCATACACGGCACGTCAAGAACTCATCACAACAGACTGTTTCATTGGCTAATACCTCACATCAACCCGAACGCCGGTTATACAACAACAATTACAAATAAGCAAAGTTGAAAAAATAAGGTCACTGCAGATTTCGTCAAATCGCGAGATGTAAATAGAGTTAGGACAGGGTGATTGTTGACAAGATTGTGGAACAGAGCTAGGGTTAGCGCTAGCCCTCTTTACATCTCGTGATTTTTGACCAAGGGGCCACCGTTTTTAACGTATTTGGTGTGAAGCATTTTGGTCTTAGAGAGGAAAAAACATGCCGGTTGTGAAAAGTATTTAATTAACATATTTTAAACAATTGGTGTGAGGAATGTTATCGGAGATGATGGACCCTGTTTATTTGGGCATTTTAGAACTTTCTGTTCCAGAGATATATTACATGCCCAGAAAAGCTTGCGAACACAATCGAGATCAGATTTCTTCTGGGTACAAAGAACCTTTATTTGGTCAACATCCATACTGCTGTGTGCAGGTATGTCCATAATCTTTTAAAAGTTGGGCTCTCTAGATCACTGGAGAATTATCTTTTGAATTAGAGGTTATCCCCCCCCCCTCCCCAAAAAACATATTGTTTTATAGTAGGCCTATTCTCTTTGTTTTTGGACAAATTTCTTCAATGCTTTCTTTAAACTCTTATAGTTTGTTTCCGAGCCGTATTCACACTACATTTAATATAAAATCAAGAAATCTGTCTGTTGATGTTATATTGGCATAAGTAAGTAATTTATAGTTTCTAAATGTATCGGATGCAATCTCTTTGTAGCCCTGGATATCTATTCCTAGTACTACCTTTTACACAATTTATACTTATTTATAGTCTTACCTATTTTTAATTTATACCAGGTTGCGTGTACCGTTTGTCTACCTTATCGTTATCAAGGTAATCATACTTAAATACGTCAAAGTTGATTAAAAAGACGCAAATATCACAACGTCACAACACAAATTACCTGTATTTCATTATTATTTGATATAATAATCAATCACAGGTGACATCAAGTGTTAAACAGCACGTCTTCATATTATGATGTCAGATAGAAAGGGATAAGAGCAGCTGTACTGTAACAATTATCTCAATCTCGATCCAATGGTAACTCCACCAATTATCACACACGATAGCATCTTTCTAATTAAACCGTCACAACTCATCAACTATTTGGCCGTTTGTTTCTCACGGACATGGTAAGATAAAGAGGCGCTTTTTTGTTTTTTTTAAATTTAGATTTCTATAGGTCAAAGTACTGTTATTATTGGTATTATTGGCACGAAAATCCCTTGCAGGACAACCTAATTAATTACCAGGTTCGAAATTTGGAGAACTTTACTACTAATCTTGTCCCAATGGAAAACTAATTGCACAAGTAACGGTTTGATATTCTACTTCTGGTAAATAATATATTAGGCTACACTAACGATAATAAATGCTACTATGGCGTCAAACAGTAGTTTTCTTTTTAAGATTAATGAAAAAATACAGTCATGCAATCAAAACACGCATGTTTCCAAATATTTTTATATTAAATTGGCCTACTTAACGAGCAGTGCTAGAATATTTAATTCGACATATTAAAATTAAAACGATAAGAATAAAGTTGTCTTAAGAATTAAGAAATCGACGAGATACCTACGATCAAACTGATCCTCGATGGAATTCCAAATAACAGTGTCATTATGGGCGCCATTCAGGGATAAGGTACCCCACAGATAAAAGTTGTGGTGTTAATCGTGTGAATCACATGATTTTTGAGGCGCATATAAAACCAAGTGACATTGGTTGGGCGGCAAGAGAATGGCGCCATTGGATTTGGTGATAATTATCCGTAGTGTTTTTAACTACACCGTAGTTTGATAGGCGGTTGGATGGCCGAATGGTTAGCACGTGCGCGCTGCATCATTTGGTCAACTGGCGTGGTTTCGAATCTCCGGTTGTACGTGACAAGGAGAAGGGTCGTCTGTCTAACTTCGTTGGTTTTCTCCGGGTCCACCGGTTTCCTCCCACTGCTAAGGACCCCTACGAGCAAGTGAATTAATGAAATAAAGTTAAACCATCTGAATACAAGAAAAAATCAATCGACCCACCCCCCGTGGCACCCATGTCTGGAGTTTGCCCTTAGAAAATTTTGAAAAATAACTCTGCTGGAAACACGATTTTTTTTTCAGTGGCACCATATTTCAGGGCAGAAGATTTTTTTAGGAGAATCATTTGTTCCTGTTGCAATCGCCCCTTGGATCTGCGCATGTGGTGGCGCTCCATAGCCTCCACATAAGAAAGTTTGGATCAGGGCAAACGAATCAGGTATCCATTGGCGTGTGGGTGTCCCTGACCGTCTAATCAGTGCCTTAAGAGCATCACTGTGTGATCATAATCAAGTGTATTATTTTATAATTCAAAGGTTGTCAAATTTTTTGATGGGGCGCCATTTCTCGGGGCGCCTAATTTTGTGGTTGTACAACGAACCCACTGCAACCCGCTAGATACGGTTCTGGCCGTAACATTTATATGCTCGCCCCCATTAGCCGAAATGAAATGCGATTTAATGTCCTCCATTATAGCCTGGTTAGTGCGAAAAAAGAGACGTTGAAATACTTTTAACTCGACTAAATGATTACAAATGATCAAGCATTGTAACATCTGGATTGTTAACACTGTATGTGACCTTCAAATCGACAATTGGACAGTAAGTCAGAACGACGACATTATTTATACCTTCACATCAAAATATATATAAAAACACATGTGCAGTTGTATGTCATTGAGATTGACAGGAGGGGCATCACCTACAGCACGTTGCATTTTGTTATATTTAGTTCTATTTTTAGTTATATATGTACATGTACTATTTTTTTTAAGAAGATGACTGTTTTATATATAATATGTAATATCTCTCGGATTGGCATAAGCCTCAACAGTAATCAATAACGCGCCATCTGATATTGAAGCTTTTCGGTCTGGCGGTAATAAACTATACCGATATCGTTCGTCGGCCTCCGGGGATCGTATCGGAATCTTATAACGTAATACACCTCATTCATATTGATGCGTGATAGAAAAGCTGCAACTATTCAAAAGTTTACATTGTTTATGTGGTATGGTTCAACGTGCGATAAAGAAGTAAGTATTAATATTATATATTTTATACGGCTGGAGTGAGGTAGGTTGCATCTGGTTTACTTATAGTTAAATACCATATTAATATAATATATAGGGCTGTGTGTGTCGGGGGTCACATCCTGTTTTGTGGGTTTTCTATAGTGCACATAAACGAAACTTGTCCCGAAGTTTGGACTGGAATTTAACACTTCGAATTTATTGTGGCGGAATGGGTTTCGAAGTCACATACGCTTCACACTGTTTTAGACAATTATACTGTAATTTTGCCAGTCAAGAGGTATTCCGCCTATTCTTCGAATTTAAATTGCGAAGGGATCTTTCACATTCACGAGCACTCCAATTCCTGTTTTTTTTGGTCTCATCCGAATATATACTATATGCACACTTTCCTTGCCCACCTTGATAAGTCTCTCGCCATGAAGTTTAATTACTATTATCAGAATATCGGGTACGTTTAGATAATGTTCATATGCAACTAATCACGACAGCCAACCGAAATATAATACCGCTATATTTCACGTTATCGAACTATTATCGAAGACAATTTCATACGTAAGCCGAGGCAAATCTTATTCGTAAAAGGGATTGCACACATCTCTTTTTTTGAAAACTAATGAGCCGTTTTAATCTGCTTTCTTATTTAGTAATTGGACATTACTTTTTGATGATCGTACTAAAACCAGAAAGGCGTAGTGAAACAGCAGCATATGCTTGAGGGCGACCATACTGCTCTTAATAATATATTTGATTTAGGTCAAAGTCATTATCCCGGTTAGCTCACAAAAATAAGACGTTGAATCGACTTGTGATGATATTGTTGAGTTTTCGTTCAAAAGTATTAAACGTAAGTTTATTTATATTCTCTGGTTTAATCCATCGACTGCATTATGCATAATTAGGATAGGATCTTGACGGTTGAGATTATGCATACTATAAGGATTTATAAATACATGTATATTGTAGATAGATAATCACACAATACATAGCATACGGTGCATAAGTACATTATAGACCATAAGGCCCACTCACAACGCAAGCTCGCTGCTACCACACACAATCACTAACGCCTTCATGCATTAAAGGTCTAATAAAATATAGGCGATGTCTCTGGATTGAGATGGTATATAAACAGTTTAACACATGCGTTATGCAAGAGCAAAATCTGCTTATTACAAGTCTTATTGATAATTTAGATAACATTTCAGGCCTAAAGAAAGACTTGTAATAGGCAGATTTAGCTCTTACATAATGCATGTTTAAAGTGTATTGTTATTATTTGCTATATTTTTTTTTGTTTTCTGTACAATTGGAACCGGTTTTATCCATTTATTTCAACGTCAAACCCCATTTCATTTCTGTGATTTGAAAATGATAGATGGCTTCTCTGTAATATATCTATAGTGGGATCCTATATCTCAGATATGTCCCTCTCTGGATTAGCTTCTGATTCTTGAACTTTTGCGGGAGTATGTCTATTCTTCCTGTCAATCAAAGCTATCACTTAAGTATATCAACATGACACTCCTTCGTTTAATCTGGGTCTTCCCTGAAACTTTGGACAGTGATTTAAGGTATTAAAAACGGTGGAAGTATGTTCGTTTTGCTTACATTTCATTCGACTTGATAGCCTCGTTTGTCACGCACTTAGTTAAGTCACGCAGCTAGTCAATGGTTGGTAGTCGGACTACTGACCAATCAAAATTTAAAACAACAATATCCACTCATTACAGCAGTGAGTAGTGGGATTACCTCTAATCAAATGAAACTCTGCGCGGAGTATGAGATATGCCCATGATGATGATTTCAGCGATCCGCAATTAATATATTTGTTGTTGTAGTATTAACAATGTGACAATACATACCCAAACACCAACAATCTTTCGATTGATCACGAAAACCGCATGAAAGATTCATAAACATTCAACAACTGTATAATAAATTATATTCTTTGATCGTCAATGCGCGTGTATTTGACACCTTGGATATTTATTTATAGGCGTATCATGATGTATACATCAAAGATAGAGTCATAAAGAAAATCTTTATTCTAATCGCACCTTGGATCGAATCGAATAAATAAAACAACGAAAACCTATGTCTTTACATGGAATATTAGATTAGGACCTTTTCGTACTTCTTTTGTTATATATAAATAGACTAATAGGTGTCAACTTTTAACACCAAACATAATTGCATATTCAGTTTTACAGCACACGGAAGGTTGAATAAAACGTAATTAAAGTAAATGCGCCAGTACGACACGAAGTAATGACACATGAGTGGCAAACAAGACCAGTAATTTCTAAAGGGTTTTACCCTTGTCTGTGATGTAGGACAGATGGTCTGGCAAGGAACGGTGTCTAGTCGTTCGGGTAGAATGAAAACCGAGGATCAGTCTACATTTGGAATTCGAAATAAGAGTAAGCCACTGTGCTGATGTCAGGTCAAGATTTTCCTCATAACATAATGCATAGTGTATGTCCGTCTTCATTATTCCGATCGACACAGGAAGTTTTTTGATGGAAAGCGAGGACCTTTATTTATTACGTCAAAGAAGATTGTAATCTACACATAGCAACACTGTTGTACATATGTAGTTAACTAAGTCAAACGACAAATTAATAATTCGTAAAGTTAGACATACATTATGCAAGAATTAAATCTGCCCATTGTCGGGCTTTCTTCAGGCCTGAATTGTTATCTAAATTATTAGTCAATCAACTGTCGTTGCCATCGCCAGTCTGCGCTATTTAGCTGATTAGAATAGTTTTGTGAAGGATAATTAAACGTAAAAACGGATAATCGATCATTTCAGAATATCATATTTACAGTATCTAGTTTTTAACTATTATAGCGAGAACTGTTTAATCTTTATCTAATCTCCTATAATGCCCCTTTAAGCAATCTGATTAAAACACAGATCGTTTCGTTTTTATAGTTCGAAATTTCGTTTTACTTGTCTTTATTACACTAGGATTTTGGAGATTTGTTATCATTGATGTGTTCTGAATGATGTTTCCCCTTTAAGTACACATCTTCGATATTATTAATTCATAAATAATTTAATTGGTCTTATAAGCTACAAACAGATAGCTACAATTTGTGACTGCGGTTATTTAATGGGTTGGAAATGCACAATTTATTGAGAACAATGGCAATAGATTTCTGGTCTTGTTTGTCACTCCTGTGTCATTACTTGGTGTCGTACTGGCGTATTTACTTTAATTGCGCTTTAAAGCTGAATTTGCAATTATGTTTGAACGTAAATATCAGCGTGATGATGACAAAATAATTTGATTATTATTATTGATTACTGGGTTGGGGTTTTCTGGGGCGGTTCTCGATTTGTTTATTACTTTCCCTCTGGCTATGTCACTGCATATGTAATAGAGGAAAGTTTGGATTTTATTTGCTCCCCTGAAGCAATACTTAAAATGAATAACATCGTAATGGTTATGGCTAAAAATATCGCATGATTTAATTGTACAATAATTAAAGTAAGGTCGCGGTTGTCATTGCTACCATTGTTACAATATAAACAAAGTCTCGGTTATCCATTTTTTGAAATAAATCATTGACCGCTAATTGTTTTTAAGCCTGTTGAAAATATAATACATCCCACGACATCGAGTGTTGATTATGGTTTTCGTTTTTGTAAGTTAATAAATGCCTAATGAAAGCGACACATTAGGTAAGATTCGACGAAGAGCTGACAATAGATATCCTCGATTATCATTGCAGCCTTGTTACAATAAACAGAGTATCGGTTATCCATTTGTACTGTAACCGCGTCGACCACAAAATTCATTTAAATCTACTTATATCACAGCCATTCAATGGTATCGAGGGTTAATTATGGTTCAATTTTATATATTGTTTAGTGGTTGAGAGTGAGACATTAAGTAATATAGTGTAACAACACGAGGGCCACTCCGCACAAGCTTTCACGGTGAAATACGTCACACTAGTCCAATATTTCACTGGTATAAATAAAGTACTATTGGCAAGTTGCCCGTACGATTATTTGAAATAATGGTACGCCAAAACCATAGGGTGACGTAACATCTGTATGTTAAAATAACATTAAAGAAAGACCTACAATTGGCAGAATTAGCTCTTATATAAACCTGTTTAATCAAGCCTAAAGAAAGATCTGCTCTAGGCAGATTTAGCACTTGAATAATGTTAACCGGGCTCGAAAACTGTCGGGGTTTCTTCTTACTACGCATTCTGCACACAGAAAACTATCTACGACTTGAATACGTCTCTGTCCTAAATGGCCACCATATCTTAAATTGAATAATAAACTATTCTGTAATTCGGTTCTACTCCGTTTCACATCTGTCATACAGACAGAGACTAAATAAAACATAGTATTTTATTAAACGTGCACAATCTCGCAATTTTGCCAGAGGCCCAAAGTGACTGAGAATTCCAAAACTCGCAATTTTGCCAGAGGTAAAAATGACCAAAAATTCCCGATCTCGCATTTTTGCGAGCGATGAAAGATGGCCGAGTATTCCCAATCTCGCATTTTTGCGAGCGATGTACATGCCTCAGTCTTCGTTCCGTGTAAAAAAAGCCGTTCTGCATTGTAGTCTGACTCCACTATGACTGCATTCGTCTACTCACACGCTTTCCAATGATCTATAAATAACCCAGTGTTTCTACAGCACATTTATGGGTAAACACGTGATGAAGTTCTACTTTCGATTTTCTGCGTTTTTAGATATCAGGGTGGCTAAGACATTAAGTGAAGATGAAATCAGGGAAATGTTTATAGATAACTGTTCAGGGGACTCAGATCTCAACACAAATGACGATCAATTTTGACTACGAATCAATTTTGGACAGCTGAAATGAGAGTTACAGTGATCGTCAAAACCTGAGGACAATGGCAATGCCAATGTACGTAGGATGGACGGGATTTGCTCGCTTTATGGAGAAGACACCAGATAAACAAAGGTCCTACGATGCAGTTTGTACTATTCGAGTAAATAACAAGTACATGCCCCGAAAACAGAACAAGAGTCTGTACAAAACTTTCGTCCCAAACATCCCGCTATGCGATATTACTTTCTTTGAAATGACGTTTATCGATCAATCCAAAGTAGACTATAAAGGGACAATATATACAGTATCTATTTCTATGGTAGGCTATAAGTAAGACAATTTCGTGCAAAATGTAGCACATAAGTAATATTGCAAATTCCAGGAAAAAATATCTTTAGGGGATAAAAATCGTCAAAATCTGGTGGTTTTCGGGAAAAAGCACATTTTTTCCCCCAACACATTTCATATCTTTGAAAATTAATAATTGTCAATGTATAGTTCAACCAATACGTTAGAGAAGTTTCAATTATTCTAAAACTGTATCTCCATAAATAAAGGAGTCACAGGCATTCAAAATGTTATAGCTCATTATCATATTTTTAAAAAAAAAATGGCGGGCAGGCTGGTGACTAGTCTCGGTCACCCAGACCCCCCTAGTCTTCAACGCACGGTGGGTCTGGGTCGGTTCTCAATTATTGACGAAAATTTCCTGGATAATCTACCACATAAAAAACCAAACTCCCGGTTACGCATGGGCAATGGAACCCTTTGGCTAAAGTCTCGGTAAGTGATAGATATTATGAAGCCGGGCCGATTTTGATAGATTCTATAAGGCGAGGATAAAATATATCCCACAATTCACTTGGCACATCTATTATTAGAAACAAAATAGAGACGATACAACAGCATGAATCGTGATTAAGGAGATTGTGAGAAGCCATACGTTTGATTCATGACGAGAGAAAATTACCATTTCAATTAAAAACTTTAAAACAAAATTTTAGAGAGTGTCATTGTTGACAAGCGAGATGTTTTGATAGATTCAGCACGTGGTAACTTAAAAGACTGGATAATCCAGACAGTGACCGACTTTCTGTCAAATTTTGAGGACCCATCCAGACTAATATTCGTAGAATATTTGTTTGGATGATAAGAGACTAGCTGGTGACTATCTTTAACAAAATGGCGGACATACTCAAATTTATTTGCACCAAAATGGTGGACCGCCTCAGTTGTTTTAGGGGAAATTTGGTGGGCATGTAAGGGTTAAAAGAACCGAAATAAAGACTTTTCCAAATTCGCGAAGTATATCGTCTGTATAATGTCAGTCAACTAGCTTAGTGTCTCAGGGGCGGATCTAGTAATTTTGAAAAGGTGGGGGGGGGGGCGCCGCAAAATGAGGACAATTACTGCGGAGACGGGGCACGCCGTTGCATCTGTAGACATTATTTGACTGATATTTTCGTCTAAGTAAACGTTCTTAGTAGACATTATTTGACTGATATTTTCGTCTAAGTAAACGTTCTTAGAGGAAAAAAGGCACTCTCAGCAGTAAAAAAGGCCAGTGTCGAAAATTAGGGGGGGGGGGGGGCTATCGCGCCCCCACTGGATCCGCCTCTGTGTCTGTTTTTAAGCGGATCCATATATAACAAACATAAACAATGGACTATTGTACAGTATTACTCTTTTTACCAAAAGCATATAATCACGACACTGTGAAAACAGTGTAGACTAAACCTTTAATGACCATTGAACTTGAAATGATCGATTTAAATAAAGTTTGGACCAATAACGTTCAGCGTATTGTCTATGATAATAATATTTGTTTAATCTTTATTCTAGCATACGGGGGTTTTAAACTTGTTCAGTTATGTTTTCTGAAAATGTGTTTGAAAACATATGTGCTCACCGTGGGAAAGTTTTCAGCTGTTTATAGTAATTTGAGAAATTCAACACAGTTAAACTTTTGTAAGGAAATATTTAACAAATTTGTTTATCCTACAATTAATGTTCAACAATTTCTGGAGGTGATTTTGGAATACGCCAATGCAAATCGTGTCATTGTAAGTATTTATGTTAATGCAATTACGATGAACAGGTCTTGAAAGGGCCAAACTTGTTTAATTGCAATGTTTGACGTCCTACTTATGTGCACCGACACATATATTTTATGTCATGCTTCGTTTCAAGGGTATATTTTTGCCTGCTGTGTTTCGAATACCTACTATAAAGGGTTTATTTCATGGATACAAATGAGTGCACGGGATCTCGGTTTTTCATCCTCAAGACATGACCATTACCAGACTCTGTCCTGCATCAATGGGTAAGAAACACAAACTAGGTCATTTCGGGACTAACATGGTTCAACTTTATTTCATTACTTCGCTTGCGCATATGAATCTTGAGCAGTGGGAGGAAACCGGAGGACCCGGAAAAAAACCCACGAAGTTGGACACCTTACCACGTAACCAGGGAATCGAAACCACGCCAGTTGACTCAATGGCAGACCTTATGATACCGCGCGCATACGCTAACCATTCGGTCACCCACCACAACTCACCCACCCCCTGCATCAATGGAAAATAACCATCGGCCAACAACGGGAGCGAATCTACACTGCATGACTTTTGGGGTAAATTGTTCAAGTGGTGTCTGCGATTTCCCAAAAGGGCGAACGCAAAAAAAAGGGTAAAAGAAGAAAAAAAGAAAGAAATAGAGATTCTCACTAAATTTCGATAGGTAGACAATCAAGTCTACCATGAATTTTTAAAATTATCCACGAGGACAAATTTTAAACGTCGACTGTCTACCTGGCGCATAATATAAGTGATTATTGCCTCTGTTTGGCGGAATCTAGAGTAGCGAACTTTGATCCCTATTATTTAATTCCAACCCGTTTCTGACGTTGGTATTATTGTAGCCACTGAAAGAGAATCGGTTTCCAGTCCTACACACAAGCCAAAATTCTGGCTCCAATGGAGCTACAGTAAGATCTCTAATGCTGTCAACACCTTTAGCTACTGTCTCATTATTATAAAACACATGGCCATAGACCTAGTGAATCTTATCTCTATAAATGTATTGTATTTCAATATTTTTTGGTTGTGGGAGGAATGTGCTATCTATGTTGGCACACAATATCAAATTTCACATTGATGGTGATATTGTATAATATAAAGGTATCCATTGCTCATTGTATCATTTGATATACTAGCAGACGGCTTATATTATATTGTACTGTTTCTTTCCAACTGGAATTTCATTATGTTGAAATTAAGAGAATTGCCACTGCGAAGAGATGATAACAATTCCAAATTGTGGATAATTTTGGATGATTTTATAATATATCTTAAGAACAATCAATCAGAAAAGGATAGGATTAAATTATTGAAGAAATATAACATTAAACGAGAAGTAGAAAGATACCAGGGAGGACATATCAAATTTGTTGGTGGCACAGAATGCATAAGTACTTTGGCTATTTTGAAATATATTTTTAATCATTCCGAGGACTTTGAAAATTGTTTTTCCATCGGAAACCAAATAAGTAAAGATTTTTTCTCTTCAGTCCCATCAAACATTGATTCACAAGCTACTCTATTAGATCTTTACAAAGAAATATCAAATTTACTTGTTGGGAAGGACGATCATAAATATCTAGAGTTTGATGAATTGCAAATTCCATTCCTTGAACATTCATATAAAGTTATTTTTTCAAAGGAGGAATGGTCAAGAATATGTTTATTCGAGCACCATTTCGCGCAAAGCTTGTGCAGTGAGCCTGTAGGTGACAGTATTAAAAGGCGTTGGGACTATCTCAAATCACTAAAAGAAGCCAAAAACTTAAGCAAATCTGTTGTAAATAGTGCCCAACAGACTATTAAATTGAGACGTCAAAGGATAACATCGAATGCTGTTAATGAAGAAATACAATTGTCAACCATTAACAAACATCGGCCTGCTATTTTAGATTCTCAAATTTTCAATGCAGTCACAACAATATTTCCTGTCGAAATACAATCAATTACGTGCATAAAATGTATGTGTCCTGGTATGCAGGAATTTTTAGATACAATTGACATTATTGTCGGCTGTAATAGAAACTGCGAAGCACCAACCAACAAATTAACGAAACAGATGATTTTGAACATATGCAACAAATATCATTCATTGAACTGTCATCATATAATGTTCATCGATTCCAATTCGCTAACACCATACCTGCAAAAAAATGGTCAAATTGCAAGATTCAGTCTTTATGACGACCTCCGGTTATATAAATTAAATACACATATATTATTTTCATGCAACGTTTTACAAGAAAATGTAGTTCCAGAAGAAATTAGTGTCGATGGAATTATGGATAGATGCCAGTCATGCTTTGATATATCAATGCCTAAACCTTTGTCTGCCACGAATTTCGATATTCTCCAGGAATTTCATTTGGACGTACCATTGGAAATGCAATTTATTCTTGAAATGTTCATTAACAAAGATACTCTTTACCACAAGAACTTGTCTGAAAATTTCTTAATTAGAAAATATGAACGATTATACTCTGTATATGAAGTTCTATTGAATACATTCAACAAAAATTTCATTGGAATTTTCCAACAAAAAATAACAGATGAACTTTTAATGAACTATCATAGCATAAGTACGCTTTTCAATGTCACAAGTAAATATGGATTTACAACATCACTGACATTTGCTGAAAACAACCTGATTTCAAAGTCGATGGATGATCAGCTCTACTACCAGACCTATATCAAGGAGTACCCTATTACATATGATACGCTTGCTGGTAATGTGACTCAAATGGTTAGCCTTAGGCAGTGTCACTTGATTTTGATGTTGGATAATCTTGTACGTCTGAAGTATCACAGTGATCCTGATCCTGGAGAACATCGCTCAAAACAACTGTGCATGCTACCAATAACACTCCAAGGGTTACCCAAAGACTCTAAAGCAACAGAATACTGGCATGATTTGGATATATGTGATGGATCACAACACTGCTCATGTAAAAAGCAACTTTTTTTTAGCAAAGAAGAGGCTTTTGATACGATTTTAAATCTGTCACATTCAGAGCAAAGCAGTTTAGAAATATTTAATAAAATATGTAGATGGGGAAATAATAGCCTTTGGAGAATGTTACAAGGTAAGACTATTATTGTGCATTATCATCAACAATCTGGCAAATTTACAAAAACCCAACCAAACAATGGTTCCTTTAGCTATAGATAATGGATATCTAGCCTTACTTTAGAAAAGGGTACCATTATATACAAAGGTTTAGGGCCCAGGTACATCCAACAATTTTCCTTAACTTAAGGTCTAAATTCAAGAATGTTTTTGGGTCATTATAAGTTGGGTAACAAGGGAATTATGATCCTGTAAACTTGCAGTTAGTGAGGGTTTTACTTTCAAAATTTCTTTTTCCTTGACAGATGATAGTCCTATTAGTACTTCCTACAGCTAAAATAAATATCTTACACATTTTCAGATAATACTTGTACATTTCCAAAGACATCATGGCTAAACAAGTTCATCCAGGAAGCGATTGTATTCAACCAAGAGATGGGGCCAAACAGTACATCATTGAAACCCGTTGAACCAGTTGAAGAACTGAAGTCACCAGACAATTCATCCCCTATTCCTTTAATCCAGGTAATATTTCACCATACCTATCTTATTTTAAAATGATTAATGTGTTGAGGCGTTGTTTAAGTCTGTTCTATTCCAATCCATACATAGTCTCACTCAAAATTTTTCACACTGCAACAATTTAAAAACTAGCTTGTATTAATATACTTTCTAAAAAAAATTTTGTGTTTCAGATATCTCCAGATGGTTTGTCCTCGAGTGATCCATTGTATACAAGTGGTGATAATTTGCACGAAATTGTTCATGATACCTGTAACATTTTAGATGACTCTATGGACCTTGGGGCTACCCTCGACAATTCCTTTTTAGAAACGTCCATGGAACAACTGACGCTTCAAGAAACTGAACATACACAGCAATCTGTAATTTCAATGTTTGGTTTTGAAAAATTTACCACACCTCCTTTACTTACAAGGCATCCACCCCCAGCAAGTGGAAGAGATGACGATATCAATAAGCTAAGAGAAATCTTAGATGATATCCTTGTAAAAACTGGAATGGATAAAAACACTGAAAGTGGGCCGGTTTCTTTCGATAGAATTCTGTTTGGCCCAGACAATAAAATTGGTATTAATTTGTTGTCCCTTATAAAGGAAAATAAAAAATATGGGAAATTTTTGCCTGAGTTTCCACTCCTTCATCTCAGAAAATCCAAGGTTAATACTTTGTTTAGTGCATATCGTTACGCGGGATTGGTAGAATTATTGATGGTCATGCGTGACGAAACAACTACAGAATGGTCAAAGTTGATAACCACTGAACACATTGATACTGCTACACGGCATATTAGACGACTCTCTCAATCGCTTCAGCTTGCTTTTACACTTAAATTTATTCAATACCTGCCAAGCACGGATGCACGGTTATTTGTTGAGAATGAACTAAATCAAACTCCTATCGAGATAGCCCAGAAATGGAATAATAAGTTTGACGAATTTATGGTTACAATGAGAAAAATAAATGCTACATTTGCTCTCCATTATGATATGATGATACATTGTAATGAAGTTGTAGCTGTGAAACTAGCAGAACGGCTTGGTGGTGAGAATGGCTACAGTCTGTTATTGGGAGCGGTAAAGTCATCTTTGTGGTTTTCATTCTTAAATGGAGCTAGTTCTTATGCACCCTATTGTACTCGCCTATTGACAGAGCATTATACAGCAGGGATCTTTCACCAGAATTTGAAAAAATGTCTGTTCTCTACTCCTATCGGCAATAGCCAGGTAAACTTTGCATGTGACACCAAACGCGAAATGGACCATAAAGACGCATTAAAAGGATTTCGCTCTGGATCTTCCCAAGAATCAGCTGTACGAAGAATGTCACTCATTGATTCATTCAACGCTGTTCATGCTGTTAAACAGAGCGACAACGATTCTTGTGGTGTATCTTGGAACTTCACTGAGACAGACATGAAACATATTTTTCGAGTCACAGAGGTTATTCTTAGACAAGATGCGCTCTCAACACGCCCCTGTGTCATTCCACGCAATGTTTATGCCATTAACAAGGATGTGCTGTCTCGTGAGATACTAGATGATGATACAAAGGAAATTGGAAAATACCTTATTCAACGATTCATATGCAAAGACAATCTTTTTCAACTCTCCGCAACAGATTCCCCCAAATTGGAAGATGTTTCAGGACCAATAAGTTTGAAATCGCGCTTAAATAAAAATTTAAGTGTTACCATCAAACGGGTAATAAAGCAAACGAAAATCGCACACAAATCAGAACGACAATTGAAAGAAGACAAAAGATCCAAGTTACTATCAAATGCTCTAAAGCAAACAGATCGGTTGAGCTCTGATATGAACATGTGTCAATCACTTGTTAAACCAGACTGTAGCAAACCAAAAGTACAGAAATCGTCCTCCATGAAACTGGCATTGGCAAATCTATTAGAGTTTTGTAACCCACATGAATTAAACAACTGTATTACAACAGCATCAAAATCATTACCTGGTTGGCTGACAAAAAGTGTTAAGATTGTTACAATAGAATTTGCTGGAGTCAAATTTAAGACAAAAGTTGTTACCGGATCCCAATATCTATACTATGTCCAGAATGCAGTCCTGTGTCCAATCATTAAGCAAATGTCTGCTTTGGAGAGAGTGATTGTGTGTGAAGAAAAATATTCATTTACACCAGACAATTTCAAGGCCAGTACAAGACGGCAAAGAAAGAAAACCCCTGGTGTATCAGTTGTACATTTAAAAAGTGCAGATGATATCCTGAATCAACATACTTTTCAACGTGATGCAATAACTGGTACTGATGTCGGCAAATCGATGATCAGCAACTATTTAGCATCAAATATCCACAAGTTAAAACTGCCACGTGAAATAACTGTAGATATTGACAGCGAAATGGCAACTAGTTGCATTTGTGGAGGAGCTTGTAATTGCAATAAGTATGCAATTCCCATTCGCTGTCAATTCCCCCCTGACCAGACACCATGCCAGATAACCAACCTAATTGATATTCACCAAAAGAAGGGCGAAGCAGAAATGTCACAAGTAGATTGGCTGATTGGGTGCAAAGACAAACTCGAGTCAGGTGATACTATTGCCAGCTTTGTAACATCAGGTGACATAGATGCAGTCATAATTCACCTTTTCGCTGTAGCCAGACATTGGCCAAGGAAAGAAAATGGACATTTCAAAAATGATGTGTATGTTATACTCCAAAAGCCCCAGAAAAAATATGACATATTTAATATCACCCTGATTTTGGAAACTTTAGAAAAAACATTCAACTCTAAGTTGATAGGGATCAAAGTACCCATTGGCCTTTGTCTTGGTGGCAATGACTTTATTCCAAAAATAAAAGGAAAATCACACGATAAAATATTAAAAATGTATGTATACAATGACCACTTTCTTTCCTCTCTTATAGAGTGTACAACTCAAATCCAGATTAATCCAGATATCTTTGAGGAATTTATTAAGAATCTTTACTGTCCAAAAAAAATGAATCCGGAAAGTGTAACATCTGAAGATGTTCGCAGAATAACTAGGGAAAGAAAGAAGAAATTGCAAAGTCTTAGTTCAACGGATGGTCTACAATTAAGTAACGCTGATAACTGGATGCCACCTACATCCGCCATTTATCGCTTAGCCAATCTGATTCAACTCCAGATCGATTATCTGTTGACTGCTGGTGACCACAGTGCTGATTTACCAGATTTCATGTCGCTGCCATGTCTTAAAAAGTCAACTACTGGGGAAGTGGAATATGACTTTGGACCAGATGCCTTTATGGCATTAGATTCAATTTTAAAAAGCAATGAAGGAGTGAAGCGCAAAAAAACAAACAAAACACCACAGAAAGGTCAAAGAAGAAAAAGGCAGCTAACATCTACGCCTAAAAAAAAGTTACCAAAGTAACAAAAATTATCTACATGTCCATTCCCTCCTGTAAAACAATATTTTTTATATTGCTGACAATTGTTTGAGGTAATTGATTCATGCCCCCCCCCTCCCATTTTCTGCTGAGGTTGGGGAGACATAACTGACCTATAATAAACTAATATGGTAATTTGTATATTACAACATCGAAAATATATGATGTCTGCATGCATGTATTACTAATAATCAATGTCAATGCCGGCCATGTTTAGATCTCTAGTGAAATAAGATGAAATAGTATTTTTTTCTGTGGTTAACTTAATCTCTTTGTGGATGTACATGGACAGAAAGGTATCTATTTTTTGAATACAATAAATCCTTTTACGAAAATAGAAATTCATAATCATTTAATCTTATATTCCAAATGAAATGAATATTTAGTTAATGCATTTAACACGCAACCTTGTTGGATCCCTTTTACATGCATATCAATTGCAAGTTTATATGTTAAATGTATATTCTAGTACTGTGGTAATATTTCAATAATTACAGTGTTGATCAATCTAGTTGAGTTCATGTTAATATACTTAATACATATTGTTTATCTTTTGAAGATCAATTCAGAATTGAATTTATACAATTTTTATTATAGCTTTTTTAATCATGAAATTTTACTTTATAAATATTATAAGCTCATCTGAATATTTTGGTGAAATATGCATTATAAATGTATAAATAAAAATAATAATATACTTTAACTGTACATGTAGTATTCCTTTCTATGTATTGTTAATGCTGTTAATAAAAAAATACTGATCTAGATATAAATAGCTTATTTTACTTCACAAGAACCCAGTCAGCGTTTACGGGGTCACACAGTTGAAATTCCTGTAAACACCAGAAGGGATATGGTATCAAATATCCACCTTATATGACTGCTTCCCGTAATTATTAACGACAGTTGATGACAGTTAACAATATACACAAGATAGTCCTTATCGGGCTGGATTTTGCCAAAACCTGGTTTGTGTGTAGGACTGTTTCAGTGAGCTATTTGCCCCAGAGTTACCAGTTATTTGATAATCTCACTTACGAACATGGGCGTAACAGACTTGAGACTTAGTCATAGCTTAATTCATGTTATTTTTTAAAATATTTTCCACGATACAGGCTAATGTGTTTAGATGTACTTTTGAATATGACACCTTTGATATTAATTTGTTCAAAAGAGAGGGGAAACTTTGTCTTCGATCATAAGCAGTGCTAAGCAGTGGATTCCATGGAAACTTTTGGAAACAATAAATCTGTTCTTACCGGAAATGTTTTCGAACTTGGTGTAGATGTTCATTGTAGCTTGACTAGGATTATAGCCAATTGGATTTGTCGGTGCTGTGGGACGCGATAAATGATCCTTAATGAAGTGGTGAAACCTGGTTTAAAGTTCCAATAAATTAATGGGGAGGGGAGCGGGCGCCCTATTTTTCTGGGGATGCAAATGTACCCCCTGCACCCCCGCTAGATACGGCCCTGATCTTGTCAAGGTTAGCCGAATGGTAAGCAATTTGACCCCTCCCCACACCTACTGGTTCCATAGCCTATGTTCAGCACCGCTCATCATTTTGGCCGCACATCCCTATCCCGTGTATGTTACGTGACTACTACTTCTTTAGGTCGCAGAAAATATAAGTTACAACATCGAAACTTTTTTGCACCTGTGGTATATAACCGGTCTATCAGTGCGATATGGTCAGGATGAGGTACATCGCACAGTCTATAAATATCATTAATATTTAAACTTATTTTCTTTTCCAGCTTCAACAGATGATTAAAGCACAACAAATCAACTTAGCCCCATGCAATCTTCTCATTTAGATATAAACTCGACATAAAGACAGGCGTGAGCAGCAGATGTAATTGTTGGTAATGTCAAACATTTAAAATAGGCTATCTACAAATTGTTTGGAATAAACATTTAGACAATTTAGTTCTTGATAAAGACGGCTGTAAAACCAAAGTTCAGACAACCTAAAAATAAACGTAGAGCTGCATATTATAACAGTGTATTATAACCGGATTTATAACAATACATTTTTTTAAAATGCACAGGTTGTCACGACAAACTAGACTATAATTGTGATGTTGACAGACCAACTTGCTTATCTTTTCGTCTAATTACATTTAATTGTGCTGAAATGTATCGTGTGTTGTTTTTAAGAAGAAGAGCTGTTTGTATAATATCTGCTATTTGGATATTAACCATGCTTTTTACATGTAAGTATAGCGATCTTATGTTATTAATACATTTTATGAGTATATGCTTACAAAAAATGAAAAGAAATTGGGTTAAGGGTCCGACTTTTCTGACCCGACCGGGCTAATAAAGACGGACATGCACTGTTTTATGAGGGTAATTTTTCTACGACCTACTCTTACACGGAACCTCTGTTTTACGTTCCATGCCAGGGAAGAAACGGTGGCTAAGTGAGTAAGGCACTAGTTCTTTAGCCTGGAAGTCGCAACCTTCCTCTCGGTATTGGTCGATAAAGTTCATCGAGATTTTCCAGCGTGGTTTTAACATGTCAATACTGCAGGATGTGGCGTGGGGACGGCCTGACAAGGATAGTTGCATAGTCGTTCAGATGGGACGAAAAATCGGGGTCCCGTGTAGACACTGACGTACACATAAAACATCCCTTGACAATAATATTGTAATTCGATGTAACGTCGCTGTCCGGGCAAAATTTCCCTCATAGTACACCGTATGGCATATGCCCGTTTTCATTACTCGAGCCCAGTCGGAACAGAACAGTAGGACGTTAATAAACCCCGTTTCATTTTCTTGTCAGGTCCGTCGTCATGCACCACTACAAATAAAAAAAACCGCGCTGGAATTTCCCGAAGAATCTCTCGGCCAACATGGTGAATGAAGCGAGACCTCCAATTTAGAGAGTCCGTGCCTTACTCATTGACCCACCACTGCCCACATGTCGATTACACACGCATTTCCTATTCATACATATTATATAAAAAATAAGAATTCAGGCCTAACGAATAGCGTAATAAAAAGGTTGTTCCTACCCTGGAAAAATACATAGTGTTCCCATAAATTTTAAACATTTAATTGTCAAACTTGACCTTCCAGAGGCATTGGAAAAATATGAAAATGTTAACACGTGCGCGTTGCGTCATGGGGTATGTCATTGAGTCAAGTAGCGTGGTTTTGATTCGCCGCTTGTGCATACCTGTCTGACCTATTTTTTTACTCAGGGTTCTCAGCCCCCCCCCCCCCCAAAAAAGGAATTAATGAAATAAAACCCGAACCATATATTAGTCCCGAAATGACCTATGAGTGGATGTTAAACCACATTTCTCTCTCGCACCTTGTCCACAAAATTAATGTTTTAAAGTTAACGCAAACTAATTAAGCATTTACAAAAAAAAAAAAAATAAAGATATGATTGGTGTACAAATTCGAAACACGAACATGTAATATATTTTTTGGTTGTTATCGATGAAAATAAACCTGATTGTTGTATAAGATAAACCCATGCGGGTATATTATTTCCCATTCACCATTTTTATGAGACTATTATCAAAACGTTCCTCATATAACTCTTGGTTTATGAGTATATCAAATTAAGAAATTTCGGGGTATGGCAGACATATAGGCTATTATTATATTGTACGGTACGTAATATCTTTTAATGCTTTACCTTTAAAGTCATAAAAAATACCAAAGAAGTAGTGAATTTATAAAATTGTGTATACTGTATATCAAATTTATCATGCCTTTTTTATATGTTCATCAACACTGTGGCGTGCTGAGTGATATTGAATGTATTGAGCTAGGGCCTACGAATGTGAATAACTTTACAAGCGAGAAAAATAGAGGGTGGGATGTGGGAAAAAAATAAAAAATGAGATGGTCACCCCTTTCAGTTTTTGTATCAGATGATGGTGACATGTGGATATAAAGATTAAGATCTCCCGAATGGTAAAAATATTTGTGACAGGTCAAAGAATGGTATGGTTTAGAAATGAAGTCAATGGCATGAGGATTAGTAGTCTGATTCCATAAGATGAATCGCCTCCCTTGATATCTACTCTCCTGTATGTTATTGTTTTAAAGACTTTCACTGGGAACCCCACCGCCCACTGCGTCTGCAATGATGTTGAATATAAGGCTTTCGAATTTCTAAAGGTTTCACCCTATAAATGAATCTCTTTTGGGTGCTGCCTTCAAGACCCTCTTTTGGAAATAACGACCCACATCTGAATGTTTCAGACATTCAAACAAAGGGAGAGGATGAGGATGAAATAACATTTGAATTTATTTATAATATTTCAAATCCTGTATAGGCTAATATAAAGAAATAGCATAGGCCGCCACTTCACACAAATATGGTTCGCAGTAGAAAGAACAAAACTCTCACAGCAGTGATATATCCAGGCTGTAAAAAGCTTGTTATATTTTTCATTATTACAGCATTCATTTTAACAGTTTGGTTATTTTGTAAGTAGCTGAATAATAATACCATAGATATTGCATTAGCCTATATCATTTACTCCGTGTTTTTAAAACTACACACAATGAATGGTATGAACATGAAGTTTAAACTGTATTGGTAATACCTTACTCTTCGGCTCTGTCTTGGCTAATGATGACGGGAAAATGCCATTTGTACTATAAGGGGAATTTTGACTTGAGTATGGCATCATTATGGCCTTTTCCTATAGGCCTACCAAATTCCAACTTTATTTATGTGTTACCAATGTGTAGACTACACAGGCCCTCCCACCACTGGCAAGTGGGAATCCAAGTGAACTTTCTTGTCCAATACTGTGATTATCTACATTTAGGCCTACAGTTTGTTAATTACTTTTTGCTGGTTTAATTACTTATTATTTGATGTACTCTAATTCTAATTCAGATGTGTTTGTGACAGAGGAATCTCAAAGATCAGAGGGCAAGAGATTCCGACAACAGGTTCGTTTCAAAGCTAAGACAGATTCCCTTCCCTTGGCTGAGGATACATTCCAAGATATACCGCCTCATAAAGATTCTCAGGACCCAGATTATGGTATACCCGTTGAAGTAAACAATGCTAACAAAAAATATCTTGAGGAGTTTGTAATTGTACCAGACACAGATGAGTTGAAGCTTCCTTCTAAAAAAGGGAATCAAGAAAAAAACCATGGGGATTCAACATTTGAAAATTCCAGTGATCCGTTAAGTTTGCCCCGTATTGCTGAATACTGCAACATTCCAAAATTACCCCATACTGGACAAGAAGGTTAGTTACTGATTGACTGAATTAGTTAATATGTGCAAATACATATTCAAGATCAGAGATTTAGTCAGTAATTTTAAAGGGACAGGGCCAATTCAGTTATGTACAATCAACAAAGGTCATTGGTCAAGCATTGGTACATTCTTAAAGGGACAATCCCGATAAGAACAGGGTCTCAAAAATTAAAGTCCGAGTATTTATATGAAATTTATGGACCAAAATATAGTGGCATGGTGTATTTACCTTGTCTCAAAATTTCAGCTCAATATATTGAGTCGTTTTGACGTGAACACTGCTTATCCGGACACATAACCCTTTTAAGATTTCGGGTCAATTTTTTCATTGGGTGACCTGATAATCGATTAATGTTTCTTGAGAGGTCTATACAGTGAATGACCCATGCCCTGTACATGTACTTGATAACAAAAGGTAAATTTCACCTACATATTATTTTTATAGAAAAAAGTATGGTTTTATCCAGATACTGTATAATAAAACGTTTTCCATTTCCAGATGAAGACTGTCGGGTTTAAGTTATTTACAAGCGTATCACAAATATCGGGTTAGTAGGTGGGCCTTAGGTTATGGATTTTAAAGGATTTTAACACAAAATTAAGCAGTTTTATTCCCCCAAAAGTTATCGGGATTGGCACTTTAACGTCCAGGGTTTTATTTACTTTTTTATGCCAGAGCTGATTGAAATTTGATGTATTTAGGTATCAGTTTTAAATAATGGGGGATAAAATGATAAAAAAAAGTCTGTACTTGGACATATTGACAAATATAGGATTGATACTGTTGAATTTTGAGTAATCCCCTCCAAAGTTATGGTGTGGAGTGCATATGTTTCATTGCATGGCAACCTTTCAAGCAAATAATTTAAAGAAAATATAGTATAATATTAGGCAAAGAATGGCCTAGTTTATGTTCAGTAGACTTAAAACTCCATTTATCTCACTCGCACTCTCCTAACATTTCCAATAGAAAAGGTTTAATCCACTCTAAAATCTGGTGAACACTGTCACCCCCCTGACCCCTTCAGTCAACAGAAAAGAACTGATTCATTCTAATAGTGGGTAAACATTGTCAGGTGGGGTCCTGACCCCTTTCTTCAACAGAAAAGGACTAATCCATTCTAAAAGTAGGTGAATGTTGTTGTCCCCTGCCCCTCCTAAGACTGTCTGTGTACCGGTATTGATCTCTCCCTCAACATTATTTTATTTCTATTAATAGAAATTCTTTAATAAGATGTTGGTTTTATTTCAGGTGAGGTACCATCTGTTTATAAACTGAAGTCAGTTTATACTGTGATGCGACATGGGGATCGAACAACTCTCTATACATTTCCACGTCATCGTAATCCTGCCATCAGTTGTCGCTTTAAATCAAATATGTTTGCACATCCTAAAATCAACTCTTTTGCTCAAACTATGGATTTGTTTACCGGAAAGCAAAATACAGGAAGTCTGTTTTTAAACTGGGCTCTATATCCTAACCGTGCTGTTTGTGATAGTTCCTTTCTGACGCCTGTTGGCGCCTTACAGCATATCATCAATGGAGTTCACTTTAATCAGAAATATGTTCAAAATTTAAAGTTGTTCAAAGAAGTCTTTTCACCGGATCAAGTAAAAATCAAAATTACAGAATATTCGAGGACGTATCAAAGTGCTATTGCGTTTTTGTATGGCTTTTTACCCACGTTTAATCTCACCGAACTGAATGTGCAGTTAACTCGTAACATATTTTTTTGTTCTGAGAAAGCTGTGGGATCTTCTTGTGAATGCCCTTCAATTCAGCATTTTAAAAAACTCAGCAATCGTGAAGTAATGTCAGCCAAACTAAACCTCACGAGACAAAAACACCTTCGTAAGGAGATTGCAGAAGTTTTTGAACTAAGCGTTGATCAACTGCCATTTAATTATGCCATGTTTGATGTACTGTCTTCCTATGCCTGTCATGGCATAAAATTACCATGCAACAATAAGGGTAAATGCATAACAAAAGACATGCTGTCTGGGTTAACAGAATATCTCGATAAAAGTGGTGCTGCCTACGAAAAATCCCCAAGTTTTAAAAAGCATAATCAGCTCTCCAGTTATCCGTTACTAATGGATATAGGCAATCATATGATTTCGGTAGCTCATGGTAAAACCAATGAAAAGTTTGTATTATATTCTGGACATGATAAAACTGTCTCCCCCGTCCTCTCTGTTCTTGGAATAAATCCTGGAAAATGGGTAAAATATGCGACGCGGGTAGTGTTTGAATTGTATAACAGACATGATGTTAAAGACCATTACTATTTAAGAATATTGCACGATGGCAAGGATTTAACCTCTCAGGTCAACTTCTGCAGAGAAAAAATGAGTAATGGGCTCTGCAAGATAAAACACTTTCTACAGTTTTTAAAGGAGGACATCTTGAATGAAACGAGAACAAAACAATTTTCAAAAGCATGTAAAGATTTTACAAGGTAGTGTCATTGCATTTCTTTTAACCAGTTGGATTTTTTTCTGTTGCAGTTTTTAGTTTCAGTGAATTTTTTATTAGAGAATCTCATTCAATTCCTTTCTTGTGTGTAAAATATCTGGGGCCTTATTCGCAAAATTTTAACTAAGGTAAAACCCAAATTTTAGTTATATGATTGGATAATATTAGATTGATTTTAGTGCTTAGCCAATCAAAACTGAATTATCTACTAAAATTTGGATTTTATCTTAAGTTAAGATTTCGTGAATCTGGACCCCAATACTAAAAAGCATTCAATATCATTATCAAGTGAAATTTAAACAAAGCTGGAAATCACACTGACTTTCCATTCAAAATATGGGATTTTCTCACTGTGGGATTTGTCACAAAATATGGGATTTCTCTATGCAATGTATTGGCTGATAGTACCAGTTTCAGTGGAATATGAGCTCCTTCTTTTACATGAACACCAACCAGTACACCGGTGCACTATGCTTTTCATCATATCTGAACAACTAGAAACTTCCACTAGAAGCTTTTCATTACCAGGCGCTCCATTAGGCATGTGTTATCCATTCTGGAAAATCCTTGGCAAACACCTGAATCAAACTCTTGGTTTGTAAGCCATTGCCATAGTCACTGAGCAATCATGACTCTATATATGTTTAGGATGAGGTGGCCTGCCATGGTTAAGGTAATAAATATTGTTGAACTTTTTTCTTCTATTTAATATATTGGCCAGTTTTGTTATATATTCTGTTTTATGCATTATATTATTCATATGTTGATGATTTGTTGACATGTATATTTATTTATGATTGACACCTATAATGTTGCCTGTGGTGACATGTCTTTTCTAATTTAGTCATGTAACAGTATTTGTTTTTCTTTCTTTATAGCGTTTTTCTTTTATAGTTTATATTTATAGCATTCACTTTTTATACGCCCACATTGAAATGTGGTCGTATATTGTCGTCGCCCCCGTCCGTCCGTCGGTCCGTCGGTCCGTCCGTCCGTCCGTCCGTCCGTCGGTCCGGCGTCCACAATTGCTTGTGGACGCTCTACAGGCTAAAGTTAATATTCGATTGACTTTAAATTTATACACAGTGTTTAAGGTCATGAGACGAAGAAGCCTATTGTTTTTCAGCGATTTCCGATAATAACTACCAGAGTTATGGCCCTTGATCACTTCAAAAAATCTTGTGGACGCTCTAGAGGCCAAACTTAATATCCGATTGACTTTAAATTTATACACAGCGTTTAAGGTCATAAGACAATGACGCCTATTGATTTTCGGCGATTTCCGATAATTAGTGCCAGAGTTATGGCCCTTGATCTCTTTAAAAAATCTTGTGGACGCTCTAAAGGTCAAAGTTAATATCCGATTGACTTTAAATTTATACACAGTGTTTAAGGTCATAAGACGAAGAAGCCTATTGATTTTCAGCGATTTCCGATAATTAGTGCCAGAGTTATGGCCCTTGATCACTTCAAAAAATCTTGTGGACGCTCTAGAGGCCAAAGTTAATATCCGATTGACTTTAAATTTATACACAGTGTTTAAGGTCATAAGACGAAGACGCCTATTGATTTTCAGCGATTTCCGATAATTAGTGCCAGAGTTATGGCCCTTGATCACCTCAAAAAATCTTGTGGACGCTCTAGAGGCCAAAGTTAATATCCGATTGACTTTAGATTTATACACAGTGTTTAAGGTCATGAGACGAAGAAGCCTATCGATTTTCGGCGATTTCCGATAATTAATGCCAGAGTTATTGCCCTTGATCTCTTTAAAAAATCATGTGGACGCTCTAAAGGTCAAAGTTAATATCCGATTGACTTTAAATTTATACACAGTGTTTAAGGTCATAAGACAAAGAAGCCTATTGATTTTCAGCGATTTCCTTTAATTAGTGCCAGAGTTATGGCCCTTGATCACTTCAAAAAATCTTGTGGACGCTCTAGAGGCCAAAGTTAATATCCGATTGACTTCAAATTTATACACAGTGTTTAAGGTCATAAAACAAAGCCGCCTATTGATTTTCAGCGATTTCCATTAATTAGTGCCAGAGTTATGGCCCTTGATCACCTCAAAAAATCTTGTGGACGCTCTGGAGGCCAAAGTTGATATCCGATTGACTTTAGATTTACACACAGTGTTTAAGTTCATGAGACGAAGAATCCTATTGATTTTCTGCGATTTCAAATAATTACTGCCAGAGTTATCTCCCTTGATAACTTCAAAAATTCTTGTGACGCTATAGAGGCCAAAGTTACCATCCGATTGACTTCAGATTGATACATAGAGTTTAAGGTGTTGAAACGAACAAGTATTTTGATTTTCAATGAATTTAGATAACTGAACAGCTAAATCCATGATATTAAATGTTTCATGTATATACTAATTGTTAGCGTGGGGTAAAACTTTATAAAAAGCAATCAAATTCTAATGATTTTCTAATAATTACATAATGAGTTGTTACTCTTAATCAGTTTTTAGTGTATTACAAATGTTTCATTACCGAAAAAAGTAAAAATATGCAACAACCCTTGTTGACTGCCCGGACGATTTAGCTGCTGTGGGCGTATGTTTCGTTGCCTGGCAACCTATCTTTATTTAACATGTTGTACATTTGTACAATCGTAAAAGTCATTTTTAATTTAATTATAATGTGACAATATTTGTTTTTCTTATTGCATTGTATCTATTTATGGCATTAATATTTTGTACAATGAGAAAGTTACCTCAATAGATAAAACTAGACTGGCCTAAGTGGCCTAGTCTCTTATCAATATTACATGTAGTTGATCTTTCTTCTCGGATCTCTCCATAAATGAAAGCTCTACAGGTCATTTTTCTCCAGCAGCTTGGTAATTATGTGATGCATCTAGGGTGTCCTCATCAGGTGATCTCATAAAACTAAGAGACTGGGAAGCAAGGGGTTAGGGTGTCAAGTGAAAACAAAAATTATTATTTCATCCACTTGGAAAAATAAAGGTCTCGAAATCTAATAATACACTAGTTTTACTTTTCTTTCAATTTCTTTCAATTTCTTTTCTGAATTGACTATGGGTTAAACTTGATGCGACCTTTTTTGGCATTGATTATTATTTGTGAATGCTGCTGCAACAATCTGATTGGATGTTTGGAAATCAAGTCGGCACACAGTGAGATTTCGGTTGCAAACCGATTGGAAACTTTTGACGTTGCATATTTTACGGGATATATATACAATAGCAGAAAAACGCATTTTCGGCGGTCAGTCTATGCCCCAACCCAATAAAGTCACGCCATGAACCAAGTGTATAAATAATGAATTACACCAATATTTATCGTTGATGTTATACATACAATTTCATACACCGTACGTTGTATATTATTATTGGCATAGATATTCACCAATGGCCTTACTCAAATAATATCTATTTTATTTTCCTCATGTGACGGCGTTAAGGAGTGGTGCACTTTTACCTCCGCTCCGTTGCCTTTTTTCGGGTATGTGTGATCCACTTTGAAAAGAAGCCAAAAATGTTATCGGGCCGACGAAAATCGAAAAAAACACATCGCTGCTTATTAATGGTAGTAATAATAGTATGGTTTACGGGATTCAGAAGGAGACGAAATAAAACGAAATGAATTATAATATACCCACTGCTAAAGACCCCTACGCGCAAGCGAATTATTGGAATGTTAGTCCCGAAATGACCTAGTTTGTTTTGAGTGGACGTTGAACCCCATTTCTCTCTTTCTCTCTCTCTAACTTTCTAAATATACGTACGCGCCATGCAAATGAACAATTACTGCAATCTGCAGATATTTATTTCATTGCATAATAATTATACACTACGTATGGACAATACAGGGTTATACATAATTTACTTACAAAATGTACAGTTTAACAACATCCATTATCAGGAGAAAACATATGAATAAACTAGATCGAGATAACAAAATCAATCAATTTGTACTTGTAATTTATATCTAAAGATACTTCTCCGTGTACACACTGTATGATTTGATTACATATTCAAAATAATTAATCTATCAAAAATTTGCTTCAAATATCCCCAAAAGTATTCGCCGGGAGATACCTATAGCTATGAAGATCTGACCGGTAGTAGCTGATGGTCGCGTCACGGGCCAGGCCATACGAGTGACTTTTGATCATTTCATTAACCATTCGATTCGTTGTTCCAAGCGGCTACTCGGTTAAACAACTTTTGCTTTGTTGTCAATCGCTGCGAATGTCTAAGCAAAAATAACATATTTTCAAATAATTAATGACATCATTGCCACGACATGTAATACAGATATGCCAAGAAATGTTGGGATCGACAGCGATTCTTAAGTTGGACCGTCCTCATGAAAGAAATATAGGTTATTAGCCCATAATATATTATGTGAACAATATTAAAGAACTTGAAGCGAAAGGCTACTGCTGCAAACATTATTCATAAATCATAAACCTATATCATTAGCATTTGAAGTTTACATACGTTTCTGCTGAATTCAAGCTTTCATCCTTAATATTATGCTTCTATAAACAATGAAAACATGTCGAGTCAAAGACATGATTAAAACTACATAATATATTATTTTAATCATCTGTCTAAATAACACTTTCCAGTCCCTGTTTTTGATTAATGACGTTTTATATTGACCTTCTTCTGAACTGTTGTCTTTAATCATTCCAGTTTACATTCTAATGGATAATATCTTCAAATGCTCACATACTTTTTTTGTTTGAATTTTCTAAATGTATATTTTACTGCTGCCAATATTCGGCCACCATAGCCACAATCATATTTACCGAATATTATTGTCCCAACCAGGTTAACACCTGAATAAGGATCACTAAAACTATCTAGTCAGCAATGCCATTAAAAGTACCTTATTGTAATTACCATGCAGGTAATAATCATGCCTAGTAACTTTCTTGGAATTCCATCAGGGCATTTAGAAGAAAATGTAAAAAGTTAAGCAGTCTACGAACTCGGAAAGATGTAACATGACAATGTGCAACTCTGTTAAAACAAACAATCGATACTGCTATTATGTTTCAACCATAGTTGTAATGTTTGCATTGTCGGTCAGCCATTTGTATTATATTCTTGAAATTTACCTTTGAATTGATTAAACAAAAAAAGAAAAAAAAAATGGATTACGAGTTTTATAATACCGGTTTAAACAAATTCTGTAATCTGTAGGACTTTATATAGATGTACCAAAATAAAAATCTGGACTGAGAGACATAGCATCTGTACCACCTAGCGATTTACTCCGATGTCGGGGTCCAAGTTCAAAGTTCAACGACTTTAGTACCCGCGGATTGTAACTTTTTGGATCCGATACCATCTTCAAAAATAAGTTTCTACGTAGTCGCGCTCTTTGTAAATTACATCTCTGGTTATCGAAGATGATGTTATTGTCGAACTCGGGGAAGACTTCGTCATCTTCTTCATCGGCGAAGCTCTCGGTGCTTGAGTTATCCAGAGGTATATTGCTATCGTAACGGCTCAGCTTTCGAGCTAACATGTCAGTTGCAATGATAGATATGGTTTTCCAAGCAAATCGTATATCCTCCTGAGAAGCATTTTCTGCACAGATAGCAAACCTAATGACGTAGTGCTCATTTATTAGCGCCGGTACCATATGAAGTTTACCAGATTCGTTGATTATTTTCAACAATTTCTGTGTCAAGGAATTGTTACCCTGTAAAAAGAAAACAATATAGTTCCGCGATTGGCAGAATTGTAAATTCATTGCCCCCTTCTCCATCCCCAAAGCTTTGGTTATAAACCCCAAAACTTAATGGTACGAAACTCTACAACTACATTTATACTTCATTGAACATTAGGGTTTCACAAACTTGGGATTTCTTTGGAATGAAGCATTATACATCAGTGGCGAAACTTCAACATCTGCATAAGATAACAGGGTTATTATATCCCACAATGGAAACCATTTTAATTTTTTGGAGACGGCTATTCCATAAAGTCGTTAGGGGTTGACATTGAACTAATCTGTAATAATAACCTGTAATAACCAAATGCTTTGAATTCCACGTGCATAAGGTAAGCAATGGTTGATGTCGGATATGACACACCATCGATCGGGCTGTATCTCCTACAGCAGCTACTGCTGTTTTAAGGTCGACCAACCGTTTGTAAAGCTATTAGGAATTGATATTGAGGTAATATTTACCTCCAATAAGCACATGCTTTGAATTTCACGTCATAAGGTAAGCAGTGCTTGATAATGGTAAGTGTTTGTGTCGATGTTTCAGTCAGACAGCAACTTATATCCACGACTGCTATTCGAAATAAAACCCGCGGGCTCCACAATTTGGGTTATATTTCGACTATCAACATTGAAAGTGGCTGCTGTCTAGTACAGATATGGCAATAATCATTTGGAGAACGTGGAGTAACCACGCATTGGTTAACCAGACGACCTTACATTATTTATTAGTCAACATTGTAGAATCCAAAACATACCAGCATCACTTACCTTTAATCTAAAACACACCAATCCCATGGTTACTTTTCCCAGTACTTCAAATCTGTTGTCCCCTGATACCAACGTTTCAAATAATTTAGCCAATCGACAGTGCTATTTATAAATAAATGTTTCCCCGATTAGATCATTTTCAATAAAACAAATATATAAACTTTGTAAGAGGCATTCGGATCATGTTACCCACTCATCAATAGACACATAAAATGGAAGATCAAAGTTATGATAATTCATGAACTTTCCCGGAGGTTATATGAGCCAAACCAGCAATGAGCCTTCATTTTTAAACAATGGGTGATGTCATTAAACTTTTCCTGACAATTTGTCTTTGGTTTACTTCATACGTCATCATACAAATGTCAATTTGTGTGGGCGCAAATCCACTTCAAGTTCCAAACAAGTGTATGGTAATGTTTTAAGTAAATGTTTTGGCCGTATGAACTGAACTCTACACGGTATAAATTGTATGGTATTGTTTAAACACGATTGGTACATGGACTGTAGTTTTTTTTATAGAACATTATTTCTTTGCCCCTTTTTGCGGCTTTTTGGTGTAAATTTGAAGGAGAATGTTTGAATTTACATTTTCTGGCTGGTCCCCAATATTCATGATTTGGGACAGACGGATTTTGACCAAACGTAGAAAAAAAAAATAACGGCAACCATTATCAATAATTTTAACAGGTGATTGTGGAATGTATATGTTGGCCCTTTTGTGGTTGCAAAGATTAATCGGAATATTCCAATAAACAACCAAGATCACTTAATCATATTTTGTCAACGTTGAGGTAATTAGTGGTCTTTATACACATGATAGTTATTGTGAGCCTAACCGTACTTACCTCCCTTATTCTATGTTGCAGCCCATCAACTCCATACGTTCTTATCACAAACCACAATTTAAGTGCTCGAAATCGCCTACTCAGTGGAATACCCCAGTGCTAAAAAAATACACATATAAAATATAATATGTTAAAAAAGGATAAAACAAAAATCAAAAGTCTGAAATGGCGCGGAGTCAGAATTAGTCCAACGGAAGTCCGCCCGGCGCGTATGGTGGCAGCAGTCGTAGACGAACAGTGTCAGTATCGATGCATCCATGTAGACCCTGTAGCATCACAATAAGAAGCTAAAACAAGATATTGCATATAATGTTTCCGGTCAATGTTCAGGGTCTTGTACATGCCTTTACATGCGTGGCCGTGTAAGTTTTGGCTGGTTTATCGCAGTCTGGTGGCATCCAAACCTCCAGGTGGTGACTGTGGTACTTTAAACGCAATGGTGCGTTTTCTGTGTTCAAATTTCAAACTTTCCATATCGTTGGAACGGTACTGATCCAAACTTTATAAAGCCCATAAAATCTGCGAATTGGTTTTTGTTTATTTTTGGGAGAATTGATCTGTGTAAGAATGACGTAAATGTGATAACAATATTCTCACATGTTATCGCCGTGATCTGATGTTGTTACATTCAGATTAAAGTCAATCTCTCAAATGAAATTTAAACGCACCATTTATAAAAGTGGTGCGTTTTCAATAGGTTGTTCCTAATTATTCTGAAATTTACTAATACATCCACATTTACTATAAGTCAATAACTACCCCGGAGAGTCTACAATTTTGTTTATAGGTTCTATAAGACCGTAATTACTCTGCAGTCTATAGCTCTACTACTATGTTTATAGTTTCTATAAAATACTATAATGCAATAATTACCCTGAAGTCTATAGCTCTATCACTATGTTTGTGTTGTAAGTATAAAGGATCAACTGTCATGGCCATTGTTAAAGCATCTTTATCTTTTACCCTGTACAACAAAAATACAAAGAAATTGTACTAGGGTATACGTACCCCCCAACCCACCCACGAGATGCAGGTCCTTAATTTATCTCTCTCCCTAAAGTAATCAAATTTATAAACAAAAGATCACATGTGGTTTAATGTCCTACTTTTCTGCACCGGGCTAAACTTTTCTCTGCCCACTCTTCGTCGAATTCCAGCTATCAAGGGTTCGTTTACGTGCACACGTGACCTGAATAAACAACTAGATACTTATCTTTACCAGATCCCCCGTAACCTTCAACAGGACACCACGCTGGGAAATCCCGTGATCGTCTCAACTCCTTACACACCGAGCCACCGTGGCTCCCGTGTTTATTTCTTCAACATCCTAGCTTAAATAAATTCTAACACACACAAACAAAACAAAATATATCCATTGCCTTCCTGTATCTGCATAACAATTAAATCCAAAATACTTACCAAAATAACGAACAATCAAAATTAACTTGTAACCATTTATTGGTGTTGAAGTTTATTGAGTTTACTTTCTGTTTGAATTAAAAAATATGAAGATGAATTACCTGTAAGTCTAATAAAGACATTTTTCTAAATGAATCACGTCTTAGATTAGTAAGGATAGTCAAGATATTGTTCTAAATGAATTAGGTCTTAGTGACCCGCACAATTTATAGAATATTAGTTTTGTTGTATTTATCAAATATAAATGTTTGGCACAAGTTAATAAAACTTTTTATTGGATTTTATTTTGAAAGTTAAGTCAACTTAAACTGTGGAAAGTGGCAGTCGAGCTATAAAGACACTAAAGTCCCAATTAGAATGTCCCGAGTCAAATCCCTCAGTGAACAGAGGAGAATCTGGTTTCATGAAGTCTGATTTCCTTTATTTCCGACTTAGGAGCAAGTGGGAGAGCTCAGTATTTATTTATTGAAAAGATCACAGCTCTGCACAGATATATTGTGTGTAGTTTTGAAAAACAATACCCAGGATCACAGCCTAAATATATGTTACAATACTGGAAACAACATACCTCTATTCCTTTTAGTAAATGTTGGAATTCAGGACATATCAAAGCATTACCAGCATACGCTGCATCAACATGGAACCAAATATTCTCATTAGCACACACCTCTCCTAGTTCTGCTAGATTATCAAAAGAACAACAGGCTGTGGTGCCTAGGGTTCCACTTACCTGTAAAGAGTATATAATTTATGTGAATTGGTTTATTTCATCACAAATTTTAACTTTTAGATGTATAATTCCAAGTTCATATTGATTTCCTTTTTACAAATTCAACGATTTAAGAAATCTACTTTGAAAAATGTTTATGAATAAGCTGAAAACTCACAAAGAAAGGGATTAGACCAAGTCGTCTATCCTCCTCGATAGCTCTTTCCAAAACATGACCTCTCAGGGCGAAATTCTCATCAACATCTAGTTGTCGCATTTTGACAAATCCAATCATCCCAGCCTTTTCTACACAAGAGTGGGCCTTCAAATGATAACGATATTAAAGATATATTATGGAAGATTTTGACAAGGAGTTAGCCATTCTTGCTATAAAAGTTCAAAAATAGATGTTGAAACAAGAATATATTGAAAATTTCAGTCAAATAACTTTATCCTGAACTATAATTTTTTACTAGAAATGGTAGTTAAATTCATCGACACCCTTTTCCCACTATGGCCGATTGTTGATTGACAGGCGTTAACTCCACCTACATAGTCTCGATCACCAAGTAATGTTTAAACGGTATCTAGTGAAGCTTGTGTATAGCCTCGGTCATCACTGTCTTTTATGAATAATTTCCAGAAGTATGATGACGTCAACGTCACGGAGAAACCCCACCACGACGCCATAGTGATTAAATCAGTCGACGAAATCCTGTTTTAATCCGAGCCTAATCCAAGCCATCCGTGGGTCTACAGAGTTCATTTTGGGCTTGTTGTTTAAATAAAGATCTAATTTATAATTTCTATGACATCTGAGGCTCAAAGGAAGACCGACAAAAGTCAGTTTTTGCTCTTCCATAATGTATGTTTAAATAATGTAGAAAAATAAGAAATGAATTGAATCTAAAATGACGAATGCAAATACGGTTCATTGTTTTGAAGGTGCCTTGGACACCCTACCCAACCTCAAACATAGGTACAGGCGGTTCATTGTTATGTTACTTTACCCAACTGAACATTCTTTGGTGCATGAAATCAGCTTACTTAAATTGGGTCAACGATAAGGTTGACATGTCACATTTATAACAAAGGCAGTATTGTGATATATCCCCTACATGACTACCAATTCGAAATTTCACATCCGTTTATCTGAAAACAATGCTTTAATTTTACATAAATTAGCGCTTTTAAGATAAAGAGAAAATTTATCACCATTAGTTTAATAAAGCATTAAAGATATCTAAAAAAAATCAAAATCGAATTCAACTGACCAGTTTTGAAGAATAAGCTACCAATTTAGACAACAATATTCCATCTTCGGTGTAGGGCAAGCGACTCTTCAGCTGTCGTATGGCAAGATGTCTAGCAACCAGAAGGGATACCAGTACACATTCACTTGCTGACCCCTGTGGTATACACAAATTAATTATCGAATCCCATTGTCGCAGAAATAAATATCAAAGACAATATTTAAATACCCAATATTAGCCTATCTGCGATTAGTTTAAGATCCAATGTAAGCTTTCGAATCAAATTCGCTAGATATTAAAATTAAACATTCAACAGTGGTCTGACCAACATATTTCAAACAGAAATCACAATACCAAAACCATCTCTTCTTTTAGTAAGAGATTATTAATACACATAATAATATCAGTATGTTGTTAAAACACACGGTACTGTAGACTACAGAATATAGACAACACCTCCTTTAAAACATAATACTATATAATTATAAAGAGGGCCCTATATTGTTTACCTGTATGACACCACCACCGTCTCCACCTTCATGTAAAAACTCCCTCGGTAGACCGATCATTTTACCTAGAATAATTAGTATCTAAAACCATGAATTTCAACAATAACGTAACATATTAAGTGGTGATTTCGAGACACACAAATGGTAAGTTGGTCGGAGCTGGGTCTGTTGTATGACTCTTTGGTAGCTATATTTGGCAGCGTTGACAGTTCCGTATCATTTTAAGCCCCAGCATCAATGTCTACTTCACGTGATACTGTCTCAAACATTTGCACCTTATCCGAAAATGACTACTAGATAGCTCACTAAAATATCTGACAGAGGAGGAATGTGGAGTCTATAATACTTACCCATCCAGTCCATTACTATTGTTTCTAATTCAGTACAAGCAGGACTAGCAGCCTGGAAGAATGGAAAGTAGTGTGTTCAAGATTTGGGTATATGTATTTGCATGTACTTTTATGTTACAAAAATGAACATAGTTATTTAAATATTTTAATGAAGAGCGTATCTTACCCAAGAGAAGCCTATACATCCTATAGCGTTTGATAACATATCACCTAAAATGGAAGGGTAGGAATTTCCGGCAGGAAAATAGGCATGGAAATTAGGATGCTGCCAGTGAGTTATCTGAAATAAAAACCAAAATAAATCCCGTTAATAACCAGCCGAAATAAATCATTTCCATTATTTAGTCAGCATTATACTGAAATTTAGATTATGTCTGTTAGTTTTTTTCTCTTGTTCAGCATTACAATTTGTCCTTTAAGAAAATGGTTGAAGATATGTCAAATGTCAAACACCTCTCATTTTCAATTTAAATATATTTATATCTTTCGGTATTAATTATGTTGTATTTTTTATACTGCACAACATCTAAAGTATAGGCGGATATCGACTGCACGATGCAACCTGTCTTCGGTGGGTTTAGTGGACGGTATCCTGGCCTTGTTGGAGCAGATGTAATGTCTCTGGTTGTTCACAGAACACAACTTTG
Organism: Patella depressa; assembly: GCA_948474765.1. Classification (NCBI taxonomy): domain Eukaryota; kingdom Metazoa; phylum Mollusca; class Gastropoda; family Patellidae; genus Patella; species Patella depressa. Next base: position 34,495,393 of record OX419721.1, read on the forward strand.
AACACGACATGGTAAGTAAAATACAGACGATACAACAAAATCCAAAAACATTATAATGTACCCTCCCACCCCCTTTAAATGTCCATAGATGAAAAACAAAATGGATTAGAAACATTGTTATTATTCTTCCAGTCTAGCAATCTCACCCCTGGCATTATAGCTCTGTCCACATCTTTCATAATATCGTTGAATTCTTCCGGTTTCTTGGGTGCTTCTTTGGGTAGTAGCTCTGATAAATAGCCCGGCTCTACTTCCGGTGTAACTCGTCTTCTATGCAGGGTGTCCATATAATCAGCAATATAATCTACTAACTCTTTTCCGCGTTTGCGAAATTCGGCAGATTGCATGGCTATGGAAAACAGATAATACTATTTAGTCTTTTTGTGTTCTTCTTGGCTAAGGATCTAAAGGTAGAAAATACAATAAATACAATCAAACAAAACCACAGCGCAGTGGTGTCCCTAAAAAAGGATATGGCGTGGGTGGGATGGGGGAACCCGCGGAACGGAAGGTAGCAACAAACTGAAAATCGATAGTTATACTCAACACGAACGATCGTAGCTTATATCGCGTTCACAGGCAAGTTGGTGTGTGTGTGTGTGTGTGTGTGTGTGTGTGTGTGTGTGTGTGTGGTGGTGGGGTCAAAGCCCTGTATAGGGAAAGTTACGACAACTCATTTACAGGCGCCATTGTGGGTCCCAAGTATGACGCCATAAAAAGTATGACGTCATATAGCTTTACTAAACAAAACGTTTATCTTTTTCTTGGGGTTACGTTTTACGGGCTACAATTTATAATAAACAAATTGGAAAAGAAAACAATGCTGTTAAGTTCAATGATAAAAATGTCAGACAAATTCATACTCAAAATCGACCAAAGAAAAAATGACGTAATTAACATAATTCGATACGGCGTCGCGTTCTCCGGAGATTATCGGAGAGCGATATCTCGTAATCAGTGTCTTTCAGTGGTGGGAGGATAAATAATTTCTTTTTAAATTCCTCAAACGCAGGTACCAGGACGGATCGGGGGTCGTGGGCATCTAAACTGTAGCGCTATGTACAATGCCGTCTTTTTGCATACCGTTTATATAGTTGAATCATATTAAAATATCTTATTAGGGTTTCACACTGCGTAGCTTGTGTGAAACACTATTGTTTTTGTTAAAATTCTTCTTATTATTATTCTTCTTCTTCTTATTATTTTTTTTTTCCAATTTGCTTATATCTCAGCAACTACTTGTCGGATCGATACAATGTCTTCAGTTTTACTGGGAAAGTGGGTGTGACTTAGAGATTAAAGCTATTCCCGGCATTCTGCGACATTGCGAAACGTCCGAAATCACCGAAAATGTCGTTTTTTGAAATATTGCCGTAATATTAACAATAATCATTGTATTTTAGCATATGATGCTTTTTGACATAGCCAGAAACAGGGGACATAGCTATGTTACTTCTGATTTTTGATTTTCGACGAATCTTGGAAGATATTAGGCGCCAAATTTTGAAAATTTAAATTTTTACAAAAAACTTTTTTACTTATTAATATTTATATATGACATATTAACCAAGGTTAAAGAGTCATCTGATTTGAGCAAAAATGTCAACATTTTTTGTTTCCGTAATTTTCCTTGGCCGCTATTGGCTAATTCAGTTTTTCAGTCCTACATTAATTATTTATTGTTGGATTTGTATTAAACCATGTTCATATGTTCCGTGGTTCAAAATGTCATTTTTTTTTGTTACCGGTAAAGTATCCTGAAGGCACCGGAAGTGACGTAAATTCAGCAAAAACTGCAATATTGACAGTTCGGTACCACTTTTTGAATGCAAATATTATTTTCTACAAATCTGATCTTATTCAAAAGATGCGCCCTGTAAAGGTGCACAAAATCTCGGACTCAGTTTTTTTAATTTCGATTTTGTTTTCGGGCCATTTCGATTAAAAGGTAAAAAAAGGGGTAAAAATAAGCTATTTACAACCCATCCAGTGTCTTCATATATTAAAATATTTCTTCGATACTTTCATAAACTTGTAGCAATAATCCATACAAAGAGAATGTATGTGAAATTTAGTTTGTAATATGAGCAGTTGCCGAGAAATGGGCAATTTTGCATGAGTCTCTTGTCACGTTATTTTGGCTGTAAAAGAATCAATTATTATTCGATTTTCAATTTTTTTTCACTGTCTGTTGCCTATTTCCACAGTCGACTATTCCAAACCATTTTAACACTTTCACTGTCACCGGAAGTGATGTCATTTAGGCAATAACTGGATTTTTAGCCTTAAAAATACATTTTTTATTCAAATGAGTATTATTTGTAATATTTTTAGAATTATGAAATTTGGTTCCCATCAACAAATAGAATGAACCCATACGATCATATAGATACCACAAAATGGTTTCTAACCTGTACGGTTGCAGAGAAATGGACGATTATCCACAAGTCACTTTTTACTTTATTTTGGCTCTAAAAGAATCAGTTATTATTCGATTTTCATAAAATGTTCACCATATGATGTCTTATGCCATTTACGATTTTATAGAACTAATTTAAATTTTTTGGTATCACCGGAAGTGATGCCATTTTGACAAAAACTGAATTTTTAGCCTTCAAAACAGATATTTTATTCAAATGAGTCTGATTTGTAATGTTTTCAAAATTATGATATTTGATTCCAATCAACAAATAGATTGAGCCCATACGATCATACAGATACCACAAAATGGTTTCTAACTTGTGCGGTTGCAGAGAAATAGGCGATTGTCTACAAGTCACTTTTCAAGGTTTATGATCTATAAAAGTGGCAATTATTATTCTATTTACATAACATTTTCACTATATGATATCAAAAGGCAATTCGGATTTCATAAAACTAATTGAACATTTTCATTATCACCGGAAGTAATGTATTTTTGTCAGGATCACTTACAAGTAACAAAAGTATAAAATGAATTGATATTGCTGGATTTGGTTGATTCTGCGTCCAATTTATTTGAAGTGTGCAATGCTTATGGGGAAACCTGTTTAATGGTTTCATTGGTATCGGAAGTGACATATGTTCAAAGGTAACGTGGCACCGGAAGTGACATGTTAAAGGGTGACGTGGCACCAGTGAAACCCGTCATTCCTGCATGCAGGTCTAGTTTCATAATTATAGTCTTACGTATGTGTCAACATCAACGTGAACTTGCTCTATTTAGCCTATTCAGAATTGTTCAGATGAATCTTGTTCAGATACTCTTTGTGTTGTATAATAATAATGATAGAATGTTCAGCTATACTTTTCGTTTTAAAAATATATGTTTTATCTCCAATAGAATCCTTTTCGAGGAAATCTATGACATATCTATCCACACCCTGTATGTATGGGCAGCCAATTGCGACACAACAATAAAATAGGGCATATTATAAATAGAAAGTGCGTAGGTACTTGGGACCCAAGATGGCGTCTTTTTACACATAACGTCATATTTTCATGGCGTCATATGGATTTTCTGGCTTCACAGTTGTCGCAACTTTATCTACATGTATATACGGCTTTGATATAGCTTTACTTGGGACCCAAGATGGCGTCTTTTTACACATAACGTCATATTTTCATGGCGTCATATGGATTTTCTGGCTTCACAATTGTCGCAACTTTATCTATATACGGCTTTGATATAGCTTTACTCAACAAAACGGTTTTTTTTCTTGGTATATCGTTTTTCGGAATACAATTATTTATCCTACACAAATTGCAAAAGAATAGTTCGGATAGTCTCCAAACCATGGTGTACCCCTCTTAGTTAGTATTATCCTGTAGTTCAGATAGCCTCCAATCCATAATCTACACTGTAGTCTCTAAAACATGATGTACCCTGTAGTTCAGATAGAGTCTAAACCATGTTTACACTGGGATAAACCATAGTTTTGTGAATAGGAGGTCGGTCGTCAAATGAATATGAATTTTACGATATGTTAATCCAGAAATGACATAGTTTCTCTTAATGAATATATTGTTAACTCGATTAAAATCTAGGGACCCTACGCTCACCTCTCCCAGGAAAATTGAGAAAATTTGACGACCTCAAACGCGTTTTCTTGCTATTCCAGTCCCTGAATTCAGTGGGTCGTCTGATATAACCTTACTATGGTGGCTGGGTCGAATTCCAATCAATTGTTTATATTCCACGGATATGGGGAGGTCGTGAGCAAATTTTGATTGCCGCAAACGTGTTTTCCTGCTATTTCAGCCTATGAATACAGCAACTGAAATATGGTCCAATATAGTCTACCTTGGGTGGCGTACCATACTCCTTGCAGTGTTTCGTTTGATTAGAGTTAATCCCACTTAACACTGCTGTATTGGAAGAAAATTTCTGCTCCAAATAATAACTGGTCAATAGCCCGATTAACAACCAATAGCTAACTACGTAACAATGTCATTACGCGTTCAACAGAGCTCTAAATTGGACGATTTTATCATTAACCAGTGCATAGCAGAATGTTACAGAAAAAATAATTGCGTGACAAACAACGCTATCTAAACGGGTACAATACCTTAAATCACTGTCCAAAGCTTTAGGGAAGACCCCAGATTAAACGAAAGGCTGTCATGTTGCTGGCCAGCAATGGCCGAGGATGGATTTCATGGGTTATTGTTCAAGAATATGGTGGCTTACCCGAACCCAATACAACCGCTGCATTATTATGCGGGTTTTTTTTTTTGGGGGGGGGGGCTATTCTAAACAAAGAGTAAAGCAACTTCCAATTTTCCAATCTTTTTGTAACCGAAATCCCACTCTATTCCGACCTGAATTCCAACCATCCGATCGGAGTGTGGCAGCTGCATCCACAAATAATAACCGATGCCCGAAATATGTGGCACAAAGTAGTGTGGCTTCAGACAAAATGTTTTAATCCATTGTCAATTTAGTACTAATTCGCAATATTCTATTACAAGAAAAGTAAATTTAGAATTAGTGTTTTATTACATTTCAGGTACTTTTTTTTTGCCACCCACATGAGAGCGACCTGTTTGAATTTTGAAGATTATCAAGCAAAAACATGGATTGAGGGGGCCCAAGGGACTTCCGATGGAGGGCCCTCGAAGCATCGGAGGGGCCCCGTCACTAGGTCACCGGCCGTTGGAATCCTCGGTCCGACTATGCTCGAGGCGCGCAATTGAGATTTTTGTGGGGGGCCCCCTAATGTGGTGGGCCCTGTGGCCTGTGCCCCATGGTGCCCCATGGTTAATCCGGCGTTGCGTGTGGGTTCTTATAAGACGGCTCATATATAGCGACATGATTGGCGAGGCGCCCATAAAACCAAGTGACATTGGTTGGGCGCCAATCTCGTCGTGGGCGCCCAACCAATGTCACTCGGCTTTATGTGTCGCCCATACAAATATGTAGACTTTCGTCGTTGACCTCGTGTTGCGCGCTTTGGCGCCCATTGACGGAGCCGATTTTTCCACAACGGCCAAAGGGCCCCCATAGGGGGCGCCGAAATTTTCCAGGGAAGGGTGACAGCTGCCCCCTTTACCCCCCGCTTGCTACGGGCCTGAATAGATTTGTTCTACAAAGTTCTAGTTACACACTGTTAACCACACATAGACGTCTTTTGTCAATAATTCATACTTTATTCAGCTCGACGAAAATTAAAAAAATTATACACAGTTGGTTAAACTTGAATGCAGATATAATTAATCTACGTTGCATATACATAATGTATGTACCTTTCGGTTATACACAGTTCGTTAAACTTGAATGTAGATATAAATAATCTACGTTGCATATACATATAAAAATATCTTACTTCATAAAGTCTTACGTATTTGTCGACATTAATTTTACGCCTACTTGTTCTATTGTTCCATTTAGCTTTTGAATTTTCTTGTTTCACATTTAGTAGGGATGTATGATTTTATAGACGGAACAAAAAGCCGATAAATGTTGGGATATGTGGAACAAACTCGAGACAATTTGTAACAAATCTGATATGTCTTTGATAGGGCCTGCTGGTTGAGAACCAGAACAACATCATGCTTTTCATTGGAAATGTGGGTGGGGGGCAAATACCCAAAAGGAGTCGGACAAACTCAAAACTAACTGCGTCCCCTTCATTGTCTAGGCCGACCTATGGAATAACATGTATTTGTATCTGTTAAATTTGTGTCGTTTATATATTAGACAAACACATGTCGCGCATAGACATAAAGAAATTTCGATTTTTGAAATATTGATGATACAATTAATGATCGATGACCGAAAACTGACACACAGGAATGGCTCCAGCCCAAAATTCGCGCAATTTCAGGCGCTTATTTTGCCGGCTAGAAGGAAAAATGGTTTATCTCCCAAATTTAATATATATTTTGGTTTTTCAATTTAACCGTCTGCACAAAAAAATATGATTTGTATAAGCATATGCAAGTTAAATATATTTGATAGCGCTTTTATCTGGGAATTCTTTTACTTCATTTTTTTTATGAATTCGGCTATATAACAACTTTTGTACTCTTTGTGTTGTATAATAATTAATAATGATAGTATGTTCATCTATACTTTTCGTTTTAAACATGCATGATTTGTCGCCTATAGACTCTTTTTCGCGGAATTATATAGCATATCTATCAACATTTCATATCCCTGTCGGGGCAGGCAACTTCGACACAGCAATGTAATTGGGCATAAAATAGATAGTGAGTAAAGGCCCCCGCACACGAGCGAATTTTGCGTACGCATTTAGCGCCGCGCTAAATGCGTACGCATTTGGCGCAAAAATACGGCGCCCGCACACGAGCCGAAAACGACGCTGCGCGAAAGCTACTGCGGCAAGTGTGTCGTTCACGTGACCACCACTCATCCCAATTAAAATGGCAGCCGATGAGTGAATCGTCGTCATCGTCATCGGAAGATGAAGAAACAGCCCTTGCAGTGTTACTTCTGCCATAAATCGACGATTTTATCCAAACTGATCCCGCAGTGAATATTCGCTTGGCCGCTACAATCACTGATAAGCATGACATCGACAAGGCTTAATAAGTACGGCATATTAACTTTTTTACTACGACAAATTAAATTCTCAAACATTTTTTTGAGGTAAAAGAAAAATAAATAAAGACGTTTAAAGTATTTGGAGTTAAAAAATATTTCCTATTTAGTGTAAATGGGTATTAAAATGAGTAAAATGCATCATTTTGCCCGAAGCAGTTAGGTGTTAAGTAAACATTGCACGGGCCGTTGAGCCAATGACTGGCGACGTCTGCAGTCAACGCACGTGCTATGGACACTCATCTGTTACAGAGTTAATTCGTAAGTAATTCTCTGTGAAACAGATTGGATTTTATCCTCTAAAATTGCGTCACTGACGAACTCACTGGGTGCCGCCATTTTGCAGTAGTTATGACGCATGCGCATTGACGACGAATGAAACGCAAATAACGCTGAGTTGCCCGCACACGAGAGCGCAGTTGACGCTGCGTCAAAAAATATCAAACATGACAGATATTTAGCGAACGTCAAAATGCGCTCAAAAATACCCCCGCACACGAGCCGAAAATGACGCTGCGCCATTTGCGTACGCAGTTTTCGGCTCGTGTGCGGGGGCCTTTAGCAATGACTTGGGACCCAACATGGCGTCTTTTTACACTTGACGTCATATTTTCATGACGTCATATGAAATTTCTGGCTTCACAGTTGTCGCAACTTTATCTACGGCTTTGGGTGGGGTGACAAGGTGACGTCACTATTTGCCACCAATGAAATCAAGTTAAACAATACCAACCGTTGGCGTTCATGTATTAGATATAGTCATATTTAAACAGTGTAACAATTATAATTTATAATGCAAATTTTCTTTCTTTAAAAATGTCTAATATTGTGCAATATAAACTACAGGTGGACAAAATGGTGATGTCATTACTGATATATGCGATGTTACATCTTTGAGGCTGTTGTCTGAAATTCAATCAAATTATGCCTGGTAGTCAAAGAGAGTTGTTAGTACCCACATTCTGGTCGAGACGCACGAGTGACTAAACACAACTTCATCCTGTAGGACGGATTGACGGCCATGAGTGACGGCCATGTTGTCGAATAAAAAGACAGTTGTGACTTCAGATAATATGAACAGATCAACCTCCTCTCCAGTACTCACCAACTACTAAACTACGGAATTGTGATGAATACATAGTGAACATAGAACATACGGTTGTCCTCGCAGATAAGGTAAATCGACTATCGTAATGGATAACGATGATTACCACTTAACGGTTTCTAACCTACTGCAAGACACTGCCACATATCGCAGAATAAGAACACTTAAAAAACCTAAACGAACTTAAAAAAAACTCCAACAAATAGACAACAATCTCTTCTACCAACTGCGACCTAACCAACCCTGTCTGCTGGTATAGATAAGTCGACGATACGTTTGTAATGATGAAAGAAGAAGATGATCCCAACTGCCTTCTACGACACCACAACTACCAGCATTCAAGAGAGAAAACTGTGGAATCATCACCTTTCTAGATATCCTTGATCCTTGTGTCGAGAAATGACAGTATCATCCACGCACACCGATCAATACATGAACTATAATTCAAAGTATCCTACCAAAATTAAAGCAGAAATCAGCTTAACTCACGCCTACGGAGCTACGAAAATCTGCAACCCAGAACTCATTTATATAGAACTGGAGCAATACCTGAACCAAGACTCATAAATTCGCATCTTTATTCTGTTATACAGAAAGCTAACTTACCACATCCGGAAATTCAAGCCAGCGGGGATAAACACCAGCTTCTACACTGGTATAATACAAGACATCATGAGCGCATATGGTAAATCCCGACCAACAATTCTTATCCAAGCAAAAGAATGTGTGTACCAAATTACCTGCTCAGAAAACATATATAGGTTAAACCTAAAGCACATTCAGCTGTAAATACCCTAAATATCCACCAAACGAAGACCCGAAGATTAATGGAGGCCGTTCAAATAAAGATACACCAGCCCAAACTCATCAGAGATAGTAGTATATATATCCCCAGAGGCTATAATAAATTTAAACCAGAAAATTAACAAAGACGCTACTCCCATATCTTCAGTACCATTTACCCCACAAGAATCGGATAAAATTGCGACCACTAGAGGGTCCACAAGCTAAAAACGCAATTTTTCGTGCAAATAGGGGCCATAATCCAGGACGTTACAGTCCGAAATGAATGACAATCGAACGGAACAGAGATCTTTAGAATTCAAACATGAATTTTAAGTTTCATCACAATCGCATAACAATTCTAACATCTAGGGGGGCCACAACCTTTGTACTGCACACTTTTACGCTTTGCGTACGAGGACGGCCATTTTGTCGGGCTGTTTTGGTCCCATTGTCACGAAGTTTGAACGTGGTTGGTATCCTTTAAGTCACTAACCATGCCAAAGCATTAGCACTGAAAACTAACCGAAAAACAATTTTACCCACTCTTGAACAGATTAACGTTATGAACGTTTTCACCACTATATAAACACAATGCTTTCCACCGACCTTTCCAGCACATTTAAATTTGTATATCTGTCAGAGAAAAAAAAAATATCCGCAGATGTAAGTTGGCACAGTACCTTTTATAAACCAGGGACTATACAGTGCAGTGGACGCTTACTATTGGCCACCGGGTCCATTCACTTGATTTGATATTGTATGTATTTTATTTTTTCTAGTCTGTTTCGTCCGTAGGTTTGTCTTATCAGTTTTGTTTGCGTGTTGTGCGACCCCCTTGCACTAACAATTAGATATCCATTATTTGGTATTATTAGTTTGACCTAAAATTAACCTCACTGGGTAAGGTTCGGGTATTTCTTATACCATACTAGTACTTGATTCGACTTTTCACGACAAGCATTAAATGCATCTTTTCACGGCCACCCATGTAGAGGGTAGCGGCATTATCGTTCTATGTATCAATATTTATAATTTATTCTACAAACCTAATTAACATATTTATAGAATTATAATATTTAACATATTTATGTACAAAAATATGCTAATGACAAGAATTATTTTACTGCTCTTATCTGTCATATTAATTATTCTACAAACTTCATTAAGAGAATTGTCTTAAAAAAGATAATACAATAATACCGCTATACCATTGCCTTTTATGGAATATAAGAGTAAGGGAGCTAGGTTCAGGTAATTTCGAAAATCGCGTTCAAAATTTCTACTATGATGGATGAGTCGACAACGGTATCCGATATTCTGAACCTTGATTTTTAAGTTGTGAGTCCCCTTCCCATGTGGGTTGGGTCGGGTGGGCCAGACAAAACGTTGACATTTCGAGTTTGATTCGACTTTGGCGTACAACAATCAACTTTCGTGCTTTAGTCGACCAACTTCGTGCTTAATAAGACCCCCGACACTTCCTTATTAATTACAGTTTAATTAACTCATCACGGCCATAATCAACCCTCGATGTCATCGCTAGCCTATGATATTTACTGAATTAGAATCCGAATTGCTGCTCAAATTTTATTCATGATTTAATCATGAAATGGAAAATCGTGACTATGATCGACGCTAGGCCAAAAATTCAATCGCTCAATTCTCGGTTCAGGGTGGATCAATTTGACTGAAATTTTCAGCAAATTCCATTTACATTATCTAGTTTTTAACTATTATAGAGAGAACTGCAAGCTCTTTATCTAATCTCCCATAATGTATTTTTAAGTGGTGAAGGCACATTGATCACTGATAAGGAGGACTTTTATGAGGAGCCAAAAATATTAACTTTTTTTTCCTGCGACAAAATAAATTCTGAAACATTTATTTTATGTATTAGAAAAATAAATAAAGACATTTTAATTATTTGTAGGTAAAAATTATTCCTTATTTAGTATTACAATAAGTCAGCATTTTGCCCTATTCAGTAACGTCTTGTTGAAACAATTGCACGCGCTTTTGAGCCAGTGATTGACGTCGCGTGATGTAATGTTGAAGACAGCCATCTTTTACAGAGATATTAAAATACTTTCGTAATCCTCTGTGTAACTGATTGAGATGATGGGTGGGTCGGGGATCTACTTTTGATGTCATCTAAGGTAAATTTGCCTAGGCAGGAAGGATGGTATGTGCAGGCCATTTCACCCTTGCCATCACCCCCCCCCCCCCTGTTTTGTCGTCCATATCCGAGTTGAACTATGTTAAATATTACAATTTAAAACATATCAAATAAGAATCATTGGGTAAATAATATGTTTGAGGGGTTAAAATTTAATTTGGTTGACAGTTAATGCAAAAGACATTAATATATTAATCATAATGATTATTATTTTTTTAATCTAAATCAAACAATTTAAAGGAGCTAAATCGCTAATATTTGGGGCCTAGAAATTGACACAAATGGTCGCAAGCCATATAATAATTTAATATAAATGTATATAAACTGATTTACATTCAATCGTTTCCGTTTTTACTCTAATATCAAATCAGTTAGTACACCATAAGTACACCAGAAGTCTCAGTTGAATCACAATATATATAGCGTTTGGTTATTCCAGTCTACATAGTATTTATTGCGCATGCACGCTTGTTCTTTGGGTCCCTAGCTGAAAATGAATCTGAAACGCCGTATGATACACGATTCGTGTACCAATGGCAAAAAAAAAAAAATCATTTCGTCTTAAATATTGGATATCAGAAGCCCACCTAGAGACTTAGCTACTTTAAAACTTGTCAGAAATGGCTCAAATTAGAAATTAATGTTGGATTTAATTATTATATTAAATATTCATGCAAGTATAAATATTTTTTTTAAAAAAAAAGTTTTAATAGAGTAATGTTATCATTGTTCAAAACTTTAAACCCCGCAAAACAGTAAAACGAAAATGGTATTAAGGAATTAATCGTTGGTTTTTTTGTGCATCTACAAGTCTTTTCTAATATATAAGTTACATGAATAATATTTGATACCCCAAAAACTATTTCAAAACCTTTTCGCTACGAAGATACTGGCCCCTACATATTATCTTCATTGAAAGCGCCAAATGAAGGTGTTTCTAAAATCTGATTCTAGTTATTCCATGATGTAACAATTTGAAATCTGAGAATCACAGCAATTTTTTTATTATTAAGACCGCGAATCCTATAGAGACTTTGAAAAGTACAATCAGATTTCAAAACGATAGTATTTCACACTAGCTACGTATTGTGGAACACAAATAATAACACTGGGAACAGGGATTATTGCTTTACTTACTACAGATTTTTTTGATTCGTGGCGTTAAAATATTACCATTTACATAAAAGGAGTTGAAACCTTCTGCCTCTGTCATAGCCCTTCGCCCAAAAAACTTCATGTGGCATCTATATGACAAATTACATCTGATGTAACTGGTAGGTATAACCAAAACCTTATATATTTTAGAAGGCAGAAAGGCCACTGCCCAGATTAACCTTTCCTCGTAAGCCCCGGTTGGCGCAGAAAAGAGGGTCGTAAAACCCGTCTCATTTTATTTTATATACAATTGAACAGTAATCTTAGGTACGGTAATTAAATTAAAAAGGAACCTACCTGCCCTATGCTTAAAATTCTCGGTTCAATCCTTTGGTTTAATTTTATATATACACAAAAGTCTCCTATATACCCACAGAAAGACTATGTGCACACAGCCGCCAAATATTAAACAATGATCAACAGTCCAAAACCAAACTATAATAATAAGCTATAAAACTGCCAAGGTAAAAATGCGCCCACTCATAACTTGACGGAAATAATATTTGGTCGGAATACTGCCTCCCAGCACTTTACGAAAGAAAGCACCCCGACTGAACATGACATTCAAGGGTTGTACTGGCGATCAGCGTCATTACCATATTCAATTTAGAAGCTCTTACCGACTAAGTTATGTGGAATCACAGATTACATTAAGACGAATATAAATATCCTTAATTCATATTCTACTAACTCAGTTCAGTGTGAAAGTCAATTCCTCCTCAGTCAGAACCCGAATTTATCAATTACCACACAATAATTACCAATTCATTGATATCCTAGCATTGTTCATTCACGCATACTCTACACACGTGTTTGTTATGTATTGCTCAATCAGTTTATTATTACAGAATTCAACATTGGTAGTTTTCATTAATCAATGTAAGAATTATGTATCTTTTGGATAGTTTTGATTATGGCATATTTTTTTATAAGGGAGTTTACGCGATATCAATTGTCAACTGTTCCGACTGCTATCTTAAACCTATTTCATAAACCAGAAATAAAATATAAAAGGATTACATGCATCTGATTTTTCAACAATTTATATTCTTTGACATTACACACACGCGCATTAAGTGCATTAATACTTCGGTTATTAAATGTCGACTTAAAATTAAAATATTCAAATACAAATTCCACATCGGCTGGGGTAAAGAAGACGGATATACGCCATACAGTGATAGGCATTACGTTATTATCAAAAGTATGAATATGTGTATAACCATACAAATAACTAATACACATTTCATAACATTAACACACGCCATACAGTGTCGAAGATAAGCAATACGTTATTATCACAAGTATGAATATGTGTATAACCATACAATTAACTAATACACATTTGATAACATTCATAAACGCCATACAGTGTCGGAGATAGGCAATACGTTATTATCAAAAGTATGAATATGTGCATAACCATACAATTAACTAATACACATTAAATTTTGATCCCGATAATATTTTGGTGAATAAAATTGCTTAATTTTGAGTTAAAATCCCTTAAAGTTCTCGACCTTAGAGCCCAGCAAATAACTCGACATATGCGATGCGTTTTCAAACAGGTTAAACCCGTCAGTCTTCATTTGGAAATGGAGACCGGTGTGCCAAGCTGTATAATGTGGATAAACCCAGACTTTTATTTTATAAAAATAATATGTAGGTGAAATTTACCAGTCGTTATCAAGTACAGCACATGTGCTATTCATGGTACAGACCTCTATATGAACGGGAATCGATTATCAGTTCACTCAATCAAAAATTTGACTCGAAAGCTTAAAAGGGTTACGTGTCCGGATAAGCAGTTTTGACTTTCACGTTCAAACGACTGAATATTTTGAGCTGAACTTTTTTTTGAGACAAGGTAAATACACTATTCCTCTATATTTTGGCGCTTAAATTTCATACGTACTCAGACTTTTATTTTTGATACTCTGTTCATATCGGGATAGTCCCTTTAACACACGCCATACAGTGTCGCGGTTCGGCATTACGTTACTATCAAAAGTATGAATATGTGTATAACCATACAATTAATTAATACCCATTCGATTACATTAACAAACTGTTGAACTAGTCGTTTTAGGCGGGTATAGATAACAATGCACTTAGAACAAACTGTTCAGGTATGGTCTCTATAGTACTTCATAACAAAAGCGGCCATTATCGGTCCAAGATGGCAGCCAGTGGACCGGAAAATCGCCGAAATCTTCAAATCGATAGACTTTAATGCAAATAAATGTAATACCTACCTATAGGAAATCAATACTCTGGAGTTTAAAAATGCTGACATATAAAATTTACCTAACCACAAACCGCTGTACAATTTCTAAAAGAACACATCTTCACTCAAATTGAAACTCTACAAGTAAGTTCAGAGAGACTGCACCACATATAATTTACACAAAAACAAATATACGGACAAGGCACAATACGCAGAAATCACAAACAAACAAACAATTCAAATTAAGAGAATGGATCCGGGAGCCAGCCGTAAGTGTCTACTGCGCTGTACAGTTCCGACCTGTAGTGATACAGGCTTCACTCAAATATGAAAACAAATCACGGATATAACCCAAATAAACCATTGTGTAAAGTTACAAGAAATATTGAAGCAAAATTAATACAAGTAACCACAATGGTGAAATGTATAAAAAAAAAACCCAGGTAGTCTAAAACTAAATGCTCTAAGTCAATTGAGAACCGTTTTAGGGCACATGTTCCACCCGCATGGTTCATCTATAGCTGGGAGACACGATGGTTCAACGTGTTAGACGTTCGCTTGCTTACCTGGAATTTCAATGTTTGATCCCTGCATTGGCCCGGAAAGTTCATTGGGATTTTACCTCTTGTCAGTGTAGCAGCACAGAAGACCTGACAAGGGACAACGTATAGTCCTTCGGATGGGACGAAATGCCGAGATCCTGTGTACATGTGAACAAATCTAATGGAACAATAGAACAAGCGCACCTTGATGTTGGCAAACACGTAAGACACTATGAACTTAAACTAATTGATATCTACATTCAAGTTAAACCAACTGTGTCTATACCAAGAAGCTTTATAAACATGAATTGCGTCTCTTTCATGTATTTATGAAATTTGATTGGCCGTTTAGATACTGCTTTTGAGATTTTAATGCATACAACTGAGTATCAAATAAATAAAAGATATGAAAGATAATATCGTTTATTATAAAAAAAACATGAATAGTATATATGTAATTATAAAGCTTCAAAGACCTACAGTACAGTTATTGCGTTAGCTTTGCTTTGAACTTGGCTGTTTTTCATTTCTTACATCTTTTTGTTGGTAATATTGTGTGAACATATGAAACTGCAACAAAGAATGTAGCACACTATTTTTATGCAACAAATGTAATTTCTTGTCGACTTTGCATTGTGTTGTTTTGCTTACATAATCACTTGAAAACGTCACTAAATGTGCTGTCCTCGATATTCTATATTCGAACTACAGAGTACATCGTGATTTAGAGACCCTCGACTCCTGATAGTTACCTCAGGTTCATTTCTGTTTGTTATTCATTTCACGGCAGGCACTTGTGATTGTCACTGTAGTAGCCTTAATCTTTTCACAAGCAAGAGACAGTTGGGGATTTAGGATCCTTGAACTGGACCTCGCGAGGGGTTCCAACTCAATTGGAGGTCCGCTGTTGTTCTCTCCTTGCTTTTATAAAACTGACCATAAAAAAATATTTCCTGTAATTTGTCCTGATGTTTCAAATTTACTCACAAATTTGTTAAGTAACAATCCTATATGAAATTTAGTTTTGAACCAAATATTGAATTCAGTAACCCTAAAATTCTTATTTTGGTTTCAAGTTTGATTATCGTTTTTAATTTAGGCCTACAACATTTGGACCATTCTTAATTAGTTTTTGTTAGATAGAGATTGAGCCCATCAATCGCCAAACCCACATAAAAGATATATAACAAGCCATATCCAACGGGAAAATGACGGTTAATTAAAATTCCACTAGTTTAGATTTCATTTATTTTTAAGATCGGAGTTGACCTCCAAAACACATAGGCTATTAGTATAATATAAGATAAATTGCCAAGATAAATTTTGTCGGCCATTTTGAATTTGTGCCATATGGATTCATTTTTGAGATCAATATTGAACCCAGCGACATCGAGAGTCGTGTGAATAACATGTTACTAGTAATATCCAACAGAAAAAAATGACGATTTAATTAATTAATATTTGTGTTGCTGCCATTTTGGATTTTCGAAATTTATCTTTAATTCGGACATCGATAACCACATAAAAGTCATAGCAAATGTCACATCTTACGAGACAATCACTGCCCTGTTATTACCATATATGTTTTTGTTTAAAAAAATTGCATTATATAACAAATTTGGCAGCCATTTTGAAAGAAATTCCCGGCACCATATGAAAAATACCTTTTTTAAAAATGATTTTTGTCAAATTCGATTTTAGGGCACAAATTTATCCTCCCACCAATAATATTACTATGGCTCTCCGAAAATTCTTGAAGACCGCCATATTGAATTCGGTATGTTTTTTTCTGACATATTTAACATTGAATTAAACTGCATTGACTTCTTTTGCAATTTGTTTAAGGTAAAATGTCATCCCTCCCATCATATATAATACTGCATGAAGTAAATAAAACGTTCTTCAGTGTTAGGTAAAGTTGTATGAAGCCATGGTTTTTGTGGGGTCATAGTTGGAATCAAAAATGGCGTCTGGAAATAAGTTGTTGTAATTTTCCCTATATAAGGCTTTGATTAAGATAAGGTCATAGGAAAAAAATGGCGGCATTTTTCAACTCGCGGGTATCGATTTCTGATAGGTCGGTAATACATATTTATATTTGAACTAAAACCTATCGTTTAGAAGATTTCGTCGATTTTCTGGCCCACTGACGGCCATTTTGGAATCATTTTATTTATGCAAATTTCCCAAGACCGATAATAGCCACTTTTGTTATATGGGAGTACTAGAGGTCATACCTGAACAGTTCCCAAAGAAATGATTTCTGTTGCAGTTTGTTCTAGGTCACCCCTATTAGGCCATGATTATTTTACATATTCCAGTAATTTACAGACTGCCCCCTCCGGTCCAGTCTCGTCCTTTGCCAAGAAAGTAATATAGCTTTAGTACTTCCTCACATTTGCAGAAAGGAGAATGCCTTGACAATATCTATGGAAGTATAACGTTGCCAAAAGTCTGAATATAGACCACGTTTCAAATACATTTTTCATGTTTCAAAATACTAATGTCATTTCTAAAAAACTAAAGAAAACCGAATGCAAGATCTTGGTTTATGGAAGACCAAACAGCTCTTTATTCAGTGTTCTTAGTTCTTAGTTCTGAATTCATAGTCCTTAATTCTTACGTCCTCATTTGTTGTCGTATTTCGACATTTGTACACTAAAATTAACGTATCTTTAAATCAATATTTGTTTCACAAATCAGACATTTGTCATATCAGATTTGTATTTCAATATAAGATATTTATTATTTTCTTTTTTAGAAAATCAAACAATTAGTCTATATTTACATTTCATCAGAAAAATACAACAAAAACAAATATCGAACAACAAATTTTAAAATACAAATCTTGCAAAACATTTCTCCAAATACATTTCTCCCAAAAAATATTTCTCGAAATTCATCGAACCGGAATATTAGAAATCAACCTGGCATACAATAAGTCACCATACAATAATGGAAATCGATCATAAGCACATGTACAATAAGAACAATCGCTCGGTGACCGCGACGCTAGTGGAACGATCCCTTGGCAGTTGGAATTCGATATAAGAGTAGGCCGTAACGCCGCTACCCAGGCAAAATTTCCCTCATAGAACACTGTATGGCATATGTCCGTCTTCATTAGCCAAGTTTAGGAGCAGAACAATAGGATGTTAAACCCTATTTCATTTCATTTCTCTAGTGAAACCACGTGCGTAGAACGGCTAATCGGACCGGGCTTTCGATAAAGAAATTAAATTGAAAGTAGTCTATTTTCAGAAATTATTCTTTGTTTGATAGCGACATATTTCTTTGTTCAAAGAGAGGGAGAAACGGAGTTTAACAACCACTCGACACAACAAGGTAATTTCGGGACTAACACATGGTTCAATTTTATTTCAATAATTAGGGGTCTTTAGCAGTGGGAGGAAACCGGAGGCTCCGGAGAAAACCCACGAGATTGGACAGGCGTCCCTACTCCTCGACACGTACATTGAAACCACGCCAGTTGACTTAATGACATACCTTTTGACACAGCGCGTACGTGCTATTCATTAGACCATCCAACCCCCCCTTCTTTGTTCAAACGAAAGAATGTTTTGCCTCTTCAAAATAATGTTTTCATGAATGTGCCCGGGAAAAAGTTCATACAGATTTCCCGGCGTTATTTCCCCTTGTTAGTGATGCAGGACCGAGGGCCTAACAAGGACATCTGTGTAGTCGTTCAGATGATACGAAGACCGAGGCCCCGTGGAAACACATTGGCGTACACGTAAAATATCCCTTGACAGTTGTTATTCCATAAGAGTAGGCCGTAATGTCGCTGTCTAGGCAAAATTTCCCTCATAGCACACTATATAGCCTATACCCGTCTCCATCGGCCCAGTTCGGAGCAGAATAGTAGGACGTTAAACCCTGTTTCCTTTCATTTCATTTATTAAGGGAGGGGAGGTGGTGGGGATTTAAATCTTAAAAAAAAACGATTTCAATACGAAATTCTCGATATTTGTTCATATACTACTGGAAAGTATGTTTTTTTTTGCTTGCTAGTAAATGTAAATATATATTTACATAACTTGCAAAAAGGAAAAAAAAATGACTGGCACTAACAAATGAGGTGTGGGAGGATATTTAACGTCAAAATACCGGCCATAATACGAAATATAAGATATCGGGATGCACACCATTAAGAAGGTCCAAATACATTTTAAAAATTGAAAATGTTTTCTGACATATACATATTTTCTGACATATACATGATTTAGAAGAGATAAGGTCCTCTTTCATTGATCCAACGACATATGTCTGCTTTCAATTTATTTTATTTAACGCTAGATCATATTAAACAATATATATAGAAACATAACATACGTACGTGATTTCATTAATGTCACGGTCATTGTATACGATTTTACTTGTTGCATAATGTTTTTGGAGAAATGTTTTTGGAGAAATGTTTTTAAAGAAATGTTTTGCAGGATTTGTATTTGGAGATTTGTATTTTGAAATTTAGTGTTCGATATTTGTTTTTTCTTGTATTTTTCTGATGAAAAAACCCATCAAACCTACAAGATTTCTACCGAAAACCAACCCATACAGATCAATATATCCACTACAAATCTAACCACCCCAACAGCATAAAATCAGGCATTATCACCACTTTAACTAAAAGAGCCAAGAATATTTGTGACCCAGAATCCCTCCCTGTAGAAATCCAACATTTAAAAGAAGTATTTACCCGCCACAACGGATATCCCGAAAAAATGGTCAACAATGCCATCAATGCCACTCTTTACGACATACCAAAACCTGATAAACCCCGAAACGATAAACCCCCAATTAGAATTTTCATACCATTCCACGGCAACATTTCCCACCAAATTAGAAGATTACTGAAAACTGAAGCAGATATTCAAACCACCTTCATGAAAGGCGCAACAACCAAAGACATAGTAAAGGCGAATGGAAAGTTAAATCCCACCAAACCATTCTCACCAAAAGGCTGCGTCTATAAAATCAACTGCAGTTGCCAGAAGAGTTACATTGGAGAAAGCAAAAGACCATTAGATATCCGACTAAAAGAACACATGTCAAAAGCCCCCACCAACCAATCTGCAGTTGCTGAACATCTGAACGAGAACCCACGGCACCGAGTTGACTGGACCAAGGTAAAAACGTTGGCCGTGAACCACCACAACAAACGAAACAGAAGAATACACGAGGCGATCAACATTAGAAGACATGAACCGAAACTGAACCGAGACCCAGGCGTTTATATTCCCAGAGCATATGACCGCATAATTAAATTGTAAACACAGTTCATTCCCAGTAACTCCGCATGTAAACCATATTTAACTTCTTGCCTGGTTCAATTATAATTATTGTATAGTCCATACCACACCTATCATATTTATAACCCCGTAACTTTCACAATACGATAAATGTTCATGAATCTTTTATTTTCTATACATTTACCTAAAAGTTATATTCCTAAACAGTTGTCACCCAATACAAAGATTATGGCCTTAATATAATTCTATAACCCTCTGTTTGATCTTTATGAATGTTTATTTAGTTATTCATCGTATATACTTGTTTCAACCATGGTATAATGAGTATGGTTTCAATTTTTGATGATCTTGTTAATCCTCTGTTTCATCTTTTAATTGTATAATCCCAATATATACAACGGTGCACCTTTGTATTATTAGTAGCTTGTAATAGCTACTCATGCTCACTTTCCTTGCATTTAATTGGATGGTCCACACTGATGTTTGTATATATATATTCATATTTTTCTCATTCTTTATGTATTTGTGTATAGTGCTTGATAACGACTTGTGAAATCTTGTTGAAACGTCGCAGTGAAATAAACCATAGTAATTGTTATTCCATAAAAGTGTGTTATTTGATTATGTTCCAATTACTAAATGCCATTCAAAGAATATATTAGACATCAATATGGAGATGTGGCTGTCAACCTCATTACTCAAATAAGTAAATGTGAGGATAAGTATATACGTACAAGCAACAGTGTGACCTTCTTAATGAGATGTAGAAATAGTGACTTAATTCCTAAAGGCTTAATGGTTAAATCTCCAGTCAACTCAAATGCTGCAAAAAAGATTATTAGACATGCTAGCAAATGTTTATTAAGAGAAAGACTTCAACACTACAGAAATGAAAAGCAGAAACTCTCTATTAGCACCAACCAACTTCAAGCTGAGCTCAAAAATATCATCACGAACGTTGACCTTCAGAAATTCAATGAAATACAGAAAAAATCGCAGGTCAGTTTGAATAAACAAGTTAAACTAAAACATACCAAAAAACTCGACAAGTTGAAACAAACCAAAGAGAAGACTACACCCTGCTCCAAAAGTAATACCACCAATGATTACCTAACCAAAACAGTGGTCAACATTAGTGACCGAGATTTAACAGAAGATCAAATCAATCTACTTTCCAAGGGCCTCAACTTTGTACCATCCAACCAAAAACCTCATACAGATACCTTCATAGCTAATATTGAAAAGGGACTACGACAACTAGCACCAGGTGGGAAGGTGGAATACCTCAGACATCAAGTAACCGACCTACTTCTTAAAGCCAAACCTCAACCAAGTAACATCACTCTGAACCAAAAGAGGGCACTAAAATGGCTACCCACAAATAAAGTCCTCCCATACTATGAAGACCTGCATATACATATACATCAAACCTGCACGATTTCTACCCCAAAAAACCGTCGGATTTACATTAAAGATCGGACTATTGGATTTGCTTCCTATCGGAACAAGTACATATATAGGCCAAGAAATGGCATGGATTTACCGTTAATATCGATGAAGAGAATTATCAGTCTCGAGTCCCTGGCTATTTAGTTAGTTATCTCCGTTACCAACAATACACGCACGAGTTAGGCGACGTTTTGTGGGTTATTGGCATTATTTAAATATAACCTATTCTGGAAAATTAATTTATGATACAATTTGTTTCAAGTTGGCTCATAAAATGTCTAGACTATGGACCTTTCGTAAAAAGATTGAAACGTTTTTTTAGATTCTTTAAAAGATTTCTAAAACGCGGTTATCTGCCTTTACACGACTTACACCTCGGTGGACGAGAGGGCAATATTAAAGTGAATTCTGTCTTCTGGTGAGTCGATGGTGACACATGCTTTATAACATGACCCTTTTTATTATTCATATTAGTTCAAATTTGACCTTGTTAAAGATGTTAAAATTGATACCGAATTGGAACATTGGTATCTTAAACCATGAGCCACAGCTCTGGAACTACATTTGCGATAATTGTCAAAATCTATTGCGACTATTTTCACTGTCCCGAAATTTTGGTCCAGAAGCTGACACAGTAGTGACGTTATCAAGTAAATAATTAACAACTAAAAAGGAGGAAAATATAGGCAAAAATTGTAATTGTTAAGCATACGTAATATTAATAAAAAGTGAAACCCTACAAAGGATGTATATTCATGTACCGCCAAATGTAATTTCATAGAGTTTCTACCAGTTTTATTGGCCAATCTCGCTATTTTACCTGGATTTCGTCTAATAGTTTGGATGCAGCTATTGCGGGTGTGGCGCCAGGCAGGGTAAGCTTACTCTTCCGGACACCTCTTACCACTGTTTGTCGTGTATTTTTTATACGGTGAACAGTACATTTGCTGATTACACTATTTTGCCTACAACGTTTTTTAAGGACTTCGAATTTTGTCTGATGGTTTGGATTATTCGTACTTGTTTTATTTTTATTAGATGACAAGCAATAGAATACGAAATCTGGGTTTCAGTTTTCTCGGTATAACATTTTTGGAAACAAATCCCAAAACAAACTGTTTATTTATTCCGACAAAGTTCTCAATTCCCTGATTATCTATTTGTACAAGAAACAGTGATACAACAAAGTTATAAAGGCAGATCAAAGATAAACTTCATTCTATCAAGATTCTGTCGAAAGTCAATCGAACATCATCACGCCATAAAGACAAATTAATGACGTAGGTCACGTAAATTCTTGTCGATTAGTTCCCACGTGGAATATAATGTTCGTTTTAAGAACGACACAAAAGATTCACTATCCAATAACAAATCTATATAAATTATACCTACTGATCTAGAGACCTCTGGCTTTATTTTTATATGATTATTTAGAACCACGTTTTAAGGTGTTTTCATTTTAGGCACGACTTCGAAGGCTGATGTTTAATAAAGTAAAGGTAATGTTGTGGGTTAGTTTTTAGTGTATTACAAACCAGACGTAATAGGAATGGACTGGGGATCCAAGGCACCTGAGCCCCCACTGCAGGAATGATGGTGGCGGGGGTGAGGGGTATAAATGGTGCTTCCTCGAGTTTGTCCCCAAACCACGCAAGGTTTTATTTGTAGACTCGTCCCATCCGAACAACTATACGTTTTCCCTTGCCACGCCCTCTGTCCTGCACCAAAAAACAAGGAACCATGACGAAAAGTTCTAATGAACTTTCTCGGCCAACGCAAGGATGGAACACGAGACCTCCATATTAGCGACCCAACGTCTTACTCACACACTGCCTCCTGTTACCGTAGAAGCCTACACCTTTTTAGTTTATATTTATACACGTTGACCTATAAATATCGTTACCGTTATCTCTGTATCAAACAGATGATAACATGTGCATATATAAACGATATTATTACATATAAAGGTATTGCCGCTACCCTCTACACGGGTGATCGTGAAAAGATGCATTAAATGTTTGTAAAATGCCGAATGAATCAAATACTTGTGTTTCCATAATAATAAATTATGCGAACCTTACCCGGTATAACGTTGATTTCACGTCAAACTAATAATACCAAATTGGTTTGGTTATAATAACTTAGATTCTCAGTCTATATGGCAGTCATGTACGAGGCCAGGTATACCTACTCTTCCCAAAGCAGGCGATAGCACCGACAAACCTCATAAATAAGATTCTGCTTATGAAAGGAATCACTTACACAAACTACAATATATAGTAAAAAATAAATCTTCCATTGGAATTTCCATCCAAAAATGGTAAAGTATTTACAACGGTATGTGGAATTAAAATTTCATCGATCTATGCTGCTTCGCTATTTAATAAGCCTACCGCCATATATACATGTTGTCTGTAGGCCTGTTTTAAATCCGGTCGAAACATTATTTAGCGTTAAGATTTTGATACATATATATAAGCGTGGATTAAGCGAAAAATGAAAACAGTGCATCGTTCCTTTAATACACTCTTTCACCTGTAAGTATAGTGATTATAAATACATGTAAGTTCATAAGATGATTTTCTCTTTTTGTCTAATCAGCTGAAGGGAGGTCGTGTGTGCCCTTATATGTCACCCCGATCTGACACTTGAATCATAATGGGTGGCCATCCCGTGGAGAGAAACAGAAATACTTGGGTGGCCACTCTTAATCATGAGAAGGAAGGATGAAATTTAAGATGGCTTCCAAGACAGCCACTAACTTGCTAGTTATTTTTGAGAGTCAGTTTTTGGTGTCCATACCAGATTTTAGGGATCGAGTAACCCATTAAAACCGATGGCTAAATGGAAAACGCATGACGTCATCGTCAAATCCAAGATGGTCGCCAAATAGCAAACAAACTGTATTAACTCCGCACCATAGAATACAGCACCACGGAAATCTACAGTATGGTAAAAAGACAGGTCAATTCACTCTGGGAATTAAAGCTCGTTGAACTTGACACATACAGATTCCGGCTGGATGACAAGATCTACACGAAGACAGCTATCAATCACCCTAGAAGAGATATATGCAAACTTATATCGAAACTAAGGGTGAAAGAGCGGCTGCGAGACTACAAACACCAAGTCATCGTCTGTGAGTGCGGAGAAGAATGTACCACCAACCATGTCCTGGTAGACTGCGAGGTATTCAAGGAAGAGAGAACGGAACTAGTGGAGATGATGGAGACCAACAACATACCGCTCAGCACTAAGAACCTACTCTTTCCAAGACCCGATCTGAAGCTGCAAATCTTCGAACTAATCCACGATTTAATGAGCACCGTTGGATTAAGTAGAATAGTGAAGTAAGAGGGGGCTACGATAAGACGAGCTCGGCATCTAAACACTAAACTACATAGGGGATATACACCAAAGTAGCGGGCTAGTGGAGTAAGGGAGGGTCACGGTAAGACGAGCTCGGCATCTAAACACTAATCCACTAGAAAAACACCAAACCTACAAAGTGGGATAAGTGGAGTAAGGGGAGGCCACGATAAGACGGGCCTGGCACCTAAACACTATACCTCAAAAGATGACTTCTACCAATCCAGAGACGAGACACATATATGTCTGCATAAATGCTGTCCCTACAGATCAACTACCAAACAATATGTGTTTTATTAAATAAAGGGAAGAACTTCTCACTAAACCTATTCCATGGTTCAAGGCCGCAAATGGAAAGATTGCAAAATCATATTCTAAAAACAGGAAGAAGCCTCGGCTCTCCTATGTCTTGTCTGCGATATCACTTCTGTGGAAGCGGACGTTAAAACATCAGGTAGTAGTAGTATTAACTGTCACAAATTTTCCCTTAGGTATGCTAAGACATGTGTGGTTCTTTTATGTACTTTTGAACTTGAACATTTTAAGGGAGCCGCGGGGCCCGGTGAGTACTTTGTTGGTCCTACAAATCAGGCGGTCCCGTGTTTGATTCTGTTGTGGGAGAAAATTTCCGTTGTGGTTCCCTCTTGTCGGTAATTTTTTAGTGAAGGGCCCGGCAAGAGACAACTTATAGTCGTTTGGATGAAAAAAAAACCGAGATCATATATGCACATTGGCTGCATACAAAAGAACCCCCGTCAGAATTCGATATGTGAGTATAACGCAGTGCCGCTGTCCGGGTGAAATGTCCCTTACAGCACTCTTTGTGGCATATGCCCGTCTTCATTAGCCGAGTTGGTACAGATAAGATAGAATTTTATTGTATCATTGAACAATCGGACACTAAAACCCATGGGCCGTTGCCATGTCTGTAAAGTGACTGCACTCCTCTGGTTGATAATCGAATTAATGTAGAATATTCTAGAAACATTGTCTATAATTTCGATTTAAACACGTTAATGTTTAAAACAATATTCTCCAACTACCCAAGTGTGTGGCCCTTTTATGTAGTTTTGAACATTCATTATCCAGCATTATGAAAAGTGGAAGTCGTTCCCGATTGTTCTTAATTGACATCTTTGAAGATCAAGCAGATCTTACCGTGGTATGTTAATATTCGAAAGTTGTGGTATCTGTACACAGTATGAAGTAAATAACATTCTGAAAGTACAAACATGAATGCCTTAGAAAAATCTGTCTTTTGAAAAATATGTTAAAGCAGTATATGGGTTTTATGTATTTTGGGTTATATACTTTAACGGGAAAAGCATATCCCCCAATATCATTTTATTGTGTTCATATCGTGTTTTATTTATGAATCTAATACCAACTGACTGTACCTTTTTGTAATCTTTGGCGCCCGGAGCCATAACAGCTATATACTTACATATACAGATAATTCGTGGTCATGACATCCATGATATATTTGTTTGCATGCATTAACATTTTCTGTTTGGGCAGCTGTACTCTTCATAGATCGGAATTGCATAATCACTGCAGGTGGAGAGTTTTGTTCGGTGCTTTAAGGGGCCCTAGAAGCACTTTGGTTTTGAAGAGCTGTCAACAACGCAATCAAATAAAACGATTTTACTATCTATTCCCATTAAACCTTTCAGGTAAAACTGGCATTCAATTAAAATACAATATTTCCTACTCGAACGATTGACAAGCTCTAACAGTTCACTGTATGATACTTTCGTATTCATATAAGGAAAAACATCACTTATAAATAGCGTAAACACCCATTCCAAGTTAAGTAAAAAAGGTTTTAAATGCGAATGTTGCATTCTACATAAAATGCTATAGGCTGGATAAATAATCTAAAGGCAATAACATTCAATCGTTGTTTACTTTCTGCTTTACTCTAATTACGAAACTATGTAGAAAATTAAGTCTTTAATAATGGCGATATAAGCGATGTTACACCTGATTTCCGGTAATCAGACACTGATTAGTTACGTTTAATATAACAGCATTATGGCATAAAGTGTTTATTAATGAGACATACCTGTCTTAATTTTTTTTATATCAATTATCGGACACATGCTATTGCTGGAATCTGTTGCCCGGATTTCACCTTGATTAGTGAAAACCCATGAATCGCGATACAAGTTTATCAACCAAATGTAATGTAATTTGTGGCGCGTCAAGTACGCTGGCATACGCTTCGAGATGTAGAAAGGCCATTGCTTATATTGGATATGTTGGACATGCGTAGTTCATACGCTAGACATACGCCACTCATGGGTTCAATACGTTAAGCATACGAACCAATTCTGTATTTTCAAGGGCATCAATATTTTCTCATTGTCATTGGTGCCTGGCAAAGGAAAGTATCGTCGTTCGGGAGAAGGGTGGCAGTAGGGTGGCACTCCGCTCGGACGTTAAACGTCATTTCATTCCACTTCGAAGACCTTGTCCTCTCCCCAGTATTGGCCATTTAAAGGAGCTAAATCGCTAATATTTGGGACCTAGAAATTGACACAAGTGGGTCGCAACGCATATAATACTGTAATATGAATGTATATAAACTGATTAACATTCAATGGCTTCCGTTTTTACTCAATTTCAAATGCGTTATGTTCGGCGAGTTAAGCCAGTAGTCTCAACCGAATGCAATTAGTGTCTAGTGTCTGGTTATTCCACCTACATACGCTGTTTGATTTGGTGCAATTCGTCTAGATTCGTCCCTCAAGGCTAAAACGCATTATGGTATACGATTCGTGTACCATTTGTAAAATATTTATTTTGTCTTAAATATTGGATATCAGAAGCCCATCTTTTTCCGGTAAGATCACAACATCAATGTTGATTTAAATTGACAAATACTACGTGTTTTCAAAGTCAAAGATTTTCGATGATATTGAGTTAGAGACTTAGCTACTTTAACGAGCGTATTTTTATATACCGACTTACAAGCCAACCACTGACGGGTAAATTAGAAAGCGACAATATTAATTGATATCTTGACTGAAATCGAAATGATTTGCTAGTTTATCTAATGGTCAATAATACGTTTATCACCAGTTGTTATATCTATGGATTTTTTACTGTGATTAATGACAATAGACTTAATATACTGTCTGTTATAGTGATAATTTACAGTCCTTTATTGCTTGTTAACACAAGCTCCAACATGTGCAGGACAAGGATCCACTTTCTGTGCCTGGTGGTTTACGGTTCAAATTGATTACATAAATAGACACATATTATTCACATGCCTTTTTAAATATGTAAACACTGAAAAATGACAAGTCCATACAGCCAGTTGCTTACTACACTTCTACATTAGCAAAGGAATACAAATATCAAAATCCCATCACCATCATAAGACAAACAGAGTCAATATATTCTGGATTTCCTTAAACTAAAACTAAAACAATGTGGGTGAGCGTATATAAATTATCAATACTATTCAGTGCCCTAAAAGCCAAGTAAGGATTGTATCAGATGTTCGAAATTTGATTAAAGTCAGATGTAAATTGCGTAGTTGTAGAAAAGGTTAGATAACAACGCAGTCTAACATTAGCAAAATTAACCGAAACGAAATTAAAAATCAAAATTTAATTAAATTGGGATGTTCTTGAAGAGTAAGCAAACTGCATTATAATATCAAATCGCAGATTGGGAAGTACCAGCAAATGTGAACTAATAACACCATGGCATATCATATATTATAATGTCTAAATAACCACCGTTAAACAAATTGAAAGCAGATTTAAAATTAGGTCGTTAAGTAGTCAGGATTCGGCTAGTTAGATATAATTACTAAACACAAAGGAGTAATGAACAACATAAAATCTCCCTCTATATCATGTCATTATGCTTAAAGTTTCTGGATAAGGTCAATGTTCATTTCAGAAAAGATCGTGTCTTTAACCTTCAGATTATCTTGATTACAGATGGAATCTAAATACTTGCTACTGATGATTGGACGGGATATTGTATTTTGTTTAGATCCTGTATAAAATACGGTTTGTAAAGCTGTATAGATCAATAGGTGAATAAAGATGCAAAATTGGTACTTACTGGAATACCTATTAGTTCATCTGTGAAATATTATATGCTCCAGAAACACATACCGTTGGATGCTAGGATTTGAAAGGAAGATCTAGAAGATTATAAATTACGAAAGGCCAAGTTTTCTATATAAGAGCTGTAGTACCTACCAACATGTATAATTGTCCTATAATTATAATCTGCAATTTGAAACATTGTCGGGTGCACCCTTATAATTACTTGATATCGCTCATTCCCTTAGGTTCTAACTGTACTTAATAACGGTACATTATCTTGCTATCATAGCGATTCACTAGAATTATCCGATATTAAACTACTCTTAGAAATAATTAACCATAAATGTTATTTTGGCTTTGTTAACGTTACCAAAGCTGATGCGAGACTGTACGATGTAGCTTTGAACCACTAATCACTTTGTACTGAGCATTTTCCGAAGACATTCATTTAGCCATGTGAAAACAGTTGTACAATTAAATCTCGATCCATCAAGGGATTCATACAATTCCATAAACATGTTAAGATGTTGCCTATTAATGGATAAATGAAGCTAAAACGCAGATTGTATAAAGGTCAATGATCATACAGTTACCCACACCGCGTATGTTTTACATGTGTTAAAGTGTTTATTTTTAATCAAATTGCCTTTATTAACTGACCTAACCATCCTACCGATTATAGATACTTAACTAAACACGAAAAAAGCATATATCATCAAAGATAGATTAATGCCATGGGTAGTCTTACGTTTGTAGACAGAAATACATGTGCGTGCGATATGATTTAAGTAACATTTCGCTGAGTTTTGTTTTTGTGATACATGTTTATGTCTCCCGTGGCTATCCTACCCCACTACTAAAACCACACATTGTCGCCTTTAAATTACTCAACAATAGCCAATCTAAAGATATGGTATAGTTTCTAAAATTGCTTTAACATCACCTCGTGGACAATTGAGCTGCACTGATAGTGTTAATAACTAATTGAGTACCGGTTTTGTGATATTATATTACTTTAGATTTAAAAACGTCTGCAGCTCACGTGAACCAGTACTTCCGGTTTACACTCTGCAGTTTTCCTGCCCACTAGTCTCGCATTGATGACACACTAAGTTATTTAGGAGAAACGGCATCGACATAGCATCACAGCACGATAAACCAAAATGGATTCATAGGGTGCGTCGGATATAACGGGCAGCCATATTGAAGTCGGCTCAAATGTGTGAGAAATGTGGACGCACATCCCAACAGCAGCAAATCAATTGTGCTGTTGGACGATCTCTTGGTCCGAATACAATGCATCTTTAAAAATTAAAAATAGGAAATATTTAAATTAACTAAGTCTTCGACATTGAAAACACGAATTATTGGTCAATTTAAATCAACATTAAAGGGACAATCCCGATAAGAACAGAGTCTCAAAAATTGAAGTCCGAGCATTTATGAAATTTATGGACCAAAACATAGAGGCATGGTGTATTTACCTTGTCTCAAAATTTCAGTTCAAAATATTGAGTCGTTTTGACCTTAACGTAAACATTGCTTATCCGGACACGTAACCCTTTTAAGATTTCGGGTCAATTTTTTCATTGGGTGACCTGCTAACCGATTCTCGTTTCTTGAGAGGTCTATACAGTGAATGACCCATGTACTGTACTTGATAACAAAAGGTAAATTTCACCTACATATTATTTTTATAGAAAAAAGTCTGGTTTTATCCCTATACTGTTAATACAACGGTCTCCATTTCCAGATGAAGACTGTCAGGTTTAAGTTATTCACAAGCATATCACAAATATCGGGTTAGTTGGTCGGCCTTAGGTAATGGGTTTTAAGGGATTTTAACACAAAATTAAGCAGTTTTATTCCCAAAAAAGTTATCGGGATTGGGCCTTTAATGTTGTGATATTACCAGGAAAAGATTAATTTATATCCCATCATGTACCATAATGCGTTTCAGTGCCATTAATAACGATGGACTCGAAGATCGAGACACTAGACATATTCCAGAAGTCATGTCAAACGCTAGCGCAATTTTATTATCTTGAGAGCATGCGCAATAAATACTTTTGATGAAGTGTGGAATAGCCAGACGCAAGAAATTACCACTCCTCGAACATAACTAATTAAGTAAGAACAGAATCGTTTGAATATAAATCAGTTTATTTAGATTCATAATACATTATTATATGCGTTGCAACCCATTTGAAAGTGCATCACTATATAATGCAGTATTCAAATGATTACACAAAGAAAGTATTTGCAATTTTTGTTCAAAGAAGATGAACCCTGAGTTTTAATTTACCCCCGCTGTGACAGCGATGACTTCATATTCAAATATTTATGCACATAACTTAAATGTATATTTATACTGTTCTTAAAAACACTGTATGTTTATGCTCAAAGTCGGCCATGGAAAACAATCAATAAGAATAGTAGGGTATCAAAGATAATTCGAAGAAAAAGTTACTGTAACAGTCCTATCCATAATTGATCACTAAAGCTAGCCAGCATCGAACGGCTTCTATATGATTTGCTTGGAACTGTTGTGTAAGTCCACACTATCAAATTTCCTCCATGAATAGTTCCGATATCCTGATATAAAACGGCATTTTGTAGGAGTGCTCTGGGTCTATTTTGCACTGGAGATATACACGACGAACTTTCAGGAAGTTTCTAAAATGAAATTCAGGGATTGGCTCTTTTTTATTAAAGAGAAAACAAGTGACAAGTACTATGTAATTTTCTTAAAATAAGAAAAAATGGCATTCGTGCTCTAAATTTAACTATAATATTTACCGTATGCAATTAGCCGCATTTAAAATATAAACTCACTAATTGAATAGGTATATGAATCTATGACTCACAGTATACGTTCAATGGTTAAAGTGTTTAATATAGTGTTCATTGGTGCAAACAGATTAATTTAATTAGCTGTCATATCGTCGTCTATTTTCACTGTAAATAATTAAATGATGTTCGACAATGTTATCCTATCAATAATAGTGTGGTTACAAGCTATTCCTGTAGTATATTGGGCGGTTTACTTAGAAATAGCAGATAGACTTGATTTGTAACAGATTATGTTTACTCCGCAATACCATACCCATTTTGGGTTTGTGGATAGTCATACTCCGCGCAGTGTTGCGTTTGATTAGAAGTAATCCAACTACACACTGCTATTATGAGTGGATATTGTTGTTTTAAATTTTGATTTGTCAGTAGTCCGTCTACCAACCAATCACTAGCTGCCAATATTGGACCAAATATGTTTACATAACGTTACGTCATGACTCACGATTTTATTATGCCTAGCAGAATACTGCAGTAAAACTAATTGCGCGACAAACGAGGCTATGAAGTCGAATGAAATGTAAACAATACTGTTTGGAAACGAACATACTTTCACCGTTTTGAATACCTTAAATCACTGTCCAAAGTTTTAGGGAAGACCCGGATTAAACGAAGGACTGTCATGTTGCTGTACTTCGTCATGACTCACGATTTTATTATGCCTAATTAACCCGTGCATAGCAGAATACTGCAGTAAAACTAATTGCGTGACAAACGAGGCTATGAAGTCGAATGAAATGTAAACAATACTGTTTGGAAACGAACATACTTTCACCGTTTTGAATACCTTAAATCACTGTCCAAAGTTTTAGGGAAGACCCGGATTAAACGAAGGACTGTCATGTTGCTGTACTTAAGTGATATTATAGCTTTCATTGAACGGAAAGAATAGACACACTCCCGCATAAGTTCAAGAAACAGACGCTATTCCAGCAATGGTCAGAGAGGGATTTCTCGGGCCATTGCTTCAGGAATATGGTGGATAGTAGGGCATTTGGGATTGTTACTTCACACATTAAAACACGGGCCATATTTATGTAAAAGGAAGGCTGGACGGTGCCATGTGAACATTGGTAGAATCGTTTCCTTCAAAGATTGTATGGTTATTTCTACTTTCTAAATGAATGAATAAATTCAAACCACACATAATGTACACATATAAACCATACATTATACGGTATTGTAAATACTTTATAGTATTGTACCACGTAAAAGCCGAGATTAGAACAAATCGTTTGATTACAATTAAAATTGGCTAAATATCTATAGCTACACATATATCTGAAAAATAGTAAGGCACACCGAGTCCCCTTAGTGAAACCAAATAAACAGTAGTCGATAACCTAAACATCTGTATATGATAACTATTTGTAAACACTGCACTTATGTCTAATGTTGTAAATATATTAAAGCCCATCCTATGTACAATATGACCGCAAGTATAACGATGTCTTCAAGCACTGACTAAGAGGTGACCATTACTTCGACATTAGCAATAATTGTTTCAATTGATGTATTTTGATTTGTTTGTTTACCTACAAGCAGAAAGTGGCACATATACTTAAAGCAGTCAACTTTGCCGTACGTTCTGAAATATAAAATAAATGCTCGCCCTGGGATCGACGAAAAGTAATATGTTTGATTGCCTAGAATTTAAATCAATAATATTCCTATCTATTTCAGTGACAAACAGTAGTTAGAAAACGGAATTAATTTGAAGGGAGATTTCCATTCTCTGTTATTGACACCAAGGAGCGTATTCGTACATCTAGATTTATATTTGTAAAAGAAACTAACAGAATGATTTCTGAAAATGGAGAGAATATCGAATAAAATTCCCAGTAAAATTTTCAGTAACGTTGAATGAACAACGGCAAATCGTTTCTGGCACAGTTGGCACCTCCGAGAGACCTTGCTGCCATTTGGCTCCAAATTAACTAATAAAAATAAGAGGAAAGGAAATGAAAAATCTGATTTGATTTGATAGAAGACGGATTATGTTTGGATTTGGTTCTGATATGTAGGATAAAGCACGAGATTGGGATTATGCTGGGGAAAGAAGGACTGGACCAGCATAACCGAAGTCGAGGGCTTTATCTCGCTTCTAAACCGTTTATGTTTACAAGTACGTAAAATTGGAATATCCCAGAACTCCAGTGAGAGAACCCTTGTATGTTCTTTTTATTGGAAAATACCCTACCCTGGAAGAATAACCCATTACAGGTTTAAAGACTAATTTCAGAAGAATAACCCCAATTCCCCTGTACAAAGCCGCCCGCGACTTTCAGACCGCAAGTTATTCTGGGTATAGAATAGACTCCAAAGATCAAAGATATTTACCGTTATAGGTTTATAATAAACATAATTCGTCCTTAGAAGCCTCTTCAAAACTTGTCATTTTGATACTGCTGAGATAATAATGGAAGTCCTAAAATAAAAGAGCATTAGCCATTATTGTTAAATTTCTTAAATTGCATTATTTAATAATTTGGTAATTAACTCATCATTGTTTATTATATGCAATTATAATAATCACATAATTTCTCACCCTTTCAGTAATTTAAGCGAACATTTTCACTGAATGTCGGTAACAAACGTATGACATACAGTGCATTTTGACTAAAAAGGCTACTAAACTTTACACAGGGTCCCCGATAAACAAAACTTCAAAACAGATATTAAATTAACTATGTACCTGTATGTTTCTGCTCAAAATATTGAATTGTTGGGGAATGACGGCCAAGTTTAAGTAACTCATGTAAAGCAAACGGCGTTTGCAAATTTCGTCAAATGGTCATTGGTAAATGAAACAATAGCCGTGAAACGACCCCCATACCCACAGACCTGTATACGGGAATGTGGTCCTTATAGGCCGGTTTGTTTGGGAACAAGATGGTTGCTACTCAATAAGTTAGTCCCCAACACCACCTAAAAATTGGAAATTGGTGTCACAGAGCTTTACATATTTTGAGGGTTGGGTTTCCGAATGGTTAGCGTGCGTACGCTGTATCATACGGCCTGCCATTGAGTCAACTGGCATGGTTTCAAATCCCCGATTGTACGTGGCAAGGAGTAGGGTCGCCTTTCCAACCTCTTGGGGTTTCTCCGGGTAACCACTGCCAAAAGACCCCTACGCGCAAGCGAATTATTCAAATAAAATAAAACCATATGTTAGTCCCGAAATGACCTAGTTTGTGTCGAGTGGACGTTAAACCTCATTTCTCTCTCTATCTCTCTCTCTCTCGTTACATATTTATCAACAACTAGATCACTGTTTTAATCAGATTATGAAATTATTCATCAAACAGTGAGAGAGCGAGAAAGAAATAGGGATTAATGTTCACTCCACACAAAATAGGTCATTTCTTGACTAACATATGGTTCATTTGTTTTAAAAGCTCCCTTACGCGTAGGGGATTTAGCAGTGGGAGAAACCGGAGAAAACCAATGAGGTTGGACAGACAACCCTGTTCCTTGTCACATACAACTGGGGAATCAAAACCACGCCAGTTGACTCAATGAAAAACCTTATGATACAACCATTCGGCTACTCGACACCGGCTTATTCTGAAAAGATATCTCGTCTTACCTTTACAATGGCATTGTTTTGCCTACTAAGTAGTCCAAACGCACGAATAACCAAGGTGCGCATTTGACGAGTTATATTAATAAGATCCTGTAAGATGGAAACGCGGCTGTGGGCAAAATTACATACTAAATAAAATTAAACGTGTTAGTCTCAAAATGCCAGAAGTATTGTGTAGACGAGACACTAAATCCCATTCCAGCTCTTGGCATTCTGAAATGTACATACATTGTACTTGGTCTTTATGGGATGTTATAACTCTATTCCTGACTATTTACACCTATAAGCTGATTTTTTATTGATACAGAATCTATACAGTTGAAACGTTAAGCGCTACCTTACCTTTAAAGGAACAGTCCCGATAAGAACAGAGTCTCAAAAATTAAAGTCCGAGAGTTTATGAAATTTATGGACCAAAATATAGAGGCATGGTGTATTTATCTTGTCTCAAAATTTCAGCTCAAAATATTGAGTCGTTTGGACGTGAACGTCAACACTGCTTATCCGGACACGTAACCCTTTTAAGATTTCGGGTCAATATTTTCATTGGGTGACCTGATAATCGATTCACATTTCTTGAGAAGTCTATACAATGAATGACCCATGTACTGTACTTGATAACAAAAGGTAAATTTCACCTACATATTATTTTTATAGAAAAAAAGTCTGGTTTTATCCAGATACTGTATAATACAACGGTCTCCATTCCAGATGAAGACTGTCAGATTTAAGTTATTTACATGCGTATCACAAATATCGTGTTAGTTGGTCGGCCTTTGGTGATGGGTTTAAAGGGATTTTAACACAAAATTAAGCAGATTTATTCCTCAGAAAGTTATCGGGATTGGCACCTTAATGCGCCGCTTTAGATTGCGTATATTATGAGTTTTAAAGTTAGCGACAGAAATACAGGTAGTATATCAATAATAATTGCAGCGTGTTTCATATCAGATATTATTAAACTCAAAGTCTAAACACCGTCTGAACTCCCGCGATATCGTCTTAGAAATCCACCTGATGGGCGATTTATAAACACTTTAATGGAATCTATAATGTGTGTTCTATTACTATACTGTGCTGTCCGCTACCTTAGCTTTTATATATTCCGTATGAGACTGTTACTTGAAATTACCGACTGTGCTTTGATATTAGAACAGCTAATGATTTAGAGTCAGGTAAAAGAGGTAAGTGGCTAGATCTATAGCCCACGCGAAGTGATTGCTGATTCAACAATGCCATATGGTTCTTCTGTCGTCACTTATATTTTCATACATTTATCGATACAATTTTAGCGCGAAGCTCCAGTATTTCCAATCTGTTTGTCGACAAATGTTGGAAATATAGTTAAATTTTAAACGGGATTTGTTAAGAACAAGACTCACGTGATCAATCTGCGATTAGCCAGGAAACACACGATCGTTTTCGCGCTTCGGTGACGTCATTAAATTGAGGCGTGCAAAGGATTCCATTTAGTTTTATTGGAAAGTTTAGTGATAAGCATGGAATTTAGCACTTGTGGGTTGAGTAGAGATTTTATCTGAGGTTTTTATTTGTGAAAATACATAACGACTGACTGAATAATCTATGAAATAGCTTAATGTATAGTTTGGAGTACCTGAAGAATAGACTTATATACATGCGATAAATATGAGTGGAATTAACTTAAATTCAGGTAAGTAAACTGTGAATGTGAAAAGATTTTCGAAACGGTGTATAGATAGATCAAAACATAAAATGTGATCTGACAGATCATGATGTGTGTTTGATCAAAGTCACACTGTGAAAAAATGTCATATTATTTTTCCGATGTTCAAATTTTTGTTTTCGCGATGAGCAGTTCTTACTACAACAGTAACACGGTATTCATACACAAAGAGTGGTGGCTTTACACACCTGATAATGTTTTTAAGAATGCTTGTATTTCTCTGACAGTGTATTATTCTGTGGCTAATGATTTTAGAGTAGTAGCGGTAGTAACTCGTTATCCAATTGTTATTTTCTTTCTGTTAAGAAACCAACGAAATGGGATGTTGTATCCTAAATGAGGCGCTAGGTCCTCTTGATTTAGGTAAAACAAATGTGTGAAATGGGTTGATTTATTGTGATATTATTGTGATTACTGATAGAGCAAACTCTATACTATTTTGGCTTAGAAAGACTAAATAGAAATCGGGTTGTTTACTGATTTTTGTTTTGTAAATCTCAACATTCGCTCTCTGAGGACAAACAGAGAGAAAGAAAGAGAAATGGGGTTTAACGTCCACTCGACACAAACTAGTTCATTTCGGGACTAACATATGGTTTAATTTTATTTCAATAATTCGCTTGCGCGTAGGGGTCTTTAGCAGTGGGAGGAAACCGGAGTGCCCGGAGGAAACCCACGAGGTTGAGAAGGCGCCCTATCGCCATGCCATATACGCTCACACCAGGGCTCGAAACTACAGAAGCAAGATAGAGGTGAGCTGGAGGTCGAAGCGCGGCACTCTAGACCCCCCCCACCCCCGAGTACAAACAATTTTGAATGAACACATATTGATATTACACAAAATAAATGAACAAAATTGAGATCTAGATTTAACACTTGGTAACATCATTTGATGAAATGGTCTCCAGTTTGCAAGAGAGAGGATATTAACTGGCATCAAGTATCATAATTGTTTATCACAATTTTTATTACACATCATTAAATTGTGGAACTTGGAGGGTTTATGTAAAATCCCCACTATAACATGTAATATGAAAGACGGTATCAAACTCAAAGTTTATATTGTCTTTTACTGTTTGGAATTATACAACAAGTAATAATAATGCTTTACATGATTAAATACATTATAGACGTTATCCCGATGTCGTCGGTTAAGAATCTAATATAATCGTGAAAAGTACTGAAATGAACTCATTTTCTGGTCGTTTATGTTGTGTACATTTACAATTGCAAACTCTTTAAATGTTTTGTTTTTCAACTGGGGCGGATCTAGGAATTTTGAAAAGGGGGGGGGGGGTGCCGCAAAATGAGGGCACTTACTGCGGAGGCGGGGTACGCCGCTGCGGGGGGGGGGGGGGAGTTCCCCAAGACAATTATCCGTCACTTCCTTGCATCTGTAAACATTCCAAGAGCTATTTGGCTGATATTTTCGTCTAAGTAAATGTTCGGAGAGGACATTTTTGGGTCTGAAAAAAGGCACTTTCAGCAGTAAAAAATGGCACTGTCGAAAATTAGGTGGGAGCGCCCTCGCGCCCCCACTGGATCCGCCTCTGGTCAATGCTTTCCCACCTCACCCATATCTATTTTCAATATTTCGTGGTCTTTAACTTTGGGATGAATGAATTTGTATCAATAATGTCGGCGGGGCTGCAAAGTGACTCAAAATGAATAAAACTCTAGTCATCATGGGGCACTAAAGATGAATATATAACGTACATTTCTTTTTCGTGCGAAGAAAATCCAAAGAATAACCCCCTGATTCCGTTTCTTATAGTCGTACACCTAGCTGCACGTTTGCAAGGTATTGTGTCTCTTCGACAGACCGACCTATCGCTGCATTTAGTTGTAAGGTGTGGCGGATGTCGTACACGAGATAGGGTATGCTTACACTTTATAGAACACCTGATACTACATCACATTCAAGCGATTAACATAGCAAACTGATTCTTTTTCTAGGCTAAATCAATCACTACTGTTTCTTTGCCCCCTTTTTGCCAGAATTATTTTATGATTTAGAGTGTATCGCAAGTTTTTTTTGTCGTTTCTGCGCCATAATATTGGTGATATTTTACACGACCAGTATCAGCCATCATATACTTTGAAACATCGTCATCTGTTACCATAATGCGGATTAAAATTATGTCCTTTTACTGCGTAACATTGGACATGAAGTATCAAAATGTTTACGATACTAAACTGACTACGCTCTCTTTACAGTAAAACAAATATGACTATAAATTATAAGTAATAATGGAAATAGAACATGATGCAAATTCAATCAAAAATGTTTAAGAAGGTTCAAATGACCGAAGAATTTAGTCGCACTAAAGTAACCATTTCCGTATAATATGCGTTACTTCGTAATAGTCAGAATTGTGTCGTGAATTCCGCTCCATACTACATGTCTTTTCATTATTATCACGAACTCTTCTCAAATAGTTTTCTTTTGGTACTGGCATCAAATTATCGTAATTGCTTATCATAATTTTTATTACACGTAACTAGAACACTGCATGAAAAAAACTGACGGTAGATTATTTTAATCGGAATGAACTGAGAATTTCTGCTACCCAACCTGATGTTATGGGTTTCATTTTCAAAATTATGAAGAGCAAGACGCCTGATATACATATGTTTATAAAGAAGATAAGAACATATTAATTACTAGCTAGAAAGCTATTTAAAATAAAAAGGTTGTTATCGAACGGAAAGCCCAAAAGTCCTGCCTTTCAAATTTATCTTACCTTATTTCGAAGAGTTCGCTTAATACATTAAGTGAGGTGGAGGACGTCCGAGTAATCTAACGTGCGAGGTTAGAATAAAAAATTCTGACTTTGATTCCGACAGCGTGCTTTTG
This sequence comes from Patella depressa, assembly GCA_948474765.1. Lineage (NCBI taxonomy): Eukaryota > Metazoa > Mollusca > Gastropoda > Patellidae > Patella > Patella depressa. Next base: position 34,535,591 of record OX419721.1, read on the forward strand.
TCCCCAAGCTTGCACGTGACAATGAGTAGGGTCGCCTGTCCACCCTCGTTAGTTTTCTCCAGTTCCTTCGGTGCCCCCCCCCCTCACTTCTAAAGATCCGGTCCCCCCTCCCTCACATATAATTTTAGTGATAATATCTATTAACGTAATAAATTACCGGAAGTAATTCTTAGGATTTTAGTTCTTTTATTTTTTTAGATTTGGACTTGACCTTGATTTTGGGTGTGATGGGTGTACTATTCTAGGACTTTTTCAAAACTACTCAGTAATGATAAAAAAAAGACTTTTTCTCATTTATACACTCAATCATTAAAATTTTTCAAACGGACTTGAATTTTATCCTCGAATAATCTCTCTAAAATATTTACATTTTAATCTCAAACACATGGTGAATAAGTTGATTATATATTAAAAATATGTGAAAACTAAATTTAGAACTGAAAGAAGGTAATTATATATTGTAATGAAATATTTTAGTTTGCGGTAGAAAAAATAAATTTAAACGTAGGCCTATTAAGATACATACTCCTCGCAGTGTTTCGTTTGATTAGAGCTAATCCCACTACTCACTGCTGTAAAGAAAGAAAATACTTGTTATAAATTATGATTGATCAATAGTCCGATTAACAACCAATCGCTTACTGCGTTACAAAAGCATTACGCTTAAAACAGAGCGCCAAATTGGACCAAATATGTTTACATAACGTTACGTCATGGCTCACGATTTTATTAACCAGTGCATAGCAGAATATTGCAGTAAAACTAATTGCGTGACAAACGAGGCTATCAAATCGACTAAAATGTAGTCAATACTGTTTGGAAACGAACATACTTTCAAAGTTTTAGGGAAAACCCAGATTATACATGTTGCTGTACTCAAGTGATAGTTTTGATTGAACGGGAAGAATAGTAACACTCCCTCAAAATTTCAAGTATCAGAAGCCAATCCAGCCATAACCAGAGAGCGGCTTTTCAGGCCATTGCTTCAGGAGTATGATTAAATTATGGCATACTTTATTTAAAGGAGCTAAATCGCTAACATTTGGGACCTAGAAATTGACACAAGCGGGTCGCAACGCATATAATACTGTAATATGAATGTATATAAACTGATGTACCTTCAATGGTTTCCGTTTTTACTTTAATTTCAAATCAATTATGTTCGGCGAAATAAGCCAGCAGTCTAAATCACAAATTTATAGCGTCTGGTTATTCCCGTCTACACACGCTGTTTGATTTGGTGCAATGTGTTTAGCCCCGTCCCTCCAGTCTCTAGTTAAAACTGGGTCTGGAACGCATTATGGTACACGATTCGTGTACCAATAGTAAAATGTTTTATTTTGTCCTAAATATTGGATATCTGAAGCCCATCTTTTTCCGGTAAGATCACAGCATCAATGTTGATTTAAATTGACAAAATAATCGTGTTTTCAATGTTGAAGATTTTTGATGATATTGTGTTAGAGACTTAGCTACTTTAATACAAACATTTTGGTCAAATTTGATTTAAAGTCTGTGTAATACAACATATGAATTCAATTTTCAAAACACCTACATGTAATTAAATTTTAATGCCCATATAATAAGTAATTATGACTGTAGGCGTATATTTTAAGCCTGGCCACCGTTTCACAGACAATTGTGTTTTAAGAAGCTGAATGGTTAGGATTAGGGCAGTGGTTCTCAACCTGTTTTTGCCAACGGTACACTTTGGAGCACATGAAGTGATATCGGTACACCTGGCTAAATACATATGAAAAATAATATTTGAATTTTGCAAGCTAAAAACATCATATAATAAATCAGACAGACTAGTCATAGACATACAGAATGACTCAAACTAAATAAAAAAAAACCCCACAGCTATGAACTTGATCAGTAGACACCATGGAATATTCAATTGGGATCACGTGGTGTTACACATTTTCTCAGTTTGCCGTTCAAAATTTCGCGGCATATTGGTTGAGAATCACTGGATAGCTGTGGACGAAAGGCCAGTGACTGGAACATCATACATTCAGTGTTGAATCTCTTGTGACACTGTCAACTTCCGGTTAAATCAAGTCACCTCGCTGGGAAACTGCCGAACTATGATCAACCGGTGGAGCCATTACTTGACCGACTCGACTATCGGCGGAGAAATCAAGCAGGCCTAATGTTTGAACTCTCTAATTCCGTCAGTTGGTAAAACGCCGGCTCGCTAGCCTGGAAATCGCACGTTCGCTCCCGGTGTTGGCAGAGTAAGTTCCTCTGGATTTCCCCACCTGTAAGTTATGCGGGACGGAGAGTCTGACAGAGAGATCTGTGTAGTCGTTCGGATGGGACGAAAACAGGTTCCCGGGGTTGGCAAAGTAAGTTCCTCTGGATTTTCCGGTGTTGCCCCCCACCTGTTCGTTATGCGGGACGGAGAGTCTGACAAGAGATCTGTCTAGTCGTTCGGATGGGACAAAAAACAGAGGTTCCCGGTGTTGGCAAAGTAAGTTCCTCTGAATTTCCCGGTGTTGCCTCCCCCCACCTGTAAGTTATGCGGGACGGGGAGACTGACAGAGAGATCTGCCTAGTCGTTCGGATGGGACGAAAAACAGAGGTTCCCGGTGTTGGCAAAGTGAGTTCCTCTGGATTTCCCGGCGTTGCCTCCCCCCCACCTGTAAGTTATGCGGGACGAGATCTGTCTAGTCGTTCGGATGGGACGAAAAACAGAGGTTCCCGGTACATATTGGCGTGCACGTATATTGGCAGTTGGAGTTTGTTATATTAGTAGGCCGTAGCGCTACTGTCTGCACGAGCAAAATTTCAACCACAGCACATTGTATGGCGAATGTCCGTCTTCATTAAACCCCATTTCATTTCGTTCTCTTTAAATCTATTAGTATTTCAGTTGTGTGTAACGGAATAGTTTGTTCTGTCTGTGGTGTTGTAAACACAGCTTTGAGAAATTTTCAGTTAGACCTCGATGTACATTGGACTTCACCGTGTGCACCTTTGATGTTCGTTATATTTAACAGTTCAGACTTAATTTTAAAAATACATTCTTTAATGCGAAATAGATTAAAAAGAATACCCATTCCCTAGTACTTTAACAAAATAAAACGACACAGGTGACAAGGACTTTAACAAACAAAACGATACATATGACAAAAACTGTTAACAAATAAAACAACACTGATGGCAAGAAATGAAATGGTTAATACGTCGTACTGTTCTGCTCCTAAACTGGGCTAATGAAGGGGCATGCGCCATACAGTGTGCTATGAGGGTCATTTTGCTTGGGCGGCGTCGCTATGGCTTACTCTTATACAGATGACAACAACCAAATCAAAACACGATGCCCCCCCAAATTGACGGTGTTAGGGCTAAGAGTTGATAAGTATTAGAAAAATGAACGCAATAAACCTGGGAAATACAATTGATGATAAATATTTAATATAAATAACCACCAGCATTTCTGTCTCTATTATAAGGAACGGAATATTATTCATACTATACGCCACGTGTGTAATTAAATGTACAATTAATAGCTATAGAAAAGGTTGCGTGATGGAAATGAGTTTTTTGATAAATGGTATCAGCATTGGGTATTCGTTTCAAGATGGCGTGCAGACGATAGCGGCGCTCCCATTTTTGTTCCAAGTAATTGTCCGACAAATTGGAGTGGCCATTGATATCGGAAGAAACGAGTCACCGATTTAAGCTAGGATATCAGTTTTATACACGGATAGTATGAAATGAATGAATGGCGACCATGTTGTATTTTAAATGTGTTGTTCTTTAATCAAAACATTACAGATTTTAATCACTAAGGACTGTTTTAACTTTAAATTCAAACCGAACCTATAAATTAACAGGTGAGTAATTAAATAATACATGTTTTTAAATTAGATTTTCTTTGATTCATATGAACAGCGTGTGGCCCATGATACTCACCTAAAATACACCCACATGTCTTTTGGTTTAATATGGTAGAGTATTTTACAATTTTACCAATGGAAAAGTATAAGATGTTTGATATTCGCATTAGTTTCTAAAATAGGAGTGGAATTACAATATCTTCCCAATGTGAAGCTATATTAAAAGTGTTATCGGATGTTTCACATTAGTTTCTATTGTTTTTTCGTCTTGATAAAGACGAGAGTATCCTCGTCGAAACGCCGCTTAATACCAAACTCCACAATTGTGTATCCATAAAATTGTACTTTGTGTTAATATGTTCAATACTAAATGCCAATCAAAGAAGATATCGTGGTTTCCGTTTCTCATTAGAAAATTAAATATCTTATTGACATTGTGTCATATTTCCTGTTTAAATATTGAGAAATATTCCTTGAAACACATGTCTTTATAAACAAAATTTATTTGCATAAACCATTTTATTTTATTAATCACCAATTTGTTCACTTTATTTTATACACAAAGTTTGTTTTCTTTAAAATATTTATTTCTGGGTGGTAAATTCAATTCACTTACAATACCATACTATGTTCTGGCAAGATAATATTTTCAACAAATGTTTAATGTAAGACCACGTCCCATATATACAAATCTGGTTAAACAAATTCAGAATTTGCATCATCTTATCTCCAAGGAAAGCTAAATTATACCCCTAAGACATATTTTTTGGTCGTATATTGTCACGCGTATGGAAACGTTCCAGAGATTTAATGATTTAAAAACACATTTTAGGTTCATCAGGAGGAAACCTTACGAAGACTCTAAGACCAGAACTTGTTTAGCTATGCATGCTGGAGGAACTGATTAACATTAGCATAATTCCACAATTGATACCCTACTCTCATGTACGCTGTACAGAACAAACTTTCTTTTGTGATTGAAACGATTGTTTTGCTACATATAAGGGAGGCCCCGATTGAAATCCGGGAGTTTAACAATGATACTGCTTTTGAAAATGTTTTATCAATTGAGATCGTTCAGAAACGGAATGCGTACTATTTCAGCGTAAAAATCATTATAATGTAAAAACCTTCATGAAGTATAGGATGGCTGGAACGAAAGGTAAAATGATATTTATCTAAGAGCGACAACAGAAAAACAATATATATATACACATAAAATGACCCTTACTTTAATAAGATTTGATGATTTGAATAATTATTCAACCAAAATATTTCATTCAAGTAATTTATGGTCTTAAACTCCATATTTAACCGTTATTCTGGCATATTGAGTTTTAAGCAGGGAAGTTAACCGATATGGACCAGGAACCAAGCAAGGTCAATGCCACCATTTTGGAATTGTGACGTTATATGAAAAATAAAATCGTCACCGATGCGCAATTGTCAAAGGAACCAACATACCGAGTTTCATGAGCGTCACACACAACAAAAACAAGAATAACAACAAGATGCGCAATTGTCAAAGGAACCAACATACCGAGTTTCATGAGCGTCACACACAACAAAAACAAGAATAACAACAAGATGACGTGTATTGTTACACGTGAGGGGGTGGGGAGATACAAGCACAGATTACCCTTCCTAGTCATCCACATATGTATTTCAAAATTTAACTATTACGCGTAGGTGTGCTTGTCGGTCTGCAATGTCAGTTTAACAAACGCTCATAGAAGAATGTAATAAATATAGCTGGGGAAAAATACGAAACCAAACACAACTGTTTTTGTAGTATATAAATTAAAACCACCATGCGATGACGTAGTGGCTTGTTTGGGTTCAGTAAAGATTTTATAGAATTACATCTGAATGTCTTAGTTAAATCTCCAGGTAGATCATAAGTACTTTACCTTGTGTCTATATCGTTAAGAGAAAGGAAATTTTCTGATAACAAAAGTGTTGATATGTAAAGTGTAGGTAAAGTATTGCCAACAGACTTATAGTTTAATTATAATTTAGTGGGTTAAATCTGATAGCTTAGTAAAGTTTATAATACAAGAGAATGTGACATATTCAATATATTTACTAAATGTTAAACAATCTGTAGTTATCATTATACAGTATTTCTACTTAATGCTAACAGCTGATAGATAACAAATTTAACTAAGATAAATGAATAATTACACTAATTTATTAATTGTAAATTGTTCACCGACATAATGAATTGGGTATTGGATTATTTTTGTTGAGAAACAAAACAAGAAAGGATAAATCTGTACAACTATTATGAGCTGAATCTTCCACCGTGAATGTAGGTTTATATCGTCCACCACATACCCTATCGTCCACGGGATTATGTATGTTCAGACCGTACAAGACTATAACAAACAGCATTTGTTTATCCCGTGTTCCTTTGTGAAAAGTGTTAAGCATAGGCGCAAGGGCCCGGGACGTGAGGGGGGGGGGCGATTCCCCCCACCGTAACTTTCGGGCAATCTGACTTTTCGGGCAGAAGGGTAAAGTGAAAATAAAGTACCCCAAATCTAATAAAACACTAATTTTAATTTTACTTTGGTTTTAATTGAATACCACGAATTTGTAGTGAATTGACTATGGGCTAAAACATTTGCGCTTGAGACACTCTACATTTTGCGACATTTTTAGAGCATTTGCGACAATATTATTTGTGAATGTAGCTGCAACAGTCTGATTGGATGTCTGGAATGCAGGTCGGCATAGAGTGGGATTTCCGTTACAAAACCATTAGACAACTTTGGTGTTGCCTAACTCACCGGCTAAACTTGCAGAGAAAACGCATTTGAGGCGGTTAAATTGTCAGCGACGATTGATTGGTTGCTTGGGATTCAGATAATCTATACTTGACCACATTAAAGTTGATGTACATGTATTTCCGGTCTAGAACAGCAATAACGCGCGTTTGCGACAGTTAAATTATTTCTCCCATCTGCCCCGTCTCGTGGACTGTAAGCGATTGATTGGTTGATTGGAATTCGACTTAGTCAGCTTAATTAAGCTACATTAGACCACTTTGCCGTTCCATTGTCCACGGGCTGGAATAGAAGAAAAACGCCCCGTTCGTCTATGCTGTTTAGCCATAGTCTATTTGGCTGCTCTCTGTTATGTTATACCACAAGGTTCTAAACAAGGGTGCAACATTTATGCCCGTCATTTATTCTGCTCAAGGATTTGTTTTCTTTGGAGCTGTGTGTACTCCCAATTGTAATATATGTTAATTCGTTTATCTAAAGCGGTTTGAGTTGATGATTATGCCAACTGGGATTTTCGGTTAGTAATAAAGGGTGATAACTGCAGCATTTTAGAATAATGGACTTAAATATGATGGATTTGGTATTAAGCTTTTAATTAAAAAAACATTGTTTACGAACAGAGTCATCGGACATATTGTTTAGATTGAAAAGATTGTTTGTCTAGTTAAGAAGGTGTTCTTTGTCTTAAGTAAATTAATTTTATGGAAAATGGAGATTAAAAAGAGAAAATAGTCGTTGCAGTATCTTTCGTAAATCGGTAATCTACCCATTCCATGTGTGAGCTAAGAGCCTTCGGCATTTTTCATCCCCGGTTCTCACTTATCGGTGGTAACGCCTACAGAGTTGACAAGAAACGTTAACCTAATGGTTCGGATGACATTTGAGTTCACGTAAAAGAACTCATGGCTTAGCAAGTCGAAGAACAGTAAGTGGGAACGCAAATGTGCACGCATAACCACACAAATCAAAATTAATTACCACATTATAGTACTATTATCGCGCAAATGTTTTGTTGAGGAGACATAAAATCCAATGCCACGAGACTTCGAATTATTTTAATGTGTTTTTTGTTAAATATGCCCCCTTCCGATCGGGTGCGGTACCAAATTATAACTTCCCGGTTACTTGCTTAACTCACGGACCGGACAGGTGAAAGATCAACATCTGTTCATCTGCACTATATCTTTTCACAGATTAATTATTTATAGTAATCATATCCATGGAACTATTTATTTGGCGTTTGGACTAATAACTTTATTGGAATTAGAGTAGAGCAGTACTACTGGCTGATATAGTTTTACGACCCATGTGCTAGATAACAGAAATTTAAAGTGTTATCCACAAAAAATATGCGCAGAACTCGAGGTATTAACAAAAGTAGGTTATACTGTATAGCACTTCTACTTAAAAAGTTATTAACAGATTTTTAAACTGAAGTTATTAACACTTTTATCTTCTCTGATACCCAAAACATAATGTATATATATTACACGATTAACTTTCTATATCAGATTTCGAACATGATTTATCTTTTAGGAATGTTGACTATAGAAAATATTGTTTCTTTTTTTTAAAAAAAAATTGTTTTTCTAATAAATAATATGTAAAAAAAATTGTTTTCCTAATAAATAATATGTAAATAAAGTTATTAAATGAACGTCAACAAATTCCCTGTTAAGTTGTTTATCTGAAAACTCAATATTGTTCTGGAGGCCATGTCTCTTATGGAAAGGAATGTGCACATATTGGTTTCAAATTCCTTAATCACCCTGGAAATATTGATTGGATTTGCACCCTATGCTCCATTTTATAAAATGGAATTCCATATAAATATAGCAGTTATAGGACTTTGTTTAGGATTCCCTTTGAGTTTTGCTTTCTATTGTTAAAACGACTTCATTATTATGGTGATCGTCAAACTTACGCATTGAGCTGAAACTTTTCCACTCTGTAAATATTCTACTTATGACCAATAATTAGTTTTACTAAAACCTAACATCTATAATATATAAAATAACAATAGTATCTTGCCTGTCAACAATTGAAATGACAGTCTTTTTTGATACAGCGGTGAGCTCAAAGCGATTGGGAATCAAGTGAAATGGCCTTTAACGTCTTACTTTTCTGTACCGACAAGGCTATAGAGGGAAATTTGGCCTGGATAGCGGCGCCCGTCCTTACTTTTATATCGAATTTTTGAGGTTTTTTTTACGAACGACTAGACAGCAGACCTTGTCCAGCACCACTAACAAGGGGAGACCACGCCGCATAGAAAACATCATAGACAGAATACGAACTAATGAGGCATGGCATACATACGCCTTCTAAACTACTGAACATCCCATAACTCACAAATACATCTTGTACTTTACCATTTAAAAACCTATTACCTGAAATTCTATTCACCGGTGCTAATAAAAGTTTGTCTTGATGGTGGCTCAATTCTCAAAAAATATACTCTGAGAATAGTTTCAAATTTTCATAATATTTTTGTAACAAAATGTCCCTAAACCAAACAAATGTTCAGTCGAATTTGACACAAGGTTACCAGTGACCACGATTAATATGACTGACAATCAAACTATAGAACGCAACATTGGGAACTTATTTATAACATCGGTAATTTGGATTTTTTAAATAAATATGCACATTTTTTAGTATCAGAAGCCATCTGGATTCTTTTGATGTGCAATTTAACTGGGAATTATTAACAACTGCCTGGTACGTCGACTAAAGGCATCACCATACTGTTTGTTTTTATTATTGATAAATGGAGGTGTGATATACCTAGGAAAGATGGTGAGTGATGCTGAGTCTGACAGATGTCGGATTCAACAGGTGCCAATGTTTAACAGTAGGCTAGAGGTTTCCTGGTTTTCATACCTGTCTTGGAATGATTATCATCATAGTCAGTATACTGTTTATCGGTCATTACGGGTGAATGCTAAGTAGACGTAAATTTAGCCGCAAGAAAAGGCGTACTACGTATTAAATGCACCTAAATGTTTCTTCAAAGTACTGATGTGCAGTTACGTAAAAGTTAATTAGTACATTGAGATGCACAACCATGGGGAGATTTAAAGGATATAAAGAAATGTTTTTCTTTTTACCGATATTAAATTACCTGCCTGAACGTTTATGCGTTTCATTTGGGAATTTCAAATACCCGTAGTTCTTTATTATTTAATCCACTGGATGCCATTAGTCATATATCACGTATAACAATGAATCTAAAGACATAAATAAAAGAGGAAGTTTGTATGTTTGATATACAAAATCAACGTTTAAACTGATACATTTTAATATAACTTTAAAATAACCATGTTGTTGTTCAATAGACATTTAAGGATGCTATTTATTTGTTTTAATATTTGGTATAGTTGGTAACGTTTTTTTTTTGTCACATCCAAACAATTAGACAATATTACTTGCTAGGCCGTCCGACCGGCATCAATGACAAGGAAAACCGCACTGAAAATCCCATGGAACTTTCTCCTCCGTCACTGGGGTCGAACCTAGGACCTTCTTGTTGATGAGTCAGGGTTTTACTCGCGTCACCATTCGGAAAGAAACATTCAAGAACACACCCTACTGCTCTAGACTGGCTAATTAACTTAAGAAAGCCTATATTTTTTGTCAATTTACAAACTATATAAAACAAGACGGGAAACTAATTAAAGTTAGTCATATAATAACGTTATTATAACTTGGCCAAGGTTCGAGAATGTTCTATCTGCGTATGGGTATATTTGATCATAATAATTATTAAGCTGTGCGGAAAACACGTGGTTTATACTATTATCCATTTTCGTTCTATCTTCATTATAGCCATTTGTCGGTACTATATCGGTCATGCAATATTAGGTACAGATTAACCACTGTCGGTAGTAGTAGGGTGGCACATAATAAAGCAATAGAATTTGTCTTCACAGAACACTGATAAACTATTAATTGGTCACTTTTTTGTTAAAATCCGGGAACAGAAGGTGGCGACAAAGTGGGTTAACTGTGAAAGATCGGATGTTCACACCTTTGAAATAATTCCGTTTAAAATTGTAGCCTCTATTGCGTTCACATGCCAGTGGTTGACGGGACAGAGAGAGAGAGAGAGAGAGAGAGAGAGAGAGAGAGAGAGAGGGAAATGGGGTTTAACGTCCACTCGACACAAACTAGGTCATTTTGGGACTAACATATGGTTTCAATTTATTTCAATAATTCGCTTGCGCATAGGGGTCTTTAGCAGTGGGAGGAAACCGGAGTGCCCGGAGGAAACCCACGAGGATGACAAGGCGCCCCTCTCTCCATGCCACATACGCTCACACCAGGGCTCAAAACCAGAGCCGCAAACCAGAGGTGACCGGCCAGCTAGAGGTCAAAGCGCGGCACTCTAGACCACTAGGCCATCCCAACCCCCCGGTTGACGGGCAGGGTGGCAAGCCAGAGGTGACCGGCCAGCTAGAGGTCGAAGCGCGGCACTCTAGACCCCGGTTGACGGACAGGGTGACTGTATAAAAAAAATCGTTGACAGCGTTAGAGCAATTGCTCAATGCGTTTCAAGATTGATAACTTAATTATGAGCCTTTCTGGACGCTTGATATGCACGATTCATGTTTTGTGGACTGTTATAATAGGGCATACATAAGGTTGCCCTGTATTGCAGATGCCACCGTTGCCCCTTCACCTATGTTTTTTGGTGCATTGTTATTTCCACAGTTCTCTTTCTTTAAATGTGACAATCTCATATGCCCGGTCCTTCATATTGAATTGTTGATTAACACTTGTAGTTCGTATTCTTTGGCCTTGATTTTCTCCAATAACCCCGTTTACATTACAAATTTTAAGCGTGCTAGGTACCGTTCCTGGTACGGCACGGTTAATTTTTTGTAGTGTAAACGGGTAAAACACAAGCGTGCCGTACCGAGTACCGTGCCAATCTGGCCCACTGAAGTGAGGTGGTCTCGGTACCGTACTAAGAACGGCACACTTCAAATTTTCGTAGTGTAAACGCTAAGCGGTCTGAGTACAGATTACTGCGCATGCGCCAAATGAACCTTGACCTTTTTCCCTGCAAACCTTGACAGTTCTGTCATCACTTCTGTCAAACTAAATCAGTCATCATAATTGTTTTCATCTGGGTAATTTGTACAGGAGCTGAAATTAACTTTTCAGTGAAGAGTTCCTCATTTGGCACCCTTGGCACGGTTCTGAGACCGGTTATTTTAGAGTAATGTAAACGGGTCCCTTTCTTGAAATTTATCGCGGCCTGGTACCGTACCTAGTACGGCACGGTTATCGCGGCCAAATGTAAACGGGGCTATAGTCTCCGAATCCTAAAGTAATACTGACTGGATATTATACCTGAACAACTAGAGTTGTTCCTCTGTAATCTGATGAAATCAGTACTAGCTTTAGAAATCCTTATTGTGACCACATTGTCAGTTTCTATATGACTCTTCATTTGAAGGTTGGTGGTGTGCCTACGCTTCCAAGAGAACACCTTATACCGCTTTTCGACTGTACTGTATTCCTACGGGCCCGTAGCCAGCTCGTAAAATTTGGAGGGGCTACGGAATGTTTTATTTTCGGGGGGGGGGCTACGGAATGTTGTGGAGGGGCTGAGGATGTGGCCGGCTAAGAACACTCCCAAGAAATCACTATTGTTGGCGAAATATTGGGGTGGGGGGTGTAATTCGATTTTTTTTTTGGGGGGGGGGGGGTGGCTAAGCCCGTGGCTACGGGCCCGTATTCCTATAGAAACTTTTTTACAATATGGAAAAACACAGCGTATTAGTTATGAACAATAAACTTATTAATTAGCAATTTATTGGTTATATTCATGTATACTATATCGTGATTAAGCATATGGGAGTCTCAATTAGTAACATCTTTTCTTGTTACTATTTGATAATGGATTAGGTTTAAAGACTTGAGGTCATGAACTTATTACGTTGATATCTCGATTTCCCTTTATTTCACACGCAATAACGTATTGTGGTTTATAACTTGTATCCAAATAATAATACCGTTTTATTTAAAATCAGGAAGCCCATTCTAGTCGGATAATATTAATTTGTTCATTCTGTTTTATTGGATAATGAATCGTTTAGTATTCGTCGTGCAAATTTACAATTAGCATTTACTCTTGAATTAAAATACTGAGGACAACACTTCCTGGTAGCAAACTGTGGTGAGAAAAGAATTGTGGGGAGTAGTATTGTCAAATAATAACGATAAATTAAGAAAAATCGGTCAATTAAAATACTAAAATGGCCCACTTTTGTTGATCAATCTGTGGTTCAAATATTTCACAAAATAACTAGTTTGCAAAGCTTTGTTGATATAAATAATATAGTATAACTTTCGAAGAACATAGAAATATCAAAATCTGACACAAAACCAGCCTATGAAGTAGTGTTTGTCAAAATATGTCTCTTGGTTCTTAAAACCAGTATTCATAATGGTTATTTTTAATAGGCGTGCAAAGTAGACTGTTTACTCTCACTGCTACAAAACCGATTAAGAATGAGTTATCATTTGGCAGTTATTAACCTTATTATATTTTATAGCTTCCATTTTGTTACTTAACAAAATCCTTGCCATTCTTTCTTAGGATCAGAGCCACGCTACTTGCGAAGAAGGCTAATTACTATCTAGTTTTCGAACGCTAGTTACGAACGAATGATTGCATCACGATATTAATACAGAATCTCCTACTAGTCTTTTTTGATATCAAAATGACGAGTTGGGGATTTTATTTATCACCCAATCCTTTCTTACATGCACAAATAAATAAATAGAATTCTTTGGTATAGATTTTATTTTTACTGAATCTGATCACATTACAGCGTAGTGATACATCATTTTTTGACAGCAGTTTACCTATTGCAAAGTCCTATATATTGAACCAGTATTTCCGTCAAGGTCAATTAAATAAAAACAGTTTCTTTTTAACAAAAAAAGGAAGTTTTTTCTTTAATTAAATAAAGTGGTTTCTTAAAAATAAAAGAAAGTAGTTCCTTTTTAATTGACCAATCAAATGCACGTAAAGCGATATCTCCTAAGTAAATTATGTAATTTATCACACAAGCGGTATCTACTGTCAAATGTGTTTTTTTGGGTGATAAAAAAGTTTGTTTAGCATGCCAATCATTTTAGTCCCCTTGTCAGAGATGAAAGACGGGGAGTCTAGCAAGGAGCTGCGTCCAGTCGTTCTGATGACGTATAAAACAGAGGTTCCTTGTTAACATTGCCGTGCACGCACGTAAAAGAACCCTTGAATCAGAAAATTTTCAACCATTTTAATGTCAGGGGCATGTGATTGTATGATAAACGACAGAGGATTAGGGCACTAAATACAGTTAAACGGGTTTATAGATTACAGCTAGGATTAAATCAGCACCGGCAATACTGCACTGTCGTTTTATTAATTTTCTGATCATTTTGAAAAACATCTGGCTCCGAACATACCAAATTAAATTTACAATTCATTAATCCCAGTTACATTGCAAAATTATTATGTCGGTCTGACTTTACTGCCATGATTACAAAACCAATTGAACATTTTCAACAGGAAGAATAATATGAAGAACAGACTGAAACAAATCAAATATATATAATTTAAAGATTTATTATAACGTAATTAACGATTAAATATCAGTCTGTTATATGTAAATCAGATAAATAATGAAAACAAACTTATCCATTTATGTGATATACAGACTGTTAAAGATAAAATCAAATTGAAAGCTGCGTTTTGGCGCTGCATATTCAGACTACAAATTGCATCTAAACGGTTTTAAATAAGAGCTAAATCTGCATATTTCCAATCTTTCTTGTTGCTTCAAAATGTTATATAAATTATTATTTAGACATTTATTAACGTATCAAACCTGTAATCAGCTCTCTAGGACATTGGGTGACAGAGGTTTGAATGGATTTAAGCATCCGCGAGATTTAAAACTTTAAAGGGACAATAAAAATTTCCTGGCTTGACAGCTCCAGAAAATAAATAATAGCCTTATTCTAAATACAAAATGTTTTAGTGTCCTACCTGTTGTGTAAATTATCCATTTCATCCTATTTTACTTGTCCAGAGGGACATATTATTCAGTTATAACAAGGGTGGTATTGAACCTTTAATAATAAAATGGACAATAAAGGCTAAGTCTCGATTGTCGATCCCGCTACGATAATGAACAGTCACAACTTCGCTCAGAATAAAGTAATTTGAATGAAATTTTTAATATATTCATTTTCATTATTTAATTTTATAGTGCATCTTTAAATTTTGATTCGTTTAATTTTTTAAACAAAACCTCTAAAATACCCCAAATTTTGCAAATATAAAAAAACAAAAAATTGGAAATGCTGTGGTTTGACTTCAAGTACAAGGCATTGGTACACACCCTTTTGTATTCGCTTGCGGTTATAATTGTTTCTAGAACACATTGCGAATGAAATGTAGATCACAAAACTTACCCCGAATTTCAATCGACACACTTCTATGATTGACTGAAAAAAAACCAGGAAAATATCTCAAAACTCTGACCTAGCTGTAAAGTATAGTGCGAAACGACCCTATTACCATAATATTTTATTATAGACGTATAAAAAGTAATTGAAATTTAATAGTTTGGACTGATGGATTTAATGTACAGACCCAAATAAAATCGACTATCGAGAAATTCTTATGTTCAGATAAACACGATTTGATTTATGACAATTTCTAGCAATATCTGAAAGTTGAGATTTTAATGGTGTACAAGCAATACACTAGTAAGCGTACCTGGGCTTTATTTTTCCTCTCTATACACATATCGAAGTAAGTACACCAATATCTAACTTGAAATAAACATGAATTTTTATCTCTTCTTTAAATTCCGATCATCACGGCAATAGATCAACAAGTCTTCATGTAAACGATCCTTCTAAACGTTAGATTGCATGTGAGCACATTCAAGCGAATGTTACATTAAAGTTACATTATGGGAGATAAGATAAAGAGATGGCAGTTCTGACTATAATAGTTAAAAACTAGATAGTGTAAAGGTAATTTGCTGAAAATTTCAGTCAATTTGATCCACTATTAGCCGAGAAAAAAGCGTTCGAAATATTCACATAGCCTCGGTCATCATTACTCAAATCATTAATATAAACACTATAAACAGCATAGTCTCGATTATCCACTTGATTGATTTAATTATCAACGGCCATTAAGCGGCATATTTGAATCTAATCCAGCTTACATCGAAGGCTAGCGTTGACATCGAGAGTTTATTATGGTCTGGATATGTTAATTAATGTCTAATTGATTATTTAGATAACATTTCAGGCCTAAAGAAAGACCTGTAATAAGCAGATTTTGCTCTTGCATAATGCTATTTTAAATAAGTGATTCTAAGTGCAGGGAAATTTGGTTTAATTTAGTTAAATGTAACTTGAAATATGGGTGAGCCCCCACCCCACCCTCACCAAGCAAAACTACACTGCGTGGCGTTTTTCCGGACACAGTGGACCATTTGGAGCATCAAAGTAGGATGTTAAACTTCATTAGAATTCAATTTCTTCTAATATCTTTTAACGTGTGACTGGGAGAGTCATACATATATCTCTCATCAACCACATGACGATGTACTTTACTGTCAGTAGTGTGTTCATTTCAATTCGGAAACAAATTTGACGGAAACATTATAACGGTGTTGTGTTGGGCAGACTTAATTAACCCCGCGTGCTCTAGTCGTTATTTCTAATAAGTTGGCAAAGTAGACACCATAAAGATTTAAACAGTAGCATGATATCTGGTATTTTAATTCTAAACTACATTGTAACTTCTTTGTTATTTCAATTTGTGGATCACGGCTTTAATTAAAAGCAGAAAACACATTAAACGCTTCAAAACATTTACCAGGTAACGTTATAAACAGGTCGTTAATGTCGTTACCCAAGATAAATCTATTATAACATTTCTGAAATTTAACATGGTTTACGTATGTTACTTTCACAAACCATGCTATTTATTTGCTTTGCCTACTTCATTTTCCGTCTATGTTATTTCTGAAAGTTTAATTATAAAGGTTTTTTTTATATGGAAATGTTTGTTTTCGTTATTCTATTATACATTGTATATGTTTACAGGATCAATTGGAGGATATGCGTGGTTGAATGATCGAGGGCGAGACATTAAAGATACATTATGTTAGATTATATAACGAGTTGGCAGTTATCACTATAATAGTTAAAAACTAGATAATGTAAAGGCAATTTGCTGAAAATTTCAGTCAAATTGATCCATTATGAATCCAGAACTAAGCGATTGAAAGTTCCGCCATGCCTCGATCCTCATTACTAAAGTCGGTACGAAAAAAAAACAAAGTATCAATCATTCATTTAAACGTTAAATCGTGAAGGAAAATTATGCAGCAAATCGAATCATACTCCAACAAATATCGCAGGCTAGCGTTGACATCGAGAGTTGATTATGGCCTGGATAAGTTAATTAATGTCTAATTAATAGTTTATTTAACATTTCAGGCCTAGAGAAAGGCCTACAATAGGCAGATTTAGCGCTTGCATAATGCATGATAAAGTAATAATTTTGTGGATATTGAATACTGTTTTTCACTTAAAGAAGGCTAATATGTAGACATTTTAACTATCCCCGTGTATGCCTATAAAAGACTGCTGACTCCCCATGTTTGTTTCCATTAGCCTCCTGAATTTGATTATTCTAATTTACTAACTATATGAATATATACATACGAATAAAGTAAGTAATAACTTAGACTAATACTATAATTACTATACTAGTATATATAATAAGACCACCTGCGGTGTATTGTAGTTTTATTCAACTGTAATAATTCTATTTGTATAAAACAAATAATTATTTAGGTCAATAGTGTCATATGTAGGTATAAAAAACTGGGTCATCTGAAGTGTGATATATCTTTGGCGTCTCGTCGTTAAAACATGGAAGTTGACGACATTAACCATCATAATTTGATTTCATGACCCCTCAGCCAGGCCACCGAGAGTTCGCATTGTATATATTAAACTTACATCCATATTTAAGCTATTTCGTCAGTTGACTCAATAACAGGCCTTATTATGATGCAACACACACGTAGTACCCCCCCCCCCCCCCCACTACTAAAGACCCATATATTAGTCCCACACTGACCTAGTTTGTGTCGAGTGGACTTCATACTGACTTGTAATATTGTTTCCAAAAATCAGTTTAGTGCATGGTTCTAAGAATATAACAGAGGAATCTTATTTTAAATCTCAAAATATGACTCAAAAAATAAATGAATATTTATTTAAAGTAATAAAATTCTAAGTAATCTTCTAAAGCCATTTAGTAACCGAATAGAACGACACACAAAAACACATTCTACGTATTTTGGGTAAATTGACATTTTATTTTAGACAGCTGGGATCAGTAATAAAACCTATTCAATTTCAAAGCATAATTGTTAACTCACGCAGGTTATATGCAATAGGCTGGGTTGAATTTATTTTAGTTAAGAAGATGGAATGTTGGAGAAAAGGGACTGAAGAAAAAAAAAAGATTATTCTAATTTAGATTTAATGCTTTAAATAAAAGAACATGGTTTATTGTTGTTTATTTATTTGTTTATTTTTCTAAGGGGCATATCAAACATAATAATAAAGGCGATGATATAAAGTTACATGATAATAAGATGAGAAAGTTTTAACGAGAGACAAAAATGTATAAATGATGTCACGAAAGGCCAGACTCTTGAGAATAACCCATAAAAACCTGCTTAAATGAGAACTAGGTTTATTTCCAATAGTATCCTTGGAGGACCATCAGGTTATGTCATCATAAAGGGGCAGATTCATTTATGAAACATGAAGGGTGAAATATGACAATTAATATGTCTTCTGTTGTTTTGGTCCTTGCTGTCAAGAGAGATAGAGAGAAATGGGGTTTAACGTCCACTCAACACAAACTAGGTCATTTCGGGACTAACATTTCAATAATTCGCTTGCTCGTAGGGGTCTTTAGCAGTGGGAGGAAACCGGAGTGTTCGGAGGAAACCCACGAGGTTTAGAAGGCGCCCCTATCTCCATGCCACATACGCTCAAGCCAGAGGTGACCGGTCAGCTAGAGGTCGAAGCGCGGCACTCTAGACCACTAGGCCATCCCAACCCCCCTCCTTGCTGTCAAAGATTTGGGTGTCATACTTTTGAGTTTAAAGATATGTTCCCTCCACTGTTTGGATATGTTCTCCATTTGATGGTTGTGTATTTTGGATAGCGAAATATCTTTAACATGGAATATCCACTAACCATATATCTCTATATAGGCAATAGCTGGTATTTACATTCAGATGTTTTATTCAAATTTAATATACACCAGACAAATGGTAAAGCACGGGACGGAAAGATAGTATGCCTCTTATAGATCTGAATGAAATGGGGTTTAATTTCCAACTTTTCTGGGGGTTGGGAAGGCCTAGAGGTCTAGAGCGTATGTGACATGGAGATAGGGGCGCCTTCTCAACCTCGTGGGTTTCCTCCGGGCACTCCGGTTTCCTCCCACTGCTAAAGACCCCTACGCGCAAGCGAATTATTGAAATAAATGTTAGTCCCGAAATGACCTAGTTTGTGTTGAGTGGACGTTAAACCCCATTTCTCTCTCTCTCTCTCTCCAACTTTTCTACGCCGTGTGGGTTAATGGAGACGGGTAGTGTGCTATGTAGTATATTTTAACCGGAAATCGGCGCTACGGCTTACCCATGTTTCGAAGTCCAACTGTCAAGGGATCTTTTACCTGCCAAAGTGTACATGGGGTTTCGTCTAGATGCTTGTCATCACCAGGACCTTGTCCGAAACCACTGAGGGGAAACCTCGCCAGATCATCCCATGGAACTTTCACAGCTAACACCGAGATAAAACCCGGCCAGCGTCTTACTCACAGAGCGGTTAAAAGAGCAATTCCATATTTCACAACCAATCCAACATCAACTGACAGAACGTGGGAAATAGCCCACGCGTGTGTAAAAGTATCCGCCTTTGTTTTTTTGTTTCTTTATTAAACTGGTTCCAAAACCAACTTTTGAAAAAATTTTCCACTAACTAAGTGGGTAAGACGTTGGCTCGCTAGCCTGGAGATCGGGTGTTCGATCCCTGCATTGGCCGAGGAAGTCCATCCAGATTTTCGAGCCTGGTCTCAAGTTGTAAGTGATGCAGGACGGAGGGCCTGATAAGAGCAGCTGCCTTGTCGTTTGGACGGGACGAAAAACCTAGGTCCTGTGTACACATTGGCGTGCACGTAAAAGATCACTTGGCAGTTGGAATTCGATAAAGAGTAGGCCGTAGCACCGCTGCTCGGGCAAAATTTCCCTCGTAGCACACTGTATGGCGTTTGCCCGTCGTCATTAGCCCAGGTTAGGAGCAGAACAGTAGAACGTTAAACCCCCTTTAATTTCATTTCATTTCATTTTCTTTCCACTATCCCGCAACCAAAACAAATGTTTGCTCGCATCACTGTGAACTACTGGATATATTTTGCATTTTGTAAGATGTAGTTGGATTTTTTTATGCATACAGAGCAAAACATACTTAAAAAGTATTGTGAAATGTAACGAAACCGCCGTCGTTCAGTTCATGCATTCACAGCAAGTAATCCATTATTGAAAAGGTATTGCGAAATGCAATGAAACCACCGTCGTTCATTGAATAAAAGGTATTTTCGTAATGTTTTGTTCATATTTCAGGATAGAATAACCCTCATGGTTATATCCTAAATATAAACATCTAATCGATTTCTAACACTAATATTTGGTGTTCTTCATAATCGACTGCAAATCAAATTTACACGTCCCTTAGCTCATTCCAAAGTTACCCAGAATAAAAGTACATTTCTTACAATCTTTGTGCAGTCTATGTGTTGTCTACTATTTTGTTTTATAAGTCAAACGAACTAATGAACGAACGAACCAACCAACCACTTTAAGCTGGATTCAACAGTCCTGCCGATCTTGATTGGGCAGATGGCATCTCACTCCATTTACTTATTATGGTAGAACAGCAAGAAGTTCAAAGATCAACGACCGTATCCCGAAACGGAATAACATTTTAAAAAGTAGTATTTGCTTCAGTTTCACGTTTTTGTTGATTAGATTATTGCAGCAATTTCCTTTCATTAAAATATAAATAACCTTAAAACTAGTAGAATGTTTTTATTTGTTAACATGTATTAATTAGAACACACTTTCTGCATCTTCGACTTTCTGTGATGAAAACACAAGACATGAACTTTGATTAATTACATAACAAACACTTAACTGAATACATATTATACAACAACTTCTTAACAGGCATCGAATTAACGTAGCATACACGAAAACCTATTAATAAATTGAACAGGTACAGTGAACCGAGTTAAAATGTTGGCTAAATAACGGTAAGAAAGAGCTGTTTGTGAATTTGCTCATTTTTCGAAAACGGCATTCCCTTCACGCTTAAGACAAGTTCTCCGTGTAGGAGGAGAACGTTGTATAAGTTTTAAACCTGTTAGGATTTTAGTGTTATTTATTTAACAGAATCCAAATTAGTTTTCCGTAAAATATTTGAACAAATAATGGCTTTTAAAGTTAAACTAACGCGTTTTACTGGAGCGGTAAGTTAAGATAAGATTAGATTATGATCCTTTTTCCAGTTCATAGCAATATAATCTTTATATGCTGGTAGGTGTGTATTGTTTGTGGTATTGATATTGTCGTTTAACAACGTGATACAAATCTGTGTGTCATAGATATTTAGTAGACAATTCAGGATAATTCCACATCAAGATACAAATAAAACAAATACTGAATTAGACATTTTATTTTGGAGAAAATAATTTTACGGATGAAATGGAATAAACAACCTTAATGATGCATATCTGACAATAAGATCGATTTATTTCATACCCTTACTGGTGATCCAAAGCATTTGAATAGCATTTAGCTAGATTCGATTTTAATTTTAGGTTTCTGAGCACAATGCTAAACATTAAACTTTTCTCAAAATACCAAATGAATTGAATAACTTTATTGAAATAAAAAGAAGTTATTTTCTATAAGTTCGTCCAAAGTTCTTGATGGATTGTAAGTGCTAAACTATATTGCAAATCGGCTGAAACTGATTTTACGACTAGCATGAAATATTGTGTTGATGGTCGGTGTGTTTAATGGGTCTGGTCTTCTCTTGTATTTATTTATGTTTTGAGCAGAAAATATCTCCTATAATTTGGATATATTCGATGTTTCTGCAATTGGAAGCCTGGCGCCAAGAGAATGATTACATCGTTCATTAATGAATATTTTGGAGCAAATTGAGATTATATCTTTGAAATGACAGTAAGAAAACGACATCTCTGAAATCAGTATCAGAGCACTATTACATGAGAAATACTTTTAGTAAGCCACCATGAAACTAATAAGATGTTTTCCAATAATGTGTTTAGTGCTTGGTTCTAAGAATATAGTGGAATCTTTTTTAAAATATCAAAACATGGTTCAATAAAAAAAAAAAAATATTTATTTGGGTAATAACATTCTACGTAATTCGGGTAAATTGACATTTTATTTTAGACGGCTGAGATTAATAAAACCTATTCAATTACAAAGCATAATTGTTAACTCATGCAGGTTATATGCAATAGGCCGAGTTGGATTTATTCTAGTTAAGAAAATGGAATGTTGGAGAAAAAAGGTTATCAATTACTTGCTGAAGAAAAAAAAAAGATTATATTACGTTCGATTTACTGCTTTTAATAAAAGAACATTGTTTATTGTTGTTTCAACGCGTGTCTGCTGTATTCCTGTATACATTGTACCAGATTTCATCTATATTCTGCCATGTCAGTATATGGTGCCTTGGTTCTTGCTGCAAAAGATTTGGGTGTGATACATTTGAGTTTACAGATATGTTCCCTCCGGTATAATTGGATCATGTATCTCTATCTTGAACCACTAAAATTAATTTTATCCGAATGTGTGAATTACAGAAGCAAACTGCCCACAACAAATTAAATGGGTTTTTAAGCGCGTCCATTACCCGCCATTTTGCAACTGTAATACGTGTCGTCTACGCTAAATGTTTCCTGACTGTGTATTTAGGATCGCGAAATATCTTTAACGCCCTTCTTGTTTGAATGCAATATCCACTAATCATTTGCCTCTATAGGCAGTTGCTGTTATTTACATTCAGTTATTTTTAAGAGTTGGTAGTCAGTTCTGTTTGATATACAAATCTCATATACACAAGAAGAATGGTAAAGCAGGAGAGTATGCCTCCCATAGGTCATACTTTACAGCAATAAGAAATGAAATAGGGTTTAACATCCGACTTTTTCTGCTCCAATTGGGCTATTAAAGACAGACGGTGTGCTATGGGGTGGGGTGGGGGAGTTTGTTCAGATAGCTGCACTACGACTTACTATTGTTTTGAATTCCAACTGTCAAGGGTTCTTTTACCTCGATGTTTCGTCTAAATGTTTGCATTGGCCAGGCTCTCCACACAGCACAGTTGACAAGGGGAGGCCACGCCGGATAATACCGAAGAATTTTTTCCGCTAAAACCAATTTTTCAAATATGTTTCCACTATCCCTTGAGGAAACAGATGTTTGTTGGCATCATAGTGAGCTATTAGATACTTTCTGTTGATGTTGTTGCCGTTTTTTTTACAGAATGAAAGGAATTACATGTCAAGAAAAGTAATGAAACCGACGTCGTTCAAGAAAGAATTGCCGTCGTGAAGTGTATTAATTTCTAAAAAAAAATCACTTTCTTAATGTTAATCTCAGACTAATCGATTGATAATAAATTTAGAGGTCCATTAACTTATTCCAAAGTTCTTCCGAATAAAAGAATATTCAAGTACCCGATGTTTGTAAAGCAGGTTTCTTTGATTCGTTTGTAGTTCCTTGAAACGGCATGGTGTGGTCCTTCTTTTTACTACGGTGTTATGTTATAAACTTTTATACTCGATGTGCCAAGATTACGGTATCCTTTGAAGCCCGCGAGATAACCTATTCATTTGCCTGTGATATCTTCCTCGAAGGAAGCAGATGTTACATCCAGTCTTCCCACTAACGGCGTTGAATGAATTAACCACTTTTTGCAGAATTCAGCATTACTGATGTACTATACAAGTTATTGGGTAGATGGCACCTCACTTGTAATGTCAACTACCGTATTCCGGATCGAAATAACAAAAACAAAAAATAATAGAAAGTAGTATTTGGTTTAAATGGATCCTTAGAAGGTAATTTTTAAGTTGTGCCACGTTTTTGTTGATTAGATTATTGCGGCAATTTCCTTTCATTAAAATATAAATAACCTTAAATCTAGTAGAATGTTTTTATTCATTAACATCTATTAATTTGAACACACTTTCTGCATCTTCGGCTTTCTGTGATGAAAACACAAGGCATGAACTTTGATTAATTACATAACAAACACTTAACTGAATACATATTATACAACAACTTCTTAACAGGCATCGAATTAACGTAGCATACACGAAAACCTATTAATAAATTGAACAGGTACAGTGAACCGAGTTAAAATGTTGGCAACATTTCTAACTTTTCGAATTTTGCATCCCCCTCACGCCTGAGACTAGTTCTCAATGTAAAAGGAGAAAGTTTTATAATTTGTAAACCTGTAAGGGTATTAGTGTTATTTATTTAACAGAAACCAAATTATTGGAGCAGTAAGTAAAGATAAGTTAGATTCTGATCTCTTTTCCAATTCATAACATGTATATAACGGTGGCCGACGTTTTAAAATAATTATTTGTATGTTTATTGTCGGCCGTATATTAATGTTGGAGTTCACGAAAACTAATCGGTACAGCTCCTTTGAAATGTTGGCTTGATATAGCTATCGATATATGAAAACGACACATCTCAATAAAGATTTAGATAAAACACTGGTCGTTCGTTTAATCATAGTTCAAATATAGATAATGAAAAATGAATTCAGTCAAATTAATTTAATTTAAGTTACGAATACCAGATATGCCGTAACTTCAGTTCAATTACTTTAATTAAGTAGTGTTTGTAGTTTTACCAGATATGGCCTAAATAGTATTGATGGTCAAGAACCATTTCTACGATATTCGATAAGAAACAAACTCTTGATTACTGTTACATTATTATAAGGCGCGTAAGTTTTAATCCATTCGGTATCTCAGCCATCCGATGGTATAATGATTTGGTTATGGGCTTGTCGTGTGACTAAACGTCTAAATGAGGAGTTTTATAACCTTGGAAGTCAGAAAAATGACCCAATCGCGGCATATTTGCCTTTTGCATAATGCATATTTGCGCAGGCAAAATGAAAATAAATCTTCCTACTGTCTACATCATCCAGACTTAAAGGAGGTTCTAAGTGACCGAGACTAAGACTACAATCTTAAAAATCAAAATTGTTCTAATATATAAAAATAGGAAGCTCGTGGGTTTTTTATGTCTAGTATTAACCTTCTAATGCTCTGATCAACAATTTTGATTGGCACAATACCAAATACTTGTGATTTTGAACAATTTTGATTATTAATTTAAAAATAACAGTGAGCATTTTTAAATTTTGTGTATAGGGCGGATGTTCGTTTTTCCCCAGTGTCAGGTTTAGATACGATTTTAACATGCTGTTTGTACGCATAACTAATATAAAATACTTATCAAATTCGACAGACTCCATCTACTGGTAGACTTGGTGTCGCGGATAATATCAATGATTAAAATCTTCTATCGTGGCAGTGAATTAAAGTGAAAACTAATTATCTTCAAGCCCATGAAATGCTAACTTAATGAAAATACTAGCACATATATACACCAAATGACTTTCTTACATACCCACGTTTTATTAAGTGTCTACTTTATACGATTCTTTGAATTAATGGGAAGGGTGGGTTATCATTTGTTTTTTAAATAAAAACACTCCTAATACAAACACGATTATTGAATCTTGGCAGCATAGATTGAAACATAGGATATTACCCTTAGGAAGGTAGGAGATTAGTAATACGTCATATCTAGTAAACGTCGGGTTACTCTGTAATGAAAGAATCGTGAAACGAATTCCTGTCCAGTTTATGTAAATCCGACAATCGAGTCATCCATACCTGAATTAAACCATCTGGATCATTAATTACAATCTCGTCAGTCGTCACATGGTGACGAATCGATAAACAACACAACACGTCTGTTCACTTTATGTTCCTGAAAATTAAGAAAACGAAACCTACCTATCTTTACCAAGTACGCTAATGAAGACGGGCATGTGTCATACTTCTGCCCTGGTGGTATTTTGTCCAGCCAGCGGCGCTACGGCCTACCCTTATTTCCAGACGAGGAAACTGTGTATCAACACCCAGAGGAACTTTCTCGGCCAACAAAGGGAGCGAATCCTAGACCCTGGAAACAAAAGTACAACAAACATAATAGCAATCTGTTAAATCTGTTTCTAATCAATGCATTTGTGGTTGATCAATATAGTAGTCTGTCTACGAGCCAGGTTACCACACCTACTGTTAAAACTTTTGGAAGTAGGCCCACAATTTGCACACGGTAATCAGATCTTGCAAAGAATAAAGGTCTTAAAAATTTCATTGGTAAAAAAATCAACAGCTTGGTGTTTTTTAATGTAGTTGAAAAGAAAAGGGGTAATCATTAGATTCTGTGTTTAGATTCCTCAAGTTGGAAATCATAAACATCTTGATTCATATCAGTGAAGGTAATCCTTGTCTTCCACCTCATATAGTTCTTTATAATCCTTGACTCTGGGTAAGAGATATTATGTAAATAAACCATTATTATCTCTTCTAGTCAATTTGATCTCAGCCAGACTTATCATTATTCAAGGTATTTTAAATGGTTTTGTTCCTTACAATTACAATTATTTGGTAATGTGGGAGGCCGAGTCAGAACACACGTATCGTTCTACTTGTGTATTGACATGCAATAGCAATTCCCGCAATGTGTCGAGTTATATCTGGGGATTTGTCTATTAGAAGCAATGGTCTTTACTAGTTTGTTGGTACTATTATCCACAGCCAATGGTCTTTGCTGGTTTGTTGGTAATATTATCATTATAATTTTCCAACGGGTAATGCACTTTACTAGATTGCTGCATGGTACTATTAATTATCGAATATCAGCAGGTAGTGGTCTATTGCTGGTACTATTATCAGTATGATTTATCCACAGCCAATGGTCTTTGCTTGTTTATTGGTACTATCATTGTAATTTACCCACGGGTAATGCTCTTTACTAGACTGTTGGTACTATTAATTATCATTTACCCACAGGTAGTGATATTTACTAGTTTGTTGGTACTATATTGTCATTATCATTTACCCACAGGTAGTGAGTGGTCTTTACTGCTGGTTTGTTGGTACTATTATCATTATCATTTACCTACAGGCAATAGTCTTTACTGGTTGCTTATTATCATTATTACCATTTATCCACAACGAGGAAATCAATTTCCAAATATTGGGATATGCCCTCCATAAAAGCGCGTTCCAGAGATCTTTTCTTTAAAAAGCAGTACAACTGAAAAAAGCTCTTCTTGACATTTTTCATATTAATTACAAGAATCTGACCCTTTGGCCTGAATCCCAAAATATATGGGTTATTATTATTAGTACATTACTTTGAGAAATATTTCATTCATAAGATATTTTTCAATCTAGCCTGTCGGCAATATGTATTTTTTCACCATAATGATTTATGTATACATATTTATACAATCTAAACCTTATCTTCAGAAAATCTGTTCCGTTCGGGTTTTTTACTACACCGTAATTTAGTGTATATTAGACAATTAACAGACAGGTCGGAGCAGTAAGTATGTTTACACCATGTATGTTACACCTTTACAATATTCTCGCAAGCTGTCTGTAAATAGATAAGGGCTTAATCAGAACAAACATACTATTTAAAAAAGTTTGTTGGGCATTGGGCATACTCTGTTCCTTGCGTTTCATCTATAACATAACTACTTCTACCTAAAAGATCGTTAACTATGGGTGATGAACTATGAACTAAATTGAAATGGGGTTTTACAGCAACTGAATTCCAATTCCCAAGGGTTATTTTTCGTGCACGCCAACATGTACACCGGACATAGGTTTTTCGTCCCATTCGAACGATTGTACGCTTTTTATGCCACTCCTCGGTTACATATCATTTACATAAAGGGGAACAACACTAGAAAATACGAGGGCAACTTTCCCGGATCCTCAGTTAAGTGAGCCAGCGAGTTACCGAGAACTGGTATCGCAGTGACCTGTAATTAATATGTTACATAGTATAAAGAGTGATTTATAGATAATGTGTCTATCATATCCTGAATATATCATCCAAACGATTGTTGGGAAGATTTCTTGTTACTTCTCATGTTTTTGCTCTAAGGCTGCATTTACAGTTATTTCGTCCGAACCATTACCAAATCTCCCTTCCATTTGAATTCGTACTTGACAAACTAAACTGGTGTGTTGCTGCGCTGCAATATACTGTATTAAACAACAGAATATTTGAAAATTAGGATCAAGGTCCTAGCTACATTTAACCCAAAGCAGATTACTAGAGGTATCTGCGTCTTTCACAAATCCCAGATGACAATCCCAATCGAAACGTTGTCCAATGTGTCTAGCCAACTACAAGACAATCCCAAAACTATAGTACACCTATAATTGTAATTAGTAGTAATTAGCGTGCATAATATTAGCTAATTGAATAATATATTATTATGTAATTATCGTGTCACGTAATATCGAGTATCCCACAACATGTTAATTGTGTTATTGAAAGTTTATCACAATTAGGTCAAATGAGATGTTCATTTCAAAGCAATATCGTGTAGGGTTTTTATTTTATTTTATTTGAATTGGGTAATATCAGAATAATGATTTATTCGAAGAGAGAATAATACCATTTAATGACATGATCACAGCAACCAGGGTAGCATTTACAAAGTGTTTATTACGTTGTTATAAATAGGTTATATTATTATATTACGCTTAGTTGAATTTATGAGTTGTATACACAAGTTTATTTTATTAGTAAATTTAAATGAGTTTAATAAAAAAAAAGAGCATTTCACATTTAACGAAACAAACAATCAGAGATGCCCGATGTAAGATTTAGATAAAGAGCTGATAGTTCATGCTATACTTGTTTATAAATAAGATTCTGATAAAAAGCTGGTCGTTCGTGTTATACTAGTTTACAAATTTTCAGCCAAATTTTTATTCTGATAGAAGTTTGACTTTTGACAAGAAATAGGTAATGTTTTATTCTGATCGAAGTTTGACTATCTCGATTATCAAGTACTGTCTCTACGATACTAACAGAATGCTCGAGTTTCAGTCGTTAAATCGGCCGTCCATGTGAGGGATTCTATATTAAAGTTTAAACTCAGTATGGAAGCGAATGTCTAATTCACCCGATATTATAGCCATTCGGTGGTCTTGAGAGCTGAATATCGGATTGAAATGTAAATAAAAGCTGAAGCCAGAAAAAGACATACAAGAGGCAGATTTTGCTCTTAAATCATGGATTCTTTAATGTTATGTCGTCAGTTTTAGTTCGAAAGATACCATTGTCGGATTATTAATACACCAACCTTTAGGATTGCGACAGTTTTAAAAATATTCAGTTATATATGGACCATCAAGCGTTTTAAGAACTTTTATTTTTCTATTCAAAAGAAAGGTCGTTTTATCTGTATAAATCTACCAATAATTTACTCAAAGGACATAATATTTGGAACCAGGAATGTTTAAAAGGGAAACATGCTAGTAATGCGATATAAATGAACATATTGGTGGTTTGGGATAAATCGTGATACGGTTTGCCGCCCCACCCTCCCTCCACTTAGGCCATTGACTTCCAATTTAACTTACAAGCTTTAAGATTGCAGCCTAGAAAATTGTCAGATGTTAATCGCATGATTTAGTGTATTATCAGCCGTATGACAATGTTGCAGAGAATTGCTATGGAGAACTGTCTTTTCTTTTATGTACGCTTCTGATAATCTTGTCATGCCATCTTTAAATTATCTTTTTGAATATTTGTATACATTCCTGATAAATGAAACGGCAATTGTTTAGAAGAATTACAGGTAATTGCCCCAAAACATCCGACCAATTCCCCACCTTTCCGGTAGCTT
This sequence comes from Patella depressa, assembly GCA_948474765.1. NCBI lineage: Eukaryota > Metazoa > Mollusca > Gastropoda > Patellidae > Patella > Patella depressa. The sequence continues at coordinate 34,565,427 of OX419721.1, forward strand.
ACTGTATAATTACAACTTTAATTGTATTTCTTGTTTTTTCAGATCTGTGATAAATGGTGAGGTATATTAGAACATGAGTCTGCTGTCTATAGCACGGGCTATTACTGTACGTCTTTTGTTTGTGTGTCACGGGATGCTTACAATATGGCGCGTGTGTTTGGTAACTAAGGACGACAAATATTGGTATCTAGGGTGTGTACTTGGATTATTAGTGGTCGAACTTGCAATTACCTTAGGCTTAAAAGGCGGAAAAGAATGGAAATGGTACGTAAAATTCACATCCCATTAGCCTTGCCATTGCATAATTAACAATCGTATTTTAATTCATTCCGGAACATTCTGCTCTAGTGACATTGTACATATTTACCCCCCCCCCCTTAAGATACTGAATGTAAAAAAAAACCAATATGATATGTTAGAATGAAATCTCATCAGTTACGTCACGGGTGGGCGTATCATACAAGTACGTCAGACACAAGTAGCATTATTTAGAATGATATAGCACCGAAACGCAAATATATCAACTTGTGAAACAAAAACAGATAATTTGAGAAATATTCTGATTGTTGTTGTAACTGTTTGCTGGTAATGGTACATACGCCCAGGATGTAATTTAAAAGTGTTAAAATGGCTATATGAATACACATTTGAATTGGTTAAAAAAACACAATTGTATTATCAGTAAATCACAAAATATTGTGGTTTTGAACAGAAAATCCCATACTCTTCTTTTTTACAATATAAAAAAAAATACCAACACCAGTGGAGTTGTTTTTACTTTATCGACGAGTGTTATCACTTAAACTTTCTTCCTTACACACACAGATTAAAAAGAAAAGTCTTGTAAAACGATATCGCCCAGTAGAACATGAAAAAGCGATATATACTCTAGAATATGTCATAGGGTGATAAATGTTAATAACAAAACGATCAATATTCTGATTAAGTGGGAGGTTGGTATTTGTAGAGGTTTACTTGTTTTGGTACCATTTTAAATTCTGTTCAATTGTCTGATATAAGTAATTATCTGGGGCGGTACCTTTCCTTGTAGTTGCTTAAGTTTAAGATCTACATCGTTATAAAACGTGTATCATCACCATACCTGTTAACAATACGCGGGTGTTCCTGTCAGTATAACACACTATCGGTTATCTGAGACTGTTCTTGTTATTGTAATGTTAGCCAATAATGTTACCGATAAGACCTAACGTCCTTACCAATAATCTTACAACCATATCATCTGATAAAACATTTCTATTCAAGACAGTTTGTTTCATTTTGCTGGTGATAGTAATAAAATTATATAATATGGCTAATACTTTGGCCAATATTACCAATATCAATCATCAATTTATATCATATCGCGCTAAAATTAAATTTGACAAACTGACAACTAAAGTTTATTCATATGGCTCTAAACTACTCTAAACTGACAACTAAAATTGATTTGGTTTGATTTTCCCCCTCTTTTTCAGGAAAATCCCACAAAATAAACATAAACATTCCATAACGTTTGAACATCAATTTTGGGATTACATATTCCTTTTTGCAACAATACAACAAAATTTATCTGTGTTGCGTAAAATAGTGATTACCTTTCTTTTCATATCATATTCAAATTTATATTTGAATTCTTGCGACCAAAGTATCTTCATTTCGATTCGTCTTCGGACGGTTGACGTCGATCGCGTTATGCACTTGATTTTGATGAGTTAATTCATTGAATAGTTGACGACATCAATCATGGTGTCACTGGAACATCTAGATTTGCATTGGTTGCTTACAATACATAAGCAAGACCAGGAGGTACAGGGTTAAGTAATATTAAGTTCGGTAAAATATAAAAAACGGAATATAAGCTGAAATTAAACAAAAAACGAATTAAAAATTAATTTGAATTGAATATAATTCCAGATTATAAGTATAGTGTTATAACATAAATGTAACATATACAATATACATGTAAATAACATATTTTAAAATCCTATTCCAGGTTTTGTCCAAGTGTGTTTATATATTTGATGTGTATTGTACCTGCTATATGGTTTTTAGAACTTTATGAGATGGAAAAAAGACTGTCATATCGTGAAGAAAGTACAAATACCTCTTTGATTACATATAATGAAACTATGGAAGAAATGAGTGCTACACTAGGTAGTGTGTTAGGTGTAAGTATACATAAATATTTAACGTAGTTCAATGTTTACTAGAGGTAACCTACTATCCTGGTTTACAGTGTATGAATATTATGATTTAGAGGTACATAATTGGCACGACTTATGTATAATATGTAAAACCGTGCGGTTTTTTTGCAATTCTTTGTGATCGAGGTAATATGTTTTTGGAATTACCGACACCATACTACTCTTTATTAGATTTTATCCTTCTGTTAGAATTAAATGAAGGAGTACTGCCTACCATAATCAAGACAAAGCAAATCCTTATAGAATCACAAGTAAGATTAAAAGTTTAAATGTGTAGCCCGGTTTCTGTTTCGTTTTTGTAGTAGGCGCCGCAGTTGTTCTGGAATTACGACCTTGGACCTTCGATGAAGAGGTAATGGCTATGTTAATCGACTTCAGACTAGAATAACCTACATCCGAATTCCGACGTATGGCTGCGAACGTTGAAACTAGGTCACATTTCTAGATCATTAGAGACACTGACCTATTCGGAGAATTTCGTGTACACCCACCACACTTATTCACAATCTCTAGATCCCCTAATGGCGCTAAACACCATCGGACAACCATGTGTGTTCGTACTCAATTAACCATGAATTAATCTTCAAATGAACTATATACATTTTCGTGACGCTAAACCGAATTCTCCTCACATCCGGTAGATAAAGTTCCTTGGTATTTCTGAGGGATAGGGCAGATGGCGTAGCAAGAAAGGGCATTTAGTCGTGCAGGTGGTACTTAAACCCATGGTTGAAAGTAAACCTTGGCGTACACGTAATAACGTAATAAGTCGTTGGCAATTGGAATTCCGTCTTACTTGACCCGGTTGGTGCAGAACAGTAAGACGTTAAACCCCATTTCAATTTATTTTGCATTTTATTAACACCCGAGGTCGGTGTAATGAATTAGTGAAAAACGCCTTCCAACCTTCGAGATTGTTTAGTTAATAGGTAATCGCTAATCCCCACTCTAGAATTCCATTGGTTCACAGCTGGATGAACATTTGTTTTTAAAAATTTCAACGACATAAAACCATGTGGTCCGGTGAGTAGGCCCCGTGTTTGATCCCGTGTTGTCGATGAGGATAACGTATAGTCCTTCGGTTGAGATGAAAAACCGAGGTCCTATGTACCCAATGGTGTGTACGTAAAAGACCCCTTGGCAGTTGCCACTGCTTGGACAGAGCAGTAGAACGTTTGCCCATTTCCTTTCATATAATTGAAGGATGGAAAACTTTAAACAAGTTACGGAGCAGTCAATTCTGAATGGGTCAATATGTTGACTGAAATTTTCAAACAAGGCAAATTTGAGCTTCTAATTTATACACCGTTTGCATATTAAATGCTCCCGAGTGGAATCTTTGACTACTTTTTTTAACATCATTTTTATCTGTATACCTATCTGTTTATAATAATTGTGTATACATTATGTGATAGAACCCATCTCGCTTTGTTTATATCCTTAAATAGTATCTAATTGAATTAATAAACCACTTCTTTGACTAAAATAACTCACTGGTATCTGGTGTCTACAGTTCCCCATTACCAGACATCATAATAACACACTAATGAAAATATGGTCAACATTGTAACTAACACTATTACTGTGAGTTTAGTTTAACGGGCATTTTGTTTCATAAAATACCAGGCGATATTATGATTTAATTTACGAGTTACTGCTCCATCATCTGAAAGTATCTCGCAAATATCCTGATTGTTTGGCAAACGATCGAATTAAGAACAGCTGATTGGCGATTTAAAGGAGTATGCTCAGTCTCATCAAGAAAATAAATGTTATTAATTTTGAATATCATAACTATTCAAAGGTGTGTGTGTGTGTGTGTGTGTGTGGTGGGGGGTGGATGGCCAAATGGTTAGCGTGCGCGCGTTGTATCATACGGCCTGCCATTGAGTCAACTGGCGTGGTTTCGAATACCCGGTCGTACGAATTATTCAAATAAAATTAAAACCGTATGTTTGTCCCGAAATGACCTAGTTTGTGTCGAGTGGACGTTAAACCCCATCTCTCTCTCTCTATCTTCTCTCTCCCTCTCTCTCTCTCATAACTATTCAAAACAAGGCTTGAACTAACATAATCATCGAAATTTAAGCACGGACCTACTTCAGGTAATGTAAACAAGTTATGTACTTTTACCCTTTTGACGTATTAATAGAATAGGCGTATTAAAATTCACATATCCGCTTTATCAATATTTCCCATAGACCGGATAATGTTTACGTCTCATCAAACTTAATTTAATTTAAGGAATCTTGAAAAATAGAACAGGTGTTGTAAACGTTCCCATAAATACGACATGGCTTCATAATATTAACATGTTGTTCGCGGTCTACTATTTTAATAAATAATTTTCTTCCATGGTTCCGATTCGCTGCTTCGATCTTAACATCAGGCGTTTGTTTCAATATCACAGAAAGAACCTTAATTTAGACTTATCTCTCTCTCTCTCTCTTCCCTCTCTCTCTCTCTTCTCTCTCTCCCCCTCTCTCTCTCTCTGACTCTCACTAAAAAAAGTTAACTACCAAAAGCCAATAGTAATAAGCATTTTGAAAAAAAAAATAAATAAGATTTGCGTTCACTCAACACAGGGTTATTTGGGAACTAACATATTATGCACAAGTGGTAGAACCTAGAGAAAAACCCACGAGGTTAAGCTGGCGAGAAATCACAACTTGCATAGATATACAAACTTCTGATCTGCATCGTACGCGTTACCCCACCTTTTATACTATTTCACATGCCATTAATTTTGTGTAATTGTAAAAGTGAGTTTCCTAAGACTCCTGATACCATTGACCGATTTAAAAAAAAAATAATATTATACAGTGTGCTTGTTATTACTCGGGTATGTCAGATTCATTCATTCTTTTTTTTGTCTGGATTCGTGCTGCTCTTTTATTTATATATTTTGACATAGGGCATAATGACATAGACAGTGTGCCAATCCAATTTAATTTCTGATCATAAAAGATGTAGACAGATTACCAGGAACCGCTGATACAAATCATAAGGTACAACAACCACTTACGAGTAATGCCATTATTCTCTACAAAATTAATAAACTTAGTCATTAATTAGGTATTATCCGTCACAAAAAAGGTACAAAGAATAAAGCCTCAAGAAGAAAAACAGATCAAGGGCAAGTTTCAAAACAGTTAATGATTTCGGCAAGTGAAAATTTACTTTGAAGCCTTTTTTTACTTGTGGATTTTATGTGGCAAATTCTATTTGGATACAGGGGGGTCACATGCAAAAGAAAGAAAACTCACAGTGAAATATTAACTCATAAATTTTCGAAAACTGAATGATCAGAGCAGGTGCCAACTTAAAGTGTGCTAAAACATTCTGCCATTTTTTGTACCACCGTTTCAGCTTTCTTGTAAATTAGTTTCGTACCTAAAATAAAATAGATTATATCACTTCATGATCATTTAATGACGATACTCCACCAATTAAAATGCATTCTTGTTTTTGTTTACCATCGTTGCTGGTATTTGAATTAAAATTACTACATTAGTTCTAAATCATTGCGCTGTTGCGTCCCGGGACAACATGGCCCGTTCATATATTCTTTGTGATCACTGGGTTGCTAAGTGCAACTTATAACTACTTTAGATTAAATTTATTACACTTCATATCCAAACGTGCATAAATACATTATATCATGTATGTGGCTTAATTTGGCATTTAGACTTGCATACACGTCTGCTGGAGCGAATGTGTTGAATTGGTTCCGGTGGTGTAGACTCGATTCATCATAGTTAGTGCAAACATTAGCAATACGAATGGTTAATCTCCGGTCTTCACAGATACATGGTTAAATTGTTAGCCACGTTAAATTATATTTTATGAAAATTTATGGTCAGTTTTTTATTAAATCACTGATATTTATAGTTGAATAGATACAACAATTTTAATATCGTACTGTATAGATATTCTAATTAAAAGTGTTTTTTTTCGGCCTTTACTTCACTTAACCTTGTACTTGAGAGGTTTTACAATACGCGGGATCTAATTGGGCGACTACAGAACAATACACCAATAAAATTGCGGGATTTGGAGGATTCTGGTTTCGATTATCCAGTGCACCAATATGCTGCTGTAACATAGAAGTTTTATTTTTCGGACTTTACTTCACTTAACCTTGTACTTATGTTTATGTTTAAACCTACGGGTTTTTAACACAAAAGTAAATGGTAGCTCTCTAACAGGAAATAGTCATACTCTGGTTGCTAGTCATTGTAACTACAAGCACCTTGTCTAGTACGGAAACATCAGACCATACTGCGAGAAAACATCAAAGTCCATTTTTATGGGTATTGGAATCTGTAGTTACTGGCTCTCCAGACAATAATTCTGGGTTCAGCGTTTCAGCGACAGTCAACAAAGATTCTACGAAGTATCTGTGACATCTAATCAGAATTTTATGGTTAATGATTTCGTTCAGTCAGTCTGTAGGTCTGAACTATTTCTCGAAAGAAAATACACAGTTCGCCGTCCCGAGACAGATATTGCCTGCCTAGAAATTAATGACAGTCCATTGATTAATATTACGGCTGTACCGAGACACTCTCGTTTTTTCCAAGTTATTAACAATAGCTATAACGTAATCTGATATATCGTCCATTTTCCTCCGATCAATCATAATGGTTATAAAACTGACAATAGCCTGGACGAGTTTCAGTCATTTACAGACGAACAGAACACCGAATGCAAGGACACCATTTTATATTGTATTGGAACGTTACCTAGAAGATGTCCATCATTTAATTTCAGCTAAAGTTGTTGGACGGTTAAATGTTCTAGAAATATTTCACCAATTTAATGCGAGACCATACTGTCTTGTTAACGGTGCACAAACAAAATACTAAAATTCAGACTTAAAGCAGCTAAATCGCTAATCTTTGGAACATAGAGATTGACACAGATGGTCGCAACGCATATAATGAAGTCTCAATGGCAATCTCTAGCGTTTCGTTATTCCAGTCTACACCGGTAGTATTTATTGCGCATGCTCTCCAGATAAGAATGTCTAGTCTCGTTCTTCGGATTCCTTGTTACAAATGGCGCTGAAACGCCCATCTGTTCCCGGTAAGATCACAACATCAATGTTGATTTAAAGGGACAAATAATTCGTGCGTGTTTTCAATGTCGTAGACTTTGGATGGTATTGAGTACTATTGAGTTAGAGACGTCTTAATCAAAGAAATCATTTATGCAACTTTGTGGTTTTTGTGGTTTTTATTTTGCAATTAAAGTGGTTAACAAATTGATTTTTGTCAAAATAAAGTAATGAATAGTGTTGACAAAGTGTGTTGTTGCAATTGGGGGTTGAAATCGCACTGTGCGAATAAATTTCGAGTTAAAAAGCTAAGTTTAATTTTTGGACCAGGAATCGACCGCAAACGCTACTTCTTTTTTGAGAGACGCTCCTCGAAAAGAGCCCAAGGGTTGTCAATCCAAGAACGACCAATCTGAAATTACGCATCAGTTGACTTATGTGTTGACATGACACCACAATTCCAAGATGGCTGAGATGACGCCATGTTCGGTTTAGTGTTGACTCCAAAAGACAATTGGGTGCCTTACTGACATTATCTATATGGACGTACTTTTTATAGCAGACAATAACTGTCGTCCCACAAAACAAATTCACACGCAAATTCCACTGATATCCACGTTTCTTTTGTATGTTTATATACCCAGAACAAGTGCAATTTTAACGCCAATCTGCTTCAGAATATTGAACATTTCTATGACTAAATATAAAGATCGTCTATTTGGACTTGAAATAATATATATTTCCGGGATAAATTCAGGTTTTAAGTTTATTTCCATGCTTTAATAAACCCACTTTGCTTTTACATCCGTTTTGATTTATATGGCGAAATTGAATTTCGGTTTATAGAATGGGACGTAATTTAGTTTAATGAAAATTAATGTTTATTCCTCTATCCAATATGAAATTTTATAGCCCTAGATATAATATCTCCAGAGTGTAAAGTAAATTCTTCTTATTATTGTTTTAATTTGATAAAATACGACAAAGCGAACTTCATCTAAATAAACGCTTTATTTAACTCATTATAGTGGTTTAATATATTGAAGAGAATATTCTGCTTGACTGTGGTCGAGCTTTATCAATCTTCGGTAACAGTTTTTAATGGTAATAAATCATTTACGATTAGTATACCAAATGATTTATTGTCAATAAATTCTGTTACCGAAAATTGCCGATAAACTTTTACGCATAAAACGTATTAATTCGCCTTGGCATTGTTGAGAAGCCATGAGAGAATTACGATGATATTTGCAAATAGAAAAAAAGATAACTATATTTTAAGCGCAAACTCTAGAACATTGGAAGCAATGGTAGTTCAGTGAGCTGGCTCGGGATAACCCTTGTTCATTTTCAGCAATCTTCAACTTTCTGCCCCAGCAATATTGTGCTGTATGGGCGTATGATTATATAGTCGTCACCCCTGTTCAACCATCTCTCCACATTTGGCTGAGCTCGAGGGGTTTATTTGCTCATATTGAAACACTGTGTAATATTGCTGTCGCCCATAATATCTGATGGCCACTTTCGGGACTACATTTTCACTCAAGAACTACCAAAAATTATGCAGTTGTTGCTAGAGCTCAAGGTGGAATATAAATGCTTTCGTCTTTGTCTTATTAATTAAACATTTTATTTTTTGATATTTCAGGTTAAGTTTGAAATAAGAATTCCAATATTACTATCATCTGATGAGTGGATCAGAACATTAGAACAAGTTCTACTATTAATCTTGATAATAGGACGATGGTTGTTGCCTAAAGGAAAATTAACTCATGACCAATTATCACAGTTATTGTTAGTGTATATTGGAACAGCAGCGGACATTGTGGAATTCTTTGAAGCTTTTAAAGAAGAAAAGGTACGGTATATGATCATCAAATGTCTAGCTACATTGTTTATGATTACCACAAAATGGAGAAAAGGACAGTGGCATTTTTATGTTTTGAACACTTAGGGAGATTCAGAATTGTATATAATTTTTTGTATGACGGATAAACTAAAAAAAATGTCACATACGCCAAATTATTGCACCCGTTAAGTCTATAAAATACAGTTACCCCAAACCCAACCCAATATCCCCAAAGAATATGTCTACAAGAGTGACAACTCGATTGTCGACAATCTCAATATTAACCAGAGTACATTCAATTTCCAAATACCCCTTCAATGTTCATCAAATTCGCTTTAATATATGCATCTTCAATAGAAGGCGTGATCTCGCTTTAACTCCCTACATCTTGTTAAGCCCTTCGCGTAATACCCTGCATATTTCGACATTGATTTCGAATGGCTACTGACTCGGATTCCCCAATCATCGCGACTACCAAGTCTGACACTTTCCAGTAATATGTCTACCTGTGATAATCGAGTTGCAAAGTTCAAGGTTCGTTCAATGTCAAGGTTTCCGTTGAGGTCGCCATGTTTTATTTGATTGGACTTTATCGTTAAAGAGATATAACGTATCTATAGTATAAGTTCGCGAATTACAGAATAGTCTAGCAACGTTGCTCTAGGAACATAATTATGCTCTTTTGGCCATTGTGGTACTCCACAGACCAGAGCACTGGACTCTCGGCTAGAACGTCGTCGGATTCCAATCGCGGCGTGGTCGGAGAAGGCAGTTTATCAAAAGGGAATCCTAGCACGCATTTGCATCCACGTAAAACAACCCTTGGTAATTGAAGAATGGTAAGCGAAAATGCCACTGTACGTGTAAAATCACCATACTCCGCATTGCACACGTAACAGTTAAATTCGATTTGACGATTTACCCAATACTACTCAAGACCACCCAATACTGTTAAAGTACTACCAATTACCATCACATACTACTTTATTATTGTGAAAAACTGGCATAATACTTTACCAAAGGAATTAATTCGCGAAATATGTCTAGCCATATATGACCAAATATCTCCCAATTCTAACACAATACCACCTTATTATTAAATCATTATTATCCAAATCTGATAGAGGTCTGCAATTACTTCATTATAAATGAGTATCTATATATAATATCAGTGATAAATGAAACAGCTAACATTGGATGAATAATTTATTCTAGACAAATTAACGTGTGTTTATTCAAATAATTGTACTTTTATTTCATTTTTGGGTAATATTGGTCCATTATTATACAGAAATGCATTTTTTCTGATAGCATTGGTTGATTGAGTGATCAAGGGAGGTAACTGGGACATCGACCATCACTTTTTTCGTACATATTTGCAAATTTTCCACGAATTAACCCAATTTTTGTATATTGAAGTATTCTGTCAGTATTCCACAATATTGTGGTAGCATGTGGGGGTATTTGATAGTATTTGGTTTAATAGTATTTAGTTAGTATGTGGTGGTATTGGGAATCGTTCTGTCCAGTCCATTAAATTTACCATGTTTGTATTAAAATTACTGATTGCGTGCCAACATGGATGACGTCATTAGCACGGACCTTTAAAATAATGAGATGACAGCCGCAGTGTCTCGTTTTTACCTTCCCAGTGTAATGGGAGATAACTCAGTTTATCATGTAGTCTGAAACAAAATGTCTTCATTTAAAACTATGAATTTTTCAGGTGAGAAATAATCAGCTGTTATGTATGATTATTCTTGGAATATGGTCACTAAGCCTGATTCGGTTTTCATTGGTGTTGACAGCATCGAGATCTAGACAGGACTATACGGGGCTTGTTCCTATGACGCCCGAAGTGGAAACGGGGTGTTGTTCGGCCGATGTGTACGGGATTATCATATCTATATTACTACAAGATGCACCATTCCTTGTACTTAGAATGTTACTTATATTTAAATACAACGTTCTAAGTTACACGAACATGTTTTTCACGTCCAAAAACACCATTGTGATAACCCTGTTGGTGTATAGACTAGTTGTGGTTCAAATCGAGAAACGCGCCGAACAAGATGTCGACTACAATAAGTATCGCTTTCCTTACGATCCTCGATCGAAAAGATATCTCGACTCTATCTCGCTATCCAGTAGTAAGAGTAGTATTGGTAGTAAAAACAAACTTGTCGTAAACAACAGTAACCATAACGCCCCTCACAGCAACGGTTTCTATGATACGTCGAGGCAGATACGCCTAAAGTTAGATCAAGATCGAGTTGGAACGACTTATACGCTACAGGATTTAAATTCACCAGTTTAAAGACAGCGACTCCATTGATATCTGTGAGAAACGTCATCATTTTCTGTGTACCGGTAGTATATTTGCGCACAAGAGAAGCTGGATACACGAACTGTATAATTATTGAACGATGTTTATGATATCTAGACGGAAGCTAAGTGAATATGGATTAGAATTTCGTTTTCATTTCTTTAAACATGGATTAATATTAAAGTGATTATGAATGGATCTTTGAATGAGTACCAATATATGATTTTTATTGTGAAAGATTGCCATTTTTATTTATATTCCTTTTACAATTTTTTTTTTGAAACACCCACTAGATGTTTTTTTAATCATCATAAACATTGTTTCTTTTTTCTATGATCTTCAATTATAGAATATTCCCACTACGACTCTTGTTTTTAATGTAGAAAACAACCGCACTTGATTAATGGATTACTTACAGGTGCTAAGTATCTTCATTGCCCATTTTAGATTTTTCAGAAATTCGCAGTATTTATAAAGCCATACACGTTATTTTGTACTCCAAGTTTTGGTTAGATATGTGGAATGGATAAAGTTAATATTATTGTATAAAGTTTGCAATTGAATATGTTTTGGACAACAAAAGAAGTTGATGTTTGAAAGTATGCTCAATGGGCGACGTCATGTTGGCAGACTTTACTTAAGGTGATGTATAGAAAATGAATTTCCAAAAAGGAAAATGTTAGAAATAAGGCCGACATTGGCAGCGCGTCTCTGATAGTCTAAGATGAGCAATAGTGGATTCTGAGTATAAACCGAGATGTCGCAATACCCACAGATTCACAATTTCTTGGAAATTTGCTGTAATAAATATTTTCAATTCTTTCAAACACACGTAGTTACTATCTTTCTATGTTTCCATGATTTACAGTGCAATTTTATATAGTTTACATACTATTCAAAAAAGTAAGGGATATTTGATTTTTAAGTGTTATTAAAGTCACCTAATGAAACTGACGTAGAAACAAATGACAAAATGAAATGAAGTTCACATTCATCGATTTATTCCAAATGATCGTTAGACTAAGTAAGGCACAGACTGACCATTATAAGGGTAAAATGATACCCGGGGTCAAACAGCAAAGTTTCCACAGCATCACAACAAAGTCAGTAACGGGTAAATCCTCCTCTGTTTGCCAAACAAGCATTGATCCGACGTGGCATACTCCTAATGAGACGTCTAAGGTCATTTTGGTCCAGATTGTCCCATTCCTGTTGCAACGCAGCAGCAAGTTCTTGGGCATTGGCAGGACGTTGTTGACGTTGACGTAACCTCTGTCCAAGCATGTCCTAGACATGCTCGATGGGGGAGAGGTCGGGACTCAGTGCTGGCCAAGGTAATGTGGTGATGTTCTGTTGTTGGAGGTAACCTGTGACGATCCTGGCCCTGTGACATCTTGCGTTGTCATCCTGGAAGATGAAACGACGGCCATGACGTCGTGCGAACGGCACAACATGGACTGCAACGATGTTGTCACGGTAGTACTGGCCTGTAACACGCCCTGCAACAACATGTAAAGCCGTCCTTCCAGCAACAGTGATGCCTCCCCACACCATAACAGAACCACCCCCAAATCGATCATGTCTGATGACGTTAACGTCTTGGAAGCGCTCGTTTCGACGACGCCACACCCACCTACGTCTGTCCAAAAAATCAACAGTGAACCTTGACTCATCTGAAAACATCACATTGTTCCAGCGTCGATTATCCCAGTGTTGACGATCCCTACACCAACGACGTCTTGCCTGAATGTGATGATCTCTCAAACAAGGGATCATGCGAGGACGTCGGGCGCGAAGGTGACCCCTATGCAGTCGATTTCGAATCGTCTGGCCACTCACGCTCACACCAGTGTCTGTTTGAAGACGAGCGCTGATCTGATTTGCTGTGATGACACGATTTCTCAAGGCCAAGGTACGGTCGACCTGAGCGTGGTCTGTCCTGTACAGATTGTGTATCACGGTATCTGGACCATAGCCTGCTTATGACAGACTGAGAAACATTCATCGTCCGCGCCACAACCGCCTGTGTTGTGCCGATCTGTAGCATGCCAAGAGCACGTAACCTTTCATTTTGGGTAAACCGACGCATATCACTAAAACAATTAAACTGATGTTTCCACCCTGGAATTCAATGCCACAATGACTGTAACATTCAAAGTCAGAGTCGTGCAAATCTTGGGTTGGACCCCCATGATGATCCCAAGCATCACCTGCATTCCATGTGGTAGCTATTGGTGCGTTTGGGCGTCACATGTAACTGAAAATGTTTCTTCTGTTAGGTTCTATTGTGACTTTTTTGGTAGTCATTTGCATATTTTAGTATTCTGCCCCCAAAATATCCCCTCCTTTTTTTGAATAGTATATTTCTGTCATGTTTCCTGCCTATTTCACATTCCGCACATGGTAAGATGCCGAAAGCTTCAAACAGATGGCGTAAGGTGATCAACTTTCGGAACATAGGAATGAAGTCCTTATGCTGAAAGATATAAATTTAATCAATTAACTAAAGGATGCGTCCCTGGTATTTTTCGCTAAAATATGAACGTTCGCGCGACTTAATCCACGATAATATGTACTCAGAGTATTAAGAAACCAAAATCAAATTACCAACGATAAATAACTTTCCATTTTAAGCCTTGACCTGGAAATATAGTCCACTTAATGATTTTTGATGGATTATATCTCTAATATGCATAGATTAAGATTTCGGATGATGCACACCTGGCACCTTTGGGGAAATTTAAATATTCAAGATGGCCGCCATGAGACATTTTCTGGTTATTTAGTGGAGTAAAATATGTGACAGATTCTCTCGGACCACGGGTAAAAGATGGGTTTTATGAGTTTTTGATCCACTGAATCAAATGCGCATGGGTATTCCTCCTAATTCCGCTTGGGGCCAAATTCCAAATGGTGGTTTATTTGAGCAGTAAACGTATAAAGTTCCTTAAAACGGTGTGTAATATATTGAAATATAGGTTATTTGTATTATACATCTTCAATATGTGTAGTTTCAGAATCCGGGACAGATTCTCTCAGACCTCGATATAAAGGTTATTTCTGTTAGAATGTGACCCTCTTAATCCAATGAACTTGTGTATTCTTCCTACAAAAAAAGTTGCCCAATTCCACTAGGTTGTCAAATTAAAATTGGGGGGGGGGGACTCATAAAGTCGCCCCAAACATATGTGCAATATATTAAACAATAGGTTTTCGGTGTCATTTACTTCAGATATAAACATTAAAATATTTCGCAAGATAACAATATTAATAATGTATTAAACTATAGGTTTTCGCGTTCGCCGAATTCTTATCTCAATGGCAAAATATGCCAAACGAAATGCCAATAGGGTTCCCAAGTTCAACAAAATAACAAAATTTAGTAGACCATGGAAGATAATAGAACTGTTAACGTAAATACTTATGTATCACAGGACTAAGAGCACAAATTACAGAGCAATATGAACAGAAGCTACGGAGAGCGAATTGTCAAGCATAAATTATGATCCACTATGACACCCTTCAGTGTCACCTTCTCTACTAGAAAACAGACTGGAATAAGGGATGGAAACTGTTTGTCAGCGTGGTACAAACCCCAGCTTTACCGGTGCTTATGAATGACCAAATAACTTGCAAGTATATCACCCCCGTTGCATAACACGGATGAAATGGGAAGAATCAGAATGGTCTACCTATTGCGAGTATTCCAGTGATTCAAGAGAGGGTGAGTTAGACAAATTCCCGAGGTTGAACAAGACAAATAATATGTGAGCCCGAATTAGTAATTGAAACATTTGCTTTCCACTCACGATGTTCTTGTGAATTTGGCCCCCTAGTGGAATTAGTCGTCATTTTAGGAGTAATACCCAAGCTCATTAGATTCAGCGGATCAAATTCTCTTACAGAAACCACCTTCATGCCAAGGTGGCATCGTCTGGATTTTGAAACCACACATTTTGAAGACATACAATACACCAAAAAACCTATATTTCAATATATTACACACCGATTTAGGGAACTTAGTAAGTTTCCAGCAGCCAAAATAAGCCACCATTTTGAATTTAGAACCCTAGCAGTATTAGCCGTCGCTTTTAGGAGGAATACATCCTCATTAGATTCAGTGGGTCTAATTATTATAAGACCCACCTTCAAACCGAGGTCCGAGAGAATCTGTCACATATTTTACCCCACTAAATAACTAGAAAATGCCTCATGGCGACCATCTTGAATACTTAAATTTCCCCAAGGGTACACTGAAGATATATAATCCATCAAAAAACATTAGGTGGACTATATTTCCAGGTTTGTCGACCTGCCGCCGGACAAACCACCAAGACTATTTTCGACATAAGGAATTATTATTTGACCACGACCAGTAAAACTATTTTAGCCTATCAAGTTTCTGATGTGTGTCTCTACGCAAATTGGCGATGACCAGTAGGCAGTAACTGAGATATAGTTTACCAAGGACGTTTAAAAAATATTCGGATGGTTTTATAACCATATATATAGTCGGGGCAAAATAAAACCGAAATGTGGAGTGACCCACACAAATTGTAATTTAAGAAACTAATGATGTTGGTTTCGATCATACAAATATATCAGACAACATCATACCCAAATTCGGCCGAAATCGACCAGGACGAAATGCGATAATTCAGTACGGTCTTAGATTTGTTGACACCACAATGCCACTGTGGCGTAATCAGCTTACTCATGTCGACAATAAAGAGGTGAATATAATCGTTTTCTATAGCGTTGAATATTTAGTCAGTCTACGGTAAAATTCAGAAATTAGTTTATTACAGTCAATCGACATCCAAAGCAAGTCCAATTTAAGTAAGTCCACCCAAGCTGTCTCGTCCAGTTCTTCTCCATCCAGTACCATGGGGTTAAGTGAAATTCGCACACACATTCGTACATTCTAGTCCATACCGACGACAAGAACATTTCCTTGTAGCCCACTCCCCCTCACATGTACAGTGAACTGCTTTTAGTAGATGTGGTGGTGCTAACGATGTGTTCATGCGGCGTGGCAATTGAGTTTCACCGCGTAATTCCCAACCCCAGTCCGTTGGTTTCAGTCTAATGTCGTCCCCCATCAAGCATCGTACTAGCAAAAATACGCAAGGGGGCAAGGTCCTCACTTCAACAACGGAAGTGCCTGTCACCGCTTTCTCCTTGAACTTTCGCAGCTTCAATGTGTCCAACCCTCATTGGGTTTGCCGTCGTAGAGGCAGACCAAAGCTTTTTCGCCGGCATGAACAATTTGACTCAGGCTTGGACATGTTTCAGCACAAAAAAAACACACGCTTGTTCCCTAAGTATTGTACTATCCAGTACCATCCAGTGGTGACCCCTTCCTGATGCCAAACAATTCAGCAACTGCGTGGAGGAAGGCTAGCCTTGAACAAATATTTAACGGTATGTTATAGTTGCTCAATGTCCCACGGTTTATGTTTCGCGTTTCTCTTATTGGTGCACAATAGATTTGTAATCATAAATAGTCCAATAAAAACATGCTCGGCATAGACCAACGTAAGCGCTACAGGACCAGACTTTTGTCTATCATCTCTTACAGCAAAATGTTTTTAGGCCACAAGTCTTATTTTTTTAAAAACAGCTTGTCAAGCCGCTTATTTTTTTTAATACTTTTTTATTTTTTATTTATTAATTTTTTTTTGCTCTTAAATATTATTAAAGACGACTTTCCTTGTCACATTTACGATCACTTAGATTGTCTAACAGCAGCTTATAAGAGTGCCGCGCCATGCTACGATTTTTGGCAAAGAATCTGTAGAATGACTTGCATATATGTTTATGAATGAATATAGTTTCATTGCTGTTTAAAATAGTTGCTTCTCCTTCAAGTTCATATGTGCTGTGGCCTAAGTTATTCCTTTTATTTTTTTTTTCATGCGCGTAGTTTCTGTGTGTGAATACGGTCTGGTCGACTACCTTCGAATACGAATTCCAAGAACCTCGAATATTTGAATAATGTTTTGATCGAATATCCGAACACCAGCTTTCATGCCAAGATGAATATAACCTTCCGTTTGATAAAGTGGTTGGTCTTATCCATTTACCAAGAATCCCCCCCCCATTCATCTTATTTCATGACTGGCTTTCATTTTGTCGTCAGTTATTCAACACAAATCTCACTTGTTTCATTATACGAAGGGGATTTATCGCAAATGCGCGGGTAGTTATTGTATTCTGTAGGCAAAATGGAACATTTTTACCTAAATTGTCAAGTTCAATGCTAAATGTTGTGCGATGTGCAGATGTTGGGGTTAGCTGGCGCTGCCCAGCATGCAGACGTATTTGCAATATTAGAAAATTGTATCTGTAGATATGGCAGGTGCATCCAAAATTACACGTTGTCTGTGATCTACCCTTATTACAGATAATGAAGGATTGGGACATCAGGTCAGAACACTGGATTGATTAGCACAAGGTCCAGTGTAAAGTATTTTACGAATTGCCCCTATCAATTTTTTGGACTAGGGTGGTAGGCGGTATTTATGGTCAAAAGTTTAGGCCACATTTGCTTTAACATCCCCCAAGAGACGTAACAACACCGATTTCAATCAAACAACAGTGGATTCCCATATAATTTTTGAGTGGCATTTGGCGATAGAGCACAATAAACAAAAAATGCAACGCATTTGTGAGTTGGAATTTTTGCTAGATTCTAATGTCAGGGGCATACTCGCAGTAACAAGGCACCACTCGTGCACTGAGCAACGATTAAGGATCTGAGTTCAGATTACATGGTGGAATGTATGTCCGTTTCATTCTGGAATCAGATCAGTTCGGATACCTCGTGTTACACAATGTAAATCGGATAAAATTACAACCATTTGGGTTAAATATTATGCAATGGGCGTCTAATGCTCTCATCCAGAATAGGTTGGACCAACCTTTGTACCCATAGCAACAATAATTTTAAAGCAGTCGATCCTAACTAATCCGCAAAATCAATGTTAAGGAAGTTAAAAAAGCTCGGTAATAAAATATGTATATATATTCGTACGTACATTATAAACCATAGTCCAGGGGCCGGTTGCCCAAAGCCCTGTTAACTTTTAACGACCCGTTAACATGGAGTAAACGGATCGTTAACTTTAACGGAGAGAAAGGTTATTGCTGGAAGCCCCGTTAACTTTAACGGATAATGAAATTGATTTTCCAGCAACAGAATTTTAACGGACCGTTAACAAACGACTCGTGAAAGATAACGATCCGTTAGTTTAACGGATCGTTAAAATAACTTACTTTTGAGCAACCGGCCCCAGTTCGACTACAGCATCATACTATATTCAATAATAACAAGGTCACCTCAATGACATTTGTGACCTATAGTGATAGATATATTTTGTTATGTGGTTCTTTTAGGTCGCTAGTCTTAATAGACTAGGTCGTAAGGAAGATATACTTCAGATTATTCAACCCGCTTTTCCTTATATTGACAAGTTTTATAAAACATTCGACCTTAGCAACATGCGGATATATTTCCTCTCAACATGTCGTCTGGAAATAATACGTGACAAAAGGGAGGGTTTAAGTACTTTAAGAGTTGATGTATTTGTAAATTAGAAAATGTTTCTGTTTTTATTTTAACAATATAAAACCAACACCCCATTATTTACTTACAAGTAATTAAAGGTCATTTGCCTTGTCCATCGTCATTAACCCGGTTGATTGATGTAGAAAATAGGACGTTAAACCTTATTTCAGGATATTTAACATATCTAAACGCTTTCTCAACAAGCGGTTGTCGTGAAACATACGCCCGCATTTTGCAAGAGATGGACAGAGTTCAATCTAAAAAGGGATTTTTCGTACAATATGGAGCCAGAATCCAAGAAGTTATACACCAATATCAAGAAGGAGGCGATATCTTTGTTTGATTTATCATCAACATCGGATAAGAATTGTGACCTCTATAGGAACCGAGGCTAAAACACGCGATTTTCTTAAAATCAGCTGTAAAAATCTATGAAGTTACGGTCCGATGTATGCCATTATTGACAGAAACTGAGATCTTTGGGATATACACCTATATTGCAAGTTTTGTCAAAATCGAAAAAAAAATATGGCCTCTAGAGGTTCCACAACCTTGGTATTACATACTTTTAAACTATTTACGTAAAGATAGGCGATCAGTTTGACGGGACGTGTCGGTCTGATTTTCACGAACTTCGAATTCAGTTGCCATGGTTTCTAAATACGCAATTTTTCCGACACTCAGGGGACATAATCCAGGAAGTTACGGTCCTCTGTGAGCCAATATCGAAAGAAACCAAGATCTTTGGTTCTAAACATACATTTTAAGTTTCATCAAAATCGGATGAGTGTCCACGGGCTAAAACTTGATTTGTTGTACGCCAGGGGCCATAATCCATGAAGTTACGGCCCAATACACGCCAATACAGGTGTCGGAATAACTGATATTTCTTGTTGGTAGACTCTCCAAAAACATTTGTCAAACTTACTCCCAAGTCAAGCCAAATCTCCCCAAATTATATATTGAACTAAAATTCCTAAGTTTAATAAAAACCTATATCGGATTACAACTGCCAAGGGACCGCGGTTGTTCGTCCATTCGAAGGAACGACATAAGTAGTCTCTGTCACCCAGAACCCCCTAGTCTTCAACGCACGGAGGGTCTGGGTCGGTTCTCAATTTTTGACGAAAATTACTGGATAATCTACCACATAAAAAACCAAACATTTGGTTACGCATGGGCAATGGAACCTTTTGGCTAAAGTATCCAATGAAAGTATCGGTAAGTGCTAGATCTTATGAAGCCGGGCCGATTTTGCTAGATTCTATAAAGCGTGGTTGAAATATATCCCACAATTCACTTGGCACATCTATTATTAGAAACAAAATAGAGACAAGGAATAAGCATGCATCGCGATGAAGAATTAAGAAGATTGTGAGAAGCCATACGTCTGATTCATGACGAGAGAAAATTACCATTTCAATTGAAACCTTTACACAACAAAATTTTAAAGGGTGTCATCGTTGCCAAGCGAGCTGTTTTGATAGATTCAGTACGTGGTAACTTAAAAGACTGGATAATCCAGACAATGACCTATTTTCCGTCAAATTTTGAGGACCCATCCAGACGAATATTCGTAGAATATTTGTGTGGATGATAGAGACTACGACATAAGTAGTCCCTTGCCAAGCACTCTGTCCTGCACGACTGACAATAGACGTAGCCGGAAAATCTGAATGAACTTTCTTGGCCGTGTCGAAATTTAAAATTTTCATACGTTACTTACATTTATTTTCCGTGTACACTTGTACTCTAACGGTGAACGTGACAAAGGAAACACACCATTAACCTACTTTCCCTTTCTGGTTCATAAGGTCATGGGCCGAACGTTTTATGTTGTCAGTTTGTCCAGCGTCCTTCCGTCGGAAGTCCACCCGCTCGATGGCTTTCAGTGATATGGTCTAGTTATGTTGCCGGGGGGGGGGGGGGCAGATTTGTTCAAATGAAGTGATTTTCCCAAAACAGAAAAGGGGGGGATCACGTGGCTAAATGGGTAAGACGCTGGCTCGCTAGCCTGGAAGTCGGGTGTTCGATCCCTGCATTGGCCGAGAAAGTTCATCTAGATTTTCTGGCGCGGTTGTCAGTGATGTAGGACAGAGGGATGGGCAAAGACAGCCGTCTAGTCGTTCGATGGGACGGAAAACCGAGGCCCCGTGTACACACTGGCGTGCACGTAAAAGTATTCGATAAAAGAGTAGGCCGTAGTGCCGCTGTCTGAACAAAATTTCCCTCACAGCACACTGTATTACGTATGCCCGTCTTCATTAGCCCAGTTTAGGAGCAGAACAGTAGGGCGTTAAACCCCATTTCATTTCAAAAACAGAAGATAGACCAGACTTGGATAGATATGTTGCTTGCACGAGGCTTCTTCATAATGGCTGAATAGATTTCCGTTAAATTTGGTAGGAATTATTCCTAGATGATAACGGTAAAGACGTGATTAAAATGAAAGGGCAGGACAGGGGCACCACAGAGAAGCAGATTTAAACAACTCCGAAAGTTGATATGAATAGAATGAGACCCAGGTTGTTGTTAGTCAAGATTGTTCAAGTTGGATGCTCGATATCATAGGGGTGTGATGGTAGTGGTGGTGGTGGGGGGGGGGGGGCAAACGATGTGTCATTGAGTCAAGGAGTGTTTTCGATTCCCTGCTCGTACGTGACATGAAGTAGGATCGCCCGGTCCAAGCTCGTGCGTTTTCTCCGAGTCCTTTGGTTTCCTCCCGCTGCTTGTGCTAAAGACCCCTACGCACAACTGAATTATTAAAATAAAATTGAACCCAGTTAGTATCGAGGACGTTACCCCCCCCCCCCCCTCTCCCTCTCTCATATGGTGTGGTAGTGATAACTTAATTGGCTAGGGATTGCAACCAAATAAGGGACACTTCTTTATTAAAAAGGGGGGTGGGGTATATAGATATATTTTATATAAAACATCCAATAGATTACAACCTAAAATAATCAGATTGTTCCAACCATGATTCTCCAGCCAATAGATACTGGACTGCTTCCTTTATACCTTTAGCTGCTTCTCCTAAACTCTTTGCTGGATTTCAAACAATTTCAAATTAAGTTACACGACTGCGAAGTAACCCTTCTCTACGTGAAAATATGGAAGAGTCGAATTTAAATACTAAAATCAATGATGGACTCGAGTTAATTAAAAAATGTATTGCCATACAAGTTTGTGCATATTTAAATCATTACTGAAGTTGCTTTGTCCCCAGCGGACATGGAGGATAATATGCTTGAGGGAGTGTATTTTGACATACCGGGACAACTTTGTGTATATCAAACGAGGGGCGGGCTTGGTGATTTGTCGAATGGTTAGCACGTGCCCGCTGTACCATAGGGTCTGCCATTGAGTAAACTGGTGTAGTTTCAATTCCCCAGCCTACGTGACAAGGAGTAGGGTCGCCTGTTCAACCTCGTTGGTTTTCTCCGGGTTCTCCGGTTTTCTCCGGGTCCTCCGGTTTTCTCCCACCGCTAAAGTCCCATGCGCGCAAGCGAAGTCTTGAAATAAAATTAAACCATATTATTATGTGTCAACTCTTGGACAAGTATGTGACACACCTGCCGTCTATATTTTAATGGAACTCTTACATTATATTAAAATGTTAAATAAATAACAATACCTGATGAATGTTATAAAATACATGTCTGTCGTTTATCATAATATACGTATGTATGTATAATAATTGAGATAATATGTACTTTATTACTCTCTAATGATTGGATAAAATATTGAACGGGTTTACATGGAAAACGATTACTCCCTGGTATACGTGACTATTCATTGCAACACACGAGAAAGCACAAGGTCGAATGTGGTACCGGCGACCGGGGCTGAAAACATGCAACCGCTGCTCAATTCTCTAAACTAACAAAAATTTTCGGTGTTTTCGGAGCAAGTATAAACTCATAACAGAAACAGGTTTTCTTTGAACAAGTGACGTACGCATATAAACTTCCCTAGCAGACGATATTTCGCGCGCGTTGTTAATATGGACGATGACTAAACACGTGCTTAAAGGTGGTAAATTGGGATTATCGTCATGTAACATTTTAGGAAGTTCTTTTAATCGTGCTGGGCTGTTATGTAGTGTAATTTGAAGATAAAGTATGACATTTATTAGTGTAGCAAAGTTTAGTGATGAGAGGACTAAAGAGCAAATGGTGCCTTGTGTTAAGCGGGCTATTGTTCGCTACCGGCGTCCTATGTAAGTATACTAAATACAACCAACACTGATGCAGGGAGCGGTCATTGTAGCCTGTCCTGTTTATCTTGATTAATCAAACTTTATTTTGTCACATTAGGGTTATAATCCTATTTTATTGGATTATAAAACATGATTAAGGATCGGACGAAATATCTATGTTTCGATAACGTTCATTGAACGAAACATTACTAACCACAAAGTATTGTTTATTCTAGGGTGTGACGCATTATTGCTTCGTTAGTGACTCGGCAAAAATTTTGAATGCAATCGGTAATAATAATTAATAAGGTGGCTAGATAGGGAGCTATGAACACGGATCTAGATTTTGGGGACCTATGACGAAATCTGAGACGATGCAGAGGCTTAAGAAGAACACATTTTCATCTAATGTGATAAAACATTTTTGACTGACGCCATCATTAATGACTTCTACACGACAGATAATTTTGAAAATTACGCTAATTGTCTTTTGAAAAACTCGACTGAGGCTGATTGGGCTATTTGAAATGTCATATTTTGTAAGGTTATTAAGTTGGTAAGCTACCAATCCATATTATAAGTGTACTGTATGTGTTAATTAAAATCAAGCGTCACTAATGGCCCGTCTTCTTAAATCCGGCCGATCTTCATTAGCCCAGTGGGACGTTAAACTCCATTTCATTTCATTTCATTTCTTATTAGTTTATTCAAGGCTAGACAATTTCTCAGGAAAATATAAAACACGACAGAAATAGTTTAAAGAAAATACTAACATATAAAACTATTAACTGGTCTCGCTTACTTTTGTCTATATTTTATTTGCTGTCAAAATTAGCAATAAAATATGTTTAGAATAAGAAAAGAAAAATTGACATTGTTAATATTATTTAAGTCAATAAATGAAAGTAAGAATACCTTTATAAGGATGATGTAAAATGTCACGAATAATAGTTTTATGTAGCTTTTATTTACTTTACAAAACACTTCATATTAGGCCTATCTTATCTAAAAACCATCTTATCAGCACTTTGTATTATTTTCCTCCGTGCAGATTAGACGCAAGTCACGCAGCTGACTTTAAAAAACTTACCTACATTTTGTACTGTTTTAAATGTTTTATTACTCGCATTTATTTCTGGAGGCATTAAATTTCCAAGTGATATGGCTTTTGGGTAAATATTGTTTGCCACTCCTTTGCTAAATCTTATGAATTTTCTCGAAACATTTTAACCGATAATTTAAGCTCAAAGAAATAGCCGGGTATTCATTCTATTGTTCGAGACAACAAAATTATATATTTTGATTTTGTAGCGGAAAATATTGTAATATAGTTCAAGGTCTCTGTGAATAATAAAGGTCCTGTTTGCTTCATAACAAATAGTAACATACCACTCATTTAGAATTTCCCAACAAGTATATGTACTTTTACTGCACCCATATGTCAACGTCCTTCACCTATATTCTCTCACCTTTTATATAACCAAAATATTATGTTACATTGCATTGCTGTAAATCCAACGTTGGAATGGCTGTAGAAATATACAACAGACGGGGTGGAGTAATATCTTTATCAAACATTTACGTGTAGTTGTGAGACCATATCCAGATTGTACACATGTGGTGAATTTGATTAAATTTGCCCAATATAGCGAATTGGTGTATCTTAAATTTTGAACTGGTTCAGAGACATTGCTTGATTAACTATATCCCTTTACAGAGAGGGTAACGCCCGGTCTACACAAACTATGTCATTTGCGCGTGGGGGTCCTTTAGGGAGGAAACCGGATGACTCGAAGAAAACCCACGCGGTTAGAGAGGCTAAGACAATAGGAAATGCTATCGATAATACATATTTGTTAACTATCTGGATATATAAACTTAAATGAAATAGTTAAAGGGCCAACCCCAATAATATTTTGGAGCATAAAACTGCTTAATTATGTGTTAAAATCCCTCTACCTTGGCGCCGAGCAACTAACTCAACATATGTGGTACGTTTTCAAACAACTTAAACCCGCTGAAAGCGCACATAAGGTGACCAGGCGAGATTTTCTGTACTTATATCCAATGGTCACTGTATACACTTTACGGCAAGCTCACGCCAATCTGATTAAAAGTATTCGATAGATACAAGCCGTAGATAAATACAGTGTAGAGACCATAAATTATCAACATATTATATAGAAAATATATTATATTAGCCACATGCAGGGGCGGATTGGGCCATCGGCCGTTCAGACAAAAAATGAAAAAAATAATTTTGTCCAATTCGCCTAAAAAACACCCTTTTCTGTTGAACATTTTATGGGGGAGGGGGTATTGGACCGGCCATGTTGTATGTGGCCGGTTGCTTTAACGGGCCGCCACGCCTACATTGAAATGGTCAAGGATAATAGACTGGTTCATCAAATGGTCAAAATTTGGGGTTCATTTTTCAAAAATTTCCCCCAGACAACCCCTATGCGCCCCCCCCCCCCCCCGTCCAGGCTCCGCGGTCAGTAAAAGGGACCGCTCCGACACGGGAGCCCGGGCCGGTTCCCGGCCCCAATCCACCCCTGTACACATGTATGGATAGGATTTAAGGGGGGGGGTTGTAACCTTTGGGTTATAACCATTATTAATCCGTGTAAACTGTTTGGTACATAAGGAGTACAATTAAACAATTCTGTATATTTGGTCGTAAGTTAAGCGAAATAGATACTTTCATTTTCTTAAAAATAAGCGAATCTGTGGAAATAAATGAATAGTGGAATTCATCGCCAATTTCACTTAGATTGCATAGTTTTCAGATTCTATTTTCTCTTGGAACTTTCTTCCATCGGCCAGTTCCTATGGGTAGCTTGGTATTGCAAGTTCTAAATCTAGATATTAGTTTAGATTTGTACGTGGGTAAGACTGATACAATTTTCTAAATCAAAACTACATTTAAAAATTCTATAATTTAAAACTTTTGGAGATAATCTTATGCTGCTACGCCATGATTGTATTACCGTTTTAGTAACTTTCAATATTGTTCAATTACAGCCCTAAATCCCGTTGATTGGTCGATGACGTCACAAGGACCATACATACTATATATACATGTGTATAGGGGACCATCTCTAAATTTCAAGCTTTGTTGGCTAGAAGATAATGTCTGAAATGGGACAAACTCCGAATTTAGTACTTAGCAAAGAGTTTCGAAAGATCCCAAATTAACCTTCTCATAGTACAAAGAAATTATACCCAATCCAGGTTCCATGTAAAAGAGCAACCCATTTCAACTATTTCAGCCCCGCTATGCATTTATTGCTGAACTACATCTTAAAGAACAACTGACAAAAATGTAAGGGCAGTAGAAACAATTGCCCCGTGTTCCGGTGCCCCGGGGAGTATGGATAGTACATTACTAACAAATTCCTACTCGTAGCCGTCCTTTATCACATTTCGATTTCATAACCAATTATGATTGAGGTTTGGAAGCTCCGCGTCTATTTTAATTTTACAAACATTGTGAAATCTATCAATATTTTCTAAAACGTCGATCAGTATTAACAGACAATAATGACATAGTGACAGTTGATTACATTTCAACATCTGTTGAGCTATGTAGACTCATATGTATATGTATAAGAATTAAAAAAATAGAGCAAACTAGTATATTATAAGAATTAGTTGTTTATGAGGAATATTACGTTTTATTTGAGTAGTTTTGAGTGTTGTTATTAGATTGTTTAACAAAATAGTTGATCGTTATGACAATATCTGTAATGCCGGATGCTGGTCATAATTCAATTAATAAAGAGATCGAATAATGATCTTTAATTGTATTACACGGGTCTCATATTTAGGATATTTTTATTGCGGGGTTTTATTATGATTGCATGAAACCAGTATATTCCTACTAATTTTCTGAATTAAAGTCCATAAGTTTTTTCTCCCTGTCGTCATCTATTAACTGGTTATAAACTTGAATAGGGGATCATTCTAACATTCATTTTACGACTTTAAAGATATTCTTTAGTTGTTGGAATTATTGTCAGTGTTAGAAGGTTTATTTTTTCGACAGTAACTTGTAAATATGATTTTGCTTGATATCCTGTTATTAATTATAATTTTTGGTATATCGGCTGGTAAGTATCAATTTTTAAAGTCATACCAACTCAGACTGAAACTGTTCATGATTTGCCTATCATCTTGCACTGATTTTTAAATATTGAGTAGTTCATGTAGATATTTTAAAGTTCTTTTGCTGTTGATGTACGTTATTTTATGTTTGTTTCAGTATTTTGTCCAATATTAAGAAAGTAACAGCGAATCAATATCGATAAAATGTGAATATATTAATTGATAGATTAGTAATGTACTTCTAAGGTAATCGTTAGTTTGAATGTGCACGCCCAAGCCTATAGTAGAACGGCATGGAGTGTACGATATATTATTATGTGTAATTTTTTATCTGTTATGAATGCGACCACTCTTAAAATAGTAAATGAAATTAGTCTCTGGTGGTCATATTAGTGTGGATTAAGCTGAGAGAAATAAGTTATTGGTCAAAAAACTGACGATCGACTTTAATACAGTTACAGTGGAAATGATTAATTGTTTTTAAATTATTTTTGATGAATCGCAGGCCTACAAACATTTCAGTGTTTTCTGGAAAATTACCATTTGAATGTTGGTCTATAAGTAGTTTGTGCCAAAGGTGTCATAATATTATTCAAAATCAGTTACATGTAATTTTTGGGGTCGGTTAATACATGTCTGCCGGGTGCGGATAGGTGAAGTAGAGGATACAAGAGGGAGCTGTGGCCACGGGCATCCATTACTCAGGTCATCCCAAACCTCTGCATGTCACTTTTGATATTGAGAGTAATACAGTTTATTGAGTTTTAATTAACACCGACAGGCGCGTAGAACAGATAAAATATAAGAATATGATGACTGTTTTGCAACCACAACACATTATATGTATGTGCACGTACAAGTTGCGGTTCAAACCCAGCTCACATTTCTTCTTTCCATGTTTCCACAGCCGGCTGGCATTTATGTAACCGTGTTTTTACATTATATAATGCGAAAGACACAGAATTTGCCCCCGTACAAGAACAATAACCTTTTATCTGAACAAAATGTACGTCATGTATGTGAGTGGGCGTAGCAAAGATTTTTTTAAAAAAATACTTCTAAGCCCCGGTCGAATTATGTATAGCTACGTGTAGATTATATAAATTATCTGTTTTGTGGATATGTTGTTATCACCTGATGACGTGTTTTGTTTGATAACTAGGTTAAAATTTGATGTGTTCAGTATGTCGAGAAATATAAAAAAATGATGAAGGGACAATGAAAAGCAACTTTGGACATCTGTTGCGATACATGTAGATTATATAAATGCAGTTATGCGCAAAACTAAACAAACCTGTAAATATATGGAATTCTATATACCCTTACATTGTAGGCACCAAACTGTATATATTATTATGAATAAAAGTATAATATAAAAACTAAAATTACTTTAATTCTTGTTTATAGCACCATATTAAAATGATAGACATTTCTCTCGTTCATCCTTCCGTCCGCGTGTTTGTTTTGTCGTTGACAACTGATTGCTCAAATGGATATGGTTATACCAATGTTGTCTTCTGTGTACCCTCTAGATGCAGGCCCTGACAACGACAGCTGTCGAGTTCGGTTGTTACAAAAAACCCGAGGTCACATTTCCGGACAAAATGTCCCTCACAGCAAACTGTAAGGTACATGCCCGTCTTCATTAACTCAGAAGGAAGTTAAACCCCTTTTCATTTCATTTTATTTCTCTAGATGCACCAGATCTTACGTTCTGGAATTATGTCCCTATACCTTTTACTTAAAATGCGATAAACAGAGTTATGGAGCAGAATTTCTCCCATCATTGGCGCTCCTAGCCTTTTAATGCGTATCCAAATATGTTTTTTTCGGAAATTATTTTCTAACATTTCTTGAGGTATAACAGAGTATGCTTGGTGTCCATATTTACCTCTATTATAGTTTTTTTCTAGTCGAGTTAGGAGCATTTTTACAGGTGTAAATAGCGAATTTAATTATGTAAATCAGAAGTTGCACGCATAGAAGTAGGAATACTGAACACATCGCTGGCAACATGGTAAATGTTTTATTATAAGCGTAGGAATGTTATATTTCTATTTAACATTTTACTCGAATAAAGAAGTGAGCTATTAATTAATTGAGTTTGATCATAATTGTAAAACATTATCTTCTTTTATTTTAGATGCTGGTGTTAGTCTTCCATCTTTCACTTACATGCAAGCAGGTGCAGCAATAAAGTCAGAGAAACAGAGCGGCATATTCCATTATAAGGGGCGAGTCAAGCGATCAAATCGCAATCTTAGAAATGTATTGATTGATCTTGAAGTTAAACCCGAATCGCCCTACACGCAGAATCTCCAGGAGTTGGTTCATCACACAGCTCCGCAAGATATATTGCATCATCCCCGGGTACAAGAATGGTGCCACAGACCTGATAGCACATTTTCAGGAAGGGAAGGTAAGTTTTTTTATGGTTTTTGTAAGCGATTTGGTTCTAACTAAGTGATAGTGATGAAACTTGGTGTATAGTTTCATTACATCAATACCTTGACTAAGTTCGATAATAAACATTTTGTGATCAGGATAAGCAGATCGATAAGCAATTTGATTGGCCCCACAGATAAAGTAAACAAAACCGCAGATAATATCCATTCTTCTGTCTAAATATTAATTCTTTCATTTTGCAGGATCTCCAGTTCAGGGTTACAAATTATCAACAGTGCTGGTCTTAGTAACTCCTGGGCATACTGTAAGGAACAACCAGCAAGGCAATGGTGTTGATTCTTCATGCAAACTCTGGGAATTCCTGTCCAAATTTTCAGACGACAAACTTTCCAGTTATCAGGAAATGTTGTCCATACATAAAAACATGAAGGTAGAAAAGGGTGGCTTTAAGATATTCAATTCTGCCCCTGTGTCTGGGTTCTGTAAAAATGGCGAGCTCTCTCCCCTTGGGGTAAGCCAGCATATTAAATTGGGTGAGTTTATTCGAAAAGCGTATTTCACACAGCTCAAAACATTAAAAACATTACCAAGAGACACCATGCCAATGGCCAATTGTGTGCAAGACCAAGCTGCTTATCAGAGCACCATGGCTTTCTTACACGGTCTGTTCTCTGAGAAGCAGTTCATTAAAGCAGGAATTAAAAAGATCCAAGACAACTTATGTAATAGTAAAAACGGGTTGGCGTGTAATTGCCAGACTCTATCTCAACACAAGGACTTTATTACAGATCCTTATGACACAGCATTAAAATATATTCCCGATATCCACACAAAATCTAACTTGGTATACACCGATACCATACAAAAAACCAGCAATCTCATAGCAAAAAATCTCAAAATCCTAAACGGTGTTTCGCAATTATGTCAAACAAATGGCGAAATTTGTAAAGATGACACTAAATGTAATGACATGTCAATGAATTCTATTGTTCAAGTTTTTAACATGTTAGATAAAAGCATTTTCAATATAACCCAATCTGCAGATTTTGTCTCGAAATCTCGTCTGTATAGCCATCCATTTTTACTCAAAACAGTTAGTCTGCTTATGGATCCGACGCAAGACTTCACTCTTTATACAATCAAAGATTTCCTTATGGTAAACCTTCTGGTAGCATTAGGGATTCCTGTTAACTCACTGCCTTCGCCGGCATCAAGAGTAGTAATCGAAGTTCATGAAAGATCGTTACGTAGCTTATCCCGGAAGAGGGTTGTTAGGGTTCTTGTGAATGGTCGAGATTATACACCTTATCTGACGGCCTGTTCGGTTGACTTTGGTCCTAATTGTGATCTGATGCTTCTCCAAGGTTTAAAATTGTATAACTATGACTTAGAATGTGGCAATTAACCAGCTCCATAACCGTTTGGTAGCTGGGTATATGATGAAATTTCCAACGAAAAGTTTCACCAAATATAAATAACCACTGGCATTTATTATAATAATATAGAAAAATCCGTTATTTTTATCAACGATGCATAATTCTTGTTACGCATGTACATGTAAGTCGATATACATTAAATATAATGTAATGTTGTAAGGTATTATCTCTGTTTTTGTTAAGACATTGAATTTCTGTGAAAGCAACGTTAACATGGAATCAAACTATATATTTGTTAATCCAACGAGGTTTGGGTATTGTTTTATTTTTTTGTTAGTGATATATTTTACTTACACTTTTTTATATTCCATTTATTTGCCAAAGGTGTACATGAGTATAAGTATTACTATGTATATATGTGTAGATGTATGGAATGGTCTGAATGTCTTCTACCAATAATTATGATAC
Organism: Patella depressa; assembly: GCA_948474765.1. Classification (NCBI taxonomy): domain Eukaryota; kingdom Metazoa; phylum Mollusca; class Gastropoda; family Patellidae; genus Patella; species Patella depressa. The sequence goes on from OX419721.1 coordinate 34,596,990, forward strand.
ATGTTAGTAAAAAGAATCTATGCGATTTAAATACGGTGATATTTTACGTGTTACTAGATGTAAATATTATTTAGCTGTTAGTGAATGTGTGTGTGTATTTATGCTTGTTTTAGGAAATTTGTATGTTAAGGCGGTATTCTTAAAATTAAATTTTTACATTTTAAGAACAGAAATGTATAGGTAATTTTGAATTTAATTGTCCTTTACGGTCTGCGTGTAACCTTAAAATATGTTAGATTAAATATTTAAGGTAAGGCCTAAGTTCCATGATATTCATTTTATTAATACTTTGCTTGTGTTGTCAAATATGTCGCCCTGGTTTGATTTTGTCAGTAAATCGATTGTGGAGTTGACTTACTATAATCGATACGTGTAATGCTGGATTGATGATGTCGTCTATTTATCGGGTGTTGGATAACGTATTTCATTTCCCGACATAATATGTACACAGATGAAATTCTCAAACTTCTATCTTAATAAAATCGGAAAGCAAAAGTAGTTATCCAACATTTCGTTTATAAATCTTCGCCGATGTCAACTCACTCAGCATTACACAAAGTATGGTACTTTAATTTGGATAGGGCTTAATATAGTGTGTTATCTCCCTTGTACTGGAATATTGCGTGTAATTGTGTTTTGTACATATCTTGAATCTACGGAACATTTATTTCATTTGGATATACAGCTATGAAATCATTACGATTTACTGACAAAACCGTGTTAGTATAAAACCCAGTGTTAGTTAGGATTAACTATATTTTTTTGGAAAGTATGAATTTATATTTGGAATCTGGATAGTTTAATTGATGTAGTGTGCCTGTATGAACTAATAACCGTGTTACGTCCCTTGTATTCGACTATTTTGTATAAATGTAATTTGTTATACGTGCGCCTATGTATAGATCTGTGTTTTTGTGTACATGACTCTCCGCTAGTCAAAGTAAAACGTCTACTGCTAGATAAGTAACGTTACGGGTGGCCTCTAATGGAGAGAGTGTTTTTGATAATAATTTATTAATTTATTTAAGATCTCATATATTATACAAGCACTTTGATCTATATAGGTGCCTAAACTACACCCTTATCTGTCATACAATAATTAGGTAAACTGTCTACTGACAAAACAGTAACGTTACGGGTAGTTATGACAGAAGGGGTATATTTTTATAGTATATATATTTTTTTATATTTAAGCTTTTTTTAAATACAATATAAAATATTACGCGTTGTGTTATTGCATTCAATAAATGTGTATAACGTAATATGTTATGGAGAAAACCCTATTTGTATTGGGGTTTAATTTGTGTTGGGGTTTAAAATACTGGATTGAATTTTCTTTAAAGAAATGAACTTTTTTTCGGTGTTAAGAATTTTTTGTAAAGTGTGTTTACTGTACGTTGAATTACATGTTTTTTTTGTAACAGTGTCTTCTAATCAGTAACGATTCTGTACTGGAATATTTTCTATTTTAATGAAACATATCTGGTGTCAGGGTTATCCGATATGGTGCAATATTAACAGCAAATATTTCAGGAATCTCTCAAGAGATTGATATTATTAGTAACTCATTATTCGGCAATTATATTCTCTAAGAATACTTTATATCCACTATGAAAAGAATGTCCTTGGCTATTACTGTTCATTCAAAGAACAGTATATTTTCGTTGAGAAATACCATTATTTGTTTTTAATGTTAATATAGAAATACACAACTAAATTCTGTAGTTGGGGTCGGGCGTCGGTTGGTGTGGTTTCATAGATAAGTAACCGGTGCGACGCCGACTTTACGGCGTGGGTTATCCATGTCCCCCAGTTCCCTTTAAAGCGAGAATTTCATATTTTTAAGCTATATTTTTAAAAAGTATTAAAACAAAGCCTTAAAATAGAAATTGGGAAAAATATCATTTTCATCTCCAAATTGAAACGTTTGAAGATATTAAGGGGGGCGGGAAATTATGTTACTACTTCCGGTGTGAATGAATTTAAAATGTGGGAAATAATTTCTATGATCGTATAATAGTGAGTTGACAACATATTGTGCATACAAATAATTGGGTTTTGACTTTCTTAGAAAATAGAAAATATGAAATTCTCGATTTAACTGCTAAAGACAAGCTTGAAATCGCAATTTTGAAATCAAAGTATTCCATATCTATAGATATGTTCATTATTAGTTTTAAAACTGTATTATTAGTCACCGGTGATTGGTATTTGTTTTACTACAAACCATCTTTTTTCCTGTTTACTCGTGTTATCAACGTAATAATAATCAGCATTTTGAAGGCTACGTTTTTTATTAGTTTGAGATCATTGATTTAAAAGACTAATAACGAATATGGCGAAACAAATAACTAATGAGATTATATCATTGCCTACCAGACATGGTATTTCAAATCATATAGACAAATATTATGAGAGACGTTGAAAGAAAACTTTCTATAAATTTAGCTTTGTTATTTTAATCGTTTCCATAATAGAATATTCCCTGTTTTTGTGATTGTTAATTTCTAGGCTATAGGTATATTTAGATATTGTATTTTGTATATTGATTATGTTTTAAGGTTTGATTGTATTTGATACACCTATTGCACGTTTATTGCCATTGACCCATCCAGCAAACTACTTCTTTCGACATAGAATATGTCACAGAATCTCAACATTGATACCGGTTTATATAATATGGCTTGGTGAACTTATTTTATAGATTAAATAATTTGCATCTTTAAATTTTGTTTTGGTTGTTGTTGCTATAATCTACCAATGTAGATGTGCAATTGAAGTGGCCGACTGATTTAGCGCGTGCTCGTTGTGTCATAAGGTCTGTCATTCGGTCAAGTAGTTCGGTTTCGCTTTTCTTTGCTTTCGCCTGTCCAACATTGTAGTTTTTCTCCTGTTTTTCCTTTTGCCCCCCACTGCTAAAGATATTTACGCGCAAACCATGTATTGAAATAACAAAGCGAACCATGTTTGTTCTCAAATGACCCAATTAGTGTCGAATGGACGATAAACTACCCCCCCCCCCCCCTTGCTAGTCAGAATGATGATTCAAGAAGCATAATATATTTCTAACATGTTTTAATCAAATTGATTCACAAACTCACACTTCTATCTCTTGCCTCCCAAATTCCTGTAAATTAAATCTACTAGATATTATGTCAAAACATTGTTCATCAAACTGATTTTAAAAATGGTATTATGTCATCAGACAGAAACATGTGATGGTTGAGTGTTGAATTTGAGTGACATTATCAAATCTCTGTATTCTTCTGTATGTATAAATGTCAATCAGTAAGTAATGGTAAGACATGATATTGACATGTAACATGTACTGTAAATACTCCAACATTATCCAATAATACCATGACAAGATGATAACAATAATACCTAATACTTTAACATCACCACGTAATTCACTTTTAAAATTCATATTTTCGATTAAAAACAAAACTAGAGTATTCAAGATCCAAGTTATGGCTATACGTCCATCTTTTGTCGTGCCCGGTGTCCTTTTTATGGACCGTTTGGACTGTTATGGAAGAAATAATTACATTTTGGGAAAATTCTATATATTTCTCCCCAGCCTCTTTCTAGTTTACAGTCGTAGGAACTGACGGATGGACCTAAGTTCATTATAAAAAAACGTGGACCTTCGACTCGTACTTGTGTGGGCCTTGGTCAATGACCTGACAGTCCAGTACTGGTGTATGGTTTGTTATTTCAGCGCTATTGTCATTGAAAATCATGAAGGTAAGTATAAAATCACAAATATGTCACCATAGTTTCGCTTTGCACGCTTTATGTTGGCCCAGTCCCTAACCTTATGGGTTGTTAGCATTTTTACCATCCATACTAATCCATACACCAGTTTAATGTTAATTTAAGTAATTTAAAAATAATGTGTGCCCCAATTACATAGCTCAGTAACCTCACCAACAATGCAACACTCTTATGAATCACCGATCTACATCAGTGATTACAAATCTTGAAACCAAACATCTGAATTTACTTTCTACTTTCATAATTGAAAAATTATCTACTTGAGGTTTTGGGGTGTCATTGTTATCCATGGTATTTGTTAAATTTACATTTCATATTTAACCCGAAAAACAAAATATGTTGATGGTAGTAGATCACAATAGGTGCTGCCCAAGCAACGTGTCATAAAATAGACAGATGCCCTAAAAAAAAGTTAGCCACAGTCGTTGAATACGGGACCGTTATCATTTTCACCAGATTCGCTCAATGTAATCATTTGAACCAATCCATACGCTACTTTAATATCAGTCTGCGCCCTAACTATATTGAAAATGACCCCACCCACCTCACTCTTACAAATCAAGAATGTACATCTGTTTTAAGGAGTCGGTGATGGTTGATCTGCATATGCAAGATGAGAATTTTCGTGCATCTCGCATTCAGGGTTTTCCGAATCCGTCATATTGGCTGTTAGCTGTTTGTCTATTTGGTGAGCGAAAAAGTTAAAGTGATGAGGTTACGTAAGAAACTAATACCCATGTCCATTGATGTAAGAATCCGGTATATTATTAGACCAGCTATATCTGTGTTGTTTACCATTATGTACATATCATGTAGACTTACATACTTATATTGATTAATGTTTGTCATCCTATTAGATAACCTTTATAGTCTACTTAATAACCGTCTAATAATAGACCGATTTAAAGTTTTTAACCTTTATGAAGAACTATGTCATTATTCTATTAATAATCTGTTCCTCAAACATAATTAGGTCATCTATGCCACCCACAGAAAATGGTTTCTTATTGCATATTTGTATCAGAAAATAGACTCTTGCTGCATATCTATATCAGAAAATAAATCCACAACAAATTACATAGCTAAACTTATCATACTTAGATCAACTAGTGATATCAATTAAAGAATGAATCAAATTGAAACAAATATTTTGAAAAGAAGACGAGTGACGTGTTAAAGTGGATTAAGGGGTAAAAAATTAAATAGCCACCTTTGAATCGAATAGTTCATTAAAGGATATAAAAAAAAACAATTCCGTTTTAGGATTATTCTTAAAAGCGATCAAAAGCTGTGTTAGCTCACATTAGATAGCATTCGCGTATTCTCATTTTATTTCAAAAAAATAATTCAAGTTTGTCCTTGTTCACCACAGTTTCTTGTATACATATTCACAATATGTTACATGTAAAAATGTCCCCCTGTAATACCCCGTCTGTATACACAGTAAAAGTTGGCAATCCCACGGACAGTTTTTGTTACTTAACTTGTTCAGGTTAAGATTTTTTAATCCGTAAGAACTTAATCTTCAGTGGCTTATTTGTTTTTCTTTTCAAACCAATAGCTTTGAAGTCTTTAAAAACGATTAGCGTTGAACTGTTAATTGGATGCTAATCGGTGAAAGATTTGGACGGCAAGACATTGGTAGAAATAATGAACTTTAACCCTTTGAACACTGACTATACATGGGGTGTTGCTGCTATATAGTGAAATGAAATCGGATTTATTGTCCTACTGTTCTGTTCCGACTGGGCTTACGAAGACGACCCACAGGGCAGCTGTCTAGTCGTCCGGACGGGACGAAAAACCGAATCGAGGTCCCGTGTACACATTAACATGCACGTAAAAGATCCCTTTACAGTTTGAATTATATATAAGTGTAGGTCGTAGTGCCGCTGTCCGGGCAAAATATCCCCTCATAGCACACTGTATGGCGTATGCCCGTCTTCATTAGCCAAGTTCGGGCCTTAAACTCCATTTCATTTCAGTTAAATAAAATAAAACCAAGTACGAACAACTATTAGACACAATTTTAAGTCCTATCAAAACGGTATAGGCAAAATAGTGTAATCAGCAAAATACACGACAAAGTGGTAACAGGTGTCCGGGGGACTAAGCTTACCCTTCCTGGCGCAGTGCAATAATTTTACGAGGTATGTGTGTTGAAATGGTATATTGGTGCAATGATGTGTGAACTTACCGGTTTCGAGTGTTAAAATGACACAACAGTGTAATAATATGTAATGTATACAGGTCGTGTTTTATCTCACGTGTGGAGACTGGGTTATAATCCCTTGTGAGTTCCTTGGAACACACGAATAATCTGGCCTTAAATGGGGGTATTCTTCTTTCCCGTTGGTTCCCCGATTGATACTTCCAATTTAAGATTTCGTTCAGTGAGGCGAGGTTTGTTGTGTGTGTGGGAGAGAAATGGGATTTAACGTTCATTCGGCACAAACTATGTCATTTCGGTGCCAACGTATGGTTCATTTATATGTTAATAATTCGCTTGCGCAGGAGTCTTCAGCAGTGGGGGGGGGGGGACCCGGAGAACGTGGACAAAACCAACGAGGTTGGATGGCGACCTTACTCATTCTGACGTTCAACCGAGGAATCGGAAGCACGTCAATATTATATCTAATATCAGGCCTTATGAAACAACGCGCATGCGCTAAGTAATCGGTCAGTCAGCCGTCCGTAAGGTTTATGTATTCTGGAGCTCAAACCGCCTGAACAATTTCCATAATTCAACTATTCAAGTTAAAACTATTTATATGCTTTACGTTCAAACAAACAAAATATCAACCCTGCCAGTTCTGTTTCTCACTAAATGGGTTTGGCACGATCAACTTGCACATCAGATTCGTTAATTATTAGGGTGGTGCTGAATTAGTGTCTAACTAAATATTTTTTTCATTTTCAAGTTTAGAGAGAAATTTATTGTGTTTTAGTTCAATGACTGACATCCATTGTCAAGAACGAAGTTTTTATATATTGTCACGAAGTCGAAAAATGGGAGACTGGATTGACAAAGAATAATGGCGTATTCTTATCCACCTGTAGATTAAAATAGTCGAGATTGTGTGGGTTTTTTTTTTTAAGTGTTCAGAATTTGCTATATTCTTAATGAAAAGAACAATGAAAGCCGACCACTAAAATAACCCCAGGTCAATTAAAAAAAAAAATGTAATTCCAGCTGATTCGGTTGTTAGATTTTAAAGAGCTAATTACCTTAATAAGATTTAAAAATCTAAGTCATTAAGTCAATACTAACTAATGAACACAATACAAAGTGAAGTGGTCAAAATTAGCTTGGCTTTATTTTTTGACATCATTATACGATTTCTTTAAATCACTGATTAAGTTACTCATATCGGTATAAGACCCACTGCCCTTCTTTTTTTGTTATGCCTGTGTTTGTCAATAAATTCTAGTGATTTTAATCTGGGATATCAACCCTTGTGGGGGCGGGCGTTAAGCCTTAGGGAACGTACAAAAGAATGATATTTCAGTTCATCTGTTATAATTATGTGCATCGTTGTTTATTTGTTTGTTGAAATAAATAATTCCCATTCATTGTTATATCTAATAATCACTTTTGTAAATAATCATTATTTCAAAAACAAATGTCATGGTCGGTGGTAGGTGGAAGCGGTTGTTAAACCAAGTTATTTCACACCTTTCTTTCGTAGTGTACAAGAATTGCTAAAATTTCTTGTCAACAATATCTTCGATTTTGTGCAGTTTGACAAAACGTCTTTGAAATCTACCCTCAATAAGATGAGAGCATATTCAATCATAAATTATAGATCTTAATAAACGGCATATTTGGAAAAAAATGAATATATCATATTATTAATGATTTTATGTAAATCGAAATACTATAAATTATTATAAAATAGTTTTCACTAACAATTGATACTGGTGCATATACAGAAAACCCGTTTAACAGTATAGAAATAACAAGTATTTATTAACTTCCAATAAATCCCGAGGAACTATTTATCAAAAAATGACTAGTGTCTTCAGACTAATGTGCAGTAAGTTAAGACAATTTTACAATAATTTTATTAAACACATGACAATGGTTTATGTCTGTATAAGCAGATCAATTGGATAATCGGGTCTACGACCACTATCGTTCAGTCGCTTGTAGAATCCTAACTCCCACACCTCACCGTTAAGATACTTGGTCTGAATAACTGGTGTGTGACGATGGGCTACTCTATGTTGCTCGTGAGTATAGTTAATTGACGGGGATTACCTGAAGGCGAACATTGTTTGTTATTGGTCTGAGCAGTCGAGGTGTCGATACACACGTCTTAATAACCTAACAAGTCAATTATACACCATCCTGGGTAGTAAAGGACAGATATTATATGTATAGTGTTTTAGTGAGGGTGTCCAACTTTTTTATGTGACAGTGAACAGTATTGGACATTTTAACAGATATTTTACTCGTGGACAATTTGGTGAACCGGTTTTAGCTAAGTGTGTTTTAGTGAATGACTTGGAGTATATACTAGTTCAGCGAAGATGTGGAACAAATTGATGAAAATAATTGAATATGGTTTTTAAAATCTAACGTTTATAGAGACTTAACAGGTAAATGAGATTTAATATTATCCATATCGAATGTAATTAGTGTTGATCCCACTGCTTCACACTATAAGTCGATGCCCTAGTTCTGGAAGGTTGTAAGTGCCACTTATGACCCAAATAGCTTTTTTTGCATAGGATGACTAATCACATTTAGAGGCTTCTCTTTGCAAAATTTCAGAACTGTAAGGTCGTAACTTTCACAAAAACATTGCTATTAAAATGTTGATATCCTTATTGCGTTATTAAGATTGGAATAGGTTTTCCTCTCATATCTCAAAAACTAAATCCGACAATTTTTGACACTTAAGACCTTTCAGAACTATGACATCGAAGTGTGTCTTAGTTTGCGACCGGAGACCTCGAACACACATTATATTTTCAGTCCCACTCTATCTTGCTTCCTGTATGGACGTTAGTGCAAGGTTCGAAGTAATTTTCCATTAAATTTCAGTAACAGATCACGGTAATAGACGTTACTCAGATATGTGTATATATAAAATACAATGTCCACTTCATGGATTACAAACCAAGATGGGAGCCAGGGTAAGACGCTGGCTCGCTAGTCTGGTCGTCGCGGGTTCACTCCTGGTTTTGACCGAGAAAGCTCATCGGGATTTCCCGGTGTGGTTTCCCTCTTGTCAGTGGTGCAGGTCGGAGGGCCTGACAAGAACTGCTGTCTAGCCGTTCGGACGGGACGAGAAACACAACATGTAAATGATCTATTGGTAGTTGGAATTTTATATAACAGTAGGCCGCTGCCCAGGCAAAATTTACCTCGTAGCACAATGTACGGCGTATGCCCGTCTACATTAGCTCAATCGGAGCAGAATAGGAAGACGTTAAACCTATTCCATTTTGTTTATGTTGATTACTAGCTGAAGGACACAACTCTGTTTCTTAGTCCCTTACTGTTGCGAAACCATGTCGTCTCGGGTTTGGGTCTGTGGCCCAAAGTACCAATTATACGAAATCGACGCGTGAAACACTTATGGCATTTCGTGGGAAAGAGCGCAGTTAAATTACGTAAAACCGATTACTGTATTTGACAAAGTCTGTAATATTCTAGTATTTGCAGGATATCCATCTTCGGTCGGGGCTGAAAGTCATCCGAGGCCCTAATTCGCCATGGGCCTAATTCGTTGGGGTCCCAAAATTCGATGGCCTAAAACACTCAAGGTGTCTTGCTGGTTAATTTGATACCACATATTATATTATGTGTGACAGAGCGCTGTTACGAAGCCTTATTCACCTGGGCCTAAGGCCCAGTTCGCCCTGGGCCTAGATTCGATGGTCTTAAACATTCGCGAGGTCATGCTAGTTAATTTGATACCACATATGTTGGGGGGGGGGGGGTCGGCGACGAAGCGCGGTGGGCAAACACACACACACAGAAACCTTAGATTTCCTTTAGACCCGTATGAAATTTTGGTCATTAATAAAATTGGGACATAGTTACTTGACTTCAACAGACCAAAAATCAAGCAGCTGTTTCTCTATATATTTGCACTGGGCAAGTGTGTCACGACAAAAAAACATTTTTGGTACTGATGGATATTTTTAATGATAAATTATTGGGCTTCGTCAGAAAAGGTAATAAAATCAACCAATCTGTTCCTCCAAAACTTGCACTAACTCGATTTACACTTGAAATTCCAAGCCATGTGTGAGTGTGAATGTACAGCGTAAAATTCTTTTCTTAGTAGTGATAGATATTTCTATTGGTGAAATGAGATTAATTAAGACCGCCAATTATTTGATTAACGGGATTATGTCAGATAAGACAAAGTACCATCATTAAACCATGGGAAATCTTGACTATTATACCACGTAGTAAATCTGCAATTATACAGTGTATTGTGTAGATGCTATTATTTATACTAGATATATTAATTATAGATATTAAAAGTAGCTGTATATTGTTTCTGATGTATTGTTTGTGAGTTTGAACAGGTGTAGAGGTGGGACCAGACAATACATATTAACTATTGATATATGTATTCATATATGCACATTGATTTCTAGAGAATAGACACCGTATAGTAATAAATCTAAGACATATAATGCAGTTTTAATTACTTATATTGAGTAAAAAGAAATATGTATGGTCTGATTATGTTCTTTTATTTATTACTCGGACAATGAAGTAAAAATAAAGTCCTGATCATAAGTTCACCTCTGTATTTTAAAGCAAGGTTAACACAGACACCAAGAATACCTTCTGTATATCTCTGGGTGAATGGGTCGAGGAGAACTATCATTGAGATTCAAAAATGTATTATCTTTCCACACATATCCACCCTTCATCCCTCTCCCCAAGTATTAAGAAACATGCTAAGAAGTCCCGAGTGCATGGATCGAGGAGAAATATATTTGCGATTACAGACATTTCCAATTCCAACCCGATGCATATCTACATAACCACCCCCCCAAAGTATTAAGAAACATTCTAAGCAACTATGAGTGAATTTGTTCAGAAAAAAATATTATTGACATACAAAATCTCACGATTTAGTCCAAACCCCACGACCCATATCCACTTAGTCATCCCCAACATGTTGAGGACGTATTAACACCTTATAATGTATCAATCGCCACCTTTCACCTAACGGTATAGAGGGGAGCGAAAATATAAGTAACAATAGCGTATTTAGTACAGCTAATAATATACATTAACAATAGTTAGTAATAAATAAACAAAGATTCACATCAACGAAGGTAAAGAGACAATGCCATTATACTAGCGGGACCAGTTTGGACATGAGCTTACTAATTATTGACTTTAATAAAGACCATCTTTGTTCTTAGTTTTTTAGTATCTGTGTGAAGTGTGTGGTCAGTATGGGTGTTATTGGGATTAGGGATTATGGTCTCTCCAATGACCGGTGTCAATGTCGCCCATTCATTCGATTGTTACCACAAGTATTTAAATGATCTAAAAAGTCCCTTGACAATGTACTTCATATGAATTCTCTGTTGCACTTACATGTTCACGAATAAAGATTGAGAGAGAGAGAGAGAGAGAGAGAGAGAGAGAGGGGGCAACGCCCACACGGCGTCATTTCGGAAATAATTCAATAATTTGTCCGGAAACTGCATTACCCAGAGAAAATACACGAGGTCGGATATGCAATTTATGTTTTACTACGATGTCATATGTTTCATTCTTAAAATTCCAAAAACTGTAATTTAAATTTTGTTTACATTTACAAGCCCCAAAAATCCGTCAATTTATTTTTAAACTATCATCATGTACGCATCATTAAATAAACACATAGAAATATAATTAGGTGTGTACCATTATAAAGCGTAAGATAGCCAGCTATTTAATGGCCAAAAAGACCCCTGACACAACCTGTCAAATTGTGACACTCATCTTTTATATACTGATATATATACAATAAACTGACTATGTTGTTAATAACGCTATTATATTGGTTAATAATAGTCTAGCCGTTCCATCTATGAAAACTATAATTAAAATAGCTGTAGAAAGGCACCCTTGACTAATACCTACTTCATGGTGACTTTCTAAGAAGCTATACACACTGTGTTCAAAGGGGGGGTGGTCTACAAGTTATGGTAAGTAGGGATCTCAGTGGGGAGTTAGATAAATGGATAATGCCATAGTGCTGGGCAAATATTGTTACTAAGTGCACAATATTTAAGAATAATATATAAGAGAATTCACCAATACTGTTGTTTCCCGATACTTGTGAAAATCTTTCTAAACATACTATTCTACACATATACCTACATGCACATGGTGAGCTTGACCAATAGTCGACGTATTAGAAATTTCTATCTTCCCCGTTGTTATCAGATTTTACGAAGCAAAGCGTGACCGTTTAATATTATGCATAGATGACAGGAGTGTTGTCGAACTGAAATAATCTCATAATCAATCATATTCATACAAAAGTATATGATAGGATAAAGATTTTAAGTACAAAATTTATTTTGGTGATAATGACAAGGAACATGACTCCCTGCTCAAACCCATGGGATTTCTCCAGTTTCCTACCACTGCTAAAGACCCATAAGTCCAAACTAATTACAACATTTGAATAAAATTGTACCATAGGCTAGTACTGAAATGACATAGTTTGTGACCAGTGGACGTTGAACCTCATTTCTCTCTCCCTGTGTTCTTGGTGAAGGTGCAAATTAACCATTAAGATATTATACCATGGTATTTACAGATTTCAATAATACAAATTTCGTTCTATTTTGTAGAAATTGTTATAGGAAATGAGACCAGATAAGTGTTGTCAAGATGGAGACCATTGGAATTCGATTCAAAGAAAATGAAGACCCCGTACTGACGAAATTGCAGCAGTTATTGATGAACCTTCAATTCAATAAAAAACAAGAGACAAACTTAAACAAAATACGACGCAAGTTTTATTCAACAAGCACGCCGGTAAGTTGTTTTACAAGTATTTTGGTAGACTGGCCGTGAAATAGACATGGATTATAATGTAACAGTTCTTCTGAAAGCGACAGGAGCCATACGGTTTGAGTTTTTGAAAAGTGTGAATAATCAATGATTTGTTAATGTCTTATTTTTTTACCAACACGTTTATTTCGGAAACTCATGACATGGCGGTTGTGGACCCGTGTATTCCACGAAATTAAAATTATACTTAATAGTAAAAGCCAATGCATAAAGCAACTATTGCCGATTCTAGGACTGGTTGAAGTAAAACAGGAGTTAGCCCCCTTGCATCATATTGATCCGTGTAGAAAGAACTCGGAATCAACGGAACGCGATGGTCGGGGGGGTGTTGTGGATTTACTTTCACCTCTGCTCAATGACTAGTAGTCTTAAGTTATATAAGACGATATCACTTCAGCGATATATATATATATTTCCCCTTTGGACGTGTTTTGTTGGGGGTTTTTTTTGTCTTGTTTAAATACAGAATACACCAGAAAGTCACGTAGAAATTTTTAGTGATTGCAATGCCAATTTTTGTCTTGAGATATTATTCTCATCAAACCAAACCAATCGGTAGTATCTATTGTAGTGGCACAATAAGAGTGGAATATAGCCACAAATTGAGTTTCTCTCTAAATATTTTAATTTTTTGGTGTGAAATTACCGTCTTGTATACAAGAATTCCATTTGATATTAAAGAAGTAGATGGCACTAAATGAAGCAGAAGCAAATCCGAGTACCCCTTTAACAGATCCATAACTAGTCTGTTGTCGCTAATGTGAAACATTTCATTATTCATTACAATAATATATTAGTTCGGAAGTCATATGCAACATAGATTACAGTATTTATAATGTCATGCTCCAAGAGATCTAAGTATATACACATTTGAAAAAAAGGATAATAATTAGGGTCAAACAGTACAAGAAATCCTTCAATATTTATTTAAACCGAGTTAACAAATTATATCCAGTGTAAATATTCGTAACTTATGATATTATGGCCGTCTATTATGAACCAACACGTAGTGGACCTCATTAATTCCCCACGAAACCCCATAATCCACGCCTTGTTTGTCTTATTGTTGAAAATTACCGATATTTATTATACTGTTTTTAGATACAATTTCAGGGTCGGATACATAATTTATTTAACCCGGCGTGCTTCTTCCAGTTAAATGTAGTCGCTTTCAGAAGGATCAAGCGGATTTTATTGTTAGTTTCTTTTTTCTATCATTAACCCTTTGAACACTGCTGGGAAACATCTATATCACTGCAATGAAATTGTTAGTTTCTTTTAAAGTTAAAAGGCCCGATTGAAATTGACCAGAATCATAATAGTATGAAACTTTGTGAAATACGTCAAAGACGAAAATTAGGACAAAATATCAGGTTTGTCGCATTGGGGCAAAACAATCCAATTTGTGACGTATTTGGTCGAATTGTAATCTGAGCTGAGCTTCACTAGTTCTTGAATTTCTTGAATTAACATCTTAGGATTTATAGCGAGCTCCAATACCTATGCGTTTGTTATCGTGATATGTGAACTTGTACTTAACTGTCCGACATTGATGTAGGCGTTAATGAAATTGGGGCACAAATCCCGTCATTAATACCCCCAGGTAAAATTTCAGGTCAACACCTAGTAAAAAGTTCAGTTGGTTATCACACTAGAACATCTATATAATGTTACAGTGATTGTACTGGACCTACTTGAGACCAATTGAACTTCTACTAACAAACACTGCATTGTGTAAAACAGTTCCAGGTCGCTGGATATGCGACATGAAACATACAATTGAATATTGAATTTAGATGATAAAAGAAAATTTCTAAATTACAGGGACTAGACAATGACTATCCACATAATCTAGAGATATATTGGTCATTGACATATTGACACAAAAACAGAATGCTACCAACATACTCTAGACATTGTATGAAGGAATTCAAATATTTGACGTACCAATCGCATTCTGGAGACCATGAGCCATGACTTACAATACACATTTCTGTATTCATACGTAATATTAAGATTACTTGACACATTTTCGAGCTAAATAACATCCGCCCCCCCCCCGAACCGATAAAAAAAAGGTCCAGAAAAAAACTTGGTCTCATAAAATCACAGCTGAGGTGGCGACCAACTCCCCCCCCCCCCCCCCTCAGCCACCGGACTATTCTAGTTTATAAATGCATGTTATAGTTGAAGAGATTAATATTTACCGGGTTTATGCACATGAAATGTTGCTAACATTCTGTCTATTTTCTAATCAAATCACCACTTATCATCGTATTGTACTTTTAATTTGACTACTATTAATTGGTATTATTCGAGCTTTAAAGTAGCCAAGTCAATAACTCTATATCATCCAAAGTTTTTAATATTGAAAGCAGGAATTATTTGTCAATTTGAATCAACATTGGTTTTGTGATCTTACTGGGAAAAGGTGGGCTCTAATATCCAATATTCAGAAAAAATAAACATTTTACCAGTGGTACATGAATCGTGTACAATAATCCAATTCAGCGTCATTTGTAAAAAGGGACTCGAAGAACGAGACTTTAAATATTCCGCAAGTCACATCAAACTGTGACCTCATATATCTATCTGCAGTGCATGTGCAAAAAATATCGGCATAGACTGAAATAACAGACGCTAGAGATTGCCATTCGATTGAGAATCAGTCATATTTCAATGAAAATAACTGATTTGAAATTAGTGTATAAAAACGTAAGCGATTAAATGCACATCAGTTTATATACATTCATAATACATTATCATATGCGTTGCGATCCATTTGTTTCAATGTCTATGTCCCAAATATCGGCGATTTAGCTTATTTAATAGTATTATGTTTCTTACATAAAATATCGAAAAAAGAATATAAATTGATATTCGCCACAATGTTCAAATCAAATGGATAACGTCAATAAAGCTCAGGGACAGAAAACTCACGATTCTGAAAGAGATTCGCTCAGATTTATCTTGTAGATGTATTCAACGGATGAATTGAGGGTCATCGCGGGCAGGTTAACGGTCATTTTCCCCCGGAGCATAAACAATTTAACCACAGTGATCAGATGCTATCAAGGCTATCAAATATCAATAGCTTTGTCTGTCACATGTCCGAGCATTGGATGAATGGACAAACTTGACGTTGAAGTGGCCAGAAACACGCTGTTGTTTGTATACATAGTGTGCAGTTTGTCAGTCAGCAAAGAATTGGTGGTCATATGAGATCTGTTCCCGCGTTAAACGCCTTACCCTAAACCCTAGAATTGGCCTTTTCACGAGTTTGTCGACTATTTGTCCTGTAAATACGTCAAAATTCGGCAAGTTTAAAAGGCAAACATTTTTTTTCTGTACCAACGACTGCGTCTATTTTTTGTTCTAGATTGTTACAGACTTGAAAAACCGAATTAAAATTAAGATTTCGAACATACTGTTCAAAAGTCAAATTTTCAATTCATTTTTAAAGATATAAATCGTGTGTACGACGCATACGCTTTCGTTAAGACAAGTTATCATGAATAAAAACTTTTCTGGATTTCTGGAATTCTTATCAAAAATGCAGGAACTGTGTAAACCAAAATAAAGGAAATACAGATACTCCCCACTGTTCCAAATGTTGCTCTCCAAGTTTTGTGTATACAATTATACAAAATATAAAATATTTGATGAGCTGACATTCCCGGAGACATAATTTATTATACGCCTTATAAGCATGTTCATATTTATTGTATAAAATAGACATGCTAAATGTATATATGTTGTTTGCGATATTAACCCTCCCAAGCTATTAATATCCAACCATTTACTGTTGACAGATTGCTTTCTAATTCAAGGACACATGTCGCTCCAAATAGTGCCCATTCTTTCTTTTCGTTGCTTTCTTGTAAACATCTTTTCGATAACTGGAAAATATATTGGATAAAACGAATACATGTGAATATTAAAAAGGTAACTGTACACCATTTACGCGTCATTATTTCAAAATGTTTTCGCATTCCATCCCGGTATATAATATATGCGTAGTTTCTCAGCACGATGAACCGGTAAGATGAGAGATGATGCCCCGTTGTTTGGGGAAAACAAACAAATCAAAAACAAACTTGACCAGAATGTAACAGACGTAAACAATAATATTGTATTATAAAACCTACGAGGAGCCACTTTTTCTCAATAAGTAAAATATAAACTAATTGATTTAAAGGTTAACAAAATTAATGATGGTAGGATACACATTTGTTGTGTATTTTGTACACGGTGAATAGTCCATTTTCTGATTACACCGTTTTGCCTATGCCGTTCTTTTAGGACTGCAAATTGTGACTAATGGTTTGGATTGTCGTACTTGGTTATATTTTAATTATAGGACAATAATTGTTGTTAAACTCAATAAATAAATTAATAAATGTACATTTAAAAGGTCATTAACTAATGATGGTACACTATATTTGAAACTTGGATTTATAATGACAGTTTGTTGTCCAGTCAACATTTGAAGGGTTGTGCAAGGATAACAGCATTGGTTCAAAGTTAAGATATCCTTATACCAATAATGACCACAACATTATTTATAATGGCGACCTGCTATCTTGTCTTTTGGCATGACACTCGATCTTGACGACACACCACAAGTTGTTTGACTGTAAGATGACTTGAAGTATTTGTTGAACACTGTTGACGGATTAAACAATTTATACATGACTCGCGGCTTGATGTTTTAACACAAGGTTGAACAGACTGATATCAGGTAAGAAGAACTCTGTATACCACTGAATCCGTTATATTTTTTAAATTATTAATTGTGTATATCCTTTGATATTTGATAGCCATTGTAGTTTAGTTTCATGGATTTGGCCGTGAGCTACTTATTTTTTTCTTATAAAGATGTTATACACCAATTTGCACTTACATGTAATTGTTTGTGGGTTTTCTCTTGAAATAGGGGGGTTGGGATGGCCTAGTGGTCTAGAGTGCCGCGCTTCGACCTCTAGCTGGCCGGTCACCTCTGGCTTACGGCTGTGGTTTCGAGCCCTGGTGTGAGCGTATGTGGCATGGAGATAGGGGCGCCTTCTCAACCTCGTGGGTTTCCTCCGGGCACTCCGGTTTCCTCCCACTGCTAAAGACCCCTACGCGCAAGCGAATTATTGAAATAAAATTTAAAAACCATATGTTAGTCCCGAAATGACCTAGTTTGTGTTGAGTGGACGTTAAACCCCATTTCTCTCTCTCTCTCTCTCTTGAAATACAACGATTTTAATAAATATACAATAGAGGATTGTTTTAAGTTATAATATTTGTGTATCGGACGGATATTGTTGATGTATTACACGGATATTTGTTGATTTAGAAGATTGAGGTTGTTGTTGATACATCAGGTGGATGTTGTTGATGTTGAAGGTGGAAGGTTTTGATGGATCAGGCAGGAATTGTGTAGATAGGTTGATAAGTAAGATAGATTAAAATGGAATAACAATTCACTCAGTCAATCGTTTCAAAGACTATATTCAGAATAGATTTTGTATCTATGATGCTTCAGTTTTAAGTCATTAGGATTAAGGAAAACGTACTTTCACTTTTCAGGCCGCGAGTTCACGAAGCATTATCAGACTTAAGTTAAGAATTTACTCAAAACTGTTCGCTTTACTCGGGGAATTGTGGTGTGGGTGTGTATTACCAATCGTCTTCTTGCGGAACTATCATATATTATGGCAGTTGAAAAACTCAAATCTTATTTATTCTAGTCCTTTTATGGCATTTTCGATAGTCTCCCAGGCCCACTGTACTTTCTTCATTCTTTTCATATGTATATTAATAATGAATTTATTGTGTCCCGTGTTAATAATAGAATTATTTTGCTAGGTGGGTACCCTAGTATGAATAATGTATTAGTGCTCTAGAACCAATTTTACGAAACCTAATATTAGTGTTATCAAGATACCTACATATCGAAATCAATTATGACGGATATTATACCTATACTATATGGAGACTCTATGATAAACACAGGCGACATTATTTGACAATTTTCATAATCAAAAGCTCTTAGTTTCGATTCAAGATGACAGGCCTTGTGGTAAGGTAAATATTTTGAAGTTTTTTATCGCGTAAACTCCCATACATCAATATAGATATGGTTATTAAAATATACACATACCATCCCTGATAAAGGTGCTTTAAAGAGAAGGTTGGTGTGATTTATATGAAATGTGCTGTTTGAATTCCCAAAATATTATATTTTCACTGGATACATGGATAATCAGCGGATCTACAGGAATTGCGAAGACCTCCAGTAATTACATTTTGTATATACACCATTGGCTGACTTTTTATAGTTTCGCATACAAATATTTAGTTTAAAAATTGAATGCACATTGACCATGATCTGTTAAGAGAACCTAAAATATCGCATCTTCTAACTTTTCCCTCGGATTTAAATCCTCTCCGGAAAAAAAGCATAATTTAAGTGTACTGAAGTACCAATAATGTCTTTCTCACGCTTTTAAAAAGTCACTTTATAAATTATATTGGAATACTAGCACAAACATACCCTTCAATTCTTACTGGTATAGAGTGTGGAACTACCTTTAACTTTCATACCAGTACCCAGTTTATGTGGAATACAAGTATTCAACACTCAGGAACTTGGTGCGGTTTAGATGGTCAAGGAGATCGTTCTGTAACTGAGACGCAGCAATGTATAATCCTTATTTTCGTATAATTATTCACCTGCGTTATGAATGAAAAGCTAACCCTAAAGGAGAACTAAGTTAGAGGCCATATTTTTTTTGCATATGTACACCTATATTTGGGTGGTTTTCTTTTGATCTGTTGTTATTTAAGGATAAGTATGAATATATAATATAGAGACAACAGAGTGTATTTACAAGTAATACACACGATTTTGGTTTCTCTGAACTTTTAATCCCATGCTCTTTAACAATAATTTCTATACGGTGGAATTTTTTTACAACAAGCAGTGAAAGCGGGGTACAAATATTTTCGTATCTTCAAAAGGTCAGTTGTAAATATCTTAGCCATTATTTCGTATTTACTTAAGATATTATATCTGGCGCGTAAAAGGCCATATCGAGTATGTAAAGTATCCACATTGTCCCCATCACGTATGCTATTTACTTCAGCAACAAGAGTCGCTATATGAAAGAGATTTTATATCTAAATCTTATGTTTTCATTTGTCTGTTGCCAGAAGTATATTCGACGAAAAGTTGAATGAAAAATTTCGAACAAAGGGAGAGAACTATCAGCGACACAATTCATTTCCGACAATGCGTGTTGTTAGTTATCATGAGCTGAGTTTACGTGACACTTGTACGAACTTCCATGTTGGTCTAATTGAATAGACAAACTTACTTGACAATACAAACCCGTGGAGCCGTATATTAAATGAAAACAATATCAAAAGTTTTTCTAGAAAATATTTTTAATAACGGCTATGTTGTTATTTAAAGCTTTCAAAATTAATATTAGAATATACATCATAGTTCCTTGTAATAGTATTTAAAATGTATATTTATATTAAATGACAATTTCAAGTTATTTTATCATTAATTATATTAACCTGTACCTTTGCGCATGCAATATTTCTATTAAAAGACATCAAATTGTCTGCGGTCAAATATGAAGCTGTTTTTCAATCTAAAATATTTTACAACACCACAATCGAAAGTGGTGAAATGCTTTATAGCCTTATCAAAAACTAAGAACGGTGACCAATTAAATCGACCTGTACCCCAACCCTCCCATTACTTTAAAGGCGATATTTTAGACACGACACATCAAATCAAAAAACAAGTGTAAGACAAACAGAGAGTTTTATTTTCAAATATAGATTTAGCCTGTTAGCAAAATATTTGTTTTTTTTTCTACTGAAAAAAAGTTTCGTCAAAAGTTACACCTTTGATCGTTGTATTTCAACGTTAGTTTATTTTATTCCAAGTAAAAAAAGTAAACGTGTGTTGACTTTTGCCTCTAAACGAGACTATGTGATTGTCCATTTAATATATTTGGTTCAATGTTTGTGCAAAGATTGATGTTGATTGACTAGGACTACCGGGTAACCGTTAGCTATCTGTTCGTCAATAACACATCGATGGTACTTAATCTGATGCGGCGAAAATTCATCCAAGGTCACCCCAATTAGCTGCCAGCCTTGGTGCAATTGACTCCAGATGAACAAATTGTTGGACGTTGGAGGCCAGGGAATATACGATGATTACCTTTTTTGTTAACTGAATTTGTCAGTGTCCTTAATATTAGATTTTAAAAACACCTTATATGGATATACTACTTCTGAATTTATTAACATGATACGTTTCAATACACATACAGATATTGCTTCATAATGATACCTGTATATATATATATAGATGTTAATAAATTGAGAAACAGTATATCCATGTATTTTTTTTACTTTTGTGAAATATATTACTATATGTCTTATAAGGATTATGTTGATATTAGATTGTTGGCGCCCCCATCCCACTCCATTTAAACTTTTTGATAAATGCTAATAAGAAGAAACAGCCAAAGGGTGTTAATTTTCGTTTCGAGTTCCTCTACGGTGCACTTGTTCTGAACGTAACCACAGATGTTGTTTACCCTTTGTATTTAATCAAGGTAGTCAAGGTCAAATTTCATAACTCTTTTTCAAATCAAATATCAATAACGTATTTATGTTTTGAATTCTATTTCCTGACAAATTTAAGATGTCAGAACGTGCAAATGAAAAAAAAAATTGGCGTCAAAAAATCACTTGATACCGCCGACATGATAGTTCGCCGTTGTTATCACGTGACTCAAAGCGATTCCTCAAACATTTTTCGGCTGTTTTGAAGCTTTCTTGACAAATAGAAAACTGTTGAAAAATATTAGTTTTGAAACCTTTCAATTTGCTTTAGCTGCCTTCGTGGACAATAAAATACGTAGCAACAATGTACTAAGACATTCACGTCATCAGATACTATGATGGATGTCAACAAAATAGCATTTCATACAGCCTTTAAAAATCCTGACACATATGCCAATTACGCCAGGCACGTAATTATGGTAGAAGAACATGCAAAAAATGATAATCAAAGACAATTGCGTTTGGTGTAAGGCGTGTCACAACATCGTTAGAATTGATGTTTTAAATTTCTTTTCGGAAGATATATCTGTCTTAGGGGTTTTTGGTTTTGGCTTATTTCTCATCACACAAGGTATTTTTTACTGAATTGAGAACAAAATATTAATGAAATGTAGCACCTTTCCTCGAAGGTCAGAGAATTGTTATGAATTGAAATAACGATATTTTCTCAGAGATTGAGAATTGCCAGAATTTCATTTTAAGAATTTTGTTATAAGAATTTGTTAAGGAGAAGATATTGTTACTTCCAGGTAATGACGTAGATGTGAATAATCACGTGATAATTAAAGGCATTTATCCATCATTATCCAAGCAGAAGCCAGATAATCCGAATCATTAAGACGGGTAGTATAGCCCGCGGGAGGGGGGGGGGGGTACTGATTTATTCTCCCACCCCACCCTTTACGACAACGTTAAACTGGTTCAACTATTGCCAGCGGTTTAAAACCAACTTTGTTTAGACGACGGAACGTCATTCAATATAAATACCATTCCAATTCATTTATATGCAAAGTAATATTAGGGGCCAATGGGGTGTTATATCAACGGAAAAAACTGTTTTACCACGTAAATTGATAAATGCAGAAATTATACTGGACGGATTCCCAGTTATTGTAGAATATACATACACACAGATGAGTATTTTTGATTCAGAAACTTATCGCCGTATATCAATGACGGTCGTCGCCAGGACATACTATATCCTATCAAATCGTATCTTTCTGTGTTGACACTTGGATTTCCAGATCAATGTGGGGATAACAATCGATCAACATTTATAACTCGATTGATAAATAAAGATATACGTTGTAGTCTGTGTCCAGAATTCGTTAAGTAGTTTACGAGTTTTATCAAGATTTGGAGAGTCTTCTTTAGTGTTTACATAACAATGTCTCTTGAGATCAACGGTATACATAGGTATATATTTATATATTAATAAACGAAAGAAAGGTTGGTTAAAGTAAGTATTATATTTTATGTT
The DNA here is from genome assembly GCA_948474765.1 of Patella depressa. Classification (NCBI taxonomy): domain Eukaryota; kingdom Metazoa; phylum Mollusca; class Gastropoda; family Patellidae; genus Patella; species Patella depressa. The sequence goes on from OX419721.1 coordinate 34,619,942, forward strand.
TCAATCAATTCCATGATTTGTACTGAAATATCGTTACTGGCTTTAGTGGATACAGTTTGTTTTCTTATAAGATGTCTCCGAAGAATAAAATCATAAGCTACATGTACTACTACTACCTGGTGCTTTAACGTCTACTTTCACAGACAACTACTAATGCCTGGTGCTTTATCGCAGACTATCGCAGACAAGAATGCTATTGCGTTTTATACTCCGCTGCAGTATGTAGATTACAATTACTGCAGTAGAGTATAATACGCAATATCCCAGACAGGTATGTAGGTTATAGTTACTGCAGTGGAGTATAAAACGCAATATCTCAGACAAGTATGTAGATTATAGTCACTGCAGTGGAGTATAAAACGCATTATCTCAGACAAGTATGTAGATTATAGTCACTGCAGTGGAGTATAAAACGCATTATCTCAGACAAGTATGTAGATTATAGTCACTGCAGTGGAGTATAAAACGCATTATCTCAGACAAGTATGTAGATTATAGTCACTGCAGTGGAGTATAAAACGCATTATCTCAGACAAGTGCGTTATATATTTCTCTGCAGTATGCAGATTATAGTCCAAGAACCCGTATACTATCCAACTATTGTGTATTACAAGTGATCGGCAAAGTGTCGTGTAGTGATGCTAAATAATGATGTATCATCTATTTGTTGAAATGTGCCGTTTCTATTTTGGTTTTACACACAGTGTCGTTGTCCTTTTAGTCTAACCTATTTAGAATCGATGTGGATATTTTTTTTTTGAACAGAATGTTTCAAAATGTAATTTATGTGTTTTGGCAAATTGTTGCTTGTTATTTATTGCTTGATTGGATAGAAACGATTTTTTACCTAACAGTTACAATATTTGCAACTACATGTACATGTATAACAATATGATCACCCATGTGTCCTATTCTTCCTTGTTTAGACAGGATCCACCATTATCAAATTCAAAGGATAAATAAAGAGTGCATTTTAAAAATGTCTAATTATCGGAATATAGTTTTGCCACTAGATTTTAATGCTATAGCTTTTTCACCTGTAAAATTATTATTCGACAGGTCAAACATATAATAATGTTATAAGCAATCGTCTATATATATTTATGACTATATCTTTATTTTACCATATGTACCCAATATTAAATGTTGGCTTAAATTACTTTCTATTAATTATTCATTTATGATCTCATATAATGTATCTGCTTGTTCATACAGTTATTAAAATCTTCCCTTCAAATTAAACACCCTTCAAATTTCATTTATATCAATTTTATATGTTAAGTTAATTGTTACAGTCTGGTATATTGTCTAACGGTTCATTAATTCTTGTCTCATATTCTCATCAACTCGAGAATGTTGGTTGTTCATATAAGTATGAAATGAATGACCCATTATTTTTATAGACACGACCTAATTTTATATGCCTACTATTGACACAGAATCTATTGTATTCAATTTGATGACTGAAATTGTGTGGGCAGATTTGATCTTATCTGTTTTAGGCTTTATTTAATATGTATCGTCTTACTTCGTGTATGTTCTTAAATGTATATTATTCAAGGTCCAATATTATATTTTCATATTCATGCTCATCCCCTATAATGGCATGGTAAATACCACGAGTTAAACAATCTATTTCGCGCGAAAGTGTGGCCTTGAAATTCCTCCGAAATACAAGAAATCCAGACAAGGACTTACGGGCCCATTAATACAAAATATCGAAGCAAATGGCTAGCTAGGTAATGCCTAAAACAACTTTAACAATTTAAAATCTTGATATTAGAAGTGTGTAATGTGCAGATAATCTAAAGACAATCGTAATGATTTAAACAATATTTTATTAATTGTAAATTACAGTAGGTAAATATACAAAGAATACAAGGATACGATAACAAGCTAAGCTTATAAACACCGCTTCCTTAAAGGATAGTGTAAGAGTATGTAAAGTACGTGGTTGGATGTACAAGGTGAGTCATCAATACCGAAAACAACATAACTGAGAGATAGAGATACTGGTTAAAATAAACATTTGATTTTGATTAGCAAAAGGCAATATAGCGTTTGAATCGTAATCCGTCTTCAATTGGCAAAAATTTCGAAACTACCGTGGAATCATATTCCTTAACAAGAATGTTGGACCAATATACAACCTTGAATATGGTCGCCATCATTAGAAAGATCACACACTATCTGGTGATGGACCAGCCCTCTACATGCTCTACGATAGACCCAGTGGTGGCCAGATTATATTTTCCGTGGTATTACAAATATTACTTTAATAGTTGATTTATGCATGATGCCCATAATGGGGAAAACATGTACCTTGTCATTTATTTACATTAAACATGTTCGAATTCCTTTATATATTTGCATTTGGTCATCAGTTGAGATAAGCCCACCTTTTTATTTTTTGTAAGCACGTAGTTTATTATCGGGACATTATTTATAATGATTTATATGTCTCTCCAACTCCAGAGTAACCTCGTAAACATTGCATTTATATGGTTTATAGACACATTGAAATTTAACCCATAGTCTGTCTTACCTAATGATATATATGAATATTGGAAACAACCAGGAAGCGATTCGTGAACATTGTAGGGAATGCCGTGCTGCTGCAATATGGTTACGGTTAGCAGAAAGCATTTTGTAAGTGGAAATTGCTTTGACTGAATAATAATATAATAATAATAATAATGGTTAATAATATTTGGTTAGCTACACCCCTCTGTGATCGTTACGTCTGCAGACATCTTTTTAATTGCCAATTTTGATTTGATCAGTGAGTACTTCATCATGTTGATCGGTGTATACTTAGATCGGCATTTTGATTTGATTTGTGCGTACTTTGTCATTATGTTTTGATTTGTGTGTACTTCGTTATTTTGAACAGAAAAAAATTGTTTCAAGGTCTTGGATCGCGATATCTATGTAAGTCATGGGAAGGAGTAATGGAACCCGATTAACCTCATGGGTTTTCTTCGGTTTCCACTCAGTTTTAATTGCCCTGTCTGCAAGCGAAATATCAAAATGTGTTAATCTCCGAATGGTCTATAAATAAGAAGAACCCTTTAAAACTCAAAAGTTAAAACGCGTTCATATTTAAAACTCAAAAGTTAAAAACGTCTTCATATTTAAACTGCATGACGCCCTTTAAATGTGGTATCAATCAAAATATCCGATAACTTTTTTTATGGCAACACCAGCTCTGACATGTAAGAAAGATATGAATAAACGTGATCTGAATTGACCTTCTGAGACAGTACCAAAATGACAATAAATTACATCTGATTTCACAGCTAGCTATAAATCTGCACCATAGGGTAACATCAAAGCAAAGAGTCGGTAGGAATACGGTGTTGACCAACAGAAACCTATAAAGTTTCTTACTGTTACAAAGTAGATGAGTTTAATTTAAATACGATATGAATACTAACATCAATAAAGCTTACCGTTAAAGAAATATCATAGCTTTTATATATTAAAGATATTTATCACCTTAACATTGAACCACGACCTCGTATCAGTGGCTGAAATAGAGTAAGTTTAAGGGAATTTTTTTTCATGTATAAAACGAAAAAAGAGTCAATCAAGATTGTAGTATAATTCGAAGGAAGACATGGTTTAAGCCTTTCTTGACCATCAATGCAATATATAAGAGTAGAAAGAGATCATCGACACTGGCTAGGTTTTGTTCTGTGATATTTTTAAAAGATATATGCGTAAGAAAATTTAGCTTTGGTGTTTTAGACATTGGAACGCACGTCCAAATAAACTTATGTAGTTATCGAGCGTATCCTGATGCCACCAACCCTTTGAAATGTTTTTACTTTTACGTGCTGAAATTTCAATCTTTAGTTAATTCGTTATTTGATTACTTTACTGAATGCACTCAAATTAAATCTTTCATTTTGGTTATTATTATACAGTGCTTTTAATTGAATGTTAGATTCTTACAGGTGATATCTTGACCCTCTTTGTCAGTTACAGCTTATTTTAAGTATATCGCCAACATAAACAAATCGTAAACATAAGCTATTTTTATTTATATTGACTATTATGGGTAGATATTTTATTAAGAGTAACAGTCTTCGGGCGCATTCTTTTAGCTGCGAATGATACTTAAATTATGGTATCGTAATTAGGTCAAATACTTGAACTCCACTCTGAAGGATCATAAACCTTTCAATCATCTCGGCAAAATATGTAAAAAGTTATTGTTGTCAAATAGTTCAACCTTTTTCTTTTATCTATCCTGTGAACTTTCTTCAACTTTCACACTTATAATTCATTTAAGACCGTTATCTGCATTAATCAAGCTAAGATACATGTACAGTGTAGATTTATTAAAGATAAAATATCAATAAAATGATCTATTCGTTTGATTGAATAAAACAAATATAGATTTATATTCTGATATTCAAAGAAAACGTTTTCTTTTATAAACCATTTTCAAATTTTAAGACCTCCTCGATCAAATGAACATTTCAAACGATAATGCAGCATGTAAGATGATTTTGATAGTACATTTCCCTTCTTTTGTAAACCATCTACCCGAACTGTGAATCTCTTCTTGGGAATATTCTTTTCAATTGCCTTTGTACATAAAAAGTTTTAACACTATCTGCACAAAGTTTACATATCTTCCTGGTTCATTATTTTCAATTACTAAGATAAGAATGATAAGGTTATATAAATTTTATTGCATAATAATTTTCCACAAATTTTAAAAATCCCCCTTGTAACATCCTATTCAATTATTTATATAATAACAATAACGCATTTGTAATTGCAGATGAATTACATTATGAAACCCGAATCACGTGCTCAGCTTTATTATCACGTCGTGATTATCTCAACAGAATTCGAAATTAATAATATAAAAAGGAATAAAGTAATAACCCAAATTATTAAATATTCTGTACATTTACATACTAATAATTCTATTTTTTTATCAATGAACTGGAGTTGTACATCGCCATGTCCGATCTACGGTTAATGGTCACGTGGATACTTATACTAAACAGATAATAAGGTGTTTAACATGCATTGAAATATACCTTGCATTAACAATGGATTGCAGATTCGCTCTAGGGGTCCATGACCTTTCAGACTTTTCATGATTAATCCGGGCCAAAAGGTCAGTTTTATTCGAGAGGTCACCATAAATTTATGGCCGCACTGAACATGCTTATGTTATATATGGTCAAGTCAACATGTGATTCATGTGTTAAGGACGGGAACAGGGTGCAGACCTTAGTCCAGCTCAATTAATACAGTGTATTAAGTACCCGATGATTGTTGATTTATGTTTTAAAATCTATGTTTAGAAGTTATCTACTACCCTACTTAATCATTAGACCTATCAACTTGCAAATAGTATTTAGTACATGCACATGTAGTAATCGTTACGTAATGACCTCGGTGTCTTAATACTAGTTACTCGGTACTCTTTGAAGCATTATTTGTACATATATAATGTATTTATTCTTTAAAAATGACTGTTACGCACCATTCTTGCAATATTCATTAATGAGCTGCTACAAGTCACGGTCTCGAATTCTTCCTGGAGAAATATCCCAAGAAATTGTAATATGTTTCAGTTAATATTGTAGTAAGCTTACTGTAAAGGTTGAATGGATCATAGACTCAAAGAAATAAAATTAAATGAAATGGCGTTTAACGCCCTACTGTTCTACTCCGACTAGGATAATGAGGACGGGTATATTCGGTATTGTGTGCCATTAGGGGAATTTTGCCCAGACATCAAATTCCAACCGTCAAGTGTTTTTTTTGTTACGTGGTCGCCATTTTTCTCCTTGACCTCAGTTTTTCGTCCCATCCGACCGAGGACTCGAAGAAATAACTAGAAAAACGATTCAGTGGCAATCTGGATGGACTGTTAACCATGAAAAAGACGAAACACTGCATAATAAAAAAAGACCAATGCATAATTCTTGCAGGAAGGAGTTTGTTATAACAAACTTATCTTTATGAATGTTGCCTGTATCCAATTACATATATATTTTCTGTGTGGGATGTAGTTTACTACATATACTAAATTACAAAGTCATAATCAGCAAAAGCCCAACTTTCGCATTGTATTAAACATCCCCAGATGACTGTCGGGAACTTTAGGCTGAATACTTATTATTTTTGGACCAGGACCTAGTCGCTAACTGCAGTGACTCATCAGCTGCGTCTTCTTGGGTGACGCTCTTCAAAAGCCCAAGGCTCCGCCAATTCAAGTTCGATCGCCATGAAAATTGGCATTCTTGTTTTTTGAACAGTTCTGCGTCGATTTGATGAATTTGGTGAATTAGATTTTTGAGTTTCATCCAACAACATCGCCAGTTCCTGGTCCATAGTACGATCGTACTTGATTTACTATAGGTGACTAACTCGATAAACCAGTACGTGCTCATTTGGAGAAATCATTCTCAATTTTCGTATATGACTGTCTGATCTACATGATGATTTTCAATAAAGTTATCAATGATGATCTATAACAACTGTTAGTTATATTAAACGTTATGTTGATTACCAAATATCCTGACATGTTGCTAAAACTTTGAAGAACACTATTGCGTATATATTTCCGATCCTTTTGAAATTAATGGCATTGAAAACCAGCTCACTGTAAAACCCCTCGCAACGACAGAGATGTTTGGGCTCCTGACTCAAAACATCCACACACCATTGACTTTTCGGTACTCTGAGTTTTTAGCGTCACGTCGACGGAGCGCTTTGGGCTACACATGTATTGGTCCTATTTTATTATTCTAAGATTAGTAAAATTACTTCCTTCGGGCAAAAGTTGCAATGCAATTGTTTTATGGTATTCTATTGTTATTTATTTTGTTGGTTTTTTTTAAATGGAGTGGGTGTAAACATATGTCGCAAATTGCCCAAAGAAATTTAGTAGCCTCGAACATTGAGTACTCCTTACCCCAAAATACAAGTCAAACATGTATTTTGTGATTGATTGTTTAATCACGTGACTAATTAGTAATAAAGGCGCATACTTTATATGAACACTGACCATATTTTGTTTTTAAAATTGGAGACGTCAGCAACGTTGGGGTGGCATAACGTCTTACCAGCGACGTCTTGTTTCGGATTTCGGTGTAAAATGTTAAAAATCAACACACTTGGAATTCACTGCCTGATTTTGCATCTTGTTTGCTGGTTGGAGTCAACTGTATTTCTCTCATAGTACACTGCGTGTAGCAGATGCGTAGGTCGTTAAACCCCTTCGGGTTACGTTACTGTTCGTTTCGCGTAGTAATACCCTTAATAAAAACACTCAAGACAATAATCAATTTAATAATTGGAGACTGATATGAGTTGTTAAACAATGGAATACAAGTAAAATGTAATTATTATGTCAAAGGTTTGATTCATCATGATAGATATGCCTGGTGGATATATAATATTTCTTCTTATGTAGTTTGAATACTAATGGGAAATGTCAACAATTTTGAGTAATTTTATACGCGTTCGCCATGGGTTATGTCATTGAACAAATAAGGGTACCGTATAATTTTGTAACCTTTTATTATTCTCAAATTTATCATTTCTATATATGGTATTATTTGCAAATTTTAATATTATTGGGTGAGTTTTTTTTATTTTTTCGTTAGGCGTGTGGGGTGGGGCCACACTTTATTGTTTACGGTAAACTAGTATTAATTAAAACGTATCTGGAATTATCAACAAAAATGCGTGTTACATGACAGCATTTCCCACTTCAGTAGTCAAAAGAAAAAAAAAATCATTGTAGTGGTAACAACTCCCTAGCGTGCATGGTAAATATTTTAGATAAATGTTGATTTAATAACGTTAGGAAAAACTTAATCAAATATTTATTCTGACTTGGTCTGGATATAATATGTCTGACTGTTTAAAGTATCATTTGATCAAAAACAATCATGGATTATAAACGTTTGTTTATTTCAGTAAACACCTTAGATGATATTCTAGATTATCTCTCAAGAAAGCCTCGTTAGCCATATTTTGTAAACCTAAAAAAAATCTCCAATGTTGTATTTGCCGATCGGGTGATTAGCATATATTTGTATATATATAAGGTAGATCATAATGCGACTTGACAATTAAGACTTCTACTTTGTTTTACGAGGTCTTTGTTGTCGTAGTCGAGATTAAACAGTCCTATGTGACATCGAATTTGCCATGCATGAATGAGCTGGTTAATGACGGCTATTTGGGGTCCTGAGAAAATCCCCTGTCATCTGAAGTGTAGCGTGAACGAGGCAGTGAAAGGTTTTGGTTGTGTTATGTGTTGAACACAAACTCACGAACTACCTTTAACAAACTGGGATACAAATTCAAACTGAGAAAGTTACATATAGAAAGAAACTTGACTGTTTACTGTGAGTTATAAGTGAATAATAGACATTGATTAGGATATATAGATTGTTTGTGATTGACAGTAATTGTTGAGTGTACATTATTTAAAAGGTAAGTTTATATGACGTTACTTTACCGTTTGATTTTTTCAAAAATTTCTTATAATATTTGAAAATGTGTGACGTATGTAGACTTCATAGATGTAAGGAAACTACGTGTATTGCGTAAAACTGGATTTTCTTGCTCAAGAAAGTAAATTATACTTTATGTTGTATATTTGCGTAAATGATGCCACAGGTATGATGCACCTCCTCACGCATACATGGTGTTTACGCTCGTTTCCTTCTGTTGTCTTTACATTTGTTAATCCTTCCTTATCTGTGGAATTTATCACAGGGGTCTGCATATTTCAGATACTAAAATAATGAGTTTATATTAATCTATGCTTTCGTCCCTTATATTTTTCGGATGAAAAAATATAAAATTTTCCACAGTTTAATTCAGCATCTCCATTATCAACGGTAGATACCCCACCCCGCCCCTCTTGGATTAAATAGGATTATAAACAGGCACATCAACAGATTCGTCAAAAAGTATCTAGTTGTCACTATCGGGCTCTGCCAGTATCCAATATTTATTCGGTTGTGGATACTATTTGGACTAATATTCATTTTCAAAACCTAATTTAATAAAATATTTTGTATGTGATTGAATAATCCCGAATTCACGATTGGACGTGTATAGTAGGCTATCAAATAAAACGGTTTTATTTACATGTCTGTACCCTGGACAATTTAAGTTACGATTTGTCACCGTGGTATACTTTGAATGTAAATCTATTACAATATCTACTAATACGACTTAATAATAATAATAATATATAGATCATAACATATATACTATTCTTAAACACATTTTTATGTTTTATATAATGCAGTATGTATCACTGAACATTTAGGTTACATATACATGTGCCTTTTTCTGTTCTTAATAACACGCAAACATTCTTATTGACTGTCTCATCGTAATCATAATACATCGTTGATTACATCAAAGAACGATGTGTTTGAAATACTTGAATAGATAAACATGATACGGCCTTTTAAATATAATAATTACATGGGCTTGACATGATTCTTTTTACTTACATTTTATCTTTATATACGTATAAATACCAGTCGAGTTATATTTATCAATGAAGTTCGAACAAAACAATTACGCAGTGAGTGCAAGATAATTCAGGGGTGTGATGTATATATAAAAAGGCTTTCTTTACGTTAAACCATAGATCATTTTACAAATAGTCATTTATTAATATGGAACTTTGTTCTTTATAAGTATTAACATCTTCAGTTTAGATTTACCTCCCCCCCGCGCTTTCTGTTTAACCTATATACCACCTGTGCATTGTACTGTTACGTGTCTAGTTTCATGTACAATGTCCTCCGTGTACCTGTTGTTTGATGTAAGATTATAAGAAGTCAATTAATTTACTTCACTCAGGACCACAGTTCATATAGCCCATGTTGCGTAACACGTGATAACCACGCCATTTACATCTACGTTTAATTATTCTGAAGGTGTGCGAACCTTTCGAAGGCGTCTTCCTTTGGTCCAGCAAATTTCAAGTACGCCCACGTGTTACCTTTTAGTATCTGTGGGGTCTAACCAACCAGAAAGGACATACAAAGTAAGCAGACGTGTTGTCCATGACGTATCAATTCTACCATCTTGACAAACAAAACATGCCAGGGTATCTTGTTTATCAGTTATTCTTAAATTAACGGGTGTGCCGTCATTAAAATTGACAGTAATGACACTCGCGTACCAGAAATTAAATTTTGATAACAGAAGTTCCTCGCAGTAGAAATTAAAGAGCATCGAACCGGAAAACGAACTCGTTCACAACAAAATATGCCCATGTGTGGCGCAATGTTACTCACAGTTCGGCTGTATCGAAATTAACTCGCTGGATCCATTCATTTCACGCTGTGCAAGCAAAGTAGTTTCTTTTTAACAGCCCATAAACCAAATTCTTACATTGCTCTGGCATAATAGACTATCTTTACGATCACAACAATTAAACTGGATAACAATAAAACTTTGTTACCACATCCAATAGAGACTTCGGTAAGTGTTAATGAACTATTGTTATGGAGTTAGAGGAATAGAACTAGGTTTAACTATCAAGTACTTATGTTATCATATACATGTAAGATATCTAAATCAATTTTATGCGTAATCCTAGTCATTTTCTAGTCGTTAATACTATTTCATTTCTAGATACTTGATTCATTGCGTTCACGATCTCCAAATAGAAATTTACATTTAGGGTATATATGAGTAGGACTACTTGATTTCGATTTTTATTATCACATACATGTACTTACTTCGTTCCCTCTGGCGCAATATGGCCCGGTTGGTGCTGACGTGCCATAAAACCACATTTCATTTCATTTACTTCGTTCCAACAATTCAACGGATTTTTCTCGTTTTTTAAAAAGAAGAAAAAAACATGTAAGAGGATTATCATGCCGTATGTAGAATTATCATTGAAATCTTTTCAAATGTGTCATAAAATTTGTAATAGTTTAAATTTTGATGTATAAAAAGTAAACTGAGTGAAAAGAGTAAAATAGTTTGCTTTAATTAATCAACTTTAAAAAAAAGTCTTTTAAAAGGCGAAATAGTTCAAATATAAGTTAAGTATAATGGTGTACACTTTAAATCTATCATCACACTCATGAAAACGTCTTGAACATGAAATGAGTTGGTACTATTATAACGCGTATCCAATTGAAGCATCTCACGCTTTCAAAAGTGTTCTTGTGGTTGCTAGCTCTTAAATATATTCTTTTGCCACTGAAGAAGCCGCCGTTCAAGATGATCCTTGAGATCAAAGTTATTTTGTACTGACCACTTTCTCATTAAGGCTAAAATGATTTCGATTTGTAGACGTTAAACATTCGGAATCCAAAATTAAACATTGAATTAACAAATTGAATACTTCGCCCATCTTTCACAATTAGTAATGGTGGATACCTATTCCAGGTGCATCCCTTAAAACATGCCCGTTCTTGATATAGGGAAGCCGTTCGTTTACTTTTGTACTCCATCCAAGAACGATGGCGCTACAGGTAAACAATTAACGTTATTTAAACACTGTTGTTTGGTCATGCATAAATTGGATACTCGAACAAAACCGAGGGTTTTCAGTAGCTTTTTGCTCGAAGGTCCCCCTGTCAGTTTATCAAAACACACTTGGTGGGAAGAGAACAAATTTGAACGAATGACAAGATAAAAGTTGGTATATTTGTCACGTTATTGCCGATTGTGATGTTTGTCATTGTCCAGCCGACACCATAGTTAAGTCATTCTGACATCTTCGGTGGATTCAATGTATGCCCACAATTTCGGCTTATTTTTGGGAACTGTCTAATGTACACTAACATGAAATGTATGTGTGAACTTTAAAACAGCTTTATGATGTGAAAACAAATATTGATATTTAAACGGTTACAGCATCAAAGAAATTTTAAAACACAGATGCCCCACTTCTTTGGTGATGCACCACATTCTATATTGACACAGTTTTTATGCACGATTCTCGCGCCTGCATTTCTGACATCACAAACGTAGCACGTGAGTAGGCAGGTCTCAGTTCCCTAGGGACCACAAACACCTTTACTTAGAAGAAACAAAACATGCCCTAACATTTATATTTAGTTCCAGATGAATGTCTAGGTGTTTGTAGAAATGAATTATATATACACGAGGCATTGGGCAAGGAAACGGAACATATGGTTAAGTCGGCTTTCTCTAAGGGATCCCAAACACGTTTTCATGAAAAACACAAAACTACCCTGAAAGGTTTTTTTCATGAGGAGATGGATATAGGGAATGTTGTCTAATATGTATGGAACAACATTAGAAAAATAAGACAAATGTAACATATGGTATCGTACCTAAAACCCAAATTGTCATTAATGTTCATTTTAATACTGAGGATGTGTTTTATTAGTTCGTGTGTAACTTTGGATAATAATTGAAAACATGGATCGAGGCGGGATATCATTTCTAAAACATTCCAGGGTCATCTTACCATGTAAATATTATTCAAGCACGCGAGCTGTACCGATTATATTTCATATTCCGACTTTTAGCTGGCCTATTATTATCTAACTTGAACACCTTTTTCAAATTAAGTCACATATTTTCATATTATTCTCACTTGGTTGTTGTGTTCAAAGTGGACTATCGTAAATCTGTGTCCATATTGTCTGTTGAGTAATTGTCGCTGTAAGGAGGTAATTTGGCGGGTTTAGTGTAAATCGGCTATTGAAATGCTTGGTCTAATGGTATTTCGCAAAAGGATCAAGAGGGGATTCAAGCTTGATTAAGACAAGGTTGTCCACAGTCTACTGGCTATATTGTTCTGCTTTAGCACAACTGTGGGCTATGGTGGTCCGATCAAGAAATTACTAAAACTAATATAAAACCTTTCGTAACGTTCCTCACAGCTTAACGGCTCGGTTACGTAAATTATCGCCCTTGTCGACAGATAATTGGTAATCGTGACAAACATGTATGAATGTTTGTCCCCTGGCTATCAACTTTTACATACTTGAAAATCAAATCACATACCTGTCCAATCAGAACATGGTGATTTTAATTCCGTGCATTTAAAAGTGTGTGTAAAACGTCATTAATTTTGCACTAATTAAAATTATGGCAAATGAAGAGCCTTTAATCTCGACATCTCTTGAAGTTCCTTTCTTACTATGATTAGAGAAAAAATAAATTTTACATAAATATAACTGATTAAATTTTAATGATAAAGCAAATTAAGAAGATGCTATCGTTTATCTTTGAAAATAAAAACCTTATTATATGTGGTTCAAATAGTTTCACGTCCGTTACAAATGTTGTGGAATTGAATTTCACAAAAAAAATGACGGAATATATTTTAGTTTTATGGAAACCCCTATCGTGTTTTAAAGCAAACAAGGTTTTGGGTGGTTAGAATATGATAATATCTTTATCCAGCTGATTTTAATTTTACGGAAAGAAAAATACCACAAAAGAGTAATCCAAAACAAAGAGTTTTCTCTTGTTCGCCATACTTACCCCTCTTCATCAAATACCACATTGTCCAAAATAAATATCATTACCCTTAATACAAAGGCTAGACATAATCGTAATATTATCAGATATTTTATATGCAGAGACGTAGGTCATGTGGTTTAAATAAATATGTCCTTTACAGCTCAGACGGTTATAAGGATGTGTGTTTGCTGCCTCTATCGCCACCATTTTTTCTAAAGGGACTATGCCATATTTTAATCAAGCCATGACCGAGAGCGTCAATGGGGGTTCTTTTTATGGAATGTAATATTTACAAGATACTTGTGGGTATTGCAGATGTTTTTTTTTAACAGTATATTGTACGTGTCAGTCGTGACTTAACGACAGCGAATTCGTGAATTAAAATGTCCAATTAGACCGATAAGTAGTTTCTTTACGTCATTTATGCTTATCAGGAAGGCATAGTTGTGCAGGTGGGACAATACAACGCATCTATAGTGGCATGACATGACCAGAAGTTACATAGTTTAGCCCCTTTAAACTAGAGTTTCTATTTGAAACGGATTTACAATTCTACGATATAGTTGCATGTTAAGTGTCAGTGTCATGTGACTACGTACAATAGTTTACAAAAACATAAAGAGGTCAAGCAGAAAGTGTTTGAAAGTTTGATCATGGTACCCATCTGAGACGCTCCGTCACGGTATGACGTATATAAAACCCCTCTAATAGGAACGGTTGAATTATTACAAAATATAAGCCGCTGTCGGATTATTATGACGTGGCTTTCAGTGATCTCGGTATTAAATTATATCTATATTCACACTTGGTTTATTTTCAATAAGTTATGATGGTTGACTTCTCATGTATCTGTTGCGTACAGGGGTACGCTTTGACACCTCATTTAGGGAATTTTATTTCTGTGAATAAGATGGTTTTTGTGACCTCCGATATTTAAGGTACTGTGGACTGTTTAAGGTAACTAAACATGTGTTTTGACAAAGGACCTATGTTAGTTATTGTTTTGAAGAAAAAAAATAAGTTTTATTGTGTACAAATAATCTATTACCGTGACGTATGTTGTGTTTATTTATCACATGTTTTACTTATTTTTTCAGTTGAATAAGTGTAATAGCAACAATGAAGACGGGGATCATGCAGATTCTATACGGTTAAATTTAAATACACGACTAGGAAGCTTTTCAGATTATGATCGTAGATCGTTGAAAATGAGTGCTGACGTGTTTAACCTTTTGGATGGTACGAGGAGCAGTAAACGGAAACCGGCACCCCTACCCCCAGTAAGTCCATACTCCTCGCGAGAATCCCGACATGTCTTGGCAAGTGAATTGACACAGTGTGATGTAAAAGGCTGGTTGGTGGATGAAGTTCGAGGGCTGAATGTATGGGTTGTTGTGGCGGATATGTTATTTTGTGTCTTTGATTCTGATGAATCGGAAATATCTCGTAACGTGGTGATGCTCCCCGGTTGCCGAATACGTCCCGTGATATTCAAGAGCGCGCCTCCTGATGTGACAGATAAAACGAGCGCATCCGCCAAGACAATCACGGGTATTGACAAATACCAGTTTCTAATCGATGATGTGAGTACAAAGCGTAAGTTGTTATTTGGTGTTAATAACAGAAGTGATTTAGGCATGTGGTTAGACGTTTTAATAGAAGCTGTGAGCATGGATCTCACCTTCGATGCAACACCACGTTGTTCATCTGATTCGTGTGTTCCGAACGAAGAATGCTTTCCTGCGTTAGATGCTAATTCTAGTTATCTACCATCCCCTAATATACCTCGTAGATCCACCATATCGCATTTTGATAACTCGCTCTTGAAGAATGGACATACCACTTCGTTGATTGATATTCGAAGACGAATGAAACGGGACAACGACACAGCGAAGCCCCAACTACAGCAAACGCCTTTGAAAGCGACACATGACTCTATTAATACACCGATATTAGCTAAGAAAAAGGGACTCTTTGTGAATTTAAAATCCTTTGGAAGTTTAGATAGCTTACTGAAAAGGCCAAAACGATCGCGGAGTGCTGATGATTCTGAGATTCCCGAAAGACGATCTTTGGATGAAACAAAACACTACACACCACCGTCACCCAGTGACTCTGATGGTTCCAGTGCTAGCTGCTCTGCTGTACACTCCAGATTTCCGGTACTTGAAACCGGAAGCATGTCTAAAGGCATAGGACCGGTTGTACGTCGACGAGTGTCTGATATTAAAGACAAATTCTTCAGTGAGGGAACTGCTTTTTGTGGAGCACCAGGGGTAAAGTTAAATGAATTGTTTGCCGAGAAAATGTCAGGTTTTTTACAATATCGTGTCATGATGAAATGGATCAAAGTATGGTGCATCGTGGCTAGAGGATGCTTTTACGGATTTAAATCTCAGGATCCAGACGAAACACCAATCGTTGCCGTTGTTTTAAAACAATGTATGGTTAGCTACGAAACGGGCCCTGTGAAAGCTAATAAAGAACAATATATACTAAAACTTTCTCAACCTCATTGCAAAAGTATATATCTTTCCGCATTAAGTGATAAAGACCTAAAACTCTGGCTACATCAATTGAAAATAGAATCTTGTGGTGTACAGGCCGACGACAATATAAGTATTGAAAACTCTTCTGAATGTACGCAAAGTTATGATAGTGCTTTCAGTAATGTGTCGATGGCGTCGAGTCAAAATGAATTTAATGATAAGCTGAATCAAGCGGGTGCCAACGGAAACACTGATGGATCACCACCACATGACGATGTCTTCCACAACGATTATTCACCAGAAGAATGGGACACTTACAGCAATGATTCCCAGAATGATACCATATCTGAGCTTCATGACCCCTTCTCCCGACCTGAACCCATGCTGACTCTCAGTGCCAGAAAAGAGAAGGGCTACTTGCTACAAGCTATTCGATCTAAGTTTAAGATGGTTAGAAAGAAAAGTCTACCAGAACCCATTATGGAGAGGGAACTATCTTTCCCGGAAGGTGGTGCCATATTAATGGTAGATGGTGATGATACTTCTGGAAAGTACAAAAAGGTAGGGTTAAGAAAATCACATTCCTGTCGTCCATTACGCTATAAGATATCTTATAAATTAATTGCAAATTAAGCTTGCGACTAACTAGACAAGTACCTTGGTTTAAAATACGCGCAGGAGTGGCATGGGTGTGTAGTTCCTGTGTCATAGCAACATATTCTCTATATACATAAAATTTATGATACATATCTTAAGGCAAGTTCGCTTAAAAACCTGAAATGAAAGAGAAAACAATTCTTATATTGTAGACTGCACTCTATTTAGTATTATTGTAATGGACCTTCCTTAAGAACAATAAAATTCTCGTAACTTCAATCACTCGAACAAACAAATGTCTAATACTCTATTTTCTCAATTTCAATCTGGAGTTATTTGCCCTTAATACGTCTCTAATGCTTGTTGTATATATTGCGCATACTGTCACCTGAGTAGTTGTGTGCATGTTTAGCGGATTAAGTTAAAAGTTTGTATGTACATAGGTTATGTTCGTATATATCTTAGACTAAAGACAGGGATACAGGTAGGTCTAAATAATGAATCTGTGATAATTTGAAGATTTTGCATCCCAGTTGTTCAGTTGACATGTCAACTGAACGAGCATTCAAGTGTTTACACGGACGTGCTCGGTCGGTGTTCACAACACATTTTGTCGAATAGAGCCAAATGTGTGATTCGTGATCTCCAAAATTTACTTCGTTCACTGTTTATTTCCTATATCTAGTATTAACAATGTATATGTTGTGAACACGCAATTCTCTTCAAATTGAATACAAGTTTTATTAAAAGTGTCTCCACCACATGGATTACAAAACGCATTTTTTCGTTTGATCCACATATGTAGTGAAAAAATGAAACCAAAGAAATAGGGAAGAACGGCTTTGAAATTGGAAAACTTTTGATCATAAAAACTAAAATAACCTTATGTTAGTCCAAAAATGACCGAATTATTGTGTGAAGTGGACGTTAAACCCCATTTCTTTTGTTTATTTTTTCTTCTCTATGCATGTAATGTGAGTTGCGTACAGATTCGGGTACATAGCTACTAGATTGGAAACTTTGTGAATGTTATTAAACCGAAAATCTATACATACCAAAACATTGTCTCATATGAATCTTATTACAAAAAAATAACATTCTTTATGGGAAAATTGTTCTCGATCAATCGTTCAAATTTTGCTCAAAATCGACAATAAAACAACAAGATACAGCCATTTCCGTGTGATCAAGATTTGTAGAAAACTTTAGAAATTAACATTGGAAGCGAATATTCAATAGTTGTTGAAGCATCCAGGATTTGTCGTTGTTTTGATATTTGCAAACTATCGTATAATGGAAGCATAGAGTATCTTAGGCGAGTCGCAAACATTCATAGTGTTGCATAACAATCAACCAAATTTACACCCTTTCTTAGAAAACGAAATGTTCACCGTCTTGTGTAAGGCAATCTCTGTAATGTCAAAAGATGTACTTACATTCACCTCTCATCCCAACAACGTTTTTTTTTCAAATCTTATTTACAGAGGAAATTACCTCGAGTTATTTTGTTGTCAAATTCAACAGAATACGCATTGTGTTTTGTACTGATCATTCAATCAGATAACCTTTTGAATAGGTTATTCCCTTGTAAGTAATTTGGGATGTTATCTATAGAATGAGAAGTGGTACAGGGGGTTTTAGAATAAAGTAAGCATTCCCTACCCCGTGCATGACTAGCATCACACCTAGCATCTAATGCACGATCGCCTCATCCTTCTGTAAGGGTACGAGAGGAAAAATGTCATTTTGCAATTCATGACATGGAAACATTAGAAAACATATTTCCTATCATTGATTTTTTATTATTTGTCACGCCACGCAGACAACCTAAATAAATCAAAAGTGATATCAGGTGTTCTAGACACGAAAATCACCCCAGTTTGGTCAATTGGAACGGTATTTAAACATAAGCAGGTAAATCACCAATACGTTCAAAATACACGTTAAGTTTGAAGTGGGAAACGTTTTATATATTAATTATGAGAGTAAATCTGTATGATTGTGATCAAGATTATAGTGTCAACTATGCTTTAGACTTGAGTTACATGACATACTACATTATACTACTAGCCTATATTCAGTAAATATATATTATCTACTTATATAGGTTAATGGTATGTAGATATACAAGTTATCTACATATCGTGTAATCACATACTATTGAAATCACAGACGCAAAAAAAATACCCACAAACGACACTAAAAACCCATTTAGATAAATAATGTAAATATGTCCTGTTACTGGCCTCCGATATATACGGATGAAAATAAACAATATAAAGGGAATCCACAATGACATTAACATAGAAACAATTTAGGTTCACTCCCCTGTACATTCCAGCCATTATTATACCCAAATCTCACTTGATCTTTTCACTTAGCATCAATCACTTAAACTAGGTGAGATGCTGTGTGACGCTGGTCTTTTTTTTACAATTGACAATATCCGTGTGTGGACAGCGAACACCTCAAACGTGTGAAGTACCTCGCTGCCTTTTATCCCTTGCATGGACTTTATGCTTATAATTCTGGATTTCTGAACTTTAATTCATCAATGTTTGTGATGTTTAATAGAAGCATGGGCCGGAGAGTTCGGATAAATTGGGTAATTATCATTTCAAACTTTGGATTTGTAGGATTTTTATTTTTATCGAATGGATGTTCATTCAAATTTTAGTTTTGTATATTATATTAATGTGTAAATATTATTGCATGTCGATATTTATAATGTTTTATATTATGCGTACTGTTTCTTGTTTGATGTTGACATTTTATTGGATATCTGCCAAAGAAAGGTAGATACACTTTCCAATGATTTCATCAGGTCTTGATCAGAATATGGCGGCTGTTTTCAGTCATGGTGCTCAGATTGTGACTGTGGGTGTTATCTAACAATGATACTTCTAAATGGATTAACATAAGGTATATTCGTATTGCAATAAATCGTTAGTGGAAAATAGGAGAAACCTACCAGCGACCCTACTCCTTGAAGTACTTGGAGTAGATGTTTAGTTAATAAACAATCGCAGACTTTCCATTTACAAACTATCCGGCACAGACATTAGGTGTGCAGTTATTGTGGACGCTAAAGCGCCAACAATTTCTTTCAGTTTTAATCAGGTTGTCAAAGCATCAATACCCTGCATACAGTCAAATTCATGCTGTTAGGAATTATTTCCCAGCGTTTTTCACGAAAATTAATCTAGGATTTTTAATTCTTTAATAGAATTTTCGCTTTCTATAAAAGACGAAAGGTGTCAAACATGACCAAAATTTGCACTATTGAATAATAAATTGATTTTGAAATGTGATGACACTTTGGTTTAGTGCTGGTGTATTGAAGGGTTTCGGGATCAAAATGGGAGTACTTGAGTGCAGGTCGGTGTCAATTTTTATAATTTGTGGCTTTACAGTCATTTTAACACGATTATCGTTATTCAGTTGCCCATAAAATCTTGTCATTTTTGGAGATAATATGGCCAAACATACCCATTAAATACTGATTAAAATGAAGAGATGTCGTGTCAATGACCGACCTGTTCTAACCAGACACCTAATGTGTAATAGAAACCGTTTCCCTATTTAATATTGCAATTATCGTTGAATGATATATGCAACCTGTTGGGTCATGGGTAACTTTTGACCCCGAAGAGTCTAACCACTGACCCTTCATTCATCAACTTACTGATGACAGCCCGTTGTTCTTTTTACCTTACGATGCCATAAATCTAAGAAAAAAATGTAAATTGTTGTAGTTATAAGATCTAGGCACACACGAACCGGAATATTCCGAATGATTTGTAAACGTAAACTCTCAGACACCACCCTCATTAAAAAGTAGTGCTACCAAAGAATATTGTTCAAACGTCAAGCTCGCTGGTAATCTCTGGATCCTCCAGTTTCCTCCCACTGCCAAAGACCCCTACGCGCAAGCGAATTATTGAAATAAAATTAAACCATATGTTAGTCCCGAACTGACTTACTTTGTGTCGAGTAGGCATTAAATCCCATTTCTTCCTCTCTCTTCTTTTCTAACGTAATGTATGACCATCTAAATTTTGTGGTACTTAACATTCACTTCCATCGAAGGTGATACCGATTTGATATCAGCCTTTGTTAAAAGTCTATGTGGCCGAATGAGGGGGAACTCTCCGTACCATATTCTCAAACATCATGCTCCGTTCCTGGTCCACAGGACGCTCGTACTTGTATTTTCGTTTCATTTTTTTTTTACGAAAAAGCCAATAGGGCATCGAGTATGGCGTCGGGATGTGTAAAAATCATATAGATATATTCTAAAAAAAAAATATGCCAAATTCACAGGTCTAATAATTGTAAACTTTTAGTTTAAACTTGTTTAAATGACATGAACTATGTCACAGAATGGTATGCAGTTATTAGATATGATATATGTATAAATATTTAACCAAGCCATGAGCGTGTGAATTGATTGCCAAAATAAATGTTTCAAATGATAACCTTAAATGATTGTTTAAACATATGTTTGTGCCAATAATCAAATTATAATATTTGTTTTCTAAATAAACTGATTGAAGATCATAGAAGGAGTTAAAGTATCGGTAGTACAGTATCTCTGATATATTAGTCTTTGGGAAATGAACCCCATGGCTGAATAAGATAGAAATCAAAAACCTATATTCGAAACCTGATAGATTGTCATTGAAATTTCGGGGTCGCTTAACACGATATAGAAATTGCCAACTTGTTCGTGGAAAGAAGTAGGTTCGCCTGTCTCACCTCGGGGAGTTTCTGTAGGTCTTCCCGTTTCCCCCCACTGCTAAAGACCCCTACGCGTAATCGAATTATTGAAATAGAACTGAACGATATGTTAGCCCCTATATACGTAGTTTCTGTCGAGTTGACGTCAAACCCCATCTCTCTCTCATGACATAGGGCAAACTCTAGCCTTTTAACTGTACAAGTGAATTTGTCAAAGTGGCTTTTTGTTAATGGGTTTTTGAATGTTTAATGCCAAAAGGGATAATAGTGTGTCATTAATTAATGATTTGTAACGTACTGTTAATAACCTGACATTTATCATTGATTTGATACTATATATAGATACTCTCCCTGTCTTTTTTACGTATAGAGACATACATCACAACAAATACTTAACATTACGTACATTTTTTAAAAATAATTTCTAGGTTGCTATTCTAAACCGTAAAACCTAGAAGAAGAACAACAAAATATTTTTAACAACGCTTAAGGTTAAGAATTGCATTCGGTGAACACTTCACTGAAATTTGGTATTCTCATATTATATGAACACCACTTTTAAAATTCTCTTATGTCATATTTTATGAACACCACTCTTAAATTCCGTTCATCTTATATGAACACTACTCTTAAATTCGGTTATGTCTCAATTTATATGAACATTACTCTTAAATTCTGGTATGACTCAGGTTTTGTGGACACCACTCAAAGTCCGGGAAGGAATCTAATTGTAGAGATAAAAAGAAAATATTAACGGATCTCCGAGATAGGTAAAGATGGTTAAATATTTTATCATCATGGTCTTCATGGGGGGTATAGTTGGTGACATTACCAAACATCACAGATAAAACAAACAGTAATCAGAACCATCCCATGTTTTTCTTAAATTCCTTAATTTTATTTATTGTGTAGTTTAAGGGCAACATGAATTTCCATTAACTGAAATTTTATTTTATGAATTTCGATCGAGTTAAAGAAACTAGTACGATAAATCTAAAACAATCTTTGTCACTACAATAGTACAATCTCCCCCCCCCCATCCCCGATGAAAAAAATCCATTGGATCCCCAAAAATATTGCAGACAACGATTACTCTTATCGTTATTTTGACATGATTTCCTATTTCCCATTCAAGAAATTCGCGTATACGGGTATTAATTATGTCAAATGTATATTTAGTTTGTCACGGTCAAAAAATTGGTGACGGTAAAAGTTAACACATAGTAGGGGGGTCTTCAAGGAGATTGGCATGTAGGGTGGATTGTTTGTATGTATGTAAATTGATGACTATGAAAGCAGAAAGAATCATAATACAGTAACAGGGGTATCTGAACACATTAATTCATAAATTGAAACTTTTCCAAACGATGTAAAGTCTTGCGGGGGAAAAAAATCTTCTTATTTTTATCCATTTTGGATTTTATTTTTGATTTGAATTGACGTTAATTGAAAAGCCCTTGAGCAATTAAAAAAATTATATATTTTATAAAGTGAACTAAACATGCAAGTACATAATGTATTTTTAATTCCCTATGACGCACTTTCCTTATCACCAGACGCAATTATTGAAGTGGTTATTTTTTAAACGGATCAAAATTCAATTTTCTTATGTTTTATGTCATAAATTGATAATAAAAGTGTATAGCCTCGTGGCCCTGATCGCTTAATGGACCATGTTTATTTAGAACTATGGTAGCATTATGATCACAGGTAAACACGGTCTAATAAGCGATGAAAATCTGTGCACTGTGACAACTTTCAATAGCCCCAGGGGTCAAAATTGTCACTCACTGAACCTTCGTTACCTATCCATCAACCCTGACTCATCCTGTGTAATTAAATAATGCCGAGATGAAACACCAGGCGTTCTAATTTTTGATATCTAATATCCGATACCTGTGATTATGGCCATTTGATCCCGTTATGGTGGGAGGCACACCACTGCTCACCGGATTCGCCACCATCACCTGTGTTTTGACTATCATCAAATGTCTACCCATTGACATGCCTAACAAAGATGATCATACACTATCAAATTATATTGCAAATCTATTAGAATTAAATAAATGGGTATCTGTTTTTGTTAGAAACTTGTTAACTTAGTAGCCACAGAAGATTCGTCTGGGTGTTTTATGTTTTGTTTTTGTTGGATTTTACTTCATAACTGGTGTAAAGGTATGTCAATACAGTTTTAATAACATTTATCTTTTATATACTAATTATATATAAATTTCAAATGTTGACGGACGTTGCTAAGGTAATTCTGATCGTAGAGAAAAAATTATACATAAATTCCTTAAAAGGCTTCAATGCCACCTATTGTACCGAATAACGATTGAAATTTACAATCAATTGCCAAAATTTTCACAAATAATGAGATAATGTTTTCTGATTCAATGGTTCCATTTATGCTGGAAATGTCTGCCATATTCAGTCTCTAAAAGGTTTTAATGTTCTTACTCATGAATGGTATTGACTGTCATATGTGGTGCTGGAACAGAAAGGCTTAAAGCCGTTGGTGTGGGTGGGAAAGACAAAATTGAATAAATATAAAGGTAACGCTTCATTCATTCAGATATTCACACGTTGATACAAGCCCGTGATAAATATTTTGAAATATTGACCGATCATTTATTTTGGCATCATATCACACATGGGCTTTAGAATGCAATGTGAATACAATACCTCGGCGATATTAATAGATTGAAGACTGATTCTAGATAGATTGATGATCAAATCAGTTGCCTATTGTTCCAACAAGGGGAGATGTTTATTATGATAATTATTGAATGTTTGAATATTCTGATCCACACAATGTCAATAACGAGACAGTTGATTTACAGATTAATTTAAAATGAACCCAGACGTTATTCATTGACCAAAGTTGTTTATTAAAAGAACCACTGACATTTTGAATTTGCTTTTAGGTCAAACTGATCATATAGAAATTGTCTTTTATCTTTGTTAGTAATATTAGAATACAAGCTATATGTACTTTATAAAATATGGTCCCAAGGATGGCTCTATTGATAAACTGTGAAGGAAGTGGATTATGTTCCGCTGGTGGACATGCAATGTATATACTTTAAATTCACTGGTACTATCGATGTATAAAAAATATAGCGTGGCATATATTGTGCATGAGATAGTGTATGCGTTGTTTGCCGTTGGTCATGTTGGAAATTCAAATTATATGCTTAAAAAATGGTCCCAATTATCGCTCTGTCAAAAAATAAATTGTAATATGTGTGGCGAACGAGGATTTTCAATTTCTTAAACACTCGATACCACTTTTTATTTACTATTATATATGAGCTTCGTATATACAGCGAACACACGAAAAGAAGCTTATAGTCGGCTTACGTAATGTATACCGATTAAGTTGGTGGAAAAATTCATTCATGAAATTTTACCATCACAAATCATCCTTTACAGTGATAGCGCAATAAGTTTTGAACCAACACTGAATGGAATAAAAACTAAATATTATATGTAATTGTATGCTATGTAGAATACAAACATGTTATAATTTTGACGGGTGTTTTAATTATGTCAACTTGATTTACATGTTATATCGTGCGAAATTCCCGTGTTGAATTTTGACATTTGTCGACGAGAATGGAATTATAAATTATGTGAAGGCATGAGCCTTGATCTGTATCTTTAAAGGAAGTGTCCCTATGAATTAAAATCTATTAAGCTAATTGCTAACAGACTCTGTCGAGCTTTTGTCATAAGTCTATATATTGTGTCTGTCTGAAGGGAGATAATCTGTAATTTACCGTTATTTTAGGCATAAACACTCTTGGCTGCAATACTTTTCTGTGTGTATTTGATTAGGTTTACAGAAATATGCTCACTATGGCCCAAAACAAAACTACTGCGGTCGATCTTCTGAGCGCTTTCACCTGCAAAAATGATATTTATCGATAAAGGTCGTAAATAAAACCAAAGATAGACAATTATTGTTCGACCCCTCCAATCCAGGAAAAGTATCTTTATAAAATGATCATTTAAGGCTAGTCAAAACCTTAAATTATATTATTGTCCAGCCAGAAAACGTATACTGCAAGACCCCCACCCACCCAATTATCGTTCGCCAGTAACCTACCATGAATCCTACAGGGGCATAATCCAACGGCATCGTCGAAGATGTATTAGTGATCCTAACACCGCTACATTATTTTAATTCGTTAAAAGTTAATAAATTCCTGGGATTCGCGCTTTAAAACAGTGTTAATATTAATCCCCTACCTAATTTACTCCTAGTAATTACAACACAGTGAAAACAGGTTAACGAAATTATTGGCCTACTTTTACTTTAGTGGGATAGGACATTTTAGACTTGGACAAATATACGTATATATGATTAACTGTAGTGTACCGTACAATCTACCTCTATTAGATTAACTGGCTTGTCTTGTTTGTCATTTACAACTTATCATTGTCTGTATGTGGTCCACCTTACTATCGTGCTGTGGACTCTTCATATGTAATATGGCGATGTTAGTTTAGGACGCTGGCTTTAATCGCTTTGTATTGCCATCACTTTTTTCTCGTGTAAATTCAACTGAGATTTTTATGGATATTAGCATTGGTGTGACAATGACAACACGACCTACCACGTGGTTTCCCTTCTCCGCGGCATTTCGAACCAAAGTTCCTAAGGTGGGTGTCTTGTCTTAAAATTCCTCATGTATTTATATTGGTTATCTGCCAGTCAGTTATTCATTTGATGTAAGTATAGGTAGTTTTGGATAAATAATTTGTATTATCCTTTTTCGTGATTTAATCAATGAGCCTGTAGCTAGGATATCAAACAAAGGAATTTGAAATATACTCCCAGTTTGATTTTTTGAATTTAACTTACCTGTGTACATTTTTTCATAAGATTTCTTTAAATTCATGTTATTTATAACTGAACCGACGCAGTTATACCTGTTTTACAACTTGGGAGATGCCAATTTTAGAATAACTCATACAGCTATTTAATTTCAAAACCTGATGCTCTTGAATTTTATGTAATGTATAAAAAATTGTTGTTATCGTTCATCTTTTCTGTACCAAAGCCTACACTTATCAAATTCGAACTGTCAAGATTCCTTTTAAGTGGGCACAATTTTTCGTACCACCCGGACGACTAGACACTTCCTTGCCAAATGTTCGTCTCGAAGCATTGCATAGTATAGTTTCATGCACTAGTGTTAAATATAGAGCATTTCGATTACAAAAATTACGTTTTGTTTACTGGGAACCAAATTGTGAGCATTAAGATGGGTTGCTAGTACCTTTTTCCTACACTAACCAGGGGAAAGACGAGGGGAAATTCCCGAGAAACATAATGATAACCTTTTACGCTCTAAGTAATTTTTACTGTCGTGTAAACATTTACCTTTAATTTATTGCTAGTCATAATGTGTCACCTAACTTTCTAACATTTGGTTAAATAAATGACATTAATGTCAATTATATAACAAAAGATACGTTGTTTTTCGCAACGGTTTTATTTCTTTATAATTTCTTTATTTCATTTCTTAACGAATTTACTCATCGTGTTGCATATAGAGCAATGAAAGGAGCATTCAGTTAGCGGAGCTGTTGAAATCTCACGGAGGTGTTGCTATGCTGAGGACTTTACATTGCAATGCCAAATATTAGCACTTCACTCTACAATTTCGCACACACGTATAAAGATATATTTTTGTCAAGAAAAAGAGCTAATGTGCAGTTTCTTTAGAGGAGACATTGATACACGGAGCATTCAGAGCTACGAGATGCCGAGAAAACACCTTCAGAGCAAACAAATATTAGATAATGGTCAATGACCCTTCGGATTATTTATAATTTTGAATCTTTGTTTTGACTGTAAAATAGCAGGAGGTGAAATGAGGCAATCAAAATTAACAT
Organism: Patella depressa; assembly: GCA_948474765.1. Taxonomy (NCBI): domain Eukaryota; kingdom Metazoa; phylum Mollusca; class Gastropoda; family Patellidae; genus Patella; species Patella depressa. The sequence continues at coordinate 34,647,151 of OX419721.1, forward strand.
TCACGTCACTGAAACCAGTTTACCCATTTTCATCAAGGGATTGTTTAGTCTCGTTGTGGAGTGCGGGAAAAAACAAGTTTTGTTTGCTGAGAATAATGTTTTCTCCACTTGACTTAATTTTTAACTGACACACCATTGCCTACTTGAAATATCATCAATGTGGTCATACCCTAAATATTACAAATAACAGTGGTTTAGTTGGGATTGTGTGTAAACTCTTGACACGGTATTGTAATAGATAAATGGGGAGCCAACGTATCTTGTTGAAGTTGCTGATAACGTTATTTCACATTTGTTTGTCCGTTTCGTCTTACCAATTATGATGTCGGGAATGGCTACATCATCCATTGCTTTTTAAAGCTCGAAACTATCCCATAGAAATTTAGTTACAACTAAGGGGTCATAAATGTTATATCTTCGGTAAAGCCTTCAAATATTAATAACTATGGCGCCATGATTGTTTTGCAACTTTTTAAGACAAAAGTGTTTAATTTTGAGTAATTTTATCTCTTATGCAAATTCTTAAAACATTATTAATTATGGCGTCGTGCTTATGTAGACACAGATGTCCCTGGTGACACAATAAAAGAACTTGTTTTAGAAAGAGCGGCGAGTTTATTTTTATGTATTTTCATCGTGACAATGAAAAAGAATTCTGAATTTATATGTTTAAACGAAATATATTTAAACACTAAAAGGATAACATAATAATAATAAACAAAACACATGGTTAAAAGGTTCGGGGGTTTGGTTTCTAACAGTAGTATAGATTAATACTTTAATGCTCTTGTAATTAAGGCAATGTCACAGAATCGGTTAAACAAAAATCGTTGGGGAGATAGTCATTCTTATGTGCCGCTTCTGGCCTACAACAAGAAGGGACTGACGACCTTCTCAATCTGAAAACGTTAAAACTTACACCCTATGATAATATCTATCCCTTGGTACCAACCACCGTGGCACCATGACTAGAGTTTGGAGTTTAAACTTATAGAATTGGCGTAAATTATGTGTATCTAATGTTCATAGACTGTTAATATGAACAAGCTGTAGCTGTAGAAGATGTTTGATATAATCCAAAATTGTATTCTTCGAACACATTTCAAGAATATGTTGGTCATGATCATTTATATTTTTCAAACTTTTGAGCTTTTTCCTAACTGATCATTTTCAAATATAACGTTGTTCTTGGATTTGTTTTCTTGTGGGTAAATATCTCCAGTTGTTTAAATATTAATTACCAAATATCGTAATCTTGACAAAACGATGACAGTGTTAAAATGAATCACTTAAGCTTAGCCTATCTCGTCAGAAATTGATTCCTAACGAATGATGACTACCTGGATATGTGGAAACAATTTTACTACAAATGGTATGGGGTAAACCGCTTGAATCAACTAGGTCGCATTTTAACGGCGTATTGTGAAAAGACACGCTATAATGAACATCTGATTGTACGAACGGCATGTCTCACTAAATCCACCGTACTCCTCCTACATGCGGCCTATATGACTAATACAATAGAAGAGTAAAATAGATAGTTATCAATTCATTCATAAAGAATGTTTCTTGGGTTAAGGACACCTTTAATACTTAGTATAGAAATACAACTTTTACAACTACTCTTACGCTTGAAAGTTTTGTGAATCAGGGCAGTATTTTAGTACAAGTCATTTAAACTGCCAGTTACTTGGTTATAATAGGTTGTGTGCCTGTTTCTGATATTCTTTGAGACTAAAATACTTCAGTATAAGATGGTAAAGCCTTTGATTAGTACCGATGCACACCTGTAAATGATTTTGGTAAATTAATGTAGAATCTTCATTAAGGTAAGAGAATATGTATCTAATTCTCAAATTAGGTACGTCGTGTTTTAACATGTAACTCTTTTTCTTTATCAGTGTTTATACTGATTACAAACTTTAGTAGATACGCAAAAGGTTTAAAAAAGTACATGGGATAGTTTTAATAAGTATCACATGTATGTTACATTGTACTTTGTAAAGCATAATACTGTTAATTCCATTTTAATACCTATTAGATATACAATAATTTAGGAGATATACTATGAAATTCAATATTATGTACACAATAAACTTTATATGTATAGAGAACACTATACCCGTAAACAAGTATTATATTTTCAAATAAATTAGACGCATGTACACTATAATTAGATTCCTTGTCAAAAGTATGTTTCAGATTATACGGGGATAAATTTTGACAAACTCGCTGTCACCTTGCATTCTATGGCTTGGGTATAACATTACTTATTGTAGATCTAGCTCTTTCATCACGTGTTAAAAATTGTGAGAAAATTGTGTGATCGCTTTTTGGACAACTGAAGGACACTTTGAGCAATTATTTGAAAATGAATGACTATATAGATGTAAGTCGACTTTGTTTACCACGTACGAACTTATTCAGCATTTCACTAGATACATCATCGGGCTCTTTCTTCGTTTGGTTTTCTAATCGTCATTTTAGTGTTAGGAATTGTTAAGTGTGGTATTGAAGATCCTATCGTAACTAAAGTTAAGAACAATCATAGTCTGTTAACATAGTGTGCTTACTCTTTTCGGAAAACATGATGCTTGGCTAATATGAGTGGATTCCAGATCTATCCCGGTTGGTTCATGCAGATTATAACTTTAAATTTGTTGTTGATACCTCTTGAATTGTTAGATGACAGTAAGTGATACAATGATCGTGTTTTAGTATAGGCACGTATCTTTAACTTGATGTTGTTTTGTTAGTTTCTTATGTTTTAGTTTTAGTTTTTATACTAACCGTTTAATAATCTATGATACATTATATATTAGTTCAATTCGATTCTAATGTTTCTGTTGTGGAATAAGTATGATATTTTTGACCTTTTGATTCGTGTTTAACCTTATTATGTCACCTATATTTAGTACCTTTACCAATTTGTAACATGTTCCATTTCAACAATCTAATACCTTTACTGATTTAACAATTTGTACTACTCCGAATTTCTAAATTCTCATACTTTTAGTGTTTTAACCATTTGTTATATGAGGTCAATTAGATTTCAATATGTAATGATTTCAACCTATTGCTAAATCATTTCACTTGGTAACTTAAACATCTTATTTTCTAGATTTTCTTACTTTTGGTGTTTCAATTATCTGTGATGTATATTAGGTCTGTGTGATTTAAATGGTATTCCTTTGATTAAGAGCTTGGCGCTTTACAATTAAGCCTTATGAACCCATGCCACCCTCAACATCTTCAGAATGATTGGGCACAGTACCCGATAAACGTCAAGTGTTTTGGTTTAATGTTATCAAGTTTTAAGTAGCCGACGATTAATGCTGACACAAGAATCCCTTTGAATTAATTTTGAATTAGAATTTCTCGACGAAAACACTTGATTTAAAAACGAGTTGTGTGTATATGTGAGATAAGTTTACCAGATAATCTGCAAGTACACGGTCTGTGATCGAACATGTAAACAAACTGTTAGGAATTAGAATTTAGCCTTGAGATATTTATCTCCTGAATTTGAAATTACCGGAAGTTTAAATAAGTACAATCCTGTATTTTTACAAGGCAAACACTGGAATGTAATAACTACGTAGTTCAGTTCGGTTTAATTGATGTACTTTGCTCTGTCGGTGGCCAATTGAAATACTATTTATATAGCTACTACAAGCGGAAACAGGTACTGCATGGGTAACAGATGCGTAAACTTTTTTTTTTAAATGAAGACTTAGTGTCATTCGATTATTTTCAAATAGTTCACGAGGATGATATGTTGTTGATCATGAGCTGCTGTAACAGTGTGGTGATACAACAAAACTAGTAATTTAACTTCCACTGTTTCTTTTCCACAGAAATTAAAAAGAACTGGACTTTTTTTTATGGTATTCATATTTTTAAGTGCTTATAAACCCGTCAAATCATATTTAAAATGCAATATTTAGTGTAAAGGTACCCAGTGCGGCTGTTTTAACGAAGTTAATCGGGTTAAATGGGTTATTTCGTTAACCAGAACCCAGAGAGGGAAAGGTTTGAATGTAGGGTTATAGATGCTCATTCAATCATATATATAATTAATCGAACTGTTTTCAAGCTCCGTACTGTGACGTTTAATACCTATATAAGTGAATTAATGTTTATTACTATATTAATGAAAAGATAAACTGAATGAACCACGGCTGTATTTGAGAATTAGCCGAGTGGAAAATGTGTACCGATTGAATCCCAACCACCATGCGGTATGTGATGCGGTTCAGATTTCATTTGATTTCGTAAACACTTGAAAGTGGCGAGTATTTTATAACATTTTTGAAAATTGTTACTCTAATCATCTACCTTTGCTGATTTTTTTTAAAAAAGGAACGATCTTGGGCACTTAGATTCTTTGCATTGCTAAATTACTTGTAAATACAAGTGTTTAAATTGACCTTGGAGAGTCTAATCATCGTGTTTGGGGTATTATTCTAGGTGGAAGCGGTCCTTAACCCCTGAAAGCTTATTTCTAAACTGCCACAAGCACAGGTCATTTGTTATAACTACGTATATATTTGGTCTCAAGTTTACACGTGATAAGGGGCCGGATCATATATGCCAAAGGTGGTGTATTTTCCCCGAGCCACTCTGTTCTCTCCCATGGATAAAGACCACTGCGCGAAATCGAATTGTTAAGATACAATTGTACCTTATGTTAGTCCCAAAATGACATAGTTTGTGTCGAGTGGACGTTAAACCCCATTCCCCCAGCCCTGTTTGAGTCAATCTATGTGGGTTACTATTCGGGGTGTACAAATATTATCAATTCAGCTTATATAATGCAATGATAATGTTCGTATGCATAGATGATTAATCATCTTAAAATTGTGCAAAAACCGATCGTAATTGATCGATTTTCATCATTATGACTCATGACGTGTCTGTGCCTGTATTTTTTTTTTTATCATATTGAAATTAACCTGTATGCACTAATTTCAATATACGTAGTACATGGGATACATATTATATTAGAAACAGAAGTTGGATAAAACAGGTAGGCAAATATAAGTATATTGCTTATATCTGTATAATCCATTCTTAGTTTGGCATTTGGAATGTAAATTGGAGCTTCCTGAAAATAAAGTGTACTGGAATATGACGTTTGAAGTGTATCTGTCAGTTTTTGATTTAGTTTATTTAGTTTGAGCTATTTTTTCTTCCTTTTTGAAAAAAACCCCCACAAAATACATGAAATTGGCATGTGGGATGATTTGCGTCAGGAATTATCCAATAATTACAAAGATCTGGAAATGACGTAATTGTTAGCATTGACTCTGGGTAGTTATTGTGCTGGGACTTCATTCTTAATCTGGTACCAGGGCTGTGATCACTATCGCCTGGCTATATTTATATTTTTGGATTTACAATTAACGTTGCTTCAAAAGATGGTAGGTGAAATTGACTTTAAGCTATTTATGAATGATTTGCTGAAATAGGAAAGGTTTACAGTTAAAGCGTAAACTTAGAGTAATTAGATAAACTGAAAAAGTATTGGAAGTGATCGAATTAAAGATAAGCTTGTATTATAGCATGTATTTCTAAAGCAGTTGAATATTTATAAATATCATGAATTACCTCTATAGACTGTTTTATTGACATTTTCTTTTACTTTTTTTTTAAATACCTTTTTCGTCTAATGACTGTATAAATATTTACATTTCAATTTTCATTTTTAGATTTCATAGTCTGGGTGTCAAAATATAGATAACTATAAAATAAATTGCTTTGTCATTAGGTTAGCAAAATATATTCAATGAAATGTTATTAAGTATAACTATTTGTGCAATAATAAAAGCCGCTCAAAAATGGCGGGATTCGGGTGTGGGGGTGATGCCATGACATATAATATTATATGTGTTTATTCAGTTTAATATATCGTGTTAATTTAGTTTTGTAAGTGAAATACTTCTGTATGTAAATGTTACCAGACACTTGAAAAAAAACCTCAGATAAATGTTGATTTATTAATTCATCTAAAAAAAACCTGCTTTTGAATAGCATATAAATGATTATGAGTTATGAGTATCTAATCAATGCGCTTTTATTATATTGTCCAAATGCAGTTTCAGTAGTTATACTATTATATTCAGAAAGAGTTCTCATTATATATTTATATAAAATGTTTTTATTAATGTGCACTTTTCTGTTGAGGTTAAAATACATTTCAACAAGAAACTATTGCAATATGTTGACAATGACATGTAGTTCCTGGTGTATAAATAGCAGTCACTTTTTACTTTTAATGAGTTATACATGACTAATTAATGCATACAGACATGTGTCGTATGTATAAATAAATTCAGTTCATCTACATTGGTTGCTATGTACAGAAACGATCTATGAAGATCTATGTATGTTTATGTAAACAAAGACTTTACCAGAATATGAAAACAAGGCTGATAAGACATGGAAATATTATGTCATTTTACAAATATTAGATTATAATATCGGCAAGTCAAAAGGTGAACTTAAGAGGGTTAAGTTCTGACAAAAGTTCAACATTTGACATAGATTTAATATTTTAACTAATAAATCAGACTAAAATGATTACATGTGTTTCAATGACATGGTTGCCATCTAAAGTTATGCTCGCACATATATCTGAATATTTTAGCTAATAAATGAGACTAGAATCGTTATATATGTGTTTCAATGATATGGTTGCCAATCTAAAATTATGTTCGCACTCCTATCTGAATATTTTAGCTTATATTGGTTTCGAATAAATGGAAATTATGTACAAATAATCTGGAGTAAAAAAAAATAGGTCCTCAGAAATCAAGAGTTCTTAATCTGTTTGATGTTATCCAATCAGTTATTTTGAGAAAGAGGACTGTACTAAAATTTCAACAAAATGTTGCCAATCTGGAGGCAATGGTTTAATTGAACTATATATAGCATCGCTGGGGTGTTGGATGGCCGAATGATTAGCACGTGTATCATAAAGCCTGTCATTGAATAAACTGGTGCGATTTCGAATCTCCGGTTGTACGTGCCCAGGAAGAGGGTCGCATTTCCAACGTTGTGTCGGGGGACGCTCTCTCCCTCTCCCCCCTCTCTCTGTCTCTCTATAACATCGCTAGTGTTTAATCCCGTGCACCACTCATGACGATATCTTATCGGGCAGGATAAATCCCTTTAATCCGACTTTTTATTAAATCTAATACCACAGACGGCATCCTCACATTCCTCGGTTAGTCCGATTACCTTATCAATTGTATTATATCATTACAGGGTTCAGCTGCTGATATAAGAAGATCGAAATCATTCAGTGCCCAAACTCTATCAAAGATGTCCAGTGACTCCGAATCCGAGTCGAGTGGTTCTCATAATGGAATCAAGATTCATAAACCAATGTGTGTTAAAACCATTCCGGTTGATGAAATAACTGATCCTACTTTACAGGGATATTTGGAACGTAGAAATATTAATGGACAGTGGATAAGGTAAGGAAAGCCTAGGATGTGTATATATATAATTATATATTTGGACAATTGCTACGGTTTTTGCATCGCATCAGTTTGCGATATGCCATGAAATTAATGTTTTTCATTATTCGTCGTTGCAATTGAACTATATCAATACTATATGGAATGAAATGATATTGGGATTATGGTTCTGCTTTACTGCCCCGACTGCAGTATACAATAAGGGAAATTGATCCAGTGGCGAAAGGGCCTACTCTCATTTTAAATTCCAACAATCAACGGATCGTTTAAGTGCACGCCAATGAGTACACGTCTCGGTTTGTCCTATCCGAATGACGAGATAATGTTCTTGGTCCTCCAAAGTGCAGCACCAGTATACCTCACTCAGGGGAACTTTCTAGACCAACACCGGAAGTGAATACGGGACCTCCTGTTTAGCGGCGCCAGCGCGTTTCTCACTAGTTCACCGTGCTCCCTCATTACAAAAACAGTCACGTGATTCAAAGCATCATATTCTAATGTTCTCTATGGTTTTATATTTCAGATATTGGTTTATTCTCAAGGAGTATTCATTATATTGTTATTTAACCCAACACGACCGTGTAACCGTTGATATTATACTTCTACGGGATTACTCAGTTTCTTCTCTTGTCGACAGATTTCGTGGAAAACGTTTCGTCATTTTACTTTCGCATGAGGTAAGTTCGTGTTTTCAATTCAATTACTGGGTCATTAATTTACACTAAATACTTCCTAAATGTGTTTCGGGGTTAAATACATGTTTCTTCCATAGCCTTTAACCAAAAACCTCAAACTGACCTCATTACAGCTATAATATAGCCTCTAACCAAAAGTCTGACGTCACCGCTTTATCGGGTCAAATTATATTAATAAAATTCAATTAGTTAATCACAGTTATGATCAGTAAGAAATTTTTGTTACGACGATATGCAAAGAAAATGTCCTTGCATTTTATTCTTTAAAAAGTAGACTGAAAGTTGGTAAGGCACAAATTATGACACATTTATTATGTAACGCTGTCAACGTAATTCGAAATTTCAAACCATGGGTTTCGTGATGGAAGTTTGGTTTCTCGAGTAGTTAATAAGATAAAAGGACAGTTTAAAGTTTATTTTACCTACAGTACAATGTATCTAAATATTTTGTTTAATTTCTAGGAATATTTGCCTCTGTATATTTCGACTGAGACGTTAGAAGAACTGGAAACTTGGTTAGAAGTTCTACAATCGGTATCTGATCCAGCTAGTGAGAGTCGTGGAGCCTGTGGAGTAGTAATAGAAAACGGTAAGTGGAATATGTTTTGAAATAAAAACAATAAATGTGATGGCGAAAGAATTTTAAAGCAGTAACGTTTTCAAATCTTTCTTTTATCAAATTGTTTTATTTAAACCCCCAAAACACCCAAAATGCTTTTGTTCGAGCATATATAAAATGTTTTTTCGTTCTTCCAGGCTCACTGTGTAATAACGACCAGACTGAGATGTTCAGACAGAAACTACTGGAAGAAGTTTTAAGACAAAAAGAGATGTTGGAACTCCAACTAGCAGAGCGACATAAGGTAGAATATTATGGGTTTTTTTCGTATGACAGTGAAAATCAACAATGTATCTTACTGATATTCAACTGTTCCGCAATTTATTAGCTTAAGATAAAAGATCTGTTATTAGGTCAAAGAGCATCGTTGCCTGCCCAACGTCATAGGTTTTCTCCGGGTCCTCCGGTTTCCTCCCAGACCCCCTACGCGCAAGCAAAGTATTGAAATAAAAGTGTCCCGAAATGACCTGGTTTGTGTCGAGTTAATGTTAAACCCATTCTCTATTTGAACAATAACCTCTTATGTATTTCAACATAACCAATTGATTTTATTCCTGTATTTGTTACAGAAAATGTCGGCCAGTAGTAATGATCTTCAGGCATTTGGAGGACTTCACGATGGAGATGAACAGATTTGTCAGATGACTCGTTTGAAACAACGACGTATGTCAACACAGATAAAGGTAAGTTAAACCCAAATGTCTTCTTGCATCTCCTTTTCGCGGGTCTGGATGGCCGAATGATTAAATGTGTATACTTTAGACCATAATGTCTGTTATTGAGTCAAATGTCTTGATTTCGATTCCAAGCTGTTATGTGACATGTGGCAAGGAGTAGTGTTGTCTGCCCAACCTCGTGTGTTTTTACTAAGTCTCCAAGTTTCCCCCCACTGTTAAAGCAACCTATGCGCAAGCGAAGTTTCAAAAAAAAGTTATACCAAAATATGTGAATCTCGAAATGACCTAGTGGTGTTAAGTAACCATTCTTCTCCATGTCTCATGGACTTTTTGTCTTAATTGCAGATGGATACACTTCAGAAGCAACTTCTCACCACCAACGGTAACAAGAAATCATTATTTAATTTTGGCAAGAAGAAATCTACTGAGGGACACAATCCTTACGTGATAGAACAGCTTAAAGAACTCTCGCAAACTATGAACCTTTTAAACAAAGATTTGGATCAAAATGGAAACTGTAACACGCGTTCAAAACTAGCCCAGTCACAAGCCAGTAAAAGTTTTGACTGTATTGACGATTATGTGGACAAAAGTGCTGTACACAGAAGCAATAGTTTGAAGTCAAGCATGCAGAAGCTTGCCCATAAGACATTTATAAAAGCATCGTGGAACAAGCGAAGGAAGTCTCGTAACATGCAAAGCAATTCATCTCTTGACAGTGACGAGAGTCATAGTTCCCTCCAGTCGGATTCGGATTTTGTGGACTTGACGAAATCATCCCGCGAGAGAAGCGCAAGTAGTGACAGACTTGGTGTAAACTGTGATTGGAGCGTGAGTAGCGACTCCGATTTAAATCGCTCTAGTTTGTGTTTATCTCAGCAATCAAGTTGTGAACATTCTCCTCGCTCTCCCCGAGATAATCCCATGTCATTTGATCTCACGGCATTTAAAAGACTTGATAATGTTGATGGATCTTGTACGTCCAGTAGTTATTTAGACTGTTCAAATGCCTGTAAAAGAACTGATTCTCCGAGACGTGAGATTAACCCTTCAGTGCTAGCCGAAATAGAGGTAGGTTCAAAAATATTTATTGTTCATCCTTTCTGAAATCGATATATATCACACGACAAGGCAAGTTTTCGGCCTTGTGTACTTCAAAACAATGGTGTAGCCTAGCAAGGATTCTACGTGTAAATATATTTTCAAATTAACTATTGACGGCTGTTTTAGCAATGTTTTACATGACAAGTTCACTCGTCCTGTCATGAAATATCTTACGAATTTGTGTTGTCTTTTTCAGGAATTTGAAGAAATGACTCGACAGGCGTTAGGAAGAATGGCAATTATAACAACTTCCTCTTAGTATGTGATTTAGGGGAGAGAACTCTACTTAAAGGTGCTTTATTTTGTTTATCAACAAATTCGTTCAATACAGCTGAATAATCGGAAGTGGCGTTTCAATTCTACGCAAAACGGAGCGACAATATAAAATCCCGATAAATCTGTGGACTCATTTTATTTTCCATCACTAAAACAGCTTATTCACAAACTGTACCTATCAGCAGTCTGTGCTGATAACACTAACCCATGTAACATTTTCTGTATCTTGGCTTTGTAAACGACATTGTAAAAGACGGATACGAGTCGGATTACGGCTTACTGTGAGGATTTGGTATTATGTTTATAAATGACTACCGTTTCAGTGAGTCGCATATATTTTCAAATTATCAAGAACACCATATGAGATTTTGACTTTTGACGAAATACCTCTATCTGATATTACAAACTTTTAAACTTACAGTATTAGTTTATGTTGGTTGTTCTCTATCTAAATGTAGTTATATTAATGTCCTATTTGTAAAGTATCTATATATTGTATAAATGTGTTTATACATGTTTAACATGTATTTTTTGATTAACTCATTAATATATTAATTAATTGTATATGAATAAATTATTTATAACCTTTTATAACTAGTACTTATACCGACGCTAATTGGGGAATAGCGGGTGGGGATGGGTTTAACGTTATACTTTTCTGGCCCAACTGGTCTAATGAAGACACACAATGTGCTATGATGGAAGTTTTACCCGGCCAAAAATTCCATCTGGCAGGTGTTATTTTACGTGAACGCTAAGGGGCGGGGAGTCAACATCGCCTTTCCCCCCTCCCCGCCCAGCACCACCGACAAGGAGAAACGACGCTGGAAAATCGCGGGATATTTTTTCGGTCAACACCGGGACCGAGTCGCCTGGTCAGTAAATCCGCCCTACCTATTGAGCCAGCATGGATTCCTCGGTGCTTCTATTATTAATGCCGGGAAGATAATACATTTAGACAGAGCGATATGCAACTTAATTTTGCAAACGTATTAATTAAAACGCGTCCTACTGTCAAATACGTTCAAACAGCGAACTACTTCATATAAATTAAAGATTGAAGTTTGTTGGATGGAGTTTGGTTTCATAAACTAATGAATAATGGACATTCGGAGCGCCCTGTCCTGCAACTACGGGGGGGGGGGGGGATATTCATTTGAACTAAGATAAATATCCCCTGATCAATATACTTAATGAAATTGGTTGAAATCCTTCAGTTGTTGACAAAGAGAAATTATCCCCTTAAGATTAAGCAGTACCAAAATTATTTTTAATAGTTCAGTGTATTGAGTATTTTTGGAGAAGTCGAGAATGTAGAGATGTCTCATTTGACCCTATTAAGACACCACTCACCAAACGCCCATGATGCTAAATAAAATTAAGCAAATAGGTGCAAGTACCAGCCAACCAACATACCTACATGCATCTTTTTTTTATTTAGCCCACCCAAACGACTAGACAGCTGTCCCTGGTAGACCCCTGTCCTGCACCACTGATAAGGGGAAACCATGGCAGAATACCAGGTTTGGTCGAGATCTACCATGTGTCCAATCAAAAAACATTCTAATAAAAATCTATCAGGTTTATAACAACACCTAAACACTAGACTAGTTGTTCGGGTGGTCCTTAAACACCGATTCCTATCCGTGTACATTTGGCGTCACACGGTGAACATAAAAAAGCCATTCACATTTGGAAGAATTCGAGGGAAATGCCCGTCTTCTTAGCATGATTCACCCACACCACATTACATAAACACACATTTGTCACATACGTATTGTGATGATTAGAATTAGACGTCACTGCCTTCCCTTTACAGGTTAAAGCGAATACAGGGAGATAACTGCGGTTTTACCTGGAATCAGACTGTCGATTTTCTAACTTATTTTACAATTAAGTCTGGTGACTTTGCATGGCCCTTATTTTTTTCGAGATTTTTGTTGAGCTGGGTTCATTTCACCCCCAGAGGAAGCAACAACTGGCCATGGCTTTGCCCCAAAGTGTGTATGGTGCTGATCAGTGAAGGAGAGAAGCGGGAAGACTTTTAAATGGCGGGCTGTGTCCATTTGCGCCATGACTGAGAAGCTAGTGTTAATGATGTATAATTATATACGCATCGCTTCATATCGTGCACGGGGTTATTGGTGATTGAAATAAAATGAAATGAAATCGCGATTAACGTCCTCCCCTTTTGCACCTAACCTGGGCTAATGGAAGTCCCGGGTTAGAAATTGTTGTTGGTCGATAAAGATCCTTGGGATATTCGGAGGTGGATTACCTTATCTAGTGATCCAGGAGGGAAGATTTGTTCGTGTGGATGGAGGAAGTCCCATATATACGTTGGCATGCACATAAAAGAACCATTGACAGTTGAAATTCGTTATAGAGTAGGGGATCACGTGGCTAAGTGGGTAGCCAGGACGTTAAACCCATTTCATTTGATTTCATTTCGTTATAAGAGTAGGTTGTAGCGTCGCTGTATTCACAGAATTTCCATCTATGCACACGGCATGCACGTCTTCAATAGCCCGGATGAGACAGAACAGCCCTTTTTAATCCCACAGCTGACTTAGCTTTGTATTTACGAATAGCCTGTTTAGATTAAACAACTTTCAAATACTTTTAAAATATTTTATTATGATACTAGAATATACAAAATACTATTTACATATATAAATATATACAGACTCTAATTGCGCAGTCTAAACTATACATTACGGTCTACACAACATACTTACTGACCATAATGGCACTAAATCTCAGTTATTCAAACAAAGAAGAGAGTAAAATCTTTTGTACAAGTAAGTGGTAAAAAGATATATTTGAACACAATAATACCCTGAAAGCCTGAAAATCCACGGAGTATAAATGAGAGGAGTGTGTGCTGCGATTAGACGTTGAGCGTATGGTTCTCCGTTGGTATCCAAAAGGTGGATTGTGAAACGAATTCAAGATAATGCCATCACGCTAAGATTACTTAACAACAGATGTGACGTCATCCTTTGATGTGCCAAGAGTACATTATTTATACTAGTTTAAATATTGGACCCACATGACATATTTCATCGAAATGCACACACTGGATACAACCTGTATTTAAAGTTGTTCAATGGTCTCGTGCAAGACATTGCGTAATATAATATAGATAACACGCACTAACAATATACTACCTAATGCATATCCCTCAACCACTGAACTACACATAACTGTCACGGCTAGGAAGATAATTCGATATTGAAGGGCGTACGTAATACTAATGATTTGTGCAAATCTATATTAGAAAGAATGAAGGATGCGGAATCGTTTGAATTTAGAACACATATTCCTACATATGAATGGGGATAATTAATATTTACATCACGTAAATCTAAGTTGTATACCGTTTTAAAAAAATGTAATATGCTATTGTTTATGGTGATTAATTTCTTACAGGGCTTTAAAGATGTATCATTTTAGCTTCATAGATAAAGGTAATAATTTTACTCAACTCTTTCATTCTACCTCCATGGGATGAATTTCAGGTTTTAATAAATAATTCTTATTGACACAATTTAGCACTTTAACAGTCATCATAAGTCGAATTCCACACAGTGCATTAAAGTCTCTCTTCCGTTGATTTGCTATTGTTATTAGAGTGGACGCCATTACTGGTTTTGTTAGTGTGGTAATGATTATGGTGATGGTGATGAGAATCCTGATAATGTGGATCTAACCATGTGGGTTGAAAATGGAAGTCAGATACTGAGCGCACCATGTGCTGCTGCATGGACTCGTGACCGGTATCAGTTACTACTGAACTAGTCCTGGACATACCTTTACCATCATCAAAAATCATAGCTCCGTTATCTTTACCCGCTAATTTTGCCTTTTGAATATCTTCCGGACTTTTAGCACTTCCAAACCCACAGATGGGCTTCCCTGCTCTTCTTCGGCGTTTAGCCCGGACAGTAAATGGTACAAGTAAAGCAATGGCCACAATGATTAACACAATGATTCCGGCATATATAGCAGCACCATGCTCGCGAAGTTCTTTTGGTCTAGGTTTAACATGAATCATGAAAGGTAGCGGATTGGAGACAATTTCAGAACTTGACGTATTAGCCAAAACAATCTGGAAAAAAACAATTAAAGATATATTACGGGAGATTGGATAACCAGTTGCCAGTTCTCGCTATAATAGTTAAAAATTAGCTAATGTAAAGACAATTTGCTGAAAATTTCAGTCAAATTGATACATTATGAACCGAATACTAAGCGAATGAAAGTTCTGCTTAGCCTCGATCACCATTACTAAAGTCGGTAAGACACAACTAGTAGTCTCGGTTATCAATTTAATCGTTAATCACGAAGGAAAAATTTGCAGCAAATTGAACTACAATCCAACAAATATCGCAGACTAGCCTTGGCATCGAGAGTTGATAATGGTCTGGATAAGTTAATTAATGTCTAATTAATAGATTTTATAACATTTCAGGTCTAAAGAAAGACCATATTCCCGAAGCAATGGCGCGAGAAATCCCTCTCTTACCATTGCTGGGTAGAAGTCATATTCTTGAAATTGGGCGGGGCGTGTCCCTTTTTAACGTCCAAACAAATCCCTCCTCTCTTCTCGCATTCGGCATAATTTTCAAAATGGCCGACGAAGAAAACATGTTGGCACTGGATAATCGAGCATAATAAATTTCGCGGGTTATGACGTAAACAAGTCGCGATTGTCATTAGATACATTGCGGTAACATACTTTGAGGTCTGGTTAACCCCGATATTGTTTGTTACAATGTAGGTCATTGGTTGGTAATGGCACTACTGACCAATAATAATTTAGCACAACAATGTTCACTCAAGATAGCAGTGTGAAGTGGATTAGTTCTAATCAAACGAAACACTGCGCAGGAGTATGAAAAAGACCTACAATGGGCTTATTTTGCTCTTGAATAATGTATATTTAAAAATGAAAGAGGTTAAATGTTTATACACTCATACAATTTCTGTGTTTTACAGATCGACCAACTGGAAGCATGAATAATCTCTCGGAATGGAATATGACATAGGTATAATCGCTTAACACTGATTTTGTATAGTTTGGTGGCTTATGCTGTCGAGAACATATGTACGTTAATGTAGATTCTCTTGGTGGGTTTTGATTTTCTTTGAAAGACCCTCGGTTCTGAAACCCTAACATCGACCAAACAGACTGAACGATCCGAGGAACTCTATTGGTCAATGGGCCTGGGCCATAATGCACTGAGCCAAGTCAACCCAGCCGATGTAAATGCGGGCAGGGCTCAAGCAGCAAAGGCCCTGTGGACAATCCATGGTATACATATCTCGATAATATACTTACATAAAACTGTATAACGGATTTTTTCCGCAATTCATCCAAATCATCACTGAGTCTTAACGACAGATCTGAATTAACGGTGAAAGCCGTGGTGTGGATGACGTCAATCGTAATATCTGATGGTAAAGATCCCTTTTTACTGGTATTAGTGGCAGAAAACTCAGGGGGAAATTTGATATTTTCATTATTGATGTCTAGGTTATTTCTTTGGAAGTAAGCTTTTTTGTACTGAAAAAGAGAATATTATTGAAAGATTTAAACTACATCTTTGCTGTCATTCATTTTTACTATCTGCTCTATAGTTCCGTTTTAGTTTTGCTCAAAACATACTTTGGTGATTTTGAATATTCAACGATTCGCGATTGCTTTTTGTGTTTTCCGGTAGTTTTCCGTTTCCTGTGTATTCCGGTATAAAGTATTGCCGAATATTTAGACATTCAACAGATTGGTTTTGTGAAGTAAGAAGTGGAAGTGTATCGCTTGATGGCCTCACCCATTTGTATGAATTTCCGTGTATTTGATCAAAACCACCAATTTCCTTTTTTATATGTGTTTAATATTTGAATTATAATAATTGTAAAACGTGTGGTGTTTTTTTTCTGCCGTTCATCAGTGGAGAATGAATTCAATTAAAGTACGACCATTTCAGTCACCCTATACTTTCTAGATATAAAAATTGTACTTATAAATATAATATATTTCGGAGCAATGGGCGTTGGTGTAAAGGATTTGAATGAAATATGCCTAGATCATTCTGCGTCCCCGCTGGGGAAAGAAATGAATTCGACATCAATAACTATAGCACGTGTCTGTTGGTGGCGCTTGTATCCTGATCAGTATTAAATATAGTTTCTGCTAATACTTTTTTGCAATCTTTGAATTTGACCTCTCATCTTTCAAAATATCATTATAATGTATGTGGTTGAATTCAGGGGCGTAGCCGTGAAATATATATTGGGGGGGGGGTCCGCAACGGGTTGGGGGGTACCCCCATAAATTTTGTTTAAAGTCTCAGTCTTCTGTTAACATCACACCAATACAATGTTTATCATGTTTACAGACATTAGCACCGGTCTTCCCCGAGAGGCGAAGAAGCGTGGCTTACTTACCCCCACCTAAAAAAATTTTGGAATATTTGACGGGTGCAAACACTTTTTCCTGCTATTTCAGTCCATGAACAAAGCAATTTCAAAGTGGCCTGATATAGCCTAATTAAGGTGGCTTGCTGATTCGAATTCCAATCACTCGTTTACACCCACGAAGACGGGACCGTTGGGAGAAAATTTTGAAAATTGAACTGTCACATACACGTTTTCCTGCTATTCCAGCCTGTAGTCTGTGAATACAACAACTTCAATTTGTTCCAATATAGCCTACCTGGCTGCCCAGAACCAATCAATCGTCGCGGGCTATGGGAGACTCACCCTCTCGGAGAAAATTTTGAAAATTTAACCACCGCAAATGCGTTTTCTGCTATTTTTGGGGGGTCCAAGTATATTCAGACCCCCCAGGAAAACAATTGGGGGGGCCCCCCACCGGACCCCCCCCCCCCATGTGTGACGCCCATGATTGAATTGTACGAAACGCAATTTGTAAAATACATTGTACTAATACGAACGCCGTAAAAGGGGATAACTTGCACGACCCATGAACAAAGCAAATGCTAATTGATGCATTTTTTTTTCTTCCAGGAGTGCAAAATCTTACCTCTGTTGTAGATATTTCTAGAATTATATGCTCTTTCTCCCCTTCTAGCTCACCAGACTCACTTCTTTCGACTTTTAAAATGTGAACGTAATCATTATCTTCAACGGTAGCGGCATCGACAAATCCTTCCATGTTATTGGCATTTAACAAAAACTGGTAGGAATAATGACGGGGAATCGCTGTAAAACAAAATAAAATTGTTCATATTATTTGTGTGGTATATATCTTGCTGGGGCAGTGGTATCGTATTTCCAGATAATCTAATATAATTTCGTTGGTAT
Organism: Patella depressa; assembly: GCA_948474765.1. Taxonomy (NCBI): domain Eukaryota; kingdom Metazoa; phylum Mollusca; class Gastropoda; family Patellidae; genus Patella; species Patella depressa. The sequence goes on from OX419721.1 coordinate 34,665,335, forward strand.
ATGAGGATTATAAAGCTAGTAAATATTCCATCTGATCATGTCTCTACGTCATACAAGTGATCAACTCGGAGGATTCGAAGCGACCATTACTTTATAGCCCTTGATTGAATTTATCAAATTATTTTTCTCTCAAAATGAGGGTAACTGGTTTGATTCCCTTTTTATTCTGAAAAATATGTCAGTTGTTTACCGATAAAAGAACTCATTTAGTGTGCAATAAATGTGATAATTAGTGAAATTAAATAGGAAGATGCTTACCATCTAGAACTCCTATTGCCACTGTCAGGCTGAGTAGTTGTAATACCAGCAACGTCATGACTAAAATATACAATCAAGACAGCTGTAATACAGTTATATTCCACATGTATGACATCACAATACAGTTATATTCCAAATATCACAAATAATACATTATATTCCAAATGTGTGACCGAAATATCACAAATAATACATTACTTTAATAAACAAAATCACATTAATATGGTAATGTCCAAAGGTGATATTCCAAAGTAATGACGGAAAAAATATGCAAACTGTCATGTAACATGTTTTTTAAAGAAATAAATCAACAGAAATAACAACATCCAATAACCGTCCCCAGATAATACAAACTGCATTAGGTTTTCACTTAAAATTCGCCATTTCTGTTTCTCAGTTGACACACGTCTTAATATGATGTACTATTCATCACGGTTGCTTTTGATTGTGTAAATAAATAAATCCCGTTCTTCTGATCATCATTCTATGAAGTGTTTAACCCGGATTCTTGGTTACAAACAAGCTTCGTCATTGTATAGGTATTTAAATACAATCCAGCAATATTGGAATTCGAAACAACTCGGCGTTAAACATAAATCGACGTTTAGATGGAAATGTAAGGTCTCGGAGTTAGCAAGGGTCAGTTCGTGACGAAATTTGTCCCTTTATTTGGTTATTTGTATGTAATAAAATATTATCAAACAAGTCAAATTCGTGATTTTAATCTAATTAAGAGCATTTATGTGGAAATGTATCCGAGAGAATTTTTTTACACACCTAACGTAAATCTGAACTAATATAAATAGGTGCGGTAACACGTTTATATTTCGGGTTAAATAATTAACAAATCACGTGACAATAGTTTTGGGAATGCGGGGAATGATTTTAAATGGCGTCTTTTTAAAGACAATATTGATCTTAGCAATCCTAGAAGTGGCATTACAATTACGACCCCTCTCTTGACGTCATATTGCTTGATTTACATTCCTGCTGTTCGTGATGTGGTCAAAATGAGAGATTTGGTAGTTGCTATACAGTTACATATACAGTTGCCTCAGAAATGAAATCATATGGAGTTTAAAGTCAAACTGATCTGCATTAACATGACTATGGGGACTTTTTCCCCCGTACAGCGGTGCCACCAACTTTTCTTATATATTGAATCCCAACTGTCAAGGGTTTTTTTTTAAGTACACGCTAACTAGTACATTTTTTGAGATCATCCAAACGACTAGACGCACCCTTGTCATGTCCCCTATCTGCACCACTGACAAAGGGGGGGGGGGGGAATGACGCCGAAAGTTCCTCTGGATATTACAGGGTAGTTTGCCCCCGTCAGTGGCGCAGGGCTATAAATTCCGTATACATGTAACAGAACGCTTGGCAGTTTTGCAATTCGACGAAATAATAATATAGGTAAGCAGAAATGTCACTGTCCAGGCTAAATTATTCGCAGCCACACTGTTGTCGGTCTCATTAGTTCAGTTTGCACAGAAAAGTAGGTTGATAAACCCGAATAAGAGATCTTATGTCGTCAAAGCTACGATTCCTTGCAGAAAAAAAAATTAATGATGCAGTCAGTTTAGTCGTATTACCAAACTTATTCATTGAAAATTTCTTAACGCTTCTTTGCAAAAGAGAATATCTTCCACTCAAAATTGGGAGCCGTGGTGGCTCAGTGAATAAGACGCTGGCTCGACCTCCATTACAAATTGGGTGCCGTGGTGGCTCAATGAATAAGACGCTGACTCGCTATCCTGAAAGTCTATAGGGTTCGCTCCGGGTGTTGTCCGAGAAGTTTAGTTTTGATTATCCGACGTGGTTTCCACTTGTAAGCGGTTCAGAACTATTCGTTCGGATGGTACGTAAAACTGGGATCCTATGCGCACATTGGCGTGCACGTATAACAACCTTTGGATGCTGGGTTTCGATATAAGAGTAGACAATAGAGCCGCTGTCATCCTTTCAAAATGGCACCAGCTTTCTAAAGTCGATGATGTAACTAATTAATAAACATAAATGGTGTTGTTGAACCTCCAATTAATATGCACAAAGCGCATAAATAACTGATCACCTACCTTATTTGTAATTTAAATAATAATCCTCAGTTACAAACATATAGTCGTATACAACAAATTACCTATGTAAAACTATCAGTCCGGGTATTCTTGCCCTCACCACAACACTTAATACCACTTTCAGAAGTTGACTAAACTTCGGAGTAGCAATAATCCAAAAATAATGCAAAGTTTTGCGGTGATTACCCACAAAAAACGATAATCAAGTAATCTAAAATATCCCCTTTGCACAACTTAAGTACGCGATCACCCACAAACGTTAGCAGTTTTATCCAAAATATGACTACGAACACGTACAGAAAAGTCAACAGCATCAGTTCTGTTAAACAATTACGTTACCTGTACGTAGTCTACATAAGCCGCGGTATTAATTGTTATCCACTGTCGCGTGAATCGGTGTATATATCCAAACAAAGACAAAAATGATTTATTTACTATTATGTACATTGTCCCTAACAATACATTAAATAAAAAGATATGCCATACCCAAGTCCTTCATTTTAAAAACTTCAAATGTACTAGCACTTTCTCTCAAACACTAATATGCAGTCCATTAAACACTATCTCAAGTGTATGACATCAATTAACAATACTCTCCGATCACAAAATTCACTGACGAAGTTTACGACGCGTATTAAAGTTTATTGTATAGTATACTGTCTTAGCTACCACATAAACTTTAAATTCTAATAAATATTCATATGGTCTTAATTCACATCTCCGTATAGAACACCACTGTGTATCAATAAAAGATATTACAATATAACACTAAACTTATGAATAATGGCTTTCTTTGATGTATTATTTTAAATATGCGCGGTCGGGACAAACATATGGTACAATTTCCTTTCAATAATTCGTTGTCGCGTAGGGGTCTTTAGTAGTGGAGGAAACCGGAAGACCCGAAGGAAACACAGGTTTTTATTAAAACGAAACTTTAGTTTGGGCTTTGATTATATCTAATCGGTCGCTTAATAAAAACCTCTTGGATAAAGACCACATTATAGCGGTGAAATGAATTTTAACGACGACGTTGGATACATAATAAGAATAAACAATTTTGATCTTTCGCAGTACTAATCACTCATACAATATACCAAAGCCGCACCTTACCCCAAATTCAATGAATTTTCAATCAATTTTAAAACTGAAGTGAAGGATATTACATCAAAACTTAATAATTAGAAAGTAAGAAATCAAATTAGTCCCTCTTTCAGCCTTAAAATGGTCGTTTCTTAACTGTAACGAAATGAAAGCATTTTATCCTTACTTACGGTATGGCGAATATAGTCCTAAGTTGTATAAGCACGTCAGTGACTCTAACGAGGTAAAGTACTAAATGAAATAGCCACCTAATTCTTATTTTAATAATTAATCAGACGATGAAGAAAGTCCCCGGGGCGTGGGACATTACGATATGCAGATGTATGACGTATACTAATTAATAATATACACCTTCGGCGTAGACAAAAAAACCCTCACCTTTCAATTAATTATCAAATTAAATTTAAGTTTGTAGTTCCTTGTGTAACTTTGATCATATCGAGGCGTAATATCCACTCCACACAACTGTAGGCCTATTCCAGTAAAATTTTATTTCAATAATTCGCTTGCGCGTTTGGATGTTTAGCACTGGGTGGAAATCGACGAGGTTGGGCTGGACATTTTGTCACGTACTGACTCTTGAAATCAATGACAGACCTTACCCATCCCCTAAAAACCCTACATTTTTCATTAAAATGGCCACATCGTATTATTTGTATAAACGAAAGTTTTCATGTTACCTTTATAACATTGATCAATTCTTTCACTGACATTTTTAGTAATGATCACAATTTACCGCTTATTACTGAGTGACGTTGTGACGAATACTAACCGGCCTTTATCAAGAGCAAACACTCTTACTCTTGGTCAAAATGTGTTACAGTTGGGAAAGAATGAATTGGAGTTTCGTCAAACTGCTATGCATCAACGAGACTTGTTATTTCAGTATGCCATTAGTGACATTTTCCCACGACAGCGTCGTTTCTACCAACATTTCTTCGAATTCCAACCTCCATGGTTCTTTTGCGGCGGGGGGTGGGGGGGTGGGCAATGGACGAATGGTTTGCACGTGCATGCTGTATCATAAAGCCTGTCATTGAGTCGACTGGCATCCCTGATTGTATGTAACAAGGAGTAGGGTCGCCTGTCCAATCTTGTGAGTTTTCTCTGGGTCATCCGGTTTCCTCCCACTAACATGTTAGTCCCGAAATGACCTAGTTTGTGTCGAGTGGAAGTTTTCTCTGGGTCATCCGGTTTCCTTCCACTAACATGTTAGTCCCGAAATGACATAGTTTGTGTCGAGTGGACGTTTAACCATCTCTCTCTCTCTCCCCCCTCTCTCTCTCTTTCTCTCTCTCTCTCACCTACGCCAATAATGTATACGGAACCGCGTTTACCCTCCCTTCCGTTTGAGAAATGGGAAACAGGCTGAATAATGCAGATGAAAATTTCTATAAAGGATACAAAAGAAGTTATAAATCGTATGGTATAATGTTCACTGTATTTTCAGCAGTAACCTTTTCACATGCTTACCACCATACACACTCTAAACACACTGTATACTCATTGAACATCTAATCAACCAGTGAGATTGCTTGAGACGACGCCATGATTAAATTTCACTTAAAAGCTAATGATCAAATGATGACGCTGTCAACGCCAGAAGAAAACAATTGGACTCTTGTATAAACGAGCAAAGACACTTCTGAATAAAACGACAACAAAACAGTGTAATAGTTACGATGTCACCCTGAGGTGCGAATTTTATTCTCCTTTCATGAATGTGATACCAAAAAAAAATAATTTTAAAAGATTAATGGTGCGCACAACGAGCCTTGTGTCATAACCAAGAAACGTTCTCTAAATTTGACCGACAGAAATTCAGTGACCTGGGCTATTTCATTGTAATTCTATTGATACAGTTTTTACTTGAGTGAAAAAACTTAATTAACACAAATGAGAATCGTAAATTATACAAATGCCATTTTCAAATAGGCAAAAAAGTTTGAAATTTAAAGGGTTAAATCTCCTGTTATTCCATATAAAAAAAAATCAAAAACATTTCTATATACTTGGATGCTAATTGTAGTCCAACATGGTCGCTTTTTATAAATGAGAATTTGGGGGAATACTAACCAGAACCCTAAGCCTAACCCTTTTAAGAGAGGCTAAAAGATAAATTGGATCCGGGTTTATTCTTATAAAAAAGGGTTAAGGTTAGGGTTAGGCCTAATAGTCCCCCAAATTCTCATTTATAGAAAGCGGCCATTTTGGTATCCGGAAACACCCGGACCAGATTTCATTAGTATTTTAACTCGTATATAGTCAATTCGCATCAAATCGAACATTAATCGATGACCAATATGGTAATGTTGCGTTCACATTATATGCGTATTCTGGAGACCGGCCTCCGGAATTCGGATTGGGTTGTTTCGGATTAAAAGCGATACGTTACTCTACAGCTTATTCAGATTGTATTCAAATTGAAACGCGCCACACTAAATGCAAAAAACTAACAGAAGTGAAGATCATTAAATTTTATATCAAGGATGGATACGCTCGTCATTTGTTGCCGTGATATTCTGGTGCTGACGCTAAATTCCCTGAGGCAAACAACGCTACATCAGCGACGCCAGGTCTTGCATCTTCGGCATTTTGCCATTCAACGTCGGGAACAATTTCGTTGCACCAGAATCAAAGGCGAATGGAGATGATTACTCTTTTGGTCGCGTATGTACAAAAGTGGGTATTCCGACACTTCACTCTCGACGTTGTACTCGCTAAAATATATTTCATAATTGAAATGAAATGAAATGAAGTGACGTTTAACAACCAACGGTTCTGCTCCGAATGGGCTAATGAAGACGGACTGTGCCATACAGTGTCCTGGGAGGATCGAATTCCAACTATCAAGGGATCTTTTACTGCCACGCCAATGGTTACACAAGCCCTCCATCCTGCACAACTTACAAGGGAAAAACCAAGATGAACTTTCTCGGTCGACACCGGGAGCGAACCCCTGGCCTCCAGGCTAAGGAGCCAGTGTCTTACTCATTGAGCCATGTTGCTCCTATTTCACAAATAAAATCCTTTCAGCGCTAAACATACATAATGCAAATCATTAAATTGTGTTAAAAAATAAATAAAGAAGTATTTGTAGGTACAAATTATTTCCTATTGAGTGTAAATGGGTATCAAAACGAGTAAAATGCAGCATTCTGACCGATTTAGTAACGTCTTATCTAAACAATGCACGCGTCATTATACCAATTATTTGAATTTGGGCCGATTTCAGAACAAATACCAGATATGAAAAGACCTTTTACAGAAGAATGATAGAATTATATATATCGAGGCGCTTCATCTTCCGGTATCCTCGCTATCTGTGGAAAAGAAGGTGTTTATCTTGTTTGGCGATATTTGTTGTGAAATAAGAGATATACATGGTTATCAGTTACCAGTTTCGTTATATAATAAATGGTCTAGATAGTTAATCGATTTAATAATGATTTGATTTGACATATTAATTGTGATTGATCATTAACAAGGTGTCGTATTAATGAGGTATATTATATACCTTTGACGATGAATCATATACTCTTACATAAAGAAAAAATTGGTAATTTTCATACTTTTCGGGTTTTGTAGTTCATCAATTCGTGATTTGAAAGACAACAACAAGATGATCAATTTCAAAACTGTCATTTACTACATGCTGATTTCTGATTCAGCGCATTACAAAGAAAAATGTTGGCCATCACACAAGATTTGAGTGTAGCCAATTTAAAAGACTACAAAACTCAACATAATCCTTTGGCGGGATTTAACGATTGGAAATAATACAGAACCAACACAGTTATATGGCACAACAATCACTGGTTTATTATAATATACAAGCACAACGTTTCGATTATCGTTATAAAGCACAATGACATTAATTTAATAAACTGGGGGGTCCATATATATGAATGTACAGTGTAAAGCATAAACTTAGTTAATTAGTAAATATGATTAGAGGCATCCATACATTTGATAATCATGTTTAACAACAAGGAATTAGATATACAACATGATGACAAAGATATAGATGACACCATATATGTTCACATTTAAAAAAAAAACCTACGAGCCCCTCTGATTCAACGCATTAGAGAGGAATTTAAGATTAGAGTCTAACCCATACAAATACAACAAAAAAATGGAAGGTTTGCCGTCAAATGACGTGGTATAGATTCCCGGCTTGTACGTGACAAGCAATATGGTCGCCTGTCGAACCTCGTAAGTTTTCAAATTCACTCAAGATTAGAGTGTAACCCATTTATGGATCTACTTGATCTATAATTCTTATCACCTGTGTACGTTTAGATAATTTGTCATTATTTATCACTTACATGACTCTATAGATAACATATTATGTTCAGATTAATCTATCATCATAGACATTCAAGTCCAAGAAAAATCAAAATTGTATAAATGTCCAAAATTATCTTGAAATATTTCCCGTTCTAATCTTCTTAAACCCAATCAACTAGAGATTATTTCGAATAAATTGTAAAGGCGTGGTATGTTAGGACTGGGTTTTAAATCGATTTCATAATTTATTGCTGCTTCCATGTACATTTTTTTGCTGTAAGACATAATATTTTATATAGGAAGTCTATTAACTATTATCATAGCTGTTCTATACCCTAAAAGTTATCAGCATTAAATTTTGAAAACATGTTGTCAATTCAGCATATTATGACACACCTGAATAATTTAATATTGTTGAATGTTTAAAACTAAATTATATTTTAACAAAATTACGACATACTGCTATCCGTTCGTTCGTTCCATTTACACCTTGGGAGATATTGCAGTGTTTTCTGGGAAACTTGCTCGATGGACCAAATGAAACTCCCGTCTAGCATAGACAGGAGACAGGGGATCCGTTATGAAATTAAGAGACCTATTCCGATTTGCCATAAAGACAAAGCAAGATAATTATATACTGTGCAGGCGCGTATCCAGAGGGGGGGTTTGGGGGGTCCACCCCCCCCCCCCTGCTCAGCTACATAAAAAAAAATAATGCCTTTGATGCTAATCTTTATTTATTTTTCAGTGATAATATGAAATTATGGTTATTTTACGATACGTTCACACGACTAAGGTCATTCAGGTAAAGATTATCTTTCACGAGAAATACATTTTTACGCGTATTTTAGGTAATAGAAATAGCCCACGAGGTTAGAGTCGCTCTCAAGTTCTAATATGAAGTTAATGTACTCCATGTATAATGCGAAGTTATTTTTAATATTTCAGGATATCCCCAATGTTAGTTTATTGTCTAAAAGATAGTGCAGTGGGGCGTATTTGAGAGTATTTTAATGAATTGTATTGATGTTTGGTGACTATAATATTTGCGTCGGTATTCAGAGGGTTGGGTGGTTGTATATCACAATGTTTGTGTACGTATTCATGGGTTCTACGCATTGTTTGTACGTTATAAGGACTGTTTTTTTCAGGTTCTAAGATTCCCTCCCCACTTCTAAAGATGCATTCGCGTAAGATCCAATTGTTAATATGAAGTGAATGGGGTGTAACGACTGGGATAATTAAGACAACAATTACTGTGAGAGAGAGAGAGAGAGAGAGAGAGAGAGAGAGAGAGAGGGGAGGGGCATTTAACGCCCACTCAACACAAACTAGGTCAATTAGGGACTAACATATGATTTAGTTTTATTTCAATAATTTGCTTGCGTGTAGGCGTCTACAAAAAAGTCTTAAAGTTCTTCGATAGAACTCTGAATGCGTAAGGTAAATTTGGAGCCGCAGTGAATCTGATTATAAGGCGATTGCTCGCTTACCAGGAGGTGTTGACCGAGAAGGTTTTTTTTCAAGGCGTGGTTTCCCCTACACACTTAAAATTTATGCCATAAAGGGTGTTAATTTCTAGAAGTTTATAGATTTGATCTTAAAACATTGAACCGTATTAACTATTCATCTGTATTAACTATTGATCCGCACTTATCATTGAACCGTGATAACTACCTATTATTATTAACATACGGATAACGACAGGTGTGAGTATATCGTTTTCCCCGCTGAGAAATAAACCAATAAAAGCTATCAAAATAAGCAGGTTACCAAGGAAATGGGTCAATCCTACATCATAAAAATCGTGTCTAAATATTAGTGTAGATGGCCTTCAGCTATATTTACCCAATTGATCACTTTTTTTAAATCACCAATTACTTCTAAGGCTAATTTGTATATACGTTACAATCATTATTTTGGGCTAAATTTCTCCATTTGATATTATTTATGAAATATTAAATACACCTTTGGCTGCAATCTGTGTTTATATTTGTCTTCGAATCTACTAGGGGTGTCTTAAACAGCCCCAGTCTTACAAGGTGCATATACGCAGATGAATCGCGCAGGTTACGTGATAAAACGTCGAGGTGTCTGGATGCTCAAGAATAATGCTTGAAGTTAAAAACTGCCCATGACTGTGGCTTCAAGATTCCCACCAGCCTATTCTTCTTCCCACTAACCGATGCTGTCATCTGGCACCGCAGCTGTGGGACGTATGATGAGGACACCACTGTTGCCGATGACCTTTTGATTCACGTGACAAACAGTGGTTTTCTGACGGTTCAATATGCTGGAGAAACGATGGAACAAGTGCACTGATAATACGGAGTATTTTATTGGAAAATAAGTATAATCATTTTCATATAGAATATTACTTGGGGAGACCGGAAAGTTTTAGTACATATTCGCATTATTAGTGTTTTTAATAATTAGAATTTAAAATGTGTTACACCTAAAAGAAAATACTCCGATGTGCAGCTACCAAATTTTTTCCGAAAGAATATAGAATTTCCATATTATACCCCCCAGAGTATAATAAAAAGAAAGTTAGCGGTGACAATGGACGACAGGACTATGTGCTTTTTGTATAACTTATTATGTTTTGTTAGATCTTTTTTAAATAAAACAATGCATATAGAAATATATATGCGTATAGAAATTGTACAATCGAGAAGTAATCTCACGCTGAAATCTGAAACATTTACAAATACCAACAGAGATTTAATACATATTATACAGTACCACCCAATAACCATTCTACAAATTATCGCCCGTGTGATACCTTTCATATCCAGAGCAATCGCCTTACATGAATTTGAATGTGTTACATTCATTTATAAGAATGGTTTGGGTTATAAAAAAAATCTGCTATTAGTGTTTTATATCAAAAAGGATTCTTAGGAGATTCTCTATTCAAATATATATATAAACATCAACATCAACAGTAAAGATATACGATTGTAGCTTAAATATGTAAGAATGTGTTTTAGTGCACAAAATGAAACATAAGGACACAAGGAAATACTGTTGAGTCATCTAAATCAATTCTAACAAGCGAGGTTTAGGAATCTCTTTTTACAGTGCATAAAACGAAATATAACGGCATTAAGAGATTTAGGAAATAGAGTTGTGTCATGTAAATTAATTTTATGAAAGACAAGTCTATCAAATAAAAGTTGACATACTTAAACAAACACTGTAGTGAAAGTAAGTTGTAATGCTTTTTGTCAAACCGGTACAGTATGGTTTACAATGATTTTGATTCATTACGTATATTTTTAATTTACAGATTTGACAGATTCGATTAAGATAATTGAAAAAATATGTTTGTTTTATCTCGAATAACTAAAGTCAATATTGGCCTATCTAATGTTCCTTTCTGACCCACCTCTACATGTTTATTTGGATAACCATTGCTTATTTTTGTGTCTCAAATCAAATGAGTATATTTTATCTGAACTTGCCATATATTTTCGCAGATATACACTATACACTATCTCCAATATTGATGAGTTGGATCCCTAATCGAATGTTATTCCCATGTGCCTGTTTAGCCAAGCCGACATTCCAGCCTACAAGTTATCCCTGCCAGTGATCGTCGCCTTTACCAAGTCACTATCTAAAAGGGGTATTACCTGATTTTTTTTACGATCGGTAAATGGAATGGAGTTTGACATCCTACTGTTCTATTCCGACTGGGCTCACAAAGCCGGGTATATGTATCGAATTTCAACCATCAAGGGTTCTTTTACGTGCACAACAATATGTACACTTTATGCTATCCCTTGTCAGATGAACTTCCTTGACCATCACCGCGGATCCAACGCCGGACCTACAGGTTAGGAAACCAAAATCTTACTCACTGAACCACCGCGGCACCCTTTCAAGATCAGAGGCTGTATAAGAGTATTCCCATCTTTATTATTCCGGACCGATTCACTCAATAACACTTATCAACATTGTCATTTGTCATTTTGAATTTACGAACATGATTTGTCCCCCCCCCCAAAAAAAAAAACAAAAAAAAATTTTAGTTTAGGCTTTTTTACTGCATGTTTCTTAGGTAGAATTTTAATTAGTTATCAAATGTAAAGATATAACTATATGAACTTACTAACTGAGGGGGGTTGGGATGGCCTAGTGGTCTAGAGTGCCGCGCTTCGACCTCTAGCCGGCCGGTCACCTCTGGCTTGCGGCTGTGGTTTCGAGCCCTTGTGTGAGCGTATGTGGCAAGGAGATAGGGCGCCTTCTCAACATCGTGGGTTTCCTCCGGGCACTCCGGTTTCCTCCCACTGCTAAAGACCCCCACGCACAAGCGAATTAATGAAATAAAATTAAGACCATATGTTAGTCCTGAAATGACCTAGTTCGTGTGGAGTGGACGTTAAACCCATTTCTCTCTCTCTCTTTACTAATTGAGAAGAGACATTAGGTGTTCTAGAATAAGACGATACAATCTCACTGCATAATGTGTTCAAATAGTTTGAAGGTTAATAGTAATGAAAGTTGTTAAGGTTACAATTTCAATTTAAAACCAGATTTATTTTTTCACAATTTATTTCATTACGTCATTTCCCCACTGTTTGCAATGTCATTATAGGATTTTTGCAGATACATGAGTAAATTGACAATGTTGTTTGACAACAATGCTTGTTTTCATCAAGGTTTTAAAAAAGACAATTGGACAACCACAAAGCTTATACCGGGATTTATACCGTCTATGCGCCATTGTAGTCGAGATAATCAGTATAAGTTACAGGCCTTACCAAGAAAGATTACTATTTAATCTTAAACCCGTCCAAGACAATTGCCTGCATTTTAATATCTCGTTTCGCTTTATCGTGGTCCCGAAAAAACGATAATGAAGACTTAGATAGCAGAACCAACATCAAAGTGGGGCTGCTATTAACGGGATAACGCAATCTTAGTAAAAACAACAAACCCAGACTTAGCACTTAAACAAATGACAGCCTCATTCTCTACACAAGTCTCGCTACACAGCATTGGTGTGAACTGCAAGGGAAGACAACTGAGAATGAGACAACCTTTCGTTCATACGACGAGAGAGAGAGAGAGAGAGAGAGATGGGATGTAATGTCCACTCGATAAAAACCATGTCATTTCGGGATTAACATATGGTTTTTAATTTTATTTCAATAATTCGCTTGCGCGTTGGGGTCTTTAGCAGTCAGAGGAAACCGGAAAACCCGGAGTAAACCCTCGAGGTTGGACAGGCGGCTACTCCTTGTCACGTACAACCAGGGATTCGAAACCACGCCAGTTGACCCAATGATAGGCTTTATGATACAGCACGCACGTGCTAACCATTCGGCCATCCCATCACCACAAACCCCCAACCCCAACCCCCAACCCCGTTCATACGATAAACGGTTATAAATCTATCACATCATATAGTCTGTGACATTATTATTTCCAAGAATATAGCTGGTTAAAATATTACACTGTTTTTGTCTAATAATTATAGCAAACATTATACATTTCTATTGAATTTAGATCCATAAAAACAAAAAAAAACAACATAAATAAGATAAATAAGACTTCACTATGTAAATAAACAAAAATGATCACCTCACAAAGTAACAACATTCATATTTTTGTGGTAAACGGGGCCACTGCGGTGTCATTTAAATGTCTTTACGCGATCGTCTTGTTTATTAATACAGGTATATAATCGTAAGTATATCTGTATATTATCTGATAGTATCCATTTATCAGCAGTGTTTATCTAGATATCAAATGAACTGTTATTTTTATTGTCTACACCAGTTTTATTTACATACGAATCGTGTTATTATATCTAGATACATAGTACACTAACAACTGGTCCCCCAGATCCATTCACTGTGTTGTCTTTTGCATGCCGTGTATTTTACCTGCACTTATTATATATAAATACTGAGCGCCATAGAAAACACATCACTTATTTTTTCGTATAACAAAATGATCCTGTAAATATATCTTAATTATTTCGCTTCTTATTGTGAACAATATTCAAATGGACACAATAAGAACACATTTGTACACTTATGGATGTTTAATCTATAATCAGCGGTACAAAGTCAGAGGGGTCAAAACCAAAACTACGACACAGATGGTTAATTCCATGCTACGTCGCTGCACAGCGTGCGTAAGAGCCAGTGGAGGACACACGCGCTACTGACATCTGTGTCGTACTTTTGGTTTTGATCCCTCTGACTTTGTACCGTTGATTACAGATTAAACATCCATAATGTGTTGTTATTGATGTGTTCTTATTTAAGTATTGTTCACAATAAGAAGCAAAATAAATAAGATATGTTTACATGATCATTCTGTTATACGAAAAACTAAGTGATGCGTTTTCTATGGCGCTAAGATAGGTAAGAATATACCAAATTCGTGCTATTGCTTTTTATCCAAATACAAAAAACTTATGGGCCTTCTGAATCTGTTCACATTTTCTATTGATATTCGTGAACATACAAAGTTGTCACGAATATTTGTCCACCATTTCTGTTATTACAAATACGGATCAATTTCCGATTTCCGAAATTGTACGGCAACTTAGAAATGAGCTAAAATGAAAACAAACAATGACACTTATGTTCAAATTTTACATAACTCCAATGTGCGACAGTCCTTTGCAGAACCGGGGATAAACGAAAAAAAATAATTTGCACTAAGAACTTTTTGATACCAATTTTATTAGCACGGCTAATAGCCAGTTCCTTGTTCAACCGAGTCCACTCTCAATGTCAGTGGTATTGATGTTTGTCTCATTGGGATCTGTTTATTTGTAATATCATGTTTCTATCTTTAGCTGGGATGTCCACAAAAGGTGTTCCGAGAAGAAACAGTCGCGTGTGTATGTTTATTATTTCAAAATATAATCTTTTTAATTTTAATAAAGCCATTTCAAACTATCTAACAAACGCAGTTTAATTACATTATTATGAATATTACCCTCTAAAATCGATATAGTCCATAATGCTGGTGAAAAGCACTTCTAACTCATGTGCCAAAATAAAGCTAAAGGTTAGAACTTTGCTAACACGGAAATATAGAGTGCATACAAATGGTATTAAAAAGAAAAGATTTATTGGCTTACCATAACGTAATACCGACATCAGTAAATGGAGAGGTAATCTAGCTTTAATCAAACATTTGAATTATCCAAACATTCCTGTAAGTTAGAACACTATATCACAAATTCCTATCTTTAACATAATAATACACCATAAGTATTCCATTAACTTCCGGAATGTAGACCACAAATTGATAACCCGTCTGAAGCATCAAGTAATTCAAGAAAACAAAACCTTCTCAACTATACACGAGGTCTATGATCTTGAAACATTTACGTCCAAATTTTATACCCTCATCCTCAGTTGACATGAAACATTACGTCATCATGGAATAAGATATTAAGGGAATCTAGAATAAGGAAATATTTTAGTAAGCTAATCCAAGTTAATCAGTCTAAGAAGAGCTGTTCACCAAGATTCAGACAGATTTATAAATATACTGTCAACAAAGTGTGATGAGGTCAAAGGGAGGACTAGCAAGTTACATCCAATACGTCATCAACTTAACACGAACATTTGAACTACCTATTAAGCTAACATTTAACACGGTAATAGAAACACAAACAGATTGTGTTGTAATATAGAAATAGCTTTACTTTCGGATCACAAGATGGGTAAAATTATGGTATAATGAACATTTTTAAAACCTGTCTTTAATGGGGCTTTTAAATTTTACTTGTACAATTCAAACCAAATTCTTCTCTCATTTTTACACATCATTTCAAATCTATTTGTCCCAAGATAATGTTTGATCATTTTGTTTTAAAATGCACAAAGAGAACATAATTAAACATTTTCAAATGAATATGTGTGCAAACGTGTAAGACCTTTTGCTTCAGTTGTTTAATTGTTTAATGTATCCAATTTTAGACAACGCTAAATTCTGTAGGTTCATGTTAGGAATACAAAGTCTATACCGCAACCTCATATGAACTGCCTTAATAATTTGACCTTTTTGGTGATTGGTCCTTTTAATAAAATGAAAATGATGTCATTTGTTAAATCATGTCTATCATTAATCTGCAATATATAGGTAATGACCTAAAATGTAATAAAAATGGGACATGGTAAATTTATGTCAATAATCCAATACCCCCCCCCCTTCCGATTAAACCTGTATACCCTTTTTATATGTTTCATCCTGTCTCTTAAATCCAAACTGAGACATATTATGGACTTAAAAAAATTCATAGCGTTGAGTTGAGAGATATGGGTATTAACATCCACTCGATTCAAACTAGGTCATTTCGGGACTAACATATCGTTCAGTTTTATTTCAATAATTCGCTTGCGCGTTAAACCACCCCCCCCCCCCCCTCTTTTATAGACACAGACATTAACAGCTGCCTTGGTAATAATTTAAATGAAATATCTGGATACAAATCTTGTACACAAAACTAACTGCAGATACATTGATCATGGCATTTTAAGAAATCCGAAGTACATAATTTTGGTAGTTATAATCGCATGTTGATTAAATTAGTACAGTAGTCATTGTTTTGTGTGATATCTACCTATAAGTATGTTACTTTCCCTTCTTCAAGATGCGTGATTTTCATTTGACATCATCGATATTGCCCTACCACTTCTTTCTCTTTTTTTACAAAGCAGTGGGTCAAATTTTCTCCCAGTGGGGAAATACCACAGTACATATTGCATTAAAGAAAAGAAACTTCCCAAGGTCTTAGGGAATGTCGCAAAATAGCACCCACACTTGGAACTTGGTGGTGGATTGAACGTCATTGCGAATAAATGTTAAATCATGAACGGAAATATTTCAACATTTTCGTACTCTGGCGGCGCAGATGGGTCGATGGGGACGGGGTCCGAGTGTTGTTCGTTAGGAAGCTATGGTGTTGAAACTTTAAGATTTCCCGTGCTTATCTACATTATATTAAATAAACCATTAATCTTTTTTAATCTTACCTTAGTTGACATCAGATAATTGTAGTTGATCCGAGCATATTATACTTCAAACAGAATTCCCATAATAAGGGATGGAAACCCACTCCAATTTACATTTATTTTGAACGACGTCCTGCAAACATTGTTTCGTATCTTGTAACTCACTATTTGTAAACTAGCGTGAGTTCGCCTATGTTTAAATAGACCCTTTGTTTTTGTCTACATGTACGTTTCAAAGTTGATGCATTCATCTGAGGTTTTTGTAATTCAGATATGGACCAATCGACGTGTGCTCAAGTCGCGTCTCCGGAAACTATGTACTCGTTTATTGTAAAGACTGTTGTTGTTATGTAATAAAGTGCATCCGAGTTTTAAAAAAAACGAAGACATTAAAAATTCTGGTGAATGTCTGGGTTGTATGAAAAAGATAGGAGAATTTTTGCTTAGTACTTGATTTGTCTAAATTGAGTAAAGATGGCGACATGAAAGCAGTACAAACTTTAAATGGCTTAACAATTTTACATGTTTAGATTAAGAATTGGGAATTCCCTGCAAATATATTATGCACGACGTACTTCGCAATTTTAATTAACAAGCTGTGACTGATTTATTGGAATCGTGGTTGAAAGTGAAATCCAAGACATGTACACAAGTTATTGTCAAATATAACATCCTACTAAATACTTTAAATAATTACGAAAACCGCCATTTTACTACGACAAACTTACTTCAAATTTAAAAAAAGAAAAAATATACCTCGACAAATCGTAGCGAGAATTTTCTAAACGCCCCAAAACAAAACACAAATGTAAGTTAGTGAAATACAATTAGGTAAATGATGTCGCTTGTGAGTGGTTCGCGTTTTAATATACAGCCATTTGCTTTAATTTTACATTTTTAAAACATAAAATCCGTACCTGAGCCGGTGCAGACGCGAAAGACGCTGAATCCCATTTTATTTCTGTATTTAATCCACAATGCAGGTATCTCTTTCGTCTGTCTATAGTTTCGACACCCGAAAATCACCATATTCAATTTTAGGTCATAAGTGTTAATGTCATTCAAGCATTTTTAAGCTGCAGAGTCTGCATGTGTCAACTGTTATCGTTTAAGTCGTGCTGAAAAATATCAAACTTACCAATTAGATCGTCGTAAGCCCCCATTTTATACGTATTGAAGATCAAGGTATGAGGTATTTGTTCTAATGGATCTAATCACATTATGATAAATATTAATAGATCTGTTAACGACATGCTGTTTATCGATGTTGATAAATATCTTTATCTTATAAAATTTAAGATCAAGGTTCGGACATCATTATTAAATTGATAATCAACCCTGTTTACCGACCATGAGTAGCAGCCCAGCCGGTGTAGAAAAATAGGAACATAAACGTAAATTAATTTCAAGATGTTTAGTTTCAAATACTTCAGTTACCAAATATCAGTACACATCGCTTGAACGATTGAAGATATATTGATCACAAAAGTATTTACCAGGTGGTTATTGTCAGATTATCACTAATTGGGAATCCCACAGCTTGTCCGACGGCTTATTTGTATGCTAGCTTGACTGGGGTGGAGGTTGTTATTACTTGACCGAAGGGTTAGGTGGTTTTGGGGACATTGAGGGATGTAAACGTATAACCAACTCTGCAATTAAAAGAAAAAAGTATAGACAGAAAAAAACTCAGGAATTTACTTAGGCCTCAACATGTATAGTAAATACACAATAAGTAATGACAAATGGACCCTCCCTATAAGCCAAGTTTATGACAAACATGGCTTCTAAAACATACTTTGATTAGTGCCGGTCATGTACGCGCGAATACAAAGTTTGGAGAGGGATTTGAAGAAAATATTTGATAGATTAATTAGTTTGAATATGGTTTTAGTCCAAATATACCATCAGACAACACAGTTATTGCGTGGTAAAGTGTGTAAACTTTCAAAGCAATTTTAGATACCATCCAGTAATTTCTCCTACATACACAAATACATTTTTAATAAATGAAATGAAATATGGTTAACGTCCTACATTTCGGCGTCGACTGGTCTCTGAAGGAATTTGTCCGGACATCGCTGCTACGACCGACTATTATGTCGAATTCCAATCAAGCGCAAGTCCATCTTAGCGCATGGTCACACTGGAGAGTTGCCCGGGCCCCATGAGCATGATGTTCCTTAAGCAATGTCCGTGAGTTAACGTGTGACCGTTGCTTCAATATTCAGCAAATCGCGAACTGTTGCGCCCGTTGTTTTTAGACGTGACTAATTAGCATTGTCCAGTCAGAGTTCGTGGCACATAATGCACTGCATACTCCGGCGCAGTGTTGCGTTTGATTAGAGGTAATCCAACTACAGACTGCTATTATGAGTGGATATTGTTGTTTTAAATTTTGATTTGTCAGTAGTCGGTCTACCAACCAATCACTATAGCTGCCAATATTGGACCAAATATGTTTACATAACGTTACGTCATGACTCACGATTTTATTATGCCTAATTAACCCGTGCATAGCAGAATACAGCAGTAAAACTAATTGCGTGACAAACGAGGCTGTTTGGAAACGAACATACTTTCACCGTTTTGAATACCTTAAATCACTGTCCAAAGTTTTAGGGAAGACCCAGATTAAACGAAGGACTGTCATGTTGCTGTACTTAAGTGATAGCTTTCATTGAACGGAAAGAATAGACACACTCCCGCATAAGTTCAAGAAACAGACGCTATTCCAGCAATGAGGATTTCTCGGGCCATTGCTTCAGGAATATGAATGCACTGTAAACAAACAGGGTTTACAGCCGTTGAAAGTTTGTTTTTTTTCAAATTGAGAAACTCGTGGAAAACCAGCAACCTTGACATTGATCGATCTTTGAACTTTGCAACTCGATTGTCACATGTAAGCATTTTAGCTAAAAGCGCGAGACTAGGTATTCACGACGACTGACGAATCTGATAGGCTCCAAAGCTGGGCTTGTTACCCAATCGAACTTAGTGGCGAAATATACAAGGTGAAGGGCTTAATCGGATGTACCTAGTTAAAGCGAGATCAAACCTGTATTGAAGATGTATGGGCACAGACGCGTCCATTCTAATCTATGAATGGTGTGAATTAATAATTTAACACTTACTTCCCTAATGCAATAGGCTATCTCAATGCTGTTGAGACGACCCTTTACCAACGTATACAAGGACATCGGTTTATGTCCCATCCGTACGACTAGACACTGTCCTTGACAAGACCTCGGTCTTGCAAACGTAGACAAAGGAAAGGCTTTCTGGGAAAACAAATCTGGATAAATTTCTCGGCCAATAACGGGGTCGAATCCCAGATCTCCAGATAGTGGGCCAACGCCTTACTTACCGAGTCACCGCGGCTCCTAAATGAAAAATTCAGTCGCCGAATCTCCACTATATGAATACAAAATACTGTAGGCTACATAACGTATACTAATCGGTTGCGAAATTAAAATCCAAAATGTGTGGAACTATAATCAATATCCTAATATGGCGAAGTTGTATCAGCTGATCAGGAATAATATTGTGTTCTCTGTCCCGCGCACATCATCCGACACAATTATAAAACCACAGATTGGAAAGTACCAGAAAATAAATAACAACAAAAATAAATATCATTTATTGTCGATTTGTTGATCAAATCTGGGCAAAAAGAGTTTTATTCACTTATCACAGATAACCCACGGGAGACAACCACTGTTTCGAAATGAAAAGAGACACAATTATTCCTACACAAGTGCAAAGTTGTTAATAGTCGTCTTTCCCCCCTTTCACCTGTTCGCCATTTAGCATGTCATGCTTATTGACCTTTTGGTATAAAACCGAAAAAGGGGCTTGAGTGTTCATTTTCTGACAAATATTAACGACCTTGCGGTGTAAGTATTAGAGAGAAAAGGTTTGGTAGGATTGACAGTTGCGTGTTTACTAGTTTGTTACTTCCAATTTGTGTATCTCAAGATTTTCCTGGTGAACGTCATGCTTGCTTTTAAGCAAGTGGCTGCCACATGCTGCTCCATCTGTTGTTGAAAGCGTTCAACCTCACGAAATGTTAAAGCTGGCCAATTATACGAAAATCAACACTAGAGTCAATGGGGAAATTGATGGTGTAGTGTGTCCGTTTAACGCCTTGCTTTTCTATGTCAGCCGATTTAATGGGGACGCACGGGGACAACAAGGAACTTGAACAGTGGGAATCCGAGACGAAGACAAGTTTGGCGTTAGATCGGGGAAATTACCCGCGAATTTGATAACATTAGAATCTCTGTGACACTATTCTACTCATTTAGGGGTATACTTGTACAGGATTATTTTCTGCGCCAGCAGCCCCCACACCCCCCACCAACACCCCCCCCCCCCCCCGGATACGCGCCTTGGACAGGCAAACACGATACACTTCCAATTGTCATCTCCAATGAACATACATTTATAGTAGTTAGTGGGCCTGTATACGGACGCTCGCACTTGATGACCCCTGCACTGAGTGACCCCTTGTCCTAGTTCGCGGTGACCTAGTTCGGTGTGACCTAATACATCGTGACCTGGTCGAGTGACCTAGTTCGCCGTGACCTAGTTCGCCGTGACCTTGTACGCGGTGACCTTGTACGACCAGAGGTTCGTTTTGACCTGACAGGTGTGGTTATTCAGGTGCGTGACCGACAAAGAGGGGCGCGCGCGCGGGAAAAGAGAGAGAGAGAGAGAGAGAGAGAGAGAGAGAGAGAGAGAGAGAGAGAGAGAGAGAGGAAGAAGGAGAAAGGGGAAGAGAGGAAGAAGGGGGTAGAGGGGGCGGGGAAACAACTCTTTTACATTGATTAAGTTGGCCCTGAAAAGGGCCGTTGTCCTCACTCGAATGCGAGCACTAGAATGTGAGGGTACGACGCACTTTATGTCGGTTGCGTCTAATGGCCTCCACTAATTCGGGAGGTGGTCTTTTCCTGGGAGGTGTTTTTAATACCTCGTCAGGTAAGACAAAGATCTCGTCAGGGGTAATCACGGCAAGCGTGTGACCCCTGAGATACATGAAAGTATCCGCATTGCGGTTGTCTTCGATGCGTAACACCGGAGCATCCATTCTGACAATGAGAGGCGAAATGTGTGCCGCTTTATAACCATAAGGACGAATTCATTTGAGAATGGGGGGATCATGTGACGTCACATACAAGTATTGCACAACATGTGGGAAGTGTTATGCAATCATAGCTTCGTGCTTAAAGATGTGGATTCAAGTATTGCACAACACTATGTAACATTTTATGCTGACGCTAAGTATTTTACAGTGGTAATGACGTCATCGCGTAGTGTAATAAAAAGGACGGGGCGCGATAGGTTTTCACAGACCATCAGCGCAAAGCAAGATGAGTTTTACATTACGACCCGTGGATAGACGATACAGCCGATTATTTAGAACCGAATCACTGTGTGTGGAAATAGATTTTCTTGAAGATTGGTCCCACGTTCCAGCCATAGATGTGCCACAACGACTACACGACACCTTTGGGGCCATCATTGAGGAAATTCGTCAAACCTTGGACGCCAGAGAAAGTGACTATGTTAGAATTGCCATCAGTCACCCAGGACTCAAAACACCAATCTGGTTACCCTTTCGTGAGTATCGTTTGTTAAAAGCCGAAGACGTGTTACAGAAAGTGGCAGCCGTGTTACAGAGTAACGAAGAATTTAGATTAGATCAACGCATGTCCATGAGTATATGTCACGTGTCCCCTCCCGATGGTCGAGGTAGCGGAACAAACACGAAGAAAAGACACAGTGCTAATTTCGAAGAATATTTGAAGAAAAAAAGATGTCTGGTCACCATAAAGAATTCCGACGAACTTTGTTTTCAGCGAGCTATTGTCGTCGCCCGTCATTATGCCAACAAACAAGACACGCCTGAATGGGAAAGAGAGAAGACCAGACTACAGAGGAGGGCAGGACCCCACTCGTGGCAGACGAAGAAAACCGAAGCCCTTATCGATGCCGTCGGTGGAGCCAGGCAAGCATGCACGGGGATGGAAACCTGGGAATTGTACGCCAAGTATTTAGGAGAGCAAGGATACCAACTCAACGTTTTCTCTCGGGCTATCTTTGGGAAGGCGATCTATCGGGGAACAAAACACATCACAGGCACACCAAAACATCTGAACCTGTATTTACACGACAGACATTATGACGTCGTTACTTCCATGCCCGCTTTTGTGGAAAGGTCGTATTTTTGTGAGACCTGTCAGGTAGGATACAATGCTGCAGAGAATCATTCGTGTCACGTCATGTGTCAAGGATGTAAGACAATGGGTCCACCCTGTCCACCCGATCCCAACACAAAGACGTGTTATCGTTGTCATCGTGTGTTTGTGAGCCGCCAATGTTTCGACAACCATCTCGCCACCCGTTCCAGAGCCAAGTGCAGTGTGTGTCATCGATGGAAGAAATGCGAGAAATGTCAAAAAGAGTGGGACGTCATCAAGGCCAAGCGTAATTTGGAAGAACACCGATGCGGAGAATACGAGTGTTCCATCTGCCGAGAGTGGCACACGGCCGAGAAACAGTTTTGTTACATCCAACCACTGAAATCACCCATCGACATGAACAAAGACCGAAAGATACAAATCGACAAACTACAGCAGACAACATTAACCCGCTTCGTCTTCTTTGACTTTGAATGCCAGCAAGATACCGGTGAGCACATTCCCAACCTATGTGTCCTGCAAACCTGCTGTCACTTTTGTATCGACAATCAAGATCCCTGCGAGCACTGTGACACATACTGGAATCACCAAAGAGAAATTGTGTTTAAAGGCCAAGACACGCTGGACGATGTGGGAAAATGGTTTTTACAACTCGCTGCTCACGGTACGGTGGTAGATGGTCGGAAACATGACAGTCACGAATCGAGTCCCGTGATTGCCGTGGCTCACAACTTTAAAGGTTACGACGGACTGCTGATTTTACAGACGCTGCACAAACATTCCGTGGCGCAACCCGAAGTGATTATGAATGGTGGTAAAGCGATGACGATCACTGTCGGTACGGTAAAATTCATCGATTCCCTCAACTTTCTACCGATGGCTTTACGGGACATGCCCAAGACCTTTGGCCTGCAAGAACTCAAGAAAGGTTATTTCCCTCACCACTTTAACAGACCGGAGAACGAAGAATACGTGGGCGCCTATCCTCCCGACACCGATTACGATCCGGATGGCATGAGTGTATCGGAACGAGAAAAATTTCACGAGTGGTACCAACAACACAGTCACGACGTCTTTGATTTTCGCCAGGAAATTCTCGCCTACTGTAAAAGTGACGTCGATGTCCTCCGCCGATGCTGTGGCGTGTTTCGCGAGATATTTCTCATGGACACGGGAATCGATCCCTTCGAAAAAAGCTTGACCCTGGCCTCCGCCTGCAGTCGCGTGTTACGCACGCACTACCTCAAAAAAGACACCCTCGTCGTCATTCCTCGAGCCCTGATGCAAGAGCCGAAACCTGGTAAGGACTGGCACCGCTTCCAGCCTCGACAACAGTCCAACAAAGCCCTTCGATGGTTGGAATGGGAACAACATCAACAGACCATGGCAGCTTTCCGAAACCAGACGCCACTACCCAACATTCGACACGCCCGCAACGGTAGTGAATGCCGAGTTGGCCCTTATAGTTTAGATGGTATGGACACGACCACAGGTACGGTGTACGAGTTTCACGGGTGTGCCTTTCACGGTTGTCCCAAATGTTATCCGGGTCCCGTCCAAGACCTTCAGCATAAACATCCCTACGATCCATCTCGCAGTATGAGGGACTTGTACCAGAAGACCCAAGAGCGTCACCGTCGACTACAGGAACAGTACGGTATGCAGACCATCCGCGTCATGTGGGAGTGTGAGATGGAGGACGAACGACGCCACGATCCCGAGATGAACGAATTTTTACAAGGCTTGGAAGATCAGCAATGGCCCGCTCCCGAACCTCTGATGCCCCGCAACGCTTTCTTCGGCGGGAGAACCAATGCCATCCAACTGTTGGTGAACGAGTCGGTGGAAGACATGCGCTACATTGACGTGGTGTCCCTGTACCCTTACATCTGCAAGTACGGTACCTTTCCCATCAAGGAACCCACGATCGTCACACAACCCGATCAAGACCAGTGGCAGCAGTACGAAGGATTGATCCAGTGTTCCGTCTTGCCGCCCCGTGGCCTGTACCACCCAGTGCTCCCGTTTCGGCGCAAACAGAAATTGGTGTTTGCCCTGTGTCGAAGCTGTGTCGACGAACACATGCAACAAGGGGAGATTGCCGAATACCAACCTTGTGAGCACACCGACGATCAGCGAGCCTGGGTGGGCACCTTTGTCACCCTGGAACTGAAGAAAGCGGTGACCCTAGGATACCGAGTACTAAAAGTCTACGAAGTCTGGCACTGGAAAGAATTCAGCACCTACGATCCCGAGGCCAAAACGGGCGGTCTGTTTACGGGGTACATCAATCACTACCTGAAGAAGAAAATGGAAAGTAGCGGTTATCCCGACACCTGCCACACCGAAGAAGACAAGACCCGCTTCGTCAACGAAGTGTACGACACCGA
This sequence comes from Patella depressa, assembly GCA_948474765.1. Classification (NCBI taxonomy): domain Eukaryota; kingdom Metazoa; phylum Mollusca; class Gastropoda; family Patellidae; genus Patella; species Patella depressa. Next base: position 34,690,654 of record OX419721.1, read on the forward strand.
AGGTATTCGTCTGGATCCCGCGTCGATAAAACCCAACAAGGGGATGCGGGCGTTTAGTAAGCTTCAATTGAACACAGCATGGGGGAAATTCGGACAGAGAGACAACTTTCCCAAAACAGAGTACGTCACGGAACCCAGTGTCTACTTTGAAAAAATGTTGGACGTGACTAAGACCGTGCGAGATGTGCAGTTAGTCAACGATAACATGGTATTAATGGAAACGCTGAAGAAAGAAGAACACGTCGCACCCTGTCCCATCACCAACGTGGTTATCGCCGCTTTTGTCACTGCCCAGGCCCGTTTGAAACTCTATTCCGTCTTGGAAAAGTTGGGAGAACGTGTATGTTATTTTGACACCGATAGCGTCATCTACCAATACCACGCCACGTCATGGAATCCCCCGGAAGGTTCGAGTTTGGGTCAGTGGAAGAACGAGTTACCCGAAGATGTCACCATTCGAGAATTTGTAAGCGGAGGGCCAAAGAATTACGCATACCGCCAGAGCGATGGAAAAACCGTGTGTAAAGTCAGGGGATTCACACTGAATTATCGTGCCTCCCAACAATTAAATTACGTCACCATGAAGGAGAACGTACGGCACGTCAATCAAAACGAACCTCTGGTCATAGCCAATCCGTTCAAGATTACCAGATCACGTGACCGCCGTCTTTGGACACGCCCCGAGAATAAGAAATATAAAATCGTGTATGACAAACGTTTCGTTCAATTCAATGACGATGGCCAGCCAAACAATACTTACCCCTACGGATACTGACTTTCGGGTCTCGGGAACATGGCGAACGAACGGAGAAGAGGACGAACCAATACCAAAGCATGCAGATTTTGTCGAAAAGCTAAGACTACGATGGCTAAACTTTCGTGTCGACCAATGCTACCTACCCATCATAGAAAAAAGTCAGCACGAGGAGTGTATCGGTTGCGAGTACAACCATCCCAGTCAGAGATACCACTCGTGTTTGGGACTAGGCGTCTCTTCCATGACGGGTCAAGCCTCACATCCAGTGGACGATTACAGTCACTACCTCTGGGCGGACGAGCCGAAATCAAAAGACATTGGTAGTCTGTTAGGCAGCATGGTGGATGATCCACAGGGTCAAGTTAAGAAGTGGGAAACCGAACAACGATGGCAGGAAGACGTCATACAAACCTTGAGAAAGTACTGGGAGATCGTTCCTGGCTTTAAGACACCTATGATCAAACGCAAAGATGGAGTGGATCCCATACGACTATGGATGGACGACTTGCCGAAGAAAAAGAAACGATGGTCTCTGGATCAAATGGATATCAATGTCATGTCCGGTAAACTAGGAGAAGGTTGGGAATCTATTGCCAGACATCTGGGAATCACTGAAGCGCGGATCGGTCAAGTCAGGATGAATTACCCTAACGATACACAGACTCAAATCTTTAACATGCTCAACCACTGGCGACAAAAATACGGTAATCGAGCCGACCTAATAACGTTGTTGGAAGCCTGTCACGTGAGTGGAGCCGTCGTCGCATGGGAAGAATTGCAAACGTATGTTGACAGCCTGGAAATCATAGACTAAACAACGAACCAACCAAAACGAGAGTTAGTGCGCAATACCGATTGCACCACCAGAAGAAATAGAAAGAACCAACCAAAACGAGAGTTATTGCGCAATACCGATTGCACCACCAGAAGAAATAGAAAGAACGAATCAAAAGAGAGTGTGACGTCACGACCAAATGAGTATAAAACGTGAAGTGGCCGATTGAATTTTCATTCTTTCTCGATGGCGAGTCAAGCTTGTTACTTCTGCAACGATGTCGGCCACTGGTATAGAGACTGTCCAGCACGTTTCCAACAACAGCAAACAAGACAAGACAGAACATCTTATGATTCTTACGGAACCCAACAAAGAACACCACAGCCAAGACAAGACAGACCAGCTTATGGGTCCTACGGAAATTGTTTCCTCTGTGGAGAAACAGGCCACTGGGCACCTCAGTGTGGCAAGCGAACCGAAGTCCAAAAGGCGAAGAACGACGAAGAAAGACAAACCACCACCAAAAGAAAGTGTTACGGAGTCAAGAGACCTACCGACGATAACCACAAGTGCCTCAACTGTGGACAGCTCGGTCACGGTCTCTTCGAATGCCAAGAAGAAATCCAAACCGAAGACAAGTTTGAAGCCGTTACCAATCGCATGTTCGACAACAACATTTATACACCAAGAGAAAACGCCCGTAGTCAACGATACTGGTACTGGTGTGGAGAATCGTTCGAACTCTTCCGGCGATACCAGGAAAAAACGAAAGCGACCGACGAAGATGTCCATTCCACCCACTAGTCTTCCGGTTACCAGTGAAGTCCCGAACAGCGAAGCCGTAAAGCCGATTGCCCAATGTCTCTGGCTGGCGGAGAAGGATGTGGAGAGTTTGACCCGCGCACTCATCCAATGTGCAGGTCCGAGAGATATGAGTGAAGTTTTGTCGTACCCTCCCTCTTTCGATATGAGCGAATGGGTACCCGTCGTCGTCACGCTTGCCGAGGTGGAAGACTGGCACCCACATGATATGATGCAGAAGCTTATGGGACAAGTCTATTGGATTCCTCGCGTCCTGAGAAACGCAACGTGGATGACAGAACAGATCCTGAAGAGAAACAGTCCAAACTAACGTTCTTTTTTTCTATTTCTTTTGTATTGTATGCCATGCTTTTTGTATTGTATGTTTTTATTGTCACATAAACATTGTTCTTATTTCACTCCATGTCTGTTGTTCTGTGGCGAGAAGGTATAAAAGGCAGGGGAAAAGGGAATGGGGGTAAACAGTGCAAGATGGATGTGACGTTCAAACATCCCTTTACCATGTTGGTCAGTGGTCCAACGGGTGTTGGAAAGACGGTCTTTGTACAGAAATTCCTTCAAGCGTCCCTGTTCGACGTCCCTCCCCAACGCGTCGTGTGGGCCTACGGGGAATGGCAAGAGAGTTACAATCGGTTTCCTTACACCTACGTTAAAGGCTTGACAGATATTGACGATGTAATGGATCAAGTCAAAGGTCCACAAGTCTTAGTCGTGGATGATTTGATGGGAGAAGACACGGAGATATTGCAAAAGTGGTTCACGAAAAAGAGTCATCACCACGACACGAGTGTCATTTACATCGTGCAAAACTTGTTTGACAAGCAACAGCGTACCATCAGCCTGAATGCCCATTACTTGGTTTTGTTCAAAAATCCCCGAGACAAATCGCAAATTGGTGTGTTGGCCCGTCAGATGTACCCCTCCCGCTCCAAGTATATGCAAGAAGCTTATGAAGATGCGACGAGTACCCCTCGCAGTTACTTACTCATTGATTTGAAGCCCGACACACTCGAGACTCTGCGATTGAGATCCAACATTTTACCCGAAGAGCAACCTTCTATCGTCTACGTCCAAAAAGTATAAAAGGGGGACCTGTACCTCGAATTGACTCTTGTTTGTCACGATGGCTCGCACGAAGAATACACAGAGGAAACATCCACCCCCAGGTCTTCCCAGAGCAATGTTCCCGACGTTGGCACCGGATCTTCGCGATCCCACGGTGCGAAGGCCGACTCGCCCGAAAATGAGGGCACCTAGAACACAATTGTTGCCCTCGTTAACGCCACCCGCGAGTCCCTTGTCTCCCTTTCCGGTCACACCACCACGCCTCACGTCACCACCTTCCCCGTCTCGACCCGTCTCTCCGATCAATCGAAGACCGAGGAGAGAAAAGAAGAATTCTATGAAAGGACTGAAGGCCTTCATTCGCAAGTTACAACATCTGACTCCCGATATGGCTTATGGACAGTTGGCCAAGAATACGGGCAGGGCACGTGTTGGTTTGTTGCAATGGTTCAAACTGGCGGCCAATCATTTGCTGAATGGTAACATCCAACCACTGCATGCCCAGCACAAGAAATGGGTGGAACGAAATCGACAGGTGTTGACCCAACTGACGGAGAAAAACATGCCAACGACCGAAAAACTATCCCTGATCATGAAACCCGGAGGACGTGGATTTTTCGGGGGTGTGTTGATTCGAATCTTGGTGCGATGGAAGGAAAGACTGCAAGAGGAAAGAAACAAGCAACGAAATAAATTCGTTCGACGGACCGCTCAGCGTGGAAAGGGATTGATCACCGAGCAGACGGACCAACATCGAGCATTGCTTCGTAAAATGAGTAATCCACGAACGTCACCCGACGTCAAAAGGCGACTTCTCAACCAACAGGGTGGTGCGTTTGGAGCATTGCTCGCTATGGCTCTCCCGGCTTTGGCTCCCTTGGTATCTAAACTATTCGGAGGACAACAGGGTGGTAAACATCCCTTCCTTAGAAGGCAGGATAAAGCGAACGCTATGGCTGCCGAGTTATCTAAACTATTTGGGGGGTAACCGATTGGACAGAAAGGTATAAAAAGGGAACCGGAGAACGGCCTCGAGCTCAGTCATGGAGACACTGCGGTATCTATTGAACACTGCACCCAAAGACCGCCCTCTTTTGCTCGAGACCCAACCCATTGTCGACGGTGTGTGCGAGTGTATTGGAAACCTGATTCGCGGTAACGTTCCTGTGACGGAGAAAGAAATCAAACGCTTGAAAAAAGACGCCCTCTTGTTACGGCGTTTGGGCACGTCCAAAACACCTTGGAAGACACGTCGACGACTTCTGAAACAACAAAAAGGGGGATTCTTCACCCGGTTGCTCCGGTCATTCCCGAAAGATGAAATTCGCCAAGAAAATGAAACTGGTACCCTTCGACGGACCCACCGACGTCAAACCCCTCGAAGTCAGGCAAGTCGAACCCGCGTACGATCGAGATCCACTGCAGCAAGCCGTCGAGAATGTTCACCAAGACATGCAACACGTGCTAAACGATCCAACTCTTACCGACGAAAATAAAATGCAACGGTACGGACAGTTGTTACACCGTTATCAAACGATGCAAAAGAAAAGAAAACAGACCATTCCCTTGTCGGAGGAGAACATACCCGAGCAAAAAGAAGAAACTTCGGAGGCACCCATCCTGGAGTCGGTCCCCCGTGTCTATCAACCTCGGGCTCGCCTTTTGTTGAAACACATGAAAGAAAAGACACCTTGGTCGTGGAACGAGGACTTGGAATTGCTTCGGAATGGAGTGCGCGTACCCAACACCAATGCCATTGACATCGTGAACGACTTGGTTCGTCGGCGAAAGAATACCCAGGCTCCCTTGGGATGGTTTGGGGTGATGCAAAGTTTGAAAGCCACGAACGTACCGCGCGAAGCCATCGGGAATCAAGAAAGGTGGAACGTGTTGTCCACGCCACCGACACGGACTCCGCCGCGACCCCCGCGAAAGAAGAAAATCTCCAGTACGGATACCCCTAGTACGCCTACTGGACAAGTCAGATCTGCGAGTACACCTACCAGGAGAGCCAGATGGATCCCTCTGCAAAAACTATAAATAGCCTGTTCCCATGACAATCTGCTGAAACATGGAACGAAAGCTGAAGAAAGTCTATTACGATCCGAAACACCCGGCCGCTTTCGGTGGAGCCCTGGGTCTCCACAAAGCTACCGGCGTGTCCTTAGACAAAGTCAAGACATGGTTGAAACAACAAAGGGCGTACACCTTGCACAAACCACTGAAAAAGAAATTTTCTCGGACGCCCACAGTGGTGGCCGGCATAGATCATCAGTGGCAAGCCGACTTGAGTGATATGTCCGCCTTGGCCAAACAGAATGGGGGATACAGATATTTGCTGTGTGTCATCGACGTGTTTTCAAAGTACGCTTGGGTGTTGCCCCTCAAAAACAAGACGGGAAACAGTTTGGTGGACGCCTTTCGTCGAATCTTTCAAAGTCGACAACCCTTACGACTTCAAACGGACAAAGGTACCGAATTCCTCAATCGAAAAATGCAGGCGTACCTGAAGAAGAAAAAAATTCATTTTTTCGTGACACACAACGTCGAAACCAAGGCCAGTGTGGTGGAACGATTTCAACGGACACTGAAAGAGCGCATGTGGCGATACTTTACTCATCGACAAACACAACGGTACATCGACGTGCTAGACGAACTGGTTCGGGCTTACAATGCTAGACGACATCGGACCATCGGTATGGCACCTAAAGACGTTCGCCCCGAACACGAATGGATGTTGACAAGACCACCACCACGTCCCCCGAAAAAGAAAAAAACAATGGATCTCGGTACGACCGTACGTTTGGCTTTACCGAAACATGGTGCCTTCGACAAAGGTTACTGGCCGAACTGGACTCTAGAAACGTTCAACGTGACACCCAACGTTGGTCCTGGTTACAAACTTTTGGACGAAAGAGGTGAACCAATACAAGGCACCTTCTATCCCGAAGAATTGCAAGCGGTCCAAGTCAACGATGGTGAGATCTTTCCCATCGAAAGAGTCCTCGAAAGAAAAAAAGACAAAGTATTGGTGAAATGGTTGGGCTATCCGGCGAGTTTTAATTCGTGGATCGATAGGACCAGTCTCCAAAACGTATAAATAGGAGCAGTACACAAAACGTATAAATAGGAGCGAGAAACGCCGGTGTCAGTCAACATGCAAGACGAAACCACGTCCACCACATCGCAGACGACATCCCACCATTGGTCGCTGTTGGGAAAACGCGTACCACAAGCGGAAATCGTCTTTTTCTGTCAAGTGATATTAGTGTACGTCGTGGCTGGAGTTTCTTTGTCCCAATTGGCCTTGAAACCCGACGGATCACAGACTACATTGTGGACAGCCTTACTCTCCAGTACCTTGGGTTACCTGTTACCTTCTCCGACCTTGAAAACCAAACACAATGAACAACGAACTACCCTTTTACGTCACGCTCCCTAGTGACAGTTCCAGTAAGTGGTATCCCGACAACACTTTGTCCACGTATCGAACGCACTTGGACCCCCCACTCCGTCTCGATCATCGGGAATGGGAAGTGGGTCTGGCCGTGGCCAGCTTACCCAAAAAATGGAACAATGTCGATTACCTATACAACACGATTGGCCTACGCCTTCATCCCTGGGAAAATTCGATTGAAGAACCCGAACAAAAGATATGCCTGGATCGCCTAGACGTGGATCCCTCGTACTGTTTCAAGGGTGTAAAGGACGAAGAGATCAAGGGATCGGTCGAAATGGAAACGCACATCAAGAGCGACGACTACGAGACGGTTGAGCACATCATGGATGTCCTGAACACTCAACTAGACGGTTTGTGGAAACTGTTTCCCATTCGCAAGCACCTCGGCAATCAACCCGTCCGCTTAGATCCCAACAACAAGGAAATGACCGACCACGAAAAGCAACAGCAAAGAAATTACGATACTCGAGAGATGATGCGGCAAGGGGCCGAGCAAACAGGCCCCTTCGTTTCTTTCAAGAAAGACCACACCAGAGACAGAGTGTACCTGCAGATCAACCACGTGGAAGCGCTTTACTACTTTGACGTGTTGCCGAAAATCGAACTCTGCCTGCATGGCCCCGTCGTGTCCATGTTGGGGTGGCCTGGAAGCGATTTGTTGATTTCCCTGCAGTCAATAGCTTTGACCGGTATGGATGGCCAAAGTCTACGACATTTCTACGCCGACTACCCCCCACACTTACAAGTAAAGTACGATCTGTTTTACCTATACACGGACATTATCGAAAACCAGATTGTGGGTGACATGACGGCACCATTGATAGATGTGATTCCCTTTGATCAACTGTATCATCGTCCTTCCAGTATTCATTACTATCCTCTGCAGTACAATCTACTAAACTCCATTGGGGTCTATATAAGGAATGGAATGGGCGAAGCCGTGCCATTTATCGATGGTAAGGTGGTACTCCAACTTCATTTTCGCCGTCGACGATGATTCGGGTGTACAAAAGCGGTACGCTCAGGCAGCGAGGGTTCGGTGGTAGTCCATTGGTGTACAAGGGAGGAATTCTGCGACAACGGGGTGCCGGGCGATGGTCTGGATTGTTGAATGCCGTTAAATCGGTCGGAAAGACACTGTGGTCGGCCGGCAAAGCGGCCGTGAAAAAAAATGCAGCCCAAGTGCTACCCAAAGTGGGACAGAGCGTGCTCGACGCCATCAGTGGTCGGGAAAAATGGAACTGGAAGAAAGTCGCTCAGGACACGCTTCGCCCCGCGTTGTCAAACACGATGTCCGACACACTGAAGAACGTGGTCGCACACCTGGAACCTATAAAAGAACCCCCGCGATACCCGTCCACTTCACATCGCCCGAAGAGGAAGAAGAAGACACAGGTCACCTCTCACAAACGACGCAAACCAGATATCTTCGACCATGGCTACGCAGGTAATGCGCAATGATTCCTGTCCCTGTGCGCGGGACGAATTGCAGAATTTGTTCAGCGTACCCGACACGCAGACGGCCATACACAAGGTGACCCAAATCAGAAAGTATCCTATGACGCCCGATCTGAACCACGACGGACCCATCGAATTTTATATTTCCAATGCCACCACCGATTTCATCGATCTGGCCAACATGACACTGCACGTGGACCTGAAGGTGACCAAGAATGATGGGAGTGACTTGGATGCGGATAGTCAAGTGGCACCGGTCAACAATCTGTTTCATTCGTTGTTCAAAGACGTCAAATTACGCTTGGGAAAAGATGCCGAAACCTTGGTCACCGCATCTCTGCCCAACTATCCCTATCGGGCTTACTTGGAGAATTTGCTGAGTTTTGGTAAGGGAGCCAAGAACGATCACCTGTCAAAACAAGTCCTGTGGGAAAAAGATACCGCCGGGCAGTTCAATTCCACGAAATCCGTCGCCACCGGTGCGGACGGTGCACGGCAGGCCCCGGTTAACAAAGGATTGGAACAACGCCAGAAAACCATCGCTGCCAGTCGCACCTTTGAATTGCAGTCGCGTCTACACTTGGACATGTGCTTACAGGATCGGTACCTCCTGGACGGTGTGGACCTGCGATTGAAATTGGAAAAGCAATCCCCGAAATTTTTTCTGATGTACGGTGAAGGCAACGATGCAGAAGACTACAAAGTCGAGTTCACCAAAGCCTACCTGGATATCCCATTCGTCACCCTGGCTCCCAGCACCTACACACGCGTGGTCGAGCAACTTCAATCCTCTAACGCCAAATATCCTCTGAAGCGTGTGGTGGTCCGAGACATGGTGATTCCCGACAATCGCACTAGCCACGTCCTAGACAATCTGTTTGTCAACGAAAGCCTGCCTAAGAGATTAATCGTGGGTATGGTACGTAACACGGCCTACGACGGAAGAAAAAACAGAAATCCCTTCCAATTCGAACACAATCAATTGGAAAACATCAAACTGACCAAGAACGGGGAAATTGTGGACGAATACGACGTCAACTTTCCCCAGCGACAAGCCATCGCACCATATCTGGATTTGATGAAAAGAGTGGCCGTCTTAAACACCCGAGAAGACCTGGACCTCCCTTTCAACGACTATATCAATGGGTACACTTTGTATTGTTTCGATTTGACCAACGACCACGGAGCCGACGGTAACTACTTTCATCCCAAAGCAGCGGGTAACCTGTCTTTGGAACTCAAGTTCGGTGCGGCCCCGACCAATCACCTCAGTCTTGTTCTGTTTGCCGAATACGACAATGTCTTGGAAATCGACGCTAACCGACAAGTCATCACCGATTGGTGAAGCTCTCTCCAATGAACAATTGACACGGGCATTAGAAAAACACCTCCCTTCTAACGTATTCGGGGGCGTGTGGGCTCGTAATCACCTGGATACACTGCGACCAACGTCGTATCCCAAAGCCTACGTCATCAACACGGACGACGAAGACCAACCTGGTAAACACTGGACCGTGTTTGTGTGCGAAAAACCAGAACACGTTACCTTCTTTGATTCCTACGGCAATTCTCCTGATGTCTACGGAGAAGCCTTTCGACGTTTCGTCCAAGATCTACAACTCCACTACCAACCCCGATGGATTCAAGGACTCGACAGTGTCGTCTGCGGACATTATTGCTTGTATTATTTGTGTCATCGATTTCACGTACCTTCCCCTCGTGCCCTTTCTGTTTTCGGTCATGTGTATCGTGTGAACGATATACTCGTCGAACAATGGACTAGGGATCATTTTCCCGATTTACAACCGGAACAGAAGAAAGGACAACGATGCCGATGTTTTTTTGCTTTGTAAATTTGCTTATTTTAATGCATGCTTTTTATTTCCTTCAATTTTAAGATTTCTTTTGTAGTTTTATGGTAACCATTTCATATAATCCAATTCTGTGTAACTTTAGTTCAATAAAATGCTTTGTCAGCAACATATCACGTGTCTGTTGTTTTTTTCACTCACGTCTCGCCCTCTGATTGGTGTAAAAATGGTATCGTCCCAGCACATTAGACTCGTCCCGAGGCATAAATTGCAGCATCGAAGCCAAAAGAAGTCACAGTCAAAATGGATCGAAAAGATTACAGATTTTGTCAGACTTGTGGGGGTTACTACAATGTGTTTAGGGGTAATCGATCGGATGCTGATTACCTGATATGCTTTTGGTGTGGGATAGAAATTGGAAATACCTGTCATAGACGACACAAACATCTTGTCAAATGCCCAAAGAGACCCATACCACTGTGGTCAGATCATCCAAGATGTTCCTGTTAGTGTAACATGAAGACCAACGGCCCTTTTCAGGGCCAACTTAATCAATGTAAAAGAGTTGTTTCCCCGCCCCCTCTACCCCCTTCTTCCTCTCTTCCCCTTTCTCCTTCTTCCTCTCTCTCTCTCTCTCTCTCTCTCTCTCTCTCTCTCTTTTCCCGCGCGCGCGCCCCTCTTTGTCGGTCACGCACCTGAATAACCACACCTGTCAGGTCAAAACGAACCTCTGGTCGTACAAGGTCACCGCGTACAAGGTCACGGCGAACTAGGTCACGGCGAACTAGGTCACTCGACCAGGTCACGATGTATTAGGTCACACCGAACTAGGTCACCGCGAACTAGGACAAGGGGTCACTCAGTGCAGGGGTCATCAAGTGCGAGCGTCCGTATACAGGCCCACTAACTACTTTTATTCTTTCGTTGCTATTTGTTTAGTATAGTCTTACTCGTGTACACCAGTTAACTAAGGACAAAGTAAAATAAACAAATAATGGGCATGCCTATTTATTTCGCACACTGTATAGAATGACTGATTTAAAGGGGGTGGGGTGGGGGTCACGGTGGCTAAGTGAGTAAGACGCTGTCTCACTAGTCTGGAGGTCGGGTGTTCGATCCATGCATTGGCCGAGAAGGCTCATCCAGATTTTCCGACTTGGTTTCCCCTTGTCAGTGATGCAGGACGGAGCGTCTGACAAGGACAGCTGTGTAGTCGTTGAACGTGGCAAGGAGTAGGGTCGCCTGTCCAACCTCGTGGGTTTTATCTGGGCACTCCGGTTTCCGCTCATTGCTAAAGACCCCTAAGCGCAAGCGAATTATTGAAATGAAATTAAAAACCATATGTTAGTCCCGAAATGAGCTAGTTTAAACCCCATTTCTCTCTCTCTCTCTCTCTATATATATATATGATAATATATGACCTACTTAATGGAAAGGTACTTTTACAATGATATATATACCAACTGGTCTGTACGTGTAATAAAAATGACGACCAGACGTTTGTTTTCTTTAGAGACGGTTATATGAGATAGTGATTTTAGTTTGATTGCATTGTTGATATCTTATATATATAGATTACACATGTAAAAAAACTCACAGGTTAAACGAATATGGCTTATTTTTTGGCATTATTGTGATCAGCCAGCTAGTTATCAGCTATATAACTATATATATAGACAAGGAATATGTAAGGGGATTTTAGCAATCGATAAAGGAAGTAACTGTTGATGACCTTTTTCTGTGGGTTTCCTAATCCTTTAGTCGAATTACCATGTCGTATTTGGTAATATAAGTTGTTAATGTAGACTAATAAATACATATTGTGCACGCTATGAGTGTGACTGTGGAAAGAAAACTTGGAAGTGGAACCTTTGCCTCCGTTTATTTGGTAAAGACTAAAAATTCTGATGACGATTACTATCAGGTTAGTTATTTAGAGATCTAATGAGCACGTAAATTTCTCAACTCTGTAAAATTGAATAGTGTTCTGGATAATGATTAACAATGTCGGTCTAATAAGTGGAATTACTCCGCAAATCTTGTGGAAATAAGTACCATATCATGTCATTCTCTTCCGCAATTTGCTTTAATGTTAAATCCGGGACAATCGCTGACATGTAAAATTTGTCTGTTGACATTTCTATGAACTTAATCTTTATAACGACACGTCAAAATAGTGAAATAGGTTGACAAGGAAACGAATCTAAAGTGCTACTAATCTCGTAGCTCGTTTTGTTCTTTTGTCTTCTGGGAGCGACGCTCTTCGAGCAAAAGCCTAGGACTGTGTCATTTCCAATCTGATTAAAACACAGATCCAATTTCGTTTCGTTTTTTATAGTTCAAAATTTCGTTTTTACTTGTCTTTACTACTCTTGGATCTGGAAGACTTGTTATTTAAGTCGTGTTCTGCCTGAAATGAGGGGTCAGCCAATCAAATGGTCTGTCGAATCGACCGTATTACCTTTTCATGCGTGGAACTGTGGGTAAATATTACCAGCGGATAATCTAAACAAAACAAAAGTAGATTTTAAAAAGCATGGCGGTCGCTAATTGGTTAATCGAATGACTGACGTTATCGGGTCAAATGTCCCGTGCTTGATACCTGACGTCATAGAACGTGAGCTCCCACTATGACTTGTTAGATCTACATGAGTGTAGACCATCGAAAGTATAAAAAAACGAAACGAAATATAGATCTATATTTTAATTAGATTGTGCCATTTCAAGTACGATCAACCTGGAACTTGACATTCTTATCCCTCAGACAATTGCGCATCATGCGACGAATTTCGATTTACGATTACAAGATGGCAACGAGAACGCCATGTCCGGTTCCTTGTCCATAGTACGGTCGAGTGCCTTTTAGGCCAGGTTTATGTATAGGCTATGAAGGGACAGACAGACTATAAATAAAGGAGGGTGAGGTGTACATTATCAGATGGAATAATGTATTGGTGTACTATGTCCAGAATGATGTTGTGGGTCTCAACCATAGGTAGAGTTATGACCCGTCCTTACAAAATGATTTTTGAGAACCTCACTGACTATCTAGAGCAATAACATGTACATTTTCTTAATATTAATCCTTTCACTATTATTGCCAAGTAGATACCTACATGTTTTCAAGATAAACAGTTTCGGTTCATTGGATAATTGGATCTATGAATTTTATATAACTCACCATTTCAGTTTGCTCTGAAAGTAATGAAGTTATCCAAAAATAAAGAACCAAAAGATGCCATGATGAAACATGAAGTGAAAATCTTAAGACAACTAAACCAGCATAACAACATAGTGTTATGCCAAGCTGATTTTGAACGTGATGACCACATAATGTTAGTACTGGAGTATTGTGGTGGTGGTGATTTAGCTGAATACATAGAATCATTAAAACCAAGTAATTATTTAGAAGAAAAGCATATCATAGTCTTAGCTGCCCAGATTGCTTCAGCTATTGAGGTACATGTAAACTTTTAAATAGGCATTATAACCGTAAACAAGAAAATAGTTGCATACCATGTTATATAATTTCATATTCATAATAACCTTCGACTCGACTCATTATCGACAATCCAAAAACAGGGTTTGCATTCAAAGGAAATTATTCTGTCTAATTGAGTCCCGTAGCTATCCTATTTCACTTAATTGAAAGTACATTTCTGTCATAATAAAGGAATATTGGGACTCAGTTAATGTCAGTTCAAATTATAAGCTACCTATTTCCTGTTATTTCCTATTTTCATTTGGAATTTTTAATTTTGAAAAAATGAAAAATTATTTTATAAATTATTTTATAAATTATTCTATAAATTGAAAAATTATTTTATTCAATTAAAATTAAAAATTATTTTATTTAATTGAAATTTGAAATTATTTTATTCAATTAAATTAAAAATATTTCATTCAATTAGATTTAAAAATTATTTTATTCAATCAGAATTTGAATTTAATTTTTCAAATTTGAAATTATTTTTTTTTCAAATTTAAAATTATTTTTTCAAATTTCAAATTTCAAATTATTTTTTTCAAATTTAAAATTATTTATTCAAATTTAAAATTTTGCGCGTAGGGTGAACAGGCAACCCTACTCCTTGTCACGTACAGCCGGGGATTCGAAACCCAGCCAGATGACTCAATGAGAGGCTTTATGATATAGCACGCACGTACTAACCATTCGGCCAAATATAAATAAAAAGTATTCTACAAATTATAAATAAAAAAGTATTCTACAAATTATAAATGAAAAAGTATTCTACAAATTATAAATAAAAAAAGTATTCTACACTACAAATTGTAAATAAAAAAAAGTATTCTACAAATTGTAAATAAAAAAGTATTCTACAAAATTCAAAATTATTCTACAAATCATTCTACAAAATTCAAAATTGTTCTACAAAGTTAAAAATTAAAAAGAAAAATTAAAAAGAAAAAGAAAAATTGAAAATTGAAAAAAAAATATTCTTACTTGAACTTCCGTACCTTTGAGAGGCACCGACCGTAATGTTACAACATTTAGTAGCAAGAATGATTTGCCAAGTCTGGGGGACATAATTTTTAAAAAAAACAATGCCGCCGAAAATCGAACCGATGTGTATGCCCCTCAATTCCTCTGTTTTTATATGATCTATTTATTTCGAGTGTACCGTAAATCCCATTCCTCTCTCGGTCTTCTGATGACATATAAAATGTAACCTTAACAACAAAAACTGCGACCTTTATTGCTACTTTAATTATCTGTATGTTTTTTGTATTTGCCAGTTTCTACATAAGAATCACATTATTCACAGAGATCTGAAACCCGCCAATATATTTCTTACAGAAGATCAAACTATAAAGGTTGGAGATTTTGGAATATCGCGGTAAGGTGTTGCAATAAGTTCAGGGACAAAATAAATGTCTTTCAGATTGGATATAATGTGATTTATGACTAAATATTTTACGAATGAACTCCATTGATATCAATCATTTAATTCTTTTACAAAATATAACTGGATTCTACATGTATAACAAATAATTGATTTCTATTTCTTCTCGGTAAAGGTCCTTGGAAAGTACATTGGCGAAAGCCCAAACCACCATTGGGACGCCGCTGTATATGGCACCCGAAATTTTAAATTATCAAGAATATAGCATTAAGGTATGTCTCTAGAAGCTAAAACCCATATCGGTTATGTAACTTTCCGAAGAACAATAAACAAAAATTAAAGAACCTTATGACTCGCGAAATCTCTAGATTATCAAAAATGTAAGGTATGTCTCTAGATGCTAAAATCGATATCAATTTGTAACATACTAAAGAACAGTATACACGAATCATAGAACTAACTGGTGGTTTATTGTTTATTATTAAACTAAATCGTATATCTTAAGGCTGATGTGTGGAGTTTTGGTTGTATATTTTATGAACTTATGTGCTTGAAGTACCCATTTAAACATACAACCGAGGAAGAAGAAAATATACTAGAAAATATAAAGACAGGCCGTGTAAGTATTATCTGGAATATATAAAAGAGAACTTATGGGTTTTTTGTCGCTATTGAAAACCCAACTGTTGAATTGGTGTAATATAACAACTCCATAGTAATTCAGTTGTTAAAATACTAATTGTGGTGTAGTTTATTATGTATTTATTTTTTTTTAAAATTAATCCTATCAAATATTTCAGTATATACCTATTTCATCACGATATGATCGCAATCTTCAGGATTTCGCAAAAGGAGCTTTGCAACTTGATGAAAAGAAGCGGATGACAGCTGTCGATCTCCATTCGTTTCTTGTGGTGAGTTAAAATAAGCACAAGACAATCAATAAATAATGTATATACATGTATAGGTATTATTACATGAAACGTTAAAGATAACTACTCGTAGGTATTAAATTCACACAAATATAAACATTTTTGGAAAAAGAACTCCACTATTTGTCGATTACTTTGAAAAAGGAACTCCACTATTACTTTGGAAATAGAACTACACTATTTGTCAATTACTTTGTAAAAACAACCTTATCTATCAATTACTTTGAAAAAAGAACTCCATTATTTTTCGATTACTTTAAAAAAAAAGAACTGTATTATTTCAAAAATGTTTGTATTTTAGGTATTATTATATGGAGGAAATGAGTATGCAATTGACCACAAATTTATCTCAGTGTGTCTTCTAACATCAAACATAGTACATGTAGTAGCAAACGCAAGCAGAAATTTGTTCTGTAGGAAAAATCGGTTACCTATGCACATTATGCTTGTTTATATGAGGGTGGGGAAGGGGTAAAGCGGCATTCGCTTACCATAATATATACAGTATTAAGTATGTAACTGGAGGGGAGAGAGTTTGGGGGTGAAGCTTACCTATGCTTACCATAGATATAATATTAACCAACCGAATGGTGTTCTCTCTCCCTCTCTCTCTCTCTCTCTCTCTCATTAGTATATATTTCAAGTACAATTACTTCACACAATTCAGTATTACCGTCTGTAGATGTATTTCCTTTTATATGATATGTTAGGGAATGGTGGATCGCCATGTAATTAAACCGGTTGAAACATCAACAGCCATAGGACATCCACAAATACCGTCTCACAAAAAACTTATTAAGGCACTGAATGATTTTCATGCAAAGGCGTCAATATTGGACCTTAGTTCTGGCTCTGAAGATAGCTATTCCGATGACTTTGAATCATTATCAGAAAGTGCAGACGAGGATGAGTCAGGAGGGACGCTGTTGGCACCAGCCATTCAAAATTTGAATATTCACCAGGGAGATGCCGCAACAACTGTCAATCATGTGGATATCCCGTAGGTACGTTGAAACCAATAATTTCTTTAAAAGAGGTGGGGATCGTGGTCTAAGTTCGTACATCAATTACGACAGTCGAATGCTCGTTAAGGCTTGGTTCCCACTACCGTGCGATATGTTAGGATAGGATAGTCCATGTTGAGTCCACGATATGGTACGCACAGTTGTGATAAACGTCCTTGTATGACAAGAATTGCTAAGATCATCACGATTAAAACTACGATTTGAATGTAGCGGGAATCGTGATGATTTACCGAATACATATCTACTGAATGTATAGATAAAATTAATATATTTATCGTTTCAGAAACCTTTGAAAAAGTTGCTGGGAAAAGACAACATTAAAAAAATATAAGCACCACTTTCTCAAAAGCCATTAGATCATTTTCCAATAAATAACCACTACGCAATATTATTGGGATATTTTGGATCCAATTTCCTCATTGCAAGTAATCACAGTGATCGGAAATTAAAATTATTATTGTGCTTGTGATTTGCTAATTCTACTATCATAATATAATAACATTAATAGAACGAACCCAAAAACATTTAAGTGATAAAGCAGAACATTATTATTTTAAAACATAGATTTTGATTCTATGTAGGTGACAATTCATAATGGAGTAACCATAGGACAGTTTTTACATTTTACAAATGCAAGTTTACGCCACACACAACGAAATATTTGGAAATGATTACAACATAAGAATTCCACTCTTTCAATGTTTTAAACCGAAAGTTTACATCTTTGGGGAAAGCTATTACATAGCTTCCGATACGTGCTTTTGGTAGTCGTTCACACACAACCAGTTTTATTTACTAAACTTTACCTGGGACGACCCCTTTAATATCTTTAATATTCAGTTGATCAATAACTTTAACAAACTGTGATTACATATTGACAAACGAATCCTTGTTAATCGCTTTATATTTGTTCAATATATGTATGTATTTATCATGAGAATTTTTGTCACATGCTCCTTTACAATAAATTTTTTTTTATTCCCCCGCTACCAAATCAGCGTTACGAATCAGACATCGTTGGTCATCCGATTAATCAGTGCATAGCAGAATATTGCATAAAACTAATTGCGTGACAAACAAGGCTATCAAAACGAGGAAAAATACTTTCGCCGTTTTTGATAACTGAAATCACCGTCCAAAGTTTTAGGGGAGACCCCAGATTAAACGAAGGTCTGTCATGTTGCTGTACTTAGAAGAAAATTGATTGAACGGTAATAATAGACACACTCCGTCAAAAGTTCTAGTATCAGAAGTGAATCCATCAATGGCCACACAGAGATTTCTCGGGCCATTGCTTCAGGGATGAGGAAAGAAGGGAGTACAAGTTAATCAACCGATTTAATAATCCCTAATAAGGTACCTCACATTCACATTCTCACGTGTAACATGAGCTGAACATTAATGTCCGCTTGACAAAAAGTAGGTCATTTTGGGGACTAACATATGGTTCATATTTATTTAAAGAATGCGCTTGTGCGTAAAAATCTTTAGCAAAGGGAGGAAACTGGAGGTCTCACTAGATTGAACACTTTACCCTACTCCTCGTCACGCTCAAGTGGAGAAACGAAACTACGCCACTTGACTCAATGGCATACCTTATGATTTCATTAAACCATTCGCCCCCCCCCCCATATTCAATATGTCGATGGCTAAGTGGGTAAGGCGATGATTCGGTAGACTGGGTGTTCGATCCATGCATTGGCCGAGGAAGTTCATACAGATTTTCCGGCGTGGTTTCTCCTTGCCAGTGATGCAGGACGGAGGGCCTGACAAGGACAGCCGTCTAGTTGTTAGGATGGGACGAAAACCCAAGGTCCCGTGTACACATTGGCGTGCACGTAAAAGATTTTTTTCTCTGCATTTCATTTCATTTTCTAACGTCTGCTGCCATTTTATTTATTTGAGCCACCCAATACAATAATCAATGGTACCACACGAAAGAGGGATAAACCCTATTTCCTTTATATGCCATGTATTGGGTGGCTCAATCAAATAAAATGGCAGTGGACGTTACAAAATGAAATGTAATATAACAAAAAAAATAGATTGGGGAGGGGGGTGATTTTAGGGGACAGCTTTCATACTAAGTCGAGGGATTTCAGGAATAATCAATGGTACCACATTAAAGAAGAATAATCCCTCTTTCATTCCATACCATGTACTTGGTGGCTCAAAGAACACAATGGCAGCGGACGTTACAAAAGGAAATGAAAAATAACAAAATAATAGACTGGAGGGTAGTGATTTTCGTGGACGGATTATTTTACACTAAGCCGAGGGATATCAGGAATAATCGATGGTACCACATGAAAGTGGGATAAACACTCTTTCATTTCATACCATGTGTAGGGTAGCTCAAATAAATAAAATGGCAGCGAACGTTAGAAAATTAAATGAAATATAAAAAAAAAATAGGTCGAGGGAGTGTAGTGATTTTCGGGGACGGATTTCAGACTAAGCCGAGGAATAATCAATGGTACCACATAAAAGAGGGATAAATCCTCTTTCATTCTACACTATCTATTTGGTGGCTCAAATAAATAAATGGCAGCGGACCTTAGAAAATGAAATGAAATATAACAAAAAAATAGACTGGGGGGGGAGTGAATTTTGGGGACGGATTTCATACTAAGCCGAGGGATTTCAGGAATAATCGATGGCACCACATGAAAGAGGGTTAAACACTTCTTCATTTCATACCATGTATAGGGTAGCTCAAAAAATTAAATGGCAGCGGACGTTAGAATACTAAACCGAGGGATTTCAGGAATAATCGATGGTACCACATGAACGTGGGATAAACACTCTTTCATTTCATACCATGTGTAGGGTGGCTCAAATAAATAAAATGACAGCGGACGTTAGAAAATAAAATATATAAATAAATAAAATATATAAAAAAATAGAATGGGGGGGGGGTAGCGATTTTCGGGCACGGAATTCTGAGTACGTAGAGGGATTCCAGGAATAACCAATGGTACCACATGAAAGAGAGATAAACACTCTTTCATTCCATGCGATGTATTGGGTGTCTAAAATAAATAAAATGGCAGCGGACGTTAGAAAATGAAATGGAATTTTAAAAAAAAAATAGACGGGGGGTGGGGGCATTTTCGGGGACGGATTTCATAAAATAGCAGCGGACGTTAGAAAATGAAACGAAATATAACAAAATAATGGACTGGATGGAGGGGGGGGGGCTCTAGTGATTTCGAGGATTTCATACTAAGCCGATGGATTTAAGGAAAAACCAATGGTACCACATTTTTCATCCCATGTCGTGTATTGGGTGGCTCGGGAGGAATAAACATTCGTGTTTGGTAAATGAAAATCGATAAGAAAGGGAGATCAGTATATATTCCGATGTTTTGCGGTTTATACCGGTAATTACTTCAACCTGTTTTACGGAATATTCCGGTGACATTTAGGAATTATCTTTGTGCCACAATGGGGGATTAAGACTGATAAAATTATTGTGTGTCTTCAATGGTTAAAATACTACGGGGCATTTGTTATTCATTTCATACGCTCAAATAAACGGGTAAACATTGTGTCTATTAAACACAGCTATCGACGATGAGGGTCAAGGTTATAAATCGTGACGTCCGCTCATTTCAGGTCAACATGATATTATATTACCTACTTAATCTGCTAAAAGCTATATTTAGAACGAGTATGTACCTGTAATATAAATGGCGACTAGACATTTGTTTACTGTAGAAACCGTTAAGCGAGTATGGCGTTATTTGTTGCCATTATTTTGAAAGCGTTCAGACAGTTAGTGATCACCTCCATAACTATATAGACAATGGGTTTTTTTGCAATCGATAAAGGAAGAAGTTGTTTAGATGATCTTTTCTAGGAATTTCCTAACCATTTAGACGAATTGCCATGTCGTAGTTGGTGATATAATTGGTTCATTAAATTTCATATATACATTTTGCGTACGCTATGGATGTGACTGTGGAAAGAAAACTTGGAAGGGGAGCCTTTGCCTCCGTTTATTTGGTTAAGACTAAATATTCTGATGACGATTACTATCAGGTTAGTTATGTTAATAAATGAGTTGTGTACTGTTATTACAAAGTAGATACGATCTTGAAAATCGACAACAATGTGTCGTCATAAACGGAATATCCTCGGATCCCTGGGTATTCCCACTGGTAGGGCAGCGTATTGAGACCATTATTATTTTTACTATATATAAACGACATTGTGAATAATATACAATCGAACATCCAGCATTTTGCTGATGATACCTCTCTGTGAAAAAATTTAGATTACCCAGAGGCATTTGCACTTACATTAAGCAAAAATCTTAAAACATTCAATACATGGGCGGAAATATGACTAGCGACATTTAAACCCCTGAAGACTGAAACTTAACCTCCTCCACTAAACGCAATGAATTCAACAGGAATGAATCCTTAGAATGCTTGCATATGTATAATTATTAACTACTATATATACTGTACAATTTCACCCATTTTATCATATTTATATAATATGTATGAGTTTGTCATTTATTTAGTTTAAAAAAAACTCTAGTGACAATCCTGTTATATGTGTTCTATCGGGAAATCAGTGTGTATGATATTTGTCATTTATTTAGTTAAAAACAACTCTAGTGACAATCCTGTTATATGTATCCTATCGGGAAATCAGAAATGCATGTATTTTCATAAAGTCAATTCATCCTTCAAAGTGTGTATGACATTTGTCAATTATTATTATTTAGTTAAAAACAACAACTCTAGTGACAATCTGTGGTAATCTAGTCTTCTCAATAATCGCTCTTCAACAATCAGTCTATGTGTAAAATAATTGGGCTAATTAATCAGGCAATGTACATAATGCCTGGAAATTTTAGGCAATTTACCCAATGACTGGCCTCATTAGGCAATGTACACATTGACTGGTTATTTCAGGCATTGTACACATTGCCTGATTATAGACATTGACTGTAACATATACACCCATTTTGTATTAATAATATATATATACAAATTATTAAGGGGGAGGGGTTTTACATAGGTTAAGCCTGTTCCCCAATCCCATTTAGACAACCTGAATAAAAATATGATTTAAAAAATGTATCTATGAATTTTATATTCACCATTCCAGTTTGCTCTAAAAGTAATGGAGTTATCCAGAGACGACGAACCAAAGAAGGCCATGATGAGACATGAAGTGAAAATCTTAAGACAAAACCAGCATAACAACATAGTGTTATGCCAAGCTGACTTTGAACGTAATGACCACATAATGTTAGTACTGGAGTATTGTGGTGGTGGTGATTTAGCTGGATACATAGAATCATTAAAACCTAGTCATTATTTAAAAGAAAAGCATATCATAGTCTTAGCTGCCCAGATTGCCTCAGCTATTGAGGTATATGTAAACTTTTAAACAGGCATTATAATTTTCAACAAAAAAATTAATACAATTTAATATAATACCATTTTCACAATAACCCTTCACTTGACTAATTATCGACTATCCCCGAACTGAATTTGCACGAAAGAAAATCTTACGTATAAGTGAGTCCCCTGGCTACTCAATTTCACTTAATTTTAAGTATACATTTCTTTCATTTGAAAGTAAATATCAAATTAACACTTAATAAGGGTGCTAACTTTATAATGGGATTCAAATCCCAGTTTAAGTGGAAAAATCTACTTGTACTTTTTATGAAGGGACCAATGGGAGGGAACCTTAAAGTTGACAAATTAAAAAGGGGAGAGGGTTAGAATTGAAAAAAAACGACAAGATCACCGAGGGTAATAAATATGGAGAGGGGCGGGGATCTATCTAAATCCCCTATAATCCCCTATGTTATAGGATCTAGATTGTGTCGAGTGAACGTTAAATCCCCCCTCCTCTGCAGTTCCTTTTATCTTGCAAAACGTCAGTTAACAATAAAAAAAGATAATCATTCATACATGTTTCTTAAAGTACGGCCATTATTGATACCTTAAACTGTATTTTCTTTGTATTTGCCAGTATCTACATAACCATCACATCATTCACAGAGATCTGAAACCTGCCAATATATTTCTTACAGAAGATCAAACTATAAAGGTTGGAGATTTGGGAATATCGCGGTAAGGTGTTGAAATTCAGATTTTATATGGTGTAGTATATTACTGTATATCTTCCACTGGGAATACATTTTAAACGAATGACCTCCATTGATATCAATCATTTAATTCTTGTACAAAATATAACTGTATTATATAACAATTAATTAATTTCTATTTCTTCTCGGTTAAGGTCCTTGGATAGTACATTGATAAAAGCCGGAACATTCATTGGAACGCCGCCGTATATGGCGCCAGAAATTCTAAATTTTCAAGAATATAGCTATAAGGTATATAAACCCAAGATCAGTTATGTAACAATAAACAAAAATTAAAGAACCTTATATGGGACCCCAAATTCTAAATAATCAAAAATATAGCAGTTTAAGGTATATGTCTCTAGACCCTAAAAAAAATATATGTTATAAATGTTATGTAACTTTCCGAAGAACTACAAACAAAAATTACATGTACAGAACTATGTGGTGTACATGTACAGTACATTGGCGAAAGCCCAAACCTTCATTGGGGCGCCGATTTATATGGCACCCGAAATTTTAAATGATCAAGAATATATCAGTAAGGTATGTCTCTAGAAGCTAAAACCCATATCGGTTATGTAACTTTCCGACGAAATAAATCTCTAGATTATCAAAAATGTAAGGTATGTCTCTAGATGCTAAAATCGATATCAATTATGTAACATTGTAAAGAACAATATAAACAAATCATAGAACTAACTGGTGGTTTATTGTTTATTATTAAACTAATTCGTATATTTTAAGGCTGATGTGTGGAGTTTTGGTTGTATATTTTATGAACTTATGTGCTTGAAGTACCCATTTAAACATACAAACAAGGAAGAAGAAAATATACTAGAAAATATAAGGGAAGGACGTGTAAGTATTATCTATAATATACGATAAAAGAAAACTTTAGTTGAGATTTTTTTTTTTTGTCGCTATTGAAAACCAAACTGTTGAATTGGTGTAATTGATGTAATATTATAACTCCATAGTATTTCAGTTGTTACAATAAAGTTTGTGGCGCTGTTTATTATGTTTATAGGGTTTTTTTTTTTAATTAATCCTATCAAATATTTCAGTATATACCTATTTCATCACGATATGATCGCAATCTTCGGGATTTAGCAAAAGGAGCTTTGCAGCTTGATGAAAAAAAGAGGATGACGGCTGCCGATCTTCACTCGTTTCTTGTGGTGAGTTACAAATTAAATAAACACAAGACAAGCAATAAGTAATGAAGTTAGCTCAGTGTGTCTACTGACATCAAATATAGCACTAGCAAACGCAAGCGGAAATTTCTTCTCGAGCAATGGTCAGCTACTTTTCATGTCATGCTTGATTATAGAAGGAGTGGGGGGGGAGTCTTATCCATTCTTACCATTTATACATGTGGCTATACTAGCTCGCTTGCCTAACGAAATGGTACCACTCGCTCTCCCTCATCAGAAACAGTACATACCTTTAAGAAAAATCACTTAAAGCTGAACCCCAATTACAAAACTACAGAAATAATTATTCAGTATTACCGTTTATACATGTCTTTTCTTTTATATGATATGTTAGGGAATGGTGGATCGCCATCTAATCAAACCGGTTGAAACATCAACAGCCATAAGCCAACCAGAAATACCGTCTCACAAGAAACTTATCAAGGCACTGAATGATTTTCATAGACATGAGTCGACCTTGGATCTTAGTTCTGCCTCAGAAGAAAACTATTCGGATGACTTTGATTCATGTTCAGAAGACGAGGACGAGTTAAAAGATACGCTGAAGCCAACAGCCAGTAATATTCAGCAGCCAGATACCGCAACTACGTCATCAATCCATGCGGACACACCCAAGGTACGTCGAAACCAATATTGTTTTTAAAAAGGTGGAGATCGTGTTCTGGGTTCGAGTATCAGTTACGAAAGAGTATCAGTTGTATGCTGGTTAAGCGTAACGGATGACAGTTCTATGGTGATGGGGGTGGGGGAACTCTATTGTTGTCTTACGATACTTGGAATAGCCGGGACAGGCATTTTGATCATGAATAGTGATATTAGATTACCGATATTAAATCCAATGTTAACCAAGACCAAAGATCAAGTCGTGTAGCCAATTTAATGAATATGCAATATTGCTTTATTGTTAACCAAAATCAAGATGTCTAGCCATTTTAACCCATATGGTGCAATATTGATTTGTTTTTTCCCCATTTATTAAGAAAGTCGAAATAACAAAGAAGAAGAAACGGGACTCCTTTTTGAAAGGTAACATTTATCTATAGCTTATTACCTTCTAATTTCTTAATTTAATCATGTGTGTAACCCCAATTTCATTTGTACGCCATTATTTCCACAGGCATTGCTTTACTAAATAGTGGCTTCTGTGATTTATGAGGTTGTTACGTCATTCGTCCTGTACTGGATATTTGTTCAGTTATCTGCCCATGGAAACTGATAGTCTCTGTTACCCAGACCCCCCTAGTCTTCAACGCACGGAGCGTCTGGGTCGGTTCTCAATTTTTGACGAAAATTACTGGATAATTTACCACATAAAAAAACAAAAATTTGGTTACGCATGGGCAATGGAACCTTTTGGCTAAAGTATCTAATGAAAGTATCGGTAAGTGCTAAATCTTATGAAGTCGGGCCGATTTAGCTAGATTCTATAAAGCGTGGTTGAAATATATCCCACAATTCACTTGGCACATCTATTATTAGAAACAAAATAGAGACGAGGAATAAGCATGCATCGCGATGAAGAATTAAGAAGATTGTATTGTGAGAAGCCATACGTCTGATTCATGACGAGAGAAAATTACCATTTCAATTGAAACCTTTACACAACAAAATTTTAAAGAGTGTCATCGTTGACAAGCGAGCTTTTTTGATAGATTCAGTACGTGGTAACTTAAAAGACTGGATAATCCAGACAATGACCTATTTTCGGTCAAATTTTGAGGACCCATCCAGACTAATATTCGTAGAATATTTGTGTGGATGATAGAGACTAGGAAACTGACAGACATTTTGAAAGTTCAATAAATGACCCCAAATTAAATACATGCAGAAACGCAAATTTTAGGGCTCGCATCCAGATTTGAAAGGTTTTTACACTTAGCCCCCCATTAAAAATCAAGCCACACCCTGCTCCCTTGTGCAGATTTATGTTCCAAAGCAAAAACGCACCGCTGATTTGAATCACATTACAAACATATGTGTTATGTAAGGCTATAAATAAACTGTACATAAGTGATTTCTATGTACTAGTTTTACAAGTAAATACTGGACCCTTAATGAAGTCAACCTTTTGCTATTTTAAGTTATAGTGGAGAACAAAGCAAAGAACGACAACCTAATGGTATATACTAGGGGTCAAAGGGTATTTTATAATAACAGTGACCAAATAGGTTATGAAGATAGTGATGAAACAGATGCATTTAGTTCGAATGTTCAGCAGTATGTAGAAACATATATTACCGGATCGTCTTTCCCTTTCTTTAATAATCCACTGTCAAATCTGTACTAATACTTGAATCGAAAGGTCTCTGTTACGTCTTATGAAATACGCCACCTACCTATAGTTCAACAGAACAGATACGACTGAGTTATCTGTCTTTGTTGAGACTGGTCGCCGATCTTCGCAAAATAGACATGTTCGTTGACGACAAAACTAGAAAGCTGTCACAGGTTTGGGTTTAAGATTAACTTAAATTCTCAATTCAGATTTTACCTAAATATGTTGATAGCTAAAAATGAAGCGAAACTTAGTTACAGACTAAATCAATTCTCCCTTTATAAGAAATATGAACCCGGAAGTTCTTTTTAACGTTTCTTTTTCCACCTTACTGTAGCGCATCGACAGAATGTTATAGTCTAAGTATTATGTAAATCAGTATTTCAACACCTACTGGAAATTTTGTTACAGGGCTCTAGTTTCGCTTTAGACCCAGCTGATCGATCTGCCTACATCCTGTCGCGGACTTGGTCCGTCTCTGAATGAGTTTGTATAATATACTTTATTGTGACATTATTGCTTTATAGGATGTGTAAAAAGGAAATTGGAGAGGAAAAGTATGAGAGAGTTTTAAGCCTTGTTTCATCAATAAAAGATAAACAGACATTAAAGGTGTTCATTAGTATTTCTTAGTTTGTTGTTTTAATATCAAAAGATTACACCTTTAAACAGCAAGCCGTAATATATTTTGAATAGACATTGAGAAGGCGCATTACGATCAAATAGTTGTTTCTGCAGTTAAAGCGGAAATCGGTTGCTTTGCTAAGTTTAGTTTCATTCTGGCTTTTTCCGTTTATTATGTCGACAGTTGAACACAATATGGACGTAATATTTGTCGATTTGCCCCCCCCCCCCCAATTAGAATTGAATTGTAGCAGGATACGAGAAAACGAATACGTGTAGTTTAATTATTCAAAATACACAACATTTGCTAAATATATACAATTAATATTTTTATCGTTTCAGAAACCTTTGAAAAAGATGTTGGGAAAAGACAACTTTGAAAAATATAAGCACCATTTTCTCAAAAGCCATTAGATCGTTTTCCAATAAATAACCACTACGCAATATTATTGGGATATTTTGGATCCAATTCCCTCATTAATATCATGAACATTGCAAGTAATACCAGTGATCGGAAATTATAAGGACGTTTGTGATTTGTTCATTTTACTAACATAACATCATGACATCAATACAACCCAAAATACATTTAAGTGATAATGCAGGCAAAACGTGAACCTTACTTGCAAGTATTGTACATTACTAATTTATAACACAGGGACTGATTCTATGTGAACTGTTTCAATGGCATTTAATAATTGAACTGGTGTATACAGGTCACAATTCTATGGAATACAATTACTGCTTACTACTGGGCGACATATCAAGCAATGATTCTATGTGCATGACATTTTTTTCATTCATATATCTTAAAGGAGAAGTCACAGGACAGCTTTTACGAGTGCAAGTCTAAGCCAAATACGACGACATCTTGGGAAATGATTACAAATGTTTGGGTTACCTAAGAGTGTGTGTGTAAATGTGGGGACGTATCATATGAAAACCAAATATTATATACTTTGGGAAAGCTATCAGATAGATTAATAGTCTTTCACACAGAAGTAATTAGTTATCTAATTTTTTGGGGAAGAGCGAGAAATTTGGTGACACCCTTTTAACAATCTGATTAAAAACACAGATCCGATTTCGTTTCGTTTTTTTTATAAGATTTGCAAGAAGAGTCCTGGATTTTAATAGTCTTACACACAGAAGTAACTAGGTTTAGTTACTTGGGAACACCCTTTTAACAATCTGATTAAAACACAGATCCCATTTCGTTTCATTTTTTATAAAATTTGGAAGAGTCCTGGATAATGTGACGGATAAGCCAATGAAACGGTCTTTTATGGCGAGTTTATGGCGTGAGGTAACCAACTGAAAACATCAACACTAATTGATAATTCAAAAGTCTGAGGCCATAAAACGAATTGAAATGAAATGGGTTTAACGTCCTACTCTTCTGCACCTAACCTGGGTTAATTGAAGACAGGCAGTGTGCTATGGGGGAAATTTGGCATGGACAGCGGCGCTACGGTCTACTCTTATATCGAATTCCAACTGCCAAGGGATCGTTTACGTGCACGCCAATGTGTACACGGCACCTAGGATTTTCGTTCCATCCGAACGACTAGACAGCTGTCCTTGTCAGGCCCTCCATTCTGAATCACTGACAAATGTCCACTACAGTATAAAAATCCATCGAAAGTATAAAAAACGAAACGAAATATGGATCTTATTTTAATCAGACTGCCCCTTAAAGTTACATTATGGGAGATAAGATAGAGAGATGGCAGTTCTCACTATAATAGTTAAAAACTAGATAGTGTAAAGGTAATTTGCTGAAAATTTCAGTCAAAGTGATCCACTATAGCCGAGAAAAAAGCGTTTGAAATATTCGCATAGCCTCGGTCATCATTACTCAAATCATTATTATAAACAGCTTAGTCTCGATTATCCACTTGATTGATTTAATTATCAACGGCCATTAAGCGGCATATATGATTTTAATCCGCCAACATCGAAGGCTAGCCTTGACATCAAGTGTTTATTATGGTCTGGATATGTTAATTAATGTCTAATTGATTATTTAGATAACATTTCAGGCCTAAAGGAAGACCTGTAATAAGCAGATTTTGCTCTTGCATAATGCTATTTTAAATATTGTAATCTATATTAAGTTGATCGATGCAATAATCAAGGAGCTGTTGTAACTTATTGACATACGAATCCTTGTAAATCCTTTATATTTGTTCAATAAATGTATATCATGCTCGTTGACAATATCAAATTACATCATTTGAAACGCTGGTTTAAATTACCCAGTAGGCAGATCAGCGTTACGAATCGGACAACGTTAGTCGGGGAATAAATCAACATATTAAAGATCCAATAGCATTTTTTTAAGTTATATTTTTAAAATTTATTAAAATAAAGCCCCAAAATAGATTGAACCTATAAACAGTCCTACCTTGTTAAAGAATAATCCTATAATTCACTATTGCCAGTTGAGAAATTGGCAAAAATATCATTTTCAACTTCAAATTCAAACGTTTGAAGATGGCCGTCCATGGAGAAGAATGGGAAAACAAGGGAGGTAATTGAGTAACTATTTCCTCAATCAACCAGTGTCACCCTTTCTAACCCCCTCAAAATTTTGTCCATGATCGTATAATAGTGAGTTGACAACCTTTTGAGCAAAAAACATAGAAATAATTCTATTTTGACTTTCTTAGAAAAAGTGAAATTGGAACTTTAAGAGAAATCACCATATTAAGTTCAGGGTTATCTGAGCGTATTTAATTTTCTAGAAAGGTTTAATATAGACAGAACATGTACCCGTGTGTCGTGTCCATAACAGCACATGTCTCCATGGATCTTCCAACACGCTTGTACTGTTTGGAAACATCCTTCTAAGATCTACCTGCTTGTGGTCTTTAATTTAGTATGTACAACTTGGTATGCAAAGTACACAACTGGAAGCAAACAACGGATTTGGAATTTGTTAATGCCTCACATTTACTGCTATTCGATTGGATAAGTGTTCAATTTGTAAAAGTATTTTACCGCAATCCAGTAAGGTTCTTGGTGTACTTTGGCTAACACCCAGTTCATTAATTCTATAACCGGAATATGCACAATATGCTGAAATATAAGTTCAATATCACTCAAAAATATTGATTCGGGATGTAGTAAAAGTTCATATAACACACAAGTTATACTGACGCAAACGAATCCCAAAGACCCGCACTTATATGCACTGTATTAAAAACAATAAATTCTAAAGAGTGAAAATAAGTGATTTGTTCATCATCGGACATGATGAAACCAAAAACTAAGAACAACCCTTAAGGCCCATTCTCACGGTGCGACTTGTAGTAACTACTTGTAGTATCGACCCGAGTTGCAGCGTGAGAACACCCTAGTCGTACCAACTTTTACAAGCTCCCAACCAGTTGAAAGCGAGTTGGGTGAAATAGAAACTTCCCTATTTCAGTCATTTGAAATTGACCAATCAGAGACGTCGAGTATTAGTACAAACACGAGTTCTCTCCCCTTGTTGTTTGTAAACATGGACGCGAAGCGCACCCATCAAGAGCCTCTCAGCAAAACTGAGACAGAGAATTTTGTCAATTTTTACCTCGCACAACCTAACCCAGACGGATTTGGGTTTTCTCTTTTTCTTTTTGTTCTTATTTATCAAATGTAGGGCAATAATAGCCAGTGTCTCTTCGTCGCTTGATGACGCCATTATGCTAAGACAAGACGAGATTATCGCGAGATTCCAAGTCGTATCAACTCATTTATATACGATTTTGTAATCTACATGTAGATACTACACGTAGATACCACAAGTAGTTACTACAAGTCACACCGTGAGAACGGGCCTTTACGTTTTATAATGTTTAATCAGTTTATGTCCTCAATAAATAATTGAGTAGGCCAAGACAAAATCACATTATACTCATTTTCTAAAAATAAATGATGATAAGACTAGAACACTTCCGATTGGCCCAACATCGCAATATAATAAGAGAGACTCTATTGGTGATGCCGAAATACCTTTTTCAAACAGCGTTTTGAGAACTAATTGATAATAAGAATGTAAGATGGTAGTAGCATGTCCGATTCGCTCAACATCTCACTCTAATAACACAGTGGAGATGCCGAAACCAAACATGAAAGAATTCATAACTAAGACATAACTGAAATGCTGATGTCGTAGTGGGGGTGGGGGCAAATGGTTACCGCATGTGCGCTGTATCATAAGGTTTGTCATTCAGTCAACTGGCGTTGGGTCGATTCCCCGGTTGTACGTGAAGAGGAGTAGGGTCGCCTGTCCAACCTCATAGGTTTTCGGCGGATCCCCTGGTTTCCTCCTGCTGCTAAAGACCCCTATGCGCAAGCGAATTATTGAAATTGAATTCAACCATATGTTAGTCCCGAAATTACCTGGTTTGTGTCGAGTGAACTTTAAACCCCATTTCTCTCTCTCTCTCTCTCTCTCTCTCTCTCTCTCTCTCTCTTTCTCTCTCTCTCTCGCTCTCTCTCTGTCCATACTCTGGGGTTTTCCCCCGGGTCACCCAGTTTCATTCCACGGCAAAAAAAAATGTTGAAATAAAATAGTACCGAATATGCGTCAAACACGAAAAATGATATTAATAATTAATAACCCCATTTGATCTTTTGTAACCACTTGATATTGTGCCAATAAAAATCGCATACCATTAATGCTAGCTTAAATTATCTTGGTTTTTCTCAAAAGAAATTCCCGAGCAGTGTTGTCATTGTTGCACACAATAAAAAAGATATGTTTACTATAACAATTAATGTCATTTCTCGTTTATGTACACCTGACCAATTGTGGTGGTAAAATTTCATTTAGAAAATATATACATATATTATATACATATTGTATATACTGGGTTTTAACAACCTATATTAGATTGTAGTCGACAATAAAGCCCTACTGTTTATGTACAAACAAAAAATAATATGAGGAACTACCATAGCCTGTTGATCTTCAAAATATCTAAGTCTCTGTTCGCTCGACCTTATATTACTATTACCCATCAACCGATTCTATTAATTATGAGCAAATGTTAATTTTTCAATTAAACTGCCACGTTTATAATGAACCTGACACAACGCCAAACATTGAAATACAATAAAAAAATAAAAAGGTAACTAACATATTTCATAATCTTTAGTTTTTTTTACACCCCATCCACCCCACCCCCATCCGCCGTATACCCCCTTGTCAGTTGTGGCTGGGTCTGAAGTCGGCTGCCGTGTATACATTGGCGAGCACGTAAACGAACGTTTTACGCTTGGAATTCGATCTAAGAAGCACAATTTCCCCCACAGCACACTTTATCGCGTATGCCCGTCTTCGTTAGCCCAATAGGACGTAAAACCCCGTAATGCCCGGTACGTCCTTGGGTATTCCCCGTAAAATTTTCATCTATATCGGTTGAATCAAAATACACAGATCGAGATAAAGAATGCTTAAAGAGAGAGAGTACGAGCAGAATCCTCTTTTCTGTGGTTCAAATGAATACTAATGGTTCATGTATTCAAATGGTACAACCCATCTACACTAATATCCTATTTCTCTACCTATTATTTAATATTAGAAACACTATGACAAAATGATGATTAATTGTAAACTCCGATATTTATGACCGCCATTTTGAATGACAAAGCACATTGCCTTTTTGTTATGCTATTTTGGCATTAGCCGTGTTTGATGGAAATAATCCGAATACCCAGTTTATAGAATCAGTTGGTGTTTCACTGATTTTCAAAATGGCGGCCATAAATGTCGCAGTTTACAAATATTGTTTGTTTAATAGTGCTTCTGATATTGAACTTAATAATAGCCTGCAGAAATTGACGATTATTCGTCTTAATGCTAAGATAATATGACACATAATACAACCATGACACTAGTCTTGCCCATACTGGTCCTTTAAACATAACTATTTGTATAACATATATATCATTCTACTCATAAGATTAAATTCGAAGAAAATATCCCGGATGTCATATCATAAACCGTAGTACTTTATTTATTGGTTTATTGATACTCTTGTTCAAAGTTATATTTGCTACGTATATCTTAAATGGAATACATATGATTAGATATTACACTTTCTACAAATAGCGAAGTTTGGAAGATAATTTCTGTAACTTGGATAGTTTGACAATATCTTTTATTTCAGGAAATTATAGCAAATAGGATTAGGACCATTTAATATGAAATTGATTAGACCTGGAGAACATCCTGAGGTATATAGTCTGGGTGAAATACTTGGTGCAGGAGCATATGGTAAAGTCTACCTTGCCACCGCTAAAAATGAAGAACAGGTTATTCTTAACAATATTATATTCAATAGATGGAAAGAACATTAGAATACCAATATCCATTACTTGTATTAATGTATGTTTACTGTACTACAAATTATAGTTGGTATAGATATAAATCAAATATAAGCAGCCATGTTTAATATGCTCATTGAAATGGAGATTTTCACTTATAGTTCATTAGATAATTGTCAAAACTAGGGTTCTTTGCTGATTTAAAGGTTAGACGCCACTGAACAAAACCCCTAAATGTTAAATTACCACTTATATTTATCAGTCTTGTTGCAGATACTGGGGTAATAATCGCGTGGAGTAAAGTTAACTGCACATTTTTGATCTTGTAAATATTTTGAATGTACGAGTTCATAAAAGTACGCATATCAAACGCCAAAATGGTGGAACAAGTAACTGATATAAATATGTAAAAAAAATCTTAAAAACACAGAGCGTAAACAATCTGATTAAACACCGATCCTGTTTCGTTTCGTTTTCATAGTTCAAAACTTGTCTTCACAACACTAGGTTCTGGAAAAGTTGTTATAAAACACGGGTTCTGGTGAGGTAGTAGCCAATAAAACGTTCTGTTACGGTGCACGGCGGAACTGTGGGTAAACAGCTAGAAACGTCAACGCTGATTGATTAATCAATGTCAAAAGCACCTCTTATGACCCACGACACAAACTAGGCAATTTCGGGACTAACATATAGTTTAATTTATTTCAATAATTTGCTTTCACGTAGGGGTCTTTAGCAGTGGGATGAAACTGGAGGACCCGGGGAAAACCCACGAGGTTGGACAGGCGACCATACAACCGGGGATTCGAAACCACGCCAGTTAACTCAATGACAGGCTTTATGATATAGCGCGCACGTGCTAACCATTCGGCCATCCACCTCCCACCCTTATGGACAACAAGACCCGCGCTCTACCCCATCTCTCTGTCAAAACCTGTGCATTAAAACGGTTTTATAAATACGAGTTTTAATTACAACAAATAGATAAGATACTATCTTTAAATGTTTAATGAAACACGTAGTCAACTATATTATTAGAGTAACAGGAGGTTGATATTTTTTTATTTGAAAATGTATCACAGAACTTCAGATTATTGCTTGGAGCTTGGACCGTGGATTCGGATGACCTTCCCTACTACAGTAAACAATATCGTCACCCTGTATAAGAAATATCGAATGATTTGATTTCAGAGTGCAATAAAACAAATTAATGTTGAAGATTTGAGGTACGATACCGAAGAGATGGAAAACTTTGCAAGAGAGATCAATAACCTATCCAGTTTAACTCATAAAAACATCCTGTGCTACTTAGATTCATGGCAGGACGACAAAGGAGCCTACATTTACATCAAAACAGAATATTGCTCCAAAAAGGATTTATGGAGTTATGTGAACGCAACTGGGATACCAGACGAAAAACAATTGAGGTCCTGGATTTGTCAAATCGCCTCCGCATTAAAGGTAAGGTATATAAAGCCCACTTTACCGTTTATATATTATTATGAATTTAGAAGTTCGGGGTTATGTCGCTTTCCAACTAATATTTTTATGGTTACCTTCTTTAGTTTATTTTTCATCAAGACTGCGTCACAATGTAACCAATAAGAAATAGCTCTATCCTTTTAAGCTAACATTTTTTTTTCAGCACATGCACGACAGGGGATATATACATCGTAATGTTAAACCAGCAAATGTAATGGTTGTCGAAGATCTGACTTTAAAATTGGGAGATTTTGGTACTTCAAGGTAATCGAGAAAATGGTCTTTACATTGTTTAATGTGTTGAGGGCTGGGTGAATGCAGGGGAAGTTAATATTGTTATTTTACAATTATTTAATGACTAGGGTTATGTCCCTTTGACAGCTGGAACGTCCAATAATGAAACATTGTTTAAAACAATATATTTCTGTCATATAGAAACGGGAAGCAACATGTCTTGGTGTTGTAAAATGTGATTATATTATAATGCGATTTCATTTGTGTTGTCCAGCCCACACCCATACGCACATACCCCCACACGTCCGGAATACAAATGAAATGGAATGGGGTTTAACGTCCTACTGATATTAGAATACCGAAACACTTTAGATAGTTTCACTGCATGACATCAACGACATAATATTATTACAGTATTTTCAATCAAGTCCAAAAGTTTATTGGTATGTCAAATAGATTTTAATCACTTTTGATCAGCAGTTAAATTAACAAATATTCCTTTAAATCCACATAACAATGTAACCTATAGTATATATTAATCATTACTACCCATCTCATTATGTATTTATATTTATATATGTATGTGTTTGTCATTTTAACTGTGTATATACACCCATTTTGTTCCTTGTATATTATCTATGTATGTATATTATCTAGGGAGAGGGGTTTCACATAGGCTAAGCCTGTTCCCCAATCCCATTCAGACATCCCGAATAAAATATTATTAAAAAAAAAAAATTACAGTATTGTGGCAGGTAATGCTAAAACTACATATCTGTTATTCTTTATGTTCCATATTCATAGATTAATACCAAAATCAAATGTATTAACAACGGTGATTGGCACGCCATATTTTATGTGTCCGGAAATGCTGAACTACAAAACATACAGCAAACCAGTAAGTATTGTTTGGTTATTGTTACAACGGTTATCCTATCACAATTGACTATGAAACGTGTTTTATATAATTACGTCGTTTACATTAATCCATATATAATCCAAAATGATGGTAATAATGGATGGGATGGGAGGGAAATGATGCCATGCTATACAACAACCCTTAAAGGGGAAGACAGCGATTTTCAACAAGGTTTCCATAAATCTTGAATATATATTCAGAAAAAATCCCCTCTGTAACACAAGCAAAAAGTTGTAAACGAGAAATTAATTTTTATTAAAACCGGAAGTGACATAGTTGGTTCAGCGCGCTCACTGGGCTCTATAGTAAGCATTCAGATTTGGCATAAGTTTACTGCTGTATTTGTTTCACGCCTCGTCCTTGGGCCAAAAATCTTATCGAATGGGTTGTTTTTTAGGATATCATAAACACGAATTTATGGTTTTCTAACGTTTAGTACATAAA
This sequence comes from Patella depressa, assembly GCA_948474765.1. Lineage (NCBI taxonomy): Eukaryota > Metazoa > Mollusca > Gastropoda > Patellidae > Patella > Patella depressa. The sequence goes on from OX419721.1 coordinate 34,727,255, forward strand.
GCCGTAGCGTAAATTCACACACACTGAACAGTACGCTGTGGTCTAATTCACGGCACATGTCTAACTGTTTATATCACGTGGTTTGATTGTCAGCTTAAAATAATCTATAGGCGCCATTCTAGAAAACATTCTCAAGCATAAGTTTTGAAACATATCATTATAGCCACATTGATCAGCAATGAATATTCGCAAGGTCGCTACAATCACTGATAAGGATGACATCGACGCAACTTAATTAGTCCCCCATATATTAACTTTTATCTTTCGACAAATTAAATTCTAAAACATTTTTGTATGTTTTAGAAAAATAAGTTAAGACGTTTGAAGGATTTGTAGTTAAAAAGTATTTCCTATTTAGTGTAAATGGGTATTAAAATGAGTAAATGGCATCATTTTGCCCGGATGAGTTACATCTTATCTAAACAATGCACGAGCCATTGAGCCAATGGTTGACGCTGCGTGATGTCATTGTACGTGTTGAAGACAGTCATCTGTGACAGAGATAATTCGTAAGTAATTCTCTGTGAAACAGATTGCATTGTCATGTACTGACGTTGGATGATATTGGGATGGACCTAAAGGGCGTGTGTCGAGCTGAAACTTAGACAGACCTCATAATCTGTCTGATTAAAATAATATTCCAGGGGCCTATTTCACGAAATTTTAACTAAGATAAGATCCCAATTTTAGTAATTTGATTAGATAATATTAGATTGATTTTAGTGCTTAGCAATCAAAATTGAAGTATCTACTAAAATTGGATTTTATCTTAAGTTAAAATTTCGTGAAACAGGGCCCTGTTTTGTTTCGTGTTTTCTTTTACTTTTGTCTGAGATTTGATCGAATTTGATAATATGCCATGTAGAGGAACTGCGGCACTGTTACAAAGACCTTGTCTTAAAAAAAGCCAAGCCAAACATTATGATCTCATTGAACCAGATGGCTGCATAATCAAAGATGTTCTTCTGCAGGTGTTATGTATTCAACACGCTTGATTTAATTATTTCAGGCTGACATTTGGAGCTTTGGTTGTCTATGTTATGCTATTGCAACTTTAAAAGTTATGAACGAGGGAAAATCCTTCCAAGATATTATGAAAAGTTCATTAAGACTAAAGGTAAAATAGATGATCATTTTGGTTATACATAGTAGCTTCGTGTATATTAAACATTCATTAGGCAAGAACTATTATTGCAGGCCTTTCTTTAGGCCTGAAAGGTTATCCTAATTATTAATTAGATATTGATTAATTTATCCAGACCCTAATCAACTCTCGATGCAATCGTTTTCCTGGGATATTTAATGGATTTGAATACATTTTGTGATGGATAATTCTTGATAATTTTGTGATGGATAATTCTTGATAAGTTTGTGATGGATAACTATTGATAATTTTGTGATGGATAATTATTGATAATTTTATGATGGATAAAAATGGATAATCGAGACTATGTTTATTGTTTTACCAACGTTAGTAATGACGAACGAGGATCGTTAATATCTCGGTTCACAATGAAGCAATTTTTTTTTAGCATACCCTGTTTCATTATCCATTTATTAATTATTATAGCGAGAATCATCAGCTCTTTATATAATCTTATCTAATGTCCATTTAACTTTTCAATTCTTCTTGCAATGTGCATTATTGCTGAGGAAATGGCCTTAACGTATAAAAGAAAATGTGTTTGGCATTTTTTGCGATAAAAAACATCCGTCAGTTAAATGCCCACAAGGAAGTGGAGAGGTGTAAACACTTGTTGTCCAAGGGGTAAACTAAGAATGTCGAACAAGATTATTGTATATGTGTGTATATGCTGCTGAGACGCAATTCGATCATTAAAATACAAGTTTCTTACTAAGGGCCATTGTATTCTTACTCTTGTATTTAAAAAGCAAAGCCCAAAAGTTACCCACATAATTGTTTATGGTAGTATTATAAATGTTTCAGAACAGAGAAGTTGTGCGTAGCATACCCTTTTCAGATTGCGTGAAAAACCTGACTGGGCAAATGTTATCATTTTTTCCGGATGACAGACCAACGGCAGATGAAATCGTGGATACATTGAAATCGAGTGAAGATGGGTGTGAGGCAAATGTCCATTCAGATGAGCGAAAACTGATGAGACAAAAATCAGAGAGTAACCCAAAGAGCTGTAAACGTAAGTCTGTCGCGGGTGAATCATGGTTTCCTAAAAATATCGATTTGTCAAAAACATGCCCAGCAGCTCTGCATTATTCGTCGAATAGTAAAAGTGAACCAACAAAAAACACAGCTCTGCAATTTTCGCCGAATTGTAAAAGTCAACCAACAAAAGATACTGGTAAGTAAAAATGTATCATTGTTTACTTTGAACTTATAAATATACGTTAACAAAATATGTATGAATATGGTTTTAAAATGCGCAATATCTCTGATTTTAGGTGCTGTGAAAACAGTAACTGAACGTCAACCAACAAAAAATACTGGTATATAAAAAAATATGACATATTGTTTACTTTGCCCATATCAATATACATTAACACAATATATATGAGATAAATATTACCCTAAATGAGTGTTGATATGTCGGATAACCTAATGCCAAAAGCTTGCGACTAATATGAAAAAATTACGAGAACAAGTCACAAGTTGCACGTGTATTACATTTTCGTAACCACATGTTCACAAACTGGCATTCATTTTATACAATTTTGTCAAACGATTCAGACGAAATATAAAACGTATATTCTGACAAACAATTATTTAAATCTATTCAAAATACAGAATTTATGCAAAAAATATTTAACAAGAATTTATTTTAATCAGATATTTCGAATTGTGATGAAGATAAAAATAATAAACGCTTTTCAATTTCGAGTTTCAAAAGGACGTCAGTGAATGCGCCAACAATGCCATGTCCATAAATACTTGGAAATCAGTGGGCTGTGAACACATTTACCAGTTGGTCATGATAGTGAGCGAAAAATTTTAATAAAGTGTGTGCTGGAAGATATGAATAAATAAGAGTTTATTTTTTTGATGTTTAGATTCGTCTTGAATGTAGGCAAAATAAAATAATGAATAATGTCCACCGAATTCCGTATTTAGTTATGGGAATAGTTTCACATTTACAGATTGCCAATAATACTATGTGAATGTACTACACAATCCAGAATTTGAGAGTTTTAGACAAGTTCTTGGTGGTCAGATGAAGAAACCTGGCCCTAAGTTCACAAAGCATTCTCAGACTTAAGTTGAGAATTTAGTCAACTTTCAATCACTGTTTATAAGAAATATCTTTGATCCAGAAACACAAAACTTTGCACATAGTTTCTTACTAGGTTATTTGATACATTAAAACAACAAACGTTTTAAAAGAGCTATATATTATAGTTCAAATAAGGCGAACAATTTTGCGTAAATTCTTAACTTAATTATTCTGAGTATGTTTTGTGAACTCGGCGCCTAATAATAGGGTTTTATAATGTGAACTATCTTTGATTTTAGGTGCTGCGAAAAAAGTGACTGAACGTCAAGTAAGCCAGTATGATGAACAACTTGAGAACGACCTGAAAAAGTAAGTAATTATATAAAAAAATATAGCTGAGGTCTTGTTACAAGAATAAAAGTCCTTCGATTCTAAAAAGATTATACAGAGTTTTCTCTATGCTTTATTTATTAATTGTGGCTAATTTATGCCATTTGGAATTCTCGATGGTCCAATAACCAGAATGATCACAGGTTCTGTAGGGGTTTTGTGGTTGGGAAATTTCGACTGAATAATGATCTAATGAATGAACTAATGAAACAATAGACGGTCGTTACTTAACTTCCTGAAGGCGGCTAGAAGTGGTTATTTTAGTCAGTCAACCCATGCATTTGGGATTGCAAGGTGTACTTGCTATTTACGTACACATGAAATTTTCTGATTTACTGTTGGATATTTCGGGCAGATTTCTACAATTACCCAACAAATTGAATTTTCTAACCTTAAAGACCCAATCCATTTGGCCGATGGCAGAAATATGTTTTTAGTATTGTACATTTAAAAACAACAACAAACATCTCACGCTGGAATGCTTTCTTTTATGGTAAATCGTTTATTACCAGAATGTTCAATATATTGTGTGGCCCTGAGAGGAGTGGTGGTTATTTTATTTATATTAAAGATGCCCTGTTTAATGTATTGAAGTGGCTAAACAAATGTGTGACGACGAGAAATAGGCCAAGTGGGTAATTTGCGAGATTCAAGTTTCTTAGACTAACTCACACACATTTTCTGCCACCACCAATTTCTGGAAGTAGGGTACTGTCGTCCAGCCATCTTGTGCACATATTAGATTAAATAGAATACTGGCGATGCAAAACGAGGCCAATATAAAACACTTATCCCAAAATGGTAACCATCCCGCTCTAATTGCAGGCACATCTATATTTTCTATATAAGAACGAGCGGGGTTAAATTTCCCTTCAGACATCATCCGGCGTTCCTAGTCATATGACGAGCCGCCTCGGTTTAGAGGCTGGGGTAGCGACATCATTCGGGGTTCCTAGGGGAACATTATATTCACAGCCTCCTCTGCATAGAGGCTAGGACGAAGGCACCATTCGGGGTTCATAGGGGAACATCATACTCACAGTCTCCTCGGCATAGAGCTAGAGTGAAGACATCATTTAGAGATTCTATAAGATACAGGCTGGGTTACTGACGCCATTCAGGGTTACTCCCAGTCTCTGGTTCGAGGCTGGTATAGAGATAATATAGAATTTCATCTGTTAGGTCTGAGTTTTAGAATTGTCAAACTCATATTGTAATAACCCCTAATGTAGTTGCAGTTTTCTGTATTTGATATATTATAAACATAGTTTTAACAACACAGTGTTCCAATGTCAGTTGACCCTTTGAAGTTTTTATACACAACGTGAAATCAAAGTTAGTTTATAATTACACTCAAAGTATTTATACAACACAAAGAGTATATTATATAAACTAATTCATAAGAAAATAAAATAGAAGATCACCAGATAAGAGCGTTATGTATTAAATAAATTTTAGAAAAAATTCTGAATAAGCTAAATAAAGCAATAGAGCAAGTTCACCTTGATGTTGACAAATACGTAAGACAACATGAAATACGACATTTTTATGACACGATTCAACTATATAAATGGTATGCAACAAGAGGGTATTGTACGTCTTATGTTGAGCTGAATTTTCTGTCTTGTCCGCAGGTTTATCTTTAAGATTTTGGTTTTGCGTGTAGTGCGATCCTCCTGTACTTACTATTGTTGTCATTAAAACATCTATGGGTGGTTAACAATGTGTACCTAGAATTTTCTACACCACGTCTACTGCAGCCAGATATTTAAAGCGCGTTAACAATATATTCAATTAAGAGAAACTATATCATTTCTGGGTAAACACATCGTAATCTACAATTCATATTTACAAAACTATGGTTTATCCCAACTACATGTTTTGGAGACGACCTGGTAGATCATGGCTTAGAGACTGTCCGAACTACAGGATACATCATGTTTTAGAGTCTCGGTGTCATGGTTTAGAGACTCTCCCCGAACTACAGTTTAGATGCCCACGACCCCCGATCGATCCTGGTAGCTGTGTTTGAGGAATTTAAAAAGAAATTATTTATCCTCCCACAACTGAAAGACACTGATTACGAGATATCGCTCTCCGATAATCTCCAGAGAACGTGACGCCGTAATGAATTATGTTAATTACGTCATTTTTTCCTTGGTCGAATTCGGCCGATTTTGAGTATGAATTTGTGTGTCAGTTTTATCAATGAACCAAACAGCATTGGTTTCTTTTCCAATTTGTTTATTATAAATTGTAGCCCGTAAAACGTAACCGCAAGAAAAAGATAAAACGTTTTGTTTAGTAAAGCTATATGACGCCACGACGTCATAATGTTTATGGCGTCATAGTTGGGACCCACAATCACTGATCTATATAAATATAGATCAGTGTCCACAATGGCGCCTGTAAATGAGTTGTCGTAACTTTCCCTATACAGGGCTTTGAGTGAGCGAATTAAATGACGTAAAAATGACGCTATAACAATTTTTATACCTTTATAACATGTAATAACATTTGCTAAAATTATTATAATATGCATTATTTATTTTTATTTCCAAGTATGGTTGCATCGACAGCCCAGGGATGCTGCATGATCACGATTATGTTTTTAATTATGTTTATAGTATCGGCCCAAAATCAGATAATCGCATCCCCGGTATATCGGGTCATTTTTGTTTGTTATCACAATAAATCAAATAATCACCCAAAAAATAATTATCATGAGAATGGGAGCTATTTTAAGTATATAAACAATAATGATAGATTCGATCATAACACTATAATTCATTTCCGGTATGGCGGGATATAGAAATATCGCGAGATTAACAAATGCTCTTGTACAAAATTTCATCAAATCATGAATTTATTTTTAATGTTTAAAAATAATTATTTGGACAGATATAGCTACTGCTGCTACAATAGCGCCGGTTACCCAGTCTGATCAAGAAAACCCTCATTAATAGTTATTTAAAACCAGGCTAGGAGCTGAAAATAGTAATTTGAATTTCTATTTCTGTCATTGGACAATACTTCGAGGGATTTCTTTTAGTATGCCAAATGGTTAAGGCATTGTATCGGCGAGTATAGGTATTGTGCTGCTTTCAGTATTTTCTTTTACAGAATTTTAAAGGAGAACTTGGAAGCTGGTGTCTATGAAGTTGGGTTAAATTGTATATACCAAAACGACGACGATGATGATAAAGTCATGGTATGAATCATTAATACACTTCAATATTCAAAGTAATGGGGTTGTAGGTGGGCAGTCTGTAAGTGATACCATGTAAATACGTGGATGTCTTGGAGAAATTGTTGCGGCATATGACTTCGGAAACTGTTAATGTAAGCTAAGATAAGGAAAGTGATATAGATAATAGATTAACGAGACACTGACTTAGTACGTTATAAATATGGAAATTGTATTCAATTATATCATACGTATTTCATTGCAGGCAGAGTTAAAGGGGGCAATAGGGGATGAGAACTACAGAGAGTTTGATGTATTCTTTGCTAAATTACGCACCATTCATGCCAACAGCACGGGGACTTCGAATATCGAATGGTAATTATAATTGGATTGGAGATTCCCTTATACGGCATTTAGTAATTGAATATATAATATTAAAACATAATTTATATGGAAAACAATCCTTGAGTTTATTTCACAATACTTTATACTATTAATGCTTACTTGAGAACGACAAGCGGAACTTGTTGAAACGTAGTGTGAAATAAACTTAGTAATTGTGTTCCATATACATTGTTTTTTTATATATTACCATTATTGATCGGACTATAATTTAATTGGAATGTCCGTCTAGAAATGGACCAATTCATTCAGTGGTTTAAAAATATATGAATTTAAAAAAAACAATTCTCTGTAAATGATACTATCAAGTCCATTTGGTAAAATGGTTCGATAAGACTCTTTTAATCTCACTTAATACATATCTGGCTATCATCTACCGTTGATATGTTTTTAAATAAAATTTTAGGTAATCAATTTGGGTACTTTTTGTGTAAGTTGCAGCTTGAAACCATATGTACTGGTTTAAAGTTTTTATTTTTACAGTTTTTTAACGAAGCAGTTAGGAGATGTTGTCTTTGAAGCTGCTTTAAATTGTATGCACCAAAACGATGATGATGATAATAAAGCCATGGTAGGAGTCTTTATCTTTATAATAACTTTATATTTAAATGAATGGGGGTGCAGCTATGTAAATATAGCTTTGTCATAGAGGTGGTGGTTTCTAGGGTGTGTTTCAGAAAAAGGTGTTGTGACTTAGGGAAACTGTAAGGTAGGAAAACGAAAGATTTGATGCTAGTGAATCAAGACCAAAGCCTTTTGATCAAGATGAGATGCTGCTAAAATACTAATAAAACTGCGGCATGCGAAACACCCGAATTCCACCCAAACGTACACACACACACCCCCACACACACACGGTTATATTATATTATAACATTTTACCTATAAACTTGTACTGAAGCATTCATGATTTAATTTTTCTATTTTAGGCAGAGTTAAAGAGCGTGATTGGAGAAGACCATTATAATAATTTGCATACATTTTTCGCTAAATTACGTTCCACTGAACGTCACTAATATGCCGTTCGTTATTTGTTTTTAAATTATTTTAAATTCAAACGTTTAATTGTCATTTGTGATATACGATAATAATCATTTTATTGTAGCATTTAATTAATTTGTTTTATATTAGTATTCGTCTTAAAGAACGTCATTTCCACAAATTTAAATTTATCTAACTGTGATATGTTTATACATGTATTTTTTTGTATATAGAATGGGCCATTTTAGGCCACTATCAAATTGTATTGAGTCGATATTACTTATATTTATATTGGCAATACACGTTTGAAAATTAGTTATCATTGATGTTATGTTTATGTATCATTATGCATTTAGTGTGAAATGAATTTCGATGTTATCGCATCCGATTAAATATTCATTATACATTCATATTGCCAATGCCCCTGTCTCTCTCTCTGTGAGTTGGGGTCGCCTACAGACCACAATTCTTAATGGATTCTTAATGGATTCTCTTGAAACTTTGAATACTTAGTCCCTATATACTACAGTTTGCTATTTCAAAAGGTCTGATTGTGTGAGAAAGTGGTTTGATGGGTTTCATACATCGAAAGTATTATTGCTTTATATATGTATCCCAAAAGACATTTTCTTATATTCTTCGTTTACTTATCTATTTGATAATGTTTACATTCTCAAACCACTTCTATTAAAATCCGTCGATATACAACTGAATCCCGGCCCCAACATTGAAAATATAGATCCTCTATCGGTATTCCATCTTAACACACGAAGCATAAGAAATAAACTTGATTCGAAATAGCAGACGATTTTTATGTGTGTGGTTTTACTGAAAGACATTTAGACGACAAAATAAGTCACGAGTGTTTATTAAGAACTGGTTTCCACAGTCCCTTTCGAAAGGACAGAAATTCAAACGGTGGTGGTATTTTGGTTTATATTAACGAAACTTTATTTTGCAAAAGAAGGAACGATTTCGAACATAAAGACACAGAAATCATATGGGTAGAAATCAAATTCAAACATAGGATCATCTTAATAGCAACAGCATACAAACCACCGAATGCTAACTATGAATTTTGGTCTCGTTTAGATACACCAATTGATACAGCGTACCAAACTACTGACACTGTTATAATTTTAGGTGATTTGAACATCGATCTTATCACTACAAAAAACAGTAAGTTACATGATTTATTGTTATCAAACTCGTTAATTCTGGAGTTCCACAGGGCTCTGTATTGGGTCCGTTTTTATTTCCTGTATACATAAACGATATTCAAGATTCTTTGGAAAATACAGCCAGATTATTTGCCGATGACACCGCCATTGGTTTTCGCTAAATCTAATGTATATGAAATAGAAAATTCATTAAACGCTGACTTATCCAAACTAAAGTCGTGGTCCGAAGATTGGTTGATAAAATTTAACCCTTCAAAAGCAAAAGTATTGCATTTCAGCAAAACCTCCGAGAACGCCCCAACTTTATATTTTGGTAATGAATCATTAAATGTTGTAGTTAACCACAAACACCTTGGCGTTACTCTATCAAATAACTGTAAATGGTCCGAACATGTCGATAATATCTGTAAAGCTGCATCTAAACGTTTAAATATATTAAGAAAATTTAAATATACCTTTAAGCGAAAAACATTAGAAATTATTTACAGATCTTTCATAAGATCCGTACTGGAATACGCGTGTGAATTGTGGGATTGTTGTAATGTATCTGATCGCGATAAATTTGAAAAAATTCAACTCGAGGCAGCTAGAATTATTACAGGACTCCCAAAATACTCAAGTAAAGAATCTTTATATTATGAAACTGGCCTGGTTAATTTGTCAGAACGTCGCAGGATAAGAAGACTGTCTCTCTTTCACAAAATTATTTATAACAATTCTCCACACTATCTTACAGATAAATTAACAGAGCTATACACGTCAAAGCATAATTATAACCTACGTAACAATGCTGATATTCCCTTCCTTTTTGTAAATCCACATTATACCAAAAGTCATTTATACCCCAAACAGTAAGAGACTGGAACAACTTACACGAATCCATAAAAACAATTCCTGATATTAAACACTTTAAATCTAAATTAAATAATAGCAACAATGACAATGTAGCGCCCAGTTTTTTTCAATCCGGTAACAGAAAAGAAAATATTATACATACTAGAATGCGTCACCAGTGTAGTTCGCTAAATTCTGATCTCCATAAAATTAAATTGATTAATAGCCCTCAGTGTAATTGTGGATATCCAAATGAAAACGCAAACCATTTTCTTTTACGGTGTAACAAATTTAATAGTGAAAGAGCAAAATTATTTGAATCCCTGACCCAATTCCCTACGATTAATGTGCACACACTATTGTGGGGTGACAGCAATTTACCCAACCACCTAAACAATTCATTGTTCGGAAAAGTGTGTTCATATATAAAAGCAACTAAACGTTTTAAATGTTGTTTGTAAGCTGTGTTCACTTGCACCCTGTTCATTTATGTTTGTTTGTTTATTTGTCTGTTATTTATTATGTACATTAGATCAATATTTGTTACATCTCATAATTCTTTAAATAAACTGCACTGTATATTACATTTATACAATTTCTGACTATGGAAAGGACGTTTGTATGTTTTAATAACTTTTGTCCAATCCAATTGTATCAAGAATTATTTTTGTTGATGCAATAAAATATACCCTAAAGATGACCCAAAGGGGTAGAGTCACACACATCTGTTTTATTTGTTGGTTTGTCATGACATGGTGGATGACATCCATGGCTCAGTCCTTTTTTTGGTCTAACCCCTTTCACTGGAGCAACTGAATTTAAGATTTCGAAACCACACTCCATTGACATTGCCTAAATTGAAAGAAGTTTCCCTATTTGCAAAAAAAATAGCTTTTCTATGAATTCATAACTTTTGTACAACATTATGTAGATTTATAGGAGTTTAGGGGCATGTCCTAATACAGTTTGAAATGAAATGGTTACTGAAACCCGAGAGGATTACCCCAGATTTCAAAATATTTTCAGGAAAACTTCATAATATGATATTACGGAGATGATTTGCGTGAAGTATTACAGTTTCAAAAGATCTAAGTAATTTGTACATTTCATGGTTTCAGTCTTCGTAGCGCATATGTTTAGATCACCAAGAATAACAGTTTCATAGTCTGCTTTAAGTTTTGAGACGAGTTATTGGAAAGAAGTTGGGAAATGATTATGGTTTGGGAGTCTGTACACAACACACACTAGAAGAGGTTTGGATTCCTGTAGCAGGAGATTGATAAATTCCTCCTGTCATCCCGCGAAGTCTGTTGCGTTGCATTACCAAAGTTGCCAATGAGGGGAAGGCGTCATCTCCAACCAAGAAGTAGGTTTAATGCATGCCACTTTTCAGAGATAAAATCGTCAGAAAAATCACAATATGTTGACTTATTATCAACTTAATATTGCGGTATCTATCGCGCTATTGACCCCTATACGCTTCCATATGCCACCCTATAAAGGCCGTTGTCTTGTCAATACTGTCATTGCAAAGCCCCTATTAGCCGTGCTCCTGATTTGATGCAGGCGTACAACAAGAGTGTGATCCTAATTTTTCGCAGGACCAAACGTTTCTATGGCCAGTCTTTGTTCTATGTCGAACAAAGGCAAGTAAGTCTGACGCACGGGTTTACTCAAATTTCATGCGTTGGCTTAAGATGGGGTTTCTATCTATAGTATTCATATGGTTATGTTACATTTTAAAACTATCGGTATATTTACATAATATGTATTTCATTGCAACAACTAAACGGTTTGACCTAAATCGCTATTGTTCATCTTGAATTTCATTGTATAATCTAGATTAACCTAACCTTGGTTTGTTTCAGGTCGTTGGGTGGGACTGAAGCATAGAAATTTTGTCCTTACATCTGACTAGGACAATTTCACATCATTTGAAACACTGTTGTGATATCAAGTTTTCAAAAAGTATTAATTGAAATTGGGTTTAATGTTCTACTGCTCTGTTCCTACCGAGATAATGAAGGCGGCATACGCCATACAGCGTTCTATTGAGGATTTTTCGCATGGATTGTGGCAATATCAACTGGTTGATCGATCTCTCTCTCTCTCTCTCTTTCTCTCTCCCTCTGGACTGACAATGCACAGAAGGTGTGCGTGGGGGAGGGGGTTAAATGTCGACACGATGCCAAGTCGAGGGGTAATGGTACCAAACACTTAAACTAGTTTTACTTCGTACTACAAATATAACATATATCATTTTCGTTGCAGTAAAAATGAGAAAATTACTACTACAAGAACAGAGTAACCCGGTGACAACCCGAAAAAGTACCATACTTAATGACCTGTCCTTCAAAGGTTTAAATAAGACAAGCGAATTATTATAATGAAATTAGACCATTTAAATTTTGATAGTCCCGAAATGACCTACATTGTGTCGAGTGGACGTTAAACTCTCTCTCTCTCTCTCTCTCTCCCTCTCTCTCTCTCTCCCTCTCTCCCCAGTTTGAAATGGAATGTATAAATAGAAATATACGGATGACAAATATAACAAGAAGTTGGAAATGAAATGTATTGATAGGAAATGAAATATAGGAATGGTAAATAAGATATATAAACTACGGGTCGCAGATAAAATATTTCTGGATAAATAATAGATAAAAAAATTCACAGAATACGGAACTTTTCACATGTGTGTTACTTCCATGTACACACGATGTCGGGTTCTCTGTCTTCGCTTCGCTGTGAACGAAGGTTTTCATTTACACGGTCAAGCTTCAAATAACATATGGCAATTAAAAGGGGGTTCTGGGTCTGTAATTTGAATAAAAACACACACAATCTGCAAGAATTTTAAGTTTATTATATAAAACGAATGGCGACTAACCATCCTTATGGGCCTGGGCTATTCGCCATTCCAATGGCGAATATCCATTCCAATATGGATATGGTGTAAATTTAAAACGACCTCCAAAATATAATCTAATTATGGTGATATTGCTTGTAAAATAAGGTTTTCAGAGTTCATGAATTCCGTATTTGGTTCAAAAATTAATTTCCTATAAGACATAATATTTGTGCATAGGACTAGAAACACCAGGATATACCATATAAACTCGCATTTACCGCCAGTCTTTCAAATTAAATTTCGCGACGGGAGAAAAAACCTCTTCAAACTCCCATATAAAGTGATTTGTGTGCACATATTTTACGTGCGACAATTCATCATAAAAACACGTAAATTCATGACTTAAAAAAACTACCATATACTCCTTTTCAGCACATGGGGAGGGGGGCGGGCGTCGTATAATAATGTCTGTCATTGACTCAATTGGCCTAGGTCGCCTGTCCAACTTCGTGGGGTTTCTCCGGGTCCTCCGGTTTCCCCCCTCTGCTAAAGACGCCTACGCACAGGCGAATTATTGAAATACAATTGAAACATATGCTGTCCCGACATAATCTAGTTTGTGTCGATTGAGCGTTAAACAACATTTCTCGCTTTTCAGAACATCCCTGAAAAGGGAAGGGAAAGATACGGTGTTGCCAATTTTTGCAGTACTCGATTATCATGCTTTCTTTTTCTACAACAGGTTATTGTTACTTCAGGAAGAAAGATATGGTGTTAAAACATGTTACAAATTTCTGTATTACAAGGTATCAAACATATCTTGGAATTTGGGCCATGGGTATATGCACCGAACACGAGACACGTGAGAATAACTCTCTTTTCAGGTATTCCCTTTGTGGTACAAATGTCGGAAATTCCAATAAGCAATTTATTGTTACTTCGAGGGAAAGCGGTAGACAATATTTAAATGAAGCCGTGGCCAATATAGGTCTACAAATCATTTGTTATTTTACAAACATATATAAATCAAATCAAACAAATTATCTCAACAATTATTAGTTACCGAAGACTTTGAAAAATTAACAGATAGGCATTGAACTAATCAAATGAAAGGAACCCATATTGAACAAATGGGATAAAACAGAATCAAATTTACATTTACGCGTACCTAAAAAGTAATAAGTAGAGAAGTTTTAGAAATTATGTATGAAATATGTTATTTGCTGTATATCTTTTAAATCATGTTTTATAAAAACCCAAGTACACGTATTTAACACTTTACAATGTATTTTAATGACCTCATTCCCGAGTACATTTTGTTTCTGTACCTCTTAATAATAACTGTGTATCTATTTTCATCTTAGTTTTTCCTTATCTTATAAAGTGACCCGTCGTCATTAGTCTAGTTCGGAGCAGAACAGTAGGAAGTTAAACTCCATTACATTTCATTTATAAAGTGACACGTTTGTCAGTGGTGTGCTATATACATGTTATATATAATAATATTACAATGCCTTTTATATCACTTTGCAGCTAAAATAGGCCGGCATGTGTTGATCCGGTCCTGTTTGTATAATAAAGATGCACGTTACATTGTAACAAATATTGTCTACATCGAGCAGTCGCTTTAAATATAGAACTGCCACTTTAAACAGGTTTAGTGGTAAAAACATACACTCTGTATAACTGAAAATCAGATATATCTCGGGTATCTTACCAGGTATGTAACATATTTGTAGTTATGTAGTTAGTTTTACAATAAATAATACATGTATATATTTCAGGGGGTTCCCAGGCCTAATAATGGATGTCATTCATATATTGAAATTTTGAAAGTCTGTGATATGGAATAAGTCGGCAGGATTAGCCCTTGTCTTAAAGACTTGGGGGTTTTGGGGAATTTCTTTAGATGCAAGTCGGACCTTTCCACAACTTTTCTATCCAAACACTATAAATCACAGAAAGCAACTGTTTTAAAGACTTGGGGGTTTTGGGGAATTTCATGTGGACTCATTTAACTTTCTTTAGATGCAAGTCGGACCTTTCCACAACTTTTCTATCCAAACACTATAAATCACAGAAAGCAACTCGTTGCTTTTCTGTCCATAGAGGGACAAATAAATGGTTGATAATAACTGAAAGGAGACCATTATCAAAAATGAATTTAATTTAAAGAAAGACTCCGCGGTTTGTCATCAACTAAGTTACAGTCTCCTCCTGGTAAAAGGTCGCCCTCTGCACGTAAACAAAAATGTGTATATGGGATAAGGGCTGCATTCACTGTAACAAATGTAAACGCTGGTCATTCCACATGAGCACATGTTTAAGACATACTTCCGGCTTGGGCAACGGCAATGTATTCTTTGAGTGGATCTTGTGGCTTTAGTGACGACTTACCTTTAACTATGATGGATCATTACTAAGGAAGGTGGCCATTATCAAAAATGAATTTAATTTAAAGAAAGTCTCCGCGGTTTGTCATCAACTAAGTTACAGTCTCCTCCTGGTAAAACGTCACCCGCTGCACGTAAACAAAAATTTTGTATATGGGATAAGGGCTACATTCACTGTAACAAATGTAAACGCTGGTCATTCCACATGAGCACATGTTTAAGACATACTTCCGGCTTGGGCAACGGCAGGTTATTCTTTGGGTGGATCTTGTGGCTTTAGTGACGACTTACCTTTAACTATGATGGATCATTACTAAGGAAGGTGGGTAGATTAAATTTAGCACGCTCGGGGCTATACTATATACCGGAAAACCGCCGGAAAACGACCGGAAAACACCATGTTATACTAAATATAGGAAAACACCGGAAAAACACTAAATTCCGGAAAACACATTAAATACCGGAAAACACCCTAAATAGGCAACTCGGAGTCTGGTCCTCTGGAAAACACCTAACCCCGCGCACACAGAGGCCCAGGCCCCGGGTTACCTATTTAGGGTGTTTTCCAGTATTTAGTGTGTTTTCCGGTATTCAGTATAACATTGCGTTTTCCGGTAGTTTTCAGGTGTTTTCCGATATATGCTATTGCCGCACGCTCGCAAACGGGTCTCAACGCGTTCTATTTAGAAACACTTTAGAGCCATGAAAGTGTCGAAACTTTATAAATCAGTCAAAAAAGGACACATGTGGCGGTTTTCGTGTAGATGGGGGGAGGGGGGCTCAATTGTGGAAATATTCCCATTGGGCCGCTAAGATTTTGATACTTACATGGCTCTGAATAGATAATCGCTTACATCCATCTACAGACCCTTTTGTGAGTAGCCTATTGTGATTCGTGACTAAGCTTGAGTGTCCTTCTTTATTTATGTGTGTACTAGCATGATCCATTACCCACCTAGAGTGTCCACCATATTCATACATGACCTGGAGTTCCCCACGATTTTTTATACGTAGCCAAGTTTTTTTTTCGTTAATAAGTGATTTTTTAGTATGTAGGATTTTTTCGGTAATTAGTATCTAAAAAGATGTTTCTGAGTTTTTCGATTTGTTAAGGAGTTTTTTTTTGTTGGTTTTTTTTTGGGGGGGGGGGGTGTATATAGAACAATCGAACTTTTGTCGTTCATTTCATATTTTTCAAACGGATTTTATAAAAGCCTTGATTTCGCCAAATAAGCGCAGCAAGCTGGAAAGAAAAATTACAAAATCCTCTAAATATCTCGAGATGGCCCATACATTTTGCGCGAATGCAAATAGTTTACCACTGATACACTGTTATTCCTAAATTAAACAATCATCATGGATTTGTAATTGTAATTCCTATCCGATGTACAATATCACTTCCACTCAGGTGTTTAACCAAAGAGTTTAAGTCACGTAGTAGAGTCAATGTTGCTCCCAATGGCAACGCCTTTGCTTTCTTTGTACATAAAATTGACCTTCAGAATCGAAAATATTATGAACTATTTGGTTAAGTTGTACCGATCACGTTCACGTAATGATTAAGCATGGTAGCTATAAAATTGCGAAATCTCTGGGTGTCATTCTTTATTTTCGGGACTTTCATTATATGCAAACAGTATAAATAAGCATGACACGATACAGCCTATAATCAGACGCGTTCTGAATCTCTCAACAGGTAGGTGACCTATTTGTATTTATATACTTCGTTTTATTATATATATGTATGTTTTTGTGTAGTGTATATGCGGTTTCCAAACATAAATGGATACGGCATTCGTATTATTCATGACTATTTTGGAGAAGTTTCTATGAATTTACTTTTCTAAAGATGCAGTTCTAAAATAAAAATGAGGCCAACTGCAATATATGAAATAAAATTGACAAATCCGCTCACAGTTGGGTTAATACCAATCACTGTTGACCTGCTGACTTGCTATAGTTTGCCGACGAAAAGAGAACAAAAATTAACAAATTGTTGGTTTCCAGAAACATAGTTAAGAGATAATTCACAACTTGACAATTAGCTGAGATGTAGAAAATCATAACTTCCTTATTTTCAGCCCATTCAATTGCAATTATTGCATGAGGCGAAATTAACACCATGTTATATATCAAACTAATAATGTTGACATACATATAGGCGATGCTTCTCTGTTATGCATTGCATTGTAAAAATTTACCACCTCCATATTTTGATACTGCTGGTATTTCAGAATCAGAATCGAGCACTGGGAATTCGTAGCATGTTGGGATTTGCTTTAAACTGTTAATAATCTTTTTACTATTAACAACGTATTTCATCTTTTCGCCATTGCACCAATGAGACGAATACAATCTAACAACGTCCATAGCTACTCCTCCATTGTTATGAATCCTTCGTTTATTCTGTACTCCCTTTTATTAAATCTTCCTCGTTGAATTTAAAATCTACATACTAGTGGACATGAGTAGCTTTATTATGCACAATTCTTATGGATTGTACATGTATAATTCCATCTTCCGATCAAGGCATTTTCCACTGAATGTGATGCGTATAATAATACACTAAATATCGTAAAAAAGAAAAAACTGGGTTTACCATCCCAGCTTATCAAAGAGTTAAAGTCGAGTACGTGCAGAACATTTTACGCCTCTGATTTGTGCATCAAATTTACCATGAAAATTGAAAATATTATTAGATAGGCCTACTATCATTTTGACGACATTTAAAATAACTATTTCGTTTAGTTTTATTGGATAAATGCCATATAAAACCAATATCATGATCACTTATAATGCTGTTATTTCTACATAATGGCTTAAGAATGATAGCACGGTTTGGTATTGCATTCTTTAATGCCAATTTTCTTATGGACGGACCTCTTTTGGCAATAAATACGTATGAATCGGTATCTCTATTGTTTTCATTTGTAACTTTTATACATCCGACTTGTCACCAATTTAGTTGTGTATACAATAGCGGATCCAGTTTCTTACTAATCTATATTCCAAATTTTGCTCCCCCCGATCCTACATGCACACATGCCCCCACACATATAATTTTCCAAAAAGCTTCTGAATGCGACGGGTGCAACACTTTTTAACATAACTTTTCAAAGCCCGTGAAGACGACAGAGATAAGATTTCTTCTGCGTATTAAGAATCCCGTGTCTTTGTATAAAGAAGCGACGTGTGTGAAATGATGCCTTGTTCGTTATCACATTCTAGTTAAACTGGTCCCCCATTATTGGATCCAAATGTCTTAATCCGATCCTGTGTACATAATAAAAGTGCATGTTACATTATTTTAAATAATGTCTATACATCGTACCGTCGTCACTTGAAATATTCGTCTCATCTAACAAGTGTTTCAGGAAGCACTTGTCGGCGATATCACCCAAGGGGGAAGCGACGGCAAGCTTTAAGCAAAGAACTAGTTCATTCGGTGAACGTTATTTTACTTTTATAAAATAAGCTCCCACTTTTTAGAATTAGAATAAGTTTCCAATTTTCATTACGGCATCATTTTTTAAAAGAAACACTTATATTTTCTCACTTTTCTTAATGACTTTAATCCTAGCTGCATGTTGTATATTTATACTTATCAGCTATTGTGTATTTATCTTCGTCCTAGTTATAACTTATCTTATACATGTGAACACTGTTCTGAATGACGAGCAATATGCGTGTTTAATAATAGTAATAAAATATCGCGTTCTTTTTGTATAACTTTCTAGCTAAACCAGTTTCACGTTATTCAATCTAAACGTCTTGATCTGACCCTGTTTTCCAATACATACGCGCGTTATATTATTCAAATTTTGTCTACATATTGTAGTGTCATGTTACTGTCAATTTATATAGGTTCAATCAGGTGTACATACACACTATATAACTGAAAATCAGACGTCTAGAGTCTATTGACAGGTAGGTAACATTCGGGATATTTTATCTTGTGTACTTACATGTAGGTTTATTATAAATATGTACATGTATTTTGGTAGTGTTTTTGACGTTCCCAAGCATAAAGTGAATAAATATATATCGCGTAAATGTAGCTTATAAAGCAACCAACGATAACCTAATACCGTCTCACTGTTAATGACTATTTTGATAGTTCACGGCGAACTCGGGACTTTCTGAGAACTTGTGTCGTTTGCAAATAAATACCAATCGTACATACCGCAATTAGTTTCTCAAATTGTGTTCTAGTCCGTTAACCCCATCTGCCATTTTAATCGAACTTCAATTCTTTAATACTGGAGGCAAATACTAATAATTGTCTACAAAAAAACTAACGTATGAAGTACAATCACATAGTTATAGGAAATTGCTTTGAATTCAGTTTGAAGGCTTAAATTTTTAATTATTATCTAAATTCAAATCATATCATGCAACTACTATTACCTGTATGGTTATATTAATTCATCATCACACAGCTATAGCATTCAGATTTCGGTTCCGACATGCATAGCATTCAGATTTCGGTTCCGACATCCATCTTCTCCATTTCCAGGTGGTATCATCTCAGTTAGATAGAGAAATTCAGCAACAGGCTTAAAGCTGGCTAGACATAGTACCACTACTGATATGTTCCGTCTCTCTCCCCAGCCACTCATTACAAAAATGTTACAGGCCTGTAGCTCCCTTAGTTTCTAATTAATCTGGTCCTAAAGGTACTACACGGTTTAACAGACTTACATTACATCATATACCAATAACCAATTCACTAATCCACACTGAAACAAAGTGAAACCTTACGCATAATTCTATGATATTGAATAATTTAACTACTACTCGGTATTTTAAGTAACATTGCCACTTCGAAAATATAAAACATATTACCAAAAAGTGAAAGTGTTTAATATCTATTCTATAAATTATTCATACTTCATTGATTGTTATTAAATGTTACTACAAATTATGACCATATGTGTTGACATTCGTCTAAAGCTATTTTTAAATGAATGTAGCAATCGTAGCGGAAATCACGTCGGCGCTACAATATTACAGCTAGCTTTAATCCATCGTTTACATTGATTGCATGGGCCAGATAGCTAACAAATTGTCATTTTAATTATGGAGGAATGGATTGAATTTTGTTTCTTGGAACACCTTCTCTAGTGGTAGAATCAATGATATGTAACCCGACTTCAGACGAGAACATACAACTAAACTGAATACTATAAGCAATGTGCCAATCGAATAAAAATTGAATCACAATTAAGGGTTGTTAATTTATTTCTGATTTACGTTATAAAGTAACCAATATTTTGTAATTAAGGTCTTCTGACATTTACTACTGATTTACAAATGTTTCTAAGTCCTAAACCATTTATTTCTAACACAAGGTACAATTTTACGGATACACAATTACTGAGTTTGATACTAAGCGACGTTTCGACGAGGATGCTCTCGTCTTCATCAAGCAATGATACAAATTGTGAATGGTATAGGCAAATATATACAGAATATGCAACAAACCGGGATGTCGAACTATTTATACCAAGGGCTTATGACCAACTTATACATTAATTCTAATACTTTATTTCTATTTCAGTGTTTATCCGGTTTCCACAGTCTAATTACACAACGCACATATCTTAACTTGCAGCGCTTATCCAATTTTGACAGTCGGAGGATAATTTTTCACATTTATTGGTTTCAATTTATTGGAAGAATATATTTAATGCCCCCCCACCCATGTTAAAGTCTAACAATAGGTTTCTTTCATCATTTTCAGCTTTCTTAATTATTTTATTTCAGTGGTTATCCAATTCCACAGTCTAGTTATACACTTTACATTATCTTGGTTTGCAGTAATTATCCAGTTTTACAGTTAGAATATAGTTCATATGTATTGACCTTCAATACGTGGGAATATTTACGGTTTCTTTCTTACAGATTTATACTGTAATAATATGTTTTACCCTTCAGGACTTGCAGCTTATTGGTTCCACTACTTTTGTTCTCTTTCAGTGCTTATTCAGTTTTTTGGGGCATTTTTTACATAATCTAATCATACATTTTTTTATATATGTTTATCTTCAGTACTTACCAGTTTTTTTACAGCCAGGAGATATAATTCACAATCCTTGATTTTCAGTTTATATCGATGTATTAGGATATCTTTCATGATTATATATTTTATATTTTTTTATTTTTTAATTTTTTAATTTCAAAATTATTATTTTATTTTTCTTTGCACATGCATCAACGACCACTCTTGTTTACTTATACATACACACTTCCCTCTTTATATTATTGTTTCTCTATAGCTCAGGTTAATTGGTTTTCCATTAATAGTGTTATTACACTGATCTTTTTATAAATAATAGCATTCGCCTCCTTTTAATCCCCGTAAGAGTTTTCTGTTGTGTAGGATTAGTCCTTAATGGACCCCTAATCGAAGGTGTTAAACTTTAATTGTATTTGATTTTTATCTTTGTTGCATAATATTCTGTATATATTTGCCTATACCATTCACAATTTGTATCATCGCTTAGTATCAAACTCAGTAATTGTGTATCCGTAAAATTGTACCTTGTGTTAATATGTTCAATTACTAAATGCCAATCAAAAACATTCATTTCTATATAAAATAAGCCTTGTATGCGAATACAGACAATGTGATTATTAAAACAGTTCATGTGACCTGGACGCCGACTTCAAGCAGTGTCAGGTGTAGTACAAGGTACAGATTGAACAGTTTATTTACCTGAAAGTAAAAAACATAGTAATTTTGAATCACGTTCTCGCGAGTACGTTCACCCCACATAACTATGAAATGTTTAAAAAGTGAATATAAACTAGTTGAAATGCAAAGGGTCTTAACGTTCTAATGTTTTATCATAAATGAATAGGACGAAAATCTATCCATGAATGAGATGACCCAGAGAGTAAATATTGTACTTTGAATACGGCTTTACTGACTAAACACTTTTGACTATACAAAGTATGCCATAAAATACAAAACAATTCGCTGAACAATATTTATAAACCACTTGATGTGACGATAGTTAAACATATCATTTCCTGGGATTGAACCGTTATATTTTAAAGGGACAAGAAATCAGAATTAGTGTAACAAATAAATGCACTCTGGCCTTTTCGTCAAGGTGTCCGGTCAAAGGTAACGAGTTTCAATTTACGGCACAAGTCCATACAAGTGTCAATTGCATAGGCTGCGCATCCAACGTCTTATTCAAAATTCAGTAGATGTGCAATTTTGAATAAGAAGTTTAAATGGACGTTTAAAGATTTGGCGATTTGTAAGCAGAACATATATTTTATTCCTCTGGGCTAATTGGGTCAATTATAGGACGAATAAATTTGACTGTCCATGTTGTTTAAAACTGGTAGCTGTTAAACTTACTTGAAAAGATTGGCGGCAGCATATCCTAATGTAGAAGTAGATCTCAAAATGTATTCCAGTTTGGCACCCTTTATGTCAAAAATTAATGAAACCCATTAGGCAAGGCAAACGGGGATGAACGCCAGTGTCGTTCGCAGAATAGTTGGCTGGAATGAAGCGAATCTTTATTACAGACTATTGCATTCTCTGTTCAGTTTACACTTAGCTCCTTGCATCAATTGATTTCCCTAAGACGACTGTATTTCCAAGTCTAAATAGAGATTATGCAACAAACCAACTTTCATATATTTCGTATCGAAAAGTAGTCCTGGTTGTATTACCTATTATGTTTGACAAGGGAAAATCAGGAATCATTATAACGATTTACATTTCATATTGTTTTATTATCACTGGTTGAAAAATAAATGTTAGTGCTACCACTTTCTTAATAGAACTAGCGGTTGTCATGCGAGATGCGCTCACATGTTTTAAAAGATGGATGAAAAACTGGGAATTGGGCTCATCCTAACTCAGAAAGAAACCTGTGACAAAATGTAGCAACTATCGTGTTCAGAATGTCACGGGTATAAATAATGGCTAATCAATGTCACGCACAACATTTGAACTATGTTTTCAACGGCGGGGGGGGGGGGTAACTCCGAAATGCAAGACAGCATTTACTTCGTGAATAGTTTCCGTCAACTAGACTGCATTGCGAAACAATCTCGCTGTCTAGGCTATGAAACCATGACTATTGATTACTGTGCTCTACCTGTGCATGGCTCTTAAATTATTTAAAGGGACAATCCCGATAAGAAAAGAGTCTGAAAAATTAAAGTCCGAGTATTTATGAAATTTATGGACCACAATATAGTGGCATGGTGTATTTACCTTGTCACAAAATTTCAGCTCAAAATATTGAGTCGTTTGGACGTGAACGTCAACACTGCTTAACCGGACACGTAACCCTTTTAAGATTTTGGGTCAATTTTTTCATTGGGTGACCTGATAATCGATTAATGTTTCTTGAGAGGTCTATACAGTGAATGACCCATGCCCTGTACTTGATAACAAAAGGTAAATTTCACCTACATATTATTTTTATAGAAAAAAGTCTGGTTTTATCCAGATACTGTATAATAAAACGTTCTCCATTTCCAGATGAAGACTGCCGGGTTTAAGTTATTTACAAGCGTATCACAAATATCGGGTTAGTAGGTGGGCCTTAGGTTATGGATTTTAAAGGATTTTAACACAAAATTAAGCAGTTTTATTCCCCAAAAAGTTCTCGGGATTGACACTTTAAAGTAAAATGCATGATAATAGTTACTTTTATATTAGTCTCCGACGTGCGGATCTTACCTCAATTCTACAAGGCATTACGGATTATTAAAAAATCGATCAAATATTTAAGTATACACATTTAATGGATTCAGATAAGGCCATTTTATTACTGCACAAAATGAGGGGTGATAACTACTACATTGCCCTATACACAAAGAACTTGTAAACACTCGTAACGCCCCAAGACGTTGTTAGATTAATGATTTAAACTTGGTTGAATTGTTTAACTCGTCATAAAGACAAACTCTATCGATAAAATCTAGTAATCGTCTTCCACCGTCTCACACACCTCCTCTTGCTGAAATAATTTTCTAGCCGAAGCAATTATATATGAGAGTTATTGTCTCAATTTCTATTAAGATATAGTAATGTTTCTCCTGTCACGGGTTAATTTAAGCAGGCTGGAATTTTTCAAAAAGTTCTTGCTGCTGTTCGGGTAAGAATGAACATTTTGAAACTGGCGTGGAAAAATGGCAATGAAACCAAACAAGGGACTGATTTTATCAGAGTATACGATAAACAGGATACATAGAGTATATATGAATTCTACAATTAAACCATCTTCCCCGAATGCTTACCTTTGTTGTCTGGCACAACGAACAATTTGTTGATCAGTAACAATTTTATGGTACTAAATAATCAAAAGTGCCCCTGGTGCACTGTCATTATTTGTGAAATGATTTGAGTTTATTCGTTATCATTGCACGGACGACTTCATTTATTCTGTTTTGTGAAAGAAATGTATGAAATGAAATGAAATGGGATTTAACGTACTATTGTTCTGCTCCTAAAATGGGGCATTCGTCATACAGCCTTCTCTTATATCGAATTCCAATTGCCAAGAGATCTTTTTACGTGTACGTCAATGAGTACACAGGACCTCGGTTTCTCGTCCCATCCGAACGACTGGACAACTATCCTTGTCAGCCCCCCCCCCGTCCTGCATTACTGACAAGGGGAAACCACACCGGAAAATCAGGATGAACGTGCAGGGATCGAACACCACACCTCCTGGCTAGCGAGCCAGTGTCAAACCCACTTAGCCAGCGTGATCATCTAAGAATTTTATGACTTGCATAATTTGTATTATAAGATCAATTTGAGTTCTACTTTTTCTGTAATTAGTCATGGTCTTATTATCGGCCCAGACAAATCCTTGCTGTCGACATGGTCGTCACCAATGAAAGAACTAAGCCATACTGGAGCAATCTAAACAAAGCTTCGGTACTTTCAGCAAAAAACTGGCACGACATTACATGTTCAAAGCAATGAACAAATTCAAGAATGCAGGTTTTAATCAATGCTTATGCATACGTTATAAGACCCTCACGGAAATATATTTTTAAATATTAAAACTACTAAACTTTTTTTCAGAATGATGGGAATTAAATTAGTTGCGTTATTGGTGGCATTGTCGTTACCTGCTGTGTTAGCTACAACGTGTGACATGGACGCCGAGACATGTGAATTCTGGTTAGACATTACATTCCAGCTTACCATGATGGACTACAAAACCGCTGTTTATCCAAAGGGAGGAAGACTTTACCCCTACAACGAAAACAGAACCTCCGTGGAGTATTCTATAAAAGACACAAGTAAAATCATTTCTGCTGATGGTTGGGAAAATTCAAAATTAGTCATTGTTGCCAACGGTACCTTGCCGGGCCCTTCAATAGAGGTGTACGAAGGTCAAAAGGTAATAATTCATGTCAAAAACGACTTGATAAGTGAATCCACTTCAATACATTGGCATGGGCTCCATCAGCCCAACACCCCTTTTATGGACGGTGTGTCATATATAAGCCAATGTCCAATTGGGCCGGGTCAGACATTCACATATCGTTTTACAGCAACACCCAGAGGCACCTTTTGGTATCATTCCCACATCGGTGTGCAGAGATCCATGGGCCTTTATGGGGCTTTTATTATTCGCGAGAAGAAAGCGTTGGAAATGGATGAACACTTGGCAGTTCTGAACGATTGGAACCATGATTGGAATTCAGATGAGGGATATAATAGGATGGTTTACGGCATGTATATGAATCGTACAAAGTTGGGTGGTACGAGTTCCTTAGATGGGTCTTATTTTAGTTTGTTCCGTTTCCACTCAGGTCTGATTAATGGCAAAGGCAGATATTATAATGATATCGGTCAACACAATGAAGCCCCTCTGCATGTATTTAATGTATCCGCGGGTTTAAAGCATAAATTTCGATGGATGTCTACTGGTTCTCTTTATCCCTTTCGAATATCGATTGATGAACATAATATAACTGTTATAGCCTCTGATGGTTATGATTTGCAACCGGTGATTGCTGAATCTGTTGTAATAAATCCGGGTGAACGATTTGATTTCTACATAACAACTGATAAACCAATTGGAAACTACTGGATCCGAGCACAGACTCTGGAAGTAGAGACGTACCATATCGCTGAAGCGATACTAAGATATAATGGTGCAGCAGATGAGGAACCTACATCAAGTCGAAAGAACTGCTCCAAATCCGACCAGTGTGTTGTTATCAACTGTCCTTTCTCATTTTATCCAGCGGGGGAATTCACCACTTGTATGACATTTGATGATTTAAAATCATTACCTAACGACGATCCCGCTCCCACGATGTCCCCTCAAAACTCTGGTGAACACTTTCTTAATTTTGCGTTTCCTGGTACTACATGGACTCCCGGGTCTGTTAACGGAAGGGCTTTAGAACTACCGCCCGTCTCGGCGCAAACCCAGCCACATGAATTAGGAATGCTTAAGTGTGGCGAAGAGTGTGGGGAGCAAAAAATATGTAAATGCCTGTACACACTGGATCTTGATCATGGTAAAGTGTATCAACTTGTTTTTACCAATATGGCTAAGGGAGGAGGCTGGTCACATCCAATACATATGCATGGTCATTCGTTTCATGTTGTTAAGATGGGATATGCACCCTACAATAGTACAACTGGTATAAGAATTGGAGAGAACATGGATATAGATTGTCGGGGTAGTGTTCCTAGAGAGCAAAGTTTCTGCAATGATGCCACATGGTCAAACGCTTCGTGGGTGGGGGGTAATATACCTGGTCTTGAACTGAAGAATCCGCCAAGAAAGGATACCATCATTGTACCAACTGGGGGCTATGTAGTTGTGAGGATCAAGGCCGATAATCCAGGGCTTTGGTTTATGCATTGCCACATTGAAATACATCATATGGATGGAATGGCAATGGCCTTAAATGAATCATTTTCTAGGCAGGCGAAAACTCCACTTGGTTTCCCAAAATGTGGTGATTACAGGGGATCGGGAGAAGAAAGTGTAACAGCAGGTAATGCATTATCCCAATTAATTATTAACAAATTTATATGATTCTTGATGTGTAGTATGTAACACGGGGTCGTCTTTTCTGCGTTGACTTTATATGCTCTAATATGCTTTCAAGATAGAACGGGACGAAAACTTATTAACACCCTTGATATTTGGAACTTAAAATAAGACGCCATTGTCCCGTGTACATTGGCTCTTTCTGGTTTGGTAGAAAAGCAGAACGTTAAACGGAAACCTCATTTCTTCTAAACTATCTATCACTCACAGTCATGGTTTCAAGACGAATACGAGTTGGGTCCCGGGGCTAAACCCGAGCGAACAATGTACCCATCTAAACTATCTACCACTAACAGTCGTGGTTTCAAGACGAATGCGAGTTGAGTCCCCGGGCTAAACTCGAGCGAACAATGTACCCATCTAAACTATCTATCACTAACAGTCGTGGTTTCAAGACGAATACGAGTTGGGTTCCCGGGCTAAACCTGAGCGAACAATGTACCCAATCATCTCAACTGTTAATTTTAACTTTTTTTAGATTCCACAGAAATGGAAAACATGGTCACCAATCAACAATATTGGGTTACAACGGGAATTCTTATAGGTGTTATAGTTTTACTTCTAGTGGTATTGGCTTTAAAGGTTTTCTGCCAAGCGAAAAAGAAGAATGATAACTATAAATTAAAGACCAGTGGTTCTGAAGTCAATCCCGGCTTTACAATGCCATCATGAGAAATGCACATGAATACCCGACCAGACCAATAATAACTATTTAGGTGTAGTGATGTATAGCAGTGTTTATATATTAGGATAATTTAATTTATCACGTGTAATAATATTTTCGTGTAAACACAACGCAACAGAAAAAATGAAAAGTCTGTAATCTTTGATTTAGATCAAAGTAAAAATATTCAGTTGAGTTGTTCTGATTTGTTATTTCCATTAGGAAGGGATTAGGGAAGAAAATATTGCCCGGCCACAAACAACATTCTTTACATTAAAATAGTGTTATCAGCAGTCTCGGGTTGTTATATTTTGTTTAGTTCAAACAGAAAGAACCCTCTGCAACACTCCCATTCAAACTGACTCACTGATCACGAGTGAATATTCACTCAGTCGCTACAATCACTGACAGGGGTGACATCGGTGCGGGTGAATGAGCCCCAAATTCTAGAACATTTTAAAGCATTGGAAAAAAATATAGGTAGTTGAAGTATGTGTAAGTAAACAATATTTACTTTGTGAAACAGGTTGTAAAACTGTCTGCAACTGGACAACAATATAAATATATATATATTAATTTTGACTTCACGAAAAACACGGCGATTTTGTTGTGTATATAGAGAATCTCCTACGAGTGTTTTTTGATATCAAAAAATATCAACACAACAAAAAATATCAACGAGTGTTGATATTTTTTGATATCAAAAAACACGAGTTTGAGATTTTATTTATCACCCAATCGTTTCTAACATGCATAAATAAAAAAATATAATTATTTGGTATAAATTTCACTTACAGCGTAGTGATACATCAGTTTTTTGACAGCAGTTTAGCTATTGCAAAGTCCTATATATTGACCCAGTATTTCCTTCAAGGTCAATTAAATAAAAACAGTTTCTTTTTAACAAAAAAAGTCACTTTTTATTTAAAATTAGTGGTCTCTTTAAAATAAAAGAAAGTAGTTCCCTTTTGATTGACCAATCAAATTCATGAGAGTATCATCGTCGAAACGTTGCATATTAATAACCCAGTAATTGTTAATCCATAAATAGTGTTAGTGTGCTTTAATAAACATGATCATATCCACCGTAGATGAGTCGGTTTAAGGGTGGTACATATGTATTAAATACATGTAAAGAAAATTAAAGCCCACAAGGCCGTTTTTTTAAGTGTGGTTTAATGGTTGAGAGCGAGACATTAGGTAATATATTGATTCTTCACGAGGCATTAGCCGAATGTTGTTTCAATATAATACGCAATGTCTTTAGCTCGAGACCATTAAATAACCTAAAATACAGACTCTATTCCGCACGTGCTTTAAAATGTAATACGTCACGCAGGTCCAATATTCCATTTAGTATAGATAATGTACGATTGGCAAGTTTCCGTACATTATTAGAAATAATGATATGCCAACATCAAAGAATGACGTCCCAAAACAAAACAATAAGTGAACAGGAATGCTTGGTAACAATAAATGAGAATTGACACCTTAAAATGATGTAGTCTAATGTTACTTGATATGTGTTTATTTTTTTGTAATGTCTACATTCTGTCTTGTCTGCAGGTTTATCTTGTAGGGGTTTTGTTATGCTTTACGTATAGTCCAGCTATTATAATGATTATAAGAGATCATTAAACTGAGTTTCTAGAGTTTGTATAAATTATTTTATGGCTAACGTATAAAATGTATCTGTAAACCCTACACATATCCCAACAATCACGCAAAAACAAAACATGACGCCCTGAAAAAAAACTTACGGAAAAAGAACCCTCACCTGTTGACAAACTGAAAGTAGGTGTAAACACTCTTCAAGACTAATCAACCTACAAAGAACATTTCTGCCTATCAACTCGACTGCCGTATGACAGTGTCATGAACAAAACACACCCAAAGCCACTTTATATGTAACCTCCCATATCCTCACTAACTAAATCTACTGACAAATTCATGATTGATTCATAAGACGTTTGTGTTACATCACCTCAAAATACATCATATAATAAAGTCTTCAAAATTTAACCGGTACCTCAAGCTGCTAATGAACACCACGATAAAACACCACGATAAGTCAACGATAAAAAAGACCCACAAAAAAGCAGCCGAACCATCACACATCGGTGCCGGCATACAATTCAACGGCATTCATTCAATCAGACGAATAATATAAATATATCACAAAATCAATTTTGGTGTGAGTGAGTTTATGGTTACTTACAACAATATGATAATGTAGTTAGGTTGCTCAAAGTTGAGAATTTCTTAAATAAAGCGGGTTTACAAGCATCGTACATACTGAGGGCGGATACCAAAACTAAAAAATAATGCTTAGGGTAGATTCTCTGATTATCATGAACTTACCTTTTGACGAAAGGCAATCACCCCAAAAGGATTGTTGCAACATGACACGGCATTTGTGTGTCACACTATTCGATTTAGCTAACATTTCAATTGACCGTCATTGATTTGAGCCATGGCTATAGCAGTAGCACACAAACTGTTCTGCAATACCGTATTTTTCCGTAATGTACTCCTCAGATTAACTCTGACATAAATATTTTCCATAATGTGGCTTGTCGGGTCACAAACGGTTATAGCATGATATGCTACACGATTATCCACGACAGCGGCTGAAAGGTGCATGTTATGACCAGGAATGGCGTTCTACAATTTCTTGGGAAAGTTGGTATCTCTGGTCAGTTGTGACATCAGTATCGAGGCATCGATCAATTTGCAGAATTAATTTATGCTAGAGCCATCTATAGCTCTAATATTAGAGATAGTACTTCAACAGTTAGTCTAAAAGGGTTATAATTATCTCAGTAAACGAACTTGTAAATTTCTTTATTTTGGGCACACACCCCGCACCAACTGGCAATTTAAATACCTCGAATGATATTTTATTTGATTTAAGAAAATGAAAACTATGCCAATATAGTGCTTTATATTCCTTGAGGAGCAATCATAATTATGTAATGGGTAGAATCTGCAAACTTTCCATCATTTAACGACAAGGACGCTACTGAAATTCAAAGTTGTGCATCATTTATTGCAGAGATATCTTTCGAAATCTTAATCTGTGTCACAATTTCTTAACTTACTGTGAGTCACTCGTAGACTGGAGTTACCGCCCTTGTATCGTAAGCCTTTTAACCACGGACTTATTTCAGGGTTATTTCTATTCTAAACGGCCTGTACTGCTCACCTTATGCTACCATGCTTCAATTTCTTGAAGAGTTATCGCTCGTAATCTCAATCTGTGTCACAATTTCTTAACTTATTGTGTCGTAAGCCTTTTAACCACGGACTCGGTTTCTAAGATGTTCTTTTAAAACAAGTGGGAGATATTACACTTCGAACTATAAATAGTGGATATAGATAAGTCTAAAATGATTGGTTCTTACTGTAAAACGGTCAACCATTCTGACTTATTTACTGTAAAGCAGCATAATTCTGACTTATTTACGTGGGACTAAATTATGTGGGTGACAGCTCATTACGTCTATCTTCTTAGTCTATAAACATTCATTTATTTTATTCTTTAAACAATAAAATTTTCAATAAATGTTTCACATTAATAAACTTCACGGGAGTTTTCGGTAATTTATGGTGGGGAGGGGGCTACTCGGCAAATACTGTCTTCAAGGGTAAATGTTGCCGTGGTAAAATCGTGGTAATCGGTACAATCATATTGGGTCAACACGAACAGCCAGGATGTCGTCAAAAGAATTAGAAAGACGCCATTTTGGATTAACCAATATGTCGTCATAACGCCTCCACCCCATTAAAGCTTTTATGTCTGACCATTATTGGCAAAAGAAACGCATCCTCTTGTCAACAAAATAAGTACATCTACTTGTACAGGCCTCTGTTTAAATTTTTAACTTGTATTTTCAATTCTCTTTATTTAAGAATTTACAGACAATGTGCATGGGATGAATGATAATAAAAAATAATCTTAACAAAATATCACTTTCAATTTTCAGGAAAACCCTGTGAGGTAGCCAATATAAAATAATATGAACGTACTGCAATAGTGGTGGATTGAAGTGATAAGCATGTAACAACATAATGTAGCTTTTAAACATATCAAAAGAAACGAAAATAACTATATCCGTAATATTTATTTTTTGTGTTTTTTAAAGTTCACGTAGTACAAACATTACAATGGTGCACAGTATAAAGTAAATAGAATACCAGTATTGTGCAGTAAATATTTTTTTTCAAATTTGGGGTATTTAACTCATTTGTCCCCTTCTTAAATACACCCTTATACCACAAACGTGATAAACTCAAATACAAATTTCTATTTTTTACAATCTTGAATTATTAAGGTGTGTGCCTTAGCTCATATTGGTGAAATGGTATTAAATAATTATATATACTGTAGTGTTAGATACCAACCCGTATTACTTGTATTGTACGTACCTTGAACACCTGGGTTAAAATTATAGTCAAGTATGGATTCTGAAATCGCTTATGTAATTGTCATGATATTTAACAAATCACAATAAAAATATAACATAGTGGCAAGGGATGGGTGGGGTTTTTATACATTGCGATACAACTTACAATTCATTGCGAGTAATTGTTCGAATATCGGTTACAACATCATGGATCTTTTCAAATGAATGAAATGAAACATATCACACAAACTACCAAATATATAGTCACCGGTTGTAAAGCTAATTATTTCTTTTTGAATAATACATTTAAAATAAGTGTAGGTCCGACCTGCCAAGAGTAAAATACTGTTTGCGAATTGGTTCCTCAGAAACAACGAATAATACGTCCGTATGACAATGTGGGCGTATAAAAAGGTGTGCAACTATTAAATTACTAACAAGCAAAGACCTCAAAAGTACAAATGTATATTTTGGATAGATCTTTCGTTTGGTTTACTGTCAAGTGGTATCTTTAATCAGGACTGCACGCTATTTCATCTCAACTGAATCAAGGGAGTTGTTTTTTCAATTTATGTGTTGCTTTCCGACATGTATGTACCAAAATAAGAAATTCTATCACCACTAAAGCCATCAAACATCCAGTGATCGCCCAGAATGTATTGTTGTTCTTAAGAGCATCTGAAAAATATTAAAGAAATTGTATCTCGACTGCATTGTAAGAATAAAACACAAGGCTTATAACATGATGCCTGCACAGTGGTCTACTGACATTTGCGCTTTCTGAATATTTTATAAACTAAATACGCCCATTTCTTAATTTTCATTATGTCAAAATATATTAAAATATATCGCAGTGCAGATTATAGAAGCAATACTCAGCCCTCACTAGGATAGTCAGTTCCCGTCGCTCAACAGTTATGCTGCTTATATGATCGCTATATTACGACTGATCCCGCAGGCAACAGAAGTTATATTTTTAGCAATTAAAAGGAAACGCCAACCAATATTTCGAATTCTGGTGGGAATAAGGACACCGTGATGGAAGTCCATCTATAAGCAAACGTATGGTACACACCAAAAGGTTTACTGCCATGACTATAAAAAGATATACCACTCTGACGAATTTCGATTAGGGTTCAACTTCAGGACTAGCTAAGCAATCCCGGAAATCTTTTTTTTTTAAATACCCAAAACTTGTGACCATAGTGTTCACAAGATTTCGGTAACCGGTACATTAATAGTGCAACTAAAAGGCCTATCTATATTTCGCATTGGCTGCGTTGTGATAAGATGAAAAGTTCCCTCAAAATTTTAAAACAAAACTAAAACAACTTGACCTTCAAAAAGATTACAAATTTTCGGTTACAGGGTTAAATTCTTCACTTAAAACTGAAGCCAGATTAAAATCCAGTTTATAACAATATAATTGAACAACTACATGTATAGCAAAGCATATAAACAAACAGAAGTAAAGGACAATACACTGATACACCATGTGGGTATAGGTATATAACCATATAATGTAGCTATTAGAGTCCGGGAGAAGGTGTCCCAACATTTTAGGCTAGAGATTGTTTAGGGTATTTTTTTGGAGGGAAGGGGTCATAAGATTCTGTAAATATTTGATCATCAATTTTTATTCCATACAGTTTTGCTTCTATGTATTTTCATTATCAACCTATATCATATGGGCATATAATCGTATGATGTAGTTGAGGAGAAAGTATTCCAACACTTTGAACTAGAGATTGTATAAGGGGTTTGTTGGGTGGGGGCATTAGATTCTGTAAATGTCGCTCAAAGAAGATGTTATTATTTCATACACTATTGATTCCATGTATTTTCACTATCAACTTATATCATACCTACTTACCTAAATTATCCATAGCTGTAATTGTGTTGTTTTCGTCATCATCTTTATCGTCATCTTTGATTTTTGTTGTGCTTTTATTCGGTGGAGCTGGTGTGTTGTAGTCAAAATTGCCACATCTGGGAAATCCTGGTGGAGGCAAAGGAATCATTGGAAATGAATTATTGAGGACCAATGCCATTCCATCCATATTATGCAGCTCTATGTGACAATGAACGAACCATAAACCTGGATTATCTGCAATGATTCTAACTACAACGTAACCTCCAGTAGGAACAATGATGGTGTCCTTTCTAGGTGGGTTCTCTAATTCAATACCAGGCACGTTATCTCCAAGCCATGACGAATTAGCCCATGTT
Source organism: Patella depressa (assembly GCA_948474765.1). Taxonomy (NCBI): domain Eukaryota; kingdom Metazoa; phylum Mollusca; class Gastropoda; family Patellidae; genus Patella; species Patella depressa. The sequence goes on from OX419721.1 coordinate 34,762,026, forward strand.
GCTTCGTTGCAAAAACTCAGTTCTCTGTCGGCATTTCCTCTGCAATTGATATCCAGATTGTCGCCAATGATTTTGCCATTAGTGGCATTGTACCGAGCATAGCCCATTTTCAAAACGTAAAACGAATAGCCATGCATATGAATAGGATGGGCAAATCCCTTCCCAGCGCCCATATTTAAGAAAATCATTTGATAAACTTTGCCATTTTCTAAATCCAGGGAATATGGACATTGACAGACTTTCTCATCTCCACAATCGTCTTTACATTTCAGTCCTATTTCTTGGGGCTGCGTTAGTGCAGATACGGCCGGCATTTTGAAAGTTCTGCCATTTGTGGCACCAGGTTTCCAAGATATTCCAGGAAAACCAAAGTTAAGAAAATGTTCTTCTTTTTCACCAATTGGTCCTTTGGGGGCTGGGTCATCTGCTTTAGATTTAAGTTGGTCAAAAGTAATGCATTCGGTATTCGATTGCGTAGGATAAAAAAGAAATGGACAATTCACAACTACGCATTTACTTTGTGGTGTGCACAATTTTCTCGAACTTTGTGGGTCGACCTCTGGCGCGCCTTCGTATCTTAAAATAGCTAATCCAAAATGATCAACATCGAGTTCAAGAGTTGTAGCTCGTATCCAGTAATTGTTCACGGATTTATCTGATTGTATTCTAAAATCGAACCTTTCTCCTGGGTTGACTATAAATGATTCTGCAGACCTCGGTTGAAGATCGAAGCCATCAGATGCAATAATGGTTAAGTCATGATTGTCAATAGATATTCTAAAAGGATATTGAACACCTACACCGATAACGCGAAAAATGAAACTAGCATTTTGACTCACAGTAAATACTTCCAGCGGTGCTTCGTTATGTTTGCCTGTCGAATCATAATATCTGCCTTTACCATTTATTAAAGCTGATTGAAATCGAAACAAACTGTACTCGGCGCCGTCCAGAGAATAGGTAGGATCAATTTGTTTCCGGTTAACGAACATCCCATCTTCCTCTTTTAATTGGGCAAGGTTAGAATCCCAGTCATGATTCCATTCAGTAATTGTGAACACAAATTCCTCCTCTCTTAACTGTTTCTTTTCTCTGATAATCAGAGCACCGTACGGGCCCATCGATCTCATCAATCCTATGTGGGTATGATACCAAAACGTTCCTCTTGGCGTAGCCTTGAATCGATAGGTGAAACTCTGTCCAGGCATTATTGGACATTGGGTTATGAAAGATACCCCATCCATCCAAGGGGTCCCCCTTTGTGGTAACCCATGCCAATGAATACTCACTGATTCACTCGGTAATGAATTTGTAACATGGACAATTATTGTTTGTCCCTCGTAGACCTCCATTGCAGGACCAGGAAACTGTCCATTAACTACTATAAGAAGACGCGGTTCTTCCCAACCATCGGCTATTGCAACACCCTCGGTGGAGATTGGTTCGGCTGTACTAGCGTTCACGACATCATATTTGTATAATTTACCATCTTTGGGATATAATGCTACTTCATCTTTCATCATTGTCATTGTGTATTTAAGATCGAACCAGAACTCACATTCATCATCCGCCATAGTGCATGGTTTATGACAGGAGACTTTGGTAACCAAAAAGATCAGTAATAAGTAGAAACCCGCCATTCTGAAAAAAATGGATAATTTATTAAATGAATCTAGTCTAATAGTGTGGTATGTAACATAAATGTGCAAATGATTCTGAAGACATTGGAAACATTGTCAAATCAATTACACTATCATTTTAAGTCAAGTTAATTCCTCTTGGGTTGTAACGATGTGGTGGTTTGGGGAGGGGGGGTAGGTAATGAAACTTTATGAATTTAAAGCAACTATACTTAAGTCAGAGGATTTTATCTCGGAAAGGCAAAAATTGTGCTGACAAAGTGTCTTCCGTAATAGAGACTGTCCATAATTAGCCGATTTACAGCATGACCAACCCACTAATCGACCTATCGTTAGTAAAGTGTTATTAATGTATCTCAATTGTAGCTCTGCGGCAACATCTAGTGTAGTAAAGTTGAAAGGTATTACACTGGACGTAGCAATTACAATTCCTATTATAACGTATATTACAGTAACACTATTACACTAAGAATTACAATTGCAATTCTTGCTGATTGGATCTGTGAATCGTGGTTACACTGGGGTTGATATTGTGAGCTACTATTAACAATTCTTCAGAAACATTTCTTAATGGAATAATAAGTAACATTTTATAATAATCTATAGATTATTGAAAAGCAGAATTCTGGTGTTCTGTGAAGTTAGAGTTAACTAAGAGTTATTTTAAAGTCGAAATCAAGCGAAGTTTTATTTTGGGTTTTCTGAATAGTTAACATGCACACTTAATTGCGCGACACCCATCTGCAAACCTAATCGCGGAATTACAAAGTACGATATGAAAAAAAACAATTGAATGGCAGGTTATTCTGCTAACGATGGCTATTTTGGTTTCTATCCTAGGTTTTTATGTGACAAGGGAGCGGGGTCGAATGTACCTAACTTGAGTATATATATATAAAAAAGAATAGCTGTTATTAATCCTGAAATGAGATACAACCTGAAATGAGATGGTCAAGTTTAAAAAAACCGATCCATTTTGATTCATGTCACGGCATGACAATGTTAATATTTCCTTATTAAAGTGTGTTTACGGTTGAAAGTCAAATAATCGTGACGAATTTTACATAACTGTAACGAATTTGTCCCATTACCGTAGATATTTACTAGAGGTTCAGCATGGGGGTGCTATGTACTTTACAGTGGTCACTGACACCAATATAACAACTTCACATTTTTAATCACAATATCAAAGACGAATTAAAAACTATTCAAACAGTATCATTTACGCTGAATCAACATGATTCCAAGAAAATAAAAACATATTCTAAATAATCTATTTTCAGATGTTTTGGAAACAGGGTAATTTGCGAACCACAGTTTAGCATATCTTAAAATATATTCATTGGATGGGTGGTTGTGTGTCTAGAGTGCCGCGTTTTGACCTCTTACTGGCCGGTCACCGCTGGCTTATCATTTCAAAACAATAATCATACAAATAGAAATATAGGGATATTGAGTCTGTTTGGTTTTGATCTTGTTTTCATAGTTCTCTTATTTCATTACATTTAATGTATTTGTTTATTAATTTCCCAACGATCTATTATTGCAAGTTATAATATTTTTCGTGCATCATTGAAATTTTATGTTTGAAATACAAATGTGTGGACAGCTTTTTCAGCTATCCCGTTAATGGGATGATTCCGAGAAGGACGGTCACAGATCCGAGAATATAGGTAGGGTTCATTCTCTCAAGACAACAACAAGTTTGTAAAAGTGAATATGCTAAAAACTGTAGACTCCGTCGCATTAATGAGGGGGATAACTCCGGAACGGAATGTTGCCGAACAATGAAGATCAATATTGTTCGTCTCACCCATTAACTCATTTCTTGGCACCGAGAAACTTAAAAAGGTGTGGGAGGGTTGGCTTAACTATTGGATTAGATTCGGCCCTTCTTGACCACAATGGGATCACAGACAATTTGCAAAAACGAAGTAAGACGAGAGAATTCAGAAATGGAAAATAGCGGAACCTTGAAAATCAGAAATGGAAAATAATGGAACGTTGAAAATCGAAAGGGTCAATCCACTTTGGGCTGGGGTAGACACGGAAGGTCGCCTTACGCTGAGATCTGTGGATTGAGTTCACTCATGCAATTGGCAAAATATCAATTGAAAACTGTAGCTTCGGTGTTGTTAACAATGTTTTAGAAAATGGGGAGTGGATAAATCCGGAATGGGGGTCACGAACATCTAAATTCCATATTTTTCGTCGTCTCGTGTTTGCTTCACACAAATTTTGAAAATATGAAGCCTGGTTCGCGTTAACAAAATTTTCAGAAAACTAGCACCGGAACGGACTGTCGGGAGATTATTGATATGGTTCGTCCTCTCTTGACCCCAAGTGCTTCACATATACCTGCTATATCGGCTTATATTCACGATTTGAGTGGCTGTCCTTTTTATTTGTAATATATAGCTTTAAAAGTACATTTCTTCAAATTTGTTTGCTTACTGTTGGTTTGGACCCAATGCACAGGTACGTACTCATCTCTTATTGAACATTTCGGTAAATCGATGCGTCGCCCAAAATACGTTATCATTATGTTCTTTGCTTATTTAACCTTGTTCAGAAAGTTTGGCAAATGTTGTCATCTCTTTGATTTAATCTTATTCAGAAAGTTTTACAATTGTTGTCATCTGTTTGAGTGAAAGTTTATTTGGTGTAAATTATTACTTACTGTTGACCAATATAACAGTTTACTTTTCAAAATAAGAAATGCTGACCAATCCTAACTACTTTTATTCATAAGAACGTGATAAGACAATTTCGCAACATTTTAATGCAGCAGTTTGGACGGCTAGCAAATAAACGTGGATTATTCATTAAATGTCAGTTTTTTCAAGCAGCATTTTTTTTCAACCCAGTGTTTATTGCGCGTTTAATTACTTATATTTTTTTTAAATAATTACTTATATTTTTAAAATAATTACTTATATTTTTAAAATAATTACTTATATTTTTAAAATAATTACTTATATTTTTTTTAAATAATTGCTTATATTTTTTTTTAAATAGTTACTTAATATTAATTTTTAAAAGAATTAATGCTAATAGATTTTTTCAAAATAAATTATAAACAAATCATAACTCTATCAATCAAACAATGGAAATCTACTTACCGATTTCGTTTCAAATTACCCGAAATTCTTAATTAATTGATGTATTCCTCTTACCGACTCACCAAGCACATCAGGCAGTGACTGGCTATAGATCGCAGCTACAATATATATATATGTGTGTGTGTGTTTATGTAAGGTAAACAATCCAGCCCAACATTTCACAATATACAAGAAGCGGACAGAAAATTACATACGACACTTCTAAATACAGGTTCAAGATTAGTGGCAAGGACATTTACATTATAATTGTACGCTTTGTGAGAGCGGATACTGGATTTTGGCAAGAGTATCAGGATCACAAATATTTTTGATCACATTATCCAGCAAAATAACAAAAGAAAAGCGAATGTTGACAAAGATAGCAGTATGTGTGTCACAGAACCAAATATATATTTTTTAATTCTTTGTACGTTGTCGTACACATAAATAATCGATAGTCTGGTCGTTTCACATTATATAAAATTTTGGCAATCTATGACGTAGTAGTACGGAAATGCATATTACTTGTTAATTTAAGCAGCCTTTTGGGTATAGAACCATTTCCATTTATTATCCTCTGCGAACTTCATTTTCAACCGGTTAATCACAGAGTAACTCCGTAGTCACTCACTGTTCCCAAAACCGCTACCCATTCGTTCAATACATAACGAACGCCTCTACATCACTAGAACATACTTCAAGCCGACAGGTTGCCAGTTAGTGATACCCTTACATTTTTATCTGTTTTCGGAGATTCCAGTATTTGTCTAGCACGAGTGTCTACACCTTAATATTTAAAATATGCCATATATACCAGATAATAACATGTCACCATCTTAAGTACAATCACGAATAAATATGACATGGAATAAAGTTGTAATTCTAGCTGTCACCAATTACGTCATAGTCTGTGTATAATTATAATTATTTCGTGATAACCTCACTCTGATAGTAGAAATGAAAACTATTAGTCCGGGAGCTATGTGGGTTTTATTCAACATGAAAGGTGCGGAAGGTTTGGGATGCTAGTGGTGTATGGCTGGGTTAGAAGACTCATGAAACCCAATTCTTAAGTTGCACCAGTGGTGGGTGTGGTAGGAGAAGCCATCCATAGTACCCCCAAAAATCGGTCTATTCAACATGGATGGTGCGGGTTCCGCTTCAATGGCATTTGATAGAGGACTGTGCCCTGAACCAGGAAATATAACTTAAGAATGGAAATTTTGGTGGAAAGGTCACTTAAGAAGAGGTCAAAGGTCTCCAATTTACAATTTTTCGATTTTACTCTGAACTATGTTTTCGTTATCTCTTGATCTATTTCAGGTATTTAACACAAAACTGCATGGACAACTGCATGGACATGTTTTATACTGCTAGGAGCAAAATATGACATATATAAAATTAAATACTCATAGCTGTCTTCATCAGAGGAAGCAATGTCGAAGGTATGCTCATAGGTATCCTGATCAGATTTTATACTGTCTCAACTCCCAATCATCTTCTGGCGATGGGTGCTGGTTAATTCCTGATTTGTTAGCTCCCCGCCCCACTTTTGCGTCCAAAAGATACCCCTTTGATTTGTAGGGACACTACTTATTCGCAGGGAGGAATCATGGTATTATCGACGCCCTTTATTTTCTCTTGCCTTAGACACATTATGTCTTCCCCAACACGTAGTACTGTTGAGTGAGGAGATTGCTTGTCCCTTAAACACATACATCTACGCGGTGACTGATATCAGGGATTCTTGATACCCATCTGGTCGCTTCCCTCTAGCCATCGCCGAAAATGCCCTCTGAACCGAAGTGTCGTCTAAAAGCTGTGCATATGGCCGAACCTCTCCTTTTCTGTGAAAGGCTGATGCGAAGTCTGACCCTATGAAGGCATGGAACCATGGCAAAGCATCTCAGGTTGTATAGATTATTTATCGATGATATTCAAAAAATCCTCCACCAATGAATACAATTGGACGGTCACATCTGGATGGATGTTGGTATGTCATCAATATTAGCTTTTCACAGAAAAGGAAAGGTTCGGCCATATGCGCAGCTTTTAAAAGATACTGCGACTAGAGGAAAGCTAGCAGTTGTATGGGACTAAGGGACAAACAATATCCTCACACAACAGGCATCTCTAAGCCGTGTTAGGAAAGACGTAATGGGTCTAAGGCCAGATGTAAAAATCTTCTGGAGAAACTGAAGGGCAATGATGGTAGCATAATTCCTCCCAGCAAATTAGAAGTGTCACTACAGATCAAAAGGGCACTATTGGTCGCAAAGAGGTGGGGAAGAGCTGACAAATCATGAATTAACCAGCACTCATCGCTAAAAGATGGCTGGGGGTTGAGGGAATGGTAGTATGAAATCATATCAACGGTCCTGAACTCCGGGAGTCATTGGTTGAAGAGGACATTGGGGAATCTGATCAGGATACCTCTAATGATGAACTTCGACATTGCTTCCTCTGATGAAGACAGTTGCCTCTCTTATGTTAGTTTTTGGTTGATTGAGTCCTGACTGATGTCTGCAATAACATGACATAGATCTATGTTTTAAATGAAAGCAGTAAGCGGAAATTAATAAATCACCAATATTAGTATCAGAGATCGAGGGGAAACCTTGCATTTCGGCCATATTTAACTGCTTGTCACTGAATTGTTTTGGGTATTGGCCACATGTTCATTTACAACCAAAATATTCATTCTTAAGTTAGTGGTTGTGAATCTTATGATCACACCCTACATTTTACACCTTAGTTTTGGTTGATTGGGGCTTAATTGGTGTCTGCAATAACATGACAATGATCACTATTAGTATGAGAGATCAAGAGGAAACTCGGCCATATTTTACTGCCTGTCGCTGAATTGTTTTGGGGCATTGGTCATCAGGGCTAATGGTCATATCTGATGTTCATATACCACAAAAAATATTCAGTCTTAAGTTAGTGGTTGCGAATCCTATGATCACTCCCTACATTTTACACCTTGTTCCAATGTCACACCTTTCATGTTAATTAAATTTTTAATTAGGGGTGATTGAATGCACACCAGCATTATCCTCCTCTTAAGTACATTGGCCACCAGAAATTTCTTTCTTAAGTTGATGATAATGATTTCTGATATCATTCCGTACAATTTAAGCTTGGTTTCACACTTGCACTTTTTATGTTGATTAAAATTTGAATTACCAATGGGGGCCAAGTGATATTTTCATTACTTTTGAGATTATCTCATACTTATAGCCATAACTTCATTAATTTTATGTCATATTTTTGCTCCTAGCAGTATAAAACATGTCCATGCAGTTTTGTATTAAATACCTGAAATAGATCACGAGATAGCGAAAGAATAACGCTAACGCTACAATATACGTCCACATTCCCCGCTTTGATTGATAAAGTACTTTGTCAAGAGGGCAAGGCGTTTGATTTGTTTAGCGTTGAGGGTCGTGCATCAACATCAATAGTTGCCGTCCTTCGAGTATAAGGAATAATTATACTAAGATAATCCATTCAGAATTTTGCCTTTCTGACGCTAAAGGCAAAAAGTGGGCGTGGCTCTGCCCCTAAGTTATGTTTCCAGGTTCAGGGCACAATCCTCTATAAATGTATGCCTAAGTTAGAAAAATTTGGATATACACTAGATTGTACCATTAACACAAGTTTCCCCCGATGGAATCTTACTTAGGGGACTCCGGATCCCATTATCTCCCTCCTTTTCACAATAAATAATTAAAACAATATAAATCACACTGCTTAGAAAATTAATTTAAAAAATAAAGTTATAATTCAGTTCTCGGATTAAATTAAGATTGTGTTATGAAATTGATATCTGATTAAATGTGAATTTCATGTATATGTCTAGCAGACAAACAGATTTAAATATTGATTTCAAATATAAATTTCATTTGAGTTATTACTCCGTTGTCAGTATCTGCTCAGGTTGTGTTATGAAAGTAATATTTGACGAAATGCAGATGTCCTCCAATATGTCCAGTAGAGACACGGCTTTAAATAGTAATTTCAAATATAAATTTCATATTGGTTATCACTCCGTTGTTCGGGTTGTGTTAGGAAAATATTTATAAAATTAATTATTCCGTTTGTGTTATGAAAACTACATATCGAACTGTTCGCTGTGGTCTAGACATGAACGACATGTTAAAAGTACTTTTTAAAAAAGCTGTGTCATAGCCTTTATCTGACCTCTCCGAATACAAACGTATTAAGTTACCCTATAATGGATCTCTGTTCACAAATCTCAATGGTACTGAAAGGTACCGACCAGTATCCTGCATTGCAGGTGCGGGTCGACTTACGGTTTCATATATTGTCAGCGTGAAACACTTTTATGTTCTTCCGATTAGCATATTATAAATTCTTTTTTCTAGAGTGCTTAAATCCATAAAACTACTTTTCGGATCCTTCTGAACTATTCAATTTTAAGGTGGTGAATAAAGAATAAAGTTATTCAGCTAACTGGTATAACCTAGTCCGATATCGCCGAATTTTTCGATTTTAAATATGGGCCTTTTGACGATTGATACATTTTTATTATTTTAGTTTTTGTATTTCTAAATTTAAATATTCCCCAACAAAAATAGGTCTGTGATTTCTCATTGCCGCAATTTTCCCATTCCTTTTTTGGATACTAGATAAATTATTTATTGTACGATTTGTTATATATAGTGCGATAAGACGCCATAGCTGTTATTTTTATGATACCAGAGAATATTTTTGTTCGACAACGACATGTTTAACAATGTAGGCTAATGTATAGGTAAATAATGATATGTTCAGTTCAAGATGTTTTTAAAACAGCTTTGTCACTGCGATATGGCAGTAATTTACACCGATTTATGATATGTTATTTTTTGGAGTACAATACATACTGTCTATAAATTATTAAGATTACAATACAATATAACGCCTCTTACACATCTTCTCATTCAATATTTAAAAAAAAAAAAAAAAAAAGGAAGCCAATTGGTTGTTTTCTTTTTTCTTTGCACAGAATTTTGGCTTTGTGTATTTCTTTATGTTTTCCACAGTCATACACATGACATTTCGATAACATTCTAACACATGATTTCATGATGCTACGCGCGGAAATGCCGTGAACAATCGGTCAAATGCAATAATAGGCCCGTTTCCACTTAACAGACACAGACAGAGGCATCGGAACATCCGGGGGCAGGGGATTGGTGGGACTCTAGGGCCCTCCCCCGAGGTCCTTGTACACATTGGGGTGCACGTAAAAGATCTCTTGAGAGTTGGAATTTGATACAAGAGTAGGCCGCAGTGCTGCTGTTAGCGCAAAATTTCCCTCATAGCACACTGTATGGCGTATGCCCGTTCTCATTAATTAGCCCAGTTCGAAGCAGAATAGTAGGACGTTAAACCCCATTTCATTTCCATTCGGTTCGCTTCGATTCTATGTGAATGAAATACAGATATATATTTCGTTTCGTTTCGTTATATACCTTTGATGGTCTACACTACATGAAGATCTGACCGGGTCATACGAGTGGCCTTTGACTCTTTTCGGGGTAAATTTTGGGAACAGGTGGGCATTTGCACCCATATCTCCACTGCCCAAGGGCGAAAACGCGTTCATAGAATATGAGCTAAAGACAAAATCATACAAATCAAATACAAGAGGATATTTTTATGTCAGTATCAAATCTCAAGGTATCCAACATACAAACGGATCTAGCATCAATTTATGGTAAAATATCGTTAAAATGGTTCGAATCACGAATGAACCGAAATACTATTTTTGGAAAGTTACATGATCTCGACAACAGTTGGCGGTAATACTTGAACTTTTATATAAAATAAAAGTAAATACAGAAACTATGCTAAAAGTACACTGCTCATCACGCGGTTTGATGAACTAACACGTGCTTTATAGATAGATCACGAGATCTTGGAATAATGACAAGTCGAGAATTGGGTCCCGCGTTTGTGCGACGACATAAAGTCGTTTCCCGGGTAAAAACACAATCCTATATAAAAAAAAAATTAAAAATTGTTTCTCTTAGAAAAAGAATCATAGTGCTAGGGATGACAATAAGAGATCCTTCCAAACATCGTGTATTCATTAAGACTACTCAATAATGATACCGGTCTCATTTTTGCTTGGGCTCCTGTTTATTACTACAATCATGTAAAACAAATTATTATTGTGCTTGTAAAATTGATGTATGTTTTGAAAAAGCTCCAGTGTATCTTTAAATAAAAGAAAAATTTTTGACGGATATTTACAGTTTGAAGCATTTGGTCACGGTATTTAGCGTTTCTCGGACTTCCCTATCAGAGATTACCCCCTCCCCTCCCACCATCTTTCCTACTTGCCGAAAACGTTTGTGCATGATTTAATTAAAGGTCTTGTCCCACTGCACTTACGGATGCAAAGAGGATGTTTCATACGCTCTATCCATCGAGCATCCGTTCACTTTGATTTCATCCGCGCAAAAAGTTTTGACCTGCACAAAACTTTTATAACGATGAACTTTCTGCCGTGTACGATGTAAATGCGCGACATATACGAGCAACAAACGTTCCATGTCCGTTATCATCCGTTAAACGTCCACTGTATCGTCTCTGCATCCTCTGGGCATCCTCGCAACTAACATCCGCTCCAGCTGAAAACGGAAACGGGTAGGAAAGATAAGGTACATGTAACGTCTATATATCGTTAGTAGCACGGAAATAGAAAGGATGTAAGCGTATGCATCTCGTATATATAAAGAATGCATCCACTTCACCCGCTATGGTTCCGCTCGTTCCACTATGCGTCCGCTTCGAAATTATCTCCGATAACCCCTTCGGAGCTGTCATCCACTTCCATCCGCTAGGCTACCGATGATCATCCATTTGACATACCGGCTACATGCTTCCCTACAAATAATTTGCATAAGATCATCTTTCAGAAAGGTCTTAATAGTATTTTTTCTTAGGTTTAGCATGAAATGGTTATTTATACTGACCTACGTTGTACCCAAACAATAATTGATTAGTCAAATAATATAACGCAGTAGCTTTCCAACTGAATTTCTGTGTATTCTGTCCGGACCGCATTTATAATGAATTTCCAGATTTTTATGAGCTGAATGGGTTTAGTTAATGCGTGTTTATACACCGATATAACTGAACTGTCAAACATTTGTCATTGAGTCAAGTGGATTCCGACGTGAGAAGAAGTGGCATCGCCGGCTCCGCTCGAAGGTTTTTTCTCCGCATCCCCCTTCTGCTAAAACAAAACCCACCCACAAGTGCATTATGGAAATCAACCTTAGACCATAGTCCCGAATGAGCTGATTCGTGATGAGGGTATGTAAACCCATCTTTGACAATCGGCCCAAAGTGTGTTATTAAATATGCACAGATGTCATGGACATCGGGGCTCCGAATAAAGACCGGTGAATAATTTGTTTGAACCCAGTCTAACAAATTGAAGTAGGCTAATGATAGAAAAATGACATTAGCGTTTTATATAAATGGGAGGTTGGCATGAAAAAGGTGTGCTAGCAAAAGGCGAGTGGTGGGTAGTCTGCAAATAAAGAAATACTTCAACTTGGCAAATCTTTATATTATATGTATTTTTAACCCGTGACTTAAAAAAAAATAAATAAAAAAATATATCACTATCACTAGATATTTAATATTCAATTTCTTAAATTTCAACAAATAAAAATTACAATTGTTATTGGTTACACATAATATAAAGTGAATAAAATATCAGTATTTTACATTAAATAAACATTTTATATATTAATTTGGGGATATATAATGCTGCTGACAAACACAAACTAGACCACAGAATACTGGGGATATATAACGCTGCTGACAAATATAAACTTGATGACCACTGAATACTTTAATGCATGGATATTTTATGATGAAATCAGCTATATTATTTTTAAAAAAACAAGTTGTAATGTACAAGTTAACTCGTAGTGTCTCCTACTGAAAAAATGAGTTTATAAATGTATGATGGAGTTATATAATTGTCTAACTTTGAATTATATTTCTTGGAAATAGGAATTTCCAATAAGTAATCAGTATACCGTAATGTTAGATCCAAACGTCAACAACCCGTATTACCAGTATTGTACGTACATCCGGCATAGAGTTCGGGTCAGGTATTTTATTGTCCAATAGATTCTGAAATCGCTTATGTAATTGTCATAATATTGAACACAACGCAATGGACATATTAATACACTGGTAAAGATGGATAGGTATTTACACATTGCAATACAACAAACAATGCTTTAGAGCTTTCTGTACACAATGGATCGTTTTTACGCAGACTCCTGTACGCAGTCACCAGTGCAGAAAAGTACACAACGTGCGGTCAAGAGAAATCTACATTGAAGTTCAAGAAGGTAGCCACACATCTTTTGGAATAGGTGTTACATAGGATCGTAGTATCACAATGTTTATTTATCTGTTCTGACATAAAATAATGTTACATTGTTTTGGGGGTCCCACGATGCAGGATAGTGTCACACAATGCTACCGCAGTGCTATAATGTCCAATTGGTGCCGTGACCAGTATATTGTCACAGAACGACAGTGGGTAGACTGAAGACAAATTACCATGTAATTGTTAATAAATATCATAAGTTTTCATATAAAACTATGTATGTATGTCACAAGACATGGACTCGGGTCTTATTGATAGCTAAAACGTTTACAACTCAACTATGGCTTGTATTTACAATCTATTAATATTATAAACATGGATGATTACGCCAAAAACATTCTTTACTAAAAGAAACCCCCCAAAATAAAAGTTGTGCACTGACTTAATATTCCGAAAACAGTCTTTAGTTTGGGTTACTATAAATATTATCTTCAATCAGGAATTTTCACTACTTCATCGCAACTGAATCAAAGGATTCGCCTTTCAGTTTATGGGTTGCTTTCCGACATGTATATACCAGAATAAGAAACTCTATCACCACTAAAGCAATCAAACATCCCGTGATTGCCCAAAATATGTTGTTGTGCTTAAGAGCATCTGAAAAATACAACAGATACATTGTTAGTATTACTAACTACTTTGGCCGAACTTTGTTGATTATCACATCTGCTGGATACACTGATCTGGGATACAGTTTCCAAGGGTATCCCAGACGGAAGAATCCCTATTAGCACATTTTTATCTGATTGCGATACAGTTGTGGTTCATTACATTTTAATGAAATCTGTGATATTGCCTTATATCCATGTGAACGGGTATATAGGAATTCCAATGCACTAAAGTATAGACCAATGAAATTGCTTAGCTCTGCTTAGCTTTAGTTGGAAATGTTAATCACTGAACTCTGTCAAGACATTCACCTAATGAACATCTGCATCAAGCTTAAACAATCAAATTGATTATGGCTACTTATTGTCAAATTTATTCAAGCGTTGATGTGATAAATAAAATAAAAACCAAGTACGAACAATCCAAACCAATAGACAAAATTCGAAGTCCTAAAAACATTATCGGCAAAATAGTGTAATCAGCAAATGGACTGTTCATCGTGTACAAGATACACAACAAACAGTGGTAACATGTGTCCGGAAGAGTAAGCTTACCCTGCCTGGCGCCACACCCGCCATAGTTGCATCAAAACTATTAGTCGAAAGCTCGGTAAAATAGCGTGATTGGCCAATGGACTATCGGTATGCAAAATGCACGTGGTGAACAGTGTTAACGATGTAGTAGACATAATCTGACAGATAGTAAATAGGATACGCGTCAATTAAATATATCTAGAATAATAGCTGAGAGAGACATGTTATATTTACCAATCAAGTCAATATAACGGCCATATAACTTTCTAAAGGATTTTATAAGTTTAATGCGCAAGTATCCTTGTAGTTGGAGCTTAGTTGACAAATGTCTCGATCTACTTAAAAAATCAGAATAAAAAGAACAAGCTCTCGCGTAACGTGATAGCTGAGACACAAATACTCCATAAGCTGGTGATACAGGAATGTTACTACTAATAAATGGAAAGTTAACAATCGGAAAGTCAAAGTCATCACGTTTATCATACAATTTAACACTCAGTCTATGGCAATTGTCAAAATCGAGACGCAGATCCAAGTAGGAAGCTTAATTGTCACTGTCAGTAGTATTTTTAATTTCAAGCTCATCAGGATATATGAATTTACAAAATCACTAAATTTAGGATTATTCAGTGATAGAACATCATCGATATACCGATAATTAAAATTAAAATATCTGACTAATCGTTTATTCGTTTTAGCTATTTCACCACTCTAACAAAGATAAAACTAAAGTTATCATGTCCCAAACATCAACCAATCCAATTGCTTATCTTTGCTTACCCTTAGCGGAAAATGCACATCTTCGAACCCATCAAGGCATTCGCCTAATGAAAGGCTACACCAATGTTGAACATTCTACCTCAGAATTATTATGTTCCAAAGTCTCGACCAGTCAAATTACTTATCGTTCTGCTCATTATCGAACTTAGTCAAGGTATTAATTAGAACTTAATTAGACAGACCCATTTCAACAGTCCTTTGCTTTCTTCGAAAGGCGGGGGACAACAATGATGTACAGGGATGACAGAAGGATTACTGGGAGACTATTCGATTGTGTAACTGATGGTTCATATGGATGTTAATATATCTAATCTATACTATACATACTTACCTATATTATCCAGAGCTTTAATTGTGTTGTGTTCGTCGCCATCATTGTCGTCATATTCCTTTTTTACCGTTCTTTTATTTTCAGCAGCTGGAGTGTTGTAGTCAAAATTGCCACATCTAGGAAAACCCGATGGAGGTAAGGGAATCATTTGAAAAGAATTATTGAGGACCAGTGCCATTCCATCCATATTATGCAGCTCTATGTGACAATGAACGAACCATAAACCTGGATTATCTGCAATGATTCTAACTACAACGTAACCTCCAGTAGGAACAATGATAGTGTCCTTTCTAGGTGGGTTCTCTACTTCAATACCAGGCACGTTACCTTCAAGCCATGACGAATTAGCCCATGTTGCTTCGTTGCAAAAACTCAGTTCCCTGTCTGCATTTCCTCTGCAATTGATATCCAGATTGTCGCCAATGATTTTACCATCAGTGGCATTGTACCGAGCATAGCCCATTTTCAAAACGTAAAACGAATAGCCATGCATATGAATAGGATGCGAAAATCCCTTTCCCGCACCCATATTTAAGAAAATCATTTGATAAACTTTGCCATTTTCTAGATCCAGGGAATATGGACATTGACAGACTTTCTCATCTCCACAATCGTCTTTACATTTCAGGCCTATTTCTTGGGGTTGCGTTAGTGCAGATACGGGCGGTTTTTTGAAAGTTCTGCCATTTACGGCACCGGGTTTCCAAGATATTCCAGGAAAAGCAAAGTTGAGAAAATACTCTTCCTTTTCACCAATTGGTCCTGGGGGAGCTGGGTCGATTGCTTTAGATTTAAGTTGGTCAAAAGTAACGCATTGGGTATTTGATTGTGTAGGGTAGAAAAGAAATGGACAATTTACAACTACGCATTTACTTTGTAATGTGCACACTTTTCTTGAACTGCTTGGATCTACTTCCGGTGCACCATCGTATCTTAGGATAGCTAATCCAAAATGTTCAACGTCGATTTCAAGAGTTGTAGCTCGTATCCAGTAATTGTTCACGGATTTATCTGAATGTATTCTAAAATCAAACCTTTCCCCGGGGTTAATAATAAAGGATTCTGCTGACCTCGGTTGAAGATCAAAGCCATCAGATGCAATAATGGTTAAGTCATGATTGTCAATAGATATTCTAAAAGGATATTGAACGCCTACACCGATAACGCGAAAAATGAAACTAGCATTTTGACTCACAGTAAATACTTCCAGTGGCGCTTCGTTATGTTTACCCGTTGAATCATAATACCTGCCTTTACCATTTATTAAAGCTGACTGAAATCGAAACAAACTGTACTCGGCGCCGTCCAGAGAAAATGTAGGATCGATTGGATTTCGGTTAACGTACATTCCATCTTCCTCTTTTAATTGGGCAAGGTTAGAATCCCAGTCATGATTCCATTCAGTAATTGTGAACACAAATTCCTCCTCTCTTAACTGTTTCTTTTCTCTGATAATCAGAGCACCGTATGGGCCCATCGATCTCATCAATCCTATGTGGGTATGATACCAAAACGTTCCTCTTGGCGTAGCCATGAATCGATAGGTGAAACTCTGTCCAGGCATTATTGGACATTGGGTTAGGAAGGATACCCCATCCATCCAAGGACTACCTCTTTGCGGTAACCCATGCCAATGTATAGTCAATGATTCACTCGGTAAAGAATTACTAACATGGACAATTATTGTTTGACCCTCGAAAACCTCCAATGCCGGACCAGGAAACTGTCCATTAACTACTATCAGAAGACGGGGATCTTCCCATCCGTCGGCAGTGGCAACACCTTCGATGGGGATTGGTTCAACTATACTTGTGTTCACTACATCATATTTATACAATTTGCCATCTTTCGGATATAATGCTGCTCCATCTTTTACCATTGTCATTTTGTATTCAATGTCGAACCAGAACTCACATTCATCATCCGCCATACTGCATGGTTTATGACAGGAGACTTGGGTAACCAATACGACCAGTAATATAAAGATACCCGCCATTCTGAAAGAGATAATTGTTTTATTTAGTACTTAGTTTAATTGGGTGGAATGTTGAGGATTACCGGATGCGTACAATCTGGCGCAAATAGAACTTGCTGAGATGCGAAAATGTGGACGGACGCAGACCATCCCATGAGGCCGATCAAGTTGTTATACAGAACAAGTGGACGGAGTCACTGGGGCTTAGTGAATAAGACGCTGGCTCGATAGTCTGGAGGTCGTGGATTCGCTCCCGATGTTGGCCGAGAAAGTTCATCGGAATTTTTCAAAGTGAACTCTTCCCCTTTCCACGATGGAGGCTGCGACAATGACAGTTGTCTAGTCGTTCGGAAGGGACGAAAAACTGAGGTCGTACACAATAGTATGCACTTAAAAATCACTCGGCCGCTTGAATTCGATATAAGAGTAGACCCGAGCAGAACAGTAGGACGTTCAAACCCATTTCATTTTTGCTGGGGATTTCCGCTTTTTATAATGAATCACACTCTGCATATCGCTAACTGCTAGCGTATACAGAACACAGAGCACATGTTTGTCATTGTCAATAAAATTAAAATATTTCAGTGTCTTTACGTTTGAGACAGAGAGAGAGAGGGGGGGATGGTTTAACCTCCACTAGACACAAACCAGGTCATTTCGGGACTAACATATGGTTCAATTATATTTCAGTAATTCGCTTGCGAGTAGGGACCCGGAGAAAACCCACGACGTTGAACAGGCGACCCTACTCCTTGTCACGTACAACCGAGGATTCGTAACCACGCCAGTCGACTCAAAGACAGGCTTTATGAACAGCACCCAATTTGTGGGTACAACAGTAGGGTAAAACCCTGGTTGTATGTAACCCATTTGTAGCGTTACACGGTAGTCTTGGATTCTAACTGGGAAAGTATGCGTGTATATTTCTACGGTCACATCTGCCTACATGGATTTCATCTCGGGTACGTGTTTTATAAAGTCTCCCATAATTAGAAATGTCAGCAATTAACTGCATAACAGCGCAACCAACTCACTAAACAACAGCGGTGAATTCATCCCGTTGTAGTCAGTACTTTTGAATTTTTACCTTAGTCTGCTCTTAAGCAACCCCCTAGTGTACTACAACTGTAGGAAATAATTATTATTATATTGGACGTTTATCTAGATTTTCATGCACATGGTCTTTTATCAAAAATATTCCAAAATTACATTGTCATCTAATTTAAACCCATATCTGATATTTATGGATATTTGTTGATATGGTTCATTGTTAATACTTAGTGCATGTTTGTGAGATTGTCTACCGGTACGTTACATAGCAGACGAAACTTAGGACTACATATAGTTGACAATAGACCAAATATTACTTGTCAATGATAGAAAATTGCCGACTAATAATCATTTGTGTGGCCATACATTTAGATATGATTTAACTTTGGCCTGTAAAGACATGATACCAATAATGGTTGTACTTTATAAAAATGCTGGTAACGCAGACACTACCGTGATAAAGTAAAGTATGACCATGATTCTCAACCAGTAGGCCACGGCACACAGGTGTGCAACGAGATATTCCTAAGTGTTACGCGAAATTTTGAACGGCACACAAAAATAATTTCTCACTAAAGAAGCCAGATATTTAACTGATGAAATTCGAAACACCGCAATAAAGTACATGCAAGTTCATAGCTATGTTTTTCATTATTTAGTTTGGGTCATTCTATGTGTCTATAACTAGTCTGTGCTTTCGGTTATAAACATTCATTGTCAATTTCATCAAAATCGTATAAAATGTGTGACCTCTGAGTAATTTCATTAGTTAGAAAGCGACTCTAGATTCCCAAGACCTTCTCCTAAATTCCTAGGATGGTAGCCCCCCCCCCCCCCATCAAGAATTGCTTCCACCAGCCCTGAAAACTCAAGTGTACCATTTGCATAACCAAGGTGACTCAGTGAGCAATACGTGTACGATCCCTGCTTTGACCGAGAAAGTTCATCGGGATTTTCGGGCGTGGTTCCTCCTTGCCAGTGGTGTAGGACAAAGGACCATTGCGGCGCTGCTTTTAAATCAATAATTTTTAAACTAAAGAGGAAATCTACTTACTGATTTATCTAAAAATTAACGAAATCTGTGAATTATTTGGTGTATTCCATGTATTGATTCACAATGAACACCGAGTTTTCTACTAGTTATAAATCCCACCTACTGTATTTATGTACAGAGATAAATGGGGTTTTGATAACATAGAGGACTACTGGACCATGGATCTTTTATTACATCGAAAGGAAATGCACAATGGAGCTCAGAACATATAATAACACATGACATTTAAAATATGCTACACTTTCCTAAACAATTCTTGACACTTTTTATACCATCTTTTCTCTACATGTATTTATATATTCTATAAGGATGGCTATTGACTCATTGATCATCTAGAATATGCAATGCACGGGACATCTAATAACATGGTCTCCACTTCAGGGGATAACGTCCCAACCTCTTTCTTTTTCAAAGTAAAGAAGTGGGCTGTGGAATTTAAACGTGGCAGAGAGAGCCTTGCCGATGACCCGCTAGCAACAGCAACCATTCAAGACAACATTACCCGGGTGCATGACATGAGTGATGGCTGATCGACGATTAACCACTTCACATTTCGCAAGAATAAGGCGTTTTTATATTTTAAACCGTTGGTCACTAAATCAACTATATGCGAAGTAACCATATAAATTTACCGTAGTTGTGAAAACATGTATTAAATCTGTAATAAACACACATATTCATTGAGAGAAAGTTTGACGGCTGTACACTTGCAACAGAAGATAAGATAAGACAAACAATTCATAAGTCAGCTTCAAATTCATGTTCCCTCGATCATCTGCCAGCATTGCCACTAACAAAGTCCGAAGTGAGGTAAATTCCATTTATCACCCAAATCATACGTCTTTAGTAGGCGCAGAAGTATGTGAAACGCTTAAAACAACCCATGTGAAACCCCTCAATTAAAAATCAACCCTCGATCCTGATGTGCTAAACTAATTACCGACCAGTGTCGAATTTATCTTTCATTTTAAAAAACAACCATTTGTGTGAAAAAAAAAATTCTGGCCTAAAGAAAACGGCACTGTACGGAATCGTATCTGAGTTGAAGACGATTGTCGTTATACTTACATCTCATGCAATGCATAAAGTTATTTGGTGTTCCCCAGGGATCTGTATTAGGTCCTGTTTTGTTCACAGCATACACTGTGCCATTTGGAGATATCATCCGTGAGATGTGTCTTAATTACAACATTTGTGCGGATGATATCCAAGCTGTGCAAAAAGGCGAACTTTCATCTTTAAAATTCTGAACTACATTGACTTTAATACCATTAAAATGTTAATAAATGCTTTTGTTATGTCATCTTTAGATTTTTGTAATTCATTATTGTATCTCTTTCGAACACTTTTATGAGTCAGCTACAGAAAATCCAAACTAACGCATCTCGAAATGTATCTCTCACAAGATCATCAGACCATATTACACATGTTATCAGACATTGTTATTGGTTATTCAACGCATCATTTTCAAAATTAACACAATCACAAGTTTTCATTTGTGTAAACGACCCTTTGACAATCCCATTTATCAGATTTACAATTACATCAACAGTATGTACCTTCAGGTACCTTTCGTTCATCTTACAAAAACAAATTTGTGTGAGAGGCGTTGGGTGGCTGAATGGTTAGCTCGTGTAGGTCTGTCATTGAGTCCAGTGGCAGGGTTTCGATTCCCCGGTTGTACGTGACAGGGAATTGGGTCGTCATGTCCAACCTCGTTTTCCTCCGGTTTCCTCTCGCTACTAAGAATCTCTAACCGCAAGCGAATTATTGAAATAAAATTAAAACATCCGATGGTCCCGAATAACTTCTAGTTGGTGTCGAGTGAACGATAAGCCTCTCTCTCTCTCTCTCTCTATCTCTCTCTCTCGTGTGTGTCCACTGACCTACAGACGTTTACGTTGAATATTCATGGCTGCCGACATCATATCAATATTATCCTCTCTGTTCTAGTTTTCTGTCAATTGCAATGAAATAAAGGCCAGAATGAAGCTGTATATGTAAACTTATTTGAATAACATAAGTGTTGGTAAATTTTTATTAATTTTTAAGTGAAAAGTTAAAAAAATATAAAAAAAATTAACACATTTACATTGCTATAACAATAAATTCTTTTATAGCACTCAAAAAAGAGTACATTCTAAAACGCCACAGAGCCATAGAAACTGATTATTAATATTATAAATAGGAAATAAAAAGGCATAGAAAAGAAATATAAACAGCAATACTGTGATGTTTTGATGGTCAATAGTAGGTGTTATATCGCCCTCGTACTAAAATCACGAAACAATACATAATACTTATGGACATAAGCCGTGGAATATAAGTTGACATCCAGTCTTGGTATCCCATTATCAGTCTATATTAGGTCAGTTGGTACAGAAACATGAGCAGTTAAACCCGTTTCATATAATTTCTATAATAACTCTTACCTTGTTAGTCGAAATATGAATGAATAAACCTACATGTATGTAGATGAGTCGTCATTTGCTCATGTTGAACACAAAAGCTATCTCTAGAATTATCAGACATATTATACTACGTAAATATAAATATCACAATAAAGTTACTTGAGTATATCTAACTTTCTGCATTGCATATAAGGAAAGTGAGTGGCGGATTATGTTTTGTGTTTCAAATTATGGACCTTTGATCAAATATATGAAATAGATCTCGTTCACAAGATTTCATAGAAGTGTATGTACGTAGGGGGTGTAACACCGATGTGAAAATTTAAATCTTCGATAGGGTTTTTCCCTTGTGAGTTATGAACAATCTCAGATTTCCCCAGATGATTTTGTCCTGTATCACGTTCAGACGATTGCAAAAGTTTGGACATTATCTCTCTCAGCAAGAAAATAAATGTAATTAAAGGGACATTAGGTAAGAATAGATAAATATGTGACAGGTCTTGCTGGAATTGTTAAATGATAATAAAAACAGAATATGCTGAACATTTCAGTCAAATTGCTTCACGCTCAACCGAGATATTAGCAAATCAATTTTAGTATAATCTCGATTGTCATTAATGTTATTACGATAATAAACAAAGTCTCGATTATCCACTTTTACGTTAAATTATCATTTACAGAATGTATTCAAATCCACCAGTTATCACGGGCTAACGATGGCATCCGGGGTTGATTATAATGTGCATAAGCTGATTAATGTCTAAAAAAGACTTTCAATATGCAGATTTGGCTGTTGCATAACAACTTCAAAATACACACCTTTGATTAAGGTATTTTTCCCAAGCGTCATTAAACTGCTTAAAACCAATAGAAAATTTGCATTACCAAGTTTTTTCAAAGGTCTCACATTTTGAATGCAATCTAATTCGAACACGAACGGTAAAATTAAATGACGTCAAATCAGATTTCTTTTTCTAATGCAAATATGAACAACGACACAACCAATTATATATTGTGTTTACAAACTTAAAACATAAACGGGTAGTATTTTGGATTCAAAACTCCTGATGTAAAAAGCATTCAAAATAAATGTTTGTCAAAATGTCGCAGTTACGACAGGACTGTGAACATCTGGTTAACTCCCTTTGTTATATCAGAATAAATGTAAAATAACTTTAAAGGGACAGTCCCGATTTGAACAGAGTCTCAAAAATAAAAGTCCGAGTACATTAGAAATTTAAACGCCAAAATATAGGAGAATGGTGTATTGACCATGTCACAAAATGTCAGCTCAAAATATTGAGTCGTTTGGACGTGAACGTCAAAACTGCTTATCCGGACACGTAACCCTTTTAAGATTTCGGGTAGGTTTTTTGGTTGGTGACCTGATAATCGATTCTCGTTCCTTGAGAGGTCTATATAGTGAATGGTCCATGTGCTGTACTTGCAACTACACATTATTTGTATTTAAAACTAAACCTGGTTTTACGTAGACAACGCATAATACAGTTTGGGACACCGGTCTCAATTTCCAGAAGACTGACGTGTAAAGTTGTTTGAAAACGTATCAAGTTAGTTGCTCTGTCCTTTGGAAGGGGATTTTAAGACAAAATTAAGCAGTTATATTCTACAAAAAATTATCGGGATTGGCCCTTTAAGCGTTTTTGTATCTCTGAGAAAAACATGAAATATTTTCTCACAATAGATATTTTTGTCATATCCATGTCTGCTAATATTTATAATTTTTATAACTAATTGCTATTGTCTAAGCAGCTAATAATAGCGATAATAATGAGAGTTACAAAAATCAAATGTTATATTTTATTTGCCCGGAGTAACTTCATTTAACACTAATAGAAAAAGTAAGCATTCCCTTTCTCGTATATCACTACTCACAGTCAATATCAGGTGGATCATACTTCAATCCAACATTAATGCCCCCGTCAGACCCGAGTGGTGTCCTTACTTCGCTGCTATGACTGTACGGCGACCAGAAAATGTACAACGGTGCCGCCAAACGTGAACTCAACGCTAGGAAATGTCCGAAATAAATTGCGATTATACCGCGTTCTCCGTGCTTATGGCGTTTCTATTGGGATCTATTGGCTTGGCAACAGCAATCATCGGCGAACCACGCTCATGGGTGTCCAACCCCACATCTTCTACGTGTATCCCGACTACAATGTGATCACGGAGGCTATATATGCTGGTCAGATTTTTGGAAATTTCATAATTCAATACAACACTAATTCCCGCCGTTAGATCGGTGCGTGTCCTTACTGTGCTGCTGCGACCGTACGGCGACCAGAAAATGTGCCAGTAAATGTGAATACAATAAGAGAGAAAATGTCCGAAAAAATTGCGATTATACCACGTTCTCAGAGTGCGACGGTCACAAACTCTGCGACCCCGCGGTGCTCTAACCATGCCCATGGGGTTCTATGTGTATCACGACTGCGTGTGGGTTTCTACCACGTAATCACGGTGACTATACAGAGAGGGAGAACTGGGGTTTAACGTCCACTCGACACAAACTAGATCATTTCGGGACTAACATATGCGCAAACTGACTTTTCGGGCAGACGGGTAAAGTGAGAAAAAAAATATAGTGCCCGAAATCTATAAAACACTAAGTTTACGGGCTGGAATAGCAGGAAAATGCGTTTGCGACCATCAACTATTCCAAAATTTTCTTTGGGGTCCACATGGTCAGTTCCGCTTTTTCGCCTCTCGAAGAAAACCGGCGCCGCTGTCTGTAAACCCAAATTTTTTTAGGGCATTTCTAGTTTTGCTTCCCTAACTGCCATGGAGCCCTAATATAACACTAATTGTACTGATTTGGATTTTAAAAAAAATTGTCTGGAGCCACTCTACTTTGTGCGACATTTTTCGGGCATCGATTATTATTTGTGAATGCAGCTGCAACAGTCTGATTGGGTGGTTGGAATTCAGAGTGGGATTTAGGTTACAAATCCAATAGACACTTTTGGAGTTGCTTATACGGGCTAGAATAGCAGAAACGCATTTGCGGTGATTAAATTTTCAAAATTTTCTCCAAGAGGGTAAGACCCCAAACCCAGCGACGATTGATTGGTTGTTTGGAATTCGGGTAAGCCAGGTAGGCTATATTGGACCAAATTGAAGTTGCTGTGTTCACAGGCTAGAATAGCAGGATAACGCGTTTGCGGCAGTTACATTTTCAAAATTTACTCCCAACGGTACCAGCTTCGTGGACTGTAAACGAGTGATTGGGATTAGAGTCAGCCACCTTAATAAGAATATATTAGACCACTTTGAAGTTGCTTTTTTCACGGGCTGAAATAGCAGGAAAACGTGTTTGCATCCGACAAATATTCCAGTCGAGGAAGACTGGCGCCGCTCTCTTTAAGTCCGAATTTTTTTTTCGGGCATTTCGGATTCTGCTCCCGCCCCACCCAAATGTCATCGAGCCCATTCGCCTATGGGTGGGGTCGTGGCAGACACTGCACGTGTACATCTTGGAGATGTTACAACACTTGTATAGACACCACCGCTTTCTCACAGCTTTCCAGGTGAAATTGCAAAAAGGACGCCACCTTGGTCTGACGGGGTATTAAAAACACAATCTGACGATTAAAGAAGCATTATACTGTTATAGTTCAAAAATAGATAATGCTAAATAAACATATTGAACATTTCATTCAGGTCACTTTATTCTGAGCTAAGATATTAACCTTTGAAGCTTTAACAATATGCATGCACTGATTGTAACTCCAATTAATCGAATAAGTCAACAGTAATAACGAAATTGAATGACATTAAAATTTCCTTCAGTGCAACACCCAATGCAATAAAACTAATCAAACGAACTCAGTTAGCAAAGAGATTCTTTTAAATAAATGACGATTAATCCATTATATGAACACCAAATGAAATCCTTCTTCATACTCTGTATTCGTGACAAATAATGCCTTGTAAGTATCAAAAAAATATAAATTAATATTATAATTGGAAAGCAAGACATTAAAATCACAAACTTACGTTGCAGCATATGTCAGGCGAAAGCATCAATCGATCCTGATATGACAGCAGCGCTTCGGTTATGTTTATTAAAGTTGTAGACTAAGTCTGGCTACAAGGAAGTTTTTCCAGGTGAGGGTTTAAACCAAAAATCAACAACCGTGTTTGTTCTCTTACACAAAACCCGTCCGTTACGTCTTGTATTTGTTTTGCGTGTCATTCCAGTGAAGGTTCTTTACCCCATAACATATATTCACGCCGATCCTAATGCTTTTTGGAATTCCATTCACCAGTTGTACCATAGTACATATAAATGTAGATTTGTATAAGCACGTTCGTTGGTTTAACTTTTAGTAGTCAATAATTGTGTATCTCGTCATCAGTATAATAACCAATCACAAAAAAGAACTAAGAAAAGGCAATACGCTCCCAGACTCCGTATTTGAAAGAAGGCGGATAAAAAATATTGGGGTAACCGTTCCCAACATAACAATATGTTACAAAAAAAGTAAATGTTTCAGTTTTCATTTAAAATGGTGATGTCAATATTATTCTATAAACAAAAGAAACACAATGACCATTATTTTAGGTCTTTAATTACACCAACGTGCAAAATAGCTGCGGAAAAAAATGTAGCTTAACCTGAAAATTAAAATATGTTCATAAAAAATAAAATACGTTTTGATGCACATGAAACTTAAACAGGTATTATGCAAAAGCTACCGTAAAAATGGATAAATGTGACTATTTATTATCGGAGGCTAGACTCAAGTTCAAGAGTGAAGTACTCCCTTGTCATTATCTGTTTAACCATTGAAGCGAAAACTCTTTATCTAATCTCACTAACACCACTTCGGTTTAAATGTCAGTAATAAATCCTAGAGTTTCATGATACGCATACGTTGGGGGGTGCGGTGGGGGGTGAAATTCAAATTTGTGGGCAAAATATTGCCAAAAATGTTCAAAATCATGGTATATGGGATATATTGCCCGGGCAACAGCACTACGGTCTGTGCTTATTTCGATTCCAACAATCAGATTTTTTTACGTGCATGCAACTGTATTCAGTTTCCTTGCCAGAACCTCAGTCCTGCTGGAAAATCCCAAAGGCTTTTATCGGCCAGCACCTGACTGGAATCAGGGACCTCCAAGTTATCGGATCAGCACCTTACTATTCTGAAACACTCAGGACCTCCTAGTGTACAACGTACGCATTTGACAAAAAAAAACAGGCTGCGCATGGGAAATAGAACTGTTCAGCTAAAATCAAGAAGGAGTGACGACTATATAGATTTTTCTGAAATAGCAATTTTTAACATAATTTTATGTGCTTCTTCTATTAGTGTTTAACGTCAGCTTCCACTGATGTTAATATCGCAAACAAGTTTTGTCTTAATTTATTATTGCATAGCGCGCCCTCCTCTATATCCGCAGTGGATTTATGGGACACAGGGATACCATGGATGAGCGCGCGCATGCTTCTTTCCAGTGGGAAGGAACTCACCAGGTTGAGAAGGCGCCCGATCTCTAAGCCACATACGCTTACAACGGGGACGGAAACCGGCCGCAAGGCCGAGGTGACCGGCCAGCTAGTGCTTGAAGTTCAACACTCAAGACCACTAGGGCACCCTAACCCTATGCGAGTCGACATCTTTTAGGGCCTTTCTTATTACGCTCTCTCGGTGAAAAATAATAGATTGTGTACGTGATAACATAAAAGACCGGATAATATAGACAATAACCCAGCTGTTCTCAATGTTGAAAACCCATCCAGACTATTATTCACAGGATATGTGAGTGATGGAGACTAACGCCCTACTCACTGAAAGGCCGCGTTAAAACATAAATAAATCACATAAATAAAAACAGTTGAAATAAACAGTGTCAATAACGAACTTGCGATAGAAACAAAATCACGGGCGAACCGAATTTTCTTTTTCTACATTGGACTGAGATGAATATCAGTGGACTGTAATACACCAATTGAATGTTTATATAACATACAAAGTAAATATATAACCTATACTGAAAGTACACTGCTCATCACGAGGTTTCATTAACCACAACGTGCTCTATAGATCACAAGGTCTTGCTATTATATAAAGTCGTAAGTTGGGTCCCACATTTATTGTAGACGACACCAAGTTGGGTTCCTACAAAACTGCGTGGAATTGTTCCAGATTTTCAGCACACAATCGAATTATTGAATATATATTTTAGTGATCTAGGTTTATTGTGTGGAAGTTGGTAGTTTGTTGACTTATGGTCATCCCGACAATCCCAGCTGCAAACTGAATGTATAACGGGGCTTCAATAATTTGTACAGTATGGGTATACAGTTTTCTCAGAATCTTTCAAACATAATGTCTGAGATCATACGAAACTTAGCAATGCAGTATCAAGATTCGACTGCGCATTAAACGCGTTCGACCGGCCACTTGATTTCACAATACTTTGATTACTTGCAATATCTGTTTCTGATAAGTCTTGTCTGCGGGTTTGTCGTATGCCCCTCTGTAATACAATTATAACGGGTTTCACTCAAGGACATAAAGAATACTTGACTCGATATAATTTCATGTAATTCCTTCCCTTATCATAAAATTGCGTTTCATTTTGTGACTTCACAAGATATGATAAGATGCTTTCATTACTGGACAGTGGATTTTTTTCTTTCTTATTCTTTTTATTGACATAATAAATATTTGTCTAGTTGAGGGCTTCCTTATAACATGCAATATAAGGGCAATTAGGAATGAGCTATAGTCACCTGACAAATAAGAGTAACCCTTTCAGGAAAAATAAACATTGAGTCTACTCGTGATTATTATACACATAATATCCCCTATGAGCTTTTTATATGTATTGTATGGTACGTAGTCAACAAGGGTATACCTTTTACTTGTATCTCAACTCAGGAGTGACAATTATATTGGTACATCCTGAAATAGAAGAGGGTGTCGTCGGTTTTATATAATATATCTTTAATAATAGGCTACACTATAAACACTCTACGAGGTCAAAAGTGAACACAAAATGTACAAACATCTAAATGCAAATATCCGTAGATATGAAATTAAAATTCCATAATGATATACCAATTCGCAGTCGATACAGTATCTGTAAACATAAATTGACATGACTACTGGACTATAAAGGTGGCTCTAATAAATATATGACAATAATTGCCATGACTTTCCGGGTTTTGACAGGATTTTTACGTTCTCACAAACGTGTATACGTGGCCTTGAATTTTGTCCAATTCTAAGGCATCCAATGTCATCGAGATTTCAGTATGGTCTTGTAATCTTAATAAATGTCTAACCAATAATTTATATAACATTTAAGGCCCAAATATAGACCTGCAATGGGCAGAGTTAGCTCTTGCATAAAGCATTGTTAAGGTCTAAAAAGTAGAAATACTAAATGTCCTACGACACAAAGTGAACCTGCATAAAATTGGAAGTAACACCTTCGCGATTATAATATCATGGTGTGTTTGTTTCACATACTATTCACTTGGTTACTCACCAAGACGTAACTAATGATGGGCGGTGGAATCTGTCCAACTAATAGAAAGGATATTGATAGAACTGTTGATTACATCTCTTATAGCCCTTGTATTTTAACATTAATAATAGCTGGGGGTTGGGATATCAACTAATGAATTGTGTGTTGATTTTAACATTCCGGTTCTACCTCTCCGTGTAGCAAAAAAAAACAAATCCTAGATACATAGATTTATCGCATGTGTTCGTTATCAGCTACCACTTGAGACGAGTCATTTACCCTTGCAAACCCGGTTTTCTTATTTAAGTAAGTGGCAAAGTAGAAATGAAAAGTTTAAAATGCAATACCGTTTATATAAACTGAACCCGAGCAAAAGAACTATAAAAATTTAGCATATACTCAAAAATAATGTTCATTTACTTAGCCTAATAGCAATTAATCGACCAACGACAGCCATGGCACATTGACGCTTTTCGTGGTAATCGACATGATCGTATCATAAGTTTGGTATCAGCATTACAAAATTTTTTGAAAACAGCAAATCTACTTAGCTTAAATATAGTTCAAAATGTTGCATGCAGCACTGAACAGGAACAGGTTCTTTGATTTCTATGAAAACACAATATATATATTCTTGCGATTACCGTTTTAGTCTAATTAGTGTACGACAACATATGATGTGTTTAAGCAGTAAAAATCATCTGTTAATTATATTTCAAACCTGTGAATGTTATATTGTACTAATTAGATGGGTTATAAAACAATTTTGTAATTAATTTGTCATAACGCTCGGTGTTCGCGGCAGAAGCGTTCACTTGGGGTTTCAGGAATGGCACTGTGTTAGTTTTCCATTGTCGAAAAATCTATATAACAATAAGACAATATATATGACGATGATGTCTGTGAGTGAATGGTGAATTGATTAAAAACTAGTAGTCATTCGAAAAAAAGACTGACTTGCAACATTAGCCCAATCAGTGCAGAAAAGTAGAATTTTAACCCCCACTTTATTTCAATCATTTCCAATATTTTTCTCTTTATAAGTGTTAGCATCATTATTTGCAACCATGTCAGGTCCAGTCCTGAGATTCCGCATGTCAGTGATTTGTCTTTTGTGAAAGAATTTCTCTCTTTCAAAAATTCATGATGGATTCAAAGTTCTCTGTGGTCAATTTTCTTTTTTGTCACTTGTTGTCTCTACATTCCGGTGCCAGTAATGACACTGTTACATTCTGCACAAAAGTTAGCATTGCTAACCTCCCATTCCTCGTCCTCTTTTAATCTTCAAATAGATTTAGCATTTCTTATAAGTAGTTCTATTGCTAAATCAGTCTATAAAATATCCAAAGGCTATCACCCCTACACACAACATGCACATGGTGTCGTTGCATATAACTTTGGACACCGGTGGCAATGGGATACCTTGCTGGAAAATCCCGATTAAGGCTACTTCTCGGCCAACAATGGAATCGGACACATGAATTCATGTTTAACGAGGAGCCAACGTGGTTCGAACTAAATAAGCATGTCCAACTAACACTAGCACAAAACTGGCAACGACAAATATATGTAGTACTCCAGGTGTTATTTGCTTAAAAGTCAGAGAACAGCTAACATTAAGGGATCACGGTTATGCTATACTTCTTTTCTGCGCAGATATGGTGTTGTCATCACGTCTTAATTTTATACGATTTTCATGTGGACGTATTATGCCGTCGCCCCTATCCGTCCGGACGTACTCCCACAAATGCTTGTGGACTCTCTACATGTCACAATTCTTATCCGATTTTGACGAAACTTTAAATATAGGTTTATCCCCATAAGATCTCGACTGCTTTCAATATTGGCATGTATCGGATCGAAACTTCATTGAGTATGATTGTCCGAAATATAATGTTTTTAGCTTGTGGATCCTATAGAGGTCACAAATTTGAACCGATTTTGATGAAACTTGTCATGCATGTTTATAACCCAAAGATCTTGGTTCCTGTCGAAATTTGTGCCCATCGGATCTTTCCTGAATTATGTCCTTTTAGCTTGTGGTCCCTCTGGAGGTCACAGAAAACCCGTTTGGTTATATCACCGTTACACCGTAATGAAGGTTGTGTTCGAATATCGTGAATATCAAACCAAAACTACTGAACAAAAAATGGCCGCCGCTTGTACGCGAATAGTCTAAAAATATGGTATATCAAGGTTGTAGACCCCGTTGAGGTCACAATCTTAATCCGATTTTGATAAAACTTGAAATTTATGTTGATAACCCAAAGATTTTTTTTCCTTTCGATATTTACGCATATCAAGTTGTAACTTCATGAATTATGGCCCTTGACTGTAGGAAAAATCACTTTCTTTTTACCTTGTTCTCTATCCGTCTCTTTAAGGAGAGGGGGGGGGGCGCTATCCATAGAGAGCACACAGGCGTTATTACAGCTTCATCTAAATAGAAAAATAGAGGGTACACAAACTCGTACATTGTAACATGCCAAAGGGTGAATCATGCGTTTTGATTGGCCAATTCGACACTGTCTATTGGACAATAACACCCAAGAAACTTTAATGACGTGGAGGCGGCATGACGTCATTTTGGTGAAGCCATGGGTACCCGTCTACAGTAAAAAAAAATATTATTGTGGAGAAAACCCCTTTGCCTGCTAGTCAACAAAATAAAGTGCCCGAAATCCCAATGTGCATTGTGCGATTGTTTTCGTGCAATTCATATAATTAATTTATTTTTCGCGAACTAATATCTTTAAATTGACTAATGGATAAGCAACGATCGAGAGTTTACAGCCTTGATATGATATAGCCCATGGAAAAAAAGCCCACGGCCCCCAATACTCGCTACGAGCGTATGGAGGACAGTACATTTGGTGACGCTTTCAAGCGATTATGTAAGGAAAACAACAGAAGACAAAGTCGACAAGGAATGACATCTGTTGCATTAAAAGAGCTGGTTATATTCTTGGTTGCAGTTTCATATGTTCACTCAATATTACCAACAAAGAGATGTAAGAAATGAAAAACAGCCAAGTTCAAAACGAAGCTAACTCAATAATTGTATATTAGGTTTTTGAAGCTTTATAATTACAAATATATACAATTTATGGGGGGGGGTATAATAAACGATATTATATTTCATAACCGATGAAATTTTATGTATTTGACACTCAGTTGTAGGCATTAAAATCTCAAAAGCAGTACATGTATCTAAACGGCCAATTAAATTCCATCAATACATGAAATAGACACAATTTATGTTTATATAACGACATGTCAAGCGGGGCGATGCGAACAACTTTATTAAAAAGCCGTTAAAATCCTCTGCTCAATAAATGCGATACGTTTTCAAACAACTTAAACCCGCCAGTCGTCATCTGGGAATGGAGACTGGTGTCTCAAGTAGTATAAATACGGTGTCTCGAACAAACCAGTTTTTTATTTTATAAAATAACGTGTAGGTGAAATTTAACTTTGGTTAATAAATACAACACGTGGTCCATACACTGTATAGATCCTTAAAAGAACAGCAATAGATTATCAGGTCACCCAACGAAAACAATTGAATCGAACACTTAATCGCTTGTGGGAATTGTCCCAATAGGCTACTAAAACATTCTATAATACCCCAAAGATTCATATTGTAATTTACTTTGTGAACTTACCTAGGTCGCTTCTGGGAAATGTGACGAAGGGAAATTCTATTCTAAGATTAGCTTATCTGACTTTGGAGAATACCACTAATAGTTCCTTCTTCTTTCACATGTTGGGGTAACTTGTTCCACAGGACTGGTGCTACTACAAAGAACATTTTCGACAGTGCCCTTTTTTTACTACTGAAAGTGCCTTTCAACTAGCTTTTTTGCTCGATTTTGAGGCTCTTTTTCTACGATTTCCGAACGTTTAGACGAAAATATCAGCCAAATAGCTCTTGAGTTGGCTAGAGAGGCAAGAAAATGATGGATAATTTTCTTGGGGTCCCAACCCCCCTTCTCAGCGGCGTGCCCCGTCTCCGCGGCCAGTGCGTCTGTGTTTTGAATCTTCTGTAGATTTAATGAAGTTGTTTGGAGACCGTAATGTAGGGAGTTACAATAGTCCAGGCGAGAAGTTATAGAGGCATTGACAAGAGTTTTGGCCGAATCCACATCAAGATATTTTCGAATTTTACTTATTTGGCGCAGCTGAAGGAAACAGGATTTGGTTGGAAATTTGTTTATTAAAGTTCATGGATGAATCGAAGATAACACCAAGATTTCTGTCAGATTGTTAAGGCCGCCTCTGTGCAGATTTCGGTAAGCAGACTGGTATGTTTCTAGTAGATTATGTTGATTCATGCGGTCTTTTAGTTGATCCGCAATGATTTTTTCAATAACTTTAGAAATGAAAGATAGATTTGAAACTGGTCTGTAATTTTTCAGTATATCTTGGTCAAGGTTCGTTTTTTTCAGGAGTGGTTTCACTTAAATAGTTCTGGAAATAAGTTGTGTATTGTATCATTGATAAGGCCAAAGAGATATGTTGTATTAACACAGGAAAATGCCTTGAAAAGCCATGTAGGTGATATATCCAATTCACATGATTTTGTTGGAGCTTTCTGGATTAACTTCGTGAGGTAGTCTGTGGATATCTCTTTTACCTCAAACGGTGGAATATAATCATCCTTCTGGTCATTATGCTCATAAAATCGTTTTCAATTTGAACGCTCTGTCTTATTTTCTCAATCTTCTCTGTAAAGTATCTGGCAAAGATAGCGGGGGGGGGGGGGGGTTGGTTCGCTTTATAGCATGATGGCATAGCGTCTGAAAACGAATTTTTCGCGAGACTTTTGCAGATATTGAATAATACTTTACTACCGGCAGCATTGTTAATCTTCTCTTTTAAAAATTGGGTTTGGGCATAGGCGATAGCATTGTTAT
This sequence comes from Patella depressa, assembly GCA_948474765.1. NCBI lineage: Eukaryota > Metazoa > Mollusca > Gastropoda > Patellidae > Patella > Patella depressa. Next base: position 34,796,366 of record OX419721.1, read on the forward strand.
TCTGGTTTCGTTTTTCCTTAAAGATTTGGTGATGAACTTCTAGCCCAGATTTTCGCCAAGACTTCTCCGCTGCTTTTTTGCTTTAGTGGCCGTAAAAACGAGACAAATATCAGATTTTTACATCGATACTTGATTATATTCCCACTATGACGCTTTAAATTGCATTTTTGAACATGACATCGTACTCAGCAAACCAGAAAATCATAGAAAAGACATATTACAGGCCATATCTCACATAATTTTAGGAGTTTAATGGCCAAAAAGTCATATTTTGGTCGTCATTTTCTAAGATGGCGGCTGTACTGACTGACAGACTTAAATTGGGTCGGAAATCTTAGCTGATTCGAATTCAGCGTCGAATTTCGCCTCTAGAGACACTCGTAGTGAAGAAAAAAGTGTATTTACCCTACCCTACTATTACCGATTAGACCTAAACACAAATTATTTTAGACACTTTTCAAAAAATGGGTCCAAGTTTGTTTTGTTTTTTTTTTAAACAAATGCAATATTCTACAGTCTGTTGTATATAGGCTGCTGTTTGAGATGATATTTTTAATTCTATAACTTTATGGTAATTAGGAACTACACGGCTTATTATAACTTAATAATTTATTATTTATATCTGTACGTGTGTTGCCTTTCACGTAAAACAAATGTCCTCTGGGATAATAAAGTATTTTTTTTAAAATAACAAAAAGAAGAAATTTTATTTACTCCACACAACCAATTAATTCTAATGTTCTTGGTTAACCAATATGGCGTCATTGGCTTCAATCGTCATAATGATAAAATGGCGTCATGGCGTCTCCAGTTCATTAAAGCTTCTTGATAACACCCCTCTAGATGGACACAGATCACCAAATATCATGGGCCGTCACCCACGAAACAAGGGCGAAAGTTATTTTTAGTCTTTCTCTCCCTCTCCCTTTTTCCCCCTTTTGCCTGGCGATTTTTGTTGATTTTTTGGTGTAGAATCGAAGAAAAGGGTTTGAAAATATATTTTTTGCCAGATTTTGGTGAATATTCATGATTTTGAGGCGGAAGGATACATGAGTTGTGAGGTTGGTTACGTTGAAAGGGAGGGCCGAAAATTGCAAGGTTAGCTGTCTCTACTTCCAGCTTGTCTATCTCAAGTTTTTCATGAAGAACCTCATACATGCTTTTGGGAAAGAGTTTGTCACATGTTGCTCCATCTGTGGCAGAAAGCGTTTTACCCAACGAATATTTGGGAAAAAGTTACAACCGGTCTTAGAGACGAGAATTAACATTGAAGTCAATGGGAAAATAATTAGTGATCTGTGGCCAAATGCGAAACAGGAAGTGTTTATCTCCTAAATGACACATTGTGATTAAAAGGCCGGATCATAATCCAGGAAGTTACTGTCTGATGCGCACCAAAATCGAATTTAGCCAAGATCTTTCGAAATAGAGAGGCTCTACAACCTTGGAATATGCATTCTATTTATATAGGAAAAATTCTATTTATATAGGGAAAAAAACAACATTTTATTTATATCGGTCTGTTGGCCTAACACATTCTTTGATATTCAAATGGGTATATTAAGACATGGTTTAAATGACAAAGGGTCAATTTGACAAGACTGTGAACTGCCAAGCATTGCTCACTCGGAAAATCTCGACAGATTCCGTACACTACATCTAGTCTCGGATGTATGACAGTAAGTGATATGTACCTACGCCCATACATTTGCGATGCGGCTACCGGTTTACTTTAACAGGAAAACTTGGCGCTATTACACAAATTGGGAACCTATTCGGGTAGCAACCTATTCGACCGATCGAGCTGCAACCTGTTCGTTGGAAACCTATTTAGAATAAAGACAACAGTCGAATTAACTCATCTATTTATCAACCAATAAAATCCAACGTTATGTCTATCAAATGAAAGTAGAATATAGAAGTGTAATTTCGTCATTATCTTACAGCTGGGTCGGTCGAGTAGGTCGCTAGCCAAATAGGTCGCCAATTTGTGGTCGGTATGGGCGCAGCCATGTTTCATCCGGGACCTTTAAAGTAGTTCAAATATGGCGGAATTCGTCATACAGCCGAGGCTAGATGTAGGTTCCGTAGGATACGGAATCTGCCGACGTTTGCCGAGTGAAGCATTGCTATGTTGAACTACCAAGCATTGCTATTGGTATTATTGTTGTTTGGTAGAAGGGCGATAACTCTAATAAGGCGGTAATTTCGAGATACTTCGGTAAAGATAAAATCGTGGACATATTTCAATAAATCCAAGGACAATGAATAATTGGTAAAACTGGGTTAAATTTTTCCACTGAAATGCCAGCGCTGTACAAATAGATTATATGTTTTTGATGCTGTATATCCCAAATTAGCTTTTCAGAATTAAGTTGGATTATGCGCGTTTCAAACGTTGCCCCATAATTAATTATCACAAATGAATTGCAAGAGCTCGGTCATAGACAGTTCACAGATCACTACCCATTGACTTCAATGTTAATTCTCGTCTCTTAGACCGGCTGTAACTTTTTCCCAAATATCCGTTGGGTAGAACGCTTTCTGACACAGATGGAGCAACATGTGGCAAACTTTTGCCCAAAAGCATGTATGAGATTCTTCATGAAAAACTTGAGATACACAAGCTTGAAGTAGAGACAACTAACCAGGCAATTTTTGCCCCCCCCCCTTTCAACGTAACCAACCTCACAACTCTTGTATCCTTCCGCCTCAAAATCATGAATATTCACCAAAACCTGTCAGAAAATGTATTTTCAAACCCTTTTCTTCGATTCTACACCAAAAAGTAAACAAAAATCACAATGTTAGTGATCTGTGTCCAACTAGCTATAAAAAAGTAAATTAGAAATGTTTGTATTTAGATGTGAAGTGGCAGGTGGGGAATTGCCGAAAAGGTAAAGCAACATTAACAGCGACCTTGAACTTTGCAACTCTTTTATCACAGCTAGATATTTTCAGTTGGAAATCTCGCGACTTGGTATTCGCGATGATATTTTCTATCAAGGAATCTGAGGGGTCCCCAGCTGGGTCGGGAACCAATCGAAATTAGTGTCGAAATTGTAATGCATTACGTAGAGGCCCTGATAAAATGTACAGAGTTAAAGAGAGACCACGTCTTCTGTCGTAGATGCTGAAATTATATGGATACACATTTTGTCGTTAGACCAATCGGTAATATATAGTAGCAAAATTAAAGGGAGATTATTTCATTTTAAACTTGAGTCAATGGTGTCGGGCCACTAATTATATTGAATTGTTTTTTGGGGGTTTTCTTTTGTTATTTTGGTACCAAAATTCCCTATTATATCTTTTATTTATTGATAACCAAGGTTGTGGGGGATATATTAATGATACTATCATAGAAAGGTCAGTAGGTAAAAAAGGGGATTCAATTTTTGAATTCCCGCTGAAATATGAACCCATTGACATCGAAGTATAATATAATGGAATCTATAGATATACGTGTTTTGTTTTTGTAAGAATAATATATAAATAATTAAAATGAACCTTTTAACGATGAGAAAAATATTCCGGACAAACTCTAGACAATGTTTTACTGTTGGAAGTGTTTATTAAATGAGTCCTGAGTATGAATACTACAGTCATGTAACTTCCTAGTTGACAATAAAAGAATACTTCGGGCGATATATTTAATGAAAGGAATTATGCTGTTCGAGTGTGTCTCTACAAATGGGTCGATTCAGTACGTTATCCTTTATAAATCGATTTACACTACTAAAATGTATCTTATATCCTAGATGGTTAGTTCGCTTATCACGAATAATGTATCCACGTTGTGTTATAACTTGATGTCCGCTATTGATGTATTAATAGCACATTGTAACGCTGTGGTTGTGTGGTTATGAATGTCGTTTCACATTATGACATGTATCAAATCTCATACATGTAGTTATATTCACTTTCCATCCAGTTCAATATAGCGAAAATGCGCGTGGGGTGTAAGTAAAAAAAATGGTGTTTGATATAAAGTGAGACCGAGGCAAGTACCCCCATGTAAGTTCTGAAGGGGGAGGGGGTCTCCCCCCAGAATATTGACAACCGCAAACCAATAAAGTTCTTTCCTTGTAGTACATTTGTTTTGTTTGCTGTTTGTCAGCCATTTTTCTCTATCTTTTCGGTCTCCTGTCCTGTCCTGTCCCCACCTTCCTTCTTTCTTCTTCCTTTTCTTCTCCGCTCTCCTTTCTTTCTCTTTTCTTTTTTCTTTCTCGTTTTTCTTTTTTCAATTTTTATTTATTGACTTAGGCCCACTTTATTTTAATGAGGTTATGCCCACCTGTCACGGACAGGTGGGCCCTGTATATTTAATGACACATTTGCAGAGTTACATCTCCCCACGAATAGTACTACAATCATTCAAAACAGCCACACGGAACGAACGTACGTACTCCAACAAGTGGTAGGTTCGCTACGAGAACACCATACATGCGAAGAATTCATAAAACTTCTTGGGATATTTTTTTCCAAAAACACTCATATTACCGATGAATTAAATTTTACAAATAAAATAATTGAAATAGAAAAAAATATTGAAAGTATGGGAAATATACAAATAATTAAAACATTTGGTATTTCATAAATACAGTATTTTATAAATTCATATGGGGCGGTTTTTATAGAATGAAGCGATACTTCCTCATACAGAACAGTAAAGATTGCGATTTAAATATCATTGACATGTAAGAATTCTTAATAATTATGTTGAAGAATATTTTCGTCAAAAAAATATATATCAGTCACCCGCTCAAACTTTATATTTCTAAATGTTTTCCTAGCAATAATATTTGGTTATGTGAATGCGTTGATAAAAAAAAGATAAATCATCAGTATTTAGAAAAACGCAAAATTATTTTAAAAGGAATAGAAAAATGTATCCTGAAGTATGTAAAGGAAGCGAGCGAAGTTGAAAGCTCAATACATGAAATGTTTAATAGAACTCACTTGGAAGAGGTAAATTATAAATTTTGCAAAATGTTAAAATTATAAGGTTAATTCAAAATTATCTATGACAGATTAAAGAAACGTCTAGTAGACCAAAAGCTAGTGAAACGTGGGCACACTTCGATAAGAAATTCCCAGTTGATGCATATAAATTTAATATAACCCGAGCTCCTTGGACAAGTGATCAGTGAAACCGTTCCATATAATATCCCGATAATCAAAATAAGGCAGTACGAAAGAGGTATAGAGTGTTTTTTAATAATTTTCTGTTTAATAGTTAACAAGTTTATACACGTTTTGTCTGATTGAATTTACATGCGAATCTATTTGTCGTTAGACTGAAGACCAAGATGTTTATGTTTGTTTACTTCTTATTTTGTACCGACCCCATAAAAAGGTGAGGTAAATTGTGCTATGCCTTAACCAGCCATTTCTTTGATCATTCATTTGTTTTCTTAATATCTGATATCGAAACACAATCGCATTCGATATGATCTTCGATTGATTAAAGTGACGTATCATCGGCAAATAGTTTTATATTTCACTCTATGATTTTGATAATATCGTTTATGTATATTAAAAAGAGTAAAGGGTCGAGAATGGGACCCTGGGGAACACCAAAAGTTGCATCCCTAAGGTCTGACGAGACACTACTCAATACCATTATTTGTTGTCTATTGCACAGATAACTTCCAAACCAATGCAGTTGGCCACCCCTGACACCAAAGGTATCAAGCGTCTGAAGGCACCAGCGTATTGATGTCACAGAACACTGTTCTCGTATGGCTGCCTTTATGAAACAGGTCGATAATTACAACATTCAGATTTATTTCCTTTTCTATGAAACATTTGAAACTTTCGATATTTAGGTGAATTTGAAGTTTTTGATGGATTAATTGAAAATATGACAGAGTGGAGTAGAAATCGTGACTGAAATTGTTTTTTGCAAAGTTTTCAACTATTTTTATCAATACAATGAAGCACGTCTTTAACTTCTTTTGGGGATAAAACAATTTAAGTAATTGAGTGAAGTGGATGATTTGTATCATCTAGTGTTGCCTGGCCGAACGAAATAATTATTATTAGAACAATTCTGTTTATCTTGTGGGGAAAATTCCTGAAAAAATACGACAGACACACCGATGAACAGGGATAAAACCTATAGTCCTATAGTATCTCCGGTAGAAACTGAAAAGGAATAGCAATATTATTTTAGACTATTGAACCGTCTTACCAATGAGCCGTCGAACTATTAAACATTCTGAATTTAGAACAGTTGATACTCCCATGGTATCGTATTTAGTTTTCTGAAAAAGAATGCAATAAATTTTGAAATTGAAAAGATATATCTCTTGATTTTATAATATACATGTATATATTTTTGTTATCTTATCTTATGTGACGAGCTTGCCATATACATATCCTTGTAATGGGCGTTGAGTGGGGGTTTGGGTTTCACAATTTAAATAAAGGTGATGTCATAGGCATCCACATACACTAATACCCTATAGCTGGGTAGACGCATAGTGTACGTTATAGATATGAGATGACCCTTGCATACACTGTATATATATAATTCATCACAGATATTTCAAACATGGCGACAAGACTTCATAACCCAACAAATCAATATGGATACAGAATGTGTTTATTGTTGTTATTTGGATTATTGTTATTCTTACCTGCCGTAGGTAAGTAAATAAATAATTATCAATCTAATAATAATGTGTGTGTTTTGCTAATGTTTGGGATAAAGGAAAGTGTTTTAGTTATTCGTGCTTTTAAGCAATGTGTTTTAAAAATAACGTATTTATTAAAATAGTACGTAATTTAATTTACGTATAACTCTGTGATTCCTACGGTGTCAATAAAGAACATTAGGGATATCTCTACACACTTACTGGCGTTGATTGATTTTGATGAGAGATGTTCCGCTGGTTACTATTAATTGGGTTTGATTTTTATATTTTATTTGGTACAATTGATATTTCGATTAGATAGACTTTTCTTTAAGTGCGAAGGGGTGACATGGAGTAGGGTTACCTGTCTAATATCGTGGGTTTTCTCCGGGTCAACCGGTTCCCTCCCACTGCTTAAGACCCCTAAAACGAATTATTGAAATCAAATTGAACCATGTGTTAGTTCCGAAATAACCTAGTTTGTGTTGAATGGATGTTACTGCATCCTGAAATGAGTCTCCCACTCTTCTAAGGGCGGGGGGGGGCAGAAAGCCTGTCATTGAGTCATGTGGCTTGGTTTCAATTCCCCACTTGTACATGACAAGGAGTAGGGTCGCCTGACTAACCTTGTGGGTTTTCTCTAGGTCCACATGTAAATCCAGAAATGATTTAATTTGTGTTGGGGTGGAGGTTAAAACTCCTCTCTCTCTCGCTCTCTCTCTCTACCTCTCTCTCTCTCTCTCTACCTCTCTCTCTCAAAAGTATCATTTTACTCTTTTCAATACAAGGTTCCTCTGATTACCTATCACAAGGTTGAAGAAATAATGGTTTAACCATCCCTGGGTGATTTTAAAAAAGGGGTTTTGGTAATTTAAAGTATGCACACCCTTACTTTTATTGTTGTTCGTTCAAGCTTATCTTTTTTTAAAAAAAATAATTAATAATTTATTTTGATTTTAAACTTTTAAAAATACAAACAGGACGTGAGATGAGCAGAAAATCTAGACAATAAAACGGGTCTTTTTAAAATTTTATCTACGACGCCTTCCTTTAATACTAAACTGGTAAATTATATATAGAATATTATGTATATTTCTATTGAGGGACACACTTGCTCGACTGCTTCCTGGTTCACGGATGATGAGTTCCAATAAATCGGATATGTTGGCGGGTACGGTTACCTTTAAAGGGAAACTCGATTCTTCCCAATAAACCCTATTACTGAGTCTTTTGTTTGGTTGTTGGCTCGGTGGTATGGTTTGGGGGGTGTTTTTTTCGTTTTAAAGAGAAATATCAGTACACTAAAATGATTCATGAATGTATTAATAAACATATATTCAGTACAGTACGTCATTTTATTTGACATATTACTTATTGTCTATTTATCATATACACATCTATAATTACATGTGACGTATGTCAACCTGTAGGGTTTATTACTTTAAGTAGGTATTTATTGACATATTCATAGCAGACCATTATTGCGAGTATTGTGCGTTTATATAATCAAAGTTGACCGTGCCATAGTCGTTGAATACTTACCGTGTTTTACTTGAATAATATGTATGTAAAATGTACTATATAAAAGAAACGGACGTCTTGTAAAACTTAAAAGTGAATCTTCTTTTATATTATTATTAATAAAATTGTTCGTATCAAAGCTAGATATAATATGAAATAATATAAATCACTCAAAAGATACAATATAAGTAATTGAATATTTTCACGATGGAAAATGATGAATATTTACACGATGGAAAATGATGAATATTTACACGGTGGAAAATGATGAATATATATACAAGCTGGAAAATAATGAATATCTTAACAGTGGAGAATGATGAATATATACACCAAACATATAAAAAGTTAGAATATAAAATCAAACCCCAATCGCAAGCTTCTAAAACTATATTGTTGCCATGTTTATTATATTTTGTCATTGATATACGACACTCACTTGAACGCACTTGAAATTAAATTGAAGGGAGCGTTTATTAAACACTATAAATTATAGTAAGATAAACAGTCTCGTATAAAAGGGTTGAAATAACAACTTGAACCTTAGTCACAATCACAGATTAGTGCGTACATGCTGCATTATAAACTTCGTCTTTTTAAACATTATTTGATGTTACTGTATGCGTAAGAACGGAATCCTGTGTCAAGTTCTTGTTACCTTTTTGGGCTGTACACACTTAGCATGTTTAGCCCAAGCAACACAAAATAAAGGATCACATAATAGTGTGTCCGTGAATTTACCTCGGGTAACCTCCTCACGGACCCAACTCCTTGCAACCTTTTTCTGGATCACCTCTCGGTCTGAAAGACTTTTAAAATATTTGAAACCAGTTTTACCGGTTTTTGAAATATATGCACAATTAGTATTATCAAATTGAAATAAAGCAAAATCATCTAATCTGTTTGTCGCACCTTTATGTTTTTATTTTATTTTATTGACTATATTTAAACACGAAGTGTTTCGAATGTGGTATTCTCGTAGTGCTCCTTCGTAAAGACCAGCTAATTAAAATCATTTGCGTGGTAAAGACGAGAGTACCATCGTCGGTATAATAAAATTCATCAATAATTAAAAATGCAACTTACAAAAGCATTTATTTTGCAACTTGGTTTACTTAAAATTGGAATATACTACAGATATCATCCATCTTGCTTAGGCTATCACTAGAAAACAGTTTTCGTCAAATTCCGACAAATGTTTGCTGAGAAATGTTGTTGATGATTTCGGAATTCACTCGATAATTATTATACTGTTTGTAAAGAGTCATAACTCGAAGTATTGAACCACATAGATTAATATTTCAAAATTATGATATGTTCTTGTCTCTCGTGTCTCAAAAGAGCGAATAAATACAAATATGACTGATTAATCGGGTTTTTTATAAGTTCATTTATTAAATCTGAATTGAACAAGGGGCGTGTATTATATGAGAGAGTGTGGAGAGAAGGAAGTACTATTACTTGAACTGCAGAAAAAAACACATGTCTTCTACTCATATGTCTTCTTCGTCACGATTTTGTGTAATTTGAATTTTACTACTGCCCTTAACACTATCTCAAATAAAACCACTTATACATACGTGTTATAGAAAGCGTGGCAGATTTATTGGTTAAAGTGCAAGTCCAATTTCGAATGCTAACACTAAGAATTCGTTATAATAGATACACCATTATACCTATAAAACTGTACCCAGACATACTACTGGGTACCCAGAAAGACTATTGGGTACAAAAAGGCTGCTGGAAATCATTTATATATATGTCCAGAACTTATCGGAACAGGGGTTTAAAGTGCCGGGCCAATTAAGTTAAATGTTCCCTTGAAATATTGAATACAGCCGCGCTATATAATAATTTAACATTACAATGGATTATTGAAACTTTTTTTTATTGTCGTAGCAATGTTACTAAACAATCGATACTGTTTGGGCTTTATCTTGTCAAACATTCGAGCACTCATAACTTTTCGCACGATAAACTATCCAGGAAATTTTTAATTTAAGTTTCTATTTTTGAACTTCGTTGTATGTGAGCTATATAGTAATAATAATGCATCGTTAAGCCACCTAAATCTCCATATCAAGAAAATAAAGGACTATATAAATAAGTTTTTGTTTTCGCACATGCTATTGTTTTTTTTACAGATACGTTATTGTGTTATCAATGTGCTTCTGGTAATCCGGATGGTGGCAATTGTCAGAATGATATTAAAGGTATGATAGAATCAGCTAAAGGGGACCCAGAGAAAGAAATAACGCCAGGAGATGGGCGATATACGAAAAACTGTACTACTAGTAGCACTGTCAATCATTCCTTAGGTTACTGTGTTATAGAAACATTTAAATCAGCAGGTAAATTTTGTCTTATTACATCGATATATTACAATCTCACATTTAAGATATAATATAATATGTAAGGGATACATAGAGGATATTTGTCGTTTTAGAGTGAATAACATATTTTATTTCATCGAGAAGCAAGAAAACTTTCACGAATGCGTAGCATGGGTGAAAATATAAACATTTTCTTGCTTAGTGATGAAATAAAATATGTTATTCACGACAAAACGACAAATTATCTATTTATTTTATGATTTTACAATCATTTTAGGTAAAACAAAATGGACTACTTTGCTAGCCAGTGGAATAACACTTTTATTTCACTGATAAAACGCGGTATTCCACTACTGATCATAAAATAAATCTGCATATTGAAGTTCTTTCTTTTAGCTTCAAATGTTATATAAATTATTAATTAGACATTTATTCATAGAGAACGCCCACAATGAATTACCTAATATCTCTCTCTCTCTTTCTCTCTCTCTCTCCCCATCTCTCCCTCTCTCTCTCTCTGAAATAACATAATATTGAGAAAATGTAAAAACAAAATTATTCACGCTGTTTATTTTCACTATATATGAAACGTGCACAAATAATGTCTGTCTCTCAGACATATTGGCTGCAACAAGAAACAAGACATACTGAAAATTGAGTAGCAATGGCATTTTCTTAAATAAATAGCGTTGATCTGGTGCATGTATAAATGAATCGCCCGTGTGGTTAAGTTAAATACATGTTCAACATATCAATTTTGTCTTCGCAGGTTTAGGAAAGAGTTTCATCAGAGATTGCAGTGATGGAGTGGTATTCTCTTATACTGGGAACATAAATGATTTGAACAAACTAGATAATGTACGACCAGACAACGAAACAACGTGTACATATCGTCTAACCAGTAACATGCATGTATGTGTTACTCTGTGCACGACGGATTTTTGTAACGGTCCACAGATCCCAGAAAACAACACGAATTGTACAGAAGGAGACAATGTAACGTGTTCTGCTGGCAGACCCCTGTGGCTGATGAACAGTCCTATTGGTGTCATATTTAATCCTTTTATGATTCATCCATTGATTTTACCAACGTTTGTTTATGTATTGTTAACTCTCGTCTTCTGTTGATTAGTCCTGATCCGATTATGATGTTCCTTGATAACGGATGTCCTTTTTTGCAATATATATCTCTCGCCATATTTTGACCCGAAATGACCTAGTTTGTGTTGAGTGGACGTTAAACCCCATTTCTCTCTCTCTCTCTCTCTCTCTCTCTCTCTCGCCATATTTATTTTTACAATTTAGAGCATCTCCCCACCCCTGGTTCCAGTGTATTAGACACTCTTGGTATGCGTTAGACTATTCTTGTTCTATTGAAGTCGTGGTCGAACTCGGTATTTGATTGGAATCTGATCGGAAATACTACAAGCGGATATAGTATTAGAATGTTTACATGGTGTTTTGTCGTGATCATCTAGTAATAATACGATTAAAGGTATTTTTTTTATCAAAGGGTAGCTAAAGAAGTAGGGGACTAATCATCAGTCTTGGACGTAAAGAAGGGACACCTCCAGGTCTCTAATTGCACAGTGTATATATTTAATAATTAAAAATATGGAGGTATTAATCATACGCGCTATTTGTAAGGTACATATATTTTCCATTAACTTATTTAAAATCTTGAAGTAGCTGATTCTGAACCGGAAGTTGATCTCGACCCGTCACCAACTCCACCACCCATCAAAACCACCCCATCCCTCCGTCAAGTAAATTTGCATATTGGTGTGTGGTAATATAAATTGCGAAGTACATATTGACGTTTGGTGATTAACTTTGTATATCGTCTTATATTGTGTTGCACTCCACTGAAATAAAGATCTGATTTGATAGACGTATATTAACACCGATGTTGTGAGCTGTAAGTAAAATGAAATAAAATGTTTATAATAGTATCATAACAAGTCTTTGTTATAGTTATAATATAATTGATGTAATCAAAAATAACCATATTTAGACCCTCATATTACATAGTCGACACTCACCCATGCATGATTAAGGATAAAGTAGAGTCCCAGACCTTATAAAGGCGGATAGATCAATTCATGCATATTTAGGGCTTAAGTAACCCTGATGCACTTGAGTCTTGTTAGAGCAAATAAGGGAGTGGAAATGAAGACAATTATTTACGCTGTTACTGTCGTTCGCTTCACCAACTTTAAGTTATGCAAAAGGTTTAGCCTAAATTGTAGCGAATTACACATGTGCACAGACAAAAACGTGTATGCTTGCTGCACGTATTAGCAAAGGGTGGGGCTATTTGCCTCATGTGGTAAGACAATTTGTACCGCAATCGTCAACCGATTTCAATGAAACTAACAGATCACTGAGTAGCCAAAATTTCGACCACTGACGGTCAGCAGTTACTGAGACGGTGACTTGGTGTTCGATGTATCGCAGCGGCTCTTTCACCCTTAGTCTCGATATAAGTTTGCATATCGCTGTTTTCGTGTAAATCTTGTCATCCAGTCGGAATCTGTATGTGTCAAGTTCAACGAGCTTTAGTTCCCGGGTTTAATTCTATGGTCAGGAGTGGTGCTGTGGCCCCGAGAGTCGATCCGCCTTCTCGTTTCCTCTGATGTACACATGTGATGGAATCCACACATGCTCTAGTTTGTCCCCCTTCTCTGGGCCCAGCTGGTACAGCTGTCTGATTTCCAAAATGACTTCTGGTCTTGAGTCCGTGTTGTCATTTTGGATTGAAATATTCTTGGAATAGTCTTTTGGTGCTTTTCCCAGGTCAGCCTTCGGTCAAAGATTACGCCAAGGAACTTGGTTTGATCTCCCCGTCCATACACAGAGTCATTCTGTTTATCCCACTATCCCTACTCACAAGCATGCCGACTATTTCCTTCTCTGAGAATTTTAATCCCCAGTCGTTTGCCCCTTTCGTGAATTTGTTTTGTAGTTCGCAGTCGTTTGTCCCTCTCCTCCAAATTCTGCTGTCGTCAGCAAATTTTGATTACCCAGTCGAGGTAGAACGATTTCTGCGTGTCGTTAATCATGATATTAAAGCGGGTAAGGCTGGTGACCGACCCCTGCGGCATGCTATTGTTTATTGATTTCTCCACACCTAGGAATCTACCAATATTCACCTGTATCCTTCTATCGCTCAGAAAGCTTTTGGTCCACCGAAGATAACCTCCGTGATACCGATGCGTTCCAGCTTGAACAACAGCCCGACTAACCAAACCAAATCGAAAGCCTTAGCTAAATCTACGAACACCGCACATAACAGGCACCCCGAGAGGAGTATGAAACATGACCTGCTGTAGTCTCACCAAGTGGTCCATTGTTGATTGTCTCTTCCCGAACCCGCTTTAATTTTCGTCGATCCGTCGGTTACTCTTCAGATAGAACTGTAATCGAATGTTAACAATTGTCTCCAAAGTTTTGCTATCCGCCTCTGTCGCGGTGTATTGTTAAATGTCTTCCAGATTTCATGACGATACGGAAAACTGCATTTATGATTGGCTAAATCATATTTGATGTCACTTCTTAAAACGAACATATTCACCCCGACACGTGCTAACAATATTGGCACTTGTCTTTTATATTGGACTCTCAATAATTGACCAACACGAGCGATGCAGGCAAAAAATAAATCCATTTTGCAGCAAATACCGAGAAAGGTAAGAATTGACATTATCACTTCAAATCGTTTGATATCATGTGTTTAAATATTTTTAATTTCTTTTTTAAAAGTGTGTTAAAATATTTAATAAATAAATGTGGTTGGTGTTTTTTTTATATCATTCAACCGGAAGTATTTGTATTTGCGGAATTGTTTTATTGGCAAATTTTGAGACTTTAAAAAAAATTATTATAAAGTGCTTTTACGTTCTTCTTATTTTAATTAGATATCTTTAATGGAACGAGGAAGAAGGGTAATGATAAATGAATGTCTTGAACAAATAAAAAGTCTCGTTATACAAAAACTCAAAATAAGGTAATCAAAGTCATACAAATAAACTCATATTATACATTTTAGTTAATCTTCGTGATTTTATCGGCCACATAAAAGTGATAAAACAATTGCCGCACCTAGGGGCGAATCCAGAGCGCTCCCACTCCCGCCCTGCTCTGCTATATGATTTTATTATGTGATATCATAATTAATACTTTGTATCTGTGAAATTGAATCACATTGTCATCGTATTAATTCATAATACAAATTGGCATCAAACGGATTCTTGGATTTCTCTCTTTAAGAAAGCTAAATGTGTTTGTAAATAGGCCAAAATTACGATAGAGAGGGCCTGATACCTGGCAGCGGACTTCGGTACACTCTTATTTCGAATTCCAAATGCCAAGTCTTTTTCATGTGCATACCAATGTGTATATAGGACCTTTATTTTTCGTCCCATCCGGACGATCATACGTTGTCCCTTTTCAAATGTAATACAATTGTTGTGTATTTTCATCGTTTTTTTTTTTATTAAATCAGAGTAAGACGAGAGTAGAGAAAGTTGATATACTGGAGATGACAGTTGGATATTTACATAATATTATTATATAAACAAATTGGTATACTATATCTTATATCTATCATAATATTATATATAAACAAATATAGATATACTATCCTATATCTATCATAATATTGTCTGTGTATATTGCTGAGATTAACCATATCAGTGGTTAAATAAACCAACTAGAGTTGAAAGGAGAAGAGTCTTTATATCTTTAGTATTTGCCCTGTTTTAGCCGCCATACTCAACCCCATGGAATTGGGTTTAACGTCCAACTTTTCAGTTCAAGCGGAGATAATGAAGACGGACATATGCCATGCAGCGTGCTTTGGAGGACATTTACCCCAGACAGCAAATTTAATTCCAACTATCAAGGGTTCTTTTTATGCGGCGGGACGATTTACCCAATACTACCCAATTCTACCCAATACTACCCAATACCACCCCAGTACCACCTCAATATCACCACATACTACCCAAGTACCCAACACTACAACATAATACTGCAAAATGTGTATATCAATTGAATTTTTTCAAAAATAATTAGTTATACCGTGGGAATTGTACTTCAAATGCGATTACCGATGTCTGGCTGTTCCATTTGCCTCCCCATATCACCTAAAACAAGCAAAAACTGACCCAATACTATCAAACTCTTATCACATACTACCCACTATCATCAAATAACAACTTAATATTGTCAAATAGCGAAACATTAGTTTAATTACTGCGACGAATATTCGATAATTCGCAGATAGAATGGAAATGGATATGCAGTTATCTCCCTTTATAACCGATAAATAGATTTTAGATTGCTATGCAGATTATTCATCTTCTTTTGTGTTGCAGATGATTTCCAAGTCGACGAAATTAAAATAAGAAATACAAGTTTTTTATTGTGTATATTTTAATCATTGTATATAATTAACTACTGTATTATTACATAAGATGGCTAGCAGTCAAAAATAACTATTTCAACCCCTCATGTAGGCCCTATCGTCATGAGGTATGTCCTTTAATAAATAACAAACAAAAACAACTGCTCATGTTTTATATTTATTTTTTCATGTCAGTTAACAAGTTATTGCAAATTTACTGTCATTTGAAAATAAAGGTAATTTGTTTATTACAAATGTATAATGCTCTACTCGTATATACACCACCTTACTTAACAATTAATCAACGGGGGTTAAGATTGTTGATTGGGTAATCAAGTTCTGCTTTATTTATTTTATCTCTCGATTAAACTGCTACCAAATAATATACTTGACGATTTTCTTTTGTCAATATTGGTTTTAGCCTCTTTATGTTGTATATAGACTATTCATAATGTGGTGTTGATGCAAATACACCGGCTATGATTATCAACCCGTCTATATACAGTGTTATCATTGTTAAACATATAGATAATGTTTACCAGTTAATTGTCATTTTTTACGGTTTGATAACCAACGTTTTGCGGTTAATTTTCCCTAAATGAATCTGGCGGGAGAATATTCCTTTTGGATGTTTATCGTTATAAATGAATGTTTGGAACCATTTTATGAGTATTAGAACCAACAACCAAATAAAAATATTCTCCGGGTAAATTTTCTTTAATATAAATGTAATAGAATAACGTATTTAGCGTTGATAACAAGGTATACAAAGTCACATTCCCTTTATTACATTTTATATATATCATTTTAAAGATAATAAAATTAACTGCCAAACCACTCGTTACCCCGCCGGGTAGCACATTCGTGTCTCTAACGTTTGGGTTTGGCAGTTTATTTTACGAATACTGTTTATAAAAGGTAGTCAAACGACTCGTTATTTCAATTCTTATTATATACTATGTAATAAATCTTTGTTAATTTTATAAATTTATGTTCACATTTTCCCCCATTTTTACATGTATGTATATGTATTGATTAAATGATGCATTATGTTAATATTTTTTCCATGTTTAAATGTATGTATATGTATTTATTAAGTTATGCCTTATATAAATGTAATATTGCATAATATGGTCCCTTAATAGTGGAATGAAAACATTAACTGAAGCGGGGACATCTGTAATAACTGCCTGTTATTGCCACCGCCTGACGTTACCCAGGGGTTGAAATAGTTATTTATAGACTGCTAGTCATTTTATATAATTCAGTAGTTAATTACACACAATGATTAAAATATACACAATAAAAAAACTTGTTTTTCTTATTTTAATTTCGTCGACTTGGAAATCATCTGCAACACAAAAGAAGGTGATTAAACTGCATAGCAATCTAAAATCTATTTATCGGTTGTAAAGGGAGATAACTGCATATCCATTTCCATTCTCTGCGAATTATCGAATATTCGTCGTAGTAATTAAACTAATGTTTTGCTAATTGACAATATTAAGTTGTTATTTGATGATAGTGGGTAGTATGTGATAAGTGTTTGATAGTATTGGGTCAGTTTTTGCTTGTTTTAGGTGATATAGGGAGGCAAATGGAACAGCCAGACATCTGTAATCGCATTTGAAGTACAATTCCCACGGTATAACTAATTATTTTTGAAAAAATTTAATTGATATACACATTTTGCAGTGTTATGTTGTTGTATTGGGTAGTATGTGGTGATATTGAGGTGGTACTGGGGTGGTATTGGGTAGTATTGGGTAGAATTGGGTAGTATTGGGTAAATCGTCCCACCCCTTTTTATGTGCACATAAATGTGTACGGGCACCTAAGTTTTTGTCCCATCCGAACAGCAAGGCACTGTTTCTTGTCAGACCCTATGACATGCACTTACTGACAAGCGGAATAACGCTCGATAACCACGGATAACTTTTTCTGTCAACACTGGGATCGAATTAGTGTGCCAGCACCTTAATCACTGGGCTTCTTTGGTCTTACTGTAATAAAGTAGTATGTCATAACAAGTTACGTCGTTATGTATTCCGGTTTACGAAGATAATTAGTGGTTACAATCCGATCAATCCAGGTCACATTTTCATTGTTTTAATTCATCAAAATATGGAAACAATGCAGGGCTTGAAAGGAATAAAATCATGGAGAGCTCTAAAAGCTGCACCTAAAATTACAAATTTAGAAAATCGCTCTCCTAAAAACCCGCACCTCAGATATTCTAGGAGAGTGTTTTTCAAAAGCAGATTTTGCTTATATTAAGTGCCCAAATATGTAATATTATGTGATAAATCTGTTTATTTTACATCTTTTTTTCTCAGTCAAACGGTTGTTATAGGCCTGACGATCACAACCCGTTCAATATATTTATTACCTTTACAAACATATATAAATGCGTTCTTCGTGCGTGCGTAGAGGATTCGACTCAGTGTTTTCTGTGACTTAATCCTTCGTATAATAATACAATAGCCTACATCGGTCACTTTATATTTACTTCAAAGTCTCAATCTAAATGTAGCCATTTTTTCCCCAAACGATGTTGAAATAAATTCGCCCTCATTTAAACAATACTTTCATTAGAAGCAATAATCGCCATATCATGGAATTCACTAAATTGGATATACCCAGATGTGTAAATAACCCGGAGTTTTCCCCCTTAACTTTCAGAATTCGTCTGCTCATTATAAATGACTGATAGAAGACAAAAACGTTTGTATCTTTTATTCGGAATCAAGGCTACATTATTTTAATAATAATAAACAATTTACGAATTCGTGATAACAAGTTATTTAGGCTAATAAATTTTCTTTAATTTTTGCACGCGAATTGACAACGAATTGTCCGCCATGTTGGTATTGGTCGCTCTCACGTACGCAATGTTTTGAATCGACTCGTGCTCATTTTATTTTGGTTCCTCCACATACATCGGCCTATCAACGGTATTTCGTCATTCACAACTAAGGCTACATTTTTTAAAAATTATGTTTAATTTATACGTAATATGAAACGTTATATTATTAATTAGACAAACAAAAAACATCTATCGCAACATAGTATGGTTTTGACTTTTAAATACGTAACCCATTCTTGGTTACGACCGTGAAAATAAGATTGTTTCGATACTATCAATCGACATTTCAATGCCGATTATCGATAGTAAAAATAACTATTGATACCCAACACAAATCGGTGACCATACATGGCCGTTGATAGTTGAAAATCTTCCACGAATCTGCGGACAAAAATTCTAAAATTCAGAGGCCATTGCCGCCGAGGCCGACGGCATGTCGAGCCTTGCTTGAGACAGTTAAATAAAAATAGATTATTTTTACGAGAATTTTATTAAAAGCAAAAGCGTTCACGTTAATTCATTTAAAAGGTCGGGTGATATTTTAAAAAGAGAACCGTGAGTTAGTCTTCGGTTGGAGGAGCGTTGTTTATAAAATCCGGGTGCGTTTAAAAATATGTACCTGGGTTTCACTTTAAGTGCGTGGTAGGTGCGCGAGCGCTTTCGCGCGCCTTTCGTTTCGAGCCCTGCAATGACAGAGCGATGCATGTTAAAAATCATCATCATAGGTTCTTCCATTAGTATAACAATAGATAATATACATGTATTTAAAAAAAAAATTGTATTTCAATCAAACTTTGATTGTCATCTGGCACTAATAACATATTTTAATTGGGATATTTTTCTGACAACTGTAATGTCGCCGAGTACAGAAATTTGATAACGCATCCTTAGCAGAAGTTTTTTCAATTTCTGCACCAAGAACAAGAATTGAATATTAAAGTGAGGCAACATATAACAGACCATTTGAGTTCAAAGATCAATGGAAACAACTCTGTGATTACAATGAATGAACCGTGGATTATGGTAGTCAGGTGGAACTGTGGAACCGGAAAAAGTAGTTTTTGTTCAGTTTGGTTGTAGAATCTGAAATAGTAGACGAATAAATGTCCTTAAAAATGAGATAATTAATCGATAACGTCTTATATGCAGTACCTGATGGCATACGCACTCTATCCAACTGTCAAAGGGAAGTAACTCCTTTGATAGTACTGTTATTATTTATTACATGCAGTGTCCGTATGTTATGTGTTTGTCTTGTCCATGGCTATATCTTCCGGGGTGATATGTTTGTAGTGATTCCCCGGTATAAATTATATTATTGTATGTGACGTAGATTAAATCCATCATAGATCTATTTAATTAATTTAGCATCGTGAATGGTGTCACTTCACGTGCCAATGAAAACAGGATTAAAATGCACCCTATTTCTTAACAAATACAATATGTGTTAGTTTGTCCCTGCTGTTTTAATTCGTGTGTGTTTGATAGGTGTTTATTATACAGATTATGACTTCTCTTTCTGAACAAATAAAAAGAATCCAAATTTGCTATTGATAATGTGGTTTGTTTATCGACACGGTAGGGGAGCAGGGATTAATACTCCAGTAGTTATGTTCCGCTGTGGAGCTTAACACCAAGAGCAATGGTCTCTTTAACACGGTGAATGTAGATATTGATTCAATATATTTTAATTGTGTGTCAGATGCGGAATCCCTCGTTAGCTAACAATTCAGCAAAGATCGGGGATAGTGACCATTCATCATATTACATACCTTGGAGTGGGTAGGGTTCTGAGTACGCAGTAAACGTGGCTCTTTTCTTAATCCCAGACTCAGGTAATATTCAGAATTTACTAAAAATGAAATGAAATTGAATGGGCTTTAACGCCATGGTTCTGCTTCTCCTGGGCTAATGGAAGACGGGCATACGCCATGCAGTGTGTTATGTGGGAAATTTTACCCGGACAGGGGCACTATGGCCTATTCCCATTTCCAATTCCAGCTGTATCGACGCACACATTCTCCAGGTTATAATGGTCAAATTTGATTGAACCAAATTTGGCAAGACATCTCTGAACTGCAGATGTTTTAACTTTCAGTTGAAGGTTCCTGCAGGTCGTTTATAGAATTTCAGTGATTTTGACTGGGCATCATTTCTGCCAAAATTTTGGTCTAAGTACAATATCAATCATAGGCGTACGAGCTAAGGGGGAAGGGGGGGGGGGGGGGGGGTGGTACAGCTGCCCCCCCCCCTAACTTCCGGGCAAGCCGACTTTTCGGGCAGACAGGTAAAGTGAGAAAAAAAATTATTTCATCTATTTGGCAAAAATTAAGTGCCCGAAAACTAATAAAACACTAATTTAACGGGCTGGAATAGCAGTAAAACGCGTTTGCGGTCGTCAAATATTCCCAAATTTTCTTGGGGTGGGGGTGGGGTTTTATACAAGGTCAGCCCCGCTTCTTCGCCTCTGGAAGAAAATCCGGCGCCGCTATCTGTAAACTTGAAATTTTTTCGGGCATTTCTAGTTTTGCTTCCCTAACTTCCCTAATAAAACACTAATATTACTCTTCTTTAATTGAATACCACGAATTTGTACTGAGTTGACTATGGATTAAAACATTTTGTCTGGGGTCACTCTACTTTGT
This sequence comes from Patella depressa, assembly GCA_948474765.1. Taxonomy (NCBI): domain Eukaryota; kingdom Metazoa; phylum Mollusca; class Gastropoda; family Patellidae; genus Patella; species Patella depressa. The sequence continues at coordinate 34,817,779 of OX419721.1, forward strand.
GCGACATTTTTCGCGCATCGATTAGTATTTGTGAATGTAGCTGCAACAGTCTGATTGGATGGTTGGAATTCGGAGTGGGATTTCGCTTACAAAACCATTGGATACTTTTGGAGTTACTTACACGGGCTAGAATAGCAGAAAACGCATTTGCGGTGGTTTAATTTTCAAAATTTTCTCCGGGAGGGTGAGGCCCCCATACCCCGCGACGATTGATTGGTTGTTTGGAATTCGGCTCAGCATCCGTCAAATATTCCAAAATTTTCTTTTCTGTCTGTAATTCTTTTCAGGCAATTCAGGTTCTGTCCCCTAACTGTCATCGAGCCCGTACGCCTATGCTATCAATCAAGGGCATTATAAATATTAATAATTAAAATACGATAATATCCTTGGACCAAAAAACGCGTGATCAAACTCCCATGGCAATTTGCCATTCATCAAATGATACGGGGTCTTTTACCTTTTGGTAATTATTACCCTAATCACGAGCCCCCTATCGTTTTGCAGATGCCCACGAAAAAAAAAAGATAATAATATCAAAATATTTTTAGAAGTAAGCCTCTTCCTATCACAAACAGTACATCAATATATGAAGAAAAGGCGGTCGAACAAATCAGGTGTTTACTGTATTGTGATTATTTGATTTGGTTCGCGTAAATCTAATTATAATTCGTATTAAATACTCGTGAATTGAAGTGTGTAATTGAAATACTGGTATGTTCAAAATTGTATTAATGTAATGGTGATTCAGGTACACTTCCTGGTTGACGTGCTAGAGTTCATTTAGTTATAGATTCTGACTTTCAATCCATTCATTTAAAGGGGCTAAGCCTCTATAAATCAATATCATCAATAATGTTCAATATTAAAAATACAAGCTCCATTTTAATCCATATTTGTGTTGTTATGTTACCGTGAAAATATGGGATCCTAGTATCCAATATTTAAGACACAGGGAACATGTTTCGATCGCCATTTGTAATGGACCAAGATAAACATTTCCCAGAAAACACTACCGAAATAGTTAAATTTAAAATAAAGTTGAATGGACGAGTCTAAAGCAAGCGACGGTACATTTATTTATTGTATTGGTACTTCCAAAAATAAATCCATGTTTCAACATAAAAAATATTTAACGACAACATACTGTAGATATATTAGTAATGGGCCTCCGTGCTCGTGGGGCCCTTGGACAACTGCCAGTGTGTCTATGCGTTGTCAAATCCAAGAAATCAGATTCTACCTGACTTTAAATTAAGTTCTATACATAAGATTTTTCTTCACTATAGAAATTTGCCTTGAATCAGCTTGGATTGAATAATCAACTATATTCACCTTAGCGTTGAGTTGTGTTTAAAAGAAATAGACTATAGGTCCACAGGTAATCCCCTTAATGATCTACGCTTGAGTGGTTTTGTTATTTTATGTGAAACCAAACATATTGTGGCGTTGTGATTGGACCATTATTTTATATCATTTACAACATGGACGATGGTCAGTGCATAATTATTGTAGTGCGTGGTAAGATTGAATCTTTGGACGTTAGTTGATTGAAAAAATCAAAACAATTGATGTTTGATCTCACTAATGGCATATGTGCCTATGTATAGCAGTACGTATATAAATATAATATTATATTATTATCTACGAAATGGATAGCAACATCGTAGTAGAACGTTAAATAGCTTGTCAATCTACACTAATTACAAGTTACACATGAATTAGTTCTCTTGTACACAGAGTATCTCCCTTGCTTTTTAATTAGCTGTGTTGTAGATTGCTATCCATTATGGGTGTCGATAGGTGTTAATAACCACGCTGGCCATTAATTAAATGATCGAGCGCCAGCCCCAGCGATTAATTATGTAGATTACATAGAGTCAAGGTTTAGATGCCTGGTCGAGAACACAAAGGCAACCCGCTGACTGTTGTTTTAAAGCACTAACCAAGCGAATTTTCAATACTGAGACGAGCACGTCACTGACGTTAATTAACGCTCAGATCATCTTTCAGATAACTATTCGTTAATCCCGTATTATTGTATTAGTACGGCTTAGTTTGCGTCCCAATCAATATACCAGGAAAGCTTTGTTCGGTTAAGATATAGGTGTTTACCTTTTTGATATACCATATAGGCTTAGATGTTACAATTTCTAATTAGTAATGGTCAGTGGATATTGGGACAGAGAGGTCAGAGTTCATAGTGGAAACAAACTATTGTAAGGACTATGTCTAATTCAAATACAGGTAAGATTAAATGTTTCGGTTTTAATATTATTGAAGACTATATATTCTCGTGGCCTTCACTTAATATGGTTTACACAGTTTTGTCACAACGAGACACAATGAGGGTGGTAATATTGCTATCGATATATATATATAAAGACAACTCAATCCAAATGTTCAAACTATAAATTATGGTATCTACATGTATTTATATGGAGAGAGATAAATGAGATGGAGTTTGGCGCCTACTCAGCACAAACTAGGTCATTTAAGGACTAACATATGATCAAGTTTTATTTCAGTAATTCAGTTGCTTGTAGGGGTATGTAACAGACGACCCTCACCTTGTAACGTATACGTTTAGCCATATTCCTGAAGCAATGGTCCGAGAAATCCCTCTGTATGTTTAGCGTGGAAAAGAAACCACGCCACTTGAGAAACACATAAGGAATAAGGTGTTTCGACATACATATATTCCAGGATACAAACGCCTTATTTATTGTCATTAAATAGCTTTTATATATACTAATGTATTTAACTATGATCTATATTGTGCTGGTTTACTACATTGTGACGTTCAAATTGACTTGTTGAAACGTCGCAATTGATAGTGTTTTAAGAGAAGATAAACATGCATGCACCCTTATCGATCTATATATATTTTCGATCCATTTTTAATATCTCCCTTTATCCTGCAATGCTAAGGACGGTACATTTTCCACAAAGGCAGAATTAACAATCCAGTTCCGGTCGAAATTTAATGCTACCGTTGATTAATTATGTATAAAAGTGCAAGAAAGCAGCAGACCACCATTGTTGATTAAAGACGTTACTAAGTAAAACGGGGTCTTTTCGCTGGCTTGAAACTAAATATATACATTTCATGATTTATACAACGGTGTATTTGGACCTTTATGTTGACCTTAGGGTTACGTGTGGTTATTATTTGTTGTTAGTGAAAAATATAATCATACAATAAAGCGATAATGAGGCTAATTTGAACGTCGTTTGGTTTCATTCTTATATAACGCATGTTGTAAATGAGGCAGTAATGTAATTAATGATATAATCTTAATTAACGTAATTCATTTAACAGTGCATGTGTCAGAAAATCTGACGATATTAATTAATGGTTTGAAATTCCACCCCAATTTTTTATGTTTTATAATACACTATTAATTTTGATTATCTTTCAATTCTATGCAACACAATTTAGAAATACTTTAGTTTTAACGACAAGTTACACTATTGCTAATGGTAAAACAATTAAAAGACCCAATTCTGTATTCGTTGGAAGCTAGAAACGGATAAAAATGGATATGATTAGCCTCGTTCATCGATTAGATTCATTACAAATGGCACTCGAAAGCATTCAGACAAGCGATTCGTGTGCCATTTTTTAAATTTCCACTTTGTCTTTAATATTGGATATAAGAAGACTATTTTTTCACCATAAGATAACAACAGCAATTTTCATTTTAAATTAACCAATAAGACCTGTTTGAAATATCAAAGCCTGAAGGATATTGCGTTAGACTTCGATTTTACGAGTTTTGACTTACTGTTTGCGAACTATGGTTATACTAACGCCTTGATAAGAATTAATATTATGACTGTAAAGTTGGGGCTGTGATTTTGTATTTCACAATTATCCTCTTATCGTTATCAAAAGAGGACACTTGTCGAAACGTTGTGCTTTTATAATAAAATCAGTGATTGTTTCCCATAAAAATTGTGTGCTATTTTTTTCACACTAAGCCAAAAAGGAAACAAACTTGCAAACAAATCGACTTCCGCCTAATGTTTCTTTCGAAATGAACATTTAATCGCATAATATTGTCTCATCACACTCCAATACTTTATTTTGGGCCCAAATCATGAGACCGGTCGGATGTAGTGTTAGACTTAAAAGAGTTTATTCCATAACTTTAATAACGCTGTACTTTTTTTCTTCAGAATCCAGTGGCCATTATGGCAACAAACTCAAAAGAAACAGAACATATTTTAGTCCGTTCCAAACCAAAGCAATGGAAGAAGTATTTCGTAACAGTCAATTTCCTGACAAACAACAGATAGAAAACTTATCCAGACATATAAATATACCAGATAGATCTTTACAGGTAACCGCCATATTAAATTGCCCTGGCTTCAATGTTAAATCCACCAAAGAGTACTACATATTTTACGTTTCGGAGGTGATGAATAAACACCGGAGGACTAAAACCCAATCAATCATTAACAGTTTATTTAACGAACATTTATTTTTCTGCCCTTAATTCCAATCAGTGTTTGCTGCAGCATCTTTGATATTGACATGTTTGACCATTCTAATAAATGTTCCGATACTACTGTATTTCAGGGGTAGTGAGAATGGGGTAAATTTGATATTCAGTGTATAGTTAACAGTAATAATTCAAAGACCAGTTTTGATGGTTCTGCGTTCAGGAAAATCCACTTAAAATCAGATGCCAATTGAGTTTCATTTTAATTTCGTTGTACTACTTCGACATATGACATTTCTTTGAAGTTAGTGTTCTTAATGCGGGGACATCATGATCAATCAAGCAGACCGTACAGAGCTATATTTTGTGGCGAAGTATTAGCAATTTAAAACCCAAGCATATTCTCGGATTGTACTGGTAATCCTTTCATTGGAAATGCTACCACAGATGATTCGATAGATTTCTATTTTTCTATAATTGTTCCGTAATATACTAATTCAAGTATGAACGATAAGATTTATTTCTTTACCCATTTCTTTCAGGTTTGGTTTCAGAATCGCAGAGCAAGGCTAAGGAAAGCTTCACCTCGATCACTGACGGAATTAATGGTAGAGAGTTTTGATAACTCTGCCCCCGGGAAGAAAACCTCCATATCGAAAAGTCGTTTGGAATCAAAATCACATCCATACTTTCCGATACCCAAAAATACACCAAACACTTCGGAGAAACATGAACATAAAGTAAAGGAGGAACCTGAACAAAGAATTCGCTATCAATGGCATAGAACGCAAAATACAGAAACGACGTCAAATAAAGAATCAACCACCCCCGCACGTATAGAGAACTGCCACGTGAAGTGGGGTCCTCCAGAACGTGGGCAATCTGGTTCTGGATCGACTCCACCGATATCTGAATCCAGTGTTGAAGAGATCAAGAGCCCAGAGAAACTGAACGATGACTATACATTTATGCAAATGAACTATCAAACAAGTTGTGGCAACGTTTTGGATTTAACTTCTTCAAGCAATTTGTGCAAAACTCCCAGCCCCAAAAATAATAAAACTGCTTTCCACAGTCCAGTATTACAGCCATCTCCTGATGAACATTCTTCTGTTTTAAACCTTTGCATGCGCGATAACAGTGAAACAGAAGCACGGGTCAGTTCTCCATCCAAATCCAAATCCCCGAAAGTAGCACCAGCAGCTCTTTTCCCTAATGTGGTTCACCCCTACTATATGTACGGTTATCCTCCGGGAGTTCAATGTTTTCCACCAATCCCGATGCAACCCTATCACCCAGCAATGTTCCCACATCCCAACACGCTCAACCAATCTGAATTAAATAGAGTGACGTATTTTCCCCTTCCTTATCCGCAAGAAATAACAATAAAGAAAGACAAAGTTAAGAAGTAACACCTCAACAAAATCCGTTTTCTCCTATTTTGGAAATCTAATGTGTTGTGTAGATTTTCCAAATGAGTTAATATATATATATGCACGCAACCCGTGTGTCTGTTTGTTTTTAGAATAAAATATTTAAAGAAATAATTATTCAATACGCCCTTTTTCATTGTCAAAGACAAAATAGAGAGGGAGAAAGTGAGAGAGAGAGAGAGAGAGAGAGAAATGGGGTTTCATGTCCACTCGGCACAAATTAGGTCATTTCGGGACTAACATATCGTCCAATTTTATTTCAATGATTAGCTTGCGTCTTTAGCAGTGGCAGGAAACCGGAGGATCCGGAGAAAACCCTCGAGGTTGGACAGGCGACCCTACTCGAAACCAGGCTAGTTGACTCAATGACCGGCTTTATGATATAGCACGTACGTGCTAACCATTCGGCCATCCAACCCCCACAAAGACAAAGGAGCAAACACTTTAAAGGCTTTGGTGGTAGGGATAGTTATACCACTCCGCCAGCATCTATATTTCTCTTACGGGAATATTAATCACAAATTTGTTTCCCGTCGAATTACTGCCAGTTAAAGAGGTGGATGTACCAGACTAGATTCACCAATTTTACATCGAAATAATATCACAATTTTCTCTATGGGAATGATTTTAGTGGTTACCCACCGTAATGGAAATGGTGAAATCAAAATCAACATTTTCGAATTCCAACGTTTAGGTCTTAATTTCAAAGATGCAAGCGAGGCTTTCAGCAGGTTCAACTGAAACACAGAAGCTTATAATTTTAAATATATCTTAGAAGGTCAAAAGTCCAAGGATTAGTTATTAATACTTTAAATGGCTCTCGGATTTCACTTTCATGATATTAATTAACTGATTAAATTATAATATGAATCAGCAGCTGATAGTTATTGATTTCATGTGTCAATAATAATCAATGCTGTGGACTGGGATGTTTGGTAACACATCTGCTGGTGTAGTGGGTTTGAATGAAATCGACTATTTCCTACCTTTCCGCACTGCCTAGGTTTTTAGTTCTATCCGAACGGCTGGACACCATTTCTTGTCAGCTTCTACACCCTACACCACTGACATGGAGAGCCACTATGACACCACTATCGTGTGCTTAGCACCACCCATTCTTTACAAATACCCTTTAATCCCCACAGGCCCAAATAAAAATCCCATCGATACCTTTGTCCCGCTTTGAGTCAAATTCTGGCCAGAAGGATAGATCGACAAAACGGGTTCGAAGCTTATAATCCGAAAATTCTTATATTTGATAGGATTTCTCCCTATACCCTTTCAATATTTGGCCATGACTTTTTATCAAAACCCAATAATAACAATCCCTGAGAATTTGGTAAATATCCACCAAGCACTCTTAACAATAAACACCCACGTTAAATGTTAAAAGTAATACATAGTAGATTCAGACGCGGATGGGGGGGGGCATGGGACTGGGGTTCACAAAAAACCCTTAACAATCGTATGGCATATCTTCCCAGCGAGATAACGATCCTCCAACAATTATATAGACAAATTATGGAGTATTTTGTTGACATTAATTATTGTTAGGTAGGAACATCTGTCTGATGTACCACAAATAAACAACATCATAAGCCGCATTAATTTCTAAATGAGGTCTATCCAAAACTAGGAACTGCCTGAATGGCTCAAAACAACGCCACAAAACTTGAAAGTATGATCACATCTCACTGTATATGAAGCAGCTACACTGGCTACCACTAAGAGCCAGAATAAAAATTTAAAATTCTCATCAACACCTATAAATCAGTAATAACCAGAACAGCTCCTATTTATATGGCGGGAATGTTTACACAACTGGCCGAGTTTTCATTTTCCATTAGGAGTGCCAAACTTTGGAATGAAATATCCAGAAACATCAGAGAGTGTACCCAACTATATCAGTTTTAAATCTACACTGAAGACTCACCTGTTTAATAAGTCATATAAATAGAATCATGCATGTAACATTGTGCAAATGTGACTGTACAACACTAAGAAATAATTATTGTTTTAAAGCAGCACTTTAAAAATGAAATTATAATAATAATAATAATATGTACCTAGAGTGAATAAACACAGTATCTGCCTCAGGTGTATGGGACCGAGGGACCAGGCAGTGGCGGCGCCAGCCGTCGGTGTTTGGAGGGGCAAAGCTGGGGCAAAGTCCAAGGTTAAGGGGGCAATGGCACGAGTATCAACAAAGGGGGGGGGGGTCTCCCCCAGAAAATTTTGAAAAACAGGCTGCCAGAAATGCAGCCTGGCAGTATTTCAGGCAATGACCGTTGAAGTGTCAAACGAACGGACTCGACGAATCCCACTCTCGAGCGCCAATGTCGGCAGAAAATTTTGAAAAATAGACTCTCGGAAATGCTCTCTGACAGCGTATTCAGTCAGGCACCGATCGTCGAGATAAATAAATCTGACCACATACTGTCCGTAGCCTGATCACTAGTTTATACGATCAGAAACCAAAATGGCAAACGAACGGACTTGCGAACCTCAACGAAGTACCTTTGTGTGCGCTAAAGCAGCGAGTCCTTGTGGGGGTTTTGGGGACCTCCCCAAGAAAATTTTGAAAACTAGACTGTTGGAAATGCTGCCTGACAGTATTCAGGCACCGATCGTAGAGATAAATAGAGCTGATCGGATGTCACCTCTGGCCTGATCACTAGTCTTTCCGACCCTAGAGAGGAAAGTGTCACATGAAACTCAATGAAGTCCCCAATAATTTGAAAAGTAGGCTGCCCGAAATGCAGTCTGGCAGTATTTCAGGCATTGATCGTCGAGATAAAGATACCGCCTGTCGCCAAATTACTAGTTTATCCGACCAGAGAAGAAAGTGACAAACGGGCGGAGTGAGTGACTCAAAGTGAATGAATATTTTCGCCACTATATTTTGTGAAATAAACGGACTTGCGAACCTCAACGAAAATTTGAAAAGTAGACGGCCCGAAATGCAGTCTGGCAGTATTTCAGGCATTGATCGTCGAGATAAATAGAGCTTAACAGATACCGCCTGTCGCCAAATCACTAGTTTATCCAATCAGCGAAGAAAGTGTCGAGCGGGCGGAGTAAGAGTGACTCAAAGTGAATGAATATTTTCGCCACTATATTTTGTAAAATAGAACGCAGCCAGGTAGCATTTTAGACATTTTTTTTCCCGAAAATTATTGGGGGGGCAAACAGAGGGCAGGTAAGATTTTTTGGGGGGCAAATGCCCCCCCTTGCCCCCCCTTGGCCCCGCCACTGGGACCAGGGGAGGACTACAGTCTCCCCATTTGTATCCACAGTCACATCTTCTGGCAATATTACAGTTTTTTAACTGAAGAATGCCCATTTTTGGGTAGACTGCGATATTGGGAAAATATCCATTTACAAATTATTGGATTATTTGGATTTTAATCAACAAATGTCATTTCGTGGGTAAATTATTGAAGGCAGGATACAAATTTCCTACATAAGCAAAAGATTATGAACACAATTGACGCATAAGACTACAATACTAATCCATTTGATTTAATAATTTATTACAAGTGTATTCATCATTTAATTTTGTTTATTTCAATATTCAGTTATATTAAAAATTAATTATGGTTTAAAAATGACAATGATATGGGAATGGGGGGGGGGGTAAAAAACAATAACAACCGACATGTGGGTAAAATGAATACTGGTAGATTAACAATGGTTATATAAAACAAATGAAGATAACTCTGTACAAAATGATACATAGGATGACTAATTATGTGAATATCATCTGGGCTTACCACTTGGTCTACCTGTTTCCTACCTTTGGTAATGTTCAGGCTACAACATCGCATTACAGTTTCATAGCAATCCCCTACAGTACTTCCGATGTGAAGCCAATCATATGTTGAGTTTGTGCATGTACATTATCCAAGAGTAAATAAAGGCAGTGCTAACATGGATGATAATATCCAATGCAGTATTCTAACAGCCTACTTACTTAAAATATAAGTTACCAGCTACTGTTTTATAATGGTCTCCTTAGTAATGTAACGATTACAAACAAGGATTATGCAAACTATTGCACAGCCAAAATAAATTCACAAGAGGTAGTGTTACTAAAATACCAGAAAATCAAAACAAAACAGTTTACAAATTACAATTTAAATAAACTAGATGTTGATTAAATTAAAATGGTGACATGTGTCCAACCTCATAAATTATTATAGCAGACACAAACTATAATCAAAAATGCATTTTCCAGAATAAAGAGAATAATGTAGAATTGGATCATACACAATGAAAAACAGTCTCACATAATAAATACTGGTTCAAAATTTATTTAAAATCATAAACACCAAACGTAAGTAATAGCCATCTCAAGTTCTTGATACTTTCAATAAATTTCAAACTAATATCAATAAGCGAACTGCTTATTGGCCTTCTGTCAAGAGTAAATTAAGGAAGTTTTAAAACTTACAGTATTTTAAAAAGCTTTACAATGAATTTTTAAAACTAGCAATTCATTTCTTCAAGCTGAACCTCTGAAAATTTGCAATACCAGATATTCATAAATACAGCAGAAAAGTTATAAAATAGTTTCTAATAAAGCAATTGATACACCAGACTGAAATAAATATGTAAGTTTAAGCCAACAAACAGTATAGAGATGATATATTCTGATTTCAAATGAATAAACAACATGAACAGCAGCTATATATATTTATTGCATATAGGAAGACAAATTATTATTATTGTGGAGACAGTAATTGCCTTCTTAAATATGTAATTCGAATGGAATGTCAAAAAATATTGTTGAAATTGACTTGAGTAAAACATGTATTTATTTTCTATTCTAAGTTAACTATATGTTTATTTTCTATTCTTATTTAAGTGGATATTTTCCAAAGATGAAAATACATCACACTTTTTTGGGCTATAGGTGAAACTGGAGTGAAAAATCACACAACAGAAAAGTCCAAGAAAAATTATAAAAAATAAAAATATGAAATAAGTGCATGACTAGATCAACAACAGGTGATCACATTATCCTTATAAATAAAATATTTCAACTGAATCTTCTCCAAACTAAACGTATCACATTCATCCTTCACCATCTGCAACTAATGCATCTAATATTATTTCTCCTATCTCCTTTAACAAAGAATCGAAGGTGGGGGTGAGGCAATATGATATACACCATTGTAATAATATAGGTATACATAAAGATAATGATATTGGAGTATTTACGTTTGATATATAATAAAAATTCATCTTGCGAAAGTACATAACTTAAAATGTCAAGTTCAGACCAGAGATAGTGGACTTAGCATTACAAATGTTTCCTCTCATGAAAACCAAACAAACAACATCAAATGAATGATATGACATGAATGTCACATGTGATATTTAAAAAGCAGAAACATTGTCAATTGTTTTACAGAATATTTCAGAAACAAATAATTTCAAAATTTACAAACATGAGTGACTCACAAAAAAATATAAATGCGCTTGTACAAAGAGAACATGATTCCACACATATAAAAAAATTAGAGGCACATTTCTTCAAAACATTCAAAATTTTTAAAGTACTAATAATTCTAATCTTTGGCAAATTTAAAGAAAACATTTTTTAAACCTGATGTAAGGCATTGTATATACAAATGAGAAATAAGTTTCATTGTACAGAAAATAGACACACACATTTACTAGTATAATACATAAACGTAAATAATTAAGCACATCTCTGGATATGAAATATCGTGGCAAAATATATTATACATACCGGTATATATTGACACATGTTGAAATACTTGGAAGAAAATACAGTATAAGATTATGCAGTCCTATATACATAATTAACAGGCTATCAGAAAGGTATATAGAAGATACCCCCGCTAAAATGGAAAGGGTATCTAGTATTCCATTGGCATACTTTAAAATAATAAGACATAACTTATAGTATACATGTTCCTACCTTGACTGTTAAAACTATTATAGTCCATACTCAATATATAACAACAAAAATATGTCATACCAGTATCAGCGATTTTCTTTAATTGCGATTTAGCACTGAATTCATATGATCAATTAAAATACATAAATAAAAAAGAAAATTCACTATAAGTCTCTTTTCAAAAAAAAACCCTTCCTACCTTTTTCTTTAAAAAAATGTCCTAATATTTGTGGCATTCACAACAAACAAAAGAAAATGACTTTCGTCTCTAGAACATCCACAAGAATTTTTTCAAATTGATCAAGGGCAAGAATTGTCAGAAATTGTTGAAAGTCAATACGCTCACAACTGATTACAATTCAAGGCAATCAGATGATGATTTTCGTCTCAAAAACGTCCACAAACAATTGTAAACAACCAACAAAGGAACAGAATTTGTAATGACAATATACTACCACATGTAAATGTGAGTATATAAAAACTTAAAATTAACATACATATGTACATATAAAAATGTCATCAAAAGTTTGAATAAAATAAATAACAATATTCCTATATAAGTAGTCTGTCATTTCTGCCATCTGTTATGAGGAGACCCACTACCGTTTGTCCTTCAATATTTAAAATCACAGCTATTTGTTTTAATCACATTATTGACTTTTACCCCAGAGATGTAAAACCTCCACTGGCACTGTTTAAAAATACCACTTATGACCTAAAACACACAATCACGTTTTGAGCACAGATTGTAAGTCTTCAGGTAACGAGGAAACAATACCATCCATATGATTCTGTAATTTTAATAAACTTTCTTTTCCCACAACTATCTGATGTGCAGCAGCAAATGCCTAAAAGAAATTGAACCAACAATTCAACTAAAATTTAAGTTTTGGTAGATTAGGGACTCAATTTAGTTTGTTTTTGACATTAGAGACTCAGTTTAGTTTGTTTGGGCATTAGACACATAGTTTAGTTTGTTTTGGATTTAATGCACAGTTGCAGTTTAAGCTCAAACAGAAACAAAACCAGAGCTGTAGCCAGCCAGTCACTGGTTTATTATATCAAAATAAAAATTCAACTGTGTCCTATTACTAATAAATATAAGACAAAACTGTAACCCTTTAAACCTTTTTTTCTTAAAATCAACATATGAGCATTTAATTTATATTACTATGTAAATATGTACTTACAAGTTTTTCTCTAATCCTTAAAATCAAATCCACTATTTCTACTTCTTCTTTACCAACTATCCAATCCTGTAAATTCTTTAAATACAAAATAATATACAATAACATACAAAGTTTATTTAATGAATATGTACGTGAACTTTAATCCCACATGTATAATACAACAATTTTAAGAACTTTTTGACAGTGAACCATGCTATAGTTCCTTTCACCGTTTTTGGTAGTGATATATGACAAAAAGAAACCAAATTCAGCTGTAGCTTTAATTACATATTAATGAAACAGGCTGAAAAGATGACATCAGCAAAAATTACTTACAGCACCACATAAAGCCTCCATGTGTAGAGCCTGTAGTTTTTGATTAGCTTCTCGTTGTTTTTCATGATACCATCCTTCAAAGTTTGGACTACGGAAAAAACGCCTGAAAAAATATTTCGATGATCGTTGATTTTTGTGAACATTTTAAAAAGTGAAACATAAATTGTTGTTTCGCTACGCTTTGATCTCTGACAGTAATATTTTTGTTCTGATAGAATGTAATCTACGTGTAATCACTGAGCTTTAAAATTGAGCTCTAATAAAATGTTATAATACTGTAAAACTATATAGACCTACCTATAAAGACCTTCCCAATCACCCTTAGCTACTGGTGTTAGTTGTGGACCTGAATGTTCAATTGTTTTTAAAAACTCATCAGGATCAAAAGGTCTCAATCGCGGTGGTCCCTGAAAAAGAAAATAGGCCATAAAATATGTGATTCACAAAGAGAGAAGGTTTTGATGAAGACATAATATACCAGATTGACAATTTTAGTTTCTGACTTTTCCTTGAAATGACGTAGAGAGAGAGAGAGAAATGGGGTTTAACGTCCACTCAACACAAACTAGGTCATTTCGGGACTAACATATGGTTTCAATTTTATTTCAATAATTCGCTTGCGCGTAGAGGTCTTTAGCAGTGGGAGGAAACCGGAGTGCCCGGAGGAAACCCACGAGGTTGAGAAGGCGCCCCTATCTCCATGCCACATACGCTCACACCAGGGCTCGAAACCACAGCCGCAAGCCAGAGGTGACCGGCCAGCTTGAGGTCGAAGCGCGGCACTCTAGACCACTCGGCCATCCCAACCCCCTGAAATGACGTAGAAATAGTCTACATGATTGGACAACTTTATCTGTGACAGTTAAATTTCTATGTAATAATATTGTTTGTACAATTTACAATTCTTTAGAGGCATATTTAGTAACTGTATAGAGTAATTGTTCTACTAGAAGTCTTAATTAAAGTTCTATCGATACTTGCAGTAAACAGTTGATTAATTAGTAAGTATTTTCTACAGTCAATGTATGTAATAAAAAATGTACGTAATAACCTATTCCCTTACTTCTGGTTTTGCCATCAAGTTTTCTAGAGATTGAATATGCATTTTTAATTAACCCATATAGAATTTGATTGGCAGTCTAATCAAACTACTAAGCTGATACCGGCTACAGACGGAGAACACAATTTTCATCAACATGTCTTTTTATGTAATGGAGTGACCATCAGAATATACAGAATAAAATCAACTGTTTGTCACAATCAATTCAAAAATCAGACTTTCATTATCTTTCATACAGTGATTTTTGAGATCCCTCAACTTGCAAACTGCTAAGGATAAACACAGCATATATATGGCAGTATAATAAAATTTATTTTGATTTAGTTACCTTGTGAGGCGATATGTTTCTCTGTAAAGGCATCAAACTGGCAATATATCTTTCCTAAAATACAAAATAAATTTGTTTTGACATGTACAGATGTGGCCTTCTGTTGTGGGGAAGTACCCAAAGCATAAATAGGTAAATCATCCAATCGAGACAAATAATTTCATCATAGATTCAGCATGGCAAGCAAAATGATGATAAAATATTGTTCCTACCAAACTTTGAGAATTACATGATAAATTACATGATAAAATATTTGAGATTTTAGAAGCTGACATTAATTAGCTTTCCAGCAGAAGTTATAATATTATATTGAATAGACTTGTAATTTTGAACAATCTTTAATGTAACAAAATTAAAAACAATGAACATGTACTTACCAAAGGAATCATGAAACTTTGTGTCAATTCTAGAAAATGGCGTCTTAAAATGGCATTCTGAGCTTCAACAGGCCTTTTTATTTGAACTCCCTGCAAGATGTAAAAATACAGAAGAATAAATTCTCATTTTTTTATTTTGTAATCTATCTGTCATACTAAAATGTGACAATTCTCAGAATATGTTTACACACATCTTTCCTCTGAACAAATTTAACAGGGCTTATAACCTCCATATTGATGATCTTTTAAACATGCATTTCCCCACAAGTTTTATTAAAATTTCTCTATCATTCTCTTCAGCATCTTTGTACAGCAGCCTTTACGTTTCAGGAAGGCTGCAAAATATTTGCCCGAATATACCAATGGAAATAGTACTTTTGTTTGTAAAATCTCTCATTACTATCTGAAAATGTTTGTTATGCCCCCAAAATGACTTTTTTTTGTACCAAAAATTATATCAACTGACACATTTGTGGGGGTTGCGGATCAATTCATCCAGTGCCTAATACACCTATGCTTGTAATGTATGTTCTTTTGACAGTTGTTGCTCCACCCTCTAAATTAAACCGATAGGAGACTTATTGAAAGACACATTTTCTAGTTCTTAATCAAAATAAAAGTAACTCAATACAAAAAGACATCAATAACAACTGACCTTTAACAACCTTTTGAGTATTGTTTTATCTTTGGCTAAATAAGACTTGTATCTTGTATATACACCTGGAAATAAATATATGTAAACCTATTTTATCTGAATAAAACAAACAGTCTTTATCAATTACATTTCCACTAATTAAGTTGATCTTAAACATACTTTTGTTTTTTATTCGCATGTCTAATTAATTTTTACTAGATATTTTCTGAACATACAAATACACTTAATCAGATTTTTTAATTATCTGCCGTCTTCATAAGCCCAGTCAGAGCAGAACAATAGGACATTAAACCCCATTTCATTTCATTTTTATTTCATTTTCATTTCTTTTATGTAAAATCTGAAGTTTAATTGGCATGGGAATTCTATAGATAAATAGAAGTTAGTAGACACGTTTGGCAAAATTTGATTAATATTTCTATCTGAGGTCAGAAAACAGTAATAATGCTTAAGGGGGACCTGTAGGCGAAAAATTTTTTTCTTTAATAATGGGCCGATTTTGATGAAACTTTCTGTGTTTGATCAACAGATAATGCAATACATAAAACAAGTGTCAATTTATATACTAGGTTACTGGTTGCCATGGTAACGATTTTTTTTTTTAAAAAAATGGTGTAAATCGTAGGTACGCCAGATCTCAGAAACTAATGACCCAAATAACACCAAATTTTCAGAATATATTAACATTAAACCATTCTAGGTAATAACAGAGAGATATTTGAGTTTCCATATAAAAAAAAAAAATTTTTTTCAAAAATTCTGAAAAGCCACGAAAATATTTGTGAACTTGCTAACAAGAACAATTATTTCTCGAAAACTAAAATAAAATTAAACTAAAGGGCTCTGTAATTACCATCTAGAATTAGCATAGATCATGCATGCCAAAAATTGTAGCAATATCTCTGTAAACTACTGAGATCTAATGTACCAAACATTGGTACCGTTCCAAAAATTCAATTGTGAGAAAAACGCGATTAAAAATTGGCTTCATTTAAATTTTAACTTCTTACACTATGATGCTAACCTGACTATAATTAAAATGAATCAGCATAGTAGGTTGTTCCTTCATTGAGCTCTAAAGCATCTCAAATTCAGGGTCTTTATGTTTTTATATGCCTACATTGTAGCCTATGTTGTCGTTAGCCTGTCATGACTGACGTCAACCCATGACTTCTGGCGGTCGGTCCATCTGTTATACCTTATTGAGCAATAGCATTATAAGTTATTATCTGATTGACTTCAAATTTATACACAGTGTTTATAATTATAAGACAAAGTCAATTATTGATTTTCAAGGATTTACAATAATTATTGCCCGAGTTATTGACCTTGAATGCTTTGAAAAATTTTATGGACGCTCCCAAGAGACTAAGTGATAATTCGATTGATTTGAAATTTAGACAGTTATATCAATGGAACGAAAAAGCCAACAGATTTTCAATGATTTTAGATAATAATTCTAACAGTTACAACATCTTTTTAGGCCTATCAATACATTTTTTGTACAATAATAAATGTCTGTAATGTGCTAGAATCCACTATGTGAACTATCTTTTTTAAAAGTCTTACTTCTTTTGTTGAGTTATAATTTGATCATTATTTTGCACTAAGTTTCAATATATATAATAAAGTTTCATTATATTACATTATATTACAATATTGATCACTAGGCCTATATTTTTGTATTATTATTTTATTCTGAATGAAACTAATTGTTTTCTTGCAGTTGTTCACATTTTTTGTCAAAAAAGATTTTTTTCTTTATGTAATGTAATTTTTAAAATACTAAAAGAAGTACAAATAAATTCTATAGTAATTCGTAGTAAAATAGCAGACGAATTGCCGTAATAAATAATAGTCACGGTCATCATACATTATACTTTTAATTATAAAATAGTACTGGTATAATCACGAATATGCCATATATGGAAACTTTCGGCGGAAGTAGAGTAACGGAGATTATCGAAGGCAGCCTCGTTTTGAAAACAAAGAAAGTGCGCATGCGCGAAAATACCTTGACCCTACTTACGTATGCAAAAATCCAAATAGGGTTATTTTCGTCACTTCATTGGTCGTTTTTTTACGGCATTTGCCGACTAATATTTTTGTTTACAATGATAATTTTTACGACCATCATGCAGAGCGTGGCTTCCGCTTCACATCGATACGTCAAACATGGCGGTCGGAATTTTTCTTGAGCTACTAATTGACGTTAAAAATGGCTTATTTATTCGATTTTTTTGACAATGACAATCTGTTTTTTTAACAGGCCTTCGTGGTAAATACATTTTATGATAGAAAAAAATAAAAATTTAGAAAAAATGCATTCAAATATCAAAAAATAATTCACCGAGAAAGTGAAAAACAACAAAAGCTAAAAACCCAAATTTTACAGAATTTTTAATGTTTTTCGCCTACAGGTCCCCCTTAACATGATCATTGTGAATTGTTCAATTAAGATTGTATAAATACAGCTTAGACAGATTTTCCAACCATAGATAAATCCTCCTCGATCTGCCACAAGAACAATAATCATGACTCGAGCAATAATATGTCCCTTTTTGGCCTTCTTTTCCGAGGACAGAAATAAATCCCCATTCAAGCATCATCTTATTATCTAAGTGAAAATAATATGGCATCACGAAATCAATGGAATGTAATGTGCATGGTTCTAAAAGTCTATACTTGCCTTTTAGTCTGGAATAGTGTGTTGTGAATGATAATGCCAAGGGTGAGAGGTGGTTAATAAAACAATGACTATAAGTGCCTGACAACAAACACAACTGAATTGCAGGCTGTAACTTTTACAGTCTGTATATTTAGATAAAAAAGCAGTAGCAAATGATAAATATAGTTTTCAGAACACAAATTATATTTCAGAATTGTAAGAAATAGTTCAAATAGCCTGTCAGAAATTTCATATCAAAATATTGATGTCTTCAATCCCAAAATAAATAAATGACATTCATTAAGCACTTGCTTATTTATCTCTTTGTAAAGCATCTAGCAATCAAATAGCTCACCAAAGTAAGTCTAATGAGATTAACACCTATACAAAGTGCCAACATTTTTTAACTCAAATAGAAGCAGAATTATGGTGTTCTAAAAAAGTTTGCCTGACAGACATTCCCCTATACTATACTACTTTTAGTAGAAAAAATCGGAAACTTTTTGAAGGTTTGATAAAATGATCCAAATATCCTGAATTACTTTTTTTTAACGATATAGCAGGCACCCATAATCAATACATTCTACAAGTAACTAACCTGGTTTAGAGTCTAGCGTCTTTAAGCTGGATGCTTTCTTTAATTTATTCAAAGGTTTTGGTGAGCTTGCTAAAATATAGTATGGGTAAAATGGAAAGGTGTACCTTTAAGCAGCCATAGCTAATTGGCAACAGCAGCAAACACTGGTAAAGATGTATGATCTCAAATTACAAATCATCAGTTAAGATTAATTTGGTTATATTACAGTCTGAATTTAAAGAGGAACTATCACTCTGGAAAATTCAGATTTATCGCCATTCAATAACAAGATAAATGAGTTAAATAGGATCTGACTAATTTTTTGTTTATATAATTGAATATTCTGTCAGTTTTTTGCAATAATCAGGAAGTATGTGGTGGTATTTGGTAGAATTTGGTTAGTATTGGGTAAATATTCTTGCCACTAATTAAGCAAATCTAAGATTATATTGATATGTACCATATATTTATTGTGAGAGTGATAATGCCTTTTTATAATCAGTTATGTGCACTATATAAAATGTAATGTGTAATGTAATATAAAATAAATACTATCAGCTGTGCAGTAATGAACCACCCAGAATGTTAGTAGCAAATAAACTATAATCATACTAACCTCCACCATTCATTTCACCAATTCTAATGATATGAGGCCAATGTTGTAAAGTTTTGGCAAAAAAGGGATTTGTAACACCCAGTATTATTGGAGGACTGAAATAAAAAAAAATAATATGGTTAATACTGCAGTTGTGGTTCATCATGTATTCAATTCTTCAATCCAAACAGTTATCATTAATATATGCTTGTAAACTATACTGTAAAATGATAGGTTCCAAGACAACGTAACACACACACCCGCCACTATAGCAGCTAAACATTCAGAGAGGTTGACAATGGTCAACGCATATTTATCTTTTTGTAGGTAATGGGGGCATTTACAAGATAACTTCATACAGATCAGATATTAATTTTTGTCATTTCAGGGTTCACAAGGTTCTACAAACGGAAACAAGGGCCTTAATCTGAAAGTTACTTATAGAAATTGGACAAATTTGTTCATTTTACTATTTAAAGGATAATATTGGTGCCCATCATTTCAATAATTGAAATGATGCATACTGATGGGATGATTACACTTGTTGCTAGAATGTTCACAAGGTGTAATGAGGGTAAAACAATAGCAATAACTCCAGATGAATTTAACAAAAATTATAGAAATTAAACAGGTTTCTTTATCTCACTAATGTAAACAACACGTATCAATTTCTAAACAATCATGTAGTCTTTAGAATGTTCACAAGAAATTGTGGATGACAGAGAGAAGTACGGAAGGTCGCGTAAAAAATTATTAAAACTAAACTAACTTACATGATTGGTGTTCATAGGAAAACAAAAGCAAATACATGCACAATATAACATGTATACTTACGGAGCTTGAACCTTTGTTGTATATTCTTTAAATTCGCTGTCATGAATCGTAAAATAAGGTCGAAAATCTGAGCAATATTTAAGAGGAGCAATTAGACTAAAATAAAAAAAAAGATTGGGATTAGAAAACTATGGTTCAAGATGGCCCCTTACCAGTTCTATGGACATAGCAACTTGAACAGTCCATGATGAAATGTAAATCACAAAAAAAAAAAAAGATGTTAAATGTATTAATACAGAGTACCGTTTCAAAAGTCAACCATCCATGTTGAATGTGCATATTACAGAAAAAAGATTGGAATATACATTACATACGCAGTGTACTGTTTTTGACCTAAAAATGTCTTGACTGTATATCGCCAAAAAAACTATTTGACTACATGTATATCTTATATTGTACGTTTTTGACGAGTCTTTAATCCTACTCTTCTTAATTATCTACATTAATTAAAAAACTTACTTGACTAGAGCTTGTACAGTATTTGATGTAACAGTAGGGGAGGCAGCCATAACAGCAATGGGCTATAATATAAAGTTATACAAATATTAATTAATTCTAAATATGTAATTTTAAGAACATCTTACAGTAAATTTTTCTTTGTGGATAATTTTGTCTGAATCAAGGTGTTTTGCATCACTCTTAAATTTTGAACAAGCCAAGGAATCTTTTACATGCACCACAAGTCTCAGCTATAAATTCCTTTGCAAATAAAGAAAATAATAAACAAAAAAAATATATCTAAATTACTTACTTCTCCGATTAAGACTAATTCCCACAGTAATTGTATATGAGGTAGAATACTTTGAAATGAACTAAAACAAAAAATATTAATATATAAAAACATATATGTTTCAGAATTCAGAATTAACATTTAAATGAAGGGATGTTACCAGCAAACTTCTAATAATACAGCCGCTCCTGTAAACAGCGTTACAATTGGCTTCTTGACAAATCTGCTTTAAAACAACATTTACTATTTTTGTTTTATGAAAAATAACGATAGTATATCATTTGTTGGTCTGTCTTACCTGTAAATGTCTACTTCAAATAAAGATGGCAGTATGGTATGAGCTGGTATAGTATGCTGGAAAAAAAGCCAGAACAATTTTTATTAATCACTAATTAGATATGACTTACCAATGCAAAATGTGCTAGTATGGTTTTACTGACTATTTGTATCTTTATGTAACAAATGTTTTGCAATGTTATTATACTAAGCTATTAAAAGAATTATATTTTTATGTTAGATCAGTGTTTAATTTATAGTTCAATTATTCTCATAGGCTGATAAAACTATAATGATACAAGACTGGTAGTAATATTATCAATGTTAACACATTGATGTGCAGTGCAGGTTAGAGCGGCCCCAAAGAATATTCCAAAATATAGATGTCTTCAATTATAAACGTTCTTAATATGACATACTGGCATGGCAACATTAATACATCATCGGAGTATGTTATTATTGCCATGAAGGAAGACTTTGAGTTATAGCTCAGCCAAGTCAGAATACAGATCCCTGACACCTGAACTTTACTTTTTGTTAGATTCTAATGTTATTATAAATATAGGAGCAGCCTATACTAGTCATGCGAAACTTTTCCGATTAAAACAGGTTGCCATCAGCAGTAATAGAAGGTGTCTGTCTTTAATTGCATTGGACAAGAATGATTCAGATTCACCATAATCAATATTGCACATGATCTCCTGGCTATCGAGATACAAACAGCAGCTACATATATATTATTAGTTAAGAAACATTTAGAACAAAAGTTTACAGTTCGTCAATTCTAGAAGTTGAAGAGTTTTTGATGTAAAAAATTCAAGCTCAGCTCTATAGCAAATGACTGTTTAAATAATACATGTACTGAAATATGATGAACAATTCATATAGTTATAGGGGCAACATGCCAGAAGAATAGTCAAAGCATAAACTCAAAGTATAAATAATCTTCCTAACACAATTAAGTTTTGCCATTTGAATTTTTCATTATCTACTACTGATTTTCAAATTAATTTCTTGTTTTAGACTAAGCATCTAGATATGTTTTACTGGTTTGCTGCCCCTTTAACTTGAATTTAAGTTAACTACTTGCAAGCTTTAAAGATATATCCCTTTGATGCTATACCTCCTTTTACATCTTTATAATTTCGAGATCATATCCAAACTATTGAAAAATAATATGTTTGTTGCTGAAAACAACATATTGTACAAGTTACGAAAGATAAATACTGTTTTATTTCAAATCTAAAGATATCAGCATCAGAAGTAATGGTAAAATTGTTGTTTGCCAAACTTTTGACTTACATGACAGTACCGTATACCAATCACTTTTGTCTCTAGTTTTCTATACCATAAGAAATATCATTTTTAGCTCAAATAAAAAGGTCTAGGTTTGTCCTAGATCACCTTATGAAGCTGGGTAGAACATATCTTTATACGCACTAGGTATTAAAAATTTATTAAAGTCTCTAACATCATCTGGAGGAATCTACAAACGCTGCATAGAGACTTTAAGAAATAAAAAAAAAAGCTATTAAAGTTAATAATAGTACTGCTGATTATAGACATTAAGATTACATTGAAAATCAATTAGTTCAATCCTGTGTATTCAAATAATACATTTTCATGCAGTGAGTTTTATACCATGCATTTATACACATTATCACTTGTAGCTCAAAGCAAATTGCTGATTTTGAGCAAACATTATAAACCTGTTATCCTGTTATTTATTGATTTAAAGTTATTAATACAGTACAATATAGACATAAAAAGCATGTACATATTTCTGTCAATCAAATAAGTATTATCTTACCAATGACTGAGAGCCATTTTTACTTGCAGATCTACCTGAAGATATTTTGTCTGAGACAGTTGGGCGGCAAGGAATTTTAACCTATAGACACACAAATCACCCAAGGTAAAAGAAAGGAAATACAAAAATAAGGCACAAGAAACAAAATATAAGCAAAATTAAAAACATGAATTACAAATAAACTATCTAATCTAAAAACTCAAATAAAACTAAATGGTTTCGAAATAAACAAAATAAATCTCAATACAGGTACTGGTTTTTGAAAATGGCAGACAAACTTGTTTAAAAGAAAATCAGAAAACCAAATTGTACAAGCTTTCATGAATGAAAAATTTTGATACATTTATAAGTAAACAGTCTCTTTCTTATGAAGTAAGAAATTCATAAATATATATTAAAGGAACTTGTGGCAATAGCATGGCAATATTAGCAGTCAGATTTAAACAAGTTCCCATAGTTTTAAACTTGTGGTAAAATATCATTCAAAATATTGGTAGGTAGCATTATTGTTTTAGGTAGTTTAAATGATATATAAAAACTGCATTAAGGACAATAATTTGTTAGCTACCAAGTCATACTGAAAACATGTCTGATGTTTACTTTTTTAACAAGAAGACCACCTTATCTTTAGATGGTAATCTAAAAAGTTTCAATTTGTTATTTAAAAGGTAATGAGGGAACTAAGTATAATAGATAATCGCCAAATAGACTGAATAAGCTTCTATTACCTCGAGTTCCTTTAACTCAAACCTTTATACAAAGAAAAAGCATAGAGAGGGTCAGATTTACTTTACGATGATACCTCACATTACCAGGGATCAGTTTATATTCACCACTGTCATATTTGCCCTTCCGGAAATGCAAATGACTGGCTGCTAAATCTACATGTCGGTCAAATTACATTCCATAAAACAGTACCATGTACATTTGATATACGATTCACTAATATTACATGCTACATATAGTATTAAGAATATAATTATAGAAATATTCAATTCTACTCCATGAAAATCTTAAAAAATCTCTAAGAACTGCAAAAGTTGTTTCAGTTTAACAGCTATGAGATTCAAAATCAATGTTGTCAACTAAAGAGAACTGAATATGTCAATGTAGAAAAATGAAAATGAAATAATTGTAAAGATCTGGGAATATAACACTAGTAAATTAGTAAAATACCTGTAAAACTGAACCCATCATGGGGAGATTTAAAGTATCACCTGGGATAGGAGTAGGCCATTGATCTATATCATGACAAGCTGAAATAAATAGATTCATTATAACCAATAACATTATAAATTATATCATGATAATACTATCAAAGATCATTATAATAACCAATATCACTATAAAATGCAATCATTATAACTGCTATTACTATCAAATACAATTATAAACTAAAGACATCAGTAAAAGGCACACTGGGAATGATTGTTCGAAAATATCTAATGTCAGATGAATTAAACTGAACTTTCACCTAGTCACTGAACATATAATTTTAACCATCATGATAGTGTGTGGGCCAACAAATATTACAGAAAGTGTGATTAGAATCTGCACATCAAAACACTTAAGCCAAATTTTAACAAGGCATTAAGTGCCAATAAATCCTTATGTCTGACCACATAATCCGCGCAGTGTTGCGTTTGATTAGAGGTAATCCAACTACACACTGCTATTATGAGTGTATATTTGTCAGTAGTTCGTCTACCAACCAATCACTAGCTGCCAATATTGGACCAAATATGTTTACATAACGTTACGTCAGGACTCACGATTTTATTATGCCTAATTAACCCGTGGATAGCAGAATACTGCAGTAAAACTAATTGCGTGACAAACGAGGCTATCAAGTCGAATGAAATGTAAACAATACTGTTTGGAAACGAACATACTTTCACCGTTTTGAATATCACTGTCCAAAGTTTTAGGGAAGACCCAGATGAAACGAAGGACTGTCATGTTGCTGTACTTAAGTGATAGCTTTCATTGAACGGAAAGAATAGACACACTCCCGCATAAGTTCAAGAAACAGACGCTATTCCAGCAATGGTCAGAGAGGGATTTCTCGGGCCATTGCTTCAGGAATATGATCTGACCACTGCATCTGATCATCATGAATCAAAGGAAACATGAATACACTTTCTTGTTCTTCTGATTAAGGATGATGAGAAAATGGAACATGTTACAAAAGGTTTTCGGGGCACACTTACCTGCCTCTAAACTAGGTTCTCCATTATCAAAATATTCAGGAGCTATAATACTAACCACTTGATTAAATAATGCAACAAAAGGTAACTTGCTTACTAAAACTAGAGACTGAAAAAGGATAAGATGTGGATAAAAACCAATAACAAATGAATGCATGAATTGAAGACAATATCTTATTCATGTGATTATTATTTTAATAGAAATCATGAACAAGCTTTGTAAAAAAGTTGCTCTTGTCTACAATTTTATTTAACTTTAAAACAGGAATCAACACATATTTTAATGAATAAGCATACAATATTGAGCCCAATGTTCTGTGGTTAATTGGCCAGTTGATCAACAATCTACAATTATAGTTTCTTTTCTGATAAAATCAATTTCCATGTAGGCACAAAACATAGGGCGTGTAGACTATTGACAAGCACTAACCTTCTGAAAGTATCCTCTACGTATCGTTCTATCTTTAGTTTGTCGAAAGTAAACAAATCCATAATAATAGGCATTTTCACTCTGTTAAAAATAATATTTATTATAACCAATTTAAAACTATTCATTCATGTTTACAGTTAGATCACTGAAGTAATACCTCAAGAGTACCGGTATTAATAAACAAACTATACATGTAAACAGAAAACAAAGACAAAACCCACAAACCCCGTTAATTTATAACTGGTTTAAAAAAAATAAAATGACTACTTAAAGAAAGCAGAATACAAATTTCCATGGCAAAATAAAATCAGATCTTAACGTTGAATTTAATAACAAGAACCTTTGTTTATCAAAATTTAAAAAGCCCAAGAATATACAGGGGAGGTAACTCTTCCTTTACCTAGATTATCTCCCCTTTGCCCACATACCTCTCTGCAAATTAAAACAAATGCTATAAATACCTGTAAGGAGACAGGACAATCACGATTATATTGATGATGACTTCGAACTATTGGTTTTCTACCAGGACATTGTCTAATGCGAAAATGAAATTGAGTATTTCCCATGCAACCTGTAAAATACATCAATAGATTAGTTATAATCATACTGGATATTGCCTCCTACAGAAAGAGGTGTTGTTCAAAGCCACAGTCACTTTGACGAATTAATTCTAAGAACATGAATATATTTTCAAATATTCTTTAGGTCTTTCAATTACTAACTGACACATAAACCAAATGATGAATATTATATCTTAAAGATGCATTATGTGAAGGTCTTTTTTCTAGCTGCAAATGTAATATAAATTATTATTTGACATTTATTAAAACAAAAATTCCATAATCAAATTTCTTGGTCATTGACTTGCTCCAATTACAAGTAGATGGGAACACAGCTGACATTTAAAAATTTAACAATAAAATAGATTATCAGGACTTAGTATCGGTTGTCAATCATAACTTTTGAGCTATAAATGTTTCTGGGTATGGTAGTTTGGAATTTCTCATCATTTTTGTTATTATTACCTCAGATATTCAGAGGTAAATTTATTATGGCAACATTGGCCAAGGGCCTGTAAATTTCTTATGGGGCCAGTTAATTATGATTTGAGATTGCATTAATATCTTACTCCTATAATCAGCAGAAATATGTGTTTAAGTTTTAATTATTAGACAAAATTATTAGGCAAAAGCACTATGGGCCACCAGATTACATGTCATTTGGGACTCACGTCATTTGGGACTCACGTCATTTGGGCTTTTTGACCTAGAAATTCCAATCAATGTCACGTGTCATCGGCGGATTTGGCAATGGCGGAAAAAATATATTATTTTTAATGACTGTTTCTCAGTGTATTTGGTGTTCTGTCAGAGGGTTATATTCAACTTAGATTTAAATTTCACTAACAACTGGTTAGCGAAACCATTAAATGCATGATCTAATTATTATTTTAATATCTACCGGTACTTGGAATTCATACGGAGCGTCAAAGAAGCGCGATTCCTGAGCGAAATGCACAAAATATGCACGCAGCTAGGGATCCTCCGATAAATCTGTCGACGTTAGTGTCGAACTCTGGTCCAAAATATCGTTTATATCGGGTCCCAAATGTCGTTTTTGTTGAGTCCCAAATGACGCCAATGAAGTCCCAAACGTCGTCAACTGGGTCCCAAATGTCGTTTGTGTTGAGTCCCAAATGACGTGAGTCCCAAATGACGTGATACCGGCCACCACTGGTCATCTGACTGCACCAACTAGATCTGGAGTTTACTGGCAGCCATTATGTTCCAGGTATATTTTGCTAAAATGGCCAGTCGGTCTTATACATGCAGATCGTAAATCAATCCCTGAATGTTAATTATAAAAGGGATAAATCTGCCTATTGCAGGTCTTTCTTTGGGACTGACATCTTATATAAACTATCAATCTGATTAAAATACAGATCTATATTTTGTTTCCGTTTTTCATACATTCTATGACCTGCACTACATGAAAATCAGGGAGGTCGCATCATGAGGGATTTTTTGACCCCATGACGTTAGACATTGATTAATCAATCAGTGTTGATTTAATAAATCTCACCTGAATTTGAATCTGGAAATGACAGGTAGCATATATTCATTTTCTGAAAAATTAAATAATTAATAATTTCAATCAAATGTATCTTTGCTTATTATTAAAGACAATAATGTTATTTCATGTAACAATGTTAAATGATAGCGGTCAACAGAGGTTTTAAGCAACTATTGTATTATGATAAGACTGTAACTTATAAATATAACTACTTGCAGGTATACATGTATATGACAACCTTTTCTGGAATTTGACCTGGTTTTACCAGCTGTATATATCATTAGGCCTTATCTATTGCTTAAAAACAAAAACATAATTAAGGTTGATAAATAAATGGCAGAAAATGTGTGTGTTTTTGTTTATTTCACACTTGTTCTTACCTCTTTCTCTGTTAATTTGATATGTCCTGGGTAGATCAACTAAAGTATAAAATATTTATATAATATATCAATACCGGTAACATATAAAAGAAAAATTCATGACAAAACAGGAAGAAACAACAGATAATACAAATGGTTGATGAAAATGCAAAATTAAATAGGCGTTATTATTTCTTAAGGCGCAACTCTTGCTGATTTATACATGTAGGCCTATGTCAATTACAGCCTTCAATTTTGGGAAGCTTTGGTGGCTCAGTGGATATGACGTGCTGGTTTGTTTGTTTTGTTAACGTTAAGTTTACATGTTATTGTTAGCACAAAAGAACCATTGTCAGTCATGTCATTGGAACTTGAAGTACTAGTAGACTGTAGGTCTGTAGCACAGCTGGGTAAAATATTCCCCAAAGTGTATTGCATAGCTTATGCAGAAATGTTAAATCCCATTTCATTTCGTTGCCTTTCGATGAAAATAATTTGACAACTGAACTGTACAGTGTCATTGCACACTGTGTCTGTGGAGTGATTATAAGTATACGCTTTCTCATTGAATTATACAATTGATCTTGTACCTCCATAGCTTGGCCCAATTCTAAATCGAAGGTCACAACACAGGCACAGTGGAGCCAGTTAGAAAATTTATCCCACGGCAATATCGTTGGCGAAATTGCCATGTTTTCGTCTGCAGGTGCCCGTTCTATGTGATCCTCCTCCATTTTTCCAACAACCTTCACCTTGGAAAATTGTGTCAGGTTTGTTTTTGTTAGTAAAAATTGACTAATATTAAACTATTTCGTGTTTAATCGAGTTTCTGTGTCCATTATACGACATATTAAAACTATAAGGAAGGAACTGATAAGTGGATATTTGGAAATAGATAATTTTTACCAAAGATAAACTTTTTGGTTTGAGGTTATTTTCGCTTCAGGATTTTCAACATGGCTGTCTCTTGAAAGAGATCTCTGAAGATGTAGGGAAGAAATGGTAGGTTTATTTATCAACTCCACCTTGGTTATCACCACCGTTTGCAATAGATATGCTGGTAATTCTAGTAAAGTAATCTGAATTGTCTCCTGTATGCTGTTATCTGCTTCACGTCAAATTTTATTTCCCAAATTTCATGTGTGATCAATGTCATCGACCGAGAAAAACAATCAACAAGTAACTTGTTGAAGAAAACGGGCTAGGCCTAATTAGCAGAGCTATCTTCTTTCCCCTTCTTTCTCTTTATAATATGGTTTAATTTTATTTTGTTACACATCTGAAGTACCGGTTGGATCGAACTGGTCTATCAAATTCTTCCAATTTGACTAATTATTATGATCCTGGTCTATCTGGTAAATTGAAGTGAGTCACCTGTCCAAATTTGGATGGAATCTAGTCATATTCATGTTAGGCACTACTTTGATTTTTTTTTTTTTTTTTAATTTTATTACCCTTGCAATTTAGTTTTCATTCTTCATTTAGCTTTTGCGAAGTAACTAATAAAACAACAGATGGCATGTGGTAAATACTATGCCGGTCCAGTATCGTAACGATAACGCTAGATCAAACAGTACAAAAAAAAAATTAGTATTTAACAGCTTACAGGAATTAAATTATCAATCCTGTTGCAGAATTTTTTAACACCTAATTCTTTTTAATATCAATATGTGATGAGTTAAAGAGCCATTGACACTCTCACCAGGATCCTGGCAGTGTCAGTGTCACCAATTAAGAGAGTTTCCTGTAATTAATTTGGAGTGTATGGACGTTTGGATGCATTAAATATCTTAAATTATCTTATCTATCCAGGCGACTTGTTCAGTGTACAAAGTTAGGCGACATGAAAAAAATTAGTTGGTGATCATCTCGGCCCGCCCAGAAAATTCGACTCTCAACTTATCTGATCTATCCAGGCGACTTGCTCAGGGTACGGTACCAAGTTAAGCGACATAAACAAAAATTTGTTGGTGAACATTCCGGCCTGCCCAGAAAATTCTACCCGACCAGATTTTTTTTATTTTCAAAGTTTACCCTCTTACGATGTTTGAAACCAGTGGTAAAAGTTCCAAAATGTAGCCAGGCTATGAAATTCCTAAGCACAAGAGTTAATGACGCGGATATAATTATTGACGCGTGTTCCAATACTCTTAAAATGCGTAGGACTGCATGACATTTATAAACAAACTGCAACTTTGCACGCGTACAACACCAAATACAATATTTTGAATGCAATACAACCTGGAACTATATATTAAGATGGGAATGGGTCTCGCCAATTCTGAATTACATGGAACAATCTTGAATAAATGACTAATTCGACCATTTTTCAAAATGGCCATGAAGGGCATGAGAAAAAAAATGACTAAATCAACCGATTATACTTAATAGTGATCGTTAGTCGATATGCATAACATTTTTTTTTTTTTTACGGGTTTTTCTGGTCTTACTCTTACTATTTTCAAACTACAATATTATGAAAGTTGAATGTCTAAAAAGAATATCAGTCCAAAGGCATGATATGCTTTATGAACTGAAAATTTTGCAACATTTGATATCCTGCAATATTAAACCAGTCGGCACCATCTATAGGCCTAAGTGCTCAGTAATAAATCTCTTTAGGGACTTTATATTATCTGATTGAATCCAAGCCGGAATATCTACAGTTTAAATAATTAATCTGACGATTCAAATGACGACCAGTGGCTTTATATGCAGTTGAGTTGTGTTTTGACATGAAATAAAGGGTTAATATTCCTGAAGTATATTGCTTATTCTGTATATTCATTTAAAAATAAAAACTGCCCTCCCTCCCACATTTTTTTAAAAACAAAGGACGATCACCAACTCTTTTTTTTTTAGGTGGCCTTAGATATATTCTTTTTTTTTTTGGAGCATTGACTTTTTGTTTTCTTTAAATGATATATATGATAATTTAATTTTAGGTGGAAGGGGAGATAAACCTGGACCCAAACATGGCAGCGTTAGCTATCTTGACTTGTCGACCAAATTCACATCCATTCCAGGAACGTCACATAACCCTAGGGGAACCTGTCAAAGTGGGTCGCTCAGTTGCTCGAGCAAGACCTGCAGCTAGCAATGGAATATTTGATTGTAAAGTTTTGTCAAGAAATCATGCCCTGTTGTGGTATGAAAATGGTCAAGTAAGTAATAAACTTTGTCACTTTTTTTTTTAAAAAGACTGTACACTTTATGTGTGGATTAGAGGTCACGGTTACAGGGAACAGATATTGTAATTCTTCTGTAAATTACATCATCGCAGTTTGTAAGTTTGTGTATGTCATCACCATTTTTGCAAATTGTACAGTCTTGAAGTGCCACATGAAGAGGAAATACATGTAGCTGGTTTCGTCACCATCTTTGCAAATTTTCAAATTACTTGTTAGGCTGCATTGAAATTTATTCATTAGGCTGCTCAATTTGTTAAAAATAAAATCCTTGATTGCATAAGTACTTGGCACTTCAGTTGAAATTTTTGTATATTTGGCAAATTTCATGTCATCATTGTTCCACATCAGCATAAAAATAATAATATGTTATAAAGACCAACCAATGCCTTTTTTTTTCAATAGTATTATATTGAAGTTATTCATCAATTGATCAGTTGACATTTTATCTGTCCCATGCTATCACCAAAAAAAAATAAGTGGTTAAGTTGCAGCTTGAATTTGATTTGCTCTGTTGGTGTAAGAAAATAGAGATATAAAATGATGAGTTTAACACTGCTTTTCTCTGCTTTTTTTAGTACCTTCAAATAACTTAAAGAAACTTAATGTAATAACATTGTTGATTTTTAAATGATCCTTTGTCATTGATCTCTTTTACGATTGGTACTACAGCTAAAATTATCACAAAATTTTCTTGGAAACCCTAGTAAACTAAAAGCGGCTGCAAAAGTGTAATTTGAAATTTTAAATGTTGATTAATAGTATTGCAGATTAAATGTCTGACTGAAGCCCCCATCCAAACATCCAAAATTTGAAATATTTATATTTGTGCAGGGCATGTGAAAATTTACTGGTACCAGTTTTATTTATTTATCAAGTGAAAAAATTTAAACCACTCCCTTTGTTTTATTATGTATTGTCTAAACAGTATCATACATGTATATTGTATATATGTGTATATTGTTATAAAATTTGTTTATAAATGGATTCATGCATTAAACAAATTCTGATAGATAAGAGAGGCTAAAAAAAAGTATCCAGTGCTTGACATAACAAGTAGAAACAAATTTTGGTATTGTTATTCCTTAGCGTAACAATAAACCAAACTGTCAGAGTGACATTTAAAAAAACGTTTAATGGCAGGATGGCCAAATTGTAAGCATGTGCTAGTTGTACATGTATCATAAGGTCTGTCATTGAGTCAACTGTTGTGGTTTCGATTCCTTTGTTGTACATAGTAAGGAATAGGGATGCCTGTCTAATCTTGTGGGTTTTGTCCTGGTCCTCCAGTTTCCGCCCACTGCTAAAGACCCCAAAGCGTAAGCAAATTATTGAAATAAAATTTAAACATAAGTTAGCCTCAAAATGACCTAGTTTGTGTTGAGTAGACGTCAAACCCCATTCCTCTCTCCCCCTCTCTATATACATGTATGACAACCAGCAACATTTTATTGTTGCATATATATATATATACATGTATTCAAAAACTGATGTTTGTGGATATCAACCTCTATATGAATCTTTAATTCAATATATACAGAGAACGTTTAACCCTATTTCATTTCAATATATACAGGAGAACTTAATTCATTATGTCTTGGGATCAATGAGTTAAATCAGTGACACGACTACTTACATGTAATCTGCTGTCTATTGTACCACTTACCAAAACACAATGACATACAGTATATATACATGTATATACATGTCTACACGGGTGCATGTAGGACAGATAATGGTTAATATACCTGCAGGCCTGCACTACATGTATGCAATGATAACACTATGTTGTTTAGATTACTACATTTAAAATGAAAATCTAATTTAAATACAAATACATTGATGTACATATATACAGTGTAAATTAAACGTACAGTACTTGTAAAACTGAAATATTCTGTTAAACTGCTAATATGTTGTAGGAGAGTTTTTCAGTGCCAGAAACCAGTCATAAATAAAAGATGCATCATACATGTACATGTAATCTCATAGCTTGATTAATCCATACTGATATATACTCAGCTTGATAATTTATCATTTAATTAAGAAAACAAAATCTATATACCAATACCATCTAGAAAATCTCCAATCTTGGATTCAATCAGATTTGAAATAGGCCCAACAATAATGCTGGCGGGCTTACATAGTAATTCAGGAGCTGTGATGGCTCAGTGAGTAAGATGTTGGTTGCTAACCTGGGTGGGGGGGGTCCTGTGTTTGATTCCAGTGTGGATCGGGAGTGTTTACCATCAATTGTGCAAAAGTTTACCATCTATTGTGCTCTCTGTACTACACTGAAAAATTGTTTGCCATGCTGTCCACACCGCATGACTGATAAAGGAAAAATTGTCGCAGCCGACATCAGGATCAAACTCAGAACCTCCTGATTAGTAAGCCAGTGCCTGGACTGGTTAGAGTAAGAATTAATATTTTTTAGCTTCCTTTCTGAATTGCTGATCAAATTTAAAAGAATAAAAGCTTAAAGTTAAAGTAGGTAAATTAAGTTATTATATGTGGAACTTAGAACTTGACACAAATGGGCCGCAACATATAATAAAGTTATATATGAATGTATGCAATTGTTGATTTACTTTCAAATGTTTTAGTTTTTACTCTAATTTCAAATCAGTTATGTTTGCCGAAATACGCCAGAAGTCTCAATCGAATGGCAATCTCTAGCATCTGGTTATTCTAGTCTAGTCTACACCAATAGTCGTATTTATTGCGCATGCTTTGGAGGTGAGATTGAGACGTCACCACCTGACTTGTTAAATAGGACTAATCTATTGATACAAAAGGGCGCTGAGGCACATTATTGTACACAATTCGGGTACCAATGGTAAAATGTTTATTTTGTCTTAAATATTGGATATCAGAAGCCCATCTTTTCTGAGTTAGATCACATCATCGATGTTGATTTAAATTGACAAATAATTCTTGTTTCCAATGTTGAAGACTTTGGATGATATTTAATTAGAGACTTAATATGAAAATCAAATTTGATTATACATAAACATCCATTACATGTACCGGTACATTAAATTATAGTATACATATAGGTAATTTAGATTTGTTATGAGAAATAAAATCTGTGGAAATACATTCATTATCAGTTATAAGTAATTTTAGGATTACCGATGTATGGTATTTTACTATTATTATACTAATTATAGGAAAATTATCTACAATGTATGGTACACAGGTTTAGTTTTAGAAAGAAATTGCTTTCTCTAGGGACAATTCAGTGATACTCTTGAAGAGTAATTGTGTGGCATTTATTCAAATTTATTCTAAATCATCAATAAACCTGTACATACCAGTATACAGCTTTTTTTTTTGTATACATGTAGCAAGATAATGTTATGAAGGGTTAGTTAAATTTATAAAAGGGGAACAATATGGTGAGGGGGACCAAGTGGCTGTAGATCTTAAGATATCAATTATCTATGCAAGTCATAGATTTGATCCCATGTTTATAGTAGGGTCATCCAGACATCCACCTGACCTTGTGTGTCTTCTCTGGATATGCCAATTTCCTTACACTCAAAAGACCTGTCGACACAAGTGAATTATTGAAGTTATATACAATGCCTGATTTCTCTCGTTTCTTCTGATTGTTTTCTTATTACTATACATGTATATTAGATTAGAATTAGTTTTGAAGCTGAAATGTAATATGTATTGCATGCATAGTGTGTGTAAAGTGAAGTACTCTATAATATGTACTGTGTTGAACATGAATGTAGGAGGTGCTAATTTTAGCATGTAGCCTGAGGTTGATGATCTTTGTGAGCTGACTGTGAAATTACTTACTACTGCAATAGTCATGTTTACTAAGAGATAAGATTATTTACCTGAAGTTCTATGTTAAAAATCAACCTCTTCTTCTTTAATCTGTTCTGCACATTAAGGTCAGATTGAGAACAAATAGGTTAGAATCATATTGACCCTAAGACAAGAGATTATTATTTTAGGTATGTACATGTGTAGATACATGTATTTGGGCGTGGCACATTAGACTGTAAAATATAAAGGCTCATTTTTGTACAATAAATCATTGATTCATTGTCCAGTTTTTTTTCGCCTTTTCATCTGTATATATTAAAGTCATACTAGAAACTTACAGCCTTTAGCATAACACAAACAATCTCAGAAAATAATGAAATAACTTAAACACATGTATAAACTAATGTATTGCTGAATAGACTGTGATTGCGTGTACATTTTGAGGTTGAATAGGGCTATACTATATACGGGAAAACACCAAAAACAACTGGAAAACACAAGAAAACAACCAGTAAACACCATGTCCATATTATACGGAAAACACCAGAAAAACACTAAATACCGGAAAACACCCTAAGTAGGCAACCCAGAGCCTGGTCTTCTGGAAAACACCTGAAAACCTAATCCTAACCTCCCGCACACAAAGGACCGGGTTCTGGGTTACCTACTTAGGGTGTTTTCCTGTATTTATGACATCACATCATATTGTGTCGATCATTGGCTTGTTAGTTTGTGCAATGTTTACATAAATTCATAATGTGAACTGGTCAGAGCAGAATGGTGCCTTTTACTCATTTTATATACTCATTTACACTAATAACGAAAAATACTTTTTATCAAGATATACTTCAAACACCTTTATTTATTTTTCTGTTACCTTCAAAGAAATGTTGTATAATTTAATTTACAGAAGAGAAAAAGGTAATTTTTGAGCTTATTAACCTGTACCAATGTTATCCCTTTCTGCGATATTTACGGCCTAGCGAATATTCACTGCAGATCAGTGTGATATTTCAACATATGAATTACGTTTTTCCCATTTCCTGATATAAATTAATATTTTCCCATTTTTCATTTGATTTTTCTGTCTCTGCTTCGCACATCTTTAGTTTAAGAAGATTGCTCTTCTATTCTAAAAACCGGCGTTACTGTCAGACCATATTAGTATAGATGGTTTGTTTATTCCTATGTATAGGTGAAAGCTAGAATAAATATACCATGATTGTGTTTAGGAATTCTTGTACATGATGTAAAATCACTGTTGAAATGTCTGTGTCATCAATTAGGTGTCGTGTGATTTTAGGACAAATTGTCACCTACAGTATGACTACTGTGAGATTTCCTTGGTATGACCAAGCTTTTTTACTACTACAGCAACTAAAGCAGTATATAGTATATCTGAACAGCAACCCACTAAAGTTTGTTGCAGTAAATCTGCCACCAGTTAAATGTGGTACTGCAGTTAATGTATTTTACAGTGAATATTAAAAGATTAAAATTTTGAATCAATAATACACATATTATGATATATATTATTAGGTTATGGCAACATTATTGCTAATATATTTTCTAAAGATATGTGTAGATCATACCATTTGTACATGTAACAGTAATTCAACTACTGTAGATGCTGATCAATATAAATATTTACATTATTGAAACCTGGATGTCTAAATTCTGGACACTTATTGAGTAATTTAAATTATTTATGATAAATATGATAAGTTTTTCATAGTGTTATTTTGTAGATATGTGTGTGCACATTATATACATCTGGTTAAAATAATTGGCTCATTGTGCATTTGTGATCATTTCTTGGCTTTGGACCAAATATGTCAACTTTTGTTACATTATGAATCACTGATATGTACCACTAGTGTTACACTTGTACATGTATTTGGTTTAGCTTATATTGAATCATCTGTAATTACATGTATATTAATAATCTTCATTTAGATATTAGTTTTGGTTTATTCACTTGACAGTCCTCTCTCTATACACTGTACGTTTCTTAGAAAATAACTTGTCAGGTGTTCATTTAAACAGTGGTTACAAATTGGTTTATCTTTTACCAAAATAAAATTTGTAGACCATGATGGCATTTGATTTATAAAATGTGGTGATTTGTAACGCACAATGGTACTATCATTAGATAAAGGCACATTCCTATAGACTAAAATATAAATGCAGACATGAAATGATATGGGGTTTAACATCCTACTGTTCTGCTCCTAACCTGGGCTAATGACAACAGGCATACGCCATACAGTGTGCTGTGAGGGAAATTTTGCCCGAGCAGCGGCGCTACAGCTGCTAAAGGATCTTTTACGTGCACTCCAATGTGTACACAGGACCTGTCTTTTGTCCCATCCAAACGACTAGACAGCTGTCCTTGTCAGGCCTCCATACTGCATCACTAACAAGGGGAAATCACACCAGAAAAACAGAACGAAATGTCTTGGCCAATGCAAGGATCGAACACCCAACCTTCAGACTAGCGAGCCAGCTTCTTACCCACTTAGCCACATGATCCCCCATAAATGTAGATTGTTAGAAGATAAACAATATACACTGTAATGTAGTGGTACCAAAAATTTGCAAAAAAAACTTTCATGTCAGTCAATTCTAATACATGTAGAAGTTATGGTTATCTGAGTTCTTATAGATTTAATGCCCCATTACAAACCGATATCTTAACAATAATTCATTTATCCACAATCTTTGAAAAAAAACAAAAATCCTTCCTATTTTGTATGGATTTGATTGTCTAGACTACATGTTCTACATATACCAGTTTACTGGTATCCAAAAAGCAGTTTGAATTTTTTAAATTTAGATAAGGAAAAAAGATTTGCTTTTCTACATTTCTTAATTCGTAAAGCTTGGTACCGGTATGTTTAATGAGAGCAAATGTTTGTTGAAGTATATTCATGCTGCGTTGATCTTCTGACAAAGCAGCCGCTGTGAGGAGATAGTGTAAGAAACAGGGAAAAGGTTTACAGAAATTTAGTTTGTAAGTTTACGATTGGCTTATATTCAATGTGTTAAATAAATATATACATGTACATGTAGACTGGCTCTGTAAATTCTCAGAAAATTGATCTGTGAAGAAATTCTAAGATTAATATGTTTTTGAATACCAGTGCTTGTTGCCAATCTCCACCTATCAAATTACTGGCTTATATAATCGGTAAATAATTTGATTGTTATATTTGACAGATTATAATCAAAGTTGTTACTTGTTTTTATGAGAGTTCTGTGTTGTAGGTACTAGACTATTGACCGTTTGAGAGAGTATCTTAATCGTTAGACGAACGCTTGAGTGAACAATTATTAGAAAGAAAGAGTGTGGAAGCTATGTGTTGGCAGGGAAATGTGTTGGATCTAGGTTGGAAAAGTAATTACCATGAGGCTTAACATAGATGAACAATAATAAAGGATATTGACAGTATATGCCTGAAGAAAAGAGTTGAAGCAATTTATGAGGGAATTGGCTATTCTATGCGTATGTTACATGTTACAGTCCCTGTATGTCAGTCAGTTGTTGATGAGATTGATCTAGTAGTATAAAGTTATTTAATACTGATCCCCTTGATCTTACCTATCAAACAGGATATATGTAAAACTAGATTATTTATATATATACCGGTATATCCTACAAGCCGACACAATTTTCAAGTACAGCTTCTGAAAAATCAATTTCTTAAATTAAGTGACGTTATCGAGAACAAGTAATCGTATTCTAAAGGGTAGTGTGTAACAGAGCTTAAAGTGTTCGAATATATAAATTAATAAGTATATTTAACGATTGAAAACATTATAAACTGATTAACAGGCTATTCTGACTTACGATGACAGACTTTCTGACTAGACTCCAGCCACACCATATACAATAAAACATAGGCTAACTGGTGATTAAAGAACCCATAGTTCAAATCAATCAATCATAACAGAATTTATTTTAAGGTCATGTGAAGCTTCCATTACTTTCTATTGATTTCTTGCATCTATCTCCTTTTTATACGCCAACATTGAGACAAAGAAGCCTAATGTTTTGTAGCAATTTCTGATAGTTACTACCAGAGTTATGTCCTTTGATCACTTTGAAAAATCTTGTGAACACTTCAGAGGCTAAAGTTAATGTAAATTGCTGAAGGTCTTGGGACAAACAAATTCAAATGTTTTCTGATAATTACTTCATAGGTTATTACTCATATTCAGATTTTCATGTGTTGTAAATGTTCTCATTACTGACAAAAGAAAAAAATATGCAACAAAAGTTGTTGACTGCCTCAGAAATATTAGATTTGTATGATGATTTCATAGAAATACCCTTGCAGGATAGTGAATCTGTAAGTGGTTTAAAGGTCTTGAGCAAGGCATTTCCAAAATATAGATACAACACTCATGCTAAATGCTTGCGTGTCGTATCAATATATCTTTCATTCTCAACCTATAAACAACACTTAGGAAGTGTATCTGATAAAGCTTTGTCAATGATTAGAATTTTAGTCTACAAAAAAATATGTTTTATTTCAGTTCTACTTACAAGATACTAAAAGTAGTAATGGAACTTTTGTTAATAACCAGAGATTATGTAAAGGTGGAGAGGAAAGTCCTCCCAGGGATATTTTCTCTGGAGATCTTATCCAGTTTGGAGTGGATGTTATGGAAAACAACCGTAGAGGAGACAAAAGTAAGGTTTATTAGATGAATAATAAGTAGCTTACAAAATCTTTTAGGAAGCTGGATAAACTGCTGTGAACATTTTTTAAGTACCCAGTATTTCATAATGTTACAATAGATTTTAATTGAGTGCAGAATTTTAAGTTATAATGTCATTTGGTATTAGTAATAGTATAAATACATACGTATGTAAATCAAGGTATGTAGGTTCACTCCAAACTGTCCTAGATCATGATAATAATCGTGAATAGTATGCCGAGGCACATAAAGTGTCATACATAATTTATAAAAATTATATTTTTGTTAAAGATGGGGGCAAGTGCATTCACAACATTTCAGTGTATTATATTAAGATGTATGTTTTTGTTACAGTTACTCATGGATGTATAATATCAACTATAACATTATACCACCCTGATGGACGAGAAGCTAAACCAACGTAAGTACATTATTATTACAGAAACATTTGACTCATCTAACATTATAGTCCAAGCAAAATATATGTACCTCTTCTCGTCATTTGTAGTGAGATGTATTTTAAACACTAGTCTTGATTCATATAACTGGATGATAGGTTCCCTTCTAAACAAATATCAAAAACCAGTAGTCTATGTTCTAACTAAGATAGCCACACTGGTTCAGTGAATATTACGGTACTCTAGCTTGTTATGTATTTTTTGGTATAGGGAGATTGTATTGCTTGTACATGAAAATAAATTGTAGCCCCAATTGCCCCCAAATGGATATTTTGTGGATTCTGATTGGCTGAACAGTAGTTTCAAATTAATTTAATCTTTTAAATTTCATGTGGCAACTTTGCAAATGAATGTTTTCTTTTTCTTGGTGAAAAAATGTTTTCACAGTGGCAAAAAATGCTACAATTCTAAACTGTATTCCAGCAAATCTCCATGAATTCTTGCTTTTATACAAAACCAAGTGCAAGATTATTGAATGTTTTTGTAAGATAAGAAGTAGATTATATTTTAATGCTGGTCTGGCAATGGTTGCTATGGCTATTCTGTCATTATCAGACTGGTCAAATTTCAAGTTCTTCATAAACAGATAACAATTCAAAAACTCCCACTGTCAGTAAATTAACCAATGGTGACATTACTAGATTTATGCAGACCTTATTATAGAATTGGGGGGTGGGGTTGGCCTAGTGGTCTAGAGTGCCAAGCTTCGACCTCTAGCTGGCCAGTCACCTCTGGCATGAAGCTGTGGTATCGATCCCTGGAGTGAGCGTATGTGGCATGGAAATAGGGGTGCCTTCTCAACCTCGTGGGTTTCCTCTGGGCACTCCGGTTTCCTCCCACTGCACTAAAGACCCCTCTGCGCAAGCGAATTATTGAAATAAAATTAAAACCATATGTTAGTCCCAAAATGACCTAGTTTGTGTCGAGTGGACGTTAAACTTCATTTCTCCATCCCACTTTATTATAGAATTGTAAAAAATATATTCTAAATTATATTCGAAAATAAATGTCTGAACTCCCATTTGCTGTATTAGATAAGATAAGTTTACATCGTTATCATACATTAGGAAAATAATACCATAATTATTTGGTAAAAGATAATATAGATCTATATGTATATACTGTTTCTGAGTAGGGCACCAAGTTGACCCAGAGCTTTGAGTAGCACATGGAAATTTTGCTGTGGACTACTTGTCTGATCTATGTCCGTTAAAAGTTAGATCCCATATTCAGACATTTCAGATTTCTCTTGGCTTTCCTCCCTCTGTCCTTTGTCAATATGATTTAAATACAGATCTACATTTTGTTATGTTTTTTATAATTTCGATTGTCTACTACACTAATGAAGATCTGACCGGTTGTACTGGAAAGGCTTGTTTGGGGTCGTACGAGCAGATTTTGACCCTATGGCGTTGGACATTGATTAATCAATCAGTGTTGACGTTTCTAGTGGTTTAACCACAGTTCTGTGTATCGCTTTAACAGACTGTTTCATTGGCTTACCCTCACTTCAACCAGAACCCAGGTAATATAACCACATTTCCAGATCCTAGTGTAGTAAAGACAAGTAAAATGAAATTTTAAGCGATAGAAAACAAGATAGGATCTGTGTTTTAATCAGATTAACCCTACGTGTACGTGCAAGTCAATTAATTGAAATAAAATATGGGGTGTTAGTTGAGATGATTGGATGAAACCCATTTTTTTTTTTTGTATATGAGCAGACACACAAGGCAGTGTACAAAATGACCTGAATCTAACCGCTAATAATATAATATTAATATATTATGATAGAATAATTGCTTATTAGTGTAACAACAGTCTATTTGCTTGTATGTCATATCTATTTTATACTTATCTAGTATACTGTATAAATTGCAATGTAATTGGCAACTTCAGATGTATTGAGGAATTGAAATGTCTGATGATAATCAATGTATTGTTATGGAAAGTTTTTGGTTATTACGGAAGGATTTGTTGTATTCTAAAACCTAGAAGTGTTGTTTGTTGTCTTGTACAAAGACCTTGTATCTGTACAGGATGTTTTTCTTTAACAACTAGAGTTGGTGTCAAGCTGAACTTAAATATTTTGTATTTGTGACAAAAAACCTGTAAAATATGCATAAAATGTAACTTTGTCAAACTCTCTAAGGTTCAGAATGAAAGAATTTGTAACCATTCT
The DNA here is from genome assembly GCA_948474765.1 of Patella depressa. Lineage (NCBI taxonomy): Eukaryota > Metazoa > Mollusca > Gastropoda > Patellidae > Patella > Patella depressa. Next base: position 34,860,388 of record OX419721.1, read on the forward strand.
GAATTGTCTAGAAATATGACATCTTTGATTTTTTTGGACAATTGGTTAAAAGCATTATCAAAGAAGAGTTGCCTGTCATACAGATTGTTACTGAGATATTTGAATTTATTCAGAGTTTATTTCACTGAGAACAATGGAATGAACTTATGGAATACTGTAGGAATAGTGATATTAATTGCATCTATATATTTAGAATGCATGGAGTTACCACATGTAAAATCAACTACATTGTACCTATGCATATTGGATATAGAATGGAATGCTTAAATTGTGTTGGAACTGAGAATTTTGGAAGTGATTAAAACCATTAATTAATTTTTAAAGCAAAGAATCTTAGAAATGGGTTGCCTGTTTTCTAAACCTTGTCTTGAGTGGCCATATAGAAGGTAATGTTCTGTTTTCATTTCCTAGAAAACTACCACTTATTTTTGTAAGGTGTCAACCATTGATTTGGGTAAAAAGAAATTGATTTAACAAACTTTGATGTGTTGATTCATTTTTGACATTACAAAAAATATGTCAAAAGATTGAGCCAAGGTGGATGTCACTGATTTTGATTCATACCATAGCAGCTTAAAGGTGCATTAGGTAAGATTTAGATTAGGGACTGGCCATTCTTGATATACATGTAATAGTAATAGTATTAACAGTTGAAAAATGGATAATAGACATTGAATATATTGAAAGTTTTGACAAGATGTAGCATAGAGTTGTTATTATCATAGTATAATACATTTTTTTTATTCGTACACTAAGTACAATCAATATGGGAAAAAAATAAAAAAAAGAAATAAAGAAATAAATAAATACATATAAATATATACAAGTTCTTAATTAACACAGAGTTATTTCATTTAAGTTTATGTATTCAGATGGTGAACAATCTCTTAATGGTACTTGACAAGCAAGAATAAGTAGTTTCCTATTTAAATTATGTGGTTGTTCAAATGCATTTAAATCTTGGCCATCCAATGGTCTAGAGAGTTAATTATAGGCTTGTCGTGTGAATAAATTTCTGAATACCGGTAATTCCGTCAAAATAAAGATTTATTGCAATTTGCAGATTTATCTCTACACAATGCATCGTTAGTCAAAAAAAGAAATTAACAATTTAAAGAGATCAAATAAACACAATTCAACATATTACTTTTATCTAAGTCAAAATCTGAAAAATAAGAAGCAAATTTGTTTATTTTCATAAACTAGCGTGAACATGTACAATTAAAAAGTGTACAGTTCATCGATAAGCAGTAATAAGTACCGTATCAGGTTAACGCCTTTTGTTAATATCACTTTTTTTTCTTTTTTTCTTTTTGTATAAAAGAACTTTTAAAGACCTCATTGTCTGTTGAAGTTTGCCTATAGGCAGGGCAAATAAATATCTTTATTGCTTTGAAACAGATTGAAGTTTTAACACCTAGTTTTGATTCTATGGAACAATACCCAATTGTTATTCCTCTTAATCTTATACAATATAGTCACTGGTTAGGGCTCACTTTGTTAAACTCTCTCTCAGTTGTCTACAGTGTACATGTTGTGTGTCATTCAAGGTAAGACAAAACAGACATCTGAGACCAAACTCTTAGATATGCATTATGTAAGAGCCAAATCTGTCTGTTGTGGGTCTTTTTTTGGCATCATGTTATATGAATAATTGAGTAAACAATTATTCACATGATGATCCCATAATCAAGTCGCAAGATATTCAGACAATTGTGATTTTGAACAGATTGAAACATGATCACCGTTTTGTGAGACAAGACCCAGAGCTCTCATTTCATATCTTGTACAAAATCCATGACATTTATGTAAAGTTACTTATATTATAAGAGCTTTCTAGTGAACATATTTTGTGAAACAATACCCAGCACTGAGTACATATCCCTTCAATTAAGGAATTAACATTTCTAATATGCATTCATTCATATTAGAGGGATTAAGAGTGTTTTCAATAATAGGCACATTAGTTTTTGTGAAAGGTCCATATTTGTAACTTGGTGTCAGGATAGCTTAGTTAATTTTGATCAGATTGGTGTATATATATGTAACCACTGGCTAAAAGTACATAAAATTTTGTTTGGCCATTGTGTGTTCTCTTCCTGATAAAATTGCAGTCTAATGATTAGCAAAATACTTGATAGATAATCAAATATTGTACAATTGTTGTTTTAAATCCTACCTTATTAACAGGTTAGGTTTTTGTTGTACAGAGTCCTTATTAAACTATAAAACCTGTACAAAAATGTATTCAACAGTCAAGTCAATATTAACAAAAGGATGTTGAATTGCAACATATATTATACTTTTACCTACATGTACATGTATCATGTGGGATGAATATATTAAACTATTTGATCAGTGTGTCATACCCAAAACTATTTCCTACTGATACAAAATACTGGATTAAACACTGCAGATAAATAATCAAGGTGTTAAGCTTAAGAATTTTCAAATTTAGAGTTTTAAGACAAGTTGGGTTGAAATTTGTTGATTCTTGGTTTAAGTGTTGGACTTTCATGATAAGGTAACAATTATGAATAATTCCCCAAAACATATCTTTTGATTTTAATGTTTGATTTATTATTATTACTGTAGGTGCAATTTCCATTCAAAATATCCAGTGAAAGTCTGACATTTCATTTTTCTTGAAAAAACCCTAACAAGTTTCTCTTAGTTTAGAACGACCAAAGTATTTTGTAGTTAGCAGTATGTTAACTAATTGCAATTATTTCAGTTCATTACGAATATGAGCGGTACCTTTTTCTTTCACTACACCTACAGATCCTTACCACCATTAAGATAATAGATCATGATTGGAGATTGGACAAGACTGGAAAGTATTAATCTACACGTGTATCCATGGTACAGTTATTTACCCACGCCATAATCATACTTACACAAACTAAATACTTTGTCACAAATGTTGATTTTCAACATATTTTAGGTGTTTACCCTCTTTGTCGTTTTATACAACATTCCACAGGCGATAGCAAGTCACATTTTTACAGGAGTGATTAGCTTGCATGCTAATTAAGAGATCAGCTGCTTGTCTTCAGCTTACAACTCTCTGCTGAAAATGTGAATTGTGATGGTTCATGGATGGAATGTGTTAAAAAGATAATCATTCGTGGCTTCACCAGAGCAAGTTTTGGGGGAATTTATTTTTTGTACAGTGTATGTAAGCTTGTGTACCCATGTCTAAGACATGATTATTTTCCTGACATGTTGGAACATTATTACCACCTGTCTTAAAGAAAGGGTAGGCCATACATATCTACCATATCTATCTATATCATTATCAGTAGTGAAATACCCCTAATGTCATATAGATATTATATAAATGCACATGTACATATTTAACTGAAGTTTACAGGTATATGAAAACAGTAACAAAATGATTGATAGGTTATCTTCCTTAAGGCACATTTTAAAAGAATATGAGCTTAAAGTTATAAAACATGATGTCCTGAAAAACTGGTTATTATTAATGACAAATATAGACTTACATGTATAAACTTATTCTATATTTCTATGTAAGATGTGGTGCAAATTAACGTGTAGAATTCAGATTTAATATTTTGAAAAATATACATGTACAAGGTTTGTAAGATTAAGAAGTCTGTTGCACCTGTGTTATGAATGACCTATAGTGTTGTGTATATGGTAGGTAATTGGTATCTAATGTTAGATATAAACATGAAAGAAAAACATCTGTTCGTTTATTTTTGTGGAGATGGCATGACCTGATCTTTTACATACAGTACTTACTGACTTGTGTTGTTGTATATAATTAATTTAAATCAGTTGGTTGTTTCAGACATTTGATATTGGATTTGTTGTCTGTCCAAAATATTTATTGCATAATTTGCATTATCAAGGACATCCCCATTTGTTTAATTTGTGAAATGACCAAGAGAAAGGGAAGTGTTAGGATTAGGAGTGTTTTCTGCATACCCTAGCAACAATACATATATCTAAATGTTGACATTAAAATATACATGTATATAATATAAATAAGCAAATGATGAAGGTAACCATGATTACACGATCTCAGTGCATAAAAAATATTAAATTTAAAAAGTTTGAATTGTTTTACACCGAAGAAAAACTTCATAACCTACATGTAACATACAGTAAACCTGTTTTCAAATATCTGTATTTATATCTGTAAGCTATTGATAAGATATAATATTTGTATTTTGGTACAGATAGTACTTTGTAGTTTACATGACTACCAGTAGTGTTTTACACTGGTACGGAACTACCAGCCATTAACATAATACTAGGGTATGTTTAGAAAGGAAGTAAACTGCCAGTACTGTATATTTAATATAAAGTAAAGCAAGTCCAGGACATTAACGTTGAAACCAAAGGAAATGTATCTCATTTTAATCCGCAAGCTTCAAGTGTACAATCTGTCAACATTTTGATGAAGGTAAAATACATGTCCGTGTGAGTTGTAATAATTATGTAATATGGTGACTTTGAATAACATAACACGAGTGTTAACTTAAATTGAACATTACATGTACTTGTATTGGCTATGTTAGTTGTCAAAAGGTTTAGTTGAATCTTATGAAATAATTTTATTTACAGTGTAGTCGATCCAAATTTTAGTAAAGATTGATTAACAGTAACATTAATATTTAATATAAAGAATCTCTACATTAGGATATTTTCTGTTTGGTATTTTTTAGTTTAATTTACTTTGATAAATATCTGTGATAAGCGATAGCTTACATTGATGGAAAGCCACTGATCTTCATCTAATATCTAACTTTCACAGCTTAATCCATGGTTAATTATTGATTACATGTAATTTATAATTGATTACATGTAAATTATAGTACCGTCTAGTTTATATCTACTGCAAAAAACATGTATGCCAAATGTTGGGAATTATTCAAATCATCATATCTTTGTAAATGTAAAATGGAATTGCACTATTTTGGACTGATAAGTGGACAACTATTGTTCATAGACTGCTAAACTCAAATTTTGTCATTGAGTTTATGTAACACAAATCAGTGGTACTGTAGATGTGAAATATGATGTATATGTTTATCCACAGGACACTTTTATTAATTCAAGTGAAGCGAAGCATTTCTAAGTTCAAATTATGGATGTATGTTTACACTCCAGCAGGTGCCCCAAAACTAAAATACTTTGGCTTTTACAAGCTCATAGTATAGTCATAACCAGCATTCAAAGGATGTCTGAATCACATTGTAGACAGGGACAAATTTCTTTACTATAGGTAGTCGACAAGGATAACACCTGACACTAACATTCTTCTCCCCAGTACATGGTGACCACTTTGATCTCTTGTCTAGTGTACCAATAATTGAAACATACCACTGTCTAGTTGTTTTTCCATCACCTAAGTTTACACTGGTCAGTTTAAATAGTTAATAGTTGACATGGGTCACCTCTGCAAATAAATATTATATTGTTCTCAAGACTTTGGAAGGGAAGTTTTGTGCATGCAGTATGAGTATTTCTACATGTAGTAAATGAAAGGTATAGTTTGAAGTTGCAGAAATATGAGGATGAGTTTTAAAATGAAGAGGTTAGTCAATATTATTATCTAAATTAAAGGTTGAACTGTGGTAAATTGCCAATGTCTGCTCAAATAGGACAACTTTGACCCAAAAGTTACCACAGGACAACTTTGACCCAAAAGTTATCACAGGACAGATTTATTCACTTGAAGTTTTTTTTTTTTGTGACATTGATGACAACAACCTAGAATAAATAAATAAACACTCAAATAAATGAATTAAATATAACAATTATCAGCGTCCCAGATTTAACGTAATTCAAGATGCATGTATTTATGCACATTATTAATTTTATACAATAGAGCACATCAAAGTGTTCAAATTCAAATGGTTTTTCAACAACAGTCATACTAATTTGTTAGTATTTGTTATTTGATGTCATTTAGAGCTAATAGAATTTGCTCTTCTATTGTTGTCTCCTTTGAAATATTTATAATGTTTATTCAATGGAATGAACTGGTATTCAGATATAAACTACATATAAGAGACAAACAAAACTATTGATTTGGCTAATTTGTTGTTACTTGAAGTCTAGAAAACAGTACATAAATTGATCTTTCAGTTGAATTAAAATGCATTTGAACAATGACTTAGAATATTCTAACAGTAAAATCAGTATTGGCTATGGTTGTGATGTTTGTGTAAGAACATATAACCTGGTCTACTAAATAATTATTCAGAACCATAATGTAGATGTACATGTACGTTGACCTATCAATTTGCACAGGTATTAACAACAGGAAGTAGGATGACAACTAAAATTGTTTTGGCTTCTGACGGTTTACTGACCAGACTTTTCTTTTTTCAAATATTGAACGGGTGGATTTTTAAGGTCAAAAAATAGTTTAAGAATCCTCCATTTGTTTTTATTTCTATTAATTCATAGAGCTGTTGGTTTATTGTTTATGTTGAGTGATTTATGCAGTCAGACTTGGTGTCTTGAACTGAACTCAAGCTCTTATTATTTAATAATAATGTATTCGTCAATCTGCCCTCGAATCCGTTTACTTGTTTTGGTTATTTAATAGAAGTGATGTGTTCATGTGTTTGTCTTCCTTTTTTGCTGGTTTTGTAAAGGCTCTGCACTCACTATTAGTACAATACAGATTGGAATACCAGTCTGTGTAAGAGGGTGATATTTAAGTATTCCGTTTAAAGTCTGACATGTTATAGTGACATTACATGTACACTCACAATATGCTTGTAGTAAAAGTTGTATGACTTCACTTCCTGTTTAATATTTGTTTTGAACCGTTTGACGATGCATAAATCTGGTGTAATCGTAGGAAGTTCTATTTGTTCAAAATAAAATTGGCCATTGCCAGGGAAAAAACAAGTTCTCTAGTACATTATTAAACTGAAAATGAAATTATATGTTAACTCAGTTAGGATAGGATAAGTTCCACTTGAAAAATAGTATGATGTGGCAGTATACAATACCACACCTCAACAACAAAAATGCATGATATAAATACACAAATCCTGGCTGCATATATGTATTGAAAGTTAAATTTCTTTATAATTTGTATTTTTCAGTCCATTCCTGAATGCCCCTAACCCACCTGGTATCACCATACAGTCTCAAGATTTATATCAATTGGCTCAATATTTACAGGTAAAATAGTATTTTATCCTGCAATCATTCTAATCTTACAAATATCTGTTTTGAATTCATTAATTTTTTTCATAGTGAAATTGTAGAGAAAATGATATCTATAAGAAAATAAAATCTCAACCTTTTGTAAAGATTAATGAATTCTGGTGAAGTATTTAAGTTATGTACTATGTTTTTTTTAGGAAGCCTTACACAGAGAGAAAATGTTAGAACAGAAATTAGTAACATTACAGCAGTTGGTTCAGAATACACAGGAAGCATCAGAGAGTGGTTGGCAGGTAGGTAATATTTTAATTGGATGGAACTGTCGCAATGCTTTGATGCAGGGGATAAAATGCTTCAGAAAACCATAAATGTTAAATGTCCTATGAAATTCTCCAAACGTCCGACCAGGAAAATGCCAAATCGGACATCAAGATATGGTGAATAATAATTAATAACAAGGGTAATAACAAAATGTATGTACAATATCATAATGTGGGCCATAAATGACAAACAAGGATGATATTGTAAGCATATTTGACAAACAAGGACGATATCATAATTTATGACATATTGACAAACAAGGACAACATAAAAAAATAAGACATTACATGTATATAAATTAATAAATCAGTAGACATATTGTTTATTTAGAATAAGATGTTTTTAATTTGATCATTATTATACTTACAGGCTTTAATAGATGAAGATAAATTACTGTCACGTTTAGAAGTTTTAGAAAATCAATTACATATATATTCAAAGGTAAGTATATCTAGTGTTTTATATCTAAAATTTATTTCATTTATTGGATACATATATATGATGATTTTTCTATGATATTTAAGAGAATGCACTATCCCATATAATCACAGTTTACTCCCAGCTTCTTTTAATCAGAAATTATTGAAATAGGGCATTGATTGTGTATTCATGGTTGCCTTGACAAATAACAGATGATCCATTCTCCTATCTGAGTCACAGTCACAAATATTGAAGATATGAATTGGTATACCAATTAAGTAATTGCAACAGAAAATACACTGGTAGGATACAAATCTGCAATGCATGTAAAAGAATTACTGCATAAGTTTAGGATTCATCACTCAAAATGAAATAAAAAATCAAACAGGACTATGAACAATAAAAAAAGCCTAATATTTAGTACTCTTATTTAATTGTCAGAATAATTCTTATTATAAATTGTTACAGAACCATAGTGAAGATACATTACGTCAAGAATGTGTTACGCTACAAGAAGAAAAATTACAGTATGAAACAACTGCTAAGGTATTTCTTGCCTATCTTCCAACAGATTTGAAGCTAAAGAAATAAGATGGTCATGAAATAGTTTATTTTTTGTACTTACATGTTACATGTTGAACTTTCTCCTTTGTATGCAAGTGGCCTGAATAAACCAGCATTTTATCACTGGCATAAATTTATATGATTTTCCTCCAAGCGACTTAAAGATTATTTCACACTTGGTGTAAGTGCAACCTGAATTTTGTTCAAAATTTTAGTTTTCATTGTTCATCCAAGATAAATTGAATATCTCCAGGATAAACTTATATTGAATTACATGTATCTTGTATATTGGAGAGGAAGTCACATATCACTTCACTCAAATTATTTTCCAAATAAAATACATACAAGTAATGTTTTTTCATTACTTCTAGATTATTATAAGTATCTATATGTTTAAATTTTAGGAATCATTAAGAAGAGTTCTACAAGAAAAACTTGAGGCTGTAACTAAATTGTCTGAGCTGGAGGTAATTAAGAGATAACTTTCCTACTAGATAATATGAGATTAGATTTTGCAATAATCTTAAGATAGATAAATGGTTCCAGTATAGATCTCAAAAATACAATGATATATGAATAATGGATATCTGATTTTAATTCCTAAATGTCATTGTGATATAAATGTAATATCAAAGTTGAAATACAAAAAGTTCAAGAAAATAATCTTATGAATGGACAGTGCATTATTAAATACATTATGTTTATTACAGAGGTCACTGAGTAGTTCTGAAGATGAGTGTGGTCATCTTAAAGAGATGTGCGAACATGCTCAACATGAATTGCAGTTACTAGCGGAGAAATACCAGGATAAATTAAAAACAGAGAAAGAATTAAAAGATGAACTTCAGGTATGGTCTTATTTTTTGATACATTTATTTAAAGCAGCATTTTCTATTTTTCCGAAATTTGACAAAACAGTTAGCTAAGCTATTGCTGAGATTTAGACATTTCAAATTATTAGTCATACAGTGGTTTTCAAGGAGGCTAGCTTACGATCATGAAAAATGCAATTACTCTTTAATAATGCCATTCATGAAACAGCATACTCTATTAAGAGGATCCCACTGCTAAAGACCCCTATGTGCAAGCGAATTATTGAAATAAAATTAGACCATATGTTAGTCCTGAAATGACCTAGTTTGTGTCGAGTGTACCATTAAACCCCATTTCTCTCTCTCTCTCTCTCTCTCTCTCTCTCTCTCTCTCTCTCTCGCACTCCAATAAGAGGGTTAGCACATGAATTCTCCATAATTATTTAAATGTAAACGTAAACCTATTTTGGGTGTAATAATGCCTGTTTAAGTTACTGCTGATTGTTCATATTTATCTTAATTAGTAAACCACTTTGCTTTACCCAAGTAAATGTTTGGGGTATGTCATGCTATTCTTTCTAAGAAGATTAAATGATTTGAATTAGATATTGATATTGTTTCGTCATGTGTTAAATTTCAGGAAGCAGAGCAGAAACACTCAGAGGAAATGGATCGTGTTGAACAAGAGAAACAGGAATTATCAGAAAAAATAGAACAAATGACACAACAGGAACAGTCTCTTTCAGCTCAGGTTTACTGTTACTTATATTCTATTTACATTATTTATTACTGGCATAAACAATTTCTACAAACGTCGTATATTATATTCTGTTTAGATTATTTTCTATCATTTAATGCCGTCATTACAAACAATTTGTGCTCCCATTGTTTTTGTCTGGCAACGTTTGTTTTCAGATAATTGAATAGTTCAATTCTTATTTTTCAAGAATTAAAACTGATTTTATCTAGAATAACCCCTCTAAATGGTGTACTGGTGTGGTTTCGAATCCCCGATTGTACGTGGCAAGGAGAAGGGTCACCTGTTCAACCTCGTGGGTTTTCTCCGGGTACTCCGGTTTCCTCCCACTGCTAAAGACCCCCTGCCCGCAAGCGAATTATCGAAATAAAAAATTAAAAACCATATGTTAGTCCCAAAATGACCTAGTTTGTGTCGAGTGGACGTTAAACCCCATTTCTCTCTCTCTCTGTAAATGGTGTTTATGTATTAATTTTAGATTGAATCCCTACGAGCAGATAATGATTTCTCTAAAGAACAATTAGCTGCAATGAAAGGTAAGTTGATCAGATGATATTTATCACCTACTTCTATAATTAATTGTGATATTCTTGCACAAATTTTGTATCAACTTTAATGTAATAAATTTAATATCATGTGTTTCTACTTTTTACTTCTTTCAGCTAAATTAGAATCAATTAAAGAACTCAATGATGATGATAAAATCTCGTTAAATGATTCAGAAGGTAATTTTATATCATGATCAATCTACAACTTGTGTCCTACAAATGGGTGGTCATGGTGGCTATGTGGGTAAGACGCTTTGGCCGAGAAAGTTTATCCTGATTTTCCAACGTGGTTCCCTCTTGCCAGTGATGCAGGACTGCTGTCTAGTCATTTGGATGGGACAAAAAACCAAGGTCCAGTGTACACATTGGTGTACACGTAAAAGATCCCTTGACAGTTGGAATTTGATATAGAGTAGACCGTAGTGCTGCTATATTGGCAAAATTTCCCTCATAGCACACTGTATGGCATATACCTGTCTTCATGTGCAGTTCGGAGCAGAACAGTAGGATGTTAAACCCTGTTTCATTTTCATTTCATTTCATTTCTTACAAATGACAGACAAAGTGCATAAGTGGTTGAATGGTTTGACACGTGCACGCAAGATGCCAAGGTCTTTTGTTGAGTCAAGTGGTGTGGTTTCGATTCTCTGCTTGTACATGACAAGGAGTAGGGTCACCTGTCCAACCTAGTGGGGTTTCTCGGCATCCTCCGATTTCCTCCCTCTGCACTCTCTGTTTTCGCATACATAGTTAAGATTTATTTAGTTTGGTATGCAATATGCTTAAAACCTGAGGTTATAAAAAAAAAGTTGACTCAAATTATCAGTAACTGTATGCAAGTCATCATTAAATAGTACACCTTTTCATAAATAGTTAATGAGTTTTCAAAAACTCCAATTCCCTGTTAGTTCCAAAAACAAATAAGTTTAATGAAGTATTGATTTTCCGTGTGTAATTGTATCTTATTTGAAATGTTAATATGTTTCAGTTTCAAATCCTGATATTATACCTTTAACATTAAGTCCTAAAGAAATAGAACCTGTGTCATTAGAAGGTAATTTTTTATGTTTTATAGAATTTGGTAGCACATCAAAATATCTCTTTATTTAACTTTGAGTTAGATATTTGATAACTTGGGGTTTTAGATGTTTTCGATTTGAAGAAAAGGTCAATCCATGAAGAAATTGCTTTAAAATTAGATGTTATTTTAAGGGATTTAGAATAGAACAGCTTTGGGGTTGTTTTGTATTGAATTCACAAATAGGATGTCCACTGTTGGATTTTTGCTGTGAACCTGTTTTTATTATGCCTGTTAATATGACAAGGGGTGCAATGTGCATTTATTCATTCAGGACAAACTTTAACGATATTTATACACAAAATTGACAGTGTATAAATGTCAATTCAGGAAATTTGAGCATCAAAGAAAGCAAATGATACAGAGATGATCAAGATAAAAAAAAATGACAGTTTTATATTGCTGTGCATATTAAAATGGAACAAATAATCCGCTTTATGGAAAAGATATTATTTATTTTGTAGAAAAATTAAAAGAAACGCAACAACAAATAGAAAAGTATAAAGGTACGTAACAAAAGTCTGTATTTACATAAAGAGAATTACTTATGGTCAAGTTAATGATGTAAAGTATCAAGCATATCCTATTCCTGAAGCAATGGTTATGAGCATTATCAGCTCATAAGTTATTGCAACACTTACTGTGGTAATTTCGTGTTATCTTTCCCTGGGTCTGGTTTCTAGGAATGTGACCCATGTATACACTGCATATGTTGTTACGGATTAATAGTCACCTAAATTTTGCTGCGAATACTGCTCAAATTAAGATGAACTATACACAGCATCATTGATAACTAGGAACTTGATATCATTGGTTATGAGTTACAATCAAATGACAGTTTAAATTAGTTTTGTTTATTATGTGTATAATGAATAAATTTATCCATCTCTGAAATTGAAGAAAAGTATTGATTTTGATGTACAAAAAATGCCGTGGAGGCGTAGCAGTTTCATTCTGCCACAGCATTTTTCTTTTTTTTTGGGCCGTAGTAGAAAACTCTTAATTTCGAGGACTGTATACATTTATGAATATATTTAAAAATTGCATATTAGGTTCAGTAGAAAAATTAGTTTTCGGTGCAAGAAAAAGAAGCAACTTGTCTCTTCATTTAAAATCAATTTTTGTTGTTTTAATAATGAAATATATAAATTTAAGAGATTACAGTTTTACATAACTAGACTGTAATTTATTATATTAACAATAATGATATTATGTTACAGCTCAAATTACCGAATCAGATGTGAAATTAAATGAAAGCAGTGACAAAATAGAACAGTTACAAAGTAAGTACATGTGGACTATTCCAGAACAAGATAATCATCACAGGAGATATGATTAATTACAAAGAGAGATCTGGTTCTGTTTGTTCCAACTTTAGAATATTAAATGTTTAATTTTTAGGTCTAAAAACTAACTTCGATCACTTATATTTTTAAAGAGGTTATTTTGCTTTTCTCTTTACAATGAACATTTTAGTGATGTATTTTGCTTTTTATAGGAGAGCTAGAACAGGCCCAAATAGATTCAAAGCAATATATAACTAAAATAGCCACTCTAGAAGGTAAGTTCAGATTTATTTATAATAATCCATTTATCACTGATGATGAATAATTTGTGAAAAGGGCTTGCTGTATGTTATATTTTTATACGCCCACATTGAAATGTGGTCGTATATTGTCGTCGCCCCCGTCCGTCCGTCCGTCCGTCCGTCCGTCCGTCCGTCCGTCCGTCCGTCCGTCCGTCGGTCCGTCGGTCCGGCGTCCACAATTGCTTGTGGACGCTCTACAGGCTAAAGTTAATATCCGATTGACTTTAAATTTATACACAGTGTTTAAGGTCATGAGACGAAGAAGCCTATTGTTTTTCAGCGTTTTCCGGTAATAACTACCAGAGTTATGGCCCTTGATCACTTCAAAATATCTTGTGGACGCTCTGGAGGCCAAAGTTAATATCCGATTGACTTTAAATTTATACACAGTGTTTAAGGTCATGAGACGAAGAAGCCTATTGTTTTTCAGCGATTTCCGATAATAACTACCAGAGTTATGGCCCTTGATCACTTGAAAATATCTTGTGGACGCTCTAGAGGCCAAAGTTAATATCCAATTGACTTTAAATTTATACACAGTGTTTAAGGTCATGAGACGAAGAAGCTTATTGATTTTCAGCGATTTCCGATAATTAGTGCCAGAGTTATGGCCCTTGATCACTTCAAAAAATCTTGTGGACGCTCTAGAGGCCAAAGTTAATATCCGATTTACTTTAAATTTATACACAGTGTTTAAGGTCATGAGACGAAGAATCCTATTGATTTTCAGCGATTTCCGATAATTAGTGCCAGAGTTATGTCCCTTGATCACTTCAAAAAATCCTGCGGACGCTCTAGGAGGCCAAAGTTAATATCCGATTGACTTTAAATTTATACACAGTGGATGCTCTAGAGGTCAAAGTTAATATCCGATTGACTTCAAATTTATACATAGTGTTTACAGTCATGAGACTAAGTCGTCTATCGATTTTCAGTGATTTTCAATAATTGCTGCAAGAGTTATGGCCCTTGATCACTTCGATAAAATCCTGTGGAAGCTCTAGAGGCCAAAGTTAATATCCGATCGACTTTAAATTAACACACAGTGTTTAGGGTCATGAGACGAAGAAGCCTATTGATTTTCAGAGATTTCAAATAATTATGCCAGAGTTATCTCCCTTGATAAATTCAAAAAATCTTGTTACGCTATAGAGGCTAAACTTATCATCCGATTGACTTTAGATTGATACACAGAATTTAAGGTGTTGAAACAAACAAGTATTTTGATTTTCAATGAATTTTGATAACTGAACAGCTAAATCCATGATATTAAATGTTTCATGTATATACTAATTGTTAGTGTGGGGTAACACTTTATAAAAATCAATCAAATTCTAATGATTTTCTGATAATTACATAATGAGCCGTTACTCTTAATCAGTTTTTAGTGTATTACAAATGTTTCATTAGCAAAAAAAGTAAAAATATGCGACAACCCTTGTTGACTGCCCGGACGATTTAGCTGCTGTGGGCGTATGTTTCGTTGCCTGGCAACCTATCTTTGTACATTTTGTGATTTATTCTTTAAATCAACATTCTATCACTTGATATTCAGACTGTTCGATAGTTTGAATTTAATAATATGAGGCAGCACCCAACAAATTTACGGGGTCACTTTATATAGAAATAGACATATTCTGTCAGAATTCAAACTGTAATTTAATTGAAACTGATGTTTTTTCAAGATAAATTAAATGATCTAAATAGGGCTCATGGTAATCGAGGGGTCTGGTATAGACTCTCGACTAGAATGTCACAGATTATAAACTTCAAGCTCAGCCTTCAATTCTCACAGTGGTACATGCGTTAGGACGACAGGGAAAGAGTGCCTAAACTGAAAGTGATAGGTTAGCCCACAATAAATAAAATAAACAAAAAGATACTGGTAATGTTAAAGCCCCAATAACACTCTTGTTGTAACTGACTAATATGTCCCAATCTTCATTCTGGTCAACAAATCGTATTATTTTAGAATATTCCAATTAAATGATGATATAAATTTCATTTTAACACACCTATTTTAAAAAATTGGAAAAATTCAACCAATTGATTTGAACAGTCTAACGTAAACCTTTTCAAATGTGACTTGGATTTTAAAATATTTTCGAACCCTCTGGACAAGTAAAATAGGTTGTAATGGATAATTTACACAACAGGTAGGACACTTAAACATCTAGTACTTAGAATAAGGGTATTATTTATTTTCTGGAGCTACCAAGCCAGCAAGAATGTTATTGTCCCTTTAATATACTAATAAGTTATTGGACTAATTAAGCAAAATTCAATTTTCAAAAATAAATCACTTTTCAATGATTTTGATTTAAATTTAACATTGATTTGCATCAATAATTGACTGATGTTGACCTTCAATATTTGTTTTTGGAGTGGCCCAAAAAAAAGTTTTAAAAAAGTTTTAAAGCTGCTATTTTTTAAGGAATTCACAGTATACAATGTATACATACACAAATAATATGAATGAGTGAGAGAACTAATAGATGATAATTAAATGTTTAAAATTGACCTGTGTGTTGTATATATGCTCTGAATGTCAGTCCTTGTTTTAAGCATGAATGTCCAGCATTCCTGTTATTGTAGAGCTCATTATTTTGTATTATGTGAAAATTTTATTTAAATCCCATTTCTCATTTCAATGTTCATGCATAATAATAATATGTAAATATTTTATTGTCCATTACCTCATTATTTTCATTATGCACTACAGAACTGAGATTTTAACAGATTGCACAGAACTTTTACTGTGTAGACAGCCCTCTGCCAGTTTGTTGAGCAGTTGATTGCTGTTAATACTCTTACATTTTTTTTACACCCACATTGAGCAATGTTTGATAATAACCTCTTGAGGTATCTAGTGACAAATTTTATCATTCAACATAATTGAAATACGTTATTAAGATGAATGAGATGCAGAAGCCTACAATTTTAAGATATTAAATTAGGAACAGTATTGTGAGTTTGTTTCCATTTATATTTCAGATAAATTTCTAAATTCTTATTTATTTTTGAATTTTCCATTTGTCCATGAGTTAATGCACGTTTCAGAACCCAAATGGTACATGTAGTTTGGGGTGCATTTGTTAGTGTTCGTGATTAATGTAGATAACCTTTAAATAGTGTTTGATACACTACTGTAGTTAAATAGACTAAAGGGTTGGTTTACTAGTTAAATAGACTAAAGCCTACAGCAACAGCACAGGCACTTGAAGGGATTAAAATAAATTAAAATAAAACTTCTTATTCTTATCACTGCTTAATACAAGAAGGTAAGTCAGACGCCATCTTTGTTTTGACTGATTTACCATGAATCGTCTGATATCATCTCACAATACTCACTAGTTCTAACACTTCATGTCATTTTTATTGCTAACAAGACTTTATTTGATTATTATTCACCTTCCGATGTAATTAAATTGGTCATTTAACACTGTTATTGATAACAAATCAAACTTGAACCGCTATCATTTATCGACAATCAACTTCCCGAGACCGGAAGTAATCCGAAAATAGGTCAAAAGAAGTCTGTATCACCCAGTTCCTTTATAAACCTATCATTACTCTATATGTGCATAGGAACTGGGTGATCGAGTCTCGCTCAACAGCGGCCTCGCTTCGTAGGCTTTATCACGTGATAGAACTTGAGAAGCGAGGCCGCTGATGAGCGAGACTCGATCACCCAGTTCCTATGCACATATGGAGTAATGATAGGTTTATAAAGGAACTGGGTGATACAGACTTCTTTTGACCTATTTTCGGATTACTTCCGGTCTTGGGAAGTTGATTGTCGATAAATGATAGCAGTTCAAGTTTGATTTGTTATCAATAACAGTGTTAAATGACCAATTTAATTACATCGGAAGGTGAATAATAATCAAATAAAGTCTTGTTAGCAATAAAAATGACATGAAGTGTTAGAACTAGTGAGTATTGTGAGATGATATCAGACGATTCATGGTAAATCAGTCAAAACAAGATGGCGTCTGACTTACCTTCTTGTATTAAGCAGTGGTAAGAAGTTTTATTTTAATTTAGTTGAATCCCTTCAAGTGCCTGTGAGCAACAGCTGTCATTCTGGTTACGAATATATTGAGTTGCAAGAATGGACAAAGAGTTCAAACATTATTTTGATTCACGCTTACAGATTCACAAGCAGTAATCAACACCATTTGTCACCGCCTAATTTCACTCCTTGTTTGCTGTAGAACTCTGTTTAGTTTCATTACTTTATTATCTCCCTTGTATGCTGTCACCTCCTTGGTTATTAAACATTCATCATTTTTATTACTGAGTGTGTTATTTTCATCTCATTATGCAGAAAAATTTCAACTGTCTGATTTGCATTTGAACCAAATGATGGAAAATGCCTTAGCTGATATGAAACGTAAGTTTGTGCTGCAAAAGCCTAAGTTCTGCTCTGTGATTATTTTAAGATTTTATTTTATTTTGTTTCCTTGGTGTAAATTGTTAAAAGTTTAGGAGATGAGTTCAAAAAGCTTAATTTAAGTGTTAGCAACTTGTCCTGTGTTGTTGTTTTATTGTTTGAAATGAGAAATATTTGAGAAAAATATATGTGTTACTTTTGAAGGTAAAATACATGTATCATTTCATTCAGAATGATCTATCATAGGACGATTCTTTTTACATGATTTTGAGAGAAATTAAGATTTATGTATGTTCCCTGGATATGTTTTACCTTTAAAGAAGCCTTAATACTTTCATAATAAAACAAAATAATTTGACTCCTATTAATGCACACATTTTCAAAACTGATTCTTATTAACCTCATGATAATAATTAACCCCAAACAATGCACTTCTTTTCAGTAATATTAAAGCACTTTCATCATAATATAATGATTAATATTTTTTTTATTATGAAAGAAAGTTTATGCCATTAACAATAGCAATTTTGGTGCTTTATAAGATCACAAGTGACAAGGTCGATTTGAGAATTTATAAAGAAAGCATGTTTATATATTTTGTTTTATATTACAGTGCAATTGAAAGAATCTCGTAAACAGTGTGATAGCAGTAATGAACTCATTTTATCTTTACAAGGTAAACAACTACAAGAATATTTGCGTTAAAAATTCAAGGCAGTTCATTTGCATACCTTTCAAAATCTTAAATGTCGACATGAGCTGGCAAAAAGACTGCACAATTTTAATTGCTATATTTGGCTAAGAAGATAAGAGAGATAAAAGATGGCAGTGTGAAATCAGTAGAAATCAATGTAAACTTGTTATGGTCATAACATAGAATCAATCGATATGAAAATCTTTTGGACCAAACTATTTTTTTGATAAAAGTATTTTTTTTATTGTGTTTTAAACATTATATTTAACTTCTTTCTGGCTTCTGTTTGAAATGGTTGTAAATCTATTTTAGAACAAATTGTAACTCTAGAGAGTGAAATAAGTCTATATAAAATACCTCAACAAGAAGATAAAACTGTAGTTACATTAGTTGGTACCCAATCACCTGTAAATAGTCTTCATTCTTCACCTAATACCTCAATTTCTTCCACAACCTCTGATCTTTCTGAAGATGAAAGCTGGAAAGGTAAGCATGTCTGGTTTATTGCGATGATTTTAAGTATGAGAACCGAATAATACCACAGCACTAATGAGACAATCACATGTTAAATTTGAAACTTGCCTTAAACTTATTGGGAATAAACTATTTTAATTCAATCAATGATGAGAACTAGGCTGTAATTGTTTGAAAAATACATATATTAATATGATTACTGATGGTTGTATTTAATTTTTGTGTTTTATTATATTTATATTTTAGAATTACTAGAAGAGGCAAGACAAGCTCAGAAAAAAGCTGAGATTGAATTACAGAAGAATAGAGGTAACTGTTATATTCTTGTTTATCATTTTATCATCATTCCAGTTACATATATCTTATGGTTTTAATATAGAATAAGTATGTCTTTGATGGTTGGTAAAAAAACAAAGAACTCTCATTTCACATTGGGAGTGTTAGATTACATTGGAACTAAATCTACCAAGTCTTCATATGTACATACTTAACATTCATTTTATGAGTTTCACATATTTTGGGGTTGTTTACAAGGAGTTCGATGAATGCTGGAGATTGAAAGATATCTACATATCCCAGTGCTTTGAATTTTGATTTGTTAAGACAATTGATATTTTTAATATGGTACTTATGACTCAAAATTAGTTACATTTATTGTGTAGTGATGTACCTCTTATGTTGAATTATAAACAATGTAAAGTTTACCCTAAATTTGCATGGTGTGCTGACGTAATTAATAAATAATTGATAAAGTCATATGGCATTGTCATAAACTTTCAAGAACTAAGCAGTGTTACTTACTTTAATGGCTTGAGAGCCATATGGATTAATCACATCACATCATATGTTACAGGTGAATTGACAATGAGTCAATCTCAAGTCAAGAAAACAACTGAAGAAATGAAAGTGTTGCAAACACAATTAACAGAAGCAACCAAAATAGCAGATGAAAAAACAGAGCAAGTGGCTAATTTACAGGGTGAGTTCATATCAGTGTTGCTTTTTCAAAACTTTTATTGTTGGACATTTTTACTGAAAATAAAGGGGCATAACTTCTATCATAAGCAGACCTGTTCAGACCACAATGAAAAATCAGTTGGCAACAATGCATTCAAATTCATATGTAATAAGAATAGGTGCACCTCACTAGTCTTTATATGTAATTACTGTACGATAATTGGGATCAGTTTTAGTGCAAAGTCAATTAATTTTGGAATTTTTATATATTATTCACTGTATCTTGATAGCACAGGACATATTCAGAATATACATGTGAAATAGCATCAATTTTCATAAATATCTAAACAAAGACACAGTAATAAGTAGATTTCTATTTCTACATATATATAAGTCTTTTGGATACAAAACATAGGCAGCCGAGAATTCTTGTATGATAATGATATTTATTCTGCTTTAAAAAAAACATTATCATTGATTACTACTTCATCTTTCAATTTTCCGCTTTCTCTTTTGTTACCGTTCTAGTTGAATTTGGTAGTATCCAGTAAACTCAGTTATCAAGCACACAGCCTAATCAATGTTATTGGCAATGTCAGACATCGGCTTTATTTTAAAGTTTTTTTATCATAAAATTGTAATATTGTGCATTCATTTTTAAAATAGACTAATTTCGACCAGTTGCTTTAAATTAGAAACAAATGTCAATGGTCTGTATTTACTGAAACATGTATTTTTATTGCAATGTCCTTATATATATCGTCATTGGTATTCAGCATGCGACAAATTGCTTGTGGACGCTCTAGAGGCTAAAGTCAATATCTGATTTTTACACAGTGTGTTCAGGGTTAGAGATGAAGAAGCCTTTTGATTTTCAACGATTTCTGATAATCACTGCCAGAGTTTTGTCCTAGGATTACTTTCGAAACTCTTGTGGTCACTCTAATGACGAGTGACTTCAAAATTTATACACAGAGTTATTGGCATTGCCATGAATATCTTTAAACAATCTTTTGGATACTCAAGATTATAAATTTATCTTTTCGAGTGCCTTTGTATTTACACTTCATTAAGAATTACTTTCAAGTTTTTACTCTTCGCCTTTATGAATCCTTTGGACCGACTTGCTGTTAATGTTATTTTCCAAACGATTTGTATAATAAATGTTAGCACTTTGAAGAACTGGAAGCCAAGTTTAAATGCTCCCACCTAGAAAATAATTACAACCCCTGTGTACTGCTTGGACAACTTAGCTGCTGACAACCTATCTTTATTTTATAAATCTTTATTTGAAAAGTCAGTAACTTATCTTTCATTAAGTCATTTACATGTAAATATGTATTTTTATAGAGCTATGTAGAAAAAATATTTTTATAGAGCTATGTAGAGAAAATATTTGTATGTCTATTTGCATGTATAGAAGAGTTACGATTCTTTTGTAGATCAAGTACATAAAGCTGAAGCAGCAACAAAAGAAGTTAAACAACAAATACTTGACTTACGAGGTCAGTTTATTTATGTATCATATTCATACACCATTTATCATAACCATATACCGCACTGTTAAATAAGATTTCACATTTTAATATAATCTACATATAATCAGATTTTTCTTTACAGCTGACATTGGCATTAGAAAATAACTTTAAGCTTTTCCTGTATTCAGACAAAGTTCATTTTATGGCACCAATCAATAATTAAAAGTTATTAAACGCAATAAAATATCTACAAAAAATTAGAATAGTATAGATATAATTTCATGTGGACATATTATGCTGTTGCCCCTGTCGGTCCGAACGTCTGGCCATGGCACAATATGTTTGTGGACACTGTACCGGTCACAAATTTTATCAAATTTTTACGAAACTTGAAATATAGGTTTATCTGCCAAAGATATTGGTTCCTTTCGATACTCTCGCATATGAGATCATAACTGTCTGATTTTACAAAAAATCATGTTTTTAGCTTATGGTTCATCTAGAGGACATAATGATATTAAATTTTCAACAAAAAAAACCCAAACTGCCGGATATGTTTATATACCAAAGATCTGGGTTCCTGTAAATATTCACACACATTGAACCATAACTTCCTGTATTATGGCCCCTGATTGTACGAAAAATCACATCTTTTGAGCTTGTTCTCAGTCCATCTTGTGCATGGCAACCACTTGTTATTCAAATCCTGTATGGGAAAGGTCCCAGATTTGTTTCTAATGTCAGTCAAAGCCGATTAGATTCAGTGTACTTTAGCTCTTTGTTGAGAATTTTATTTTGAGAAATTGTGACCAGCTATAGCTAAATGAGACACATGTTGCAGACCCCTTATCTGAGACACATGTTGCAGACCCCTTATCTGAGACACATGTTGCAGACCCCTTATTTGATATTCAGTATATTTCTCTTCACATTGGACCCTGTTTTTAATTCTTGCAAGTCAATGCATCAAATTTTATGGTGTTGGTGGCGATGGCGTCTTGTTTTGTTTGTTCAGTAAATTCAATGTATGTGTAAGCTATGATTTAAAAATCTTCAGATACATAATGTTATGTATAAGCTTACTTAACAATGTTTTGATTTTTTGACCCATGTCTTATTTTACTACAGCTGGTCACATATTATGGACTTGTTTTTTTTTCTGTACTTTTATTTTTTAAATTTGCATGTTTATCTTGATTACTTATAAGTGATTGTGAAGATTTGATTGAGTAATGATGCAAAGATTATATTTTAATGTGAAGATCTTGCTTAACAACAAATTTCTAATTTACTATACCGTTCCAAAACACATTAGTCTTTCCAAATATATATTTTATCCATAATGTTTGAAAAGCAACTATCTCAGATTGAATCTTACAAAGCTAATCTTCATATTTAATTGTGTTGTTTATTACCAATAAGACAAAGCTTATTCAATGTGCGTGATAATGGCATTTTATTTGAAGAATATTGCCATAACTGTTATCAGTACCTCATTCCCTTATCCCCATGTAAGCTAGTTCATTTTCTGCACGATCTTCAATTAAAGAAACAGATCACATTAAGCCCTCTGTTTATTACCCATATCATTTCCTTTATCGCCAAGTAAACAAGTTCATTTTCTTTGAGATCTTATAAAACTTCAAATTAATATGAATCACATTTAGTTTTTAATATTGAAACATATCAACTTCAGATGGTCTTTGACTATTTGTGGAGCTATGATCAAGGCTGCATTGATCAAATATTAATTAAAGTATGGTAATCTATATCAGATATCATTGTTTTTAATGTGAAGGTTATATGATCTTAGGAAATTTAGCTGGATTACAGGGATATGACATCCTATTATTATTTATTCTTTTTAATCCTAATCTACCTGATCTTATCTCCTTCCCTGCATGGTTTACACCTTGTTTAAACTAACAGATAGCATGCTGGAAGAACAGGAACAATTACGTAAGAATCAGAATATTGCAGATTCATTTAAAAGTAAGTCTGTGGGTCAAAGGTTGTCAATTCAAGTTCAGATAATTAGTAGTATTACTATTTGTAGAAATCATTCTTAGTCATATTTATTTCTTACTTCTTCGAATCTTATTTGCTTTCTTGATTAAGGAAAAAAAAAAAAACCCTAGTTGTGATTATAAAACATTATGATGTAACATCCTGATATGTACAATGTGATTAAGATACAAATCTATATTTTGTTTCGAATTTTATACAAACGATGGCCTACACTAGACAGAGATCTGACCAGTTGTACTGGGAGGTTGCGTCATGGGTCATATGAGCAACTTTTGAACTATGACATCAGACATTGATTAATCATTCAGCGTTGATTTTTCTAAGGGTTTACGCCAAGAACTTGCTTTAAGAGACCGTTTCATTGACTGATTCGCCACATCAGCTAGAACACCTGTTATATAACAACTCTTCCAGATCCTAGTGTTGTGAAGACATGTAAAATGAAATTTTGAATCACAAAAAAAATCGAAACGAAATAGTAACTGTTTTTAATCAGATTGTGTAAAACTGAAGAGAAAAAAATGTTTTAAAAAGTATGTGTTTAAGTTCAAGTCTCGAAATTAGACTTTTTGACCATACATTATACACAGTAAAGTGTAGTTTTACGAACAAGGCAGATTGGGCCGAAAAATTATCAAAATCAGTCAATCCAGAGAATTCATATTTGTATCAAGGTGAAGATGTTATGCAACCTCAGTTGTTTTACCTACCGGTACATTTATTTAATATATCTGTTCAATTTTGTGAATAATTGTCCTTGATAGTGTGTTCTGAAATATTTAAATCCTTGAAATATCCACAAGATATAGGTCATAAGTTTGAGGAATTATCACTTTCTAATTCAACCAAAAAATTATGTAATAAGCTTTATATATTGTCATATTCAAACAAACCATAACTGTAAACTTACCTAATTGACTAAAATCTAAAAACTGGCTACTTACATACTGTTACTTGTATCATTTATTCTTAAGTATTTAACCCTAATATTTAACAAATATTGTTCCAAATCATACAAATCAGATTAAATCTGACCGTGAAGATTTACTACTATGATATCAACATTAATAAACAGAACTTTTCCAAGAATAATAAGTGGAATTTTGTATGAGCCTCTCATTCTTCTAGGGGGAGGTGCAAATGATCAGAAGGTGTGTCATTGAGTCAAGTGGATGGCTTGGTTTCAATTCCCAACTTGTACATGACAAGGAGTAGGGTCGCCTTAACAACCTTGTGGGGTTTCTCCGGGTCCATATGTTAGTCCTGAAATGACCTAGTTTGTTTTTTTTTTGGGGGGGGGATGTTAAACCCCATTTTTCTATATCTCTCTCTCTCTCATTCTTGTAATATAAAAAACTAGTAACGGACAAGGGAATGAGAGAATAAAATAAATTGATTTAAACTGTTGTGAACTTTTCTTTTGGGGGGGGGGGGAATAGTGTTTATTTACTGTGGGGTTAGACGTCAAACTGTTATGTTCCAAACTGGGCTAATGAGGGAAATTTTGCCCAGACAGCAGCACTACGACCTACTCTTATATCAAATTCAAACTGTCGAGGGATCTTTTACATGCATGCCAATGTGTAAACAGGTCCTTGTTTTTTTGTCCCATCAAAACGACTAGACAGCTGTCCTTGTCAAGCCCTCCTATCCTGCATCACGAAACCAGGGAAATCCATGCCAGAACTTTCACGGCCAAAGCAGAGATCGAACACCCGACCTCCTGGCTAGCGAGCCAGGGTCTTACCCATTTTACCACCGCCCCCCCCCCCCAAGTTTATTTACCATCAGTTACAGTAGCATAACTGTATTTTAACTCAATGTTTAGAGTACAAGTTCTAGGTCAGTTTTCAAATTGGTAGTAGCTGCCTCTGTAATGACACGGTTAGCCTAAATATCAAATTAAAAGCTACATTGATATTAAGATCAATAACAATTTTTTTTTTAAAAAAAACAAGTAAACAGCTGAAATATTCATTTGTTCCCATAAGCAATCAACAAATTATTTTTCAACTTCATTTTGATGTATATGTACTTGAAAGATGTTCTTTACTAAAAAGATATATAAAATAATTAACTTTTATGTTTTTCAGAGCAACTTGATACAGAGAAATCAAAGCATAAAATCTGTCAGACAGAATTGGAAGATAGTAAACGTATGCATTTCTTTTTTCACGTAACTTTTCAGATGAGTTCTGACATACAAATATTATTTTTGATAACAGCTTTCCTAAATTCAAATTAATATATAATTTTTTTAAAAAATGGGTTCTGGCATACAAATATAATTTTTGATAATAGCCTTCTTGTATAAATTAATTGGGTCCACCCACATGTATGACTAATTGGTCGATTTTATGTCAACTCATCTATCTACACAATTTAAAAAAAAAGTATGATGTGTTAAGTAACATATTATCATGACCCCTATAGATAAGTTGTTGTTTAACCAAGTAATCGACCTGTATTACCCTAAAATCTGTACACAGTTTGATTTGTACGAAAAGACTACAGATAGCACATAATCATAGCCAAAGTCCAGAAATAATATGAAGTGTGAATTATTAAAAAATGTTTCAACTTTGAAACTAAAAACTTTATAATACATGTAACAACTTTGGCTGCATCAAGCTGAAGAAACTTATAAATTGATTATTTATTGTATGTATGGTGGTAGTGTACAGGGTGTGAGCATGTTGAATGCGTTGCTATTGTATTACCTTGCAGCTTTATTATGCTATTTGCGACTACATTACTTGTTGCCGTTGGTGATACAGCTTCAATAAGAAATTACAGCAAAAATTATTTTTATGCCGCAACACTTCCATGTGGGAATATATGTTTTCTTAACCCCTCTTTGTCCGTCCATGCTCTCTATAGGTTAAGAGTTTCAAATTTGATTTCAATTTTCAAAGTTCTTGTGATTTTTCAACGAAGAAGAACTCTATTGAATCAGAGTGACTGCCTGTCATTAAAACCTTGTAGAAAACTCTCTCCAGGTCAAAATTTAAGAAGAATTGTTCAGACATTCTTTAGGAGAAACCAAAAAGTCACAAATATTTTTTGCAGAGTTACTACCCCCAACTACACAAAGTACATAATCAGTCTCCTGATTTTTTTGGGATTTTTTTTAAAATTTATATTTTTTCATACCTTCTGGAATAGTCATCAGAGGAAAGAAAGCCTATCAAATTTCAAAATTCAGGGGTGCATACCAAGTTTATACATGCCGGTAGTTATCGCCTCTGACCCAAAAACTTAACATCCATCCTTCAAAATGCTGCTGGTGGGCTTTTTTTCATTACCTGACAATGCTGTATTTTCTTTAGATGATATAAGCGCCATTTCCATTACATGTACTTCTTCTCTTTCCTAAATTGATAGATTAGAAGTTTTTCTTTGAAGTTTTGAATACTTATTAATACATTTTAAACTTATTAATACAGTGTACATAAGGTTTTAAGCTGTTTGGTTATACCCCTGTTACTTGTAATTGCATCATCAAACATTTTTTTTATTATCAGTAGATCAAATTGTACTTGTCTTTTACTCTTCTTGTTTTACTAACTTTTAAGAACACAAATTTTGTCCTTACACTTTGCAATTTGGCTGTGGTTTAAATTTTTGGTAGTCTGGTACCATTATATCCTCTTAATCTTACTAGGCAAACTCCAAGAAGCTCAGCAAAGTGCTAAACAGAGTCATAATGAAGCTGAACAATTTAAAAGTAAGGGCATGGTTTTATTTATCTTATCACAAAAGCATGAACTTTTGACCCATGACATCATTAAAACAAATAGAGCCATTAATTATCGATTGATTTTAATACTGAAATATTAATTTTGTGTAGATTATTGAGTAATAACAAAATTAGGGTATTACGTAAATAATATTTTTTTTTAGTTATAATTATGTGTGATGGTTTAGATTTATTGTCCTATATACTTTTAAGTTTTTAATAGATGTTTACTATTGCACCTGTTGGTCTTTGCTACCCAGTTGAATGTCAAGTAACAGTAACAGACACTTTTTTTTAAAAACTTCGAATATCATAGCCGCAATGTCTGTAGGGTACTGAAAAAAAGAGACCCCAATTAAGTATCATGATTATATGAAAGCCTGATAGGTTTTAAACCAGTTTATGTATTATTGTTTGCTTTGAAAGTAGTGAAAGAGTTTTCGAATTGTGTCTACTAATTAAATGAAGCCACAAAATATAGGCCTTTGCTTGTTGTTCAATCCATTTCAGTTTATTGAATGAAATATTGTTTAAACTAAGCCACAAAATGCAAAGTTGTTTAAAATTGAAGATACATTTTATCGTAATGTTTAAAGATAAAAGATCACATCTTTTTATTTACGTAATGTTTGTGTAAATTGTAAACATTTAATAAATGTTTATAAATTGTAGCAAAGACTACAGGTGTAACTTAATGCAAAGGTTGAATTCTTTTTTACTCTCCTTTTGAATTCACATTACTGTATTTCAGTAAAATTACCTTAAGTGATGATTTTAAAAATCTTCTTCATTTTATATGGTAAAGTAAAACAATGTTATTTAATTATTGCACAGAATTATTTTTTTGACAAAAAAGATAATTTATGTTTCAGTTACAATATTATTGGAAATTAATTTGTATATCATAATCTCTGCTTGTTTTAGAGAGTGAAAAAGAATTCAGCCAAATGCTGCATCCAAATTCCACAAGTAACACAGTTGTGTTTAAAGCCTTTGTTCATTTAGTTTTAAACAGTACATGCATCCACATATCTTCATCAGTCCGCATGAAACATTTGCATAAACCAGTTAACTATAACAATTAACCTTAGTTCTTTATTTAAAAACACGGACCAAAGTATGGTAGTCCTGTGGTTTTGTTGTTTCTCTCTCGACAAAAAGGTTCCAGGCTGGAATCCTGTCATGGGCAGAGAAAAATCTCTGACAAGTACTATAAGGTGTTGCCTGGTCATGCAAATTAGATGACAAACCATAGTCTACCAATGTCTGCCATTTCCAACCTTTTTGAAATTGAAGGTTGCTGCTTTAAGAAAAAGACTTGTCTAATTAATATGTTTGCTTGTAAATCTATCTTTTTGGTTTGACAGAACACATTATTAATGATTTCATTGCATTTAAAGCATCATTCTTATTTTTAATTTTATTTTTGTAATAAGCTTGAACTCTACTAGTTTTCTGGTTCTAGGTTTAATTTTTTTTTACCCAATGATGGGGGTAGTTTGGGGTTTTTTTTATTTCCTTTGCTGGTTTTTTGGTATGTTAAAATTGGTGATGTATACAGAATGTGGTCATGTTTAGATACGCTTTGCTATATCTTCCCTCCTCCCACCCCCACCTTCTTGCCTATCCATTGGTTGTTCATAGAATTTTGCATCAGCATTTGTTTTAAAGGTTTGAGTTAATTATATACAAGCAATTTTCTATTAATCTGTTTTAACTTCTTGCAAAGTATGTAAAGGTGCATGGATGTGAATTGTCTATAGAACTTGATATTTTATTTATCCTTTCTTTTTATGCGTCGACATTCATATATGGTCATATTGTCTTCACCCCTGTCTGCCAGTCTGTCTGTTCGACTCATTATGCATACACAGTCTTTATGTTCATTAGACGAAGAAGGCTATTAATTTTCAACAATATAAGATAATATTTGTCGTAGTTATTGACCTGACAAATCTTGTGGATGCTCTAGATTCTAAAGTTAGATTCTAAAGTTAGCATTCGATTATATCTTAATTTATATTGAAATTTATATATAGCATTTATGCTTTGTTCATGAGATCATACAGCTCGTTGATTTATCAACAAATTTTGAAAACTTAAACAGTTAATTTTTTATCGTCTGATTACCAGGACATATTTCATTCATGTTACAGCAAGGAAGAATTATAACTCTATATTAAGTTTTCTTATAATTTCCCATTTACAAAACAATAACCTTTATAGACTTCTTTGGACATAGCTGCTTTGGGTGAATGTTTGTTCTTCACATAACTAAATTTTTTATTGCACTGTGCATGTCGGTTTATTTTTTGAAGTACATATTAAATTCAGTCTTAAAAGTTTATAATAGGGTAATGGGAAATAAAATTTTGAATTATTTATAAATTTTGAGAGTTTAGTAACCTGATTTTGGATTGTGATTATTTTTCGATATAGACAAAATAAGACATCTTCAACATGAGTTAGACTCTGAACGTAAAGACAGACGTGATGCTCATATCACGCGACACGCTAATGTGGAGAGTTACACTGGTCGACAGAGTCCCCGTAATAAAGGTAATAGTATCATCCACCTCTTCATTTCTATTTCTACAATGATAATTATGATGAAGATACAAGAGGATTTCGACATGAATAAAGACACATTGTTTTTGACAGGTTCTTTAACTTTGAAGGATTCGTTATTTGAGACTTCCATAAAGATGTAGCTGAAACTTTTTGTTCAAATTTTGAAAGTTTGGCAAATGTTTCCATCCATATGTCCTAATAGCTTATATTTTGACCTCAGTCTCACAAGTTTGTCAATAACCGTAGGCTATATTAATAAAGTATTGGCATTTTTGAAAGTCAAGATTTCAACAGGCCAGTAATGATATCATTTTATAATCTGATGGGAAGGGGGTGGTCAGATAACACAGTTTTTCATTATATTGTGTAGTTATG
This sequence comes from Patella depressa, assembly GCA_948474765.1. Classification (NCBI taxonomy): domain Eukaryota; kingdom Metazoa; phylum Mollusca; class Gastropoda; family Patellidae; genus Patella; species Patella depressa. Next base: position 34,890,349 of record OX419721.1, read on the forward strand.
ATTAATATAACCTTAAGTTGAAGTTTTTTAATAGTTATATAGGTATTCTATAGATAATGCAGTTGTCCTCTGATTAAAGCATGTTGTGTTTTAAATAAAACTATAAATTTATAGAATTGTATTTGATATGCTTGCTTGAGTTTTGGAATATATGTATTCAATGATTTTAATGTTTTGGTTTGTTATAAAATAATTAGTATGTAATATTAAGATACTATTATTGTTTTATATATATATATATGGTTTGTTTACCCCTTTGATAGTGTGTATGTGTGTTTCCTGATTAATTACATGTATGTTAATGTTTTTGTGGATTCATTCTGATATAATAGATGTTGCTACCTAGTTGATCAACACAAAAAAATATAATCAGATACCAGGAGTGAGCTTGAAGTCAATGGAACAGAATTTAAGATCAGTCAGAAATATGGAATTGTAAAGGATTGTGTCACCATGACATCTACTATCCATTTTTTTGACATACAGAACAAATCAAATGATTGATTTCACCATGACATTATTGTAATTTGTTGTCTACTATCTGGGTTGTTGACATACAGAACAAATCAAATGATTAATTTCACCATGACATTATTGTAATTTTTTGTCTAGTACTATCTGGGTTGTTGACATACAGAACAAATCAAATGATTGATTTCACCATGACATTATTGTAATTTGTTGTCTACTATGCGTGTTGTTGACATACAGAACAAATCAAATGGTTGATTTCACCATGACATTATTGTAATTTGTCAACTGGGGTCTGGTTTATTTGTCATCTGATTTAAGTTTTGTTGACACACAGAACCAATCAAAGGATTGATTTCACCATGACATTATTCACGTTATTGTAATCTAAGGTGGGATCTATTGACAAACAGAACAAATAAAATGTGTAATTTATTAACCAGATTACAGTATACGTGGTATACATCAATCAAGTAGTAACATTTGTTCATACCAATATTGTAGGGATTCTAATGCTTCTACTCTATTTGATTATTGTAAGACTCTTAATAATTAGTAATATCCATTCAGAGAGTGCAGTGATATATCATTTTCTGATGAAGTTTTATGTGGTTGATGTCAAATATAATTAGCATTAAAACATAACCCAACACAAGGTACATCTGGATATAACTACTTCTAAGTTACTTATTAATGACATTTCATAACACATGAAGGTCGCGTTTTCAAGTTAATGACAAATAATTATACAGCAAGTCAGTCTTGTTTTCACCGAGCTTATGCTAATAAGAAATTGGAACTAGCTTTGTTAAACTTAGATTGTGCTGACTTGGTTTCATTATCCAGGTTTGCCGTACTTCTCTATGTCATTTAAAGAATTGAAATAACCTCAAGTCATTTAACATTCTAAATATACATGTTATTACTATGATATAATATCAATACTTGATTTACTTTTACAGAATATATAGCATTAAAAGAAGAATGTTCCAACCTTAGAAAACGAATCCAAGCAATAGAAGCTGAGATGAAAATGTAAGTTTGAATGTAGAGTGATTTTTTTTAAAAATTCCCCCCCCCCCCAAAAGCCTGTACCATACACTAAATGTGATTCCTACAAACCCTGCTCCTCAAATCAGTCCCCACTCATTAAAATCAGCCACTGAACATACAACAACATGTCAAATCGGTAAATCTACAGCAGTTGACAAATGACAACTAGATTTTTAGTCAAAGGATCTAAATTATAACTACAATGTGGGATATATGGATATTCCATTAATCCATTTGATATACACTAACTTTATACATAATTCTTCAGGTCTCGACGAGAGAATCTCCAGCTTTCTTCAGAATATAACAAACTACAGGAATCGTATAAACAGTTAGAAGCCCTGAAGAAAAAGTTGGAGAACAACGAAATGATGTGGCAAGTCAACCTGACAGATGCCCAAAAAGATGCAGAAATGACGAAAAACGAGGTGAGGGGACGGAGTTTAACGTCGATGCGACCCGCGCAACAGGTACATAACAATCATAATGTGTGGTGCATGTACCACAATTATTTTTGGTGTGGTGCTTTCCCCAAATGCCATACTCATTTCACAAGAAATGAACTGGTATTTTATATTTTTTTTTATTTTCACCCAATCATTTTATCACTTTATAATCATTTCTAGATTCACTTTTTGGTTTTAGATTAAATTATACAAAAAATAATCCATGGATCTTTGCAATTTTAAGTTATAATTACATTCTGTCCTAATGATCTTGTCTGTAATAATAATAATGATAATGCTCTTTGCAATAATAATAGTACAGTAATATAAGAACATAATTAAGGCCAGTCACATTAATCTTTTTGTCTTGGATGTAAGTAGATTTAACACAAGAAAATTAATGAACTCAATTAATCTAGATTGATCGTGTTCACTATTTGTCTTATTAAAGCTACAATTTCATATTTATAAGTTATATTTTTAAAATGTATTGAAATAAAGCCTTAAAATAGATGATATCTATAAACAGTCCTACTGTGTTAAAGAATAATCCTATTAATCCTATAATTCACTATTGCTAGTTGAGAAATTGGCAAATATATCATTTTCAACTTCAAATTCAAACGTTTGAATATAGCTATTCCATGGGAGGAGTGGGGGGGGGATAGAAAAACAAGGGAGGTAATTGTGTTATTATTTCCGGTGTCAATGATTTTAAAGTGTCAGGAATAATGCCTATGATCGTATAATAGTGAGATGACAACCTATTGAGCAAAAGACATAGAAATAATTATGTTTTGACTTTCTGTGAAAATATGAAATTCTCGCTTCAATGTTATTTGGTATCAATTTATTGAAGTAGTTTTGACATTCATTATAAAATCTCTTAATGAACAAAATACAATGTAGGCATTGTTTGGAAAAATACATATTTATTCTCATTGTGTTTCTTCTATGCCCTTCCGAAAAATGATATAATTTTGTATACCCCACATTGAAATGGTTAAATATTCAGGACTCTAACTTTAAACTCTAAGACGTGAAAGATCACATTGAAATTTTGTTCTATACTATTTTCAAAGTCTTCTTGCATATACTCTAAAGAATATCTCCCCACCTTTTTAGAAATTGATTGATTTTTGGTGATGATATCCAGAGATAGTGTCCTTGATCACTTTGTAGAATATCGATCTGCTTGAAATTTATATGCAGATTATTGAAACAAATAATACTATCAAATTTACATTAAGTACAAAATTGAATGGTCAGCTTTAAACTGGACACAAGTCTAATACAAATATTCAAACAAAGGTTTGACATTGAATGAATGAAATTAATTCTAAATACCAAGATTAAATAATACCAGAGTTACAGAGATAGGAATTGCCAAATAATCTTATATTATATTGTCATTAAGTGCATTGGGGGGTTGGGACGGCCTAGTGGTCTGGAGTGCCATGCTTCGACCTCTAGCTGGCCAGTTATCTCTGGCTTGCGACTGTGGTTTCGATGCCTGGTGTGAGCGTATGTGGCATGGATATAGGGGCACCTTCTCAACCTCGTGGGTTTCCTCCGGGCACTCCGGTTTCCTCCCACTGCTAGACCCCTACGCGCAAGCGAATTATTGAAATAAAATTAAACGATATGTTAGTCCCGAAATGACCTAGTTTGTGTCGAGTGGACTTTAAACCCCATCTCTCTCTCTCATTAAGGGCATTAATGTAAAATAACGTGATTGACAAATATATGTCCAGATAAATAAAATTATTAACTTTCTTATTGCATCACCCATTATGATTTGCTTGTAGTACCCAATATGGGCCTAAATGTTGCCAGAAATATGTTATCTTCTCCAAAACCTATGCAATTCCATATGAGCTAAAACTACTAACTTTAAATGTGTATAATATATTTTTACTAAAAAGAGCAGTGTTTAGTACAAAACGGGAAAAAATTAATTTGATAAGCATGGCTTATTAGTGTAACCTATCCAATATTTTTTCTGGCAACAATGTTTATTTTTGATATATATATTTTCTATTATAATGTGTTTATTTTTATAAGTAATTAAATTGCACAGTATTTATTAGTGTATATCTCATCTGGTTTTTTACTAGCTATATTTCTTAAGGTCTTTGTATTTTACAAACATATATTTTTGCCCATATGTTGGTCTACCGCCGATATTGTTGAACTTGCAGTTATATATTGTTAAATATTGATAATGTGTCATCAGAAAATCTCAATGGATTTTTTATTTGTTTGTGTATACTATTACCCTGCCTACAGGATTTTTTGACCTTGCTAATAAAATTTTAAATCATTAAGAGGCCAGAAAATAAGGATTAAACTAATCGAGTTCGAGAAAATCTTTTTTTTTAACTTCAACACCAGTACATTAAGTTACCCTATGCAGGATTTTGTTGACCATTAATGCTTGCATTTGTTTACTTTATTTATTTTCAGTTATCTCACTCGGCAGAGAATATAGCAGCATTACAAGTACAGTGTAAAGATTATAGTGAAAAGATATCAAAACTAAATACTGATTTAAATGAAATGTCCACAGATTATGCTGTACTAGCAGAAAAAAGCAAAATGGTGAGAATAGTTTTAATCATTTCTTAATTTTGATTTATTCTCTAAAATTCTATCACTTTGTACATGCATCATGTTCCTCGAATAATATCCCATGCTGGATAAAACAACTAAATATCAGTACATTACGAAAAAGTAACATTAATCCAGGTTTAGCAGATATTCCATATAGATACAGCCAGGTAGGGTTACCAGATTAAACATAGAAGAAACCGGGACACATATTTTCCTGCGAAGACCAAAGGATAACTCGGCACGGAGTGCCCGCAGGGCGCGACAAAATGAGCGCCCTGTGGGCGCGAATCATTGAGCGCCGAAGGCGTGAACTAACTAGGGGGGTTTGGGGGCATGCCCCCCCACGAATTTTTTTTCATTTCTAGAAGTCGGGAGATGCATTTTCAGCCATTTTTGTGACGGTAGTTACACTAAAAATATGTTGTTGAATGGGCATTGCCGGGCATTATTTCGATTGTCACGTGTTAGTAATGTAGTATTTTTGCTGATGACCATAACACATACGGTGTCAATTGAACAGGGCCCGTTCATTAGCCGGGACTATAACAGACAAACCAATAAAATTATACCCAAGATCATACGTCAATTTCTATATTTATGCACATTCGGAACACCTCGGTTAATCTACGAACGCCGTTGTATGCCGAATGTATGTGTACTGACTACTGAACAACAGTATATTTAGATCAGAAGTGGTGTGCCTTCGTGTTGAAGTAAGAGTGTTTGCAGCAAACACTACTTTTATACATTAATAATCACTAGATGTTATGTGTTATTATTTTCAATTGAAAAAACACCTGATTTGAAAACCGGGACATTTAGGCACATGAGAAGCCTCGGGACGGGACGACAAAAGGGACCCCCAAAACCGGGACGTATGGTAACCCTACAGCCAGGGCCATATATACCTACTTATCAAACTTATCCGATGATCTCCAGATTTATAGAAATGTGGATCTATACATATTGTACAGGGGTCCCATACATATTGAACTTAGGCCCCCAGTCTACAGTTTGATTCACCTGAGAACAGACACTAAACTAGTTGACCAACAATTTAAATCCTTAATCAACATGAATTTTTATATCACTCTAAATCATAACAAAAAAATGTGTCACTTTTCAGAGAAGTAACTCGCATTAAAGTTATAACCTAATGTTTTGGACACATTCTTCTTATATTATGGCTTTACTGATTAAATCTTTTTAGAAATTTCTAAGAAATAGTCTCAAAAATCAAGTGCACCCAAACACCCTGGTCTAGATATCACACCTTGTGGAAGTGGACATTAAAATCCAGAAACAAATGAACGCACCCAAACACAATATTCATTCCATACAATTTGCGTATATTGTCTTTTTTCTACATCTTATTATGAACTGTAAGCATAGGCTTCTAATTTCAATTAACCAACTTATCTTCATACGGTTTTGAAGCACAGATGCCTGTAATGGGGAATATCTTTTAAAGATAAAATTAAGCTGTGATAAAGTTTTGTCTAAAGTTGATTGTTCATAATACCCCTCGCAGTGTTTTGATTAGTGCTAAACTGCTAATCCCAATTAACACTGCTATAATGAAAGCAAAGCCGTGACAAATGAGGCTATCAACACGGATACAATGTTAACAGTACTGTTTGGAGACGAACATTACTTTCACAGTTTTTAATACCTTAAATCACTGTCCAAAATTTTAGGGAGGGCCCCTCGATTAAATGATGATTGATTAAACGGGAAGAATAGACACACTCCTTCAAAAGCTCAAGTATCAGAAGCCATTCCAGTAATGGCCAGAGAGCAGTTTCTCGGGCCATTGTTTCAGGAATATGATGTTCATAAGCAAGATTATGAAATTCAGGGGCAAATAACTTGTCTGAAATGTGGAAAAAAATTTAAAAATAACATTAAACTTGTTTCATACATTTACCGGTACTCAGATACATGCACAGCAATCAACAACACGTCTAGATACCTTATGCAATAGACTAAGTTATAAGACATTAAAAAAACTGCAATCATCACTTTTGTAATATTATTGAGCTATTATAAAAGTGTTATTAACTCACTTAATAAATTGCCTTTTCTTTTTTTTAAAAACAGGTTTCTCTAATGTCAAGTATTCCATTACTTCTGTTGTTGTTTGGCTTCCTGATGGCCTTGTACCCAACCTTGTCAGAAATAACTAACACCAGCTCCTAGCCTATAGCCTTCATGTGGATATTGTAACATATAGACCACTGTGGCAGCCTTTAAACGCTATATATCTTAACTTATTGAAAGACAGGACAAATAATAGAAAATCAATAGAGTTGAAGACAATTTAGTTACAACTTATTTACAATTCATTTTCTTTAATAAATATTTTATCACTTATCAAAAGTTTGTTTTTTAGTCTAATTATCTATGGTAATGTACTTATCTGGACATATTTCTAAGTAATTATTATCTTATAGAAACTCAGATTATCTATAATAACCTACTTATAATCCTGATATAATTCTTCATTTCATGGAAGAAGGTAAATTTCAAAGATATTCTGGAGTCTGGACTATGCAGCTCAATACATACATGTATGAGTTCAAATCATGCACTTTAAATGTATTACCTGTATTTTTTATTATTTGCCCTGTTTATTCCAAGTAGATATATGGTGTATCAATTTATAACCTCAATGTACAGAATAAAACATGTACAATCTGTATATATATATTAGTGTAATGTTGTACATGTTGATAGAATAATTAGGACCACTTATCTTAATCACATTAACTGTACAATAAACACTACATTATTACTAATTTTGTTGAAAATTATTTATGATTATTTATTATGTTTTAATAATGAAATTTTGTAAGTTCAAGTCTGAAAAAAATAGTTAATGTCGATGAAATCAAATTTAATTTCTTGTATTACTATTACCATTTAATTTGTTAACTGTATTGCTATTGGAAACAAGATAGAGCATTTAAATTATGAGGTTATGATCTGTTCACTTTGTACATTTAAGAAAAATTTATGAAGAGATAACTGAAATGGGAGCATAATTTAACTTAATATGATTCAACATTGTAACAACACATCTTAATGCAATAGGGCTTGTTTGCTGTATGTTTTTATTTACTTGCATTTCATACTTAAACAATACAAAAGTTTATTCATACGCATGTTTTTGTTGACTATAAATAGTTTATTGAATATGCAGTTGTATGTATAGTATGTAAATAAACTAATCTAAGAATAGGTATAAACATATACATTAAGATATATGTACATTTATTTAGCAAATGAAATTTAAATATGGTAGGAAATATATTACGAAGTTATTATTGTAAATATATGTATATTAGTTTCACCAAACGTTTTTGTATTTAGATATGTCCACATTTAATGCATTATATTTATTGTTTCTTTTGTGCTAGATCATTTATAAATATATTAAAAATAATCAAATAAGTATCTTTTCTCTCAATTAAAACAAAGGGTATAAACTACCCTTTTATTTTAACATTTCTAATGATGTATTATTTCAACAAACGTTTTCTTCAAATTAAATTTAAACCTTTTAGAAGTGCCAAAATTATTTCTAGGAAACACTAGATTTTTTGACAGTTATTATAGGTGTATCTATAGACAAATCAACCGGAAACATGTTAAGATGAGGTGTTTATTTAATCCACAATTCTCTTTAAAACTTTTGTCAGAAGCTTCATTGGGTGTTAATAACAACTAGTAGAGCTCTTTGAAAGCACTACAGAATATTTCTTAATTCATCTTTTAGAGATTGAAATTCAATTGTGCCATTTAAAAAACAATTCTTAAATAAAGGTATAGAAAAACAAATCTTCAATTAAAAGTATTTTAAATCTTAAATGCAAAAACAAAAGAATGTTCTTCTTGCTAAAAAAATATATATCCCATTTGATCATTAATGAAATAATTTTTACCAAATAGTTCAGCCAATTCTCAAGTATTGTTGTTAATTAGCTGATATTCACACAAGGGATTGACAGGAGCAAACCAGATCAACACATTCTGAAGATTTCAATTTTCCCTCATGGTTTAAACTGCTGTCTGTCTGCATTCCTTTTTAGTTTTGCATTTATTTATCTTCATTTCTTTAACATTATATTTATTTTAATTTATTGGCTATGAATTTTTTCTCCGATATGTTTCCAATTTATGCATGGAAATATAAGTTCAATCATGGAGGATGAATTACATATAGCATTATAAACCAGCATGATATGGTTGTTCATCTCGACTCTAAATCATCTCCATTAGCTAAATTGTTATGGTTTTATGAAAATAAACAATATAAGTTTTGAGTTACATTTACATAATCACAATAATTTTGGTTTTCACGTTTTCAGATGATCATTTAATAAATTAAAAGCTACCTTGATCTATGCTGCTAATTTTTAATACCTCATTAATCTGTCATATAATAATATAATTGAGATGCAGAGATGTAACAGAAGTTATGCTGTGTTTTTTTTTTTTATCAACACAAATATGTTAAAGCCTCAAAAAGGCTATGTTGTAATAATAGTGTCAGAGATTGGAATAATTGAGTAATTCCGAGAGTTTGATATATTGGGATTGGTCATTGTTGACCTGAGGTGTGGAAAATGCCTTTGTGTTTATTTTTAATTCTTTAGTAATTATTTTGAGGGCAGGGAAAATTAATCCTTAGTAAAGAAATTAAACTGTTGTGAAATCTTTTGAAAAATAACTCAAGGTAATTTCATATAAGATGTTTGACATGGAAATAATTCAATACAATGGCGAAATCATGGTTTCAAACTGTTTAATTACTTAAATGTATTTTTCAAATCTCTGATACTATAAACGAGGAGGAAAAGGGTCAAATTATCATTAATTTCGTGATGTTTTTCGTTGCTGAGTATTTCAATTGTATTTCGTGTACCCATCATTTTCTGACCCCTCCCATTGATTTTCATCGGATTACAAAATTTGTATTTTTGGGGCTTTAAACAGGAGGAGTATTTTTTGTTGTGTTGCACGTTATCCTTTCTTTAGTTTGATTTGTTTATGTGTAAAGTTTTTCCTCTAATCTTTATTATTATTTTTCTTTGTTTTCCTATTATGATTCACTTTGTTTTGTTATTGGCTATTTTTAATAAAGTGCTATCTTTATATATGCAGTTTATTTCAATTAAGAGGGAAAATAAAAAAACTTAATATAGAAACAAATTTCAATTTTATCTTTCCTTTATAAATTGAAATGTATCTTCAATTTCGATGTAAATAAATAATAAGATGTATAAACTATTTTAATTAGGGTAAACAAATTATTTGTGTTCTACTTAATGATACCCTCAAAATGCTGCTGAAGAGAGAAAGCTACAGTCTATTTCATTGGTCACATAAAAATGACAATTTTGGGTGTTGAACAAACTTGTTTAAAATCCAACCTATTTGTGATCTAAAACAAAAATGTCAGTGTATCTGATATACAATTTGAATGAATTTCTTTTAAAACTGAATTTAACTCAAAATTGTCATTTTTCTGGGATTTTTAACATAGACTGTAGAAACTATTTGTAAAACTGTAATATTTGTTTTATTAGTGACTAATCTACTAACATGTATGTTGTTCACTTGCATTCAGGAAAGATCTGATTTGGATGTCATTTCATTTAATGTACATGTTTTTGATAAAACTTAACAAATATCTGTAAAAATGTAATCCTGTTTCTCCTTGTTGACTGGTGTTTACATTTATGTAACAACACCTATTTAAAAAAGAAATTTATTTTTATACTTTGCATATTGTTGGTATTTGTTAAGGTTCAATTAAATTTATCACATGATAAAAACTAAGAGAAAACAGTTGTTTCTTTATAAAGTCAATCAAATTTTTATTCCTGATAATTGCTGTATGGGTTGCTACTCTTGATCAGTTTTTAGTGTCTTATAAATACTCAAATTACATACAAAAGAACATATTATGTGAAAACTTTTGTGGACTGCTTAGATGACTTAGCCACCATATGTTTCATTGCATGGCAACATATCTTGCTTTCAGCATAACGCAACAGTAAAATTTGTGTTATAAAATAAGAATGTAGAATGACCTGTAAATAATGAAGCTGAATATCACCAAATTACTATTAACTAGACCAAACAGCTCGTCGTTTTGATAAAGGAGGAGGAGCTGTGTGGTTTATTTGTACCCCATCTGTTTTGTATCATGTTGAGATTGTAACTTATGTAATCTAATAGTCTTAAAAATTAAATAATTTAATAAAGACATTTGTTTCAAACAATATTTTTTATGTGTTTTTATATTTGAGATGGAACTAATCTTTTAAGGCTGTTTTATTTCGTCATACTATCATTATCTCTTGTTAAAGATCTCTTTGCAAAATTACAACCTGTGTAGTATGGTGACCATACCCCCACCATTAGCAAAATCTCCCATTGCCTACAAAGTTTTAATACAATCCCACAAAAATCCATCAGGAACTCTGTTTGTTTCAACGTCCAGAACTCTGTTTCAACGTCCAGTTTTTTTTATATAAAGTCATAAATTTCAATTGCACTCATAGGTTTTAACAAAGTCAGGCTATCACAATGTCAAACCGGAACATGGAGTTAAATGGAATTTCAATTGTTTTTTTGGTTTTTTGTTGTTTTTTTTTTCAATGCAATTTTATAGGCCCACTTTGAAATGTGGTCTATACTGCCATCGCTCTGGTATCTACAAGCCATTGTTAATTTCCGAATGATTTTCGATTTATACACAGTGTTTAAGGTCATGAGATGAAGATACCTATCGATTTTCACCAATTCTGATAATTACTGTCAGAGTTATGGTCCTTCATTACTTTGAAAAATCTTGTGGGTGCTCTCAAGGCTAAAGTTAATATCCGATTTACTTTAAATTTATATACAGTGTTTAAGGTTGTTAGGTCATGATTTTATATTTAAGGTCTTGAGGCGAACAAGTATATTGATTTTCAATGATTTTTGATAACTTAACAGCTAAATCCATGGTATTAAATGTTATGTATACTAAACATTGGCATAGACCAATAAAATTCCAATGATTTTCTGATAATTACGTAATGAGTAGTTACGCATATACAGATATAAATGTTTCATTATCGGCAAAAGTAAAAAATATGAAAGAACTCTTGTTGACTTCCCAGATGATTTAGCTGCTTTTGTGGGCCCATGTTTCGTTGCCTGGTAACCTATCTTTATTTATGTTGTCCTATAAAATTTGAAACTGCCCCTGTAAACATCCTCCATCAAAATGATATCTATTTTGAAGAGTTGATTCCAGGCCCCTTTATAATATTCTGTGTAGGACACATATAGAAAATAGACGGATAGGCCAGGGATTTAGTACTATATCAGGGGCGGATCCGGGAATTTTTGCAGGAGGAGTTTTGCCAGGTTTCGGTTACGGAAATCTGCCATCATCGTCTCTAAATTACATAGGCATACATACAAATTGAGCTTTTTATACGCCCACATTTTCATGTGGACGTATATTGTCGTCGCCCCTGTTCGTCCGTCCGTCCACAATTGTTTGTGAACAGTCTACAGGTCACAATTTTTATCCGATTTCGATGAAACTTAAAATATAGGTTTATCACCGTAAGATCTCGGTTCCTTTCGATATTGGAATTTATTGGACTGTAACTTCATGTGTTATGGCCCCTGATTGTACGAAAAATCACATTTTTTAGCTTGTGAACAGTGTAGAGGTCACAATTTTGAACCGATTTGGATGAAACTTGAAATGCATGTTTATAACCCAAAGATCTTGGTTCCTTTCGATATTTGCGCCAATCGGATCGTAACTTCCTGAATTATAGCCCCTGATTGTCCGAAAAAATCGCCCTTTTTAGCTTGTGGTCCCTCTGGAGGTCAAAATTGTTATCGGATTTAAAAAAAACGTTTGATTATATCACCGCTCCATGGTTATGAAGGTTGAGTTCGAATTTCATGAAAATCAGACCAAAATTGACGGACAAAATGGCCGCCGTTTGTACGCGAATAGTGTGAAAATATGTTATATCAAGGTTGTGGACCTTATAGAGGTCACAATTTTGATGAAACTTGACATGTATGTTTATAACCCAAAGATCTTGGTCCCTTTCGATATTTGCGCCCATCGGATCGTAACTTCCTGAATTATGGCCCCCGATTGTCCGAAAAATTGCCCTTTTTAGCTTGTGGTCCCTCTGGAGGTCAAAATTGTTATCGGATTTAAAAAACCGTTTGATTATATCACCGCTCCATGGTTATGAAAGTTGAGTTCGAATTTCGTGAAAATCGGACCAAAATTGACGGACAAAATGGCCGCCGTTTGTACGCGAATAGTGTGAAAATATGTTATATCAATGTTGTGGACCTTACAGAGGTCACAATTTTGAACCGATTTGGATGAAACTTGAAATGCATGTTTATAACTCAAAGATCTTGGTTCCTTTCGATATTTGCGCCAATCGGATCGTAACTTCCTGAATTATGGCCCCTGATTGTCCGAAAAAATCGCCATTTTTAGCTTGTGGTCCCTCTGGAGGTCAAAATTGTTATCGAATTTAAAAAACCGTTTGATTATATCACCGCTCCATGGTTATGAAGGTTGAGTTCGAATTTCGTGAAAATCAGACCAAAATTGACGGACAAAATGGCCGCCGTTTGTACGCGAATAGTGTGAAAATATGTTATATCAAGGTTGTGGACCTTATAGAGGTCACAATTTTGAACCAATTTTGATGAAACTTGACATGTATGTTTATAACCCAAAGATCTTGGTTCCTTTCGATATTTGCGCCCATCGGATCGTAACTTCCTGAATTATGGCCCCTGATTGTTCAAAAAATCGCCCTTTTTAGCTTGTGGTCCCTCTGGAGGTCAAAATTGTTATCGGATTTAAAAAAACGTTTGATTATATCACCGCTCCATGGTTATGAAGGTTGAATTCGAATTTCGTGAAAATCAGACCAAAATTGACGGACAAAACGGCCGCCGTTTGTACGCGAATAGTGTGAAAATATGTTATATCAAGGTTGTGGACCTTACAGAGGTCACAATTTTGAACCAATTTTGATGAAACTTGACATGTATGTTTATAACCCAAAGATCATGGTTCCTTTCCATATTTGCGCCCATCGGATCGTAACTTCCTGAATTATAGCCCCTGATTGTCCAAAAAATCGCCCTTTTTAGCTTGTGGTCCCTCTGGAGTTCAAAAATATTATCCGAATTAAAAAAACGTTTGACCATATCACCGTTACATGGTAGTGAAGAGAGAGTTTGAATTACGTGAAAATCGGACTAGAATTGACGGACAAAATGGCCGCCGTTTGTACACGAATAGTGTGAAAATATGTTATATCAAGGTTGTGGACCCTATAGAGGTCACAATTTTGAATCGATTTTGATGAAACTTGACATGTATGTTTATAACCCAAAGATCTTGGTTCCTTTCGATATTTGCGCCCATCGGGTCATTACTTCCTGAATTATGTCCCCTGATTGTTCAAAAAATCACCCTTTTTAGCTTGTGGTCCCTCTGGAGGTCACAATTATCTGATTTAAAAAAAAACGTTTGATTATAAAAACCAAACAAATTCTAATGATTTTCTGATAATTCCTTAATATGTGACAACTCTTGTTGACTGCTCGGACGATTTGGCTGCTGTGTGGGCGTATGTTTCGTTGCCTGGCAACCTATTTTTAAACAGAGAAATCGTTTTTATACTGATGTAGGATCACTTTGTGATGTAATTTCATTGATGCAATGCATAATTTTTTTTTTATGTAGTTGAGCAGCCCCCCCCCCCTCTTGATCCACCCCTGTATATGTATATAACATGAATCAGTCTGATATTAACTTAGTAAAAACTATAATATTTTTCATTAAAATCTATTAATAATAAATGTCATTTTTGCAGTAACTGAATCGTAAACAGTTAGATACAATTAAGAAGTGGTCTTCGGGGATCTTGTACAGTAGTTACCTTCCAATGTTAAAGACACCCCACCCCTCCGTCTCTCTCTCCCTCTTGGATACAGTTTTAACGACATTGCCGTAATTTGAAACTGTTAATACCATGCAATTAATATAGAAAATAATAAATATGACGTACAGTGAAGAAATTAATCAATAATATTAGACAATATAATCATGACAATGTGTTGACATATCAGTAATAATTGATATACTGTAATATTTTATTCCATTAAACCCGAGGCCAAATACATCTGGGCGTTTAATTAATCAGGTTACTCTATCCTGTTGTCACTATTAATATAGTTCGACCGAACTATGGTAGAACCTGGAAATTGTATACACAGTTTTTTTTATGGGCACGGGCGTTGTCATGCTGGAAAACGTTGTTTCGATGACGCGCGAAATGTGATATGACGTGGGCCCTCAGAGCTCGATCGATGTAACGCACTGCTATGATGCCGCCTCATCTCGTTGGACCAAGATTTTGGAGCACCACAGGTCCCAGTCTGGTTCAGGCCGATTCTACCCAAAACCATTATCCCCATGAGTCTCGTCCCATGACACATTGGTCAGAATACAGCTGGCCACGTCGACGCCATATTCTGGTCCTGCAATTGATATATACGCAATACCGAGTCTCATCTGCGAACAGACCAGTTCTCCATTGCATGTGTCGCCAGTTCTGGTGTTGTTGTTGGGGCAAACTGTAGACGTTCACGTCGATGGCGAGGGATCGGAATAGGGCCACGGCAATTGATGCTCTCTCTGGTCAGACGCCTGCGCAGTGTATCGTGCTGGTGGGTCTTCCCTGTGTTCCCACTGTCCTACGTGCTGCCTCAGATGAAGGGATTATGCACGTTCTGTCACACAACATTGCGGTCTTAGTCACCTTGCGGTAACCCTTGGTCTCTCAGTTCGGGTGCGATCATCCGTGGTGTTGGGGGCCCGAAAGCGTTGCTGAAGTTTGTAGATAGTCCGAACATTGACCTGGAAGTGATTGGCAATAACTTTGACAGTTTGGTCAGCGTCGAGTCTTCCAAGCGCCTGGTTCCTCTGAGCTGCTGTGAGGCGTGGCATACTGCTGACATTGTAGTGTGAATGATTAAACCAGGTGAGGTGCACTTTATAGTACTGGTCCCGGTGAACAGCACGTGCAACATGAGTTAAATAATAGAGAACACAATACCATCTCAGAAGTCCTGGGTTCAATTCTGTGTTTGGGAAGCAGCCTTGTTGCTCAGGTAAAGTTGGAGATGTGATCACATTTGGCAAGTTTTATGCAACGCGTCTATTCTTTTGCTGCTTAGTATATTTGCATACAAGGAGCGGCCATTTTGTCAGGCAGCTCCGGTACGATTTTCACGAAATTCGATTTCAATCAGGGAGCATAATCCAGGAATCATGGTCGTTGGATCATAAACACACATTTCAAGTTTTATGAAAATCTACCTCTAGAGAGTTCACAACCTTTCTTTGATTGGATTAACACAAGGTACAATTTTATGGATATACAATTATTGAGTTTGATAATAAGCGACGCTTCAACGAGGATACAGACGAGAGTATCCTCGTCGAAACTTCGCTTGATAAAGACGAGAGTATCCTCGCCGAAACGTAGCTTATTATCAAGCTCGGTAATTGTGTATCCATAAAATTGTACCTTGTGTTGGTATTACATACTTTTACACTATTTGTGTACGAGGAGCGACCATTTTGACGTGCAGTTTCTGTCAGATTTTATGAAATTGAACTCAACTTTCATTGATGTATAATGGTAAAATATTTAAACAGTTTTTAAAATTGAATACATATTGTTACTTCAGGCGGGTCCACAAGCTAAAAATGTGATGTTTCGACAACAATCGGAGGCCATAATCCATGATGTTTCGATCTGATACATGCCAATATCGAAAGGAACCCAGGTGTGTTGGAGGTGAACCTAGATTTCAAGCTTCGACAAAATCGGATAAGAATTGTGACCTTTATTGTCCACAAACAAATTGCTGACGTCCGGACGGACGGGTGGACAGATTCGACGACTATATACGTCCACATGAAAATGTTGGCGTTAAAAATATTATACTTACTTAAAGATACATTATGGGAGATAAGATAAAGAGATGGCAGTTCTCACTATAATAGTTAAAAACTAGATAGTGTAAAGGTAATTTGCTGAAAATTTCTGTCAAATTGATCCACTATTAGCCGAGAACGAAGCGAGTGAAATATTCACATAGCCTCGGTCATCATACTAAAATCATAAATATAACCGGCATAGTCTCGATTATCCACTCGATTGATTTAATCGAAGGCTAGCCTTGCCATCAAGAGTTTATTACGGTCTGGATAAGTTAATTAATGTCTAATTGATTATTTAGATAACATTTCAGGCCTAAAGAAAGACCTGTAATAAGCAGATTTTGCTCTTGCATAATGCTATTTTAAGAATTATTGAACACAAAACCCCAAATATCAACAGGCTGTACTTTTTATTAAAAGACTACAAAGACAAAGAAGTGGGAACAGTCGTCGACTTTAAAATAAAAGGTTGTACATTTTTGATTTCCGTGATATTAGTGCATATACGCTACTATTCCAACATTCATAATTTCGCTCAGAATTAAGTAATTTGAATGAAATCCTAAAAATCATATTCATTTTTTATTTTCTTATTTTGAATTATTATAGCCAGAACGGTCAGTTCTACACTAATACTATCCAACCAATACAATATGTTATTCTATCCCATTAGTGCCAGTGACCCAGTAATGTTAGTTATCTGTTATTAGTACTGATACTAGTAATAACTATCGTTGGAACTATTTACTTAGCTATTAATCACTTGCATGCTTAGCCCACATTAACTATAGCTGAAACGAATGGCATTATTCAACACTTTGAAATTACATGTACTCAAATAAAATAAACCCCTATAATTTGGTTTATTCGGTGCGGATTAGGGATGGGACAAAATTTAAAACGTACTGGCTTTCAAAATATTAAAGAATGGAAATGATAGCCAAGTGAAATGATGCTAATTAGCATATAACGCAATTTTACCCCTTTCCACAAAAATATTTTGGAACATTTTGGCGACGGCGACATTTTGTTTACGGAGCTATACTGATACTGAAATGCATCTCAGTGAAACTAATTCTGTTGCAATTTATTTTGGGTCTAATCACAAATTGGCTGGGCTATAATTGATCCAGATGAGCTTGATTATCATGCTCAACCTATTTTATTCTTATCACAGATATGGTGTACGACATATCTATTAGAAGATTTAAGTATCGATTTTTTTACATTCTTCTTGGTTCGTATTATATACTATTCAAAAAAAGTAGGGGATATTTGATTTTGGGGGCATAATACTAAAATATGCAAATGACTACGAAAAAAGTCACTATAGAACCTAACAGAAGAAACATTTCCAGTTACATGTGACGCCCAAACGCACCAATAGCTACCGCATGGAATGCAGGTGATGCTTGGGATCAACCCAAGATTTGCACGACTCTGACTTTGAATGTTACAGTCATTGTGGCATTGAATTCCAGGGCGGAAACATCAGTTTAATTGTTTTAGTGACCAGAAAACAAATTTTGATATGCGTCGGCTTACCCAAAATGAAAGGTTACGTGCCCTTGGCATGCTACAGATCGGCACAACACAGGCGGTTGTGGCGCGGACGATGAATGTTTCTCAGTCTGTCATAAGCAGGCTATGGTCCAGATACCATGATACATAATCTGTACAGGACAGACCACGCGCAGGTCGACCAAGGGCGACAACTCAAGCCCAGGATCGATTTATCCGTACCTTGGCCTTGAGAAATCGTGTCATCACAGCAAATCAGATCAGCGCTCGTCTTCAAACAGACACTGGTGTGAGAGTGAGTGGTTAGACGATTCGGAATCGACTGCATAGGGGTCACCTTCGCGCCCTACGTCCTCGCGTGATCCCTTGTTTGGGAGATCATCACATTCAGGCAAGACGTCGTTGGTGTAGGGATCGTCAACACTGGGATAATCGACGCTGGAGCAATGTGATGTTTTCAGACGAGTCAAGGTCCACTGTTGATTTTTTGGACAGGCGTAGGAGGGTGTGGCGTCGTCGAAACGAGCGCTTCCAAGACGTTAACGTCATCAGACATGATCGATTTGGGGGTGGTTCTGTTATGGTGTTGGGAGGCATCACTGTTGCTGGAAGAACGGCTTTACATGTTGTTGCAGGGCGTGTTACAGGCCAGTACTACCGGGACAACATCTTGGCAGTCCATGTTGTGCCGTTCGCACGACGTCATGGCCGCCGTTTCATCTTCCAGGATGACAACGCAAGATGTCACAGGGCCAGGATCGTTACAGGTTACCTCCAACAACAGAACATCACCACATTACCTTGGCCAGCACTTAGTCCCGACCTCTCCCCCATCGAGCATGTCTGGGACATGCTTGGACAGAGGTTACGTCAACGTCAACAACGTCCTGCCAATGTCCAAGAACTTGCTGCTGCGTTGCAACAGGAATGGGACAATCTGGACCAAAATGACCTTAGACGTCTCATTAGGAGTATGCCACGTCGGATCAATGCTTGTTTGGCAAACAGAGGAGGATTTACCCGTTACTGACTTTGTTGTGATGCTGTGGTAACTTTGCTGTTTGACCCCGGGTATCATTTTACCCTTATAATGGTCAGTCTGTGCCTTACTTAGTCTAACGATCATTTGGAATAAATCGATGAATGTGAACTTCATTTCATTTTGTCATTTGTTTCTTCGTCAGTTTCATTAGGTGACTTTAATAACACTTAAAAATCAAATATCCCCTACTTTTTTTGAATAGTATATTAAACTTTAAATATATAAAATGAAATGCTACCGAAAACACAGAAATTAGATATAAAATTAGCTCTAATTAGAGATAACAAATATTTACAGACATTGAACAAAGAATCTCCGGATTTGATTTAAAATTTTACCCAAGGGATGTTTTGTTAATTAAAACCGCATCTTGTTACTGAAAGTCTTGCCGAGCTATCGGGTTATTTTTATAGTTGTCTTTGCGAGAGAAAAAAAATATTGTTCAATTTGTGAAATGCGATCTGTAGTAAAATATAGAAAACCAAAGGTAAAAGAAAAAATTATTATCTAAAAGAAAAGAATCTAGAATACATAGAAGAATAAAATCGGCATGATTGGTGATTTTTAGAATTGCTTATCACAATATTTCTTTTCTTGGACGAGGTCACGCAGAGGCGTTTAATAACTGAGGCGCCAGCCTCCTCGCGAAAAAAAAATCAAAGAGGTTGAAAAAATAAAACGGGAGAAATATGTTAAAACCGACGAGAAAAATGAAAATGTACCCTAGTTAGGGAGGGCCATAAGGCAGACAAAAGGGTCCTACATCTGACAAAAGGGCCCCTCTGGCCCAGGGAAAGGGGCCCCCGACCCAGATTCCGAGTCAATCCACTACTGAATGAGAGTGCAGTCATAGCATTGGCATAAAAACCATCAATCAAGAAATCACCTTTTCTCAAAACCTACTAATTATCTATCCCCGAAAGAGATGGCTGGGATTCCCAGTGTGGTCTGGCTTGGCGGAGCGATCATTTCTTTGCTGAAAAGATTTCCGGGATTACGCGTGCTGCTTGCACAATATACCCACTCCCGGTACGAACAAGTGATTTGTTTCGCATTCAGGCTTCAGACGGGTATCGAATTAGGCCCCGGCCCTCAGATTAAACCGACGCCGGGGGATATGGCCGAATGCATTAAAATGATTTCTATTTTGTAAAATTTCTCGACCTCCTCCCCCCCCCCCCGAAAAAGGGCCCTCAAAATATTATAGCCTCCGCCTTGATAAACGCCCCTGGGGTCACGGTGGCTAAGTGGGTAATATGCAAACTTTCTATCCCGGAGAGTTCATCCAGATTTTCCAGTGTGGTTCCTCCTTGTCAGGAAGGAGGGCCTGACAAGGACATCTTTCTGGTCGTTCGAGAGGGACGAAAAACCGTGGTCCCGTGTAGACATTGGCGTGCACGTAGAAGATCTCTTAACAGTTGGAATTCAATATAAGAGTAGACAAAATTTCCCTCATAATTTCCGTCTTCATTAGCCTGGTTCACTAGAAATAATATTTGATAAACGTATCGAAGTAATTGTTTCAATCGATGTTCACACTATCCCGAATTATGAAAGCAACATGTCAAATTAAAAATAAAAACCAGCCAAAAATATACAATATTTTATTGGTTATACATGGATTGCTACAAACTGTGATTTTACCGTTGTGTAAGCTACATACATTGTAGTAATCTTAAAATGATATCAAGACTATCTTTTCGAATCATATACATGTGTAGTCATTAAGTGTGTATTGGTAAATCCAATCATACATAATATATTAATTGACATTTGCCGTAAGAAAAGCCCAATTAATATTATGAAACAAATGTTTCAGGGCTATTGACTTTCATAACCGGTCTCAGATTCTAATGTTGATGATTTGTTATGAGTTACAGATAATCTGTGTTGATTAACCACGGCTACGGCAGTGCTTGTGCCTTCTAAAAATTGAAAGAAATCCTCGTCATCTCTTTCTTCGTCCGGCTCCTGTATCACACACATACGACAACAAAAAACATTTTTATAAATGTTTACCAGCTCAGCTCGAATTGCGCGATTCAAGCAACCATACAGAAATGGGTTGATTGCGAAGGAGGAGTAACCGAACCAGAGAACAAGTACCTCAGTTAATTTACGATTACTAACTGTTCCTTGTATAGCACCATACATATGATATATGAAATAAGGTCCCCAGATAGCCATATATGCTGTTAAAATTACCATCAACGTATTAGCTGCTTTGAAGTGTCTCTTGTTTCCATTAATCATAGGTCGAGGAACGTTTCTCAAGTCCGAAATATTTTCATTGCTGGATCTTCGTGTCGACCCTGTTGTTGCACCATTACAGACAGCTGGTTGTAACGGAACTCGCCGTGTTGTTGATTCTGGCTTTACTTGAAGGACAGCCTGTCTTGCCACACGAAAAACTCCCCAATACATGATTAATAATATAATCCCAGGAAGTACAAAACATATTATTCCAACAGTTATCACATAGGCTTTGTCAACGACATCAAACTCCCAAGAAAAAGAACACTGTTTTTTGAAAGACTGAAACGAGTACGAATTTACTCCTAGTAGTGGCAACATTGAAATAACCAAACTCTCTGTCCAAATCAGAATTATCACTCCTAGAGTTTTTGTCAGAGTCATATGAGCGGCATGATGCATCGGGAATTTAATGCTGTAATACCTTTCAATACTGATAGCACATATGTTAGTGATGGAACCAAAGGTCAAAAGAGACCCCAAAAATCCAACCAAGGTGCACAGAAAGTTATTCAGCGGCCAGGAATGCGTGATGAATGATGCAATTGCAACTGGCAAGAGTGTGATGGAAGCAAATATATCAAACAAACACAAATTAAGTACAAATAGATTAGTCACATTATGTCGAAGATGATGTGTGGAGAGTATGGCTATTATATTAAGAAGATTTCCCCAAAATGCGAGAATGTCTATAATCACCATACCTACGACGGTCAAAATATCACCACCCCCAAACACTTGTGACGTGTTGACAACTGCACTGAGATTACTGACACTGATATGCAAATTCATTCTACAATTTCAGATTCGTATCCACACACACCATGAATATAAGACAACAAAACTTGACTGTTCTCAATGGATTCCACATTTTACTTCAGATCACTTAAATGTGTTAAGCAGCCATTTCAATTTGTCTTATTCGCCCAACGCAACCGTTTGCAGTAGTAACACAAAAATTAACTGGTAGAATATCATTCCAGCACAAAGTTAAGCATTGAATGCTTGAACCCGTTTAATATACTGAATCTCTATTAGATGCGGCTTGTGGTTGCGTTAAATCATAATCTATGAAACAAGTGTAAATATTCTTGTCAACAAGTTAAGACAATGAAATATTATCCATTTAATGAGTACTGTAATAACTTGTCGTGACTTTTTACTTTCAATACATAGACTTGTGTGAGACAATGTGTTGATGATCTTTTCCTATTTGACATCGATGCCAATCGATGTATTAGCTACAGTATAGCAACGGTATTGGTATAACAGAAATTAATTTTGTTGCCCAGCAACGACCGGTATGTTGTCACGCTATAATATCTCATTCTAAATATCGGAATTAATATAATTAAATTATCTTATAAAAAGGACCAACTATACTATGTGTGAGTTTTGAATAACGTTTTACATATACATATATGTATATAACTAAAAAAATGCATCCAGGTACAAAATTCACCACTTTACTTCATTCTGACATAGGCCTACATAAGCTATTAATTATGTTTACAAATAATTAAAATTTAGCCATAAATAAATTATATAATCTGGCTACAGACTTAAACTTTTTATTAGAATTTACTTGTCAGCAATAAAATCATCATTATAGATCCATACTATGGCGCGAGAACCGAGACATATACCACGTGACCCAGTTATAATTACTATTTATAAAAGGATATTAGCATTAAATCAAAATGCAATTTTGTGAAAGTTGGTAAAAAAACGGGTCTATAGAATCGGGGATACTTCTGTCAAAACTCTGAAAATTGATATGGCCACCTTTCGCCGAACTGGCTAATTGGAACCGATATCTGTCAAGTCATATTTAGAGTTTTACTGATTTATGCCGTCGACCTCTGGAAGTCGCAGGTGTCCACTAAGATGAGTTTCAAACTTTGACTTCTGGCAGTTTTACCATAACCGGCTTAACAAATGTCAATTAGCAGATTAAAACATTCCGGTCATTGCCACCGTCTATCACTGTAAAAAATGCCTGGTTACATATCACAGATTTGTATGATAGGTCTGGTGAAAAAGTACCATTGCATGTTGACAAACGGTTCACACATTTATTTCAGTCTGTAAGTTCCTTAGTTTATCCAGTATCACCCAAAGATTTTCTTTGTTAGTATTATCATGTAGGCTGATATCAAGACTTTTCATTACAGAAGCCGTTTACCCAGGGGAAATAATGCCGGGGGTATTTAAAGGATAATATTGGCGCCAGACATTATCACAATGTGATAGAACTGGTTAAACACATTCAAAATACAATTTTAACACGGAGATCATTGCTAAGATAGATGTGTAATAAAGGTTTCATAAATCGGAAGTGACGAACGCAAAAGGAAAACACGAGTTATCCGTCTATATAACTGGCTGAAGTGACGAGTGATAACAGATACACGGCCGAATTTCTGCTCACTAATATTTCCTTCGAAAACCAATACAAAAGTTGTTATATCCTCCAAGCAGTTAGAGGAAAACGTCGAAAATAGATAAATTTGTGCTATCAAGGTGTCCCGATCCCAACCGTTACATTTACACCAATTCCTATCGATATCTGTCAAGCTGTATCAACGAGTCGACCGACCTGGTATTCCTACCAAATTAATACAAATCTAGTCTATTACCAATCGGGATAAGCAGCTTGTTTTATACAAATCCGGATAACACCATTCTAGTAGAATGGTTAAATTGTAGTAGATAATGACTAATAAATTGTTTCGTCCGGGCAGCCATTTGGACTAAACCCGTAGGACAGATAATGTCATCATGAGCTGAATGAGTTATTGTTCAGACGTCAACTGACGAATTTTTGAATAAATAAAGATAAATCAATAGGGAGTATTTTGACTTCCGTCCATTATGATCAATTTTACAATAATGTTTGGATCTACTCTACATGCATGTTGGAAAGACTGGTATATTATATTGTGTATGGACTGAAATTATATATTTGCCATGTAACAAGATTAGAATTACCCATTTTGTTTTAAAACCAATTAAAATATTGTCCTTTTTATGCTTTTATTTGGGGGGTTGAGATGGCAGTGGTCTAGGGTGCCGCGCTTCGAACTCTAGCGGGCCGGTCACCTCTGGCTTGCGGCTGTGATTTCGAGCTCTGGTGTAAGCATATATGGCATGGAGATAGGGGCGCCTCCTCAACCTCGTGGGTTTCCCCCCACTGCTGAAGACCCCTACGCGCAAGCAAATTATTGAAATAAAATTAAACCATATGTTAGTCCCGAAATGACCTAGTTTGTGTTGAATGGACGTTAAACCCCATTTCTCTCTCTCTATGCTTTTATTTATCTCTTTATTTTCTTAGGTCATTGCTAAGAATATCCTTTTTCTATTTTAATCAATATACAGCAGATAAACCCCCAAACTACTTTAAGGCTATATTATTAAATGATGAAACATGAACATTACGATATGAACTGACCGACATACATCGATACAGAAAGGAATATACCATGTATGTTTTGGCATTATATTATGTCCCTTTGAAACTATTAAACCTCCGTTGATAAGATCAAAAATAAATTTTTTGTGTTCATTAGATTGTAAGTTGATTAGTCATCACTGGGTGCGGGGGGACGCATGCACATGCACATATCAACTTCATTTTGAAATGAACCAATCACATTATCGATATGAAATGGATTTTGGCATCCCACTGTTCTTTCCCGACTGGGCTATAATAAAGACAGAATTCTAGAATGAAAAGATCACAATTAGCGACTCGTGTGTGTCATGCAGAACTAATGTATAATTTTTCAGCGGAATCAAATTTTGTGGAATAAATTACAATTCACGAGGGGTTATTTATATAGCTATATGCTTTTATCAATCCTACATGAACTTGTATGATATGCAATCCTCTAATCACATGTGATGACACGAGATAAAAGATATCCCCGCGTGATGACTCGGTACATCTTTTATACAAGCCCTTATCATTAACTTGTTCATATTCGATTTCGTTTCGATCTCAACTGGAGGGGGCGTCGTTTATTTTATCAAAATAGCTTTCAAATGTAACTTATGCAGCTGAAAGTTGATTTGGACAAAAACTTAATAATCAAATAAGTTTACTAATTTTCAGGTTAGTATATTGGTTTTACAATATTTCCGTCTTAAAATTGAACATTGACTAAGCTCAATATCTAATCGTTTTGTTTTGGGTTTTTTTTTTTTGCTTTGTAATGCTGATTAAATTCTCAGAAATATTCAAACAAAGCCACTAGGAAACTAATACACGACAGTGTTTTGGAATAGTCCTCTGCGAAATGAAATCAAAGGAGGTGATACATGTCTTAGCCGCTTCCCCAATTCCATTCAGACTAGTCTCGGTCACCCAGAACACCTCAGTCTTCAACGCACGGAGGGTCTGGGTCGGTTCTCAATTATTGACGAAAATTACTGGATAATCTACCACATAAAAAAACAAACATTTGGTTACGCATGGGCAATGGAACCTTTTGGCTAAAGTCTCGGTAAGTGCTAGCTCTTATGAAGCCATACCGATTTTGCTAGATTCTATAAAGTGTGGTCGAAATATATCCCACAATTAACTTGGCATATCTATTATTAGAACAAAATAGAGACGAGGAATATAAGCATGCTGGATCGCGATGAAGAATTAAGAAGATTGTGAGAAGCCATACGTCTGATTCATGACGAGAGAAAATTACCATTTCAATCGAAACCTTTACAAAGAGTGTCATCGTTGACAAGCGAGCTGTTTTGATAGATTCAGTACGTGGTAACTTAAAAGACTGGATAATCCAGACAATGACCTATTTTCCGTCAAATTTTGAGGACCCATCCAGACTAATATTCGTAGAATATTTGTATGGATGATAGAGACTACATTCAGACAACCTGAATAAAAAATATTGCTAATGAAGACTGGGTCACTTGTTCAATCCCAGTGTAGAGAAAGTTTTAACGAAATTTTCGGGCCGGTTTCCTCGTCAGTCACTGATGTAGGTCTGAAAAGGGAACGGAAGATTGTCTAGTCGTTCGGGTTAAAAGAAACCCGGAGGCTCCGCGTATGTATTGACAAGCACCTAAGAGAACCCCTGGAATTTGAAATAAGAGCAGACCGTAGGTCAAGTATCTGGGCAACATATACCCGTGTTAATTAGCCCGGTCAGCACAGAACCTCAGGACATGTATATTGGACAATAACACCCCTCTAAATGCGAAACAGGAGGTGTTTATCTACTAAATGGAGACGTCAGACCGAGAATCGATTAACAAGTTACGTTGCTGCCATGATAAACAATTGTGAAAACTTCAATCAGTTATAACGTCGCTCAGTATAAAGTAATTTAAATGAACTTTTCAGTATACACATTTTTCATTATCTTTTTTTAAGTACAATAGCGAAAACGGCCAGCTATTTATCTAAATTTTACACAATGCATCTTTAAGCCATGCAGTTTTTGTTATCATTATAGTCTAAAACTGTAAACATAAATATTGATATTTGGGGATTTTGTAATTAATTATTAAACATTTATTACGCAAGCGTTAAATCTGCATATTGCAGGTCTTTTAAATCTTTAGGCCTGAAATGTTTTTTTTAAATTATTAATTGGACATTAATTAACTGATCCAAGCAATAATCAACTCTCGATGACATTAGATTTCTCAGATATTAAATAGATTAGAACGGTCCAGTCATTTTTTAATTATAGTTTAAAAAAATGGAGGAGCAACACTTAGATACGAACAACCAGTACGGTTTTTGAAATTATTGCACACGTTTAGACGAGGATACTCTAGTCTTTATCAAGCAAATGATACAAAAATTTGAGATAATTTATGACCTTTACATTAAGCCCTTGTTTTAAAAATTAGCCATGACTACATAGCAAATAGGGATGTTTTGCAAGTGGAGAGGACTGGGGCTCAATTTTAAAAAAAATCCGTTATATATATATCATGACTTTTATGTAAGGTAAAGCTATTTGTGTTGTTACAAAGTTTTGAGCCAATCAATGAAAGAGTATCTTGAACGGTTTATGGGATATGCTCCGGAAATAAAATTATAAACCAAAAGGTTGATGTGTGTACAAATTTTCAGAAAGATATCTCAAATGGTTTAT
Organism: Patella depressa; assembly: GCA_948474765.1. Lineage (NCBI taxonomy): Eukaryota > Metazoa > Mollusca > Gastropoda > Patellidae > Patella > Patella depressa. The sequence continues at coordinate 34,917,952 of OX419721.1, forward strand.
GGAGATATGCTCCGAAATAAATTTATACACCAAAAACTAAGTCAAATTTGTTTCCATGGAAACACAAAAAATATAAATCCCAGAAATTCCTAATTAGCAAAAGGCACAACTACTGTGGTAGGTTGATGTGTGCACAATGTTTCAGAAAGATATATCAAACAGTTTATGAGATATGCTCCGGAAACAAATTTATACACCAAAAACTAAGTCAAATTGTATTTGATTCTTATCTTTGTTGCATATTCTGTATATATTTGCCTACTATTCACTTTTTGTATCATTTGCTTGATAAAGACGAGAGTATCCTCGTCGAAACGTCGCTTAGTATCAAACTCAGTAATTGTGTATCCATAAAATTGTACCTTGTGTTATATGTTCAATTACTAAATGCCAATCAAAGCAGATATTGCACACGTCTTGTCAAACTTTCAAAGGCCAATATCTTCGCTCGCAATAAAGTAATTTGAATGAAACTTTCAAATTACTCACTTTACATTTTCTTTTTTCTACGGAAGCCCATAAGGGTCAATCAAATGAAAAAAAAATCTGACTATCTTGTAATTACAAGATAGGCTATCTTATTATTGCAAGATAGCTATCTTGTTATTACAAGATAGCCTAAGATAATCTATCTTGTAATTACAAGATACCGAGATGCCAATTTAAAGGTCACCATACACCGATTTCATGCTCCCATAAATACCATTGCCTTCATACACCCACCAACTGCATATTTATATCATGACTCATCAATTTTAATACGCTCTTTGAAGCCACAGAACGCTATTTCTATTTTTCAAACTTCTTTAAATTTTGATTTTTGAAAAGTAAGTAAGGAAAGGGATATTCTGAAAAACCGACCCTCCATCAATGAAATGACCTGACTGACATAGCGTCTAAAAGCAGATTATTTATAGCTTGCGGTATCTCCTGATGTATACAATGTTTTGAGATGGATTTGAAGCAAACGTTTGATAGATTAATTAGCTTGAATATATTTTTAGCCCAAATATATCATCAAATCACACAGTTTGTACGCGCGGAAGGTATCTTTAAGGAGAACATGAAATCAATGTATCATAAATGCTTTTAATGAGGGAATGAAGTTAATGAGAGTATGAATAGTATTTAATGAGAGCACAACCTGGTGATGCCGATCCCGTGACATACAAAGGGGGGATTCGAAACCATGTCAGTTGACTCAATGACAGGCTTTTAAGATAAAGCGCGCACGTGCTAACAAATCGACCTGCCAACCCTCCAGCTCAACGAAGTATTATTGTATGTTACGGGATCGGCATCATCAGGTTGTCAGTCCTCCGGGTTCCTCCAACTGCTAAACAGAGAGGGGTATATGGTTTAACGTCCACTCGACACAAACTAGGTCATTTCGAATCCCCATTTGTACGTGACAAGGAGTAGGATCGCCTGTCCATCCTCGTCTGTCCTCCGGTTTCCTCCAACTGCTAAAGAGAGTGAGGGGAGGTGTAACGTCCACTCGACACAAACTAGGTCATTTCGGGACTAACATATAGTTTAATTTCAATAATCGCTTGCACGTATGGATCTTTAGCAGTGGGAGGAAAGCAGAGGACCCGGAGAAACCCCACGATGTTGGACAGGCGATACTACTCCTTGTCACGTACAACAGGGGTTTCGAAACCACGCCAGTTGACTCAATTACAGGCTTTGTGATACTGCGTGCACGTGCTAACCATTCGCCATCCAACCCCCACCCCACTACTAAAGACCCCTACGCGCAAACAAATTATTGGAATTAAATTAAACCATATGTTAGTCCCGAAATGACCTAGTTTGTGTCGAGTAGACGTTAAACCCCATTCCCCCTCTCCCTCCCTCTCTCTCTCTCTCTATATCTCTCTCTCTCTCTATCTCCCACACACACACACTTTGGCTTATAACTATCCGATAAATCAGTGTGGGACGACCTTGAAATACAAGAAAACTAATTTGGCTATCTTGTAATTACAAGATAGCTATCTTGTAACTATTGACCCTTATGGGCTTCCGTATTTTTCGAACTATTATAGTAAGAATGATTAGCCGTTTATCTAAATCTTACTTTAATAGTAAGTGCAGGGGGACTGCACTACACGCAAAACAAAAACCTACAAGATTAGATCCGGGGGCCAGCCGTAAGCGTACACTATACAGTCCCTAGCAGTAAGCATTACTTATATTACTAGTAGTGAATTCTTTAGACAGAAGCCAAACTGATGATTTATGATCGCGGTTTTCTAGTTTGAAATATCTGATCCAGTACAATCATCCATTTTTACAGTTAAATTCTGAATTCAAGACGACACAAAGTGAAAAGTACTTATAGTATAAATTATATTTTGGTCTAAAATTCATTCATGTCCACCAATTCTAATTCGGCCATTTTAAGTTTGCATTAATTTCACACAAAGGCTTTTATGTCTTAAAAAAAGTTGTGCTATTTATATCCAACAAACCATTTTAAAGTATTTTTCACATTTAGACTGTAACTTAGATGTGCTTAATTTCATACTTACAAGTAAACGCTTGACTTTTGAAATGTGTGCGAGGGATCAGACATTTCCGACACTTTTCTCCCTACTGCAGACACCTGTTACATTCATTATATTCGATGCAACCGGGGCCATTGATTTCTACCCGTGGAAAGTGAGGTATTATCCAGACACGGAACCCTTTTAAGATTTTGGGTCGGCTTTTATTCGTTGGGTGACCTGATAATCGATTCCTATTTCCTGAGAGGTCTATACTGTGAATGGCCCATGTGCAGTGCTTGATATAAAATAAATGTCTGGTTTTATCCAGACATCGCATAATAAGACTTACAGCTTGAGACACCAATCTCCATTTCCAGATAAAGACTGACGGTTTTAAGTTGTATCACGTATATTGAGTTAGTTGCTCGGCCCTTAGGTAGAGGCTTTTAAAGGGACAATAACATTCTTGCTGGCTTGGTAGCTCCAGAAAATAAATAATACCCTTATTCTAAGTACTAGATGTTTAAGTGTCCTACCTGTTGTGTAAATTATCCATTACAACCTATTTTATTTGTCCAGAGGGTTCGAAAATATTTTAAAATCCAAGTCACATTTGAAAAGGTTTACGTTAGACTTTTCAAATCAATTGGTTGCATTTTTCCATTTTTTTAAATTAGGTGTGTTAAGATGAAATTTATATCATCATTTAATTGGAATATTCTAAAATAATACGATTTGTTGACCAGAATGAAGATTGGGACATACTTTTCAGTTACAACAAGAGTGTTATTGGGGCTTTAAGGGATCTTAACACAAAATTAAGCAGTTTTGTTCTCCATAAAATTTTAAAAGAAATCTTCTTTCAAGAATAACAAGATGACTAGTCATCAAACATTCCGCACCCTTGGACGTGTTTGGAAGAAATAAGGAAAAATAACTTATTTGTAATCAATATAAAAATTATCAGATTTCGCGAACAGTGTAACTGGTCCTGTTTAGTAGATATTGCTCTTTATTTCTGAAAACTGATGACTGATTGCTATTTACTAAAAGATTAGAGATAATGTATGACCTTTTACATTAAGCCCTTGTTTTAAAAATTAGCCATGACTACATAGCAAATAGGGATATTTTGTAAGTGAAGAGGACTGGAGCTCAATTTAAAAAAAATCCGTTATATGTAAGAGTATCTTGAACGGTTTATGAGATATGCTCCGGAAATAAAATTATAAACCAAAATCTAAGTCAAATTTGTTCCCATGGAAACACAAAAAATATAAACCCCAGAAATTCCTAAATAGCAAAAGGCACAACTACTGTAATAGGTTGATGTGTGTACAAATTTTCAGAAAGATATCTCAAATGGTTTATGGAGATATGCTCCGAAATAAATTTATACACCAAAAACTAAGTCAAATTTGTTTCCATGGAAACACAAAAATATAAATCCCAGAAATTCCTAAATAGCAAAAGGCACAACTATTGTGGTAGGTTGATGTGTGCACAACGTTTCAGAAAGATATCTCAAACAGTTTATGAGATATGCTCCGGAAACAAATTTATACACCAAAAACTAAGTCAAATTTGTTTCCATGGAAACACAAAAATATAAATTCCTAAATAGCAAAAGGCACAACTACTGTAATAGGTTGATGTGTGTATAAAGTTTCAGAAAGATATCACAAACGGTTTATGGGATATGCTCCAGAAACGTAATCGGGACGGACGGACGGGCCCTGTTTCAATATCCCTCCCTAACTTCGTTCGAACTCTAGCTGGCCGGTCACCTCTGGCTTGCGGCTGTGGTTTCGATCCCTGGTGTGAGCGTATGTGGCATGGAGATAGGGGTGCCTTCTCAACCTCGTGGGTTTCCTCCGAGCACTCCGGTTTCCTCCAACTGCTAAAGACCCTACGCGCAAGCGAATTATTGAAATAAAAATAAACCATATGTTAGTCTCGAAATGACCTAGTCTGTGTCGAGTGGACGTTAAACCCCATTTCTTTCTCTCTCTCCTACTTTCGTTCGGCGCGGGATAAAAAAAGCGTTTAGTGACCGGGAAAGGGGACTGATGTATCATATAAATAAAATAATTAATTTATCAAGTATAAGGCATTCTTTTGTCTATAAATTACCAATATCAGATTTAAGCAAATATGTGTTTTCCAGAACTCTCGTAGTATGAACACAGCTGAATATACATAGGTAGGTCAATTTACCCAGTACCAATTTCAGTAATGAAAATCAGTTGTACAATACGCGTACTTCTTCGGTATACATTATGACCTACATACCTGATAGCCGCCACTCAAATTTTATATAGATCAGTAGATATAATATAGACACACATGTGACATCGTCATGAGTCAGCGGTTTATTGTGACAAAATAATAACAGATATGCGAGGATGGGTATGTAGCCTTAAAAATGATAATGTTATATAATTTAAAAGACGATAAATATCCGCCACTCAAATTTTATATAGATCAGTAGATATAATATAGACACACATGTGACATCGTCATGAGTCAGCGGTTTATTGTGACAAAATAATAACAGATATGCGAGGATGGGTATGTAGCCTTGAAAATGATAATGTTATATAATTTAAAAGACGATAAATATTGACATCATGATAATGGTCAAATGAACGGTTATTGAAACATGACTTTACGGTCTATGCTATGTAATATGATGTACATACATATTGGTTAAGAATTATTATAAAAAAAAGTATGTCTATCATTCTATACAAGTCGATCTTGCATATATATAATACGACCCGAAGAAAATCGTAGCGACTTACTAATAATACTCATGGCCGGGATATGTTACAGATCAAGATTTTCCGATTTAGATTCTGCGTAGTGATTTAGTTCTGTACTTAAATACGTTTTGTGTAAAAAAAAAAACTTTTGACTAGATCGAATAAAATTAATATTTGCATACTGTCCATTTCATACGAGATGCCATACTCATGGTCGAGGGATTCAAACTAAACGAGATATTAATGGGATAGTTTTGGGTATTGCTGACAGTTCAACGAAACAATTGAGATAAAGCTATCAGTAAGGTTTAAGCTTCTAAATGCCCCAACCACTTAAAAACATTTTTTTCTGTTTATTTATATCTTCCAGGTTATGAAGAACATCTACCACATCAAATAAACTGGTCTTCATCAGAAATTTCTTTGTCATCTTTATCGTTAAAATGTCATTGCTGAAGGTTGATGACGAATCGGAGCCACTATTGGCTGGCCGCAACTCAAATATTCAAAAGAAAGACAATGCCCTTACCAATATCGTGGACGGAGAGTTTGTGACTACCAAACGACGCTTTGTGTCGAGAGGAACTCTGAACGTTTTTATAGCTATAATGAACATAATAATGAACGTTCTGATGAATGTGTCCTTACCAGTATTTGCTGGGACAATGAATGAAGTTAACAGCGATACATATGCTTTGCTGATGATAGCTAATGTGTGGTTTATGCTTGTCTTTGTTGTCCTCATGCTTGCTATGAAATTTTTCATTAACCGATCATTGAGCTTCAAACCCTGCACTCAATGGAAATGGTTATTTATCATGGGACTAACTACGACCCTGAATGGAATTTTTGTCGTGTTTGCCAGTCCCCCTAATAGAACACCACCTTATCTTCAAGGGATCTTGGCTACAACCAATATTCCATTTACAGTTCTATCGCGATTTGTTTTACTTAGAAAAGGTAAATTAACATGTTTTGTAACATACGACACAATTATTATATTGAATACAATTTACTTGAAGAGATTTACTAATCTGGTTGATGAGATTGACTGCCACATCTCCATGTTGATATTTTGTATTGACATGAAAATAACATCAAATCGCGTCTCATTATCAGAAAGTGTAATGCACAACTTTTAACGTATCGATGGATTTTAATAGCAAATGTTGAGACTAGCATGGTAATTAATACGAAATGTAAGAGCAAATTGAAGAAAGAAAATAATTTTGCCCTTCGCGCGACATTTCGTCAAGTTCCTACTGGCATCAATCTTATTAACACATTGATCTTATTTCGTTTCGTTTTCAAGGTTTTCTTTACTAGACTAGGATCTGGATGAGTTGTTATACCTGCGTTCTGTTCATGTGACGGATTAGCCAATGAAATTATGGTCTTTTACACAGCGAGTTCTTGGGGTGCGGTGTAATGAACTTTGGATATTCCACTAGGAACATCAACGTGGATTAGTTCACTAAATGTCTGACGTATTAGGTCATATTCCGCTTCTATGACCCCTGACACGACCCCAAACCCCCTACTTTAACAAGTCAGATCTTCATGCAGTGCAGGCCATCAAATATAAAAAAAAGAAACGAAATATAGCTGTGTATTTTAACTAGGTTGTACTTTGTACTCGTATTGTGTTTTTTATCTGGACTGCGTGAGTTTCAAAGACATTGTTTGCATTAAGGATAAACCTGGGCCCTGTTTCACGAAATTTTAACTTAAGATAAAATCCAATTTTAGTAGATACTTCAATTTTGATTGGCTAAGCACTAAAATCAATCTAATATTATCCAATCAAATTACTAAAATTGGGATCTTATCTTAGTTAAAATTTCGTGAAATAGGCCCCTGGTCCTGGTTTAGTAGAAGCCGCTAGACACAGTTCCTGCTCCACTTATAACAACGCCTTATGCTCACGGTATTGCAGTCACTAAACTAATTATCCTTGTGTTGGCTTTATTTTATGCTATTTTATTTTACAGGTATAAGTTTACGAAGATTTGTTTGTGTTATTATTGTCTTAGTAGCATTGTTTATCACAGTAGAGCCCCAGATATGGAATCTAAACGGCAGCGGCGGTGGCAGTGGTGACAGTTCTGAGTCTAGCAGTGCTAGAATTCTTTGGCCTATGTTATTTGTCATCGGTTTTATACCTATAGGTTTCCAGAATGCCGTGTGCGAAAAGGTCTTAAAAGGGGATGAGGTAAATTATAACACCTTTCAAATATAGGGCTCGATAAAACAGCGTTTGCCAGGCACTCAAACACAAGCCATCCCAAACCACCTTAAATGGGAAATAATCGATAGGGTAAAAATACTTAACTATGTAGTAAAGAATGTACCAAAATAAACCGTAATGTATAAGGTCTCTTTGAAAAACAAAACGCTTGGTCACGGTGGCTAAGTGGATAAGGCGCTGGTTCGCTAGCCTGGAGGTCGGGTGTTCGATCCCTGCATTGGCCGAGATTTTCCGGCGTGATTTCCCCTTGTCAGTGATGCAGAAGGAGGGCCCGACAAGGACATCTGCCTAGTCGTTTGGATGGGACGAAAAACCGAGGTCCCGTGTACAAATTGGAGTGAACGTCAAAGATCCCTTGGCAGTTGGAATTCGTTATAAGAGTAGGCCGTAGCGCCGCTGCCCGGGCAAAATTTCCCTCATAGCACACTGTATGGCGTATGCCCGTCTTCCATTAGCCCAGGTTAGGCGCAAAAGAGATGGACGTTAAACCTCATTTCATTTCATTTTCACAAAGAAGCGATCATTGAATGCGCTCGCCAGCTTGTAGGCGTGTTAAGCAACAAATTCAAAACACGACATGAGGGCGATAACCAATTAGAGTAAAGTCCTAATAAAACCTCGGCAGTGTTCCCCCGGTAGCTGCACTTTAAAAATAATGATACATGTATCTTATTGTAGACATAAATAGTTCTTTGTCATTACATAGTTGAAAATTGAAAGATTGTTTGCAAAGATATCGAATGATAATTATAACTGCTAGCAATTTCACATGGGTTTTAATCCTAACAATCAACTATCCTCTGCAATATCTAAGTAGACAACCCACAGAGATATTAGTCTCGGTCACCCAGAACCTCCTAGTCTTCAACGCGCGGAGGGTCTGGGTCGGTTCTCAATTTTTGACGAAAATTACTGGATAATCTACCACATAAAAAACCAAACATTTGGTTACGCATGGGCAATGGAACCTATTGGCTTAAGTATCCAATGAAAGTATCGGTAAGTGCTAAATCTTATGAAGCCGGGCCGATTTTGCTAGATTCTATAAAGCGTAGTTGAAATATATCCCACAGTTCACTTGGCACATCTATTATTAGAAACAAAATAGAGACGATGAGGAATTAAGAAGATTGTGAGAAGCATTACGTCTGATTCGTGACGAGAGAAAATTACCATTTCAATTGAAACCTTTACAAACAAAATTTTAAAGAGTGCCATCGTTGACTAAGCGAGCTGTTTTGATAGATTCAGTACGTGGTAACTTAAAAGACTGGATAATCCAGACAATGACCTATTTTCCGTCAAATTTTGAGGACCCATCCAGACTAATATTCGTAGAATATTAGTATGGATGATAAGAGACTACAGAGATATCAGATGATAAGCATACAATATCATCGAAGACTAATACAAAGTGACAACTTTGATGTTGATACTGTAGTCCTTAGAGTGTTAATGAGGTTTCCTTGAAAAAAATCAATCACAATTAGTAAAATCATAAATCCACTGAAATGTGTGCGTATAAAATGGCAAATGTCATTAACAGGGGCAGTCACCAGGAAATACATTAAGTCACCATAGTGTTAGTTTAAAGGAACATCAATTGACCCAACGTCGAAAAAACAAGAGCTGGACAATATTCTCGGAATCTATCATCACTGTCTGAATCGCGGTTTTCTTTACAATACACAGCGAAGGTCGTCGACACGACAAACAATCTTCTGTGTGGGCCTTTTGGAGAACCGGATCATACAAAATAAGTAGTTTAACTGGATATTTTTACTATTTCAGGCGCATTCCTTCAACTTCATAATGTGGACTCAGGTGTTTCAGATTCTGACTATATTCCCAATGTTTTGGGTTGATTTTATTCCTGGTTTTGGCGAGGTAATGTTTTAAAGACTACAACAAATTTATCTATTTTTTTCCTGACAGCGACAATTCTAGCTTAACGCGTTGTTGTTGATCAGGATCAATCTGGAGTGCTTGTATGGCTACCGGGGGGGGGGGGGCGAACGGTTAGCGTGCGTACTCTCTATCATACGGCCTGCCATTGAGTCAACTGGCGTGGTTTCGAATCCACGGTTGTACGTGGCAAGGAGTAGGGTCGCCTGTCTAGCCTCGTGTCTAGCCTCTAGGTACTCCGGTTTTCCCCCACTGCTAAAGACCCCTACGCACAAGCGAATTATTGAAATAAAATTAAACCATATGTTAGTCCCGAAATGACCTAGTTTGTGTCGAATGGACGTTAAACCACATTTCTCTCTCTCTCTCACTATGGCTACATCTGTATGCAAAGTGAATGAATGCAACAATGAATGAATGAAATTGTGTTTTACGTCCTACTTATCTGCACGGATTAGGCACAGCAGGCCGGTGACGACCATCCTCCCTGTCACGTACACATGGATGTGGTATAGGGTTTTATATATTCTTCATAACTTATCCCAGAGCAAAGTTTTTTCTACAAATGTTAACTACATCTATATTACTTTAAACTTTTATTTTCAGGCGGCGTCCATCTCCGAATTTGGGACCAAATTATCAAGGGGTATTCACTGTACTTTTATGTCTCCTTGGGACTCAACATGCAACGGTTTAGTTGGAAAAATGTGGATATTTATTACAGGGTATTGTTTCGCTAATCTTTTTCAATTCTTGCTAATTGAATACGCCGAGGGTGCAGTTTATGCTGTTGTTGTCCAGTCGCTCGTAACTCCCACAGCAACATTGTTTTGGTCTTTCTTTAAATTCCAGACAAAACAAGATCATTTCTTTTGGTCGCCAACTTTCAATACAACAACAGGCTTTACTTTAGCGGGTCTGGGAATATTAGCTCCAACTGTTGTGGTGTATAATTACTTTAGTCGGAAAGATGCAGAAGAAAGGCTCACTATGGAATTTACAGTCGAAGAACCCAGGGATAAGGATTAAGAACTACGAGGGCTGACTGAAAGGTTCTAGGCCTCAAAAGGATAGATCAGTTGGTTTGAAACAAACTTTTACCACCAACAAAGTACAATCATTGAATGATTCATAGACAAGAACTGCAACTGTAAAGATATTATTGTCTTAGTACTAGACCACCCAAGAAATAGACAAAACTGGCTATAGGGCAGTCATCCAGTATATGCAACTGAAAGTATATAACTAACCCCATACAGATACATGTCGACATGGTCTCCACTTTAAGTAATGGTGCCTCTTCCTTTTCTAAAGTAAAGAAGTGGGCTGTGGGTTTTAAGTGCATCAGGAAGAGCCTTGGCGATGACTCCGGTCCTGGATGGTCATTAACTTCAACCATTGGGCATCTCATAATAGATGGTTGAGCACATTATCGCTAATGTGTAAGGAATGACAAAGGTTTCTGCAAGATGGACATCAAAGTTTTTGTCTAAGGATCAGAACCGTTACAGATTCCTGACGCTCCGTGACAATCGGACCGTTTTTGCCAGATTTGTCACCATGGATGAGACCACTTTAAACCAGAATGCGAAATTCAATCTTGATGACTGCATTATAGACAGTATTGTCAGGTTCACAAGATCGCCTGGTACCAAAACAATACTAACAATAAAGTTGTGACTATGATTGCAGCATACTTGTTGGAACCTAATTGGTCTATCCTTTTCAGGCTTACAACTTTTCAGCCATCCCTCGTGGGTTTGCGTCATGATTTTATATTTGATTTACTGTGATTTATGTATATAGACCGTTGTGTCAAAGAACACGAAGACTACAATACAGTAGATTTGGATTTTGACCATTTCATTTACTGTATATAAAATAAATATTTTATGTAAATAAACTGTTTGATTTTTGGATATTAATTTATCAATGTATTGTTAACATTGGTTTGGCCAAGTTGAAATTTTACTTTAAATACAATGTATTTATACTCTTTGTATTTGTATGCAGAAATTTATTAAATTTATATTTCATCATATTATGGTATAAACAGCACTAGCTATCTGTAATTCCGGCGTGGTTTCCCCTCGGTAGTGATACAGGAGGAGGGCCTGGCAAGGACAGCTGCCTAGTCATTCGGATGGGACGAAAAACCGTGGACACATTGGCTTGCAAGTAAAAGATCCCCTTGGCAGTTGGAATTCGATATAAGAGTAGGCCGTAGCGCCGCTGCCCGGGAAAAATTTCCCTCATAGCACATTGTATGGCGTATGCCCGTCTTTCATTAGCCCAGGTAAGGTGCAGAAGAGTAGGACGTTAAACCCCATTTCATTTCATTTCATTTCAGCTAACTCTAAAATTCCAGTATATTAGGTTACATACAAGCACCAGGTGACTAGTATTGCATGTCGATTATGTTGGTATTAAAATAAAACCGAGCATGGTTGTTAGTGGTATCTATTGCATTGTCCTTACGTATGACACTATTACTAAAAATGCAAGGGAAATTGAGGTAACTGGGCTACACAGATCCGACACCAGGGTAATACGGTATACATGGTTGGAAATGTAGATACTTGGATATGACTATTACCTAGACGCCCGGTGTAATTAAAATTACCCACCACTTTCGTCTCTTTTTCGATTTTATGTTTAGTTGTGTCCGGCTTTCACGTGGGCTACGAATGCTATGAATTGGCCCGAATCGAAATTCGTTTTGATTGACTCGATTCAGCAAAAATATCAAAATGATCGCAGATAATCTGGAGTACCTACGAAGCAGGAATCAGTTATGAATAATTTACGAAAGGGTTACGATAAATAGGAAAAATAAGCCCGGTGTCAAGGAATAGGACTGCGATATAGGTATACAAAATGAAAGAATCGTCTATATGAATTGCAGCTATTCGGTTATAATACGAATGAATTATGGATATGCCGAATTGCGTAAGAGAGTGTCGAATTCAGTTACGAATACACTACGTTCTCCACGAATCTTGCCGATAAAACTACTAAAAGTTTACGATAATTGGCACTATTCCCCAAAGAATAGACTAGGGAGCTGTTACGAATAAGAAAGGACTAAACTATAAGAACCACCCCGAAACTTCAAGAACTTTTTACGATTTCTCTACGAATTGAAAAAAGTTTGGATTCGGGTCGATTCGTGGCATTCTTAGGTTATGTGTGAAAGCCGGACATAACATTTACACTACGGGAATGACCTCGGGCCAAAGGATTCATTCACAATGGATATTTTATACAATTTCATTCAATTCATATTTAATATCCATTTTAGTTTTGTAGTGTATAAAACCAGGTTGGCACCTACAACCTCTCGCGTAATTTAGTTGCTTTGGAAATGAAATGAAATGGGGTTTAACGTCCTATACTGCTAGGCTCTGACTGGGCTAATTTAGACGGGTATACGCAATACAGTGTGTTTTGATGGAATTTTTACCCAGACACCGGCGCTACGGTCTACTCTTATATAGAATTCCAACTGCCAAGGCATCTTTAGCGTGCACGGCAGTGTGTACACTGGGCTTAGGTTTTTCGCCTTATCCGAACGATTAGGTGCTTTGAATTCTAATGTGTGTGCCCATGTTGAGTCATACCCCTCACAAATTGCTTCAGCAGCATAAACACTAAGGTTTAATAATAATATTATATTTTAACAAGTTTCTATTCGATCCACATCAAATTTTTATTTAACTCTTAAAAAAGTACACACAATCAAAAAATCAACGGTATTAAAATCTCCTCGAGGTAATCATATTGTGTCCAATAGAGTTCTAGTCAAGAGTGAACTAACGTACGAAAACGTAAGGGCCACAAATCATTAAAATGTATTACTCACCATCACCTGCAGTTAGATACCGAAATGATAACACATCAGTCAGGAAGTACATGTTGGTAGTTAGATCTTCGTACAGTGAAGGCCCACCAAACTGAAACTGAATAGAAACGAAATGTGAGCGAATTATACAAATGGTATTAACCAATCGCCAGCTGTGCTAAGTGGGTAAGACACTGGCTCGCTTGTCTGGAGGTCGGATGTTCGATCCCTGCATTGGCCGAGAAAGTTCATCCTGATTTTCCGGCGTGGTTTTCCCTTGTCAGTAATGCGGGACAGAGGGCCTGACAAAGACAACTGTCTGGTCATTCGGATGGGACCAAAAACCGAGGACCCGTGTACACATTGGCATGTAAGTAAAAGATCCCCTGGGCCTTGGCAGTTGGAATTCGATATAAGAGTAGACCGTCGCGTACTGCACAAGCAAAATGCCCCTCATAGCACACTCACTGTATGGCGTATGTCCGTCTGCATTTGTCCAGTTTAGGAGCAGAGCAGTAGGACGTTAAACCCCATTTCATTTCATTTCGTCCCCCAAAAGATAACTTATCTATAAGGAAGTAGTTAGATCTTCGCGTAGGTCCAGTCGGCTTAATCAGATGGGTGAATGTGCTATGTTATCTGTGTGTTAATTTGACATATGTATCGTTTCGTGGTATTTTGACGCAAACAGCCTTTGTAAGTTACTCAATGATTGTTTTCATTGGAAATCTGCGGAAAAACGGAACATTCACTGAAATATTTGATAAATTGTTTAACATGGCATTTAGTAAATAAAAATGAGAAAAACACAATAAATTAACTTTTAATAATACCAGAAATTAACTTTTCAATAACTTGTATTCCATTGGTCAAACTTAAAATAACATGATGCACATCGCAGAAAGGGGGATTCTAGGCTACTGATCAGAGCAGATAACACTCATATCGTACCTGAAAATGGTCCTCGTCGCAAACAATGGTGCACATTTGCTCTACATTGAATTTCATAAATGACTGGACCAATATGTAAACTATCCGAATCTTCAGTGTAATCGGTGGAGAGAATTGGTCGCTGGTACTCTTTTGGGTGTGTGTGGGGGAGGGGGGGATTTTACACATTTCTGTTAATCATCAAAGCCGTTTTCCCGTTCAAAATGTGTATTACCTTGACGAAATGTGCGAGTGTGTGTGTATGTGTATACATCGCTATTCGAATAGACGTGGAGATTGAATTCAATGGAGGGAAATAAACTATAATCCAGGGAATGTAAAGCCACACAGTGCTTTTCATATAAAGGGCGTATGGCTCGATCTGTTGTTTGGCACGTTAAAACAGCCGAAAATGGATTTACATACATAATATTCATGTAATATGAATGTATATCAAGTGATTTATATGTTCAGTGAAATGCATGAATAGTCCTAACTGAACGGCAATCATTTACGCTTGATTAGTCCATTCTACACGTTTTTATATATTTTTTTTCATCGTATGTGAAGCAGCCATTCCTAATTCAGCATGGTCTTGTAGGGCACGTTTTTTTTGTTCATTACAAATGTTGCCCGAAATCATATAAATACACGACTCGTGATCTGATATTAAAATGTTCATTATTAGGATCCAATAGTTTCAAGGCAGATAACAAATCAACATTAATTGAAATTTTAATTTTAATTCCGTGTTTTTAGTTTTGAATACAGAAAATATTGAGTTAAAGGGCATACCTCATTTAAGATGGATATTCAAGACGTTAGGGTCAACAATGCATTTACAAGCTATTTTTGGTGTGTTTTCTCGGTCATGGGCGACAATATTATTGTGCGAATACTTAGCTACTTAAATAATCTCGTTGAATTCGTTCGCGATCTCGATCAAGTCATAACTGATTAAAATGCGGGTACAATTCAGGCGCGGATCCAGAGGGGGGGGGGGGTCCAGGGGGTCCGGACCCTCCCCCCCTGCTCAGGCTTGACAAATTTTTTATGCGATTTTATTGGCGATTTAGACCTGTTATTTTGGAATTTACCTTCCGGAAATACATCAGAATGGACCAAATTGAATCTAATTTACCAAATTATCGGTTGAGCGCAATTAGTTAAGCAATTAACAAACCTAGACACCCCCCCCCCCACCCTGCAAAAAATCCTGGATCCGCACCTGCAATTAATTTGAATTTGAATGTTGACGGTGGCTGGAAGGTCAAAGCTTGGTCAAAGATCAAGGTTAAGACGGCAAAGGCGCGAGCTTCAACTAGGGGTATGGGGGTGTCTTTCCAGGACATTTTAAAAGACAGGTGGGTCTTTAGCAGTGAAAACCCACGGGGTTGGACATACGACCCTATTCCTCATCACGTACAAGCGGGATAGCGAAATCCGTTGGCTCGATGACAGACCGTATGAAACAGCGCGCACGTGCTAACAAATCGTCCCTTCCACCTGTCAATCGAATGTTCAGCTTTATAAACTGCCTACAGACATTAATCCTAAACTATTTGTCTCCCTTGAATAATAAACCAAATCGTGAGACTTGCCGGTAATGCGGATATTCTGGACATAGTGGGCTGCTCATATACATGTACCACCAATATTATCCGAGAAACGACCAACATAAAGCGGTCTCTCGCTATCATTGGACTTGAACACCCCGGTAAAAATATAAGTTACGAGGGGACCAACTGATTAAATCGTAGGGTGTTCAAATTAGACAGTATTCCAAACTTGGTACAAATTATGTGCGCAGCCCATTTATTCTATATACAAACTTTTAAAGCAACGGGTCTAGTTCGACCATTCTATCTTCAAAATAGGCACTGATTAAAACATTGCAAGATAATTTACTCGGGTCATTACCCATTTTAAGGGAATATAGTTACCTTTCGTAAACCACAAACAAAACGTGTATATACTTTCCGTGGACATGAGAAGAATCGTGCAGTGAAAAGGTAAAAGTCGACCACGAGTGAATGTGCATAATAACATTCATACTTAGCATGCACCATGCAACCAGTCTCAGCAAATTTAAAGGCTCTTGTTTAAATGCTCTTGTTGTAACTGAAAAATATGTCCCAATCTTTATTCTGATCAACAAATTGTATTATTTTACAATATAATCCAATTAATTGATGATACAAATTTCATCTTAACACACCTGGAATTGGAAAAATTCAACTGCATGATTTGAAAAAGGTTAACGTAAACCTTTTCAAATGTGACTTGGATTTTAAGATATTTTCTAACCCCCTGGACAAGTAAAATAGGATATAATGGATAATTTACACAAGTAGGACACTTAATTATCTAGTACTTCGAATAAGGCTATTATTTATTTTCTGGAGCTGCCAAGCCAGCAAGAGTGTTATTGTCCCTTTAATTGTAAGTGACATGTAGAGAAGACTGTAACGAGGAGGTGTAAATTTTACTTATGACAGCAAAAAACTATTTTCCATCTCCCACGTCGAAAAGATAAATAGTATATATTACTAATCGTAAGACCATTGAAAATGAAGGATTATCGGGAACCGTTTCCCAATTCATATATCGCCCGGGCGAAAATGAAGACACGTAGGGGCCCTACTGTTTCATAGAATCCCATATAAAGTGCTTGTATGGTTGTTTTAAATACAATTTAGTTAATCATAATGTTTCAACGGAATTAATTTTCATCTATGAAGAGCAGTGCCCGGATAAAATATATACAGAAAACGGACATTACAGAAACATTCAACCTAGGTGGATACAGGAGTTTTCACAGGGGTGGAGTAGGCTACCAAATGTTTCGAGGCAACAATGTTTCAGGTCCTTTCCATACCGATTTTTCCGCGAAAATAGAATAAAAATCACAATTTGTTCGAGCAATAAATAGTCAGGTTGGTGTCAGTGGAGTTTTGACTCCTCGCGGGTGAGCAACAAGACAAGAAGAAAACATAATATTAAATTGCCAACAATGAACTGTGGGGAGAAAAGGGGACTGCCGAGCGGAGCGGGTCAAATAGGTTGAATAACTCACTGACGCAAATAAAAGATTATTAAATTTCTCTGAACCTTGATATGCAAGCGTTTTTATTACAATGCACTTATCACCCAAGCGCAACTAAACGAAAGTTTAAAAAAGAAGTAATAATTACATTTTAATCTTTAATCTACCAAATGATGATAGCTAGGCCCACTTCCCTTTCTTTTATTGTATTACACCCCACCCCTCCCCGATTCCGTAAAAAAAACCCCAACAAAATGTCGAGCTTTCCACTCAAAATCCGCATTTTTTATTTAGAGAACCATATTTTGGATTTACTTGGTGATACGTACATAGTGATGCCTGTTTTAAATGGCAGTCGTTTTAAATATCGCCCTGTACCATCCACGCCAACCTATCCAATAAAACGCTTATAATTAGTGTTAAATAATTTAAAACTCTATACGTATATAACGAACAAAATTATTATTTTCAAGCTGGACTATGGTAATTGCTCTTCCTCGGCCGTGCACAAGCTGAGTGTGATTCATGGCAGACGACAAATTTTTAACGGTAGATGGCGACACTATTACAGGTGAGACACTCAGGTGTTACTATTTTTAGATTATTAACTGCAAATAACTGTACCGCCATTTTGTTGACAAACTTAAACTCCGGTCAAAACACAGGTATGATAATGTTGTATTATTATATAAATTGATGTAATCTATGACGAATTCCTCACAGAAAATAAATCAATGTCATTTAAAATGCAATTTAATAGTCCGTTAATGTCAAGAGTGCATTTAAAACAGGATAACTGACAGTCACACTTCAAAACACTTGATAAATGACAATGTCTTCAGATTGTCTTCCCTTAGTAAAAAATTAAAACCAGTTATGAGTAATGAAAGAGAAATGTTCATCGCCTTTGAGACACATTTCATGATTTTCTGTTAAAAATTATTGTTGATACTTTGTTTTTTAGTTCTAAGTATATTATAAATTAATACATTATAAATTTGAACTTTGTGAACAGGGTGTAGTGTAGTTGTAAATTTATTTATTTATCAAGCCTCCATATTAGTATTACATAATAACAATTTTACAGACCCAGTCCTCCTTATATCACATATTATTATTGTGCATAATATATACATGAAGGGCCTAATTCCACCAAGTCCAGTTATCGGTTCTATTTCAGTCCACCCATGTTGCAGGAAAACTCATTTATGTCTGCATTCACTTCAAGTTACAGGAAAACTCATTTGCATGTCTGCATTCACTTTTCATTTTATCTGGTTGACAATTATTAAGCCACAAATGTATAAAATCCTCCAAATAGACACAGACTTGTCCTTGCTAGCTCTGCAATCCCTGTCAACAAATTCACTTTGTGTTATCAGCCCGAAAATGGGAACAGAAAAATAACTCAACAAAATTTGTTCAAAAGTTACAATGAAAAAATCATCCCCGGCCTTGAGACTTACACGAGAATGCTTAGAGCATGTTGTGCATATACATGTACATCCTGTATATTTTGTTTCGATGTATACAGTTTTGACTGTACATATCAAGGTTTTATGAAAATTACTAAAAAGGATGAAGTCATTTAAAGAGAGTGAGAAATACATGCGCTAATTCCATACTCCTTGCAGTCTTTCGTTTGAGTAGATCAAATCCCGCTCAAACACTGCTGGACTTATTGCTAATTTAAGTCCCAAATTATGACTAATTAACAGTGAGGCCAACAACCAATACATTCCAACCTAACAAAATCAGTCAGGATTAACCAAAGCTCTGAATATGTTAAAGTATAACTGTATTATGCTCAATTAGCCAGAATATTGCAGAAAAAAAATAAATGTGCGATAATCGAGGATATCCAAAATAGCTGCAAGCGTAAAACACTGGGTAATAGCCACATGTAAAATATTTTTATCATCTGTTGACTAACAATATTTTCACTATCTTTTAATAGATTTAATGAACTCTCCAAAGTTTAAAGGAAGTCCCCAGGCCTAGAAACTTGATAGAACAAACTTCCAACAATGGTATCCATGACAGATTTAATAGGACTATAAATGTTTTTGAAATTAAGAGATCTGTAACATTGAAATTTTAATAGAATAAATGCATATAATACATGTTTTAAATATAGTTGATTTATTGTTTTTGAGATAACTAGATATTTGTTTACTCAAGATAAGCATTTATGATTATTAGGTGTAGCTGAAATAATAAGGACTTGACATGAGACATCAAACTTCCAAACTTAACTTAATAGCTTGGCCTATGGTCCTAGTTGAACTTTTTAAAAGTTAAATTTCAATATAAAATAAGAACAGATTGTGTCGATGAAAATATCCTAGCATGTTTTCTTTCTTATGTCATATTGTTGTAAACGTTCAATTGATGATACTACTTTATACTGTTTCTATATTCCTTGTTTCAGTGATGAAAGAATGTGGAAAATAATTTATCTGTGTTTTGCTGTATTAATAGCAAATATTAGTGCTAAACTGTACGGTAAGTATTATTTGTTATGATTCCTTTCATTTCAATTTTTTATTTGATTGTTGTTATTCAAGGAATATCTTAAATTAACATTTTTGCAATTTTCGAAAAATACCAAATTTCTCCCGGATTAGTCTATGCTGATATGTAATCAGATTGATTATTTAACAGTAAGTAAAGAAATGAAAATATCAACGATTGATAATCTCATGGCTTGAATTCAATTGGATTAAAGATAGGCCAATTTAATAATTTTGGATAAAAATGATAGCGATGGGGGTGCTAAAATATCCTATAACAAAAACACTTGTATGCAGGGATTAGCCTACCATAGATTGCAATACAGAGAAAAGTTCTAGAATTTTTTTGTTGACAGATTCGGTCAAAAATAAAAAGAAGTGATGAGAGAGAAAAATAGAACAAGTAAACCGTACCTGACGGTAGCATTGATTGAGAATTTAAATAATAAATCAATAAATTTAAAAAGTCACATGTGTACTGGTAATTATTGTTTATCGCGTCTGTATTTAAACATACATTATGGGAGAGCAAAAACAGACTTTTGTCGGTCTTCCTTTGGGCCTCAGAAGTCATAGAAATTATAAATTAGATCTTTATTTAAACAACAAGCCTAAAATGAACTCTGTAGACCCACGGATGGCTTGGATTGGGCTCGGATTAAAACAGGATTTCGTTGACTGATTTAATCACTATGGCGTCGTGGGCGGGGCTTCTCCGTGACGTTGACGTCATCATACTTCCGGACTGTTTTCTATTCGTCTGCTTAGGGAGTCGCTTAGGCCTACCTGAAGTACAAAAGAGTACACGCAGGCAACGCAAGAAGTCGGCTATTTATTATAATTTATTTACAATACTGCCTCGTTGATTTGGCCCATTCCTTTCAAACTTTAATATCCTATCGCAGACTTTCTCTTCTTATCTATATATTAAAATCTTAATTCTAATTTATAGTAAAAAATAAATGTATACGAATTGAATTGCAGTCCTGTCTCAAACCGAATACGCTATCAGTACTAGTCATTGTAAACATTACTTGATAATCGAGACTACATGTATATAGGTGGAGTTAACACCTGTCAATCAACAATCGGCCATAATGGGAAAAGGGTGTCGATGAATTTAACTCCCATTTCTAGTAAAAAATTATAGTGGTAACAACTTTGTTCAGGATAAAGTAATTTGACTGAAATTTTCAGTATATTCTTGTTTCAGCATCTATTTTTGAACTGTTATAGCAAGAATGGCTAACTCCTTGTAAAAATCTCCCATAATGTATCTTTAATTGTGATGTTATCCATGATACATGTATATTTTATTAAAAACTGCAATATTCTATTTTTATTTGAGTGTTTGTTTTTTTTTTATTTCAGACTGTCCGAGTGGATGGGACGAATATAATGGATACTGTTATAAATTTGTAGGCTATCCAAGAAGTAATTATCAACAGGCAAACACAGCTTGTATGGTAAATTTGATTGTATTTTTTAGACTAGACTCCAGAACTTCACTTACTCCCATTAACCGTATTGTATGTATGGTTTAATGGTCGAGAGTGAGACATTACGTAATATATTTATACAGCACAAGGTTTTTAAAATACAGACACTATCCCACCCACACATGCTTTTCAATGAAATATGAACGTTACTCAAGTCCGATATATTTCATTTAGTATAGATAATGTACTATTGGCAAGTTGCCTGTATTTTATTGGGTTCACTAGGGGTGTTGGCAGAGACAATTCCAACATTCTCCCTTGTTAATGATGCAGGATGGAAACCCTGGGCCTAATAGTAAGTGAAGGAGAACTGCACCACAAGAAAAACAAAAACCTATAAGATTAACCTGCGAAAATATCAAATCAAGTGAATGGATCCGGGGGCCAGCCATAAGCGTCCACTGCGCTGTACAGTCCCAGGCCTATTATGGTACAGACTTCACTAAAAATGATTTGAAAAAAAAGGAGGTAACAGAAATAATGCGACCGATCTTGACAGTGGTCGTCTCTGCTGCCAGTTGACGTCAGATGTTAGAACGTCAAACAATTTAACAATAAGGGCTATAATCTGAATAGAATCTTGGAAAACGCTAAAATAGTAAGTGTAGTGAGCATCAAGTCAATTGGATGGAATGAAAAAACAGAAGGTCCTTTGTAAAAGAAACTTTGAAAGTTGAAATTTACCTCACACATGTAGGATGCATTTCAGTCTTTGGTGCATGAAAGTTGGACGTTATACCCTATTTTATTTCATTCATCCTTACTTGTACTCACTGTACAGAAAGATGAGTTCAACACCCATTTTTAATTTTTTACTAATTTTCTTAAGTAGATGTGTTTCTTTAATTTAATACTGTATACATTTATTTGATTTGATCAAATAGGAAGATGGAGCTTCTTTAGTTAGTGTAGGTTCAGAAGAAGAACATCGGTTTATTGTCAACTGGTTAGAACAAAATGATCAAAGAAGGTAAAAATACTTTATACAGATAGCTTTATACAGATATATACAGGTCCCGTCCCAGTGTTATTCAAGAAAGCCCCAACCATCTTCATAATCCCAGTTGGTGCAGAAAAATTGGACATTAATCCCCATTTCATTTCTGTGTCAGTGATACAGTACAGAGAACCTGAAAGTAAAAATGTTTGGTCATTTGGATGGCAGTTTTATGCATATAGCATTTGACTGTGTATTAAAAAACAGATACAGTATGGTAAAAGATTGGTTATCTATTTATAGAAATGTATTTTCCTATGATTTTAATCTTCATACATAATTGAAGACAACAATATAAGCAATATATGAAAGTAAATGGATAATTCTTTTGTTACAGAGATACATGGTTTACGAGTGGTGATTTGAGTTCAACTGTTTCTGGTGGTATTCAGTGGAATGGAGATGGAACTTTTTCTCAGGGTCTCAGCTTCTGGTTAAATGGTACTGATCCAAGTAATAATCGAGATGGAAGTAAACTTGTTTATAAATTTTCAGGTAGGCCTATACAAATAAGACTTTTTTTTTAATGATTTTTAAAAAAAAATACTGTGATTGTTTAGCTAGAAGATGGAAGACAAATAAGTTTCATGCCAATTTAGTAGAGAAGAAAAACTTTTGGATAGTTTATATAAAGTATATATTCATATATTAAAGATATGTAATAGGTTGGCTTGTAGAAAGAGGCAGAATTATGATTACCTTATCGGTATTTGTCAAAGATACATTAAGATGGTGTGTGTAATAAAACAGAAATCTACTTTGAAAGACCATGACTCAATTTAAAAAGATCAGGACACAAGGTCTGATGTAGAACAGTGTCCAGTCATTTGGATGAGACAACAGATTGAGTGTGTACAATGAGTGCATAAAAAAAAACACTTGAAAGTTGGAATTCAAAATATAGACTAGGCTGTAGTTCTTCCATCTGGACAAAATTTCCCTCATAGCATATATATACACAGTATGGCAATATGTCCATGTACATAAGCCAAGTCACTGCAGAACAGTAGGATGTTAAACTCCATTTCATTTCAACTTGAATAATTTTTTACCCAATTGTTTGATTGTCCATTATCTTTATCCCTCTTCTGGCATGTTGGGGTTTAAACAGTATTAGTTATGATATGTTTTCTATGAATGTTTTGTCTCATATTAGGTACCGAATATGCCTGGAGTACAGAACCTTCAACTTCTATTTTATCATTTATTTGTGAAATCAGTCAAGTAGAAGCTTATCGTATTGTTGAAGATAACAGAGATTTTGGTAAGTGTGTGGATTAAACCTTACCTCGCTTTATTGTGTAACAGAATTATATTTTCTGTTATTAGATACAGGTCTACCAGGTTTATTGAACTTATTGCACTTTATTGAAATTATTACATATGATTGAAATAGGCAGGTAAATATCTGTCAGATTTTCCCTTGTGTTTGAATTTATAGTAAATTATTGAAATTTTTGCACTTGCTTAAATTGTTTTACCCTTTATTCCAACGGGGAAGGTTCTCTCATATTTAAAATTATAGCAACTTATTAAAATATGAGGGAAGGTAAGATTTATCCAAACAGGGACAGGACTCAAATGTTTAGATTTTGTTAATTTAATAAAATGATTATTTTTTTTTTAAATTGAGTTACATGTTGGTTTCTCTCATTATCTAACTTTAAGGACATATATATATCTGCTACAATTTTGACTTTCAATTTTCCAGTCTTACAAATCTTTGAATAGCCAACAAGGAGTTATATATAGAAGGCTTGCTTATAAAGTCCCTCACAAATCATATTAGATAAATTCTTCAATATTCAACATATGCATTTAAGTGATCCTAAATTTACATTCATTTTATGACTGATAGTGATAATGAATTTTGATTTATTTTCTCTTCCAACAGATTATGGTCTGGATATTATAGACCCAAATTTAGTTCCCAGAGGTCCAGACTTTCTTATTGAACCAGCAGATACAGTTATTTTGGGGAAAACGACATCTATGTTTTTAGATTGTGTAGCAACCGGAATGCCGCTTCCAAAGTACACTTGGCACAAAATAAACTCAACTGGAAAAATATTGATGTCCTATGAAACTGACAATCGTTACACGCTTACAAATGGTCGTTTATCGATAGCAAATCCATCATCTGTTGATGAAAGTGATTACCAATGTTTAGCTGAAAATTCACAAGGAATGGCACTCAGTCAGCGAGTAAAATTATCTTTTGGAAGTAAGTAGTTAGATATATTTTCCTATTTAAAGATGCATTATAATGTAACAGCCAAATCTATCTGTTGCAGGTATTTTTTTTCTAACTTCAAAATTATTTTTACATGACAAGCCCATAATCAGCTATTTAGGCCATTGGATGACTTAGATATTTAATGGATTAGACTTCTCTCACAATTCTAATTATAAAGATAAAATGAATAGTCAAGACTTTTTGTCATAGCAATTGACATGTACATTTAACAGTCAAGACCATATTGTTAAAAACTTCACTTTAAATAAAGTAGTTTGACTGAAATTTTCAATTTATTCATTTCTGCGGTTATCTATTTTTATCATTTTCTAAATCTTAGGTTTAATGCAGTCAGTGAAATAAATATAAAACCTGCATGAATTATTGATATATCCTTCTGACTTGAATCATAGAATCTATTTTTCCAGTATAGCAAGAGATGGAATGCGTAAAATTGTACAATAGATATAAAATTGTAGTATCCCTAGTCAGTGTTAAATTTTGTAATTGTCATTGCATTATATCTTATTTTATTTTGACTATTTTCAGGTTTGGGAGAGTTTTCTAATGTAGAAACTGATCAAATAACAAGTTATCAGCATGATGGAACACAAATGCAATGCCCTTCTATAACTTTTAAACCGGGTAAGCTGTATACCAATATGTATTAGGGTGGATGGGTGGCTGAATGTGTGTGCCTTTGATCAGAAGGTCTGTAATTGAGTCAAGGGGCGTGGTTTCGATTCATAATTCAATATTCAGCATTCATCAATCTTTTCCCTTCACCAAAAACCTTTCGAAGGTGGTAGAGGCTACAGTTTTTGACAGATTTATTTGAAATTTGGTGTGTAGCATTGGGGCCATGAGAGTACGACCCTATGAATATTCAGCTATCTGTGACATTTCGTTTCAAAATTATCTACCTTTTCCAAAAACCTTGTGATGGCAATAGAGACAACCGCTTGTTTGAAGAGGAATTAAAAGTTAATTATTTGACTATTGTAATATGTCAATTTTTTTACAGCTATTGTATACCAGTGGTACAAGGATTATGTTCCGAATTTTGTTCGTCCTTCATTACAAAAGCATATTTTCATTTCGGATAATGGAAAGATGTACTTTTCTGAGGTAACGACAGAAGATGCTGGTAGATACCACTGCATGGTAACCCTGGCAACTACAGGTGTCCTTGGAAACTATGTTGGTGCTTATCAAGCCCCCAGTCGTGCAAGTTTAGGCTTCAATCTTGTGGTGAAATCTCAAGGTAAATTCATTAATTAATTACTTTGGTGTCTTTTTGAGTGTTTTCCTGTTTCCTCAGTCTACAAAAAACAAAAATTCTACTTTTTCTTTTTTATAGTTTCTGAAAGGATGTTTTAATAAACCATGTTTTCTTTGATATCAAAGATAAGCAAATGAAATGGTCTTTTAAGTTGAGCTTAAGCCGAAGTGTGCACTAATTTATGGGAGACATCCATAGGCGTAGGGGACCAATCGCAGTTATGGGGAGTGAGGCTATTTGTTACCCGAATTTTCAGCATGAATCAATCATTAACTAAAACAAGTTTTCCACAAAGCTGTTATGGTTGTATAATTTCAATCATTTCTGACTCGCAACATGTAATTTCCAGGATACATATTCAAGAAAAATTAAGCAAACAAAGTTATCTTCCTTCCCAAAGGAAGTGTTTTAATCAGTCAAGATGTTTTATATTTTGAAATATAGGGTGCAGACCCTTTAAAAGTGATGCATCAGTCTCTTAAAACCAGGTGGTTGACGTCATAGGCTATTTCTTTAGAAACTTGATTGTTTTATCCCCATTTGGATTGACAAATTAAAGTATTTTTGAAATGTAAACTGTAACATTTGCTTTTCACCATGAGTAAAATACTTGATTTTATTTTATAGCTGCTGGAAATTTTCAACCCCAGATACAAGATGATTTCATATCAGTTTTTCCTGGAAATCCTAAGAGAGGACAGTCTATTTCATTAGAGTGTTTTGCCTTCGGAACGTATGTAAAGGTTTTACAAATGATAATCCCCAGCATTTTTTATTTTGCTCCTTTATATCTCTTAAAGCTATTTCAATGAATATATGAATGTTTATTTCCGAGGTGATAAATAGGACTTATCATTCAAAATAATTTAATTTACATAGTAGTCAGTATAAAGACTACAGATTTAAAGAAATTTAATTAATGGGGTATATATTTTATCACATTTCAGGGGTCCCTTGTTCTATTCATGGGAAAGAATAGGTATCGACATGCCAAAAGGTGTAACTTTGGATGATCATAATCGAAAGTTGTTGATTCCAAATGTGCAGTTAGAAGATCAAGGTATTTATAGGTGTCGTGTCTACAGTGCAAAAACACAATTATCAGACACAGAAGATTACACACTACGTATAGAGTGTAAGTATTAAACAAGTTCTTAGACTGTATGGGGGATAGTTTTGGGGGTGACCGATATAAACTGTCAGTTTAATTACTTTCTCTAAAATTTAGATTTGCCCCAGATTTAACATTAATTTGCATTAAGTGTTGTTAATTAAAGCATTATGATATAAACTGAACATGTCCCAGTAATGGTATAGTGATCAGCATTAAATAAATGAAATGGGGTTTAACGTCCTACCTTTTTGCTTCTAAACTGGGCTAATGAAGACAGGCATACGCCATACATTGTACTATGAGGGAAATTTTGCCCGGGCAGCGGCGCTACAGCCTTATACTCTTATGTCAAATTCCAACTGCCAAGGGATCTCTTACGTGGACCCCAATTTGTACACGGGACCTCGGTTTTTCGTCCCATCAATCGTCCTGCATCACTGACAAGGGGAAACCACGCAGGAAAATCTGGATGAACTTTCACGGCCATTGCACAGATCGAACATCTGACCTCCAGGATAGTGAGCCAGCATCATACTCACTTAGCCACGTGATCCCCCGATGAGCATAAACTCATAACATTATGCAGGGATGTATAAATATAATTTTTGATTTCCATAGCTGTATTGTGTTTGGAGGTTTGTTAACTCAGATGTTATTTAGTTATTTTTGTTTTTCAGCAAAACCATATTTTACATTTCCACTAAAGCATCAACATGTTGACATGAATGACAGATTAACTTGGCATTGTGATGCTGGAGGTAGTCCATTGCCTACATATCGCTGGTATAAAAATGGTATTCCAATTACAAATCAGACTGGTATTATAACTGCTAGCAGGAATACACTAAGAATTGAGAATCTGCAGAAAGAACATGCTGGAATGTACCAGTGTGCAGCAACTAATGTTTATGGAACTGTTTTCAGTACTGCACAACTACGAATTTTAGGTATGACTCTTTTTTTTTAAAAAATAAAGCAAAAAGTGCACTGTTTAATAAACCTATTTGTAACACTATTTGTTAATAATTCAAAATATAAAAAGATACATTTTTGATAATTTCTGAATCACATCAATTTTTACTTACAGTGGTTTAATCAGAATTTATTCTGCATGCATGTATATATAGACTGGTCAAGATATTAGCCTTAAACTATTTATTGATGACATTGTTAAATCCTGGCCAAATATAATATATCGGTTTTCTTGTTTTTATTTGAACAATAATATTATTAATGGAAGTAAATAAAGTGGAATTGTGAGTCCATGACAATATTAAAGATGATGAAATCATCTTTTGGATCTCAGTGTATCAAATTATTCAAAAATAGATTTTTTCATCAATGATTTCAGAGTTCAAGCCATCATTCAAGAAATATCCATTGGAAAAACGTGTAGCTGCTACAAATGGGGGTAATGTTACTTATGTTTGTAATCCGGAAGCTGCACCTGCTCCGGTCTACAAATGGTTGAAAAATGGCCGTGATTTGGGTCTGACTCCAGGAACTATATCTGGTAATATGCGTATGCTGATGAATGGAAATCTGTATATTGAGGGTGTAAGACAAGCTGATCAGGGCACATATACATGTGAAGTGGAGAATTCTTTAGGAAAAGCTTCAAGTTCTGGTCAACTTACAGTTGTTGGTAAATACCTTTCTAAAATTGTGTTTCAAAAGTTGAAAATAATGTATGCTCTTATAAAGTGAACCATAATAGACTCAAGTCATTACTGACAATAGTGTCAAAAGTCATTACTGTACAATAAAAAATATCTTTTCCTACTGTTTCACATGATATATATTTGGAATTCACACATCTTCTGACTATGCTAACAATGACATTAAGGACACTTTTCTGGGCAAATAGTTTCTTTCAGCTCAAGAAGTACATGCATTTAATATCATTGACCATCTCTCTCATTAATTAAATCGCCAATCAAAATAAAGAATAGTATCTGGCCTAATTAATATCATTGATAACTTAACAATCCTATCATATTTAGACGAGTATATAATCTCATGAAATTATTTCCAATAAAAGTATAGCATATTTTGTATATATGGAAAGTAGAGATACTCATTCGTACTAGTTAGGATGCATTTATTAATTCATGACACATTATTTTCTTGGTTTACAGAATTACATTCTGAGTTCATTGATATATCTATTAAAATCTAATATTTCAGAGGAAACAAGAATAACTAGAAATCCTAGTCCTGAAAGAGTTATTATTAACTCAACTGCTACTATGATATGTGAAGGCTCATTTAATCCAAAAATGGACATGGTTTACAATTGGTTGTTTAATAAATATCCAATTGATTTTGAAGATAATCCCCACTACAGAATGGTAATTATCTTGTGTATTATGTAATATTGTATGGTATATATGTCTAGACTGTACAGTATCTTTCTGAACTTTTGAATAGGTCTAAAAGCACATATTAATGTAGTATGGATGTATATAAAGAGATATATATTCAATTTTTGAGCAATTTTTTGTAATTTCTGATCAATTATGTTCAGTGAAATTTGTGAAAAGTTCAAATTGGACTACACTCATTTATGTCTGCTTAATGCATTCCACACTTTTTAAATTTTATTATTTTGTTAGACATGTTTTTCTTTGTTCATTACAAATGGCCCTGGAAACCATAATACACGACTCATATACTGATTATGAAATGTTCACTGTATATTAGATTTCCCTGATTTTCAAGGCAAGATAACAACATTGGTATTGATTGAAATGGAGTAGACTGATATTGAATTTAAATTTGTGCGTTGAACTGATTTTCTCTATCCATAAATAACATCAAGGCATAAATGACACCTATTCTATTTTCAGTTTAATTATATATTACTCAATGATATTTATTAATATTATCTGATATTATATTTCAGGGTAGTGGCGTAACACAAGGTTATCTTTATATATTAGGTGCTCAGTTTACACATGCTGGATCCTATACATGCCAAGTTTCAACAGGCCTTGATGAACAATCTGCTTCCGCTATTCTCACAGTTTTAGGTTTGTATTTTCACTTTTCAAGCTTGATAAATCAGATTTGTTACATTGTGGTCACACTATAGTAGACAGATTGGAGACGTGCATCACAAAACAAAGACACTGCATAAAATACTCAAACACATTGTATAATCAGGTACCCATTCCCAGGGAAGATATGGTTTGTGGAATGTTTGGACCATGTGCTCTTAGATTTGATTAATTTATCATTTTGACTATACATGTACATTGAAAGTACCAATATTTTGTATTTTATTGAGAATTTGAGACATTACTCTTAATTTTTAGCAATTAAGCATTTTTACTATCAGTATGTATTTGAAGTACACATATTTCATATTTAAGTGAGAATTTGAAGCAAAGAAATGCATAAAATTTGTATTGTTTTTTGGGGGTTTTATAGGTCCACCAGGAGAACCAGCTGGTTTGTTTAGGGATGTTTCAGATCTATCTCAGCCACGTACAGTTCGGTTATTATGGACAGACGGTTCAACTAATGGAGCAGAAATCTTGTACTATGTTATAGAATTCAGCACAAACTTTGATACAAAGTGGAGAATCTTAGTGGATAGTATGTATATTTTATTGTTGTATATGTCCTTCTTGTATGTTTAAATTTTATGTCAGTGGTCATCAGTGGCATGTAGCTTTTGGCCCTCAGTCTGACTGGTTTGCTTGGGCCCATTTCACGTATGAAGAATATGCTGCTCTCAACCCACTCATAGATCGTTTTTCTCCTTAGATTTATTTTTCTATGTTAATGCAAAACTAAATTTTATTTATTCTGAATGTTCAGTCTACTCCTGATAGTTATGGATAAAATTGTTTACTGCCAATTAGATATATTTTACAAAATACATCAGAAAGACCACTTTTCCCTTTGGCCATTAACAGTGTTCAGTGTGACTTGAATTTAACTCATTAACTCATTTAACTCATTCGCCTGTCCAACTTGTGGATTTTTTCAGGTACTCCGGTTTCCCCCCACTGCTAAAGACCCCTACGCGCAAGCGAATTATTGAAATAAGATTACAAACCATGTTAGTCCCGAAATGACCAGTTTGTGTCGATTGGACGTTGAACCCAAATTCTCTTTCTCTCTCCATTTAACTTGTGCACCAATTTTGGATGAAAACAAATTATAAAGTTAATTTCTGACAAAAATTTCCACTCGTGAACAAGATAACTAATTATTTAATGGTCATGTACAGTCTATTTCTTATCTGTACTTTCTCTTTTTCAGGATTATATGTGGGTGATGCTATATCTGCTAGATACACCTCCAAAAAAGTTGCGACATTGACTAATCTGAAGCCTGGAGCTGGTTATCTATTCCGTGTACGAGCTATGAATAGATATGGATTAGGGGCTCCAAGTCAGCCATCAGGTTAGTGGATTCTGTCTTCTCATTAAAGCAGTGTTATTGCCAGAAAACTCTAGAACTATGTGGGAAATTCTATGTATTCATGAAGGGAAGGTAGTATGGTAATGGCCAGCGCTCACGCTGTCGATCGCCATTTCCGCCAATTGCGATAAAAATATAATTTTGGCGTTAAAATATTCAATCTGGCGAAATTTTTGGCGATTCTTTTTTAACCATGGCTAAACCCTTTTTTTATGCCACAAAGTTTTGATTTCTACGTAGTGCACACACGTTACAATCTATCACGCTTGGCTGAGTCATTTATAAATCAATCAAGTTCTAATCCTTTGTCTCTTGATCAATCTCGGATTAGTGTTGATTAGTATATACAGTAAGAGTAGTAATAAACTAATCAAGAGACAAATGATTTAATTGTTTGTCTCCAAATACGAATCGGTGGCTTTTTTGACGGTTTCTATATATTCAAAATGGCGGACACCGTGAATAATACTCGTTCGATTTGTGTGAGATTATTGGACTAAGACGTCTGTTTTATCCCTTTCCTACTCCTGTTGCACGTATCGTTAATAAATGAAGGCAGGTTTGTTGTTAAAAGTTTACATGGAAGTAGATATTAAACGCCAGAAACGAACGAACGAAAGTCAGTTATTTTCTAATCACATGCCATTAATGGCCCGTAAGCGAAAACTTGAACAGCCTTCGTCAACGTCCGATAGAAGAATTTCAAACTTTTTTTTTTTTTTGTATTTCATCACCAAAATACTCCCGAACTGACTATGTAATAGTTAAAAAATAGATGACGTAAATGGAATATTCTGAAAATTTGAGTCAATTTGTTTCCTTTGAAACGAGATTATTAGCGTTTGATGTTAGGCCCAGCCTCGATCATCATCACTAAAGAAAGATTCAGCTCTGAGTCCTTACGTAATGTATGTTTGTGCATTTGAAAAATGTAGATCTCTTAAGGATGAATGAAAATTTTAAAATCCTTAATATATCAGTAAGTGCTTGGTCACAATTTCTGTTATAAAGAAAAATATTCATTAAAAACAAATACACTGTGTGGTTACCCCAGATGTTGAAAAAGCTCTAAAAAATGGGCTTCTGCAAAGCAGTGAAGAATTTTGTAAATTGTAATATCATAATATGCATATTATATGTAAATAAAAATTACTGAAAAAATATAATAGAATAGGTATTCCGTATTCGTTCTTTTTTTTGGCGGAAAAAATATATGGCTAATATATTAAAATGAAAAATTGGTGGAAGAAAAATTGAACCCAGAGTGAGCACTGGCAATGGCTCACCAACCAGGTTTCCATCCTGGCTTCCCTTGTCAGTGGTGCAGGATAGAGTGCTTGATAAGGACAGCGTCTTGATGTTTGGACGGAAACAGAGGTCCCATGTATACGTTTGCATTCACATAAAAGAACCCTTGACAGTTGGAAAATCAAAATAAGAGTAGACTGAACAAAAAAAACCCACGAAATAAAATTGATTTTAATTTTTATTTTTAAATTAACATTTCGGAGAAACAAAGTTTATTTTTACAGGTTATAATGTCCTAAAGTAAAGTATTAGTGATGTTTTAGATGATTTGATATTTTCATTTTTAATAAAAAATGTGTTGTATTTTTAGCTGTTATTCAAATACCAAGTGATATTCCTAAGAAAGCACCAGATAATGTTGGTGGTGGCGGTGGTAAAGTCGGAGATCTAAGAATATCCTGGACTGTAAGTATTGCAATTAAATGCAATTGTGCATGCCCGATGTTCTGAGCATATAAATGGCCATCAGCAAGAGATTGTTATCATTACTTTATAACATCCCCCCCTTCCCCTATCAGCCCCAGTGACATAGTTGATTTTCATTTTCGTTTGCTTTGTTACTGTTGTAGTTCACATATCTGCTCTTTAATAGATGATATAAACATGAATTACGCATTGTCTCCGCCCAAACAATCCAAGGTTGCAACATATTACCCTTTGCTCCAATGTGTGACCCCCAATATAGTACACTTTTTATTTACCTAAAGATTTATAATATTGTAACTTGATGTGGACAGCTCATTACTATTGGTGTATGTTTCATTGTCTATAAAAAAACAGGTAAAGCCTTCAGAAGTGAAATAGTTTCCATGTCATATAAATAAATTATTGGTATCCTTGATTGTTTTGAATTACCGTAATTGATTATATTTCCAGCCAATGAATAAGGAAGATTTGAATGGAAATAATTTAGGTTATACTGTGTACTGGAGAAAAAAACCTACCCAATCATCAGAATCGAAATGGGAAGAGGTATTTTACATTTTATCACTCATGATCTGTATGTAGAATTTTTTAAAGTGTGTGATGTTTCTTTTATTATTCACTATAACTGTGTTATACACATAACAGAATGCTATGGAATAACTTACAATTACTGTACATTACTTATAATTACTGATCATTACTGAGCTACGTTTCAACTAGGGTTCTCTTGACCTTTATTGTCATAATCATTGATATGCCAATACTAGTATCCAATTCCAAATACTACACAAAACAAACACATTGCTTCACATTAATGATCCGGTACTAATACAGAGTGACGAGTGCAATTATTTTAATAAAAATACCTTGATTTGTGAAAATATATTTGTACATTTTTTTTATCAGTTTTGATAATAACTAGATAGTAATTGGAGGTTATATCAACATCAAGTTTTTATATTCCAGCGAAGAGTGAACGGAGCTGAAAATGGAGAATTCTTTTATACAGTTGGGGATGAGAATTTTTATTTAGATTATGAAGTTCGTGTGAGAGCCTTCAATGAAATAGGTGCAGGCAATCTATCGGACATTGTTACTATAAAATCTGCAGAAGCCTGTAAGTACAAGATAAAGAACAGAAACATTTTTGATGTTAATGTAATATACACTATTATTATCAAGTCAAAGGGCATGTGGCTCTACTTTTTTGTAACCTTGAAATAGACAAATGTGGTTCTAAAAGCACATATTAGAGGAGCCAGGTCAAATCAATTCAAAATTAAAAACATGTATTATAATTCAATATTTTTCATTTTCAATGGATATTGATGTTGTTTTCTTGCTGTGGAACTATAGGATCCAAATATCTAATATTTAAGACACAATTAACATTTTAAAATCAATACACCAGTTGTGTACCCTATGGTTTTGGGTGCCATTTTGTGATGAACAAACAAAAACATATCCTACAACACAATGTGGAAGTACGGTAATTAGTTATGTATAGAATAGTGACTTTGCCAGAGGCTGTGGAAATCCTGAAAAAAGGGAATAGTTCATTTGTTCCACTTTTTGCCACCCTGTGGCATGGAAAGTATGAATTGGACATTTTTAGAAATTGTGAGTTTAAAGCACCTGAAAATCTGAAAAAAATTAATGAATTCATGGTCCATTTCAGCACCCTAATTTTAAATGGCTACATCTCCCCAAGTTTTTGACCTAGAGGGTAAAATTTTGGATTTGTTCGTTTAAGATCATATACTATCAAAGACAATATTTGTGATTTATATCAAACAATCTGAGGTTATGTTTTTCAGTACCAACTGGAACTCCTAGAAGTGTATTCTCTGATAGTTTTAATAGTACAGCTTTAATGGTGTATTGGAAACCAGTAACAGACACCAGATCAGAAATGAAAGGGAAGCTCATTGGTTATAAGGTATAAAAGTTGTATTGTACTCTGCATCAATTTATATGGGGGTGATTGTAAAAAGAAAACCTAGGACAATGTTCTTCTCCCATTTATATGACTTTTTTGTAAGATAGCTAAATGAAATGAAATGGGCTCTAACATCCAACATTTTTGCGATAAGTAATACTGAATATGGTAACTCTTTCACTGCAAAGTCAAAGCACTTTTTTAAAAAATGGTTTAACTGCTATAACATCAGCAGAACTTTTTTAATTTTTCAAAGCCTTTATTCAAAAATTCTATTATTCAGATCAATTATTGGAGAAAAGATGTAGATATTGAGACCGGAGCTCCACAGAACATTTTATCTGGTCAAATTGATCATGGTTTGATAATAGGTCTAGAAGCAGATACATGGTATACAGTTAATGTACAGGTTTATAATGGAGCTGGTAATGGACCCAAGAGTGAACTTTACCATCAAAGTACCGACAGACCTGGTAAACATGAAATTCTTTTGTATTTCTTTAGCATTTTTTCTTAAATAAACGGATTTAAAGAGTAAAAGATATTTTTGAAGGTTTTTGTGTAGGATGCTGATAAGGAATATGCATATGATCATAAAAGCAAGATGACTAACTTTGTTACACCACATGAATTATATCTGATATTCTATTAGAAATAATTCAATATTGTCAATACACATTCACAAATGGCCAAAAACTTTGTCTCTTAAAGTGCAAGAAAAAATTTGGGTGATGCTTTGAAACCACATGCTATTGCTTGTTAAGTTATAGTCTTATTCTTTACATGATTGTTAATCCATGTCTTTGTTTTTACAGCTCCACAGCTTTACCCAACAGAAATATATGTTAATTCACATTCAGAGGATTCAGTTCGTGTCACATTCCGAGGTGTTAGCACACAGAGTTTTGAGGAACCTCTTCAAGGATACAAGGTAATGCAAAGAAATTGGACAAAATAACATTGCCAAAAGGTACTGATCTCATGTAATTTGATTGACTGATTAGAGAATTCTGCATTGTGTTTTTTGAATCCTTTTTTTTTGTTAGCAAACCTACCATTGTAGTTTGTTACTTAATCTCTTAAACACACTCAAGAATGGCCAGTTGAAAAGGCTGTGTTCTCGTCTCACTCTTTGGGCAAGGAGTGGTAGTCATTACTAGTCATCTTTTGCTGGTGGCAAGCCTTGTTATTTATATCTTTACATATTATAATTTTAATAAAATCCATAGGTTCAATATTGGCGAACAGGAGAAAATATACGTAGTGCTCTACATGTTGATTGTGAGAAGAATAACCATGCCGTAGTTCCTGGTTTAGAGAGGGGTGTGGTGTACCAGTTACGTGTGTTTGGATACAGTCAGGGAGGACAGGGAAAGATGAGTTCACCAGCCACATATTTTACTCTTGGTATGTGCATGTCAATAATTTTATTGTCAATTAGTAGAAATTATGTAAACTGATTTTATAAGGATTTCAGAAGTTATTCTGCTTTGAGAGAATTAAAACTAACTAAATGGAATGCTTAACAGTATACATGAAAGGAATGGTTTAAGGCAATGCCATTTATTTTTATACAACAACATTTTAATGTTGTAGCATATATATATTGCCACCTTTATTTTCATCTGCAGAAGATGTTTATGTTGACAATTTTCAAATCATCATATCTTTTTAAATATTAAACGGAATTGAACCATTATTGTATTGATACATGTATTAAAAATCACTCAAATGACTACCAGAGACTTTAATTAAAATTAAATTTAACTCTGTTAATATTTTTTAGGTGGTGAAGTACGGGTAGATCCAAGTTCAACTGAAATCTTAGCCGGTTCATCTGCTATTTCTCCGGTTGTTATGGTGTTGTTGTTATGTTCAGTATTGGCCTTGTTATTTCAATCATGAAATACTGATTTGTAATAAGTCTTTATACCTCTGTTAATAGCATATTTTGACAAAGGTATCAATTAGCTATTATAGTCATTTCACAAAGCATACCCAACTAGAAGGAGGCATCAGAGATATATTTAAATGAATTAAAACTTTTATCTCAGTCTGTACAATGTTCCAAACTGTCAGATCCTTTTCAGTTTTTATATGTGGTTGGCACTAATCAAAAAATTTCATGCTTTCTCTAATTGCCCACATTACCATTGAATAATGGAATTCATAATGCAATCATTTTTGAATGGCTCAGTATATTGAGCTGGAACTTTCTAACAAGGTAAATATATACTATTTCTTCACATTTTTGTATTTGATCTGCATACATGTACTTTATCAATAGATATCCTCAGAAATCAGGTCTTCTCCATCACCACCAAATTACAAGGGTATGCCTATGCTTTGTGAAATGAAGACCACAACCATCTACCATATTCATGAACTAAACATTTTCTTTTGTACATATTTCAATTTTTTTTATGAAGATATAATATAGCCTATATTATATTGATCGAGCATAACGTAGAGGATAAAAAAAAATACACTAAGAAATAAAAACAAATTAAAATCTGACTATTTGGGTATCAGAATAATTTCTTTTGTAGTTTTTGTGTTCCTTAGTTTTCATTAAGTGCTACACAATAATCTAGGAAATAAATATTCGATAGAGTATTATAATACAAGAGAAAATTTATAATTTGATAATCAATTTCTATTTTTATACCAATAAATGATTGTAAATAATTCTTTATCATTTTCATTCATGAAATATACTTTATGCATTACTTGTCCATGTTGAATTCAGATTAGCATTACATATTTCAAAAGTGAAACATTAAGATCATTTTTAAAAAGAATATGTACCTTTTTTATCAGTAAGCCTTAGCCAGTTTGATTTATTACACCTTTGTAGATGCTTGCTTTCCTCCCCTCCCAGCCAGTAGTATAATGATTTCTTTTTTTTAACTAGTCCCTATTTGCTTTTAAAACTGGATCGTAGATTTCCACTTTTTTATTTTATGTATATTATATCTTTTACAAATTCTTTACAGTTTTAGAATTTTTGCCTTATTGTCCCTATATGTATATATTATGTCTCTTAGTTACAGTAAGTTATATATAAACTGTATCAAATATTTTTTTATGAATTGGATCAAATTTAGAAAAAACATTTTGTCTTTAATAATAATTCACTTGTGTAGTTCTAACAATATAGGCTAACATACAGAATTCTATGAATTGAGATTTTAAAATTTTGTCTTAATACACTGGCAATCAAGTGTTCCATACAGATATAATCAATATTCACCCCCACCCATATAAATGTTATTTTAACTAACATTCTCATATAATTATCTAGTTATTCTTATCAAATACAATCTAGAAATTTTACAATTCAAATATTTTGAACATCTGGAAACTGGGTGTGTTTAAAACCAGATAACTTAAATGTTAAGACCCTGCATTCAAAAAGAACTTTTAGGTCACTACTTTTTAGTACTGGTTACAAAGAATTAACCTGAAAAAAATATATGCCCCAATTGTGACAAATTACATTCAATCCAACATTAATTAATATTTTGAAGCACTTATAGGTGACATTCCCAGTTATCAAGTTAGGATATTGAGATCTTACATTCTATGGATTTATCTATGGATATCTTTAATTATCTTTAAATATAATTATACTCCTACAATTATGAGATTTAACTTAATTCATTGTTTTTTATTGGTCATTAGTCTCTGAACCAGCTAGAAGAACATAAGTCAACTTTTTATACTCCTTCAGTGGAATCTCACCATTATCTTACTATTATTTCATATACCTGGTATTTTTAAGATAGGTATTTTTATTCTCAGTGTTTGAGCATAGTTTAGGTTGTTTGATAAGCATAATATAAGTATAAATTGTTGATATACTTTTATGCACAAGTCATTCAGAATGGAAAGGAAGAATAAATTGACTATTGTTTCTATGTTCTGTGATAAAATAAATATATTCCATTATAATCTTTCCTATTCGAATTTAGGATAAACACATTCCAAGGATTAAACAATAATATTACTGCTCTCTCATTTCAGGATGGTTTCTCAATATAACCCTAGTAAATAATATATGCCTTACTTGGGATCATTTTTATGTGTTTTTTTCTGTAGATTCTGTTTTTGTATCTTTTATGATTGCTATTTATATGGTACATACTGTGGGTGTTATTCTGTTGACATGTTTAATGTAAAAAAAAATCTGCCATATGAGATAGTAAATATTTTTCAAAACAACAAACTTTATGTCATGTTATCAATCATATTGCATTATAGTGTGAAATAAGATTGAAGTGGTTGAATCTTCTCAATGAACTAATGATCCTCAACGCTTACATTAATGGTTGTAGTCGTCAGATCAAGGCATGTTATGCCCGTGTTTATAGCTATGTGACCTTCCAAGATTTCCCCCTTATAAAAAAATGGAAATGCTAGAAGGATGATGGTTGCTTATTACCTAACAATTACCCTTTCTCGTTATTGCCCGTTGCGTGTTTATATTTGAATTATGAGGGCACTGGTCATTTGTGCAAACTTCTATAATGGTTAACGAAGGACGTAGATGGGTTGGATAATTTCAGAGGTGATGGCAAGTGACAAGCCATCTTAAAATAATGAGTTAGTTCACGGCAACCAGACTCGAGGGAGAGAGAAATGGGGTTTAACGTCCACTCGACACAAACTAGGTCATTTTGGGACTTAAAACACCTAGGACGACCCACAATAAATACACATAGGCAAACCAACCCGGACTGAAACCCTGCTTTTTATAATCCAGCATCAACAAAACGAACAAATGAGAGCCTGGCTTATGCGTTTTTATTACCGTCAATAGTTTTGGCAATATCAGTAACAATATCACCAACACTATTTTTAATGTCTTCAATACTACCATTCAATGCTTGGTGAGCTTCTGGTGCGATGTTCTTCAAATCCGTTATGAGTTGAGAAACTTTGCTGAAAACATCCATTACTTTCACTGCTGATCCAAGCTTAGTTCCATCCGTCATAGTGGCAAGAGAATCTAACAAACCTCGAGTTTGAACTACAAGATATATTTTAAAAATTATTTTTATTTAGGATTAAAAATTGAAAATAAAACAACTCTTATAATAATCTTTTAAAATTAATTGAAACGTATATATTATGCTGTATTCTCTCTATACAGATGAAGGGAAAGATACCATACAGATAATAAGCGACTTAAAAACTCGTTTGACACATTTTTTAAAACAAAAATTGGAAAAGAATCATGAGAATTATGGAGGTTGCCACATTGATAAGAAATACACAAATACTTTGTGAGAAAAAAGCTATTGATTAACATGTGTTAGAGTAGGATAGGTTCTCGCTCAGGGACCCCACTTCAAAAACACATTTACGACTTATCTGTACTGTATTGAAGTAACGCGTTCGGAACTTTATATAAGTTTTTTGAAACGGTCTAGTCAGACACCAGTTTTAGTTAAACAAATGTCTATAAATATCAGAATATTCACAGGCTATATCATGATAACGAATCATTGAGGTCTCCATATTTTCACTGGAATCATAAAATCCATAATGCTTTCACAGCTTTTGATTTTATGTCTTCTTCACGAAATGCAAAATTGAATCTTGTTAATTTAAGAAGACAATTTGCGGTACGAATTACACTGATCAATGTGTTATATTAATCAGATCTTCCTGAACTAACCTGATTTTGTTGCTCCACCTTCAATAGCTTTTGTAATATCAGTAACAATGTTACCCATACTATTTTTAATATCGGTTATACTGCTATTTAATGCTTTATGGGCTTCTGGTGCGATATTCTTCAGATCTGATATGAGTTGTGAAACTTTACCGAAAGCATCAATAACCTTCAAGGCTGATCCAATTCCAGTTCCACTTGTCAAGCTGGAGAGGGAGTCTAGTAGTCCTCGAGTTTGTACTATATGGAATGACAAGTTACGATTATTTAGAAAATAACCAAAGAATCATATTTAGTCCAAGTAAGGGAGTCAGCCGACATTATTCATCGTCCGAAATGCCTGACTGCCAGTACCTTCCCCAAGTCGAAGTAAAATCGTGTTAAATTTCACTCAGTCAAACATTTGTGATCACGGACATCTATACTCTAGACAAACCTTCAAGATGTCATTGTGCCAATTACTATTCAAATCCTCCGATTAACATTGCTACCGGGGT
Source organism: Patella depressa (assembly GCA_948474765.1). Taxonomy (NCBI): domain Eukaryota; kingdom Metazoa; phylum Mollusca; class Gastropoda; family Patellidae; genus Patella; species Patella depressa. Next base: position 34,959,107 of record OX419721.1, read on the forward strand.
TTCAAATCCCCGTTTCGATTAATCAGCGGCTGCCAGGCAGGATACGCCCACATTTTCGAGAGATGGATAGAGAACAAGCTAAAAAGAAAAGTGACTTTTCCTACAATCAAGGTCCATAATTCATGAAGTTACAATTCGATATGCGCAAATATCGAAAGGAACCAAAATCTGTGGGTTATAAAGATGCATTTCAAGTTTCATCAAAATAGGCTTACCATTGTGACCTCTACAGGGTCCACAACCTTGATATACCACATTTTTTATACTATTCGCGTACAAGCGACGGCCATTTTGTTCGGCAGATGTGGTTTGATTTTCAGGAAATTCGAACTCAACCTTTATTACGGTGTTACGGTGATATAATCAAATTTTTCATACAATCAGGGGCCATATTTCAAGAAGTTACGATCCGATACGTGCAAATATCGACAGGAACCAAGATCTTTGAGTTATAAACATACATTTCAAGTTTCATCAAAATCGGATTAAAATTGTGAAGTCTACAGTATCCACAACCTTGATATACCATATTTTTACACTTTTCGGGTACAAGCAGCGGCAATTTTATCCGGCAATTTTGGTCCGATTTTCACCAAATTCGAACTCGATCTTTACTACGGTGTAGCGGTGGTACACTAAAACGGCCTTTCAAATCGGATAATAATTGTGACCTCTAGAGGAACCACAAGCTAAAAAAGGCGATTTTTCGTACAATCAGGGGCCATAATTCAGGAAGCTTCGAACCGATATGCGCAAATAAACATATACTTCAAGTTTCATCAAAATCGGTTCAAAATTGTGACCTCTACAGCTTTCACAAACTACAAACGTGATTTTTCGTACAATTTGGGGCCATAATCCATAAAGTTACGGTCATGCAAATATCGAAAGGATCCGAGATCTTAGGGTGATAAACCTATATTTCAAGTTTCATTAAAATCTAATAAGAATTGTGACCTGTAAAGTGTTCACAAATAATTGTGGACGGACGGACGGACGGAGAGGTGCGACGACAATATACGTCCACATGAAAATGTGGGCTTATAAACATGGATCGGAAACCACCGATTTATACCGCTGGTGAAACCTGGGTTTGTGGTTAGTGGAAATTACTATCGATAATTTTGTCCCCAAATAGTAATCGTTCGAAAGCGGTACAGAGTCGATATAGCAAATTATTTATCATTCTACACGGGACCAGAGAACAATTCTGAAATACCAGGATTTTGTTAGCTTTTGCGAACCTTTAGCGGAACAACCCATACATGATGTACGACATACCTGTTTTATTAGTCGCCTTTTGGATACTTTTAACAATTTCGCCAACAATTCCAGGTATAGTATTTCTAATAGCTTCAACACTGTTATTTAACGCTTGATTGGCCACTGGACCGATGTTCTTTAAGTCAGTTATAAGCTGCGAAACTTTACCGAAAGCATCCAAAACTTTAAAAGCGGACCCAATACCAGTTCCAGTTGTTATGTTGGCAATGGTGTCTAATAGAAACCTCCGTTGAACTAAATGAAAAAGATAATTTAAAAGGTCATTCAATGGACACGTTCTAAAACTGGATGCTTGTGTATTTATCAAATTTTGCTTTCTTCCATAGTCACGCCGCTATAAGGAACATGAAGTAGGTGGAAAGCCATATTTATGGTGCTTGTTGGTAACTGTTAATGTGTACTTATCGCCATACCCGAATAGTTCATGTGATGAGACTTCAGTTCCACTTCAGTGTAACTGATTATTTTTCCAGTAAAAATATTCAGACCCATAGACTTGAGTCACGAGAGAATATTACAGGACAAAATTAAAATATGAAATTAGGGGCAGTAAAATTATAAAAGATACTGGTAATAGTTGCTCCACTGTTTATATTTACCTGATTTTGTAGTTCCACCCTCAATAGCTTTTGTAATATCAGTAACAATGTTACCCATGCTATTTTTAATATCGGCGATACTGCTATTTAAGGCTTTATGTGCCTCTGGTGCGATGTTCTTCAGATCTGATATGAGTTGTGAAACTTTACCGAAAGCATCAATAACTTTCAAGGCTGATCCAATTCCAGTTCCACTTGTCAAGCTGGACAAGGAGTCTAGTAGTCCTCGGGTTTGCACTGAGAGGAATATCAAATTACGTTTCTTTAATAGATAGTAATGCAAGAAAAAACACCTTCGGCTCTCGGGTTGTCAGTTCGAGAAGCTTAATGCAGCACCCGAAATTGGGTTTGTAACATAATCCTTTTTTAGTTTGCGTGCAACCTGAACACGATTTCCGCTAAGGCTCTGATTCATGAATGCGAAAAATTATTCAAAAGTCAAAGTATTCCACTGTGCTAACAATAACAATTAAAATGCGAATTTTCAAGAAACAGCGTAACCCATTCTAGTTTAATTCTGGTATGTTTGCACTTTCTTCGGATTGAAAACTGACGATCGGATTCCCGGGACAATGCAGAACCTGTACCTTCGACTTCATAATTGACAATTCTTTCTCTTATTAAATTCCCTTGCAAATCAGTTAATTGCTCTTAAATTTAGAATTTCACTACTCGTCAACGTTTATCTGATTGACTTACCTGATTTTGTTGCTCCACCTTCAATAGCTTTGGTAATATCAGTAACAATGTTACCCATACTATTTTTAATATCGGTTATACTGCTATTTAAAGCTTTATGGGCTTCTGGTGCGATGTTCTTCAGATCCGATATGAGTTGAGAAACTTTACCAAAAGCATCAATAACTTTCAGGGCTGATCCAATTCCAGTTCCACTTGTCAAGCTGGAGAGGGAGTCTAGTAGTCCACGAGTTTGTACTATAAGTTACGATTGTTAAGAAAATAACATGCAAAGAATCATATTTATTCCAAGTAAGGAAGTCAGCCAATTCCTGTTCCATTTACTAAACTGCTTAGAGAGTCTAATAGTCTCCGAGATTGTACTAAAAGGAATGACAAGTTACGATTGTTCAGAAAATAACATACAAGAAATCATATTAGTCCAAGTAAGGGAGTCCGCCAATTCCAGTTACACTTACTAAACTGCTTAGAGAGTCTAATAGTCTCCAAGTTTGCACTATAAGGAATGACAAGTTACGATTGTTCAGAAAATAACATACAAGAAATCATATTAGTCCAAGTAAGGGAGTCCGCCAATTCCAGTTACACTTACTAAACTGCTTAGAGAGTCTAATAGTCCCCGAGTTTGTACTATAAGGAATGACAAGTTACGATAACATGCAAAGAATCATATTTAATCGACACTATTCATAGTCCGAAATGCCTGACCGCTAGCACCTCCCCGAAATCGAAATAAAACCGCATTCCATTTCGGAATTTGATCACCGAACAACTGAAGTTAAGACAAACATTTAAGATGTCATTTATGTACCAATTACTATTCAAATCAACCAATTATCGCCGCTACCGGGGTTTTAAATCGTGAATAGAAATACCCGTTCAGTTCGATTAAACGGAAATTGGAAATTATGATTTATACCACTGGTGAAACCTGGGTTTGTGATAAGTGGAAATTAGTGTACTGTCGCTAACCGGACAGTTTAACAATTTTGTTCCCATATAGTAATCGGTACGAAAGCGGTACATATGCGGGTCAGGGGAGTCGATATAGCAAATTATTTATCATTCTCTTGTCACGGGACCAGAGAACAAGTCGGGATACCAGGATTTTATTAACTTTTGTGAACCGTTAGCGGAACAACCCATACATGATGTACGACATACCTTTTTTATTAGTCGCCTTTTGGATACTTTTAACAATTTCGCCAACAATACCAGGTATAGTATTTCTAATAGCTTCAACACTGTTATTCAAAACTTGATTTGCTACAGGACCGATGTTCTTTAAGTCAGTTATAAGTTGCGAAACTTTACCGAAAGCATCCAAAACTTTAAAAGCGGACCCAATACCAGTTCCAGTTGTTATGTTGGCAATGGTGTCTAATAGAAACCTTCGTTGAACTAAAATAATACCAAATGATGTCTCTCAAATAGATAATAAAAAGCAAATTGTGAATCGCCCAAAAATAAAAACCGTGTTTGAAGACCTCAAATTTACACCGATAGACATGTCACATACGAGGTTGCGAAATGTAATCAGAATGGACAGTAAGACCTGTGAAGTGTTTTCACTTATTCAGAACAGACAATAAGAGATCGCGGTCATTCGGCAGTAATATGTTGAACTAAATCTCCAAATTCACTTTAAGATTTTACGCCGAATCCACAAAAACGACGTAGAATGTGTTCACACATATTTTTGTATACCCCAAGTGTGCACTAAAAATCAGGGAAGCTTTCAAAAGATCAGTCTGTATTAGGTTAACTAAACTTTCCTGTCTTCTGTTAAATAACAGACCTACCTGTTTTGTTAGGGGCATGTTGGATCGCTTTAGTAATTTCTCCTACTATTCCAGGTATACTATTTCTAATAGCTTCAACACTGTTATTCAAAGCTTGATTTGCAACTGGAACGATCTTCTTTAAGTCAGTTATTAGCTGAGAAACTTTACTGAAAGCATCCAGAACTTTGAAAGCTGATCCAATGCCAGATCCACTTGTCATGTTGGCGATGGTGTCTAGAAGAAATCTTCGCTGAACTTAAGGCAAGAAACAATACGTTAATGTTCATTTGATAATTTCAAGTTACTACGATTGTAGTGTTTTTAATAACTCCATTTTCAAGGAGGGAAGTTTGAATAAATTAAATTGAACAAAATTTACACATAGAGCAGGACAGCATCTTACTATCAGATTATGTGTATTTACCAAAGGTAGAGTAGAACCTTTTCATCAAAATGACACCCTTTTTTGCGGTTTCCTTACTAATCACACAATTCCCTTTAAATTGTCGAAATTATCTTGATTTTGTGACTAACCTGATTTTGTTGCTCCACCTTCAATAGACTTAGTAATATCAGTAACAATGTTACCCATGCTATTTTTGATATCTTCAATAGAGCTATTTAATGCTTTATGGGCTTCTGGTGCGATGTTCTTCAGATCTGATATGAGTTGAGATACTTTACCGAAAGCATCAATAACCTTCAAGGCTGATCCAATTCCAGTTCCACTTGTCAAGCTGGAGAGGGAGTCTAGTAGTCCCCGAGTTTGCACTGAATAGAAAAATGGATGATTGGAATAGAGCTTGATCGTAGTATTGATATTAGCTGGTAGCTTTTCAGATTTTCAGTGTTCGTGTAATTAACACCAACTTCATGGTTTGAAACTTGGCTTTTATAATGTAATGTAGATCCTATATAATTTGCTCAAATGTGGGTACTTAATTGGGTTTATGACTGACCTGATTTTGTACTTCCACCTTCAATAGCTTTAGTAATGTCAGTAACAATGTTACCCATACTATTTTTGATATCGGCTATACTGCTATTTAAAGCTTTATGGGCTTCTGGTGCAATGTTCTTCAGATCCGATATGAGTTGAGAAACTTTACCAAAAGCATCAATAACCTTCAAGGCTGAACCAATTCCAGTTCCACTGGTCAGGCTGGTGAGAGAGTCCAATAGTCCCCTTTCCTGAACTAAGAGAATGTGTAAAGATTGTTTGAATCGACAAACATGTTTTTGAGAAACAACGAAAATGATAATTGAATTCGCAAATTGAGGTACAATGTGCACTTAAATTCGTAATTTAAGGTAGAAGATGCATATAACCTCGGTATAAAAATAACTACCTGCTGGGGCCGACACGGCCATACAAACACATACTGCTAAAATAATGAGCCTCATGGTGATTTCTGAAAAAAAGGAAATAAAGATTTCAAAACCGACATCCATTTGGTTTATTGCAAATTCTTTTCATGTCATGTTCAAAAATATGGGTTTTGAAACTATATGCCCGTATCGCTAAGATTCACCAAATACTACGGTTAAGTCCAATTTTTTAAATTAAAATGTAACACATACCTATACCTGTCCAAAATGGTAATAGAAATGCCACATGGTTCACTGTATTTATGTTTTATACAAAGCATAAGTCTCTTATCTATACAAGATACAACACCGTGATACACCGTACATAAATATAGTATACGATCTAAAAATTGCCCGATTTAATACTACGTTTTAAACCTACGGTTTTGGAAAACGTGAGTGACACACGTCAGCTGGCATTACTTCCTCTACTTGCGCAATATTCCAAAAGAACAATGGAAGGAACATCGGAGATAGTTCCCATTAAATAGCTTGTTCATGAATGCCACGGACTCATACACGTGAAGAACTGTGCTAGTTCCTATTTAGTAATAAGACACATAATCCAAGCTGCCATGTTCTGGGCAGTTCTTAGGTGATATAAAGTTAATATAGCAATTTAAAATAATAAATTCGTTATTAGTTGTGACTATAGTGGCTGGTAGTGGCCACCTCCCACTAGCAGAACCTTTGTTACCTCCACGACAGTATTAGGGCGACGATACGACAATGTCAACTCTCAGTGGAGATTAGTGAGATTGTCTGCAGCAGTGATTCTTCGTAAATTATGCCGCGAAATGATGAACGGCACACTAAGAAAATGCAAAAACAAAAACCAAAAAAAACCCCAAAAAAAACCCCATGTGATCCCAATTCAGTATTCTTTGGTGTCTACTGATAAGATCATACGATAAGATCATTTAGTTTGACTAGCCCGTGTCTACAGTTGTATGTCGTCTATGACTTGCCATGTTTTTATTTTGCAAAATCCAAATATTTTTCATATTCATGTATAATTAGCTAGGTGTGCCGCTATTATTTCATGTGTTCCAAGTGTTCCAAAAAAGGTTGATAACCACTAGTCTGGCATATTCCTGAAGTAATAGCCCGAGAAATCCCTCTCTGGCCATTGCTGGATTAGCTTCTGATTCTTGAAAGTTTGCGGGAGTATGTCTATTCTTCAAAGCTATCACTTAAGTATAGCAACATGACAGCCCTTCGTTTAATCTGGGTCTTCCCTAAAACTTTGGACAGTGATTTAAGGTATTAAAAACGGTGAAAGTATGATCGTTTCCAAACAGTATTGTTTACATTTCATTCCAATTGATAGCCTCGTTTGTCACGCAATTAGTTTTACTGCAGTATTGTGCTATGCACGTGTTAATTGGGCATAGTAAAATCGTGAGCCAGGACGTAACGTTATGTAAACATATTAGGTCCAATTTTGGCACTCGTTTTAAATTTTATAGCTTTAGTAGAGCAACTAGTCATTGGTTAGTAGTCGGACTACTGACCAATCAAAATTTAAAACAACAATATCCATTCATTACAGCAGTGAGTTGTGGGATTACCACTAATCAAACGAAACACTGCGCGAAGTATGCTAGTCTGGCGGCTTATATGTGCTTTGAGGAGCATTTCCATCTGGGTCGTACGGCATAAAGAAATCATTGCGCAAAGAAATTGCTTAACCTGGACAAAACATGGTGATCATCAAACTTGGTCGGAGTATTAGCGCAGATAAATTATAAACCATATTTTGGGGGTTGGGATGGCCTAGTGGTCTAGAGTGCCGCGCTTCGACCTCTAGCTGGCTGGTCACCTCTGGCTTGCGGCTGTGGTTTCGAGCCCTGGTGTGAGCGTATGTGGCATGGAGTTAGGGGCGCCTTCTCAACCTCGTGGGTTTCCTCCGGGCACTCCGGTTTCCTCCCACTGCAAAAGACCCCTACGCGCAAGCGAATTATTGAAATAAAATGAAACCATATGTTAGTCCCGAAATGACCTGGTTTGTGTCGGGTGGACGTTAAACCCCATTTCTCTCTCTCTCTCTATACACCATATTTCCGAAATATAATATTTTTTACCAGCATTATACAGCTTCATGCAAAATACTGTATTTTTGTGTCTAGGTGGTGACATAACGTTTCGGTAACAATCTCGCAATATTTTGTAAGTTTAATTTATTGTGTCATTGCCCTAATACTGTCTCGATATCTTGTTGGCGGATTATGACCCCTATCAGCCACCATAGTAAAAGGAGCTAAATCTCTAAAATTTCGGACACAAGTGGGTCGCAACGCATATAATACTGTAATAGTCTCAATCGAATGCAAATTTCTAGCATCTTGTTATTCCTGTCTATATACGTCGTTTAATTTGGGGAACTGTTTCTAGCCTCGTTCCTCGAGCCTCTTGCTAGAACTGAGGCTGAAACGCATTATGGTACACGATTCGTGTACCAATGGTAAAATGTTTATTTTGTCTTAAATATTGGATATCAGAAGCCCATCTTTTTCCGGTAAGATCACAGCATCAATGTTGATTATTTAAATTGACAAATAATTCGTGTTTTCAATGTCGAAGATTTTGTATGATATTGAGTTAGAGACTTAGCTACTTTAAGGAAAAGTGTAGAAGAGTGAGGATGGTAATTCTGGCCTGATTACTTAATATAGGTTACACCTGACATATTCTCAAGAAAATAATCCTTGTATTATCTTACCTTATTATATAAACTCTATTTCAAAAGTTCTGCAGTTTACAATAATATCAGCCATGATGAAATTTGTGATTTTCACACTGTGTTTGGTTTTAGTTGCTGAGGTAAGTCACACACTTACACCAATTTGATATTTAGTTCCTTCTTTTTTTTCAGAAACATTGAGGACGGACCACTTATCAATAATCATTACCCGACTCTCTCGCCCGTAGCTCCGATTACCTCGCCCCTCGCCTATCGCCACTATCACAAGAAGCTCCGCATAAGAACAGACACAAAGTCAATTGACCGACATATTATTTCCTAAACTGACGATTTTAGTCGGAAAAATATTAGTTTTTTTTCAAGAAAATTGCTTCCTTTCACTAAACTGAAAATTGTTTTTTTAGTCTTTGTGTGCATGAGATTTATCATATTGTAAACAGAGTAGGATCACATTACAAACGCATGTATTAATTTTTAAATATGGCGGTTGTTCATGACAGAGATCTTTTCTCAAAGTAGATAGTTCTCTGTGTGAAGAATGAACGTGCATATTATATGAAGGGGTATTGTGATTTCACATAATAATATACACTTTATTGTAGGGGGCGATTGATTTAAAGTCATTATTTGGTAACACAGATAAAGGAACATGCACTCCAGCATGTGGCGATGGCGAATGTTGTGTCAGTTTTTATCCACCAATTACGAGTCGACGACAGATCAGCATTGACACTTCTAAATTTTTACCTCACCATATATACCCTGGAAAAGTTTACATGTGCCAGAAAATTAAACAGTCAGGCGATAAATGTTTAACCCACAATACTGGAGAATGGTGTGATTGTCTGGAGGGGTTATCATGTGCTCCAAAGGGTACCACCGGTCTGGATCGATTTTTCGGTACCTGCACCACAGCATAAAGAAATTATGTTAGCATACTTTTCTCTGAATTCGAATAAACGGCATCTACCGTGCATTATCATGTTTTGCTTGGTATAGAATGAATAAAAATATGGGAAAGTACAACGGGCTATTTCTGTTTTTCTCTTATCTAATGACATGAAATTATTTCTGAGAATTTTCAGATATCGTCTCAAAATCTCATATAACAACTTTTCCTCTAAAACGAAATTGTGAGTGAGCAGAAATTCGCCTTTGTATCTGTTATCAATCGTTACTTCAGTCATTTATTTAGAAGGATAACTCGTGTTTTCTTTTACTTCGTCACTTCCGTTTCTTCAAATCTTCGAGACCACTTGAATATACGTCATTGACTTGCCTCTTCATAATGACATATTGCGTTATACTTTCAGATTTACCACATTCTGTTAAAGAGGTGGTAGGTAGCTGATTTTACACCCACTCCCCTCAAATCAACAAACAATTCTAAATTAGTATATAGTATTTGTGTTTATATATTGTTTTAGACAATTTCATTATTTATAACAAGATTACAATTTGATAAAAAATATTAGATGATAATATTATTTACAATCTATGGTGTTTTTTTATATACAAAATATAAAGTTGAAATTTAAAGTCAATATCGTGTGCAATAATCAGGTACGGTATTTTAAATTTTATCTTTGGCTAAGAATTTATTATTTTAACAGGAACGGGGTTTTCATAATAAAAGCCAATAACTAAAGAGATTCTCAAATATTCTATAGCAGTGATTTATATGAAAATACATTCAAGTATTGACATAGAAAACTCAGTCATATCGTTCTTCCATATGCAAAAAAACCCCAAAAAACCCAACCCTGTTGAGGCAAGGGTTATTCTGTATAGTAAATAACATCATTACTATTGCCTGGCAAATTCCTAAAATTCACTAATGACTATGGTCATAAATATGTACATATATTGCCATAGATGCCTTGGATTTCGGTTGAAATCTTTGTTGAGTTTAAAAAATAGTTTCAGGGTAAGGATCATCACACTATAAATGATATGAATGTTAAAAGTGTTCATAAACCATGTAAATTTATATACAAGACAGTGAGATAACGGTGAGATAACGCCGTATAAAACCTGGTATTATGTACATATATATTAAAAATGTTTGAATTAGGATGAAAAACAATGTTTGGAAATGTTAAATTCAATATTTAAAAACATTTATAGTAAAGTCTCTGATTTCTGTCTGTTTTCTAATTTCGAAAACAAGTTACGGTGATAAAGTTTAGATTGTTATCACTGTTACCGATGATATTTAGTTTTTCCAGTTCTTTATACTGTAGACCTAACTTGTTTTCAAAACTACATAATAATCAGAGCTACAATGCCGCACTGCAATGAATACTATTAAATCATATAATTAAATAAAACCCATATTATGGTAAAATATAAAGTCTATATCTAATCATATAGATTCATGTAAATAGAAAAAAATCTTTATCAAAAAATAATTATAGTCTGAAATGTCTTATGGACGGACATGACATTATGCACTTGAAGAATAGAGTGGTGTAAAGTGTAAGGCCTACATTGGAAAAGACGGTTTAGAGGTTGCATATATCATTGTGGACATTTCGTAATACGAAAAGGCAGATAATAGTTTTATTAATATAGCGATTAAACGACTTCTTTATCGGAAATAAATGAAACGCAATTTTAATTAATCATTTAAACTGCTAAACACTTATCTTCCCTTTTTAAACGACAATTTGACCAGTTTACATCTTATAATTTGGGTGCTATTTTATGTTTAGCGAAAATATAGCATAATAAACAATATAAAATTGACATTCAAATCGTAAAGTTCTCATGGGCTAGTTATCATCTAATAAAAATGTCTGGTTTCTCGAGGAATCCTATAGAAATTCTATACGACCAAAAAATTATTAGTGTTACTAACTATTAAAAAATATAATGTTTGAACAGTTCCTCAAGCTATCTTTGTACAGGAGGAATAAAATAATCTCATTGATAATGTATTACTTATGAAAATAGAAATATTTATACTTGACAATCTATAATAACAAAATGAATATATAACAATGATTATCTACACTATTTTGTCATGGAGTTACTATTAAAGATGCATTATGTATGAAAGTTAAGTTCACCGATTGCAGATCTGTCTTTTGGCCTCAAGCGTTATATAAGTTATCGGTTAGAAATTTGTTCACATGCCTAGCCCACAAGCAGATGGATGTGTATATTTGAACGCTTTGAAACATGATCCCCATTTAATAATTCAATTTAAAAATGGATAATCAAGACTAAGTTTATTATCGTACCTGGCATCGTGACAAGAGTACTTGACATTTTCAATGTATTAATTCACATAATGCATCTTTAACCAAAGTTGAGCAATGTGATAACAGAAACAAGAAAACATAACAATAAAACTACCTACATAATATATTATGATTTAAAAAATACAAACAATTATGCAATTCAAAAGAACATGATAGATAAATAAAGTTAGAAATGTTGTGATTATAAGGCTAATGATAACTATAATACGATGAATAGAAGTTGATATACATTCTCGAATGCTTTAAAAACAGGCAATGTAATGTACTTAAACTAGCCCTCAGTGTGTCATTTGGAATGGACATAAAAACAACACTAACAACAGTAAGCTTTTTATAAAATAGTCCCCAATCTCCCTAAAACATTAGCTGTATGTAATGCAATGATCGTCGCTCTGAACAGACAGCAGCAACATCCTGCATAGTATTCCCTTCTGATTTGAACAGTAGGACGTTAAAATCATATTTCATTTCGTTCTTATTTTGAATGAAGACAAACAGGAATAATGACCTGGATAATTGTAACTATTACTTGTGTTCATTTAGTTTTTCTAGTAACTAAAAGGGCAGAAGTTGGGGTAAACAAGTCCATTATTCGTACCAATAGGTCTAGAATTCACAGTGTTCAGTTTTCGTCTCTCACACCTAGAAGGTATTGGTTGCCCTTTAAGACACCGTGCAGTTAGTTAACAAGAGTACAATTTAAAACAAAGAGCAAAAACAACATTAGTCTTTGAGAGTTAACAGTGGATAGATAATTACTGTGTGGAATGGTGGAAAACATATTGATATGGTTTGATATACACACAACGCACATGTTCTTCTGTCAAAATGATGCCTGCATCTATGACCACAAAAAGGAACCACGACAATTCTGTCTTATACTGACATTTACCCTACACTCTAAGTACGTTAAAGTACCACGTCGGCAAGAAGACGCATTCGAGTTAACTATCATTGTCAAATGGATCTGTTATGTAAAAAAAAAACCCAAAACAATCTCATTTAGTCTTTACATGGCGTTAAATGTCTTCAAATCAACCTGAGTTCACAAATAATTTTTATTTGACTTATCTAATGATAGTTACTATGTTTAAACTCGTGAGATTCGAGCCTCCATGCTGCCCTGTCGGTGATTCATGCTTTCTGATGACCCTGAAGAGTGTTCTTCCTCTGAATACTGTGGTGAATCAAGAGTAACTGTTTGGTCAGATGGCTGCCGTTGTCTCGGATAATCAGGTACATTAGCAGATATGGTGTTAACAGGTTGTTGTCTAATATCACGTCCGCCAATAAGAGGAGACGGTGTTTTGATTGGCTGTCTTCGAAAGTGTACTGGACTTTTTACATCATTCATTTGAACAGTTTCGTGTGGAGTCCTATTTATGGAGGCAAGCTGTCCTGGTACCTTTTTCGGAAGATTTGGTGGCAAGTTTTGTCGTGGCGGTTTGGGCATTCGTTCGACTCGCTGTCCCAACAGACCATGAGGATCCGCATCTGTGGGAGAAACTGTTGGGATGTTTGAATGGGCCCTTGGACGGAAAAGTCCAAGGGGGTCGGCATCCGTACCACAAACGCCTGGAAAGTTGGGATGGGCTCTTTGAGCAAGTAGTTCTCGGGTGTCGACTTCTGTTCGGGAAGGCGTCGGGGTGCCGTTATGCCCATATGATGATGTTGCGCTACTATGAATACTTGCCGTGGGTGACATCTGTTGTGATGTTGGTGTTCCTGGAGTTGGTTGATAAGGTGTACCAGGCGACTGAGAACCCCGGTCACTGTGTACAGGAGAAGATACAGCACCGTTATGATGACGTTGAGGAGATAGGTGAAGATTTTCGCTAGGCTCTGGAGGAGTGACAACATCGCTGTATTGGACAGTTTCTTCTGGTGATTGTTGTGGTGAAGCTGGTGCATGCGGTGATTGAATGGGTAGATGAAAAGCTCTGTTATTACCTAGACTGTTCAGGTTATTAGACATTTGTCCATTAACGATAAGTGTACCATTTGCCAAAGGATCATCCATGTACAACTGACTGCCGTAGAACTGTGCCAAGGGAGAACTAAGCGTATTAATGGTATGTCCATGCTGAGATTGTTGGGGAGTTATGTTCAGTTGATTCAATAACTGGTGCTGAGTGACATCAGGTTTTGGTGGCAAGATACCGTGAACTGAACCGTTAGATATAATTGAACCATTGACATGAAGATAATGATCATCGTTCAAAAAACCTGGGTTGTTTACCCCAACGCTGTTGATACTATTTAGGGAATTTATTCTGGGATTGACAAATTGAATCCTGTCATGTCCGGGAGTAAATCGTGTCTGATCTGAGGGTGGTCGATTCTGATATCTGACAGGCTCGTAGACATGTTGATTTTCTATAGCTTGCATCTGCTTAGACAGGCCTGAAATATATTAAAATAACGATAATACAATAAATATAGTTAGATTATCAACCCCAGTGCATTTCAAAATACGTTTAAACGCTAATGATGTGGTTGAAGCTAAGTGATAAAAAGGATTGAATTTTGTGATTAAAATCTTTATATTATGGGCTATATTTTGCAACCAGTTCACCATATCTGGCCAGAGGCGGATCCAGGATTTTCAGAAAGAGGGGGCGTGCTGCACCCACTCGGGAGTGGGAAGCCCGGAACAGTGATTTTTGAGTGGAAAAAATGCCGACAAGGATTTATTTCATACTAAAACTGTAAATTAGGATTTCCAACCTAAACTATTTTTGTTCTCCTTTCTGGTGAGAATATATTGAGCTAAAATTTGTTCGCCAGGTGCGCAACCCTCTGGATCCGCGTCTGCTGGCTTAAGTTAACTGTTTGATATTTGTAAATTCTGATTTATGTGTAAAACAAAACTGCAATACAGCTAATTTGAATAACAAGAAAAGTACCTACCCTCCATTTTTCGTTTAAAGAAATAGCAAGTGACGATAATAACAATTATAAGGAAGGTGATGATGACGATGACCAAAACAAGAATGATAGTATCCGCTATTCTAAATGTTCCTTTATCTATACCAGTTAATCCACCAGGTTTAGCTGTCACATCTTCAGTTGATATAGAACGGACACACTTTTCACATCGATTACCTTCACAGCCAGAAGCAATGTTTTCAATCTCCTGTCCCAGTTCAGTATAAAATCTGAGTTTATCTGTATCTAAAGTTAGACCAGTGTTTGTGTATGAACCCACCTGTAATGAAATATTAATTACAGCCGAATATTAGAACACGCCAACTTTAGCTTGTAGTTTCTGAAGTTATGCTATCGTACGTCAATGAACTGTACAATTTTAACAACGGACATCATTTATGATTGAAGGTACTGTTTAGTATAAGATGTGATTCTGCATCACGTTATAGTGACGCCTTAATACACAGAATGAGGGTCGTTCGCAATGAAACGGGTATAATGAATCACGAGTCACTAAAGTCTAACGTAAGTTATAATGTATTGAATAGCCACTCGGAAATAGCATTTTCTTGTCTCAAACATACTCCTCATTGATGGGACCCGTGCATTTTTTTTTCTTTTTAAACAATATATTATTCAGATTGTCTGAATGGGATTAGGGAACAGGCTTAGCCTATGTAAAACCCCTCTCCCTGTGCATTATTAATGTCCATATTATTATTATTACATGTGACCATACTAAACGTTTTGTTCAAACTATTTGGAGCATTATACTAAATTAGTAGGCGTTAGTGAAATTGCTAGATAAGGAATAACAAGGAACAGATGGCTTCATACGAAAATGAGTTTTATTCTTAACATATAAATAAATTTAAACCTACCTCTTCGTAATATTGTCCCCCTTCATTTTGTCTTATATTAAAGATTTTGAAACCAATAGCACCATTTCCATTTTTATCAAATAATTTGAAATATGAATTCAATGATTTAGTTTCCACTTCTGCATCTCGGATAAATGTCAAAACACTCTGGGTATATTTAGGATTATAGTAGAAATCGCAGGGGAATGTATAATCCATACATATGGAATCTTTTACTTTTGCCAAACCACTAGTAACAGCATACACTGCACTTCTTACATGCGCAATTCTTTCGTCTCTGAGGTGTCCCTGTAATACTGTGTCTGACAGTTTTAGGTGTGGTGCACATTCTTTAGAAAAGACGTTATTGAAGCTTCCTTTTACGTTACATTCAAAGAGATGTTGCCAAAACTCCGTGAACCAGGGATTATTTTGCGCATTATTCAAATTCCTCTGCAACACGTAGTTGGTAAAGCCCCTGTCAGAAAGCTGGGGCGAGGCTAGGTTTAATGTAATGGTTCCCCGACCTGCCTTTCCGCCATCTTCCAAAAGTTGATCCTTGGTGCCCCATTCCTCACTTACAATAAATACAAAATCACCCAAGTCCTGCCTCGCATTAAGGGCTTTCATAAGAGCCGAATATCGTGTATCTATACCAAAGAACACAACAACTTTAGCTTGCGCTTTATGAAGTTCTGTTATTATATTGTACAATTCGACATCGTCAGAAGAGATCTCATTTATTTTGAAAGGTTCGCCAGTACAGACGTTTCTATTTGCTGCTATTCTTAAAAATGCATCCTTGCCTTTTGTACCATAATTGTTTGCCACGTACAGAACGTCCACGTATTCCCACCCCATCTCCTTTATTATAGCTACCATAGCCTCTGCCTGTTCGTCATCACTTGGAACGGTTCTCAAGAAGTACGGAAAGTTCGTCTTGTCATCCAGGTCAGGTGACGTCGAAGCATAGGACACCACGGGTATGTTTAATCTAGAGAAAAACTCCGCCACTGGAATGGTAACCCCACTAGACAAGGGACCAATAACGCAAGCAACTTTATTCCAAGGAATGGCATAGCTAAATTTTTCATCAGCGATGTTCAAGTCACTGAAGAAGGCCGTCAGAGTTGATATAATTTTTAATGGATTATAACAGTCATCAAATGCAATGGCTCCATAATTAATACCCGTTCTGGACCTGGCGTCTGCTACTGCGTGCAAGAAACCTTCCAAATATAAGGTGTCGCTTGATATATTTCTAAAACCAGAGCAACCGAAACGATTGTGATCTGTGTTACCGGAATGTAACGAGAATATACCGAGTATGTAGACATCGCCTTTAACATGTACCATAGGAAGTAAAGACGTGTCTGTACATTCTGAGCAGGTTGTACTACATTCAGATTTCAGCAGATATGAACCAGTAACATCTTGGCCGTTGGGTGTTTTCATTATAATCTTTGACTTGTCCAAATCTAATACATCCCCACGGAACTCACCAACTTCAATAAACTGAAAATATAATAGAATGTTTTAATAAAGTTTGGGCAGTTATATTGTGTATTTCATAATTTCCATTGTAAACCTCATACACGTTTTTGAAATTGGCGTGGCCACTCATTGCTCTATTTGCTACAGAAAGCATCAACCCAAAAGCAATTTGGTCAAAGATACGAAAATTAACTTCAAAGTTAATAAAGAAATCTATGTTGAACTTAGCCCCGATGATTTCGTGCCCCACTTGTGACAGATTGGTCAAAGATACGAAAATCGATGGTGAACTGAGCCCTGGTAATTTCTTGACTATAGTATGAGTGGCCCCCCTTTCTCCTGTGGTTACTATTAGAGATATCTAATAACAAAGATTTTCCGCGTGCTAACTAACCTTTGACTCTGATGTGGATGTGTCAAAAGAATTAATGACGTAGGTAGAAGTACCATTTCCCCTGAGTACATCACCATTTTCATTAAAATCAAAACTGCGTCTATTTTGCTGGAACACAGCTGGAGCGAAATTCGCCGTCATTGATGTGTAATCCACACGTGTATTACGGACGTATTCCAAAAACGTGTGGCCTATAACTTCATTTTTAAGTTTGTCACACACCCCTGCTTGTCCACCACAATTCTGGATGTGAGCTGTCTTCAAGGCGGTTATCAATGCATACACTGCATCAATAGTTAAAGGCACGTAATCGTTATGTTTAGCGATAGTTAGGTCTTCAGTCAAAGTTTTTTCACTTAGATACTTCGATATAAGATCGTCCTTCATATTGGCATTTCTAACCTCCTCGAGATTGTTGTTGTAATATGTTGTAAAATCCGGAAGTTGAGTCCTGGACGGAGAAATGGTCAGAGCTCCCTGGACGAGATTGTCGGATTTAGACTGAAAAACGTCAACATTTTGACCGACGGCATCTGACATAATAAACAATAACTTCTTTATGTTCTTATCCTGATTTACACTAAACAAAAGGTTTTCGGCGCGGTCTTTCTGCCCAAAATATATAACAGCCAAAATTTCGTCTTTAGCATTATGTGTGATTCTTCTCAATTCAGCGATGACATCGTGTAATTTGGTATTTGATTCAATCTTGATGGTCTTTGTGATGCATATATTCTCTTGCTTGGTTCGTTTCTTGATAGCTTCCATACCATTTTCACCATATGAATCGTCGGTATGGACAAGGGCAGCGTATGACCAATCCAATTTCTTCAAAGTCTGCACAATTACCTAAAATAATTTTAAAAATATAGTAATTTTCTTTTTCTTGTCATACCAAAGGTATATGTAGTGATGCAGCTATAGTTTTAAATGTCCATATAATAGAGTAACAGCGGATTTTGTTTTTGTTTTCAACATTTGACGGTTTAATCCATATAAATAAGATTTGTAAACAAACCAAATGGCGTAATAACATGCCAGTCTTGTTTCTAGTTGTTAATCACAGGGGTTTAGATCAATTATTGGTAGGCAACCATTGCGCTGGCTTATAAACCTGGTGGTTATACCGGGCTCAATCCCTGTTTTGTTCGAGACCAATCCTCGGTATTTTAAGGCACAAATTCCCTTGTTAGCGATGCAGGATAGAGGCCCTGGCGTGTTGAGGACCCAAGTCGTTCTGGTGCACGAAAAACCGAGGACCACACATTCCACACATTTAAACATTTGCGTGCCCGTAAAAGAAGCAAGTAACAGTATGACGAAGAGTAGTCTGTTACGCCGCTGTCGGGTCACAATTTCCTTCATAGCACACCCTACAACGCATGTCCCTCTTCACTACATTTTGAGACTTACCTCAACTTGATTGGTATCGGATGCTGCTGTTCGAAGTATATTTGGATATTGTGTTTTATCACTAAGTGTTGCTAGTGTAGCTGATGGTGATATGATCGGTATACCTGAAGATTTTAATAAATTACCAGTCACGGATGTTGTTGAACTACGACTTGGACCAATAATACCTGAAAAACACAAAACATTTATGTGTGGAGTATATAACTTATTGCAATTGGTACACCCTTCTCTAGATAAGGCTTGTTGTTGATCTTCAAATTGGTTCATAATATATAATTGTACTATGTCTACATACTAATTTAAATATGGCGTATGGATACTTCACTTATTATATTAAAGCTTTTTATTTAGCTGTTGTCGGATAGCCTACTAATTACGTCATGATACTATACTATTTTCCCCATTGAATGAGTCGGGGCAACAGAAATCTGGTCTTCGGTAGAATGTTTCCGTGCAAAGAGACCTTTTTTTTGAATAACATGTGGTTTTTTTTCTAAAATGTCACATCAAAGAATACCTCTACCTGCATTCACCAAGAAAAATTCTTTTGGACCACAGATTTTCTTATTCATTGAAAATCTAAATGATTTATATTTTCAATGAGCATTCTTGCATTTCCTTGAAAACGACTAAACCGCATATTCAATATCATGGCGCCCAAATGACGATTAGTCAAAAATTTGAAATTTGTAGGTAAAGATTCCGAGATCTAGCAAAAAGAATGATATGTAAATAAAATGAAAGGATGCATTTAGATCCAAAAGTATTTTATTTGCAATGAATAACCCTCTATATAGCTGCAAGGCGTTCAGGAATTATTTTATCACGGACATATGACATTATCTTGGTGTATTGACATCTGCCATACTTCATTAATTGAAGAATTTATTTATTTTCTATGATTCACGCTCATTACAAATTACTATATAATATCCGGCATATCGACTGAATGGCCGTGTTTCCGTGTTCTTGTGATTTATCGCATAACATAAATGTGTTGACAGAAGCAACAACTGCAATCAGACTCTAACACGCAAAATTAGCATTTAATAGCTAAATTAACCAGTCGAAAAATTACAGCAAACTATCCGTGAGAAATGGGAGTTGCTATTTCATATCTTTATAGACTTATAAAATACTTATAAGCTCTATTTGCTTTAGTACGGATCCGGTCCGGTTGCGGATACGGAAAAAATCACTTTCATAGAATTTGAGTAAGAGTGTTTCCTTAAGTACGGGTGAGGATACGGTTCTCTATGCGGCGTCTGGTACGGTTTTTCAAAACGGACCATTTAAATGAATGGATTTGAGAAGTTGAATGTCTGATCGATGCAATATATTATTATATATTTTAAGACTACCACACGTAGATTTAATGTTTTATGGTCACGCCTACTATAGGAAAGAAGGGGATTATTCTGTTTTCAACTACAAAATAAAATGGCAATGACATTGGCATTTCTGCAAGTAAAATGGGTAGAATACATAGATCTAAATAGACTTAATAATACGTAAAAATGAAAAGTAAGGAAACAAATAATAAATATGAAGCTAAATCAAAGAATAATACTAATAATAAAATATAGAGATAAAAAAGTGTAGCAACGTGATAAAACAATTGTCGGTGTTCAAGTTTGATTCTAGGTGTCGCCGAGATATGGTTTTTCCACACATTCATTATTGTTCGAATTAATTTAATAGTATGTTTGTATATTATGAACCAGTATTCATTACTTGCAAAACAAGTAGAGCGTACAAATTCAAACCGGAACTTAAAAACAAAACACGGATGTTACCGAGTGTCAACTCAACTTTAGGTGTTCGTTAAGCAGATCAAGGTTACGAAATCTACATATTTCTATAAATGTAAATGTAAATATTACGATCTTCAGAACGTGAAATGAAATTCTCATAATAAACAATACTGATGTTGTAGTGTATATTTAATACTGATGTCATATGGTATATTTAAAGGGACAATCCCGATAAGAACAGAGTCTCAAAAATTAAAGTCCGAGCCTTTATGAAATTTATGGACCAAAATATAGAGGCATGGTGTATTTACCTTGGCTCAAAGTTTCAGCTCAAAATATTAACCGGACACGTAACCCTTTTAAGATTTTTGGTCAATTTTTCGATTGGGTGACCTAATAATCGATTCCCGTTTCTTGAGAGGTCTATACAGTGAATGACCCATGTACTGTACTTGATAACAAAAGGTAAATTTCACCTACATATCATTTTTATAGGAAAAAGTCTGGTTTTATCCAGATACTGTATAATACAACGGTCTCCATTTCCAGATGAAGACTGTCAGGTTTAAGTTATTTACAAGCATATCACAAATATCGGGTTAGTTGGTCGGCCTTAGGTAATGGGGTATAAGGGATTTTAACACAAAATTAAGCAGTTTTATTCCCAAAAAGGTTATCGGGATTGGCCCTAGAGTATATTTAATACTGATGTTATAGAATATATGAGACCTACCTATATTTAATGCTGATGATGTATTATTTGATGTACATTGCGTTATTTTATCAGGTAAGTGTGGGTTAACCAGAGCCAGGGCATTTCTGGCAGCAAAGGTCTCTGATCTACAATCATCATACACCTGGAAACCTGAAATAACAATATCAACAAATAAACAATATAATATAATAATCCAAATATGTATCTAGAAATTTGCGAAAGGCGGGGCTCGTCAGGTTATAGGAGGGATAGTGACATACCAACTCCCACACCCCGGCTTCTAAACCACAAAACGGAAATTAGTTTGATCCAGTAAATCTGAAAGAGCAGTAAATTAAATTTAAACTCTAACGTTTGTTCCTGGAATGATCGTCCTCGGCTGATCATCATTAGGCAAGACGATTTCAATCAGAGAATCTGCACATAGAAGTGCAAAATGTATTTGTTTATTTCTTAACCATACGCGATGTTGCATATTCTTTTCGGGGTGGGGAAAGTGATTTAAGAGTGATAGGGAGTTTTTCGATTGCTTTGATGAAAAGTAAGCCATATAATATGTTACATCGACATTACTTAGAATGAAACCGTAAATATCACAATGTATATCAAAATACGTTAAGTAATTAGGGGGGGGGGGTATGCTTATCATTTTAAAACCGTTTAATATAAGAACGGACTATGGTTGTGTTAAAATGCCCTATTGATGTAGTGTTTATCTTTGATATTCTGAAGAATTCCACTATCGCAGACAGACCATCAATAATTTCCACAGAAAACAAGGCACGCGACTAGATGTTGTTTCTGTGACAACCATAAATATTGACAATAATTGTACTTTCAATCAGCCAACGCCCTTGCCTTTTATAGGTCTATACGTAAAATTCTTTCTAAATCGATTTTCATGACGTCGAGAGCTCAATTCTAATATAGTTCGAGGATATCGATTTCTTTTTCAAACATTTCTAGAGCAATATCTCTCATTGGTTGTAAAATATATGTAGGCATAATGAAACTTCATTTTATTTCTCCAGCCGTGACATATTGTGGTTATGAAATACAATAAACTACTAGTATCTATATTTCCAGGTCCTATAGCCATTACTATCTTATATTATATTACCATATGCGTAGTGAACTGGTCAATTGTGTACTACTTCAGTTATGTGGTGACCCGTGATTTTGCATGAGAAACAAGATCCATCGCGGACCTTAAATTACAATATTTATATGTATGTGCCGGAGTTGGGGAGGGGGGGGGGGGCCTTCCAGTGCCACCGAATGAGGGGGGGGGGGGGGGGTCCCTTCCAGTGCCACCGAATAATTTTGGGCCATGTGAAACATGCCACATGTTGATTTTTAGCACATCTGACCCATCGCATATGTTTGATACTGGCATGTTTTATTAAATTGTTTTGCAATCTTTGAGTGTATATTTGTATATCAAAAAAATAAAAATAAAAAAAATATTGGTCATTTTATGATAGGAAACAATAAATGACCAATACACTAAGTCGAAAATCAACCCAGCTAGGGTTACTGGTTTTGCCACTGGGGATTTTGGGCGTCAACATTGATTGGAACGAGCCATTAAAGTGAGAAAAACGCTCTTGCTGGCTTGGCAGCTCCAGAAAATAAATAATAGCCTTATTCTAAGTACTAGATGTTTAAGTGTCCTACCTGTTGTGTAAATTATCCATTACATTCTATTTTACTTGCCCAGAGGGTTCGAAAATAGTTTAAAACCCAAGTCACATTTGAAAAGGTTTACGTTAGGCTTTTCAAATCATTTAGTTGAATTTTTCCAATTTTTTAAATTACGTGTGTTAAGATGAAATTTGTATCATCAATTAATTGGAATATTGTAAAATAATATTGTTAAAATCGTATTATTTACGAAATAGCCTACAACTGTAGTTTATTACATAGTTATATAAATATGAGGACATTTCGATATCCAACACCCCAGTGTACGATATGGAAGCACAGGAATACAACATCAGTGCGTTATTGATAAATGCAGAAACAATTTAACATGAATCCTTTTATTGTCAAAGTATAGTGATGATTAATTCGACCCAGTTAAAAATATTCAGCTGTTAATGTACGCGTTGCTCCCATTATCAAAGTAAGCATTAAAAGACAAAGATTGAATTCTGGAAGCATGTACGATATTCAACATTTTAAGTTACAAAGAGCTTAACTTGAATGGTTTACTGCCCAACGTAGGTTATAGCTAAAGAAATTGAGGTCTTGTGCACGCCAACAGATGCCTACATGTCGCAGACATGTAAAATGACATAGTCAAGTTGCTAAAGAGAAACAGCGTTCTTTACGCTCCAAACTGGTGTTTCGATGGAAGGAAATAACTCAAAACTCATAGTTCATTGAAGGACTGTAGATCCGAACAGAACAATCTTTTCCGACTCTAGTCCATAGCTGACATCGGTCAAGATATGTAAACAAACATCTTATTATTTTAAATGATAAATGTACTAGAAGATGAAAAAGGGGAACCTCTTAAGTGTTGACAACGATTTTGTCATTTGGCCCAGAGTTTTAATTGTCGTGTAATTCATACAGTTTAGTTAATAGTCTTGGGTTTGATGACAATCTGGATACATTCTATATGATTGTCCTACGTACGTGAATAACAAACTCGTTAATTTTTGTGATAATGTATGTGCAGATCTGTGTAAAATGTCTTCCTGTTCTATGTTGTCTTTCTGCAATAGCCATTCGTCGATGTATTTTTATATTGTATTAAACTATAAACAGATATGAGTCTTAGAGACCTTGTTTAGAGCAAGACATTTTACAATGACCGTGTCTGTGACCCATTTTGGGTGACAAGTGTCTTTAAATAGACAGAACATTGTGACATATCTATTTCGTCACCAGGTTTATAAATGCACCACATTCTGTAAATAATGTCCTTCACGCCTCATTAATCTTACAAGTGGTTTATTTTGGGGTATTGCTGGCCATGGGGTTCTTTCACCCTATATTTACTTTAAATAAAATGACTCATAAGCAAATCAGTCTAGACCAAGGGCTATAATCAAATGAAAAGCCACGGGCTTTGTATACAATTGTTTGTGTTGAAAAGTTGTTGTATTGTTTTTGTGAAAAAGGTGAATTTAGGAATGAGTCGTTGGCGATCAAGCTGGCTTTGGCATATATCGCGCCTCCTGGCCCCCACACTTCTTCACTTTCCACTCTCTATGTAGTTCCTGCAAGGTTTCTGATTGGGTATTATCTCCATCAGTTTACATAAGCAACCAAATAAAATTTCGCTTTGGTCGAGCTTTTAGCCTCTAGTGGATATATGGGCACATTATATGCGGGTTTGAACATAACACAGGAGTGGCGTTTAGTAATTAAGCACAGTTTATATGGAAATAACACAATTTATATGGAAAACAATCACTGGTTTGTTCGCATATAGCACAACGTTTCGGCAAGCGTTGTCTTAAAATCGTGCTATATGCGTATACATCAGTGATTGTTTTCATAGATTGTCTTTTGTTTTTTAGGTTTGAACATCCCCACCATTGGTCCTCTCCACCCCACAATGTCTTAAACGCCAATAACGAAGACAACAATGCATACAGATCTCTTAGCTCTGTGAACTTTTCAAATCAGAAATGACATCAAAGATTAAATATATTGTAATTCGTTTTGGAGCGACAGTTTGAAAAAAGATTTCAGAAACTTTACATGGACAACCCTCCTCCCCACCCATAGTGTCTTAAACACTAATAACGAAAAAACCCCAAAACAATGCATATTCAAAGCCACAGATCTGTTAGCTCTGTGAACTCTTCAAATAAGAAAGGACATAAAATAGCAAATATATCGTCATTAGTTTTGGAGAGAAAGTTTGAAAAAGGATTTCAGGAGCATTACATGGACAATGCCGGTGGTAAAATTACTTTGTTTTAATTTCGTATAGGAATATAGGATACAGAAAAGCTATAGGAAATTCCAAAGTCTGATTGAGTCACGACTTCCCTCATACATAATTACTACCTGGTGTAATCAATATAATGATATCTTGCTTCTGGTGTGTTTTCCTTGTCTTTATATTACCTATTATATTACTCAACGTGGGTATATGAACACCTTGTGTAATTACACCCTTGGATCATCTGCTTTACACGAATAATCATCATCATACATCAATGTATGAAAGCTGTTTGAACAATTCGATTGCGCGTAGGGGTCTTTAACGATTGAAGTTGGAAAAGGCGATCTATACCTGTTACCGTGTTACGTTTAGACGGGAAGCCGAACAACTTTGTCGGTCAGCACAGACATCGAACTATATAGAGACCTCCTGAGTCAAGTTGCCTGGTTTCAATTTTCCTGTTGTACGTGACAAGGAGAAAGGTTGCCTGTTCAACCTCATGGGTTTCCGCCAAGTCCTCTCTCTATCTATCTGTCCCCTGGTAAGCGAACAAGCGCCCTATTCATTGAGCCACCGCGGACTTATGTTGCATTTTGGGCGTCCTATTTACGTTTGCTAACATCAAGAAACTTATAATAATCTAACACACGGTTTTTCACAGAGTTTAACGTTACATGGCATATCGGGTATTTGTTATGATGAATAGACATGCTGCTAACAAATAGCTTGCTTTGTAATCCTGTAACAACAAGGCACGTGACCTTAAAAAACAAACAAAACAATCCCCAGAAAAACAGGTATACCGAATAATCAATAATATAGTACAAACTTAATATATCATATATGATTAGAAACTATGTCTGTATTTTCTGAAAAACATAATTACAGATTTTATCAAATATATCTGCACCACACCAGAGGAAGTTTCTTTTGTCGACTATTTCTGATATATTTGATATAATAACATGACGAATGTAAAGTTTAATTTATCACCGATATTTTATTAAATCTAAAGAACACATTAGAACGACTTATTTCATAAGCTAAACGCGATATTTCCTTGTAAACAGGCGATACCATCTATGAAGTGTATTAGGTACGAGATCAAATTGTGAAATCCAAATTACAATATCGTTTTTTATTGTCTTCCTTTATATTTGTTGAAAGTCTGCACTGGATAACACGATAACCCACTATATATAATACCTTAAATCCCCAATTGTGACAAAACAAATAAAATTATGTGACAAATTCAGCGTGTCAATATCACCGACATTAAATTAAATAGTTTTATAATAGCAACTTGAACTTAATTCAACGTATGTTGTTTACTTTTTGAAAATCAGTGTTTGACTAGGCCTATAGTGTCAAAAATACTTATATTGTGATATTTTGTAACATTTAAGATAACACAAATCACACATCTATGAAGCGAATTTATTATGGTATCCAAAACTATAAACAATGAATATTGCTGTCAAAAAGTTAAGGAACAACGTGTTCTAGTCTGACAGACACAATAAAGAAATTGTATTTTGATTAGGGCTATGTCACATTTAGTTAAAGTTTAGAGTGACCTTTATGTGTAATACGTCATCAAATACCACATCAAGGACACCCCACCTTATATAGTTTCACGTAACCGTATTTACAATACATGGCAAAAGAGAGTTTCATTGAGTATTTTTCTGAAGGGTCGATTAACCTTATTTTCACTCAAATGAAATTACTAGACATATATTTACCCGAGCTCGTCGGAAGGGTTTTTATTGAATAGAGGGTACTGCTCCTTACACTAATGATTAACGCATCTTTGACACCTTATTTCTGGCACCATTTAACCTTAGGCAAGCGTACATTGTCCCCTTGATTCTGGATTCTGGCACCAATTCGTATACCCATTTACAAAGACAGTAAAATTCAAATTCAAAATCGTGAAATTGCATACAAATTATTTAGGCGGTTAACTACACGCTACCCGATTACTTACGACTTTTTCCGTATTAATTAACGATAAAATTGTGGGTCCTAGCGCACCTGTTGTAAATAAGTTCCGGCTTCTGAAGAAAGCGTAAACACGTTTGACAATACATGTAGCTTGACCTAATAAAATGGGATTGTACTACTGTTGTTGTTATGGTTGAAAATAAACGAAAATCATAACGATATTCGTGTGCAACGCCTATAGCATTTAAGTATTGTTTATATTATATGAAACGACAAGTATATAAATCTATTTCAGTCATATACATTAACTGTGACAAGTTACATAAATTATACCTAAGTGGATATATATATATTTATGACTAATCTAATTTCATTGAAGCGTATTAACGGCCCTTTTGTAATTTCATTGACTGTGAATGAGGCCAATAAACTAAAATAACACTAAATATATGCAAATAAAATCGATTTTTTTTTCAAATTTGTCGCAATTCAACATAGTTAAAGAAAATGCGTTGTCACTGCTAACTAAAATTGGGTCTACTGAACCAGGGGCGGATCTAGGAATTTTGAAAAGGGGGGACGCCGCAGAATGAGGGCACTGGCGGCAGAGACATGGGCACGTCATTTCCCTGCATCTGTAGCCATTCCGAGAGCTATTTGGCTGATAAACGTCTAAGTAAACGTCCGGAACGGACATATTTGGGTCTGAGAAAAGGCACTTTCAGTAGTAAAAAAGGGCACTGTCGAAAACTAGGGGGGGGGGGGGGGGCGGCGCACCTCGCGCCACCCCATTGAATCCACCTCTGTGAATGTAACCTAGACGGTTGACCATAAATTTACAAATAAGAGAATATCCAACATGACAGGCAGTGATACAAAACAAGAACATAAAAACACGAGCATCATAGATAAAAGCATGGACGGGGTATGAGTATGAGGTGTCTGAGTAGGTTAGCCGCCGTGGCTCAGTGGATAAAGCCCGTAGCTCAGTGAATAGAGTTCTGGTTCAGAATATCTGGGGTTCGATCCGGGTGATGGTTGAGAAAGTAGTTCTCCACCATTTTCCAGTGTAGATTCCCGACAAGCATTAAGAACCTGACTCGGACAGCGTATAATCGATCTGGTGGGACGAAAGAGAACCTTCCTTGGAAGTTGGAATTCGAAATAAGAGTAGATCCCGTTGTCCTTGCAAGCCTACCCCACATAGCGCACTGTATGACGTAATCCCACCTTCATTAGCCCAGTCGCCAGTCGGTGCAAAAATGTAGGAGGTTAAGTCCCATTTCATGCGCCGTAAACCCAAAACTCAGTCTAGAGAGACAAATGGGCCTATTTATTTGCTGGTTTTGTCGGGAAAATGGACCCCTCGCCACCCCACCCTAAGAAAATATTTGTGCCCCCTGAAGATAATATACCATCGATTCAAGTAAAGGGTACACAACTAGGGTCTGCTACCTTATACTGTCATGATAAAGATGCCTGGGCACTGCCAAATATTGAAATACAATATACCATTCCACAGTCCAGAAATGACCTACTTTGTGTTGAGTTAGCGGATTAATGCACACAACATGGTCACTGTTTGAGAAAACGCCACAATTCTGATAAATTTTCTTTGCTAATTATTACGTTTGTGTATGCAAAAAACGGACCCAAATGTCATCTCTTTCTAAAAATCATATTAAACGAACATTTTAGCAATACATCGAAAAACGGGAAATTAAATGACTAATAGTTGATTCGTCATAATATAACCTGTTAGCCATACTTAAGATGTCATAAATAGAATTAAACATGTCATCATTTCTCATCTATAACACGCAACAATATTAATCCCAACTTCTAACTCTCATGTCCAACATTGTATGAAATGCATATCGAGTATAATCACCATAACAGATTCTGTTAAACATTTATGAATCACCCCAACATCCAAATCATGATCCCCTCTCCGTATTGTGCCGTAAAAATATAACATCTTTGCATCTTTTAACAGAGACTCCCAATAACTTAATCAAATCGCGGGTAAAAATGACTACCCCCACCCCCCCAACCCTCTTAAACTCCTATACATATATACTTTCTGATGGAGTATGTAAAGATGGATTACAAGACATGGTACATTGCATTGATAGTTATTTCTCAGATACTCTAACGGCTATCTGAACTTTCTGAACTATTACAGTTTCAGCCTTCAGCATATAATTATATACGCCTATAAGCATATTCCTTACTTATTTAAAAAAAAGAAGTAAAGTTAAACGGGGAGCGAAAAGTGTTCTTTTGGATAATAGTTTAGTTGAGTAAAACAAGAAAAAATAATTACCCGAATTTCGGCCTAGATGTTTTTCGTTAGTACAGTTCAGAAATCGACACAAAGTGTTCCGTACCGTAGATGACCATAACAATATAAATGTTTGAACTTGTCAATTGAATGATTTTAAAGCTCCAATAGCATTTTTTTAAGTTATATTTTTAAAATGTATTAAAATAAAGCCCAAAAATAGATTGAACCTATAAACAGTCCTACCTTGTTAAAGAATAATCCTAATTAATCCTATAATTCAGTACTGCCAGTTGAGAAATTGGCAAAAATATCATTTTCAACTTCAAATTCAAACGTTTGAAGATGGCCGTCCATGGAGAGGAATGGGAAAACAAGGGAGGTAATTGAGTAACTATTTCCTCAATCACCCTGTGTCACCCTTTATAATGCCCAAAAAATTTTGCCCAGGACCGTATAATAGTGAGTTGACAACCTTTTGAGCAAAAGACATAGAAATAATTATGTTTTGACTTTCTTAGAAAATGTGAAATTGGAACTTTAAGAACAATATATTATTTTTGATATAACTTATGATTGTTTAGCTGACAGTCATGTATTCTCTAATAATATCAAGTTCCGGAGATACCGGTTATAAGTAGGAAATATGCTCATGTGGGCCATGCACTATGATCTTTTAGTTTGACTAAGACAGTTAGTTGTACGGGGTTTTCCAATCGGATGGTATGGAAAATCAAAGCCGTTGTACACATCGGCGTACACGTAAAATAACCCTTGGCAGTTGGAATTCCAAAGAGGGTTGACTAAAACCCCCAGTGCTGGAAACATTTCCCTTGTAGCACTTCGCACAATAGCCTGGAATGGGGTTTCTGGCTGGCAACTCAACCAGAATTTGACATTCAAACCATATTAACATGTATATTATTTATTTGTTTGCAATCAAAGCTTGTAATGATTAGTTTGTTTCTGGTACAGTGAACATGTCTGGGCGTGTTTACTGTTTTCATGTGTGTCTATATTATTAAATAGGTTAATCAATATGCGTTTTAATCACGTGGTAATGGCAAATGAATATTTCATTGATGTGTTTCTAAGGTTACAACCAGATAAGAATTTGTCTTTTAGAGACCAATGCGAATCTGTTGAACTACAATATCTTGTACAGGTACATCTTCGATAACCCAATATAGATAATACCGGGTTGCTTTGCAATAATAAAATTTCTGTGCAAAACTCGCACACTTCACATAGGTGCAGTTGTATACGTACAAAGTAATGGTTCTCTTGCTCTATATCTTGCCAAAAAAGGAAATGATTGTAGAAAACGTATTTAATTGTATTGTGTTTACTCTATCCATTGCACAGTATCCCACAATCAAACGATAGTGTTTGTTGGCGACGATGAGTGTGATTTAGATACAATAGATCATTCAGCTTGATATTATATTTTATCAATCAATAATAAGCTTATTATGTTGAAAATCTATCAATGGTCATATTGATTGATCTCCTTGTTCAACAGCTTTCCTGAACTGTGTTCTCACCTTTGCTTCTCAACAATTTACTAACAGTATGGTATTAGCATCAGATATGTCGATTGTCAATAAGTTGTTAGGAGTTCCGTGTCGAAATATATCTCAATAATATGCATTATTTTAATTAAGTAATTTTGGACACAATTTTAAATGAAATTACTAAATCTTTTAATCTAAAATGGATAAGAAATATATGAATTGAGTCAACAATAAAAATGTCGATTTCATTGGACTTTGTTGATTTGTTTTGTTGGATGTCAATCTATAGATGGAGCTAGTGTTGAAATAAAACTGATTTTATGTCAACCCAATAAATTAAATGTCAAACTGAAATACGGAGTAAACAAGCAGAATTCCGCCCAATCACAATAAAAAAACCTTAAACATTATACTGAGTTTGTGTCATCACCAAATAACAAATCAGATCATGCCGAATCAATACTTTATTTTGACGTAACTGAAATAGGCTTAGCTCCTTTAACCCTTATTCTGCCAACTTCAACTTTTATTAAAAACTTCATACTGAAAATTATATACCGGATGAACTATAATAATAAACATTATCTGACGTATATCTGCACTAGTGTATAATAGAGCTGTGTCAATCATTGATTTAAATAATAAATATATCTATATTCTACGAAGTAATATAGATAAAGTATATATTATCAGATAATCATCTATTTATTTATAATATAACACAAATATTGTTTATTTCACTAATATATTCTTGTCTATCAGAAAAATCCATCAACAGAAAGAAAATCGATATGTTTTTTCTATTAACAGCTGTTACCACCATTGTTACACCCAGCCTGATGCTATACTCGTGTAATCTGATTTTAGACTTTACTGAATTGTAAAATAAAAAAAAAACACCCATGAAAACCAAGAAGAAAGTAATATCCGTTAAAATTTAGCAGCGTATTTAATGATAAAATTATGAGAAGTAATATGTTAATATAATCTGATTGATATCAACACGAAGGAAACATTCTCAAACACTCATTTAATGGTTACTGATCTAATTTTTCATTCTTCCAACACCGGTAAAGTACACACACACACACACCTTACTACATCAGTTGCTATCTGAATTATTAAACAATATTCCCCCCATATGGCTTGACTGAGGATTCTATGAGGATGAGCAACATTTTGAGTATTTTGAATTAAAGTTGTATGTTCAGTACTCCAATTCTCCGCAAATTGCATTATTTATTAAAGGTTTCCCTTTTAACACGCTATATAATCACTGAATACGACATTAACACGGGGATATTTCACAATAAACTGCAATACATACTTATGGTGTAATAGTTACTATAAATTTATTTGGGCGACGTTTAGAATAATATATTTTCAACGTTTTCAAGCATGGTGCAAACATTCGGATACTCAACAAACTTAGCTGCAAAAGAGCTAGACAGTGGTTCAAAGTATTCATATATTTTTGAGATCATTGAGATACATACAATGATTAGTATCTCAATAATCTCAAAAATACCTCTCATACAAGTACTTCTCGTTCATGACTGACACCTTGAAATACTTTTTTGACTATTCTAATTGTTCTTAACTTATCGTATTTGTGATACCATTGCATGAAGAATTACCACAATTTTGTTTTAGTGATGCCAACTTTTCAAACCAGATAAGTGGTATCAGGTGTTCTAAAAAGAATAAGCATACAATTTAAAGATTTTAAAAATATGTCGGGTAACAAAACGTCAATTTATTATTAGATCAATATCTATTATCAAATAAATTATATTCATCCGTTATATTCCATTAACCTAAGTGGTTAATAACCTCTGTTAAGGATATAGAAGACACCGACCATTCGATTTACATCCGAGAAATTCATTGAGCTAATGAAGACGGGCATTCGCCATAAGGATTTTAAAACTATGTCGGGTAACAAAACGTCAATTTATTATTAGATCAATATCAAATAAATTATATTCATCCTTTATATTCCATTAACCTAAATGGTTAATAAACTCTCTTAAAGGATATAGAAGACACCGACCATTCGATTTACATCCGAGAAATTCATTGTGCTAATGAAGACGGGCATTCGCCATACAGTGTGGTATAAGGGAAATTTTGCCTAAGCAACGGCGCGACGGCCTACTCTTATATCGAATTCCAACTGCCAAGGGATCTTTTATGTGCATGCTAATGTGTACACGGAATCTCGGTTTTTCGTGCTATCCTAACGACTAGACAACTGTTCTTGTCGGGCCTTCCGCCCTGCATCACTGACAAGGAGAAACCACGCCGGAAAATCTGGATGAACTTTCTCGGCCAATGCAGGGATCAAACACTCGACTTCCAGGTAAATGATACAGCTGACATCGACCAGTCGTTTTTACACCAGAACACACCAGGCCAATTATCGGTATTAATCTTTGCGGTTATGACTGATCATTATTGTTCCACCTGATATTAACTTTTGTATACGTGAATAACTAGGTTTCCGATCAGACCAATTTAACTATGTAATTATGGTCATTAAACGCGTACTTGCTTCTTACCTAATATTTTACATGTAACTATCGATAAATACCATAGTTATTGATGATTTGTTGAGGTTAGACCAATACGACCCACACAGTCTAACTAAAACCAACCGATAAAACAACTAATTAAATACACACGCGGACCTTCATTGATTTTTAGACAATCGAGGATCCGCACGAAAGAACAATGATAGAAAAATGCAAAGTAAAGTTCATATAGACCGTTAAGATCTGTTCAAGGCGGCTTTGAATAAATTAAATTTGGTGTAACATTCAAGAGAGAGAGAGAGAGAGAGAGAGAGAGAGAGAGAGAGAGAGAGAGTTAATGTCCACATAAAACACAAATTCACATTCTAATCACGAACGTTGCATTCATGCAAAATTACATACAGACGAATACAAAGAAGTTTTTCATGCGTCCACAGCACAAACCGAGTACGTTTTATTCATACGTTTTATTCATACAGTTTTGTTTATAATTTATAAATAGATATATACAACACAATAATATACTAAATATCTACATCTACATGTACATAGCTCTTTAATCTTAAAATATATTTTGAGACAGACAATCCATATCCCGCTGGGTATTTTCTTAAATGCCTCACATAAGATAATTACAACTTTATAACAAAGTTGACTTTCCTTTTCAAAAGAAATTTTCAAGATAAAAATATGCAAACAAAATATATACGCTGGTATATTGACAGTCCTGAATTGACCATTAAGCACAAAAAGATAGGGAAGTAAGGGACCACAGTATTGAATTTACCATGGTGCAAATGACACAACTGAACCACGGTCTGCAAAAAATAGGCGAGAAAAAAACCTATATCATACATATATAAAAAGAACTTAAAAACGACTTATTAAAATATTATTAAAGTAAAGAAGGGCATGGTGATATATTAAGAACTTGGGAATGCAATAAAATTAGAAATTAAGCACAATTTTGTGTTTAGAAAATCTAGATAAAAAAACCCATTCCGACTTCAGTAATCAAGTAATTATTTTACAGTTTTGTATCGTTTATTTCGTTGAAATGAATTATTTACTTGCATATTATCAGTTTTTGGTCATAATATACTTAAGATGTCTCTACAGTGGTCATTGAAGTAGCTTCCTTTGAAAACATTATTAAACCACGCATGACAACCCCAAAGCCGAAATTATATTAATTTTTTTTAAAAAAAAAACCCCAACAAAACATGCATGATAAATTTTGTGCTGGTTTATAAACTTTATGAAACTGTAAGTTTCGTTCTTAAAATAAAACTCGTTTACCGCCTTATTTCTTGGAAATTTATATAACTGCAACCCTTTCAACCCAAACTGACTTTCCTTTGTGCAAATAACAAATAGATTCAGGCGACTGATTGAAACTAATCATAAATACTATCATTAATGAAATATTTAACTTACAGCAATATTTTACTTATCGCAGTTATCGTTTCGCTATTATTATAGTAATCTATATGAGGTATTGATTACCTGCATTAATAACTATCAACAAACGCTCAGTTATGACGGTGACTCACTTTCAGCGTCAGTGGCTTACATTTCATTGCTTATATTCAATTACGAAATCTCGGATACAACAAATCTGCTAAGCGAACAGAAGTTTCTTTTTATCGCTATTATCACAGTGTTGTACATGATGGTGACGGATTAAAATGGGTTATTAAACTTATTTCGTACCCTCGTCACGCATGACTATGAACAAAAAAACTACGTCACTTGGTTCAGATGTCCCATTACAGAAAAGACATATTACACTGTCATTCAACACGTTGTAAACAGTAGCCTTGTCTCGTCTTAAGCTTAGCCCTTTTTTGAACAATGTGTTATATAAACGATAATTTTTGTCTCTCCATTTTTAAACAAACCCGAATGTAAAATGTCAAATTCAGCTTCTTTTAAAGTAAATAAAGGTGTATATTTTATAAAAGAATGGTATAAAGATATTTTCTGGTCTATAAATAAAGTTTTACCTACCTAACTTTACGCCAGGTATATAACCTTCATTCCCTGAATTTAGTTTTTCTAAAGCATATTTAACAGCCACATACTGTTGTAAAGATTCACTCGAAATCGCCCCACATTTATCCTGAAGGTTCTTTCGCATACTAAACATCAACGTAAATTTTATGTTTTCGTTGGCATTCCATTCTGAGCTACGAACACGGCAATATTCATTACACGCTGAATATCGAAAAACACAAAATAAAAAACACACAACACTAAAAATCCATCTTTCTCTAAATCCAAACATGTTGACAATTTGTCAGAATGAATAATTTGTATTAATATCACGTAAGAACACAGTTGTCAGGCATTTTGTAATCCCTGTTCGAACTTTGTTACCGCTTCTGTTTACTCCATATATAAAGCTAATTCAAGGTATGCCACAGGTAATACGTATAAACGTCAACAGGTGTCGCTCAGCTAAGGTCATGGTCGTTGAATACAGAAGGCGGATAACGCGGCATAGACGAGAAAAGAAACATATTATTGTGATTCAACCAAGCGTGAACGTTGGGTCGATTACAGTGTTCGCTGTATTCATATTTTAAGAAACGTTACGTCAGCTTATTGCATAAATAAAAAGTGATCTGCTAAATGTAAGCTTTATCATTACCAGGTATACATTTGCGATTTTCCTGGGAAATATGTAAGAGAATTTTAATTGGTCATTAATTGCTGGAACATAACCTCTGCTGTGCGCGTCACAACGACGGCAACGAAAATCGGCTTTTGTTGGCGGCGACGAATAATAGCCCGAATATCAAATAGTTTGGTAATCAGCGATGACAAAAACTAACTTGTCGCTTTGAAATCGAACAAATATTCTTCGATATCACCCCCTAGTGGAAGCGGACGTTAAGTCCTACGAATGATAAAACCAAAATATCATCAGG
This sequence comes from Patella depressa, assembly GCA_948474765.1. NCBI lineage: Eukaryota > Metazoa > Mollusca > Gastropoda > Patellidae > Patella > Patella depressa. The sequence continues at coordinate 34,995,488 of OX419721.1, forward strand.
TGATCTTACAAATTAGTGATCCCTTTTAAGCAAGATTTATATCCAAGGGCGCCGCTATTTTGACTAGTTAAGTCACAGCATCAGCAACGATATTACCCTTAACAGTTGCCTATAAATTACTTGTATGCGGACACCCATAGCTCTGATTTGGACAGCACTGATGGTTGTCCAAACATTGCCCACTACTTCACCAATTAATCAAAAATCGCCAGTGTGCGCTAGGATTTAATTGTGCTTTTTTTTCGATTTTCGACAAGTTTGTCGGTAATAAACATACTAAACTTTAAAGGGCACGACATTCAATTTATATACAAGAGTTATATTAATAGACAGAAATCCTTCTAAACTTAAAGAATGGAACTTTATAGTGTATTTTCTTCAAATTCCCTTAAAACGAATAACATTGTTATATAAATGGTGATATCCTTGTAATATTTTATCGTAATGTGAAAGAGAGGAAAAAATACTAAAAACAACGACTCAATATATATCTATTTTATATTTATTTACACAACTATTTTATGACATTACAAATGTGTAATATCAAAGGTAAAACAGGCTATTTTCTCCGAAGGCTGCTAATTTGTGTTATGGCTTTTATAACGACTTGAGTATTGCACCCTTCCCTCTCCGCATAGACTATAAAAAGTCGACTTCGTCTTCTGCTACATATCATAAAAAAACAATTGTATATAGATGTTTTTTGGTATATAATTGTGAATATTATATAAAGAAAACTAGAGCAGTGTTAATAATCAAAGCCTTGAAATACGAAACTGTTTTACTCCTCTGTGCAATCTTTTATGGGGAAGTCAACAAACATACAGCTTCCGGATTCTGGTTGTTACGTCTTCTTGCAAATAGTTGCAATGAAGATTTCATTAATAACATATTGTGGAGTATAGCTCTCTGACAATTACGATTAAAGGGAGATAACAACCTTTTGTTATATGACGTAATTCCGTGGGTGAGATTGTGTAAACCCCGGAGTTGAGTTCGCGATGTAGATGAATGTAAATAATATGAGAATAAACGTGGTTCTGATAAATGAAGATTTAGATGTGTATTTTATGGAGCTAAACACCCCCAGAACTGGTCAATGTCTTGGCCCGCGGCGTCGCACGAAGAAGAGACGCCACATATGGTGGAGTATGCCTAACCAGTTGTAATTTGTAATTGTGAAGTGTGTTGCTGTGATGATTTTTGTTAGTTTAGTCCTGATTTGCCTGTTTTCATTGATGTTTCCAACCGTCGTCATGAATTCTTCAGTTAGATTGGAAAGTTTTTCCGGCCAACCGTCAGAGGACCCGTTTACTTGGCTCTCACGATTTCAAGCATGGGCACAGTTACAGAGATTGAGAGATGAACAAATAGGTCCAGCATTTATGCTCAACTGTCAAGGCGCCGCATTGCAGTGGTTCCAGCGTTTGCCTGTGGGCGTACAACAAAATCCTACAAGACTTTATCATCATTTTAATGAACATTTTTCTAATCAGCCAACATGGTTATTAGAGCAAGATTTATGGAAACGTCAAATGCATTCGTTCGAGAATATTGAACATTATATCAGTGATATTGAAAGTAAGTGTGTCAGGCTTAATAAGACTGATCAAGAGAAACTGTCAATTTTTATTAGGGGACTCACCCCAAACATTCGCCAAACTGTAATTCAGCATTGTCCCCAAACATTCCAAGATGCCGTACAATTGGCCCGAGTTGTAAATCAGTCGCTGTTAGTAACAAGTGATGAGGTAAGTGGTTCAGTACTCAACGCCCTCAACAGTCTTCAAGAACAAGTAGCCAAGTTATCGGTTAGTAATTCTGTTACGTCAGCCCGTGTCGAAGAAATTGGCGGTCCTCAGGTTAAATGTCAACTATGTAATAAATATGGACACATTGCTCGCCAGTGTTATCAGTTTAAAATCCAAGTCAGTGGTAGTTATGGAAATCGTAATAATAGCCAACAGTTTCAACGAAGTGAACCGAATCACGTACAGTGGGGGGCACCGAATCGTGTACCACATGTAAACCAGGATCAAGTACCACGCGCATCACTGAATCGAGTCCCACGTGTACGACCTAATCATGACCGAGAACCAATTGTCTGTTACAAGTGTGGTGGGCCTAATCACTTCGCTAGAAATTGTTTCGTCCGAACGGAAAACTGACGAATTCCAATAAAGTTTCTCCGTTTGTTGGAAAACTGTCTAAAGGAGAAGAATTAAAACTAGACACATTGAACTGTGAACTGCTGGGTAATTATATTCGTGTGAAAATAAATAATTGCGGGACCCTTGCTTTATTAGACAGTGGTGCGGATTTTTGTGTCTTGGACTTTGAATTTGTTTTATCGCATTCTGCCAGATTGTTACCGCTTAAAGAGAAGAAATTTATTACAACTGCGAATAATGAACGGACTTTAATCTTAGGTCAAGTCCATCTTCAGCTACAAATAGGAGAAAGATGTTTACCAGTTAGATTTTTTGTTGTAAAGAATTTGCACCCTAAAATAATATTAGGCCTTGATTTTTTGAATGAGAACAATGTTAAAGTAGACTTTAGTAATAAATCAGTTTCTATCGATCCTAGAAGACAATTAGTTAGCACTGAGGAAATTATTGTACCTCCCAAGTCACAAGTCATAACTCTTGCGCGAATTAAGGGCCCCGACTCAGAGTGTTTACCGCACGGTGTACTTGGACTAGTGACAGGTTCTAATAATTTAGTATCAACAGGCCTTTTACCGGCAAAATCACTTTGTAGGTTATCCCAGAAGTCTGTTTACCAAGGAATTTGTAATTTCAATGATGAGCCCGTTTCGATTCCTAAAGGAACAGTCATTGGTAAATTTGTATGTATTTCAAAGAAAGACATTTGCGTTGATGTTTCCGAAAACATACCACAAGTTAAAAGTGATTTAAAGGTAGCTTCCCAAACATTTTGTACTGATGTGAATAAAAAGCGTGACGGGGTTTCAACTAATGTGTCACATGAATTGTCGTCAGACCAGTCAAATGAAGTACAAACTTTGATTAATGAATATTCCGATATTTTTGTTGGCGATGATAATCGCTTGGGACATTGTGACATCTTACAACATGAGATTCGGATTGATCCACATCAGAAACCTCTCCGTCAACGCGCCTATAAATTGGGTTCGAAACAGAAGATTGCTATGGAAAACGCCATTCAAGATTTATTACGTCACGGGGTTATTGAAGAATCGACGAGTCCATTTGCTGCCCCGTGTTTACTAATTTCGAAGAAAAACTCGCAGTCATACCGTTTCGTCGTTGATTTTCGTCGCTTAAATGAATGTACAACGTTAAATGCTCATCCTTTACCAACAACCGAGGACGCACTTGAGAGTGTTGGAGCTGATAGTCCTTCTTTCTTTACAACATTAGACTTAAAGTCAGGCTTTCATCAGATTTCAATCCATCCTGATTCTAAGAAATATACAGCTTTCCGTTGTCACCTTGGACTATATCAATATCGTCGCTTACCTATGGGCCTCAAGAACTCACCAGCAACCTTCCAACGAGTTATGGAAGCGGTTATGCGGGGATTATCCTGGAAAATATGCCTAATATATTTAGATGACTGCATTGTGTTTAGTCGAGATTTTCCATCTCACATTCGGCACATACGAGAAGTATTTGACCGACTAAGATCCGCCAATCTTCGGTTACATCCTGGGAAATGTTTTTTTGGGCACACTAAGATACATTATTTAGGCCATGTCGTTAGTTCCAGTGGTATTTCTCCAGATCCAGCGAAAATTGCAGCGGTTTCGTCATACCCAGTGCCAACCAATTTAAAGTCTCTTCGCGCGTTTCTCGGTTTAACTGGCTATTATAGAAAGTTTATCGCAAATTATGCTCGAATCGCTACCCCATTATATAATCTTACCAAGAAAGGCATTGAATTTAATTGGACAAATTCCTGTCAAGAATCCTTCCAAGAATTAAAAACTTTGTTAATATCAGCACCCATATTAGGATACCCAATCCCTAATCATCCTTTTGTGGTTTATACAGACGCTAGTTCGTTTGCTCTCGGTGCTGTGTTATGTCAGACTCAAGCCGACAACGTCGAACGCGTGATTGCTTACATAGGACGATCACTTTCTCCTGCGGAACGGAATTACGGAATAACCGAGAAAGAGTGTTTAGCGTTGGTGTTTGCCGTTACTCGCTTAGATAGCTACCTCCGATATAACAAATTTACTGCTGTTGTAGATCACTCCGCGCTCAAATGGCTATTTCAGATGAAAGAACCAGTAGGAAAATTTGCTCGATGGATAGCTATTCTCTCATCATTTTCATTTGATATAGTCTATAGGAAAGGTTCAATTCACTCGAACGCTGATGGTCTGAGTCGTCGCGCATATGATATATCAGATGGACACGAAGAATCTATTTTAGATGAGCTACCTTCCTATGATGTTATTCCAGATCAACCTACACTGCCAGCAACTATTAATCCTACAACGAAGTCTATAAAATTAGCTAAAATTGACTCGCTTCAATCTGAGGTCTCAGAAATTTCTCGTGATATATTTAATGGTTCGTGGAATAAAGATAGCTTAGTTAAATCGCAAAGAAACGATGTGTGGTACAAGGACGTTTATTCCTATCACCATGATAATGTATTACCTGATAATTATAAACAATCAAAAGCCGCTTTAAATTTGTATGCTGATTACTTCATTACTGATGATGTTTTATATCACGTATCTGTTGGAAAAGGAAAGGGACATCGCGAAGAACGTTTATCAGTACAAGTTGCAGTACCAAAAACCTTTATTAACACTGTTTTAGAACATTGTCATGATGCTTCATTGTTTGGTGGTCATTTTGGGATCCATCGTACCATTAGTAAAGTGCGCCAACGCTTCTTTTGGCCGAAAATGTACTCTGATATTATTGATTGGGTAAAATCATGCACAATTTGTTGTCAAAGAAAGGCACCTGCTCACCTCACAAAAACGAAAATCACACCAATGCCCGTTGCTAGCGAACCATTCCAAAGGCTTAGTACAGACATTTTGGGACCATTGCCAAAATGTAAGGAATCAGGAAATCAATACATCATTGTTTTTATAGACTATCTAACTAAGTTTGTAGAATTGGTCCCAGTTTCAGATATAAAAGCATCTACTGTTGCGAATGCCTTTATAAACAATATTATTTGCCGCCATGGTGTTCCCCAATTTCTACATTCAGATCGAGGTACTAATTATTTGAGTGCTTTATTCAGAGAAACCTGTAAAATTCTCAACATACGTAAAACTCAAACTACTAGCTACCACCCGCAATGTAACGGACAGAGTGAGCGCATGATGTCAACCATTACTGCTTCACTTTCAAAATTCTTAGATGAAGTTCATAATGACTGGGACAAATATGTGTCTTTTATTCAATTCTCATATAACACATCTCCTTGTTTGGAAAGTACAGAGTATTCCCCTTTCCTATTAGTACATGGTCGTTACCCAAGAACTCTGTTGGAGGTCAATTTACCAAATATTGACATCCCTAAGAATGCTGCGTCGTATGTTATCGAATTACTTGAGGCTGTCGAACTATCCAGAAAGTGTGCCATACAAAACTTAGAAGATCGCAAAGAAGCCATGGAAACAAAGTCGAAACTCAGGGCTCATACGCCTTGTTTTAATGTTGGCGACACCGTTTTCTTGTATCGTCCAGTTTTAGTGTCAGGCCAAACCAAGAAATTGTTACGCCCTTGGACTGGTCCTTATTACATTGTTGAAAAATTATCTGATCTGCATGTTAAAATACGTAGAAAAAGTGATGGAAAATTGGTGACAGCGAAGATAAATATCAATAGACTAAAACATGGTTACTTAAGGCAGTTTGAACCAGATGATCCAACCCCACCCACAGATGAAGAATCAATCGAACCAGCTATATTAAATAGTGATGAAATTGCTGACAATATTCCAAATTCAGAAAGTTCACGGGACACTGATAATTGTGATCAGGAACATGTGCACCACGATGTCGATGCTAATAATAGTGTTACTTTAAAGCCCCAGAATAGTGCGTGCGGACGAAATTCTGATCATGTGTTTTACGCAAATCCGTCCAATTCTAATCAAATAAGTCATAAACATGATGAGTCTAGTGAAAAACAAATGAATAACTCTAAAACGAGACTTGATACTGAAAGTAAAAGTCAACGTAAACAGATCGTGCGACCGAAACGTGATCTTAAACCGTCTGTGCGTTCGAAAAGTCAGCCAGATGAATTTATTGTTGAACGTATTTTAAAAAAGAAGTATTATGGTAATAGTTGGCACTATCGTGTTAAGTGGATTGGTTATCCACATACAGACAATTCATGGGTTAAATTCTGTGACCTGAACTCTGTATGCCAAAAGTTAGTAAAGGACACCCATGTTACAATACCTACTGACCATAGAAGTCAGCGAAAACAATAGATTAGCTTAAAAATGTTATTGAGTATTTGAATATTTCACTGTTAGTAGCTTTTCTGCATGGTTATTATGTGATTTCCGGACTAGGAAAAGTTCAAATTTATTTCGTTTATCTGCTAAACTTTCGTTATATACTTTTATTTACTTTGCTTACCATGCATATTTTGTCACATGGATTCAATCTTAGTTACAGTCATCTATCCAGTTTTGTTGTATCAGTATTAAGTGTTAAGAGTACAATGTTTCGATGTCATATTTAAACATTTTATAAGAATTGATTATGGGACTTCAGTAAGCAAAATACACCTTCAATCCCTATTTAGCAAAATCCGTATTAAGCGACAACGCACGCTAATTTAGGTTCATTATTGTGTATATTGAGTAAGGATATGTATGTTTATTCGCAGCTTTGAGCTTTTACATATTACTTCCTTAATCTCATGTTATATTTGCATATTGCGATGTATGTTACTTGAAGTAATATGTTATAGTTGATATTTACATGTACGTTATTTGAAATTATGTCCATCATTCTGTATTTATGTTCGAGTGGGTCTCACATTTGAAGGGGCCGAGGTGATGTGGAGTATAGCTCTCTGACAATTACGATTAAAGGGAGATAACAACCTTTTGTTATATGACGTAATTCCGTGGGTGAGATTGTGTAAACCCCGGAGTTGAGTTCGCGATGTAGATGAATGTAAATAATATGAGAATAAACGTGGTTCTGATAAATGAAGATTTAGATGTGTATTTTATGGAGCTAAACACCCCCAGAACTGGTCAATGTCTTGGCCCGCGGCGTCGCACGAAGAAGAGACGCCACAATATCCAATACAGATGAAAATATAATAATACCCCTTGTTCAGATGCAGACGGGAGTGTTCAGGATCACGATTTAGGGGGAATATTATTTTCGTGAATCATTAGTATTTGTAATTCTTTAACTTTATGGAATTGGGGCCAACATGAACAGTCAAAGTTCTGAATTGTATATAAATCATACTTCTCTTGGATGGTTTCAGTCGTATTAGCCCGAAGGGCACCAATCATTTACAAAGCATATCCGCATTGACGCAGGGAGTACCACAGGGGTAAGTCCTTGGCCCATTATTATTACCATGTATACCAGGTCAACATTCCACACTATCAATCACACGACCACAACCTCAATGCAAATGATACACAGCGTTATGATGATTTATGCGTGAAGCTATTCGCGAAACTGCTACACCCAACATTCAATCATGGATGGCCTATAATATGTTGAAACTAAATAAGGTTAAAATAGCATTATGCAAGAGCAAAATCTGCTTATTACAGGTCTTTTTTTAAGCCTGAAATGTTATCTAAATAATCAATTAGACATTAATTAACATATCCAGACCATAATAAACACTCTTGATGTCAAGGCTAGCCTTCGCTGTTGGCGGATTAAAATCCTATATGCCGCTTAATGCCAGTTGATAATTAAATCAATCAAGTGTATAATCGAGACTATGCTGTTTATATTAATGATTTGAGTAATGATGACCGAGGCTATGTGAATATTTCAAACGCTTTTTTCTCGGCTAATAGTGGATCAATTTGACTGAAATTTTCAGCAAATTACCTTTACACTATTTAGTTTTTAACTATTATAGGGAGAACTGCCATCTCTCTATAGTATGTCCCATAATGTAACTTTAAGTCAATCGTTTTGTTTTATCAAAGGCTCAACTATCAAAATTAACATAAAATGAATTTAAAACTGATTCAGGCACAATCATCTTTTCACCTTTTGTAAAAAATATCTTAGGTGTAGTGCATGACATGGAATATTGGAATATACGTATACTGTGGCTTAACAAGTTGACAAACTCTCTACAAAATGTTTCTCCCACATAAAGCACATTGGAAACATAAACCACCTCGTAACTAGTAAAGCAGCCGCTGCACTTATCTGATCATGACTATTGTAACAGCTTACTATCTGGTCTTCCCAAATATAAAACTTCAGCTACTGCAGAATAGTAACTAAAACAGATTGCCGCTGTCAGTGGCACTGGCTTTCAGTACCGACAAGAATTAACTCCATGGTTTGCCCTCCAAATATCAATGTAAAATAGTAAAAATATATACAGCCCCAAGAGACTTACGGTCAAATTATCAAAATACACTGAATAGACTAAATTGGAAATTGAAATCTTTCGGAACAGATCTTTTCGTACAGCTGCATCTGAAAAATTAGAATTCTCCACCAGATGAACTTTGATCCATTTCAATTTTGAATCAATTAAGATCTCAGCTAACGATATTTCATTCTTGTTACCACTCCATTACTAAATCTGTGGTGTATGAGTCGAGTCTTTTGGTGTGAGAATGAGTCGAGCGCTTTAAGCACGCTTTGTGAATCTAGCACGTTACACGTGGACATTTATTATATTATAAATGTATAGATATTTTCGGATATGTAAATAAGGTTTTACCTACCTAACTTTACGCCAGGTATATAACTTTCATTTCCTGAATTTAATTTTTCTAAAGCATATTTAACAGCCACATACTGTTGTAAAGATTCACTCGAAATCACCCCACATTTATCCTGAAAATTCTCTCGAATATCAAACATTAACGTAAATTTTAATTTTTCGTTGGCATTCCATTCTGAGCTACGCACACGACAATATTCATTACACGCTGAATATCGAAAAACACAAAATGAAAACCACACAACATTACAAAAACATCTTTCTCTAAATCCAAACATGTTGAGTACTCAGAATAAATAATTGTCATTAATATCACGTAAGAACACAGTTGTCAGGCATTGTTGTAATACCTGTTCGAACTATGTTACCGCTCAGCTTCTGTTTACTCCACATATAAAGCTAATTCGAGAAAACCACCGGTAATGATATGCATACATATAGGCGTACGGGCCCGATGAATGTTCCGGTCGCCGGGGGGAGGAGGGCTGAAATGCCCGAAATATTTATGGTTACTAACGGCGTCTGCGAGGGGCGAACGGGGCTTCGCGTTCATCCCAACCCATCCCAAGGAAAATAGTGAAATCTGACAGCCGCAAACGCGTTTTCCTTTCCGTGAATACAACTTGAATGTGGTCCAACATAGCCTACCTCAGGTGGCTGACCGTAATCGCCCTTCTCCAGAAAATTTAGGTCTATCCCGTGATTCACGCTTGTCTAATTGTTTGCAACCGAAATCCCACTACATGTTGACCTGGATTCCAATCATCCAATCAGACTGTTGCAACTGCATTCAGAAATAATAACCTATGCCCGAAAAATGTCACACAACGTAGAGTGGCTCGAGACAAAATGTTTTAATCCATATTCAATTCAGACCAATTTCTGGCACTTTATTTTGAAGTAGTTAGGAAGGTAGCTACTCCCGCCCCCCTGGCTCGCACGCCTATGTATGAATAAACGTCAACGAGTAACGAAGAAGAAGGACATGCATGTAACACGAACAATGAAATATCTGTCAGGTATAATTTATTATATTATGCCGGATTCACAAGGCACGAATTTACCTGTGTTGATATGTAGCTATGTATGTGCCTATACAATGCATATTTCTATATCATTTATTCATTTTATTAATCTCATTTCTGGTTTTATTAATCTCATTTTATTAATCTCATTGAATAGGTTAATTAATAAACATAAAAAAGAACCATACAAAATCTCAACAAAACAAACGACACTGCCATTTGAAGGACGCCCCCGTATTAATTTGATGTTTATGCAACAACTAGAAATAAAATTTGAATGGTCATTTTTTTATTACATTGGTCGGGGGCAGCTATTTCCTTAATCAGTTCATACTAGCTACATGTTATTCCGTACACCGCCGATAAAGAAAAGAATACAACTTTGATAGAGAAGCATTGAGTCAGTTCGGGCCCGTAACCAGATAATAAAATTTGGGGGGGGGGGGCTACTGAAGTTTTTGGAGAGGCTGAGGATGTGGCCAGCTAAGAACACTCCTAAGAAATCATTATTGTTCCCAAAACAATCGCGGATAGCGATGACGTTTCTGAATTTGCAATAGGCGTTATTCTGTATTTGTTCGGGTTGATCATCGAATGTATAACGACAGAAGTCCACTGTTGCTATGTATATAACATTAATACTTTAGTTCACGGTTCATATGCCACAAGCAACATAGAACAGAACGGAGCAGAGCCGTTTGCAGGATTGCTTACCTTTTACTTGTTTTGTTGTTTTGCCTACGTGAATGCGCGTTCATCTGTATATAATTTTATCTATCTACTTTCCCGGATGTATAAATCACGTGATGTGAATAATATGATTTAAGTTAACCAAGTGTAAACGTGGGTACAATTGAAGCATTTACGTAAACAATCTGAATTGTGGCTAGGATTTTTTTTATAACACAGATGAACACTCCCACTATTATTTTTACATATTCATTGATAGATGTGCCTAGAAACGAATAGTGATAACTATTGTCGATCCATCCAGCATTAGCTCTGTCAAGACTTGGGGGTACCACACCACTTGAAATGTCTGTTATAGTGTTAATGTAATACCTGAAGTCGTACGGTACACCGCTGTACGATTTTCACGTGGTACACTTTTATGGAGGGGGGGGGGGTAGAAATTTGGGCGTGGTATACCGGACAGACTTACATTCTGATGACACCATATATACACACCCACTCCCAACCTCCCTCTCAACGGCGTGCCCCGTCTCCTTGGTCAGTGCTCTCATTGTGCGGTGCCCCTCTTTTCAAGATTCCTAGATCCGCCCCTGTGGAGATTTACACATATCTCACAGCTGGTTGAGTATATAGGGAAGAAATATTCACCTTGTATTTGAAATATGTGTGATTTAGACATTTCACAGTCAGACATACCCAATGAATGCTACTTTGTTAAAACTAACATGGACTAGATTAATTGAGAATAATTGTTAACAGTATATGGTGCTGGTTGCGAAGACATTTGTAATTGTGAATTCCAAATTAGGGTCAGGGTAAGTGTTCAGTTGGGTTCTTCTGTATGATCAAGAAATATAGCAAAAACAAACTACAACAATGATATCTCTTGAGTAACCGTACTTTTTAAGTCCGGATTTGGCGTGAGGTATATTATGACAAAATAACATTAAGAATATACGGGTCAGTGAATGCAATATCAACATACGTACAAATAAGACGATTAACAAAATGTAAATAGAATATTTATAGAATGAAATATGAAAACAACAGAGGATATGGAAAATACAAAGCATACATGATGCTCTAATACATGATCAGATTTTACGCAGAAATACATAATATACTGATTTTAACGCAGAAAATACATAATACCAAAATATTACTAAATTTTCTTATCGACAAAATACATAATAACCATACAATTCATTATCATTAGATTTTATCTTAGAATGTATATAAACAACACATTCAAGGTACTGGATAAAATAATGTCGAAACGTTGCATAGTCTATTAAATCATGTAATTATAGCATTCATAAAATTATACTTTATGTTAATATTCAATTATCAGTGCCCATCAAAACGTCATACACATTAACTAGATTTTACCAAAGAAAAGACATAATAATATTCAGATTTTAATATAATACACAATGAAGAGATTTTACAGTGTCGTAGAACGAACATTAACTCATTGAAAATATTTTATATTATTAATTTTTCGTTTCGTTTTATTTTGATCACCAGATTTGTAGATCAGTTGCCACAACAGTTGAGGCTGGATTGAAAAATAGTTAGTTAGTTAGTTGATGTATAATCAGAAGTTTCAATGAAAGACTTTCGTTTTTGATTATTTCTATTGTTTCAATGTGGACCTAGTAAGTTTTATTTAGTCACTTAATCGTATTTTATGACATACAGGAAGCCTCACGTTCCAATTGTCATCATGGTGACACGACATGAAACTCAAGTCTGTTACACCTTATGATAAGTTTCGTACTTGCCAATATATGGTCGGATCAAAATACAGTTTAACTCCCCAAAAATTGCAACAAAAGGTTTTCAACTGATTCTGGTAGGTTTAGTGTACTTTATAACATACTAAAAGTTTACCAAAGTAGGACCCCCGGAAAAGTGGGTTTTTTTTCAAGATGGCGTCAAAATGTCCACCGAAACGTCCTAATGATCATAACTATGGAACGATCAATTAAAATTTGTTGATCTTTGTGTCTTTCCCTAGGTTTTTTGGGGTGGGGGGTGGTGGGTAGAGCATTAGAAATGATGTTGGCCTATTATGTCAAAGATGTCAAATTTGGGTTGATAGTTTCATAGTTATGATAATTTTAAGACGTTTCCGTGGCCATTTTTGAGGCCATCTTGAAAAAACACTTTTCCGGGGGTCCTACTTCGGTAAACTTTAAGTATGTTATAAAGTACACTAAACCCACCAGAATCAGTTGAGAAACCTTTCGTCGCAATTTTTGGGGGGTTGAGGGGGTATTTTCCATATATTGACCTGACTAATAGCTATATACATGAATAACCACAAAAGGCATAAAAATTTTACATACCATAATATTATCTCTATATTTTTACTTTTTAATCGTGTTATTATTTCTTATTTTTTGAACCTCATTATACCAATTTGCAAGTTTGATAGTAATGTATGTACGTTCATATTTTCCTCGATATAAGGACTCATCGTCGATAGTTTGGAAACTTGTCGCCATTACATACAAAAGACTGGTCCATTGTATTTCTCAGAGCAACTAGCAATGAGCTTTGGGTAGCTGGACAAGGGCAAACGCTTTTGAGAGTCTTTGAAATACAGATTCGAAATTGAAAATGGACATTTTATGTTTTTCTGCCCGTTGGTAACACAAAGATTACGTCTGGGGTGTAAGATATGTTTTCGGGTCAATGAACTCACCATATACTTTCAAACGTTCTATTGCTCGGGTCTCCCTTCCGGAGCTGATACATCAAAAATGAAATAGGGTTTAACGTTCTAATGCTCCTACTGGGCTTATGAAAACTGGACCGGAGCTGAAAGTATACCCTTTCGGGTTGGATGGATACGAAACCCAGGATATCATTAACATAGTGGTGCACGTAAAATAACCCGTGACATCTGGAATATGAACCCTTTCTCCACCTTCCCTCTGCATTACACATATTATAACCATCCAAATAAAGATAGCCATGGAAGTATGGTCGGCGCAGCAGCTATGTCTCGAAAAATAGAAAGCCATAGACAACGGCTTATCAGTCACGAAAACGCGATGTTTGAACAGATATAATATGATCCCTTAACAAACCTTTTCGGGCTTTTACTTTCTCTGGAATAGAAGGTCCTTGAATGCTGAAAATCACCAGGATTAACCCTTTCCGTTGTCTCAATGCTGCACATCAAAATTATAGGAATTGTCCTCTCACAGCACCAATGCTTCACACCAAAGGGTGTGGGAAGTGGGAATAACCCCCGGAACGTAGCGCAAGCTGAATATCGATAGGGTCCGTCCTCTAATGATCCAAATGCTTATGTCCACATTCGTAAAAAATATCTTTTCAAAACTGAAGCCTCTATCGTCTTTTCGTGGTTTTTAGAAACGACAGTCGCGGAACAATGAATATCGACAGAGTTCGTCTTCGTTCTATCACGACCTCAATGCTTCGCACCAAATTTGACGTTGGTATATTGTTAGGGTCAAATACAATGGTAAGAAGAAAACTGGTTTTAAAATATCAGTTTGGTCATATTTATTACCCACCGATACAGTGTGAGAAGAATTACTGACTTTTATGTGGTCTTGATCAAAATAAACATTGGCATGGCACTGCGAGTGACCTTTGTAACATAAACGGAACAGCCGAGTTGGAATCTCGACCAAGTCCATTCTTGGTCAGGGTATAGCAACATATAATTCTGAAAATGGTCGTGCGGGATTATATACTGCAATTTAGATACAATACATCGAGTGAAGCGCTTGACTTTTGTTTGATATTTTGGGAGTTATTTCATGTGAAGTTAGGAAACTATCATCTGTAGCCAAAGATCAAAAGGCAAAAGTCTGTATTGTTCCCGGAATCAAAATGTCCTGTATGGTAGAAATAAATAGTTATATTTTGTACCCGGGCGAATAATACTCTTGAGCCTACTAGACCCGTTATCTGTTATTTACTTAATAACGTACTTGTGAACCGAACAGACGTACTCTCCCTCTCCTTTGACCAAGATGGCGTGGCTAACAATTATCGTTTGCCTAAGTTTATTTGTTTCATCTTATGGCATTTTGGATGACTTACCAAATCTATATGGCATTGCTGCCAATCTAGGATGCAACCGATTCCTGAAATTGATAGAAGATGCGGGAATGGCGGATAATTTAAACGGAACAGGTAGGAGGCCCTAGTCATTTGTTTCCCGATATCGTTAATTTCCAAACGAGGGATACTGCCCAAAATGAACCCAGGTCTAATTCCCGAGAGTTTTTTTTGCATTCGGTTATTTAAGGAGTGGCCATAGAGTCTATTTATTTGTAAGGAAACTGAAATAGACATAAACTTACAAATAGATGTTCCGTATTTGATTTCCGGCGGGCGGTGGGTTTGGTGACAGAATGGTTTACGCGTACAGGAGGTATGTCATTGAGTCACGTGGCATGGTTTTGACTCTTACAATGAGTGGTGTCGCCTGATCAACCCCGTGGGTTTTCTCCGGTTTCCTCCCACTGCTTAAGATCCCTATGCGCAAGCAAATTATTGAAATAAAATTGAACCATATGTTAGTCCCTCGTGGGGTATTTCCGTTTTCCTCCCACTGTTTACGATCCCTACGCGCAAGCGAATTATTGAAATACAAGTAAACCATATCTTAGTCCCTAAATAACGTAGATTGTGTCGAATGGGCGTTAAACCCCATTTCTCAACTGGCACCTGTTCGACCTCGTGGTTTCCCCCCACTGCTAAAGACCTATACGTGCAAACGAATTATTGAAATAAAATAGAACCATATGTTAATCTCAAAATGGCCTAGACTAGCGTTTTACAAAAACGTATCCGAGGTCATCTTATACATTTCTCAATTATCCCAATTAAATATATTGCACATTGTGTACAATTCAGACCTCCACCCCACCCATTCCAAACTTATCTTCGCTGTTGGTCTAAATGTAGTGGTCCCTATTGATATTGTGTATGATGTTGACTATAAGATAATGTTATCTTCTTCAAGTATTTGATTCTGTCAGCATGTTATATGAATATTAAAACAGGATTATCTAGATAGTGAATATGGATCAATTTATGATATTTAACCTTTGTTTCAGGGCCAATGACAGTGTTTGCTCCAACGAATAAGGCCATTCAATCTTTACCTCATGATGTTCTAGCTAGGCTGTCCTCCGATAAAGATTTATTAAAAGCAGTATTAAGCTACCATTTTACAACTGATGTTTTTAATTCAACCACATATGTAAATGAAATGTTAATACCGTCCGAACAAGGGGCGAATATACGTATTAACGCTTATCCAGTAAGTATACAACCGAGAAATGATATCGATCGATCGAGAGAGAGAGAGAGAGAGAGAGGAGAGAGAGCGTGAGAAAAGGGGTTTAACGTCCACCTGACGGGACTAACACATGGTTCAATTTCATTTCAATAATTCGCTTGTGCGTAGAGGTTTTATAACAGTGAGAGGAAACTGGAGACCCGAGAGAAAACCCACGAGATTGGACAGGTTAACCTACTCCTTGTCAAGTACATCCGGGGAATCGAAACCACGCCAGCTGACTCACTGACAGACCTTTAATGCAGTGTGTACGTGCCAAGCATTCGGACACCCCTCCCCACCCCGAATGGTATCAAATGATCAAGATTGAAAAGACTTCCCCTCATTTCTGTCCTCAGACGATTAAATGTTTTTAAATTGAGATATTCTGATTATAATAATTATATTGAACAATTCCACCCTTACACTCTTGAATTGCGGGGGTCACGGTGGCTAAGCAGATAAGGCGCTGGTTCGCTAGCCTGGAGGGCGGGTGTTCGATCCCTGCATTATCCGAGAAAGTTCATCTCGATTTTCCGTGATGCAGAAGGAGGGCCTGACAAGGACAGCTGCCTAGTCGTTCGGATGGGACGAAAAACCGAGGTCCCGTGTACACATTCGTGTGCACGTAAAAGATCCCTTGGCAGTTGGAATTAGGCCGTAGCGCCGCTGCCCGGGCAAAATATCCCTCATAGCACACTGTATGGCGTATGCCCGTCTTCCATTAGCCCAGGTTAGGTGCAAAAGAGTAGGACGTTAAACCCCATTTCATTTCTCTTGAATTGCTAAACCTTCCGACTATCAAACTCTCAGTCCTAAACAACATAAAATAAAATAAAATGGGGTTTAACGTACCACCTTTCTGTACAGAATGTAAAGTTCTTTTTTACGTGCACGCCAATGTGTACACAAACCCAGTTTTTGTCCCATCCAACGTCAGGTCCTCGGTCCTGTAGCCTTCCATTGACATGAGCAAACCAAATCTGAAAATACCGAGGTACTTACTGATAGCCACCGCGGCTCCTCTAGTCTCAACAACATAGCCTTAACCTTAATTTTGAAAATGTCCATAGCAACCACAACCCATCGTCATCACAGCTTCTGGTGCCCAGATTATTGTAAAGAATATTCAAGCTAAAAATGGCATTCTACAAGTTATTTCAAAAGTGATGTTTCCGCTACCTAATGGAACTATTTTCGAACTGGTAACCAATGATCTGCATTTAAGTACACTGTTTTTAACTATCGTTAAAGCTAATCTAGGTTGGGCATTATCAAGTAAGTTTATGTAATGTAAGTATATTAACATGAATAGGTATACCCCAATTAGAATATACCGGGGTTCAAATATTGACATTGACTGACCAGAATCGCGAAAGTTTTTAAGTCCGGTCACCATGTCGGGCGTTTATATGACTGAAGTGTCCGGATGAGATGCATGTAAGTATACGTTTGACTTAAAGAACATCTGATAGG
Organism: Patella depressa; assembly: GCA_948474765.1. NCBI lineage: Eukaryota > Metazoa > Mollusca > Gastropoda > Patellidae > Patella > Patella depressa. Next base: position 35,012,948 of record OX419721.1, read on the forward strand.
CCTAACAGAAATTTGGTGAAGAGTTGTCCGAAACGCAATTCCTTTTCTGTTCCTGTATGAATAACTTATATTGTTCTCTTAACCATTTCTTTATTGTCGGCTCGGTTTAAGCCAATTTCCATTTTCGGAAACATGTCAGTTTGGCACGCGTGTTAAATATTTCCCGAAAGTCTGTTCTATATGGCGCCCCACTGCCTCTAGCACCACGTTCCCGATAAAGTCCAACTCAACCGGAGAGTGACCCTGGGCCCGAATAGAATCATGGGGATTATTTCATATCCTTTTGAATGGATTTTGACCAATCACAGAAAAAGGATGAAGGGTTGCAGACTGACGCAGTCTCCGCCCATCGCACTGAGGGGCCCAGGAGCTGGGTTCCGTCTCGTCGCTAGATCGATTACTGTGAAACTTCCATCTGGAATTTTTTTTTCTCTTTTGGACATTAACCGCGGGGCGGGGCCCTGGGCCCGGGCCCATCAGGCCCATGCCTAGGCTGGGCTTTGGTTACCGACAATCTGACAGTCAATCTACATGTAGGTGTACCCTGTTCGAGGCTTCGGGAGATGATGCTGGATCAGCTACGTTGACCTGTAACCTGAACTCAATTGTCCCAATTTTTGTTTCTTAAGCGCCATTCTAATGAGATTTTCCACTTTTCGAAGATACAAATTGTACAAAAAGATATAATGTCTGTGCAATTCGTACATTTCAGCAGGTCCACCATTAACCTTACTGGCACCTTCTGATGATGCGTTCTCTAAGTTACCTGCAGGAACTCTAACCACTTTATTGAACGATATTCCAAAACTAAAAGGTATGTAGAAGTTTCAAGACACCACTTGATTAGATTGGCAACCGGGCGTTGAAATGAAATTGGGTTTTACGTCTTACTGTTCTGTTCGGGCATACGCATGGCGTATGCTCGTCTTCATTAGCCCAGTTCGGAGCAGAACAGTACAAGGTTAAACCCCATTTCATTTCATTTTCTCCAGGTTAGCGTAGCGAGCCAATTTACCAGGCGCGGATCCAGAGGGGGATCCAGGGGGTCCGGAATGTTCAGGCTTGAAAATTTTTTATGCGATTTTATTGGCGATTTTTAGACCTGTAATTTTAGAATTAACCTTCTGGAAATACGTCAGAATGCACCAAATTGAATCTAATTTACCAAATTTTTCTGGGGGAGGGCCCCCCGTTAATCGCTTGAGCGCAATTAGTTAAGCAATTATCAAACCTAGACCCCGCCCATGCAAAAAATCCTGGATCCGCGCCTGATTTACGCACATAATACACGCGTAATATGTATTAGTTTATTTCGGGTTCTTAAACGTTCATTAAATTATTAGTAAATAGATTATACTGCACGCTTAATATTGGTAGAAAGCAAAGGAGTAGGTTTGAGTAGCATGAATATTCATGGCACCAACGCCCTCCTTCAAAAAGTTTCCCCCAAAAATATAAAGGGTTAAATTCAGTATTTTCGATATGTTCGATTTCATAGAAGATGATATGTTTTTGTTCTAGATTTACTATTATTCCATGTGATTGGTGGAAGTTATTACAGCGCGGGATTTGTTAATAATACATCTGTGACAGCTTTAAATAAGGGTACATTAAATATCCAAATTTCATCAGGTAAGTCACAGGGGTTTAATCTTTGGTGTTCAATGGTCGACCTCACAGATGCTACGATAGTGTGCTGACGATTTTAGAAAGTAAACTATTTTTGTTCTGTTGAGAAAGCAATAAAAAATAAAAAGGAGTGGGGTGTACTACGTGAACCCGTAGTCAACAAACATAAATGAGGCTTCGTTTGGTTAACTTTATAATTTAAATTTGCTCATACATTGCGTGAACCAAAATAACATCATTGCAATTGAGTGGTCAATGGGGCCGAGGATAATACGTCAGGGCAAAAACCGTTTCCATAAACATAATATGAACTAAAAAGTTGGATTAGGTTTAGCACATATTTTTATTTTAATTAATTTCTGATATTAACATAGTCTTTATAACTATTCATTGCTGTTTCTTTTTTCTTCAGGAAATAATATTTTTGTAAATGATGCTATGATAACTACAGCAGACCTGAGTGTTACCAATGGTGTGGTACATTACATTGATAAAGTTCTTATTCCCCCGTCATTTTACCACTAATACTCCCTGTATTTGACAAGACTATCTTCACTTGCAATTTTCAGAAACTATAGGTGACATACTAAAGATCATCCTGATTAAAAATCGTTTTCCTAATAAAGAATATTAGCCACGTCATACATGTATTTTGTAAATTATTCATGACTCTTTGTGGTTTTCATCATTTTTGGAGGTACATTTGACCACCTGAAAGATTGTCTTACTGAGCAGATGGTTCAACAAGAGATCCAAAGGCCTTAATCGGCCATGTTTAAGAGCATGTATGCATTGAAAATTTAATTTAGTGATATTTCCTACAAGATATTTTCAATGTTGTTATTTACTTGATTAAATGAAAGAGACAAATCAAGTATTGCCAAAAATCTGACACAAATGGGCTAGACAGTAAAATGAAGATGAAATTAAGGGGAATCTCCTTGATCCAGATTTCAGCCTTCTATGTCTATAGGGCTTATTCAAGTGCCTTATAAAACAATAACTTCATATGTATCACAAATTCCAAAAGATAAGAATGACACAGTTATTACTTGATATATCTTTAAGAAAACAGTTTATTTAAGTGTATATCATATAATATATTCTCACATATATATTTAATTAATATAATACCCAAGCAACAAATAATAACAATCAAAACCAAGTATACATCAAATCTTTCATACAAAAAATAAACTGTTTCGTTCTTACAAGAAGTTTTGACTAAAAATTCATTTTTCATATAGCAACATGTAGAAAGAATAAAAATATTGAGTGTAAAAAAACATAGAAAAAGTCTACTAGAACTCTACTATAACAGTCTTAATAAGACCTGTCTCTTCTACATACCAACGAACTACTTACATACTACTACTATATGTATATAATAAATAATTATGTACTATTTTGAGGTAAAAAACACAATAGAAATGAACACATGACAATAAATGAACATATTTTTACCTAGACATATCAACTGGACATACAGCACATACATACATTCTAACATATAATGATGAATAAATGGAATAAAGTTATTTTATTAATGCATTTATGACCTCTGTTGATCCACCTCTATATTTGGGAAAACTCCCTGTATGAATAATAATAAAATCTTTGACCTATTTCATGTTAATTTTCCAAATAAGCCATTTATTTTTTCTTAAACATGTTATGCCACACTTACAGGACATGGAAGGCAACTTATGACTAGTTTAATTTGACTTTTCAAAACACCTAAATCAATATTCAATCTAAATAAATGTTATCAAGTTCTTCAATGTGCAAGGTAACATCTGATTATAATTTGTCAATTTTGATCTACTAATTTTTTTTACTACCATTGTAATTCAAGGCACAGTCAAGGAAGCTTTATTTTCAGCAAATAATTATTGAAGGCACTGCTTACAATTTAAACAATGTATATAATATTCTTTTTTTTAAAACTAGTATTAACTGTCTATTTATTGACTAGAATTTACTGTCTCAAATTAAAGATACATTATGGGAGATTTTTACAAGGAGTTAGCCATTCTTGCTATAACAGTTCAAAAATAGATGCTGAAACAAGAATATATTGAAAATATCAGTCAAATTACTTTATCCTGAACAAAGTTGTTACCACTATAATTTTTTACTGGAAATGTGAGTTAAATTCATCGACACCCTTTTCCCATTATGGCCGATTGTTGATTGACGGGCGTTAACTCCACCTATATAGTCTCAATTATCAAGTAATGTTTACAATGACTAGTACTGATAGCGTATTCGGTTTGAGATAGGACTGCAATTCAATTCGTATACATTTATTTTTTACTATAAATTAGAATTAAGATTTTAATATATAGATAAGAAGAGAAAGTCTGCGATAGGATATTAAAGTTTGAAAGGAATGGGCCAAATCAACGAGGCAGTATTGTAAATAAATTATAATAAATAGCCGACTTCTTGCGTTGCCTGCGTGTACTCTTTTGTACTTCAGGTAGGCCTAAGCGACTCCCTAAGCAGACGAATAGAAAACAGTCTGGAAGTATGATGACGTCAACGTCACGGAGAAGCCCCGCCCACGACGCCACAGTGATTAAATCAGTCAACGAAATCCTGTTTTAATCCGAGCCCAATCCAAGCCATCCGTGGGTCTACATAGTTCATTTTAGGCTTGTTGTTTAAATAAAGATCTAATTTATAATTTCTATGACTTCTGAGGCCCAAAGGAAGACCGACAAAAGTCTGTTTTTGCTCTCCCATAATGTATGTTTAACTGTCTATTCATTTCATAGAACTACCCAGAATTAAAGCAGTATTAGGTAAGATTAGTTATAAAGAGCTACCGTTGTTACGAAAATATACAAAGTCTTGATTATCCATTTTTACGGTAATCGTATAAACCGCAAGACGTATTTAAGTCTACTTAATATCGAAGCCATCTGATGGCATCAAGAGTTGGTAGTTAATGTCTAATTAATAATTTATAAACATTTAAGGCCTATAAAAGGACCTTCAATAGGCAGATCTGCCTCTTGCATAATGCCTGTTTAACTTATATCTATTTACTAAAATTAATTATCTATTTTTTTTTCTAGAATTAATTGTCTAGTTATTTACTAGAATTAACTGTCTATATATTCACTAGAATTAGTTGTCTACATATTTACTACAATTAACTATTTATTTACTAGAACTGTATATATATTTATCAGAAATAGTTGTCTACATATTTACTACAATTAACTAACTATTTATTAGAACTGTCTAATAGATAGAAATGCTCAGCCATTTTCTATTTTTCATGCCATAGAACAAATAACGAAAGTATGCAATTAGTAATTATGCAGTGCCAATTTATGAAACTAGCAAAGTTTAATTTTTTTATAACCATAACACATTCTGAAACAAGTATGGCAAATAAACAACCAGGGGCAACTCCTAACTTAAGGCCAAGAGTACATTTGGATAACATAATTACTGTAGAGGAAGTTTTTTGGCTTTATGTAAACCCAAGTTGAGTTAAATAAGCACACTTGACAAAACCATAATTACAAAATTTAAATACAAGGCCACTAGTACAAATGCATGAGTTCAAACATTAAAATACAATTATAATAATGGCACAAAATCAGTAACATAGTCGATTAACTCACTTAAAATAATTCAAACAAAAAAATTTCACGAGATTCAAACTACAATAGCCAAATACCCTCTTCACCACAATTCACCCAACAACAGTATAAGAATACCAATTGCAGGATTTCTCTAATTCATGCAATGACATTAAATGTATAGGTTGTTTTATTTTTAAGTCATCATATTTAGAGCAGGTTATCAAGTATGTTATTAGTAGAGCAAAGGGGAAGCCACGCTGGCTCAGTGAGTAAAATGTTGGCTTGCTAACTGTGAAGTCTCGTGTGTGATTGCAGTGTTGTCTGAGAAAGATCATCAGGATTTTCCAGGATAGTTCCATCTTGTCAGCAGTGCAGTACGGAGGGCCTGGCAAGGGATGACGTACAGTCGTTTGGATGGGACAAAAAATTGAGGTCCTGGGTATACATTGGCGTGTGCATAAATGACCACTTGACAGTTGGGAGAGAGAGAGAGAGAGAAATGGGGTTTAACGTCCACTCGACACAAACTAGGTCATTTTGGGACTAATATATGGTTTCAATTTTATTTCAATAATTTGCTTGCGCCTAGGGGTCTTTAGCAGTGGGAGGAAACCGGAGTGCCCGGAGGAAACCCACGAGGTTGAGAAGGCGCCCCTATCTCCATGCCATATACGCTCACAACAGGGATCGAAACCACAGCCGCAAGCCAGAGGTGACCGGCCACCTAGAGGTTGAAGCGCGGCACTCTAGACCACTAGGCCATCCCAACCCCCAAACACTTGACAGTTGGAAGTCATAATAAGAATAAGCGTAAGCCACAGCGCCACTGTACTGGCAAAAGTTTGTTCATAGCACATTGTATGGCGTATGCCTCTCTCCATTAGCCCAGTTGGTGTAGAAGCTTAGGACGTTAAACCCCATTTCATTTCATTCTGAACCTAATGTGAGAGATCAAATTTGTGGAGTTAACCCTAAATTCGTGGCTATGTCACTGAACAATCCATGCATATAAAAAAAACCTGACATAAATATAATTTGGTGTCATTAATTCACAGATAAGTCTTACAAACAGTAATATTTATAATAAATAATATACAATACCCTTCATACTAGAATATACAATTTAAAAAATTTAAAGCTAAATGTACCAGTTTATAAATGTATCAATCATAATGACCAAGTTACCAATTTATTTTGTAAATAGGTAAATAGACAAATTTCTTAAAAAATATCTCTTTCTTTATAGTTTATTTGATATCAGCCGTTCTCAACCCAAGTTGTAAATTTGCATACTCAGGGGATAAATTTGCTGATTCTGGATTTGTCACATTACTACGAGTAATTATTATCAATTGAATTTTAAAAAATAAATTTAAAAACAGTATTTTTTTATTTTGGTAAATTTGCAACCTCAAATTACTAAACAAAACAAAGGGTGGGTAAATTTACTTTTGAACAGTTGCCAAGGGTAAACAGATTGAAAAAGGTTAGGAGATGGGATAGGACACCCTGTTTCATATGTTGCAGCCTACTTGAATTTTATTATGCAATGTATGAGCAAATAGAAAAAATGCTTAATTTAAAAAAGACATCTTAGGTTTCTTATTCTTCTCGATTACAGAGGCTGACCCACAATTAACAGGGTGCACCCGTATCTAATCTATTTGGATTTCAATGATGATTTACATAAACTAACATGGGCTTCAAACGTTAATTTATATTAATCTCATAAGATGCTTAGTTCAGTATATATATATATATATACATAGATCTCTTCAAATGAAGCATACCTTATTCACATTTAAAATACAGATGTGACATCACACTTTGATGTTGGTGTACCATTATTTCAAATAATCGTACGGGCAACTTGCCAGTAGTACTTTATTTATACCAGTGAAATATTGGACTAATGTGACGTATTTCACTGTAAAAGCTCGTGCAATTGTAATGTTTAATGGTCTCGAGCTTACGACATTGCGTAATATATTGTTACAATATGTTACTTAATTTCTCGCTCTCTACCATTAAACAATACTTAAATAAAGAGCAGACCATTCTCGCTATAATAGTTCAAAAACAGATAATAAAATTAGGATATGTGAAAATTTCAGTAAAATTACTTTATTTTGAGCCCAGTTTTGCCGATTGCAGAACAGTGTAGTCACTATTGTCATTATTACCGTTGCCACGATTATATACAAAGTCTCGATTATCCATTTTCAAATTAAATCATTAACCGCAAATCGTATATATAAATCTGTTTAGAGTAGAGTAATCAATAGAATCGAGAGTTGATTATGGTCTTGGCAAGGTAATAAAGGTCTAATTAATAATTTATAAAACATTTAATGCTAAGATTGAGGATATTTAACAAGAACTAAAATCCCATAATTTAACAGTTTTATCGTAAGAACCTGATACTATAATAAAATCATTAAACTGTAAACAGGTTACGCCATCTGTATGATTACGTAATGTCACCAAACGTTGACCCGTCTCTAAATTCCATACCTATAACAATACAGAAACAATATTATATCTACAAGCTTCCAGTGAAGATAGGCAGATAATGATTAATTATAACTGAGGAAATGGCAAAGAAAGATGTCACATACAATTGTGCAAATCTGGGCAATTCAAAGCAGAAGTTTAATTTTTGACACTCAATTTAATGGGGTTTAACGTCCACTTGACACAAACTAGGTCATTTCGGTACAAACATATGGTTTGATTTTATTTCAATAATTTGCTTGCATGTAGGGGTCTTTAGCAGTGGGAGGAAACTGGAGGACCCGATAAAACCCCACGAGGTTGGACAGGCAACCCTACTCCTTGTCATTTGCAACCAGGGATTTGAAACCATGTCAGTTGACTCAATGACAGGCTATATGATGCAGCACGCACGTGCTAAACATTCGGCCATCCAACTCCCATATAAGATTTGACGGAAAGTTTACCAGAGTTTAAACTTGATGACAATATAGCAAACAGTGTTTATCTACATGTAAATATATATAATAATTAATAAATCAATTATTGACAGTAAAAGTACCTACTTTAATAGTTTTATCATCAGCAGCACTAACTAATCTCCACCCGTCTGCTTGTAAACATCTGCAAATAATTATATTTCATTTCAAATATTTTCAATATGAAAGTGTGTACAATTGTTTAGAGGGGAATAAATACAGAAACTGGTTAATCAATGAAATAAGATTGACAAGCAGATACCAACTTGCAGCTAAAGCAAGGCTGACACTTGCACGATTCCGTGGCACGCATTGGCACGACACCGTGCCAATGCGGGAAGTGCGCAAACAATGCGTAAACTATGCGTGAACTCGTCGTGTCAGTTCGTGTCAATGTGGCACTGATGGGCACGACAAAATCGTGGCCAAAGGTCGTGCAAGTGTCAGCCTGGCAATGATGTTCAAGGGAGACAACTGTATATTCTTTAATGCAGATGGCATCTTTCAGTATTTTCTATATCTACCCAGGGTGCTACATTTCATTTTAAGATGTGTATTACAGCGTTACACGTACAACATTAGCTTAGACACTTGTCTCTTTGCATCACTCAACCACATTATTGCTTCTTTTAAGCACTTGTACTTCCAAGTTACAAACAGAAACCTATCTGTTTTGAACTACTCGTAATTACATTTACAAAACACCTGAACTATAATTAGTCCATTAATTACACCTTGGCTGTGGCTACAGTGGAAAATTTTGCATTGTCTTTAATGAGACAAGTCAACAATTTCTCACCAAATTACTAATATTAATATGCCCGAGTAATATTACATCTTGTACCATAGTAAAGTACAAGTTGTAGCCTGCCATAGAAAGGATGACATTACTGTCATGTATACGAAGAAATCATAAGATTTAAAACAAATCATTAATTTTATATTTTTGTAAATCCTTACCTCACAACCCCTGTATGCCCTTCTGCAGCTTTCCAATCGATAGTATTTACACAATCACCAGAATGTATGTCCCAGAATTTCAGATTATAATCTAACGAACCACTGACGATTCTTGTTGTATCAAACTGTAGACATGTGACAGCATCTTGATGACCTGTCAAAGTCATCAAACAACTACCAGTATAATTCCAAACCTACAATAACAAAATGTTTGATACTAATAATAACAAATTTTTCTATAACCGTAGTAACAAAACTATTCCACACCTAAAATAAAAAATATTCTACATATTATTATTCCAAACTTATTATTCCAAATTATTTTATGTAAATACATTGTATCATATACATCTAGCTGGTTTATTTTGATCTTCCAAGACAAGAGCATTGTATCAATCAAAATGACTGGTGACAAACAGAAGTGACCATGGAAGTAATTTGGACTGATGAGCTAAATAAAAATTACCTACCTTAATAGTTTTATCACAGGAACCAGAAACTATTTTAGTTTCATTAAAATGAACACATAATACAGCTGCTTGATGACCACTGTCAAATTAAAACAATAGAATTCAGATTTTTTGATACCATGTAAAAAATCTGTAAAACATCACCAATGTGAAAGAATTTTCTAAAGAGTAAAATATGTTACAGAAAGGAAAAGGATAGTATTTTAAAATAATAAAATAAAAATTTACCGTAATGTCATTCTTGATTGTCCAGTACGTAAATCCCAGACTTTAAGTGTCATATCGTAAGATCCACTGATCACCTTGTCATCATCCACCTATAAACATATCGAGATTATCATCTACAACATGTTTTACAAGCAATAAACACAGACAAAAGTGTCAACACAGAAGACAGACTTGTACTGGATTGTAGAGAGTTATTTAGGTTTAAGGTCAACATTGATTCAAATAAACAATAAACAGAATACAGATTTGTGGAGCCACATATAATGTTTCTTGTTTACCATATAAGAAATAGATATACCACTCAACACTGTGAATGACAGCATCAAGTAAATTTAATGTAAAAATCAATGGACATTCCCTTGATTTGAATGGAAAAAGTAGCTTTGATTGGAGTCACCATTTTGAAAGTCACGTAATACTAGCACTCTTCAATATGATTGGTCCAGTGCAGTCTCTTGTTAAACAATAAACATTTATTTAACATGCTTTTTTTTATTGTTTAGCTTTAACTTAACAGTGGTTTACTTTTATCATCGTTTATTTTTCAGCTAAATGGTGGTTTACATTTTTTTATCCCAACACATCAAAAAATGCAAAAATCAGCAGTTAGATGATTATGTATTTACAGATTATTGTTTATTAGCATCAATGTGCATCTGACTTCAAGAAAAAATGAATTCAACTATATCTTCTCATCAAGAAGACACAAAGAATTGATCATCTGAACTTGAAAGACTTGTGATTATAAGTCAGCCACTTCAACTTGAGAATACTGTACCTGTCAAACTATTAATTATAATAAGTATTTTAAATTACCTGGAGACAACGAACTGTTTCTGTATGCCCTATCATAGTAACTTTACATGCTATACTAGACCAACTATCTTGTGTTGATAAATCCCATACCTACAAATAATTTGTTAATCTCAATAACTATCTTAATAAATTTTGTAGCAGATGAAATCCTAAAAACATAAGCTTTGACTGTATAATATATTTGTTATTAAAAACATAATATCTTTCAAGATACTACCCAAACCATGGTGGCATAAATAGTGAGTATGGTTGCTGATCACTAACCAGGCAGTTCTGTGTTTGCTCCAAGTGTTGAAGCAGGTTCCTCGGGATCCATCAGCCAGGTTTTGTTCAGTTGTAAAAGGGTTTTATATGTTATACCATTGATAAAATGTTAAAAATCTGCTGATAGTTGGGTAGGATATTGTATCAAAAAAAATAATACATACCTTTATAGTTGTATCACTAGAACCACTAACAAGACGATTACCATCTAAATGTAAACATCGAACAGTTCCACTATGACCTACTAATGTCTGAACTGACCAGGGAGCATTTGTACGAATATTCCACACCTAATAAAATTAAAACACAATATTCCGTACCAAATAAAATGAAAACACAATATTCCATACCTTATAAAATTAAAACATAATATAAACCATGGAAGAGATATACGAGATAAACAGTGCTCTTCATTAATAATCAGTTTACAGAATCAATATTTTTATGGACCAGGAACTGGTAGTCAAGCATGCAACTTGACAGGCTTGACAAACTTTGATTTTTGTTAAGTCACAATTTCAAGATGGCTGCAATGACGCCACACTTGCTTCCTACACTCGGCAAACCTCGGCAGATTCCGTAACCTACGGAACCTACATCTAACCTCGGCTGTATGACGAATTCCACCATATTTGAACTACTTTAAAGGTTCCGGATGAAACATGGCTGCGCCCATACCGAACACAAATTGGCGACCTATTTGGCTAGCTACCTACTCGACCGATCCAGCTGTAAGATAATGACGAAATTACACTTCTATATTCTACTTTCATTTGATAGACATAACGTTGGATTTTATTGGTTGATAAATAGATGAGTTAATTCGACTGTTGTCTTTATTCTAAATAGGTTTCCAACGAATAGGTTGCAGCTCGATCGGTGGAATAGGTTGCTAGCCGAATAGGTTCCCAATTTGTGTAATAGCGCCAAGTTTTCCTGTTAAAGTAAACCAGTAGCCGCATCGCAAATGTATGGGCGTAGGTACATATCACTTACTGTCATACATCCGAGACTAGATGTAGTTTACGGAATCTGTCGAGATTTGCCGAGTGTTGCTTCCAGGTCCATAGTATGCTTGTACAGGTACTTGTTTTGGATACAAATATATCTCAATTGTACAGTAATACACTGAAATAGGATTTTGGGTGATGAACCTATATAGATATATGATGTTATACCTTTATTGTTTTATCTGATGAACCACTGACAATTCGACTATCATCAAACTGAACACATGAGATACCTGAAAAAATACATACAATCAAATAGAACTAATTGATACGGCGGTACTCATAAATCATGAGGAAAATCACAAATATTATTGTTTATTCTATCTTTTAATAGTTTTAATATCCTATCATGAAGCATTTGGATTTGCAGAAGAATAGCCTTTTATATGTTTCTGTTTGTGCAAAATTATCTTTTCCAGAATGTGACGTTAGTAAATAAAACAAAATACAAAAAAAAGCATTTAAAATCATTCCATTGTCAAAAAATCTGGAAACAATTCTTTGTTCACTGAAATAAGAGAATCGATCATATTCATAATCTCATAGCCTACCGTATTTCAAATATACCTGTTTTAAAGCCCAATCGAAGATAGACATACATCTGTAATAACAATATACCTTTAAACTCCATTTCCTTTCACAACCATCCAAACCTTGTACAGATATATTAATCAAAAACAAAACCTGAACAAAAATATCGTGTTGATACAAGTTCCAAACAAAAGATGTACAGATTAGAAAACAAAAGAGTCTATTAATTACACATACCTTGTGTATGACCTTCAAATGTTCTCACAGTACATCTACCACTTAGCCAATTATTTCTTAACCGATATCGTTCAGCAAATACTTTCTTCCACTAGAATAAAATAAAATATACTTATAAAGATGAAAAATCCCTCTCCAACTGTTCGCATAATGGAGATCTCAAATAATTAGATAGAATTGAAATGAATGTGGGTTTATTTGACTACCATTACTGATGACAAGAACTTATATAACCTCTGCCAATATATCATTAAAATTCTAAAACATATCAGATCAATTTATTCAACACAGATACCTACCTGAATACTGCCCTCTGGTGACATGTGAGAAATAACTTGTTTATGTTCTGCAGCTTTTGATAGACGCCATTTCTGCTGACAACAAAATCGTCTCCAGAAAATTGGTTCATCTGCATGTTGTTGCCATATTTTACAAACCTGCGATGCCCTGCATAAACTGACTGTAAACAGAACAATTAAATTGTGATGAAATTATTTTCAACAAAATAAAAAACTTTTGTTTCTTTAAGTCCTATATTTAAAGGGGGGTGGGATGGTATGCATGTATGTCTGTCCTTATCAGCCCAGTCGTTGCAGAACAGTAGGACGTTAAACCTATTTCCTTCATCAAATCTAAGAAAAACTAGACCTGCATGCAGGAATGACGGGTTTCACTGTTGCCAAGTTACTCTTAAGCATGTCACTTCCGGTGCCAAGTTACCCTTGAACATATGTCACTTCCGGTACCAGCGAAACCACTAAACAGGTTTCCAACTTAACATTGCACACAAATAAAATGGACGCAGAATCAACAAAATCCAGCAATATCAATTCATTTTATACATTTGTTACTTGCAAATGATCTTGACAAAATTTAATTACTCCCGGTGTTAATGCAAATGTTCAATTAGTCTTATGAAATCAGAAATGACATACGATATCATATAGTGAAAAATTTATGTAAATCGAATAATAATTGCCACTTTTAAAGACCAAAAAACTTGAAAAGTGACTTGTAGAAAATCGGCTATTTCTCGGCAACCGTACAAGTTAGAAACGATTTTGTGGTATCTGTATGATCGTATGGGTTCATTCTATTTGTTGATTGGCATCAAATACCATAATTTGAAAAAGATTTCAAAACAGGCTCATTTGAATAAAATATCTGTTTTGGAGGCTAAAAATACAGTTTTTGCCAAAATGACGTTACTTCCGGTGATAATGAAAATCTTAAATTACTTGTATGAAATCCCAAATGGCATTAGGTATAACATGGTGTGACGTTTATGAAAATCGAATAATAATTGACACTTTTATGGCCCCGAAACCTTCAAAAGTGACCTGTAGAAAACCGTCTATTTCTCGGCAACCGAACAAGTTAGAAAACATTTTAAGATATCTATATGACCATATGAGTTTTGTTTATATGTGAATTTAAACCAAAAGTTAAAATTATAAATACATATTAAGTTATTCTTGGTTGAATAAAACATTGATTTAAAAAAGTTTAAAATGCATTTTTTGACCAAATGATGTCACTTCTGGTGTCAATTTTAAATTGTAATCAACTTGATATGACGCTACGTGCTTTTTGAATCAAATGATGTCACTTTTATAAAAATCCAATCATAATTGACTATTTTACAGGCAAAATAACGAAAACAGTGACTTGTACAGAACTGCCCATTTCTTGGTAACTGCTTATATTACAAACGAATTTTAACATACATTTTCTTCGTATGGATTATAGCTACAAGTTTATAAAAGTTACGAAGAAATATTTTAAAATCTGAAAAGCCTGAATAGGTTGTAAATAGGCCAATTTTACACCATTTTTAGCCTCTTAATCGAATTTGCTCGAAAATGAAATCGAAATTAAAAAAACTGCTTCCTACATTTTTTGCGCCTTGAAAGGGCACACTCTTTGAGTCAAATAATTTTTCCAAAAAATAATATTTGTTTTCGAAGAAGGAAAATAACTGTCAAAATTGTAGTTTTTGGTAAAATTATGCCACTTCCGGTGCCGACAGATAACACTTTCGGTAATAAAAAAAATGACAATTGATACAACGAAGCATATGAACTTTGTTTTATACAAATCGAACAATAAAAAATTAATCTAGGACTGAAAAACTGAATTAGCCAATGGCGGCCAAGGTAAATTACTGAGACAAAATTTTTTAACATTTTTGCACTAGTCAGATGACTCTTTAATTCTGTGCCTAATACGACTAAAAAATATTCATAAATAAAAAAGTTTTTTGTAAAATTTTAAATTTTCGAAATTTGGCGCCTAATATCTTCGAAGATTTGCCGAAAATCAAAAATCGAAAGTAGCGTAGCTATGTGCCCTGTCTCAGGCTATGCCAAAATGTATCGAAAGTTAAAATCCAATGATTATTGTTAAAATTACTGCAATATTTTCAAAAACGATAACTTCGGTGATTTCGGACTTTTCGCATTGTCGCAGAACGTTCAAAATAGCTTTATCCTCTAAGTCACACCCACTTTCCCAGTAAAACCGAAGAAATCGTAACGATGCGACACGTAGTTGCTGAGATCTATTCAAATTGGAATCTGAATAATAATAATAATAATAATAATAAGAATAATAATTTTAACAAAAACAATAGTGTTTCACACAAGCTACGCAGTGTGAAACCCTAATAAAGACTGTCAACTGTGTTCTTTAGATATAGCAATCGTAAGCTACAAGTCATTTTTTTGATGCTGAGGATGATCAAATGTGAGGTGATGAAATCAACTGAAAGTTGTGAGAAATTCAGATAGCCTTTTGAAAAGATTATTTTTAATGTGTACGGCAATGTGTACATATTCTTCTAATGCTATACCTAATTAGGGGCATAGAAATTGACTGACAGGTAAATTCTCTACATGATCAATTGCAGTGTAAGTCAGCCAAAACTGGTATCAAATTACCTGGATCTAAAGAAGACATTATTTTTGATGCAATATTTGACGGTAACCAAGTTATAATATCTTGACAATTGGGTGGACAGCCAAGATGAAAGTTTTCCTCCATTTTAACTGACAACAAATGTATCTGAGGTAAATCACAACCACTCTGTAATAAATATTCAATATAAATAAATCAAACTACAAATAACTAATTAGATGATAATAAATATCTTGACACAAAAATAACAGAAATTAATCTGTTCAAGAAATGTACACCCCTGTGGCAAGTATTACGAAGCATATATTCATATATAAAGTTGAGTACAATAGATTTATGCAGTAAAATCTTACGTTCTGTAAGTGTAACCAGCTCCCCAGTCAAACACATACATTTACATACATGGATGATCTGATCAAGAGTCATGGTACAAAAAATATCAAAATGGCTAGAGTTTGTCCCAGTAACACATCAGATCAACTTATTGTATTAAATTTTTTACCAAAAGGCCTTTTAATACTAAATTCTTTTGTTCATCATTAAAATCAGTGAACCATCTCTTCATAGCCTGAAACACAAAATGTGAAATGTTGATTGTGTAATATTTTGGAAATATTTTGATCTGCATTTAGAACAATAAAAATAACTTAAAGGTAGGATCCCAGATTAAACAATCTACAATTTACCTTGTTTGAAGAATGAGTTGTTCGGGAATGATTGCTAGATTCATTTACACATTGAAGGAATCCCATTCTTCAATTTTGTAATTGACTTGATGACCATATCGAGCGGTTACCACTGTAGTAACTTGGCCCGTATATTGTACATTATGTAGACCAGATTATTCATGCACTTACACAGAGCATGGAAGTAGGGATTTTCCCAACCTGCATAGAAACATGGGCTTTTACTGAATTTAAAACTTATACTTACTGCAAGTCTTTCCCTGAAGTCGTTTGGTTTAATACCTCTATTTACATGTTTACAATGCTGTACTTCACTAATACTAGAATACTGTTTAAAATCAGGTTTGGCAGGTCGACCTGTACCACAACATGGTTTAGTTACATGAACAATACTAGTCAATGGTAAATGACATTTCTGGGAAATTGGGGAATTCTTACGTAACGGTATAAACGTGTCTAAATTTGTCTTCTTTGGCACTTCTTCGTCGCTGTCTGTAGAATAAAGTTTTTGTCTGTTGTTGTTTCGGCCATGATAGAGATTCTTGGTGGGATGACTATGTTTTGTTGTTTGAGTTTTCGGCCTCTGTAATTTGAGATCGTCAAGTCTAGCTGCAGTCTCACCTAGGTCATTCACATTAACGTTGTTCTTGTATTTTGTTTGATGTTCAAAAGCACTATTACCGTTACAGACATTGTCATAATACTGATATCTGGGGGGACAACTTCCGCCATTTTCAATAATCTCACATGGCGGAAAGTGAGATTCTTTAGGACACACATTATCATCTTCCTCGTCCGCAAATACAAGGTCCACTTGTGAAGGTGGGTCTACACACTGAACTGTATATGGATTGGACGAAAGCGTGCGCGAACACAACCGCCTTCGCCCACGTCCCTGGGAAGTGTCACTGCCTGGGGATGTAGACAGACTCATGTCAGATGGTTCACTGGCATCGCTAGCAGACTCAACCAATGAGGATGAAGTCTGCGCTTTTCTTGGCGGATCTAACATGAATCTGACAGAGGAATAACCTCTGTATCAAAAATTCTTGGAACACTTGAAGCACCAATCCTTTGTGAAGTCTGTTCTAGGACAATACACTGGTAAAGGTAAGCCTGAAAAACAAGAGAGTGGAACATGTGGATGAATCAAAACCAAAATAACTTTTCCCCACCAAAATATATAACCCTACAGTAAGATAAATTAGCAGTGTGAAGATTATTTCAATCTTAAGTTCTTTCCATTTCTGCTCTAGTTCTATATAAAATATTTTTCTTCTTTTGATATTATTAATCAACCAGAGCCATCGTCTAGTTTTCCCCCCACTTCTAAAAAGACCCCTACATGCAAGTGAATTATTGAAATATAAAAAATGAACTATATGTTAATCCTGTAACGGCCTAGATTGTGTCGAATTGACGATATACTAAAAACTAAGATGGCTTGTTTGACAAGATTATCCCAAAATGACCTAGTTTGTGTCAATTAGTCGCTTAACCTCATTCCTATTTCTCTGCCTTTGGTGCCTGTCATTTATTTAACACAGATTTGTCTTTATTCCAAGTTTTATAGATACTGTTAAAAGACTAAATTCAAACTGTTGTGGAACCAGTGCATTGAACAGAATTATTTCCCTGATTCATATATTTACACGTACAAAGTATAACTATATTCCTTATTTTTTCCAAGTTCTATTTCAGCAGACGATAGAAATTGGGATTTTTTTACTAGGAAAAAGCTGCAGCCTTCCTAGTGTACATGTATATCATTCCTTGAGAACATTAAGAACTTTTAGATTACCAGTAACCATT
This sequence comes from Patella depressa, assembly GCA_948474765.1. Classification (NCBI taxonomy): domain Eukaryota; kingdom Metazoa; phylum Mollusca; class Gastropoda; family Patellidae; genus Patella; species Patella depressa. The sequence goes on from OX419721.1 coordinate 35,031,081, forward strand.
TTTTTCATTAAAGATAATAAACTTGCACATTTTAACTATTACTTGTAGAGTCAGCATGACATGCTCAGCTTATATTAAAATGTGTTACAATTTTAATGCACAACATTGACAAGCCCATGTCTGTATATTTCTTGTAAATAATTTTATAATAAATTCTCATTTACTCCCTGTGTTCAGTCGGAGAAAACACCCATTTTATTTCAGTTGCTCATTTACTCTAGACATTGTTACAACTTGTGAACAGATCAAATAGACATCCAAGTTTCATATTTAATGTTATTAGAAACTTGAAACCTAGCAATAAGCAGAGGCCACATAATATTGGTTATCTCCATCACATCACACTCTATGTAATGTAAGGCATCACACTGTAATAAACAACTTCATCACCACATAAACAAGGTACATGTACAGATATGTGCATTTGTATTGATGTACACCTAGTCCATTAAAGAACTAACACTGTCTATTGCAGATCTTTTTTCAAATGTTACATAAATTAATATTCAGACTAGACATTTATTAACCTGCCAAGTCCTTAATCAACTCTCTACGCCACTGGATGGTCAAGCTATTTAATGGATGAGAGCCAGGGCCGGATTGGGGCCGGGAACTGGCCCAGGCTCCCGTGTCGGTGCAACCCCTTTTTACTGACTGAGGAGTCTGCATGGGGGGGGGGGGGGGGAGGGTTGAATATTTTCACAGACAAATGTCCCATTTTCGTTGCCGGGAGCGCTAGTTGATTCCCCCTGTGATTGAAGGCGACGAAATACATTGGTACAGAGTGACGAAAATGAAAATCATAAAAGCTGCTTTTTAATTTTGGATTCTGGTGTATTCCCACAAACAGGGTGCAGGTGACTTAATAATTAGTAAATAAATTTGCAGGAGACAATGTCGGGTGAATCCGATGAAATTTTCGGTTGAAATTCGTATCCCCATTGCAGGATTCCGAATTCTGATCCACATCCAGCACACCCGGTCCCGATAGTCTATTATATCAGCCCATTCCAGACTCCAGTGATGGTGTGGTAGCCCGTTAAAGCCACTGGCAACATACAATATGATCATCATGGCTCCATGGCCGGTCCAATACCCCCCTCTCCCATATAATGTTCAGCAGAAAAGGGTTGTTTTTCTAGACGAATTGGAAAAAATTATTTTTTTTCATTTTTTGTACGACCGGCCCATAGGCGATCATCCGACCGGCCCTTCGGGCGATCGCCCGACGGTCCAATTCGCCCCTGATGAGAGCACATGCGCCATATAATTCAATAATTTAACATTGAAATGGATAAATAACACTTTGTTTAATATTGTAGTAATAGATTCTTGACAATCAAGCTGATGTCTACTGTCAATGACAATATTCTTATTGAAAAAAATAACTATCACCTACAGGTAGTACAAGATGCAGTTGTAAAGAGTTATTCAGGCCAAACTTCACAGCTTACATCAACATGTTTTAGGCACATACATGTAGGCTTTACTTTTATTGACTGCATCATGCTATAACTTATAGAAACAATAATCTTACTTTATTACTAGAAAATATTTCATTGGTCACAGAAGTTTATCCTTGAATTAAAGTACATGTAAAGTACATTAGTACAGTGGGAGGCCTATGATGGTTTACATTATATCCTTGTACATGTACATGTAATTGTTAATTTGTTTTCCTGATCTATATGTATGTATATGGATGTCTTGCTCAAACTTTGAGTTAATAAGTCAAGTAAATAGCAAATTTTACAATTAAATCCTGTCTGTTGTTGTTCTGTTGGACATAAGTTAATTATCCTCTTTTTTCTTGGTTTTTAATTAAAGCAGTTCAACCTCTTTGATATACGTCAGCATATAGAATTACATTGTAAATTACATTGGCTTGTTTTATAATTATAATAACTAGATCTACTGGCAAATCTGAATAAGGCTTTGAAAACAAAATCTGTTCTTGAAATAAAATGAAATGGGGTTTATTAACATCCTACTGTTCTGTTCTGAAATGGGCTAATGACGACAGGCAATGTGCTATGAGGGAAATTTTGCCTCCTAAGAAAGCACCAGGATGGAATCCAGTCAGGACCTCCTATACAGCCAACATTTTACCTCAGAGCCATTCTACATCAATTTGAAGCAAAGTTATTGAGTTTCAAGTTCTCAACCAATGTTATTACTTATCTCTGCATAGCCTAAGCCCTAAGCGAAATATGCTTCTCAGCAAACTTAGTCAAGACATTCGACCTCACCTAGAGTAGAATAAACATTTGCCCTGCTGCACCCAGTTTGAATGTCCTACTACTTCTGTCCTGATCAATTAGAAACAGAGTTTCTGTTTATGCCTACACTTCTCTATTTTCTAACTGCTCAGATTTCTTTTGCGCATATGCTAATTGCTAATGGTACACAGGACCTCAGTTTTTTGTCCCATCTGAAGTACTACTACTAGGTGCTATTCCTTCCAAAGCTAGGTTATAAGGTTATTTGAGAAGGCATTGTCATAAATAAAAGAATTGATAGAACACAAATTTTTACAGTATATGCCCTCTAATCAGAGAATGTAGCATTACCACTATTGTTTTTTGGTACCATTTATCAGGAACATATGCACATTGCCTACATGTACTTGGTCCTACATGTCGTTCCATCCTGGGTGGGGACCACGGTAAATCGGGACCACGGCCTACCCCAATAATTGCAATGAGTTTATGACGCAATTTTACAGACATACATTGAGAACAAGTCAAACTTACAATGTTCTTCAGTGCCGTTAATGTCATATAATGTCTTTCCTTTCTTCATATAGTTATCAATAACGCTAACAAAAATCTATTCACATGATGAAAATCACACTAGATTTACTGTTTTCATTCCATTTACACCTCCATGACTCTCTTCTGAAGTTGTAAACAGTCGAGTTCATAATCCAATCGAGGGAGAACACGGTTCATAAACTAGAGGTATTCCGATAAATTGAATCGTTTAAAAAGTTTAAACCTAAAATAGCTGTAATAGATATTTTTCGTTTTGATTTATGAATAAATATTGATTTATTATCATTGCACCTAACATAACGTTCTCCTATCTTCTACAGGCAGTCATCCTACCCAAAATTGAACTCGTCCAATCCATTTCTAGGATCTAGAGGGCGTTAGTAGTTTCATTAGGCGGAAGTTGGATTGTTATGGTACGGAAATATAACTTGTTACTTGATATTATTTCTTTGAAGCCAATACTTGAAAATTATGGAAAAGAGTCTCGAGAAGCACCTTGAAGAAACGTTTGTATCAATTCATTTAAAAAACATCCTAATTTAGTTGACTTGTATTTCAAAATGAATCATTATCATTCATTGTCGTGATCATGTGACATTTTTAGACCTGCACGTGTAGTGACGTACCGTAACACTGACAAGTGACAGTATCATGAGTTCGTAACTTTACAGTAGCAGACACCAGTGTCAGTGAAGAACTGTGCCGCGCAACAGTGGGAGAACGCTAGATCGGAGACGGTCCTACGCAAATTGTGACGTCATATGTAAATTGTGGGTTAGGGTAAGGGTTAGGCTTGATCATGGGTTAGGGTTAGGGCTAGCCCTGTTTACATCTCGGGACTTTGACCAAATCTACAGGTCCTAGCCCTTACCCTAACCCTAACCCACAATCTATATATGACGTCATATGTGCTAAAATGCGTAGGACCGTCTCCGATCTAGCGTTCTCCGCAACAGTGCCTGAGTTGGACCAAAGGCCCACCTGCCAGGTCATTGACCAAGGCCCACACCAAACCGATCCCGCAGTGAATATAAGCATGACATCGACGAGACATAATAACGAGTTCGGTACATTAACTTTTTTAGTTACTCCGACAAATTAAATTCTCAAACATTTTTTTGAAGTATAAGAATAATTAATATTTCTCCTATTTAGTGTAAATGGGTATTAAAATGACTATGAGACAGTTAAAGGCATCATTTTGCCCGAAGCAGTTACGTGTTATGTAAACAACGCACATAACACCGCACGCGCCATTGAGCCAATGACTGACGCCGCGTGATGTCAGTGCAAGTGTTGTAGACACTCATCTGTGACAGAGATAATTCGTAAGTAATTCTCTGTGAAACAGATTGGGCCCACACAAGTACGTGCCGAAAACGTGCTAGCATTGTACATGTATGTGGCCGGGAGGGGATCTCCCCCCAGGAAAATTTTGAAAATTGACAACCGCAAACCCATTTTCCAAGCAGTTCAGAAGAAGGCACTATCTTTAGATGAATTTGAGATCTCCTGTCCTGTGTCCTGTCCTTTCCTTCTTTCTTTTCTTTCCCTCCCCTTTCTTTTCTTTCTCTTTCTTTTCAGTGTTTATGCAGAGAGTTGTGCATATTTATTTTTATACGCCCACATTTTCATGTGGACGTATATTGTCGTCGCCCCTGTTCGTCCGTCCGTCCGGACGTCCGTCCGTCCGTCCGTTCACAATTGTTTGTGAACAGTCTACAGGTCACAATTTTTATCCGATTTCAATGAAACTTAAAACATAGGTTTATCACCCTAAGATCTCGGTTCCTTTCGATATTGGCATGTATCGGACTGTAACTTCATGGGTTATGGCCCCTGATTGTACGAAAAATCACGTTTTTTAGCTTGTGAACAGTTTAGAGGTCACAATTTTGAACCGATTTGGACAAAACTTGAAATGCATGTTTATAACCCAAAGACCTTGGTTCCTTTCGATATTTGCGCCAATCGGATCGTAACTTCCTGAATTATGGCCCCTGATTGTCCGAAAAATCGCCCTTTTTAGCTTGTGGTCCCTCTGGAGGTCAAAATTGTTATCCGATTTAAAAAACCGTTTGATTATATCACCGTTCCATGGTTATGAAGGTTGAGTTCGAATTTCGTGAAAATCGGACCAAAATTGACGGACAAAATGGCCGCCATTTGTACGCGAATAGTGTGAAAATATGTTATATCAAGGTTGTGAACAGTGTAGAGGACACAATTTTGAACCGATTTGGATGAAACTTGAAATACATGTTTATAACCCAAAGATCTTGGTTCCTTTCGATATTTGCGCCAATCGGATCGTAACTTCCTGAATTATGGCCCCTGATTGTCCGAAAAATTGCCCTTTTTAGCTTGTGGTCCCTCTGGAGGTCAAAATTGTTATCCGATTTAAAAAACAGTTTGATTATATCATTGTTCCATGGTTATGAAGGTCGAGATCGAATTTCGTGAAAATCGGACCAAAATTGACGGACAAAATGGCCGCCATTTGTACGCGAATAGTGTGCAAATATGTTATATCAAGGTTGTGAACAGTGTAGAGGACACAATTTTGAACCGATTTGGATGAAACTTGAAATGCATGTTTATAACCCAAAGATCTTGATTCCTTTCGATATTTGCGCCAATTGGATCGTAACTTCCTGAATTATGGCCCCTGATTGTCTGAAAAAATACCCTTTTTAGCTTGTGGTCCCTCTGGAGGTCAAAATTGTTATCCGATTTAAAAAAACGTTTGATTATATCACCGTTCCATGGTTATGAAGGTTGAGTATGAATTGTGTGAAAATCGGACCAAAATTGACGGACAAAATGGCCGTTGTTTGTACGCGAATATTGTGAAAATATGTTATATAAAGGTTGTGGACCTTATAGAGGTCACAATTTTGAACCGATTTTGATGAAACTTGACATGTATGTTTATAACCCAAAGATCGTGGTTCCTTTAGATATTTGCGCCCATTGGATCATAACTTCCTGAATTATGTCCCCGGATTGTCAGAAAAATCGCTTTTGTTCGCTTTTGGTCCCTCTGGAGGTCAAAATTATTATCCGATTTAAAAAAACGTTTGACTATATCACCGTTACATGGTAATGAAGAGAGAGTTTGAATTACGTGAAAACCGGACTAGATTTGACGGACAAAATGGCCGCCGTTTGTACACGAATAGTGTGAAAATATGTTATATCAAGGTTGTGGACCCTATAGAGGTCACAATTTTGAATCGATTTTGATGAAACTTGACAGGTATGTTTTAAACCCAAAGATCTTGGTTCCTTTCGATATTTGCGCCCATCGGGTCATTACTTCCTGAATTATGTCCCCTGATTGTACGAAAAATCACCCTTTTTAGCTTGTGGTGCCTCTGGAGGTCACAATTATTATATGATTTAAAAAAAAACGTTTGATTATAAAAACCAAACAAATTCTAATGATTTTCTGATAATTCCTTAATATGTGACAATTCTTGTTGACTGCCCGGACGATTTGCTGCTGTGTGGGCGTATGTTTCGTTGCCTGGCAACCTATTTTTTAAATAGTGAAAGTCTTTAGACACTTTACCAAAGTTTGGCTGGGTTCCTTCAGTTCAGGCAGGGCATTAGGCCACAGGGACTTGAAGGGATTAAAATAAAACTTTATTTTAATCCCTTCAAGTCCCTGTGGCCTAATGCCCTGCCTGTACTGAAGGAACCCAGCCAAACTTTGGTAAAGTGTCTAAAGACTTTCACTATTTAAGAAATAAATATGCACAATACTATAAATATACTAATACTATACTGTTATAGTCAAGCAGTAGTAAGAAGTTTTATTTTAATCCCTTCAAGTCCCTGTGCATTAGACCTATTTCAGCTCTGAAAGTAGGTCTCATTACACTTGCCCTGTACGTTCAGGGACAGTGCTATCGAATCCTTGTAAAAAAAGTTTGGCTTACTGGTCAACTTTTTACAGCTAAACGATTGCGTGTCAGTCCTTGTGAATGCCTGACCAATGTAACTGAACATTAAGATCTTGCTGACCTCGCAGGGAGTGACACACGACCGTTTATCAGACAAGGATTCAATAGCACCGTCCCTGAGTGTATACAGGGCAAGTGTAATGAGACCTACGTTCAAAGCTGAACTAGCAAAGAATATATATTCGTGAACATAGTTTATTTATCTTATACACAGAGATCAGTCCAGCACTCAAGGCCAATGAATTTCATCAAATGATCCCATTATAGTATTGTACAATGTTAATATTTTATTAAATAACCCTTTGGCTTGAAGGTGTGCCATGCAGAGAGGGATATATAGGCTCATATAAGAAATTCTAGAAGGTTTATTTCAGATTGCACATTCTTTTCTTTCAGATTTAAAATACCTGGTGTAAGCAGTGTGATATGTACAGATGAACAAGGCCTCTGTTTAGGATGTAAGTTGGGTTTACATTTAATAAACCGACTATGCCCCCCTCCCCTTCCGATCACTAGACAATAGAAGGAAAATCTACTGTTTTGTTAGTGCATGAAAATTATCAAAAGACGAATCACAAGCATCAGTGTATAGAAAAGCTACAGCCAGCTCCCTGTATTCTGAGAGTCTGTAAGCTGGAAGTGATAATAGATCAAAAAGTATAAGAACTTTTGGGGGTTGTGGGAGGTGGCACCTAATCCCCTGCCTAGATCAATTGAACGGTGTATTTACTAGTGTGAATTAAAAAATAATATTTGTAACATAATGCTAACTTGCAGTATAATATCTACATTGTTTTTTCTTTTTACAACTTACTTATGGTCATTTGTCTTGTAAATATATGTGTGACTTGACTGTCTATCACTGAGAATGTTATTTCATTGTTTTCAGTAAAAGGTTCATGTCATGCAAATGTTGCTGGTCCTATAGCTACCCTAGCCAAGCAAGCTGATCAATTAAGAAGAACTACCAATGCCCCAAATCCTCCTAGTATATGTATAGAATCTGAAGCCGGGTAAATATTTAATATACAGAAAAAATAATCCCCCCCCCCCCCAGATATTTTATGAAAAATTAGGCCTGTAATTTGATATGATTGACTTAGTATTCTTGATCATACATAGATATGTTTATGGATGTGCACAATCATCTGTTTGTACATGTACATCCATTTTATTTATACATTCAAATTTTCATATGAGAAACCTTCAACAGGTATCTTGGATCGGTTCGATTTTGGCACATATATTCCTTGATTATTGCCACTGATTATGCGAGGGGGGTTGGGATGGCCTAGTGGTCTACAGTGTGGTGCTTCGACCTCTAACTGGCCGGTCTCCTCTGGCTTGCAGCTGTGGTTTCGATCCCTGGTGTGAGCGTATGTAGCATAAGAGAATAGGGCGCCTTCTCAACCTCGTGGGTTTCCTCAGGGCACTCCGGTTTCCTCCCACTGCTAAAGACCCCTACGCGCAAGCGAATTATTGAAATAAAATTAAACCATGTATTAGTCCCGAAATGATCTAGTTTGTGTTGAGTGGACGTTAAACCCATTTCTCTCTCTGTCTCTGATTATGCGAGGTATTTTGGCTCGAATTTCGTCAGATTATTTTTTTTTTCAAATTTGGTGTAAAGCATTTTCATAATGAGGGGACAAACCATGTCAATATTTAGTGTTCTTAGTACAGTCTGGAGTTACCCCAATTGCAGAAAACCTTGTGAATGTCATTAAAGTTGAGAACATTTTTGTTGATGAAGGAACTAACCGTATCAATAAACCCTTGCATCCAAGGTTGTGGCTCTTGAGTCAACTCAACTCAATGAAGGGTACAGTTTTTAACAATTCATGAGAGGTTAAGAAGTCAGTGAGGCCTGTCAGTTTTCCCCGTTCCTCATCCATTTCTTGGAAAATGTAGGCGTATCTTGCATATGGTGTGTAACTACCTGAACAGCTAGAAACAATTTCCCTATGCTGTTTTAAATTTAATATCTGCCAATTAACTTTTTTTTTATGTACAATTTTTTTTCTATTTTCAGAAGTGTCTTAATTGGTAAAAAGGATGATATTACAATGGCAATATTTAAATCTTCTTGAGTGTGGTTTAAAGTCAACTACTTGCACTTAATGTAAATTCTTTTAATAGATATTGTTTAATTAAAGATGCATTATGGAAGAGCTAAATATGTCTATTGCAGGTCTTCAAATGTTAAGTACATTATTATTTAGACATTTATTCACCTGACACGCCTATAATCACTTCTCTAGATCATCAGATGGACAATTTTTTATTGGATTAGGACACCTGTGAGATTCAAAATTTAATAATCCATGGTCATATACCAACCAGCACAAGAAAATCAATGATCAAATACATGTGCCTACCTCTAACAGCTCTGTGGGCCATGCAATGTCCCATTGTGGAGAAGATGAACAGTGTCACGACTCACGACTGATAAATCCATGTGGATCCCTCAAAGAAGCAGCAATATGGTATTGGTAAGCAGCAATATGGGGCATTGGCATTGTGTAATCCTGCAGGTTGCTGAATAGAAAGCAATCAAACATTTCCATCAAGATCAATTTTGATCTGCAAGATTAAAGTGTATCTCTCAAACAGTGTTTACAGTCATCCATTTAAATTAGAGATGCATTTTCTATGCATCTCAGTATATTATTATTCAAAATACTACTTTTACTTTCACTACAAATATTAATGTAATCATTATTTTTACAATGTCATTCAAAAATGGCTAGACACATCTAATAAATGAAAATCCAAGAACTAGCCTATGTGTACCACTGTAAGCTGTAATAAGTAATAAATATTAAAACAGGGTTGACCTGTTTCAAAATTTTCATACAATCTAATTTTTGGACGGACATGCTTTTTATTATATATTTTTCAAAATATCTATCCTTTGACAACAGGGACAGTACAAGGTTTTTTTTTTTAATAATAATAATATCTTATCAACTAAGAAACTTATTTAAATGATGAAAATATAAATGCCTTGATTATGGATGATTTAATTTCCGGTAGAAGATGTTTCCCCAACACTTATGGAGGAGGGGTGAGGTAGATGCTCTAGTGGTTTAACACATGCATGCACATTAAATCATAAGATAAAGTCAAGTGGCATGGTTTCGACTCTCGGCTTATATGTGACAAGGAGTAGGGTGGCCTGTCTAACCTCATGGTTTTTCTCCATGTCCGATTTCCTACCACTGCTAAAAACCCTACACGCAAGCAAATTATTGAAATAAAAAATTGAACCATATATTAGTCCTGAGATTTTTTTAGTTTGTGTCAAGTGGACATTAAACCCAATTTCACTATCTCCAACATTTATATAGTTTCACCAGTACATATAGCTGTGGTAGTTTTCCTAACACATCTGTTATGGCAGTTTCCCATACACAGTAGCTACAATTTACTTCAGATGTGCAGTGTTTGATCTTTGTCATCTCTGCTCAGAAAATTTAATGGTATATATAGGTTGATAAATTTGACACTGTAGAATGAAATTGTTGTTTGTTACCTGAAGAAAAGAAAAATTCATTATAAAGTTAAGATTACTGGTGCAATAATTGACGTAACTTCATCTGAAATAGTGCATCTTTAATAAAGATTGTGTAATAATATGTATAAATTATATGTATCTGTTAATTTGTAAATCATGGATTATAAATTCAATATAGTTAGTTACTTATATACGTGTATATATTGTAAATGAGAAATTGATATAAATTTATTATGATATTGCATGGAATTTATTTGAAATTATTAAAATTAAAACAAAATTTTAATTTGCCAAGCGTTTAAGTGTAGGGCATTGCATTAGTTGATTTCTTCAAAAATTCTTATGGAGAAATATACAACATTTATTCAATCCTGAAGCAATCAGGTTAATAAAACATCATATTCTTTTGTCATGATGTGTGCTACTTGAGGAAATATTTGACTGGACAATGTAGTTTCCACCTGTTTTTCTTTGAATTCCAGTTGCCAGGAATTCTTTTAATTGCAAGTCAATATGTACTCAGGAATTCAGTTCTCCGTCCCTTATAAACAACTAGAGACTTTTTCCTTGCAAGGGAAAACCAGATTGGAAAATCTTGAGCAACTTTCTTTAATGATGAAAAAGTTTCAATACTTGCTGAGTTTCTGTTTCTTGGCTGCTCCTTAAATACAGACACACCAACAAATAACATAATGTCATAGGTTGTGTGGACTTTGCTAGTTAGTTATTGGTGTCATAGGAGAGGCATTTTAGGAACACTGGATAACACTTGTTTGAAGATGATCAACGTAAAGTTTCTGTAGCCATTGACATAGATTTTGTAACTGCGTTCCACAAGAATTTCCACACGACCAATGTTGCAAGGTTATGGGTAAACCAGCTGGAGTATGCAGGCCCAGATCCAGGATTTTGTTGAAGGGGGGGGGGGCATACATTGGAGCAAAGGGTAATATGTTGCAACCTTGGATTGTTTGGGCGGAGACAATGCGTAAATCATGTTTATATCATCTATTAAAGAGCAGATATGTGAAATACAACAGTAACAAAGTAAACTAAAATGAAAATCAGCTACGTCACTGGGGATGATAGGGGGGGGGGGCCTACGGCTTCAATTCTGTTTTCCATTGACAACTCATAATATGCGTCTGTAGGTAGGCTAGCTAAGAGGAACAAAATAGATTTTTTCTGCAATGTCTGAAACATGATTCTTGTCTGAATAAGAAACGACGATTCATTGGAACACATATACCTCTGCAGGGAAAACTGAATCAGTCAACCCACTTAATATGATGATGGGCTTTTTGAATTTAAATGTACAGCAGCAGTCTTTACCCTGATAACAATTTTGGTTAAGAAAAAGAGTTGTCTCCCATAGATTCAATGGGAGCTGAAGTAGTCTGGGTTATCATCGTTAGGTTTACCGTTCTTTTATACCAGGAAAGATAACTCTATTGTTACTTGAAAGTACGCAGTTTCCTTTTCTTGCCGGTACGTTGAAAAACGTGAAAGAAAAGTGAAATTGGTAAGATTTTTATAAGAAAAGTATTAGAGTTATAACATTTATCTTACCTTTATATTAAATTATATCTTATTTTCCCACTTCCCTTAACTCAAATAATCATTTATACCGGTAGCTCTACAACTACTAGACTATATAATATAATACAAGGTCTAAATAATTAGACAAAAAACTCTTTCTGAAACTTCGTCTTTTAAGTTAGCATGTACCAACCAAATTTTATTTTTTGAGCAATTGCTTTGAAACTTGGCAGAAATAACTGCTTAAACATTAGAATTTCAAAACCGTTTAAATTTTTAGAATCGGACTTATACTTTTTATAATATTCAATTTTTGTTAATTTTATTTTTTCGGTCCGAAATCGAAATCTGGTCCAAAAAGTGGTAATTTGACTTCAGTGCAATGTAAAAAATTTATTTTTCAATGAATTAACACGAAACTTGGTAGAAAAGCAGTTCGGTTACTCCTTATTAAATTCACAATCATTCAAATAACAAATAAGACTCCCCTTTTGCAGAAAAAGTAGTTATCAATGAACAGGGTTAGTCTTAAATTTGACGATTATTTGCTATTTCTTCTTTTTAAACATTTGTTCCCATCACACAAATCTTAAAATATGCATTTCAAGCAAGGGAAAGGGTAGATATATGGAGAAATAGAAAATGGATGTGAAGAGAGGGTTTTAACTCCACTTGACTCAGACTAGGTCATTTTGGGACTAACATACACCACCGTTTTAATCAATAATTGGCTTGTCAGTAAGGGGTCTTTAGCAGTAAGGATGCGGTAGAGACAACCAAGTTGACCCTACTCCTTAGAAACTGAATCTAAACACGTAATACTTTTAATATGATTTATTAAGTTCTCTGAAAAAAAGAAAGAACAAAAATGTAGGCCTACATTTATGAAATATGGAATCGTAAGAAAGTAAAATTTGTTTCTAATGCAACTGATTTGTTTACCAGTACCTGAAAATATATATAAAATAGTAAAATTACAACAAGGCATTTTAAGATTTCATCCTAGTAATATTCAATTTAATTCGATTTGAATCTTAAATAAATGGATATTGGTGATTTATGAAAAAAAAAAAATAATAACAATATCAAACAATAATTGTTTTTGCTAGCTGTTTCTTTTTTTTTTTATCTTCTAGTTGGGGTAACAATTTAAATTTAATATGACAGATAAACAGCTTTTGTGGAAAAAAATAAATAAAATAAAAATGGAAAAACCAGTACAAAGGATTAGTTTTCATACCCACAATCTGATAATTACTACTATAATTGACAAAAATATTACTTTTACAATTTAAATTAGATAGCCTACTCGCAATATCGCATGACATTATGTCCTATATGTCATTGACAATAAATTGGCTTAACATTTCACTTTAACTTCTACCTGAATTATTCTTTGTTGATACAATGTATATAATTCTGCTTTTAAAAAACGTGCGTTAATACTGCAATGTCAATAATGCCGTTTCTTCGGGTCGGTTTCGGTCCATTTCCTACGACTACAGATATAGAATCATATCGGCTAAAATTGAATCATTCTTATATTATAAACATGGGCGGTTTTATTTTCTATGTCATGTTGTAACCGATCTATGTAAAAAAAGACCGAAAAAGTACATTTTTACGGAATGAAAACAAATAGCTACAGCGCTCGTCAAGGCATCCATGATGGATATATTTAACTTCCGGTTTATCGTCATGTACCGTTATTTGCTGTATTTTTTACTTAATTCCCAATTTAACGCATGATTACGTCCACGACAATTCGGTTTTTAATTTTTTATGAATAGAATATTCTCTAAGGTGTCATAAAATCATAAAATTAAGTTGGAACATTCCTCTGTAAAGAAATGAAAAATATTTGAATTTTTTAAAATTCTAGAAAAAATCGTTACACTCACCTGATACGGGTCAAATTGTTATGTTCTACAGGCCCAACATTCCCCCGAACATCTCCCGCCAAGTTACACCATCCGCCAATAAAAATAAAGGTATGGTCGAACGTAATTCGATACCTACTTTTCCGCTTAAATTCATGACGTGTTTTTGGACCAAATATTAGGCCAAACAGAGTTAACTGCCCTTGAGCTTGGTACACGCTATTTAAGTTTCAGTTTATTATGTAATGTTATTTGCATGTCTTAGTAGCTGACAGTATTTGGATGTGGGAATGGTCGTTCAAGAATCTTTCTTTATTTACAGGCATTTGGCAATGGCGGAAAAAATATATTATTATTAATGACTGTTTCTCAGTGTATTTGGTGTTCTATCAGAGGGTTATATTCAACTTAGATTTAAATTTCACTAACAACTGGTCAGCGAAACCATGTATGATCAAATTATTATTTTAATATCTACCGGTACTTGGAATTCATACGGAGTGTCAAAGAAGCGCGATTCCCGAGCGAAATACACAAAATATGCACGCAGCTAGGGATCCTCCGATAAATCAGTCGACGTTTGTGTCGAACTCTGGTCCAAAATTTCGATTATCGGGTCCCAAATGTCGTTTATATTGAGTCCCAAATGTCGTTTATGTTGAGTCCCAAATGACGCCAATGAAGTCCCAAACGTCGTCAACTGGGTCCCAAATGTCGTTTGTGTTGAGTCCCAAATGACGTGAGTCCCAAATGACGTGATACCTATAATACACATGTAATTCCATTCAATGATCTTTTTAGAATGGGTTGAAAACAATCTATAGTTATATATTTTTTTCGTATTTTTTTATACTTTTGATTGCCTACCTACAGTCCTACCTACAGTCCTACTACCTACATGAAGATCTGACCGGTTGTAGCAATAGCTTGCGTCAGAGGTCATTCAAGCGACTTTTGACTCTATGACATCAGACATTTGAAACAACTCTTCCAGATTCTATTTCTAGTGTAATAAAGACAAGTCGATCGAAGGTTGAACTATAAAAATGAAACGATATATATAGGATGATCTGTGTTTTAATCCGATTGGTTTGAAAAGAACATCACATTAATTTTTAATTAAAGATGAATGTAAATCGTTTACAGTAGTCGATGTGCTCTTAAACCCATTTTCGTCTTTTCTGTGACTACATGATGTTAGGGTGCCCCACGTGCCAACTGAAAAGTTGTTCTTGACACGTTGATCCTGCACGTTTTAGTTCAATGACTTACTACTGATTTCTAACAGTCTCGCACACTCGTTGAGGCTATAAATAGCAACAGCATGCAGAAATGTTTAAAACACCAAACACTACTACAGCCGTAAAAAATCTATTGTTGACGATTCTGAATGGCAATAATATTTAACTTTTTGGTTATTACGGCATCTTTAGAAATTACGCTCGTTTTATTTTTTAATTTGCCTTATAATTAGCTGTACCATTAGAAGCTGCATATTTTGGTTAAGTACAAATAATATCTCTGACTCAACGTCCGTATGGAAGAATAATGATCAAAGCAGTAGTTTCATTTTACTTTTACAAGGTTCTTAAAAATATTGTTGAGACGCCTGATGTTGGTGCTTCTAAATTCAATTTCTTGTTCCATGTTTCGTAAAAAAAGTAGTCTTGATTATCCCGACCCGTCAATTAGAAGTAGAATGATCGGTAGACTAGTTAAGCGGGACTAATTTCAAAACAAGGGCACGTAACCTATCTTTTACTCAAAAGTGTCTGGATGTTGTGGATGCCACTCCAAACCATTTTTCAGTATTATTTATGTATGGTTTAATGATCATAGCTTATGAAGTACAGCATGGTCGTTTATTTAGTGACTATAAATGTGTGAAACAGATTTAAGGCTTTCTAAATATATTAGTATTGTGGTGTAATTGTCGAGATATTTGGAGATATTCATTTAGGGTGGGGCACCCTATACATGGAATAGAACTTAAAACTACATTAACCTGTAGATGCCTTTAAATAAAAAAGGGTTCTGAACTGAACCACCATTCCTACATAAGTACATCCAAATGTAAAATAAGGCATGTGTGATATTGTCAGCTAGACCTGCAAATAACAATACAACACTAGCTGAAACAGAATGGTTCAGAAATAGTGATGGTTTTGAAAAAATATTATTTAGACCAAGTAGACAAATTCTGTTTTGATGTAGGCCTATGCGATTGAAAGTTTGTACATGTAGTTTGGATATATCACAGAGTTACAGACCAAGTTGGAGATTTGAGGGATTCTTTTAAAGAACCAACACCACTCTTGTTTTAATTGAATAAATGTCCCAATCTTTATTCTGGCAACAAATTGTATTATTTTACAATATTCCAATTAATTGATGATACAAATTTCATCTTAACACACCTAATTTAAAAAATTGGAAAAATTCAACTACATGGTTTGAAAAGGTTAACGTAAACCTTTTCAAATGTGACTTGGATTTTAAGATATTTTCTAACCCCGTGGACAAGTAAAATAGGATGTAATGGATAATTTACACAAGTAGGACACTTAAACATCTAGTACTTAGAATAAGGCTATTATTTTTTTTCTGGAGCTGCCAAGCCAACAAAAGTGTTATTGTCCCTTTAATTTTATCATGCAGATAGAGAATTATAATTCTTTCTTTTTGGATAGTTCATATACATGTAGGAATGGAATCATCAGTTTATTTCGCAAATTGATGAGGCTCACTTGAAACCACAGGGTTATTCAAGACAGAAATGAACTTGTTCAAATTTTTGTTACTTCTTTCCTTTTCCAATAAAAATTGAAAATAGCAATACGTTTTTCCTTAAAAAGATGTTTCTTTAAATTCTTTCATTCTTTTTCAGATAAATAGTGTTAATAAAAAAATGATTTTTAAAATTCTGTTGACTTTTTCTTTTTCAGACAAAAATTGAAAAAATGGCTGATGATTGGGGTGCATTATGTGATGCCCAGGAGGCAGCTTTGGCCGCGAAGGTTGTTATTTCTTTTATTAACAGGTCATATTTACATGGATAAGAAACATTTTAGCAGTTGTTATTCACTTTTTGAGGTCTTCAGCAAAATACCTGCAGGGGATAAATTTCCTAAAACTGTATATACTGGAATATTGTTCTGAAACAAGATTGCCCCTCAATCACAATGTGTTAGCAAGATTCAAAATGTACCATACATGTACTTGTACTTGATTTTGAAACTGGTAAAATCCAGACTTTTATTTGTTCAGAAAAACAACAAAACATACTTAGTAAAACATACTTATTTACTCTTCTCAAAAGTATTTAGTTCATATTTTTAAATCTTTAAATATTAACAGTGAACATTATCTAATATAACATATACCTCTCTTTTCCATAAAGTAGAAAAGTTATGAATGGATGCATGTTCATCATAGAAACTTAGGTAGAGAAACCATGTAGACATTTTTCAAATATCCTTATTAAATGCAATACATTTACAGGTGGGATCGATCGATTTATGTTTTTTATTATTTATTATTAGTGGATGTCAATACTATTACATGTGTTGATCGATTGGTTATTCATTTTATCTACATAGGTTAGTGGAGTTAAGATAGATAATAAAGACAGTGGACAGACTAGTGGAGCACCTCTTCCTGTGACCAATACAACTTCTAATGCAGTACCAGCAGCTGCAGGAGGAGATGCTGCTCTTGCTTCCTCCTCAGTTAATAACACTCCTGCACCAGCTACGTCTAAAGGAGAAGGAGATCAAGGTGATGAAGACAAAGCTATATCAAAAGAAGATGAATCGATTTTACGAAAAATTCTCCGATCCAAACTTGTCACAACCAAAGCTGATTTAGAAGTTCTACGAAAGGATCCCAATTCTCCATTGTTCTCTGTTAAAAGTTTTGAAGCTCTTAATTTGTAAGTATATGATCTAGTGCTTGTATGTTGTACCTCGTGGTGATGAGCCATATTTAAATGTAAACTTTTATATATTTTGAATAGTTACACTAACATTATGCTATTATTATTGATGTAACTCAAAAGCTGATGTCATTAGGCATGGTCAAATACAATTGGGTGACTCTTTATCGGCTTTATATCTAATTAGAACTAATACTGGTTATTTTGTATGTTTGTTTTATTTTATAGAAAAAAAGAATTACTTAAAGGGTTATATGATATGGGATTTAATGCACCGTCAAAAATACAAGAAACGGCACTACCTTCATTATTAGCAGATCCGTAAGTACGCCTAAACAATAACTCGAGCCATGGACTTTTAATTAATGTTATTCATTATTGAATATTAAAGTAGTTTAAAAATGCAACTCATTTCAAATTTAAGTAGCAAATTATTAAAGATGCAGGATGGGATGTGATATTATCAGTTACTATTTATTGACCAAACGATGTGTTTATTCTGTAACAGCGGCAACATATACTTGATAAACACAATTAAAATAAAACCAGTGCATACATTTTGTAAAGATTTGTTAACTGAAAAGCCATTTTGATGAATACATTTATTTAAAAATGTCCGTTATTTGATATTTCCCTCTACAATCTATGTATATAGCTATATATATTATGTATTTTATATTAACAGCCCATGTAATATGATTGCCCAGAGTCAGAGTGGTACTGGTAAAACAGCAGCTTTTGTTCTGACAATGTTAAGTCGTGTTGATGCTTCTAAACATTATCCACAGGTATATTTTATTTAGCTTCTAATAAAGAACTTCTCTCACATTTCTAATCTGTGTGACCTATGATTTATATTTATCTGGCATTTGGTTTTTTTAATATATCCACATTGGTGTCACCCTTGTCCATCTGTTTGTGAACACACTGCAGATGTGAGTTTTGGAGATGTTAGTTGTGATTCTTTAAAAACTTTTATTGGCCTAGACAGTTACTCCGTTTACAATTCTTGTAAACACGTAATAGATCAGAGTTTTCTCCAAACTGGTTGGGAATATTTTCAAACTTTTTATAACTTTTGGCTAGTCACACTGAGAAACTCGATGGAAAATTCAAATTGCTCAATGAGTTACTGGCTGTGTCATGGACACCCTGTACTGGGTCGATCCAAGAACTTTATGGTTTTCCTAATGCACTACAAATACTTGAATTTAATAAATAACTTTTCAATTGAGCATTAATCTGACACATAATATTGAATTATATCCATTTTGATTGTTACATATTCATATTTATTTTCTCTATTTACGGACAGTGTTTGTGTCTAGCACCAACCTATGAGTTAGCAATACAGATTGGTCATGTGACAGAACAGATGGCAAAACATATGACAGAATTACAAATAAAATATGCTGTCAAAGGCAACAGAAGTATGTATGATATTTTTATATGAATGACGTTAATATAGGTAATTGTTCAGTGATGCAGGACGGAGGGCCTGACAAGGACAACTGTGTAGTTGTTTGGATCAGGGCTCACACTGTCGGTCGCCAAAGTCGCAATTTGCGATAAAAATATGAAAGTGGCGATTAAAATTTGATTTTTGCGATAATTTTTGCGATAAAGTTTTACGGTACTGGCGATTCTTTTTGAGAACTGGCGGAAAAAAAATCTTAAAATTCTAATCGTATTTATCCTGTACATTATTGAGTGTCAATCACGAGGCTAAACACTATAATAAATTAATCAACTGGCTGATAATCCTGATCGCGTCGACGAGTAATACTAATCAATTGTCTCGGATTAATGATTAGTTGATTGATAATTGCCAATGATGTATATTATTAAACCTATTTCAAGTCACTATTTAATCTTCATGATTAAATTAAGCGGTGATTATTTGATGTTTCGTTTCGTCTTAAAACGAAAAATGGTAATACATGTATCCAAAATGGCCGACAGTTCTATCGAAAAAAAGTAAATATTGTGATAGTTCAATTCCCTTTACTGTGACATCATATACGGCATGTAAAACATACAAGTATGCCTATTGGATATCATTATTTAAATTCATCTCATCACCACTGGTCAAAACATACGAACTACTTGAATATCGGCGATTCTTGAGCGAGAAAACGGTTCGCCATTTGTATCATATTTATCGTCGCTAAAATGTTCTAAAGGTGAACGACGGGTATAATTGTAAGCATCTCTTACAAATTTAACTGAAGTACATAGCATTCTATCAGAGATTCAGATACCGTTACGGTACCAGAAAATAACAATAGGTCTATTGTACACGCAATCCTTGGACAAGATTTGACGTGTAAATACTGAATATATATATAGTGCAATACGACTATGTTCAAATAGCCTAAAGTTACCAAAAATAAAATCCGATCTTAGTAAACCAAAACTGTGCTAAATGTATTATGCAAAGACAGATTTGTTAAAAGTTGTTGTATATTGTATTGTATATATCGGTAATCATTTTATAATAATCCTAGTTGAAACGTAAAATTGTTAGATATTGTATAATTTTTGATCACATATTTTTGGCGGATAAAATATTCAAGTTGGCGGAAAATATATATGAACATTTCTTTACATAAAAATAATCATCCATATTGGCGGAAAAAAATTGAAAGCCAGTGTGAGCCCTGGTTTGGATGGGACGGAAAACCGAAGTACTGTGTACACATTAGCATGCACATAAAAGATCCCTTGGCAGTTGGAATTCGATATACAAGTAGGCGCAGCTCTGCTGTCTGGGCAAAATTTTCCTTGTAACACACTGTATGGCATATGCCCATCTTCATTAGCAGAGTTTTAAGAGCAGAACAGTAGGACGTTAAACTTCATTTCATTTCATTTGTTAGTGTATATCTATTTGATGTTTAATGGCAGTATTCTATTTGACAAAGATGATATACTTTAAGACAAAAATTGATGCAACCTGAAGATAAATGACATACATGTGTATTGAAATTAATGAAATATGATCTATATACCATTTATTATAGACACTAAACATAAAGTATCTAGAGTCAACTGGCCTCCATGCTGTCACACTAAAGTTCAAAACTGCCTTTCTATCTTAGTTACTTATCTTTCCATTGTTACTGATAGTCCCCATTAATAAGTCTGTTGTGCATGTCACAATAGCACTACACTTTTCTAAATAAGTGGTTTCTTCTAATTTTAATATATTAATGCGAACTTAACACATTAATTTCTTCCTGGCATTTATTTCTCTTTTTTTAATGAATATAATAATGTATCTACCATGACTTGTTATTTTCAGTTGACAGAGGTCAGAAGATTTCAGAACAAATTATAATAGGAACACCAGGAACCTTAATGGATTGGGCAATGAAATATAAGTTTTTTGATTTACGTAAAATAAAAGTTTTTGTATTAGATGAAGCTGATGTTATGATAGCTACTCAAGGTCATCAAGATCAGTCATTACGTATTCAAAAGTAAGTTGAAATAATAATAAAATTAGTTTCAATTAATACTTGACACATTAGAACTAATTGATTATGTTTTAATGATAGAGCTATTAATCACAGTCCCTAGAGGAAATCCATTCAGAGCATTTCTTATCTAGAATAAGAAAGTTGAGCATTTATAGAAATGGTTGTTACGAGGGGAAATATAATTGAAGTAGACAAGTACCGGTGGTCTGTTGAGAAATTTAGCTTAAACAGATCTCCAGATGGGTTGAGCTTTGCATGCAGTAGCGTAGCCGTAGATTGTAATATCTTTTCTTTGAGTCAAGTGGTGTAAGGAGTAGGTTCACCTGTCAAACCTTGTGGGTTTTCTCTGAGTCCTCTTGTTTCCTTCCATTGCTAAAGACCCCCACATGCAAACAAAATAATTGACTGGTTGCTTCTACAGTAATATCACAGACAATGTAAAATATGTGGTTATAAATTTATTTGAACAATTTGTTTTTTTTCAGGGGCTTGTCGCAAAATTGTCAGATGTTACTGTTTTCAGCGACGTATGATGCAGATGTCATTGAGTTTGCCCAAGCTGTTATTCCTAATGATCCTGTTACTATTCGTTTACGACGGGAGGAGGAAAGTTTGGACAATATTCGTCAATATTATATAGAATGTGACAATATAGATGATAAATTTAAAGCTTTGTCTAATATATATGGTACAATATCAATAGGGCAATCTATGGTCTTTTGTCATGTAAGTATTTTATTGTAGTCTTTCCTTTGTATAAACAGGAAACTGTGTGGTCAGATGAAAATCAAGGTGCTGTTCTGTGCATCCCTGCTATTCTATGCATCCCTGAAGTTTGGTTGACAACTTTAAATTGTTAACCCCCTTCTCCCGTAATCTGGAAAAACCTAGCAAGTCAAATTTTGGTGAAACTAGAGTTAGACCCATGTTTGGACTTAGTACACATGTATATAATAATAGGTTTTTTTCTCCTTCACCGAAAGGGCTTCTCATTATCTTCATCTAAAAAGACAAAATCAAATTGGTTTTATATTCAGTAGCTTAACAAAACAGTTTTCCTTTGTTTACTCAACTCTACATTCACCAGTGTTACTAGGTTTTTCCAGATTAAGGGAGCCTTGTCAGTAAATTGCAAGATTGAGTGAGAGCCTGGCAAAGAAAGCATTAAGGGAGGGATTTGGCGCAATGGTTAGAGAGTAGGATTTGTGACTGAATGGTTGCAGTTTCGAGACCCGAATTGTGCGTCGGGTTCTTTTGTCCTTGAATAAGACACTTTATCCCTGTATTCCAGTCTACCCAGCTGTAAATGGGTACCGGTAGGATGGTGTATGTATTACACAAAAAACGGTTGCGCTCCTTGGGGCAGCATATGTTGGGGCTCTTTCTGAGAGTTCAGGGGTAAAGGGAGGTAATCAGGCTTTACCTGTATCCTAGAGACCGGGATAATAATTGTGTAGCGCTTTGAGCATGAACTTGGTTTATGGATATAGCGATTATAAATATACTCATCATTATTAAGTCGTTTAGATGAGATTGAAATCTTCCATTACTCATTATATTGGCATTACTTAAAAAAATGTATTGATCACATTCCATTACCATTACCATTACCCCAGCCCTACACCTTTAGTAGGAATTTGATAAAGAGTGTGCCATTATACACACAAAATTTTACTCAAAGCACACTACATGTATAATGCTTATCTTCTTTAGTAGGGTTGGTGTAGGAAGTAAGATGTTTAAAAAGTCAAGTTAACCCGTTTTGTTTTCTTTTTTTTAAAAATAACATGCTTAGTATAACTTTCAATAACACCTTGTTTGCTATTGTCCGAGCTTTATTATATATATATATATATCAGTAATACATACTTTGTGTTACTTCAGACAAGGAAAAATGCTGCTTGGTTGGCAGAAAAAATGATAAAAGATGGCCATGTGGTTGGCTTATTAAGTGGAGATTTACAGATTGAACAAAGAGCAGCCATTATTAAAAGATTTAGAGATGGTAAAGAGAAAGTTTTGATAACTACAAATGTATCAGCTAGAGGTATGTATTAATAATAAGTATTCCTGCATTTTTTTTATGACAATTGAAATACATCAGTATGTTGCATATCTAGACAGCTTCCTGTCAAAAGATTTCTTAAATACAGTTATTTTATTGTAAGCCTACTCTTTAGCTTGTAAAGGGGGTTTGATAACTGAATGGTTAACACATGTGCATTGTATTAAAAGGTCTGTCATTGAGTCAACTGGCATGGATTTGATTGCCTGATTGTATGTGGCAAGCGAATTATTGAAATAAAATTTAGCCATGTGTAAGTCCAGAAATGATCTAGTTTGTGTTGAGTGGATGTTAAGACCCATTTGTCATTTTCTCTATCTTTTGTTGTTGTCGTCCTTGTTCTTCTATTAGTTTAATTTTTTTTACAGGTATTGATGTAGAGATGGTAACAGTTGTGGTAAATTTTGATTTACCAGTTACTTCTGATGGTAAACCTGACTGTGAGACGTATTTACATAGAATTGGTCGTACTGGCCGATTTGGTAAATCTGGTATTGCTATTAATTTCGTTGATGGTGAGAGATCTCGTAATAATCTACGATATATAGAAAAACATTTTGGTAAGTTTCGGAAATAATATAATAATTATAATGATGTATTCAATGTCAGTCATTCACTTCTGGCGTGGTTTCACCTTGTCAGTGATGCAGGACGGGGGACCTGACAAGGACAGCTGTCTAGTCGTTCAGATGGGATGAAAAACCGAGGTCCCGTGTACACATTGGCTTGCACGTAAAAGATCCATTAGCAGTTGGAATTTGATGTAAGTGCCCTTCCCGGGCAAAATTTCCCTCATAGCACACTGTATGGAGTAAGCCCCCTTCATTAGCCCAGGTTAGTGGCAGAACAGTAGGACGTTAAACTCCATTTCGTTTCATTTCAGTCATTCCCTTCACAAGCTCTTGACATTTCTTTCCAGTTTTTGGGGGATTGTTCACTTGCACATCTGAGTAAAAAAATTAGAATTATTATTACTTTATTTTCTTAAGACACAGACAGCAAGATTGTGGCGTGCAATTGATAGAATCCAATGTCAGAACTTAACTTAGGATTGATCGCTTTAAATAATTTTCGGACCAAAATTACATATCTTTCGCTCTTGTCTTACAGGCCGCAATATTACTAAACTGGATGCTGAAGATATGGATGAAATAGAGAAAATTGGAACATAACTTTCATCATTAAATAATTAATGGATTATAATTATAAAGTGCTAAACTCATTTTCATTTTGTGAACCATGGACAGACATCATCAATAGACTCATTCGTGTCAACTTTGTGTAGAAACAGGAGAATTTTAAAGAGAACTTAAAAGTCAATACAGATTAAAGTGTATTTGAAGGATTAATGGGTACATTTGTACTTGTTACATTAGCCGAAAGGATGTCACCAATCCCTACAAAATCTGTTTATATTTAATACTCCCTACATATGTGTACAATATTTGACTTGAAAATCAATAACTATTGTAAATTGGTTTGTTATATGGAAATCCTTCAAAAATTAAATAAATAGCTGCTCTTTTATCATGTTATAAACTATCAAGTGTAATAAATATAAAAGTTAACTTATTATATTTTTACTGAGGGTTTAAGCTATTTACTAACATCAGTGAAACTCCCTTTATCTTAGGGGTGTTGGGTGGCCAAATGGTTAGCTTGCGCGCTGTATCATATGGCCTGCCATTGAGTCAACTGGCATGGTTTCAAATCCTGTTCACGCGCAAGTGAATTATTGAAATAAAATTAAACCATATGTTAGTCCTAAAATGACCTTGTTTGTGTCGAGAGGACGTTAAACCCCATTTCTCTCTCTCCCTTTATCTTAAGTAAAGAAGCAGAATGTGGCTTAAATTATGTTTTGATTAATTTAAGGACTGAGTTTTCATATGTTTAATATGTAATTTCATTAAATTTTGTTTATTAGCGTTGGAAAAGATTAAAAGAATGGACTGCATAGTAACCATGGAGACGACAGTGTCATACTGTCTCTATAGTCATTCCTATAGAGTGCCATTGTTGACAGACTAATTTCTTGCTGGACTCACATTTCGCTGTCATTGAATTTAACCAGGAAAAATCCATTGTACATTAATTATTGTTACATCTGGAAAAAAGAATTGTTGTTTCCTTCTAGTTCTAGAAAAATTCTGCATCTCAGGATTGGATTTAATTAAGAAAATGAAATTTTGTAGTGTTATTAACGAATCCATTACAAGAACTTTTAAGTGCATGACAAATTTGGCTTTTTCGTTTTCTCATTCTCGTCTTCCAGATATTGTGTAGCCTCATCTCAAGAAGTGAAAACAGATCAGAGTGTCTATTGATTTTTAACAATTTACAAACAAGTCACACCAGAAAAATATTTTTAATGGATATAAATTTGTAAAATATAATGCCAGAACTGTAAATATTCAACTCCAATCACCCCTGTTTTATTTCATATAAGAATTTATTTTGGTTATTAGATTCCAAAGTTATGCTGATATTAAGATTAATACAGCCAGTGCTGTGTATTTTAGATATTTTGTGTTTTATCTTTCGGAATAAGTTCAAATGATTATAAACAGATGGTATAGGTTTAGAAAATGAAAAGCAGTACTTTTTGATGTCTTACAAGGCTTTTTCTTTTTCTTTAGTAGGATTTGATTTTAACAGTATATAAGCCAATATAAGACTTTGATTGTCTAGCAAAACACACCTACGTTTTACTGCCCGTTGACCAACTGATAACAGATTTGTTTCTGTGGAATTGAGTTCATACTTGATATGTAGCACATGCCTTAATTAAGTTATATACTCATGGAGTAATGGAAGATACATGTACGGAGCAAGATGTCAAACACAAGCTCAAATCAAGTATTTAATTGTTTTTTGCAGTATTCAAAGTAACTTGCAAATCTTCATGTAGATATTACCAAGGTTTCCTAGTTTGATTTATTAATTTTATACACTCAAAAACATATGTTGAAAATAGTGCATTGTATGCATTGATCAAGTTACAAATCATAATCCTTAAGATGAATATTCATGCATTTTATTTTTATACCCAGGCTATTGGTGTGTTTCAATAACTTTTGTTAAAAGAATTCTCACAAACAAAAACTAATGTAATATTTTTTTAATGTGTTATTAAAATTCTGATTATGTTGACCTTTCACCTGTTTAATTTCACATTGTAAATCATGTATCATACGTGCAGTTTTATTTTATGTACAAAGAAGAAACTTCAGTAAATAAATTACAGTTTAATGTATTACATTTTAATTTGTTAAACAATACTTTATGTTAGGAGGCTGAGGACGGGGTATGGCCATGGAACCAGAATATCTCCAGTTTGTATCACTTCATGGGCTGAAAACAACCTTCTGGAGTTTTATACGCCCACATTTTCATGTGGACATATATTGTCCGTTTGTGAACACTCTACAGGTCACAATTTTTATCACCCAAAGATCGGTTCCTTTCGATATTGGCATGTATTGAATTGTAACTTCATGAATTATGGCTCCTGATTGTACGAAAAATCACTTTTTTAGCTTGTGCAGACTGTAGAGGACACAATTTTGAACCGATTTTGATGAAACTTGAAATGCTTGTTTATAACCCAAAGATCTTGGCTCCTTTTGATATTTGCGTATATCGGATCGTAACCTCCTGAATTATGACCCCTGATTGTACGAAAAATCACCTTTTTTTTTAGCTGGTTGTCCCTCTGGAGGTCACAATTACTGTAATGAAAGTTTAGTTCGAATTTCGTGAAACAGGGCCCTCGTATATCAAGGTTTTGGACACTCTAGAAGTCACAATTTTGATCCGATTTTGATGAAACTTGAAATATATCTTTATAACCCCAAAATCTTGGTCCTGTCGATATTCACTCATATCGGATTGTAGCATCACCAACTATGTCCTTTCATTGTCCGAAAATCGTATTTTGTTTAGCTTGCTCTCATCCATCTCTTGCAATATCCTGCCTGGCAGACGCTGGTTAAGCCAGCTTATCAATTCTCAGCGGTGGTATCAGTGGGGCTGACAAGAAAGTGTCTCATTCGGATGAGATGAAAAATCAAGTTCTACACATGTACATATTGTCATGCACTTAGCAGTTGAAAAATCCCATCCCATTCCGACCATGAAATGAAAATTACCATGTTAGACCGGGAGCCCAGAGGGTCGAACCTAGACGAACGAGGTACCAATATCTGACTATATAGGCATCTACATACTAACCTGGGACGCACAGAAGTGGGCGTCTGCCGGGGCCCAGTCCATGGGTGTGACCCTGGTGACCCCTATAATAACCCCAAAAATGGGTTAAACTCATACATTCGAGGTACCGGTCAAAACCAATTTTAAATGAAAGATTACACTCTACTGAGTACAAAAATACCCATAACAGACGATTTTGGCCCTGGGATGGCCCAAACTGACACCCCAAATATAGATCCCAGAGGGCTTGAAAAAAAAAGTTATATTCATACATTCGAGGTACCAGTTGAAACCAATTACAAATGAAAGAGTATATCCCACTGAGTACGAAATTACCCATAACAGACGATTAGACCCCTGGGGTGGCCCAGACTGACACCCCAAAGCCGAAGGGGGTGGGGTGGGGCAAAATAGGTTTTGTTCATACATTCGAGCTACCGGTAAAAACCAATTTAAAATGAAAGAGTAGTACATCTCACTGAGTACACAATTGCTCATAACAGAAGATTTCGGCCCTGGAACTTACCAAAGTGGCACCCCATCCCAGGGGCTTAAAAAAGGGTCATATTCATACATTCGAGTTACCAGTTGAAACTAATTTCAAATGGAAGAGTATATCCCACTGAGTACAAAATTACCCATAACAGACGATTGGACCCTTGGGATGGCCAAGACCAACACACCAAAGTCGAAAAGGGGTTGTTGGGGAGGGGGGCAAATAGGGTATACTCATAGAATCTGTGGTACCGCTCAAAACCAATTCTCTTGCTCATAACAGAAGATTTCAGCCTTGGGACTGCCCAAACTGACACCCAAAACATGACCCCCTGAGTTTAAAAAAGGGTTATACTCATACATTCACGGTACCAGTTCAAACTAATTCTGAATGAAAGAATATATCCCGCTGAGTACGGAATTGTCCATAACAGAAGATTACACGTGACTGAGTACGGAATTGTCCATAACAGACGCTTGTGACCCTGAAGCGGCCCAAACTGACGCCATAGTTATGACCCTTGGGGCTTAAAAATGGTTATATTCACACAAATGGCCCCCTAATCGAAGGTCTTGCGTTTTTATTGTATATCATTGTTGTGTTTGTGTTCTTTGTATATTTGTGTACTATTTATATATTTGCATTGTCTGTGTTATCACCCTAGGTAGGAGTGGACGTAAAATTCCAGGAACTAGCGAACATATTATCTGTATCATTTGCTTGATAACGTCGAGAGTATCCTTGTGGAAACATCGTTTAGTACCTTGTACATGTTTATAGACGATTTTGGTCTAAACTGACTCTCTAAATTTTACATCCCTAGGCTTGAAAAAAGTTATTCTAACAAATCGTGACCCCCCCACCCCTGCCCGCCCCTTTCTAGATGGAAGTAGATGTAAAACCTAAGGAACGAACGAACATATCTGCATCGTTTGCTTGATAACGACGAGAGTATCCTCGTCGAAACGTCGCTTAGTACCTTGTATGAAGATGATTCTGGCTCTGAGATGGTCCTAACTGACATCCTAAATTTTTCCCCCAAGGTTTGAAAAAAAATATAGTTTTGTCCCCCCCCCCCATCTCCACTTTGATTTGCCGAGGACTGCATGAAATGTTCTGGACCATTTTTTGAAATAATTGTACAAAGCCGATGGTTCCATAAACTTTTCTACACTATTGCCAACGATCCTGCAAAACCTGGATTCCGGCCAGGAAGAATTTCTTTTATTCCCCCCCCCCTAAAAAATTTCACATAGCTGAAATGGTTAGTCCTTTCAGTGGCAGGTATTTGATAGCTGCCCTATAGTCCTTTTTGTCCATTTCTGGTGATTCCTGATGGGTTAATCACAAGATGGTCTGGTAAGAATACAATATTAACACTACAGGTGCAGTTCTTATGTCCATGATTGTACTTGTTGGTGACAAAAGTATGTTTCAATCTGGCCTCACAATACCATTTTATGCATTTTGTCAGTTTGAACCATCATCTTTTATGGGTCATTTCGTTATCAGCGAGATGCACACTTTCATTTAAAATTAAATTGAACTGATACCTCGAATGTGTGAATATAAATTTTTCTCGAGCCTCGAGGTCGATATTATGGTGTCAGCTTGGCCTGCAGGGCCACAAGCGTCTGTTATGGGCAACTTCGTACCTAGTGAGATGTACTCTTTCATTTAGAGTTGGTTTTGACCGGTACCGCAAATATATGACCCCATCGTCTTCGGGCGTCAATTTGGGCCATTTCATGGGCCCAATCGTCTGTTATGGACAATTCCGTAATCAGCGGCATATACTCTTTTATTTAACATTAGTGTCTACTAATAACTCGAATGTATGAATATAACCCTTTTTTGAAGCCGCCCAGGGAGGATGGGGGTTCATATTTGGGGTGTCAGTTTGGGCAGTCCCAAGGCCAAAATCGTCTGTTATGAGCAATTTCGCACTCAGTGAGATGTACCCTTCCATTTAAAATTGGTCTTGACTGGTACCTCGAATGTATGAGCCTCGAGGTCGATATTATGGTGTCAGCTTGGCATGCAGGGCCGAAACCAACTGTTATGAGCAATTTCGCACTCAGTGAGATGTACCCTTCCATTTAAAAATGGTCTTGATTGGTACCTCGAATGTATGAGCAAACTCTATTTTTGCCCCACCCCACTCCCTTCGGCTTTGTGGTGTCAGTTTGGGCCATCCCAGGGATCTAATCGTCTGTTATGGGTAATTTCGTACTCAGTGGTATATACTCTTCCATTTGTAATTGGTTTCAACTGGTACCTCGAATGTATGAATATAATTTATTTTTCAAGCCCTCTGGGGTTCATATTTGGGGTGTCAGTTTGGGCCATCCCAGGGCCAAAATCGTCTGTTATGGGCAATTTCGTACTCAGTAGAGTGTATTCTTTCATTTGAAATTGGTTTTGACCGGTACCTCGAATGTATGAGTTTAACCCATTTTTGGGGTCATTATAGGGGTCACCAGGGTCACACCCATGGACTGGGCCCCGGCAGACGCCCACTTCTGTGCATCCCAGGTTAGTATGTAGATGCCTATATGGTCAGATATTGGTACCTCGTTCGTCTAGGTTCGACCCTCTGGGCTCCTGGTCTATGTGCAACTGATGATCGAATTTTAACTGGTCATTTAAATGGTGGTCTGTATCCAATTAAAAGTATGATCCCGAAATACAGTGTTATCTCCCTGTAAACGATGATGTATGGGTTTTTTGACCAGTATAATATTATGTTTCTGCAGTTTTTGCCGACCAGGAGAGGGGAACAGAATAAAATGTCCCTTAAAATTCCCGTGTAGGTAACGCAGAAACGTGACCGACGAAGCCTTTCGAGTCGCAGAAGTCACCAAGTGTGTTGTCGGATTAGGGACCAAGGAAGCGTGGCTCCGCAAGCGGAATCCAAAATAGATGCCCATTAGAACTCCCAATTAACCATGAAAACGGGCACTACGACCTACTCTTATATCTAATTCCAACTGTCAAGGGATATTTTACGTGCACGCCAATGTGTGCACTGGACCTCGGTTTTTTGGCCACTTAGCCACCGTGATCCACTGGACGGATAGAATATCATAAGTAATATTGCTAGGAAGAAGAACTGCAGTGATGTAAGCAAGTGTGTTGGTATAGATTTGTTATGCACCCATTTCACGCATTAGCCAATCCTTATAAAAAATATTTCGAAAGAATTTGTAACATCTTTAATTGACGAATAATTAAAATAACAAATTTGTGCGCAAATCAGTTTTGATAAAACATAAAATGACCTGTTTTATTTTTTTTGAAAAAAAAGAGCGAAAAATGATGGTTAAATTAAGCAAATGTGTGTAAAAAATTACACGTGGCTTCAAGAATTTGTGAAATCAAATGAAATGTAGTATAACGTACAACGTCATATAATACTGTTCTGCGCAGACTTGGTTTTAACTTCAAATATCCAGAGGATTTTACCGTGCGCGGGGTTCGTTAGGTTTGGGACTGGTCCCATTACCCCGATACTCTACCTGGATCTTTCCTTGTCACCTTATGGTGGGTAAGACATTGGGTCGCTAACCTCGAGGTCGACATTGGCCGAGAGTCATCGGATTTCCGGCGTGGTTCCCTCCCTCTTATCAGTGGTGCAGGACAGAGAGTCTGGCAAGGGACAATGTATAGTCGTTCGGATGGGTCGATAAAAGAGAGAGAGAGATGGAGAAATGGGGTTTAACGTCCACTCGACACAAACTAGGTCATTTCGGGACTAACATATGGTTTAATTTTTTTTCAATAATTCGTTTGCACGCAGGGGTCATTAGCAGCGGGAGGAAACCGGGGTGCCCGGAGGAAACCCACGAGGTTGAGAAGGTACCCCTATCTCCATGCCACATACGCTCACACCAGGGATCGAAACCACAGCCGCAAGCCAGAGGTGACCGGCCAGCTAAAGGTGTGTATAATAAGAGTAGGCCGTTTTGCCGCTGTCCGGGCAAAAAATCCGATCATGGTACAACGTATGCTCAGTCTTCATTATTCCAGTCGGAGCAGAACAGTAGGACGTTAAACCTAGTTTCATTTCAATTGTCATCTCATAGCTGACAAACTATGTTATGTTAATCTGACACTTTAGATAACACAAATATTTAATATACATTTATGAATTATTTATTTCTATTACAGAAATCTAATGAAGAATCTGATTGAGTTTCTAAAGTTCAATATATAGGTCAAAGTAACGATAATTAATAATTAACTGACCTAATCTGACCACTGGGTCAACTCCAATATCGGACTTTAATCAAAGAAACTTAGTGAGATTGGATCTTACGGCATTTCAAAGAAGTAGCTCAACTATTTCTCAGAAATATCTCTGTGTTACTTTGATAATATTTTCGAACATATTTTTACGCATGTTTTCAACGGGAAAGAACGGGAGCTTAACCAATGTGCTAAAAACTATATAATAATATTCTCGGAGGATTAGCTCTCAATAGAGATAAAGCCACGATGGTTCTGTGAGAAAGGCACTGGTCCACTAATCGTTAAGGTTCGGAATTCTCTCTATTGGTGTTTATCAAAGAAAGGATGTCGTGAGTTTCCAGCCCGATTAGTCCGTTCAGTGGTGCAGGAGACGGTGTCTGGTCATTCGGGGGGGGGGGGGACTTTTGCTGAGTATATACGCGTATAATGTGATGAAAACAATAGGGGGAAACGCCGATAACTTAGCCGAGTTTTCTTTACAGCACACTTACATGGCTTATGCCCCTGTTTGGTCCAGTTGGTGCAAGGAACTGTAAACGGTTTTAGCATTAGTAAATGTTGAGCTACTAAACCTCAATTGGGCGCAAAACTATCTTATATTTTAGCCAAGGCCCAAACAGAAACTGTGTTTTAGCTATTAACCTCACTTTGGCGCAACACTATCTAGTGGTTCCATATTTTAGTAAATGAAAACCAAATATTTCCCCGAAATCAACAATCGAGAAAAGTGTCAAATAATATTGCTCCTATATTAATGTTCGTCCGGCAGGGTATAATTTGTACGTTAGTTTATATAATTCTAGAGTAGAGTATCAAACCAGCAAAATAATCGTCTAGTCAATTATTATTTGGGATACAAATGGGTGACACGTAAAATAAAACAACTTATAACAGAGTTATTTTTATTTCTTAAAAAAAAGAAAACAAATGGAAAACACTTATAGACCAACTTGTTATAAAATGTCACCATGTAGACACGTTCTTTGTCTTTTTTTATTCTCGTAAGAATCAATAGTTACGTCAACCTAAGTACATACTTGTAGACCAGGAAAAAATATTTTCAAGCACAAGTTCGTGTCTTATAAAAAGTTCAGAAAAAGAAATTCTTTCATCTAATATTGGCTTTAGAAAAGCTTGACTGTGGATTGTCGAAGAAGTTCTAATTAATTTCACACGTTTATATTTTCTGTTTGTCTGTCGGAAATTTGAAAATCGTAATATTAAATATTTATCTACAGTGTTCGTTTCGCAAAAATCGAAGAAAAACCAGAAAAACTCATCGTCTTCCTGGAGAGTGTGCTTGCTTAAAAGACTTCTTAGTGGCTTTATGATCAAGAGATATTTCAAAATCAAATTTCAGGAAATCCGTTGAAATATTAAAATCCGGGAAAAAGCGAGCAGTGTGGGCGTGGATTAAGGTTATTATCTATGTGTATGTGTATGTAAGCAGCTTAAGTTAGTTACATCCTATATATACTGATATCATATTAGTTCCAATACGAGGAATGGCTGAAATGTTCTAAGTCTATCTGTAAAAAAACCTGTACAAAGTCAATGGTTTCCATTTATTTTTCTACAGTCACCTTCGAGGTGTACACACTTTCTACGACAAAGCTACAGGGCCTGGCAATATATCGAGAAGTCAACCATCACCATGTCATGCACCCAGGTAATGTTTTCGTGAATGGTTGCTGTTGATGGTCTTCTGGTCATCGGCAAGGCTTCTTTTGCCACGCTTAAATCCTGCAGCCCACTTCTTTACTGTGGAAATGAAAGGGGCATCATCGAGCAAAGTGGAGACTATGTCGGCATGTATCTGTACTGGGGTTAGTCCCTTCAGTTAGAGGCACTTTATGACAGTTTTCTAGCCAGTTTTGTCCATTTCTGGTGACTTAAATGGGTAGATTCACAAGATAGCCTGGTACAAAGACAATAATAACACTACAGTTGCAGTTGCTTTGTCTATGATTTATTAAATGATTGCACTTGTTGGTGGCAAAAGTTTGGTTCAAACTTTCAACCCAATTGATCTGTCCCTTTAAGGTTTAGAACTTTTTTGCCAGCCCTCGTAGGTTTAATATTATTAGATGTGTTTTAAAAAGAAATGTCCGTTGGGTTAATTCTAGATTTTATCAATTCGACAACGAAACACAAAAAACAAGCCAACCCCGAGGCTGATATCCATCGCTTCAATCACAAAGCTTGAAAGTCTCATATTCCTTGCAGTGTTCCGTTTGATTAGAGCTAATCCCACTACTCACTGCTGTAAATAGAGAAAATTCTTTTTCTAAATTGTTATTGGCCAACAGTCCCATTAACAACCAATGGCCTACTGCGTAACAAAATCGTTAAATTTGAAACAAAGTTCCAATTGGACCAAATATGTTTACATAACTTTACGTCATGACTCATGATTTTATTATGCCGAATTAACCAGTGCATAACAGAATATTGTAGGAAAACTAATTATGTGACAAACGAGGCTATCAACAATGTTAACAATACTGTATGTTGACGAACAATACTTTTACCGTTTTTAATACCTTAAAACACTATCCAAAGTTTTAGGGAAGACCCCATAGTAAACGAATGGCTGTCATGTTCCTGTACTGTACATGGGATAGATTTGATTGAACGGGGAGAATACACACACTCCCTCAAAAGTTCAAGTATCAGAAGCCAATCCAGCAATGGGCAGAGAGGGATTTCTCGGACCATTGCCTCGGGGATATGGAAAGTCTTGATATATGAAGTTCTAAACTCTTAACCAATCAAAATCCTTATGCCTGTCCATGCAGCCACGATAGAAAATGCGGAGCCAAGACATTCACATAAAGAAAATACCATATTCCACCCCATTTCGAAGCATTGTGTTCTATTGTGTTCTAACATTTGTGACGGACAGCTGCTTGCCCAT
Source organism: Patella depressa (assembly GCA_948474765.1). Taxonomy (NCBI): domain Eukaryota; kingdom Metazoa; phylum Mollusca; class Gastropoda; family Patellidae; genus Patella; species Patella depressa. Next base: position 35,066,116 of record OX419721.1, read on the forward strand.
TACCAAAACTCTCATCAACAAATTTAGTGGAAACATTCACCATAATATGAACATCTGCTCCGATGTTGAACATTCCTCAATAGTTAGAAGCATAGTTATTGCTATATTTTAGTAAAAGTATCCAGAAGTCCAGAAATTGCTTATCTCTGCTTATCCTAAATAGTCAATGACAAACATTGCTCAATTAGAGAAGGAATTATTGTGCCCAAAACGACATACCCACAGACACACGAATTGAAATATCGAGGATACAATTCTAATAATATCAATAATTTGGTCCAGCAGTTGCCGGGAAAATGCATTTTGTCTATAACGACAAACCGCCATTATGGGTATTAATTCGGGGGTAGGGTGGGGGTTGAAATAGGCTGATGAAGAAACCGGCTGCTTGGTCTTCACTTTCCGTCTTAAAAATTCAATCAATCAATCGTCCAGAAAGTATATAATTTTTACACTTTTTTGACCGGAATACAAACATCTTTTCCTGGTCACGCCCCCTGTTTTGAATCCCTTAAGAACTTTCTCAGCTGGTAATTCAGCCAGCACCATAGCCAGCACAGGAAAAAGGAGATGGGCGCCAGGAATGGAGCATCCTATACAACAGCGTAAACATACAGATTGAAAGTATCTACTGATTTTGCTTATGGCCTGATTTCAACTCTGTTGTATTCATTTCCTTCTGACGTAAACACATTAATTCTTTGAAAACACAAATCAGATATAAAATAAGGTAACAAATTACATATAAAATAGGATATCAATTACATATAAAGTAACCAATTCGATACAAAAGTGTAACAAATTAGATATTATATAAATTAGGGTACCTGACAAATTAGATATAAAATAGGGTATATAAATCAGAGTAGGTAACGAATTAGATATAAAATAGGGTACGAATTAGGGTAAAAGAATAATTAGCATTATGAGAAACTTCTGGGAGTTCTTGAATAACATCTGAGTACATCTAATTGGGATACACTTCAAGGAAGTTTAACTGTAACAAATTTATATTTCGATAGTCGGGACCGGCCATGACGGTTCTGGTTCAGATTTCGTTTTCTGAAAGCTGAAAGATAAAGTAAGCGGGTTGTACCATTTGAATACAGCACAAACATGGAGTATCATCTCTTGGAAAACATTTCTGGACAACCTGTTTTCCGAGCAGTTGCGTATTGGATTAGCTATTTCAGAAACTGATAAATGGACCCGAAATCTTAGTTTCCAGTAGCTTGTCAATCAAGTCTCAGAGTAAGAAATACGTCTACTTCACGCCCACCACCGAAACATTTTTTTGAATCGCAAGATCGGAGATATACTCACCTATTTCAATAGAACACCTCTGCAGTGAAGAACTTTTAATTCGGTAATCAAAACCAACGACCGATGGTGCCTAATGGATTGGATGTTCTGTTGTAAATATTTGCAAAGAAAAAATAATTAAAGTAATGGACATTACATGAATTTGAAATGTAATAAACAACTTCTCCATTAACCATTACTTTTAAAATATTCCATTACCCATTACTAGACCATTAAGTTACAATGTAAAACTATGGTGTTTGTTTTAGCGAATTTCTTTGATTTGATCGAAATATGCACTTTATGTATGAATACATTCACGTCTTTAAATAGTGAGAATATTAATATTTAGCCACTCTTTTATCTCCAAATATCATTGTAATTAATCGCATAAAAAATAAAAATAAATAAAAATATATTTTTTTTTGTATTCGCCCCCCCCCCCTTCAAAAAAGAAACCCAACCAAAAATCATTATTTGATCCATCAACATGGAACAGCATTATGTATCATTGTAGAAGCAGTCACTTAACGTCTTCATCTCCAAACAGTCACAAGAACCAATAACGGTAAACAAATTTAAAAAGCAATTTTCGCACATCTGTGTCAATATTTCAGTGCATTTGTGCTCTTTTTGTATTAATCCCCTTTTGAAGTTCTACAGTTGCCAATGTTCCATATCGAATAATTGAACGCATGATATCGGTTAGAATGTTCCCAATTTCCTATTCCGTTTCGTTTTTTATAGTTGAAATTTTATTTTACTTTCCTTTGCTACGCTTAACAAGGATCTGGAAGAGTTCTTATGTAACCTGCGTTCTAGTTGATGTGAGGGATTAGCCAATGAAACGGTCTGTTACGGCGAGTTTTTGGCGTGAATTACATGAATTGGCTAACCCACTAGAAACATAAACGCTGATTGGTTAATCGAATATCCGACGTTATACTGTCTCAAGTCGCCCGTATTATCTCATCTGGTCAGATCTCCATGTAGTGTAGGCCATCGAAAGTAAAAAAAAACGAATGTATTTTAATCAGATTGGAATATCCCGGGGAAACTCCCTAATTTGGTTCAGATTCGCTTGAAATAAATGCATTTTTATACGCCCCTGTCCGTCCGTCCACAATTGTTTGTGGACACTGTACGGTTCACAATTCTGATCCTATTTTAACGAAACATGAAATATAGTTTTATCCCAAAATGATCTCGACTGCTTTTGATGTTGGCATGTATCGGATCGAAACTTCATGGATTATGGTCTCTGACTGTCCGAAAAATCACATTTTAGCTTGTGGATCCTATAGAGGTCACAATTTTGGACCGACTTTGATGAAATTTAAAATGCATGTTTATAAACCAAAGATCTTAGTTCCTTTCGATATTTGCGCAAATCGGATCGTAACTTCCTGAATTATGGCCCCTGACTGTACGAAAAATCGCCTTTTTTGACTTGTAGTCACTCTAGAGGTCACAATTATTATTTGATTTATAAAACCGTCAGATTACATCATCGCAACGCCGGATTAACCATGGGGCACCATGGGGCACAGGCCCCAGGGCCCACCACATTAGGGGGCCCCCCACAAAAATCTCAGTTGCCCGCCTAGGGCATGGTCGGACCGAGGACTCCAACGGCCGGTGACCTGGTGACGGGGCCCCTCCGATGCTTCGACGGCTCTCCATCGGAAGTCTCTGGGGCACCCTCAATCCATGGTGTGTTGCGATCGACATCCGACAATTCGGTGTAATCTAGTGGATGGGTTTTTTTTATTGTCGTGAGATCTTCTATCGGACCGACCATCGTCTAACTCGAATTATCGTATAACTCGAACAAATTACACGTCCCCATCATTTCGAGTAGCGCGAATTTTGGCTCAGTTTGACGTACGATTGTATATAAGCTGTAGTTGCTGTTGTTGTTGATATTTCTTGTGGGTATAAGCTGAATTTGATGAGATGCACACCATGATAACACGAAATATTCATATTTCTTGATTAAATCTCGTATTACCATTTTGTTTGTCAAACATCGAGTCCGGCTTGGTCGTAACGTTACGGCCTCCATTCATCAAATCATCGTGGGGGTATAATACGATTTCGAATCAAGCAACCCCGTTATTTATCACAGAGCGACTTAGCTTTGATGTCGCTCTGCCCACTTACAGTCCCCTCCTCTAGAAATGTCATCATTTCATAGCACTCGCATGGATTGGTCCACTGAAATAATGCCAGAATGCGCTAATTTGGTGGCATAATTTTATTTTTTTCTGGGGGAAGTACTTCTAAATGGCTCCAACATAAGTGCCTGAAATGCCAGGAAATCACGTTTCTGACCTCCAATAACTGAAAATTTCTTTGGGGGGGGGGGGGAGAAAACCCCCAGACCCCCCACCCCCTATGAGGGCATTCGCGCCTTTGGCGCTCGCGGTCAGTGATCAGCCCCCCCCCCCCACATGTTCCAGGCCCCAGGGCCCCCACCATGGTTAATCCGGCGTTGCATCATCGTTACACTGTTATGAAGGTTGAGTTCGAATGGCCCCTGATTGTACGAAAAAACACGTTTTTTGTAGCTTGTGGACCCTATGGAGGTCACAATTTTATTCCAATTTAAAAAAAAATCGTTGGACTGTATCCCCGTTAAACATTAATGAATGTGGAGTTCGAATTTCGTGAAAATCGGACCAAAATTGCCAGACAAAATGGCCACCGCTCGTACGCAAATAGTGTTAAAATATGGTATATGAAGGTTGTGGAGCCTGTGGAGGCCACAATTTTAATCCGATTTTGATGAAACTTGACATGCATGTTTATAATCCAAAGATCAAGGTTCCTGTCGATATTTGCGCATATCGGATTGTAACTTCCTGAATTATATCCCCTGATTGTACGGACAAAATGACTGCCGCTTGTACGCGATTGGTGTAAAAAATATGTTATATCAAGGTTGTAGAGGTCACAATTTTAATCTGATTTTGATGAAATTTGAAAAGTAAGTTTATAACCCAAAGATCGTGGTTCCTGTCGATATTCGTGCACATTGGACCTTAACTTCCTGAAGTTGACCCCTGATTGTACGAAAAATCACGTTTTTTTTAGCTTGTGGACCCTATGGAGGTCACAATTTTATTCCAATTTAAAAAAAAAACTTTGACTATTTCCCCGTTACACATTAATGAAGTTGGAGTTTGAATTTCGTGAAAATCGGACCAAAATTGACGGACAAAATGGCCGCCATTTGTACGCGAATAGTGTAAAAATATGGTATATCAAGGTTGTGGACCCTGTTGAGGTCACAATTTTAATTCCATTTTGATGAAACTTGAACTGCATGATTATAACCCATAGATCTTGGTTCCTTTCGATATATGCGCATATCGGATCAAAAACTTCTCGAATTATGGTCCCTGATTGTACGAAAAATCACCTTTATTAGCGTGTGGTCCCTCTGGAGGTCACAATTATTATTACCCAATTTAAAACATAACGCTAACGCTAGAAGGCTAGGCGTTTGGTTTGTTTAGCGTTGAGGGTCGTGCATCAACATCAATAGTTGCCGTCCTTCGAGTATAAGGAATAATTAGACTAAGATAATCCATTCAGAATTGTGCCTTTCTGACTTAAAGGCAAAAAGTGGGCGTGGCTCTGCACTTGCCCCTGGGGGTCGGGACATTCACCAAAATCAATAGGGGACGCCGTCAGGCTTTAAGGAATACATATGCCCAGTACCAAGCTGATTCATTCAGAATTGCGATATGTAAACGACAAACACAAAAATTGGGTGTGGCTTGTCTCTGGGGGTCGGGAAATGCAATTGTCGTCCTTAGGCTATAAGGAATATATCCCACGTTTAAAGACGATCCATTAAGAATCGTAGACACGAAGTAAAATGGGCATGGCTCTGCCCCTGGGGGTTGTGCAATCACCAAAAAACAATAGGGGTCTCCTTAGGGTATAAGGAATCGGTATGCAAAGGATCTGTTAAGAATTGCATCCTGTAGGCGAACACAAGACACACAAACATTGGGCGTGGCTCTGTCCCGGGATTTGGACATGCACCAAAAGCAATAGGGATCGTCCTTATGGTATAAGGAATAAGTATACAAAGTTTGAAGAAAATCCAGTAAGAATTGCGCCCTGTAGGCGACCCACAGACACACATAGTACACACACACATACATACATACACACGCACACAATACACACACCATCACACACAGACAGGGGCGACGGCATAATACGCCACATTATGAATGTGGACGTATAAAAATCGTTTGATTGTATCATCGCTACACTGTAATGAAGATTCAGTTCAAGTTTCATGAACATTGGACCAAAATTACAGAGCAAAATGGGCGTCGCTTCTATTTCCGATTATTACTTCCAGAGTTACGGCCCTTGATCACTTTAAAAAAAATTATGGACTTTCTATAGGCCAAAGTTAATATCAGATTGACTTTAAATTTATACACAGTGTTAAAGGTCATGAGATGAAGATTTTCAGTGTTAATTAATGCCAGAGTTATGACCCTTGATGACTTTGCAAAAGTCTTGTGGACATAGTTTAAGGTCTTGAGACAAACAAGTATATTGTTTTTCAACGAATTTTGATAACTGAACAGCTAAATCCATAATATTAAATGTTTCGTAGACTAAACGTTAGCATGGTACAGAACTTTATAAAACCCAAACAAATTCTAATGATTATCTGATAATTACTTAATATTATGCGAGAACTCTTGTTGACTGCCCGGACGATTTAGCTGCCGTGGGCGCATGTTTCGTTGCCTGGCAACCTATTTTTATCTATCCAAGAAATCATTTAGTATAATTAGTTTGTAGTTTAGTAAATGAATAGTGGATGTTTTTAAAATCTATGTATGCCAAGTTGTAGATGGACCAGAGAATATACGGAAAGTATTCGGCGCATTTATCCCTTGGGCAAAAATCGGCTCCCTCAATGGGCACCAAATGATGATACTGGCGCCCACCCAATGCCACTTGATTTATGGTCGCCTCGCGAAATGGTGAGGCGTCTCATAATGACCCACTCGATTAACACCACAACAGTTTGATCTGTGGGGTGCCTTATCCCAGAGAGGTGCCCATAATGATATGATTGGTAGGGCGCCTTATAATGTTGGGCCACACATAGTGCATAATACCGAATCAGATTGGTTGGGCGCCCACGACTAGATCAATGGGGCGTCCAACCGGCATAATTTGCGGGGTGTCTTAGTCAAAAGGGGCGCCCATAATGACGAGATCGTGGGCGCCCATAATGCCGAGATCACGGCCGCCTATAATATAATGATAGTAATATTGATTAGGCGCCCACGAATGAATTGGGCGCCCAAAACGGCGTGACAATTTTCTAAATTCAAACGGCATGTTTTGTAGGGTGCCTCATCCCAGGGGGACGCGCATAATGCAGAGATAATGGGTAACCCATAATATAATGCTTGTGAGATTAGTTAGGCGCCCATGAATGAATTGGGCGCCCAAAACGGCTTGATATTCTTCAAAATTCAAACGATATGATTTGTGGGGTACCTCATCCAGGAGGGGCTCCCATGATATAATGCTAGTGAGATTAGTGAGGCACCCACGAATGAATTGGGCGCCCAAAACGGCTTGATCTGTGGGGTGCCTTATCCCGGAGATGCGCTCATAATGACATGGATGGTGGGACGCCTTAAAATGTTGGGCCGCAAATAGTACATAATGCTGAATCAGATTTGTTGGGCGCCCACATCTTGTTCAATGGAAATCAAAAACGGCATGATTTGTGGGGTGCCTCATTCCAGGGACTTGGAATATAAACGATTGATTGGAATTCGACTCGGCCATCTAAGTTAAGCTGTATCAGACCACCTACTGTCACCTACTGTCTCATTGACTGGAATAGAAAGAAAACGCGTTTGAGATCTGTAAGGCTAAGCCGAACCCGCGTACGCCTATGGAGAGCACTCTATAAACCCTTCCGCGGTGTAGGTACATCGGAGCCCCCAGAAGCCCCATCTGCGCCACCCGGAAGCCTTTGCCCCCTAACAATTTTGGGCTAGCTACGGGCCTGAATGTACATGTGTAACAACTTCATATAAGAAATTGACAACGGTGGGACAACTGACCATAAGATGACTGTAGAATTTACTACAGAAAACACTAATAGAATACTAAAGTATTTTCCTATAGAAAATTTAGGATAATTCTATAGGAAAATGTATAGGATTTGTACTATAGAGACTGTAGACTATTTGGGGACGTTATTTCCTGCAGGCCTCAGAATTCTCTCGAATAATATCGAATTTCATCCTAAAGAAAACGTGATACCCCCCCCCCCCCCCGAATGTTCCAAAGAATTCCTAGAAAACTAGACTGGTAATCTATACGAATGTTTTCTAAGGGTATACTTCGACTGGGTATATCCCCCCCCCCCCTTAGAATGTTCTATAAAATTCATAGAAAACTAGACTGGTAAACTATAGGAATGTTTTCTAAGGGTATACTTCGACTGACTAAGGAAATGAAATGAAATTGGGTTTAACGTCCAACTGTTCTGCTCTGACAAAGCGACTAATGCCACCTTGAAATGGAGCGCTTCGTTAAATATGAAGGCAAGTTAACGATATGTCAAAGTTAACGGGATTTCCAACAACAGACATATGGATCCTTTAACTCAGTGGTTCCCATTTCACTAAAATGTTTACTATCTAACACAAGCTGGTGGGAAGAAGCAGCCCTCACATTGAGTTGAGTTTTTATTTAGTTCATTTGCGTGTTCTATGCAAATAAAAGGATATTTGATCGAAATGAGTTTCCCTGGAACCAGGTGGTACGCGGTGACTGTACGGAACCTCCAAGTGGTACGCCATCACGAAAAGGTTGGTAACCACTGCTTTAACTCCATATGAATGAGTCGTTTTAAGTTAACGGAGCTTTCAAGAACCGGCACAAAGCTCAGTTTGGATAAGACATAATACAAATACTGCGAGCCAAATTCTTAGAAGGCCATTTCATGCTTTTTTTTTATCATCTCTTAATATGACGTATGTGGAGATTGTACTTGTTGTCTTGATAGTTTAGTAAACATTTAAATGTATCCATAGATAACACATTATGCCGGTGATATCAAGGGGTGCATGGAGTTTGGTGATATAGTTGTAATATGCCATTGAATATATTAATTCGACTTTCTTTTGAAATACAATCGCTGCGGTTCGTTTAGTAATAACATTGTAGATGGTAATGGGAATCAGTTGTCGGATTCTGATATCAGCTCTAATCCATAAATTAAAATCGCCGACAGAGCTTGTTCTTATCGACTTCACGAGGTTCACAATTTGCTTTAAGTTATATAGCTTTACCAAACGTCAAGAAGAGACATCAAAATGTAAGTAAGTTGATAGCTAATGTCTACTAGTATGTTCTATAAAAGGCTATGCAATATAATCGTCAAATGCAAGAAATATATTCTCCGTACATTTTAATGGCTTTTAAGGTATATCCGTTCTCGTTTCCCGGAAAGTTGGTCTCAGATGGTATATCGACCAGATCGATCAACACCAATTAAAGAAAAATTGATGAGCAAACCATTGAATAGATAATTCAATTTGGACTGGTTATCTTGCATAATTAATCATGCTGTATGGATTGGACTTGTAATCACTGAACAACAAAACGTCTTAAACCGTTTTATTCGTGACTCTGTCTTATATTTGGTTGAAGTTCAGGTTTTTGCAACCGATTCATTTCATACAATTGTTTGTTAAACGAAATTCATGTATAAAACATACATGTGAGTTTTCTCGATTTTCTGTTCTTGTCAAATACTTGCCACTGTTTGTTTCCTTTGCTAAATGATGGGGCCGGGTTCATCGATGGTACTCAAAAACATTCGTCATTTTATGGTTTGATCATTGATACTGTGTAGTGATTGACATGACAAATCATCAGAAGCGTTGCACATCTGTGACCTTAAAAGTATGATTCGATCACATATCCTGGGTGATCACATGCCACCTACCTACGCCCCATCCCAAACGTGGCAAATAGAATTATGTGACAAAAAATAATCAATGAAAAATCACCCCCACCACCCCATTCTGTGTGGACATTACCCCCCCACTCCCTCCTCTCTGTATCTCCCACTGACCCACTGCTGATGGGTATAGAGATGATTTCAGGTTGTTCGTATATATAATCAATCCATCTATTCTTGTCACTGGAGGAAGGTGTGTGTGTGTGTGGGGGGGGGGGGCTACTACTTTGTCATTTAAAGATATGTCCGGTTTCAACTTTTATTTCCTTTGAAAATAACACATTATACAACAATACGAAACAAATAACCCAAAACAATGGAATATGTTTCCTTCACAAGATAAATATAATAAAATCAAAAATATTTTATATGAACAAAAATGCAAGTAAAGTTTTGTAGTCACTTTCGAATAGAATGTAGTAACTGTTTTTGATGTTTTTGTATTTTAAACCCACCCGTCCCTAGTAACGAAGTTGTATATTATTATAACCTGTTCATTTTGTGTTTGAATAACACAACCCACATTTCCTAAAAGTAAATTGCTTTTCTTAAAATTTTAATGCAAAATATTTGTTTGTGCGGTGTTTGTTTCTCCTGTCTTATCACGCCCCAGTGTAGGTAATTTATTCGCTGGCTTCAGCTTTTGCTTCACTATTGTTGGTGTCTTTTGATTCAAAACTTTTCTTATTGAAATGACTAAACCCGCTTCCTGCACTACTTATAGAATCAAATGGTCTCTTTGCAAATCCACTCATTCTTCCCGCGCTAATAGAATCAAACGGCCTCTTAGCAAAGCCGCTCATACGACCAGCACTGATGGAGTCGAAAGGCCTCTTTGCGAATCCACTCATACGACCAGCACTGATGGAATCGAATGGTCTTTTGGCAAATCCACTTAATCTACCGTCGCTTATTGAATCGAATGGCCTTTTAGCAAATCCACTCATACGACCAGCACTGATGGAATCGAAAGGCCGCTTAGCAAATCCACTCAATCGTCCGTCACTTATGGAATCGAAAGGCCTTTTAGCAAAACCACTCATACGACCAGCACTGATGGAATCGAATGGCCTTTTAGCGAATCCACTTAATCGTCCGTCGCTTATTGAATCGAAAGGCCTTTTTGCGAACCCACTCATACGACCAGCACTGATGGAATCGAAAGGTCGCTTGTGGAAGCCGGCGAAAGAAGAACTACCGTGTATGGAATCAAAAGAGCGCTTGTCTTCTTCGTTGGCTGTTGGTTCTTCACTGCTATCGGCGTCTCGCTTTTCAAACATGGAAAAATGGCTGTGTCCGATTTTATCAAATGATTTTTTATGGAAACCAAACAAACTGTTCTCATCTATACGATCGAAGGGCCGTTTGGCGAATCCTGATAAGCGACCGTCTGAAATTGAGTCAAAAGGTCGCTTTGCAAATCCGGACATTTTCCCAGCAGAAATGGAATCAAATGGTCTTTTAGCGAATCCGGACATTTTCCCAGCAGATATGGAATCAAATGGTCGTTTGTTGAATGTAGCGAATGAACCTCGGTGTTGAATCGAGTCGAATGGCCTCTTTGCAAAATTAGCAAATCCATCCCCACCGCGTGATATGGAATCGAAGGGTCTCTTATTAAGTCCTTCAAACGCGCCGCCATGTCCAATTGCATCAAACGATCTTTTTATAGCCGAGCCATCACTGTTGACGGTTCCTTCTTTAACCTGCAAAATACAAAATATACTAACTTTAAAATAGCAATGAAATAGCGTTAACGATACCTTTTAAAACCAAGATACGTTCATTTTGGTTTTCTGTGATCGCGCACACGTGGTAGGGAGGATAATTTTAAATTGACTGCTGCTTTCCACCTAATTTTTGTATTATACGAAAGTCATAGATAGTGTGTATACTTGAGGACATCCCGTTTGGGTTCCCCAAAAACTAAGACGACGCACATAGTTCAAATCAGTAAATGACAGATAAATGAACACTTCAGAACATAGGCCAAGTAAGTTTACACAGTAGAAAAAATCTCCAATTTGTATTTAACTCAATAATTGATCATTTCATTTTTCATCGAGGAGACGCAAATCATTTTAATGGTGGCAATATTACAGAACACATAAGCGATATGACATTAAATTTTTACCGCCACTTACACATTTCTTTTAATCAATGGAAAGCAAGATGGAACCATTCATTAAGTAAATACCCCGGACAATAACATGGATTGAAGTGAATAGTTAGTTATTATTTCTATTGAAAAAGGTACTGAATGCTGTCTCCGTAATTCGTGAGTTAATACGGTGTTCTGTAGATGATCCAGATCGATTTGGACCGGTATCACTTATATGCTAAAGATTAACTAGATTTCCTTTTGCTCGACTTGATTACTCTTTATTGGTGAAAGTTCTTCCTTATTCCACCCAATCGATGGACATTAGTTCCAAGTTCAATGATAAATTAATTTAGAAAGGGATGATTATTTCAACTTTATTGGATATAAAAGGGTACACTAGTTTCGTAATTTTATAAATAGAAACAATTGGAGACGTGTTAGTCCTATTCCTATAATTATAAACCCCCCAAAAGAGAGTTAAATTACTTTTTGCATAATAAAACCACCATTCTCGTTGGGTCTGTCATTTCAATTAGCCGGTATGTGAGAAATAATGGCTGGAATAGTAGACCCGTACTTAAAGCCAGGAGTGCCCTTGCCAGTGTCCACATTGCCGTGCACGTATTTTTGACACAAAATCAGGAGTAAGACTCTTGCTCGCCATAGCCTGGAGATCAGGGGTTCGCTCGTGGTGTTGGCCGAGAGAGTTTATCGGGATTTTCGTGCGTGGTTTTCCCCTTGTCAGAGGTACAGGAGAGAGGGCCTGACAAAGACAGCTGTCTAGTCGTTCGTATGGGAAGCAAAAACTGAGGTCCCGTGTACACAATGGTAATTGGAGTGCGATATACGAGTAGGTCGTAGCGCTGCTATCCGGTCCAATTTTCCTCCATCGCACACTTTATGGCGAATGACCGTCTTTATTAGCCCAGTCAGAACAGTAAGACGTTAAACCCCATTTTATCTGACTCAAATTGACTGAATTATGGGAGGTGAAAACGTCCATACTTTGAATTTATGCACTGTTCAGATGGTCAATATCTGTGTAATATACAACCATTTTCAATTGTTTTTTTTTCATTAACTGAACCACTCGTTTTTCCCTCTAATTCTACAACCAATTAGTTTAGTTGCAGAGATTGATCCACAGTCGATTTGTGGGACGTATGTTACTAAGAATATTACCCAAATCAAACTAGAATGATTGTATGGGGTAAATAAATATCTTGGTATGAGTCTAATATAATAGGTAGGGTTATTATAAATATTTAATATGTCTATTAGTGTCTTAGTGATATTATACGATATGTGATTGACTGCCAGATTTGCCTATCAATGAAGGAAAGGCTTGATGGATGAACTCGATTGCTATTGTCAGAAAATATCTGGGGTTCTACGTCTTACAAATATTTTTTTAGACTAACCTACGCAGTAATAAAATGCATATAAAAGCTACACGAAAGAAACGCTTAACATATGCTTCTTGAGTTCAATGCCTGGTCATATTAAATTAAATTAATGGCTTGATTGTTTTACATAAAGTCATCCTAAAGACACATATATTCTTATACACAAGTTAATCAAGGAAGCCAACGAGTTATACACCAAAACTGACCAAGATGGTGGCGATCTCAGTAGTCTGGGAATATAGTCATTTTAGTCCCATTGAATCTCAATTCAAATCTACTACCAACTCGGTGAAATGGCACTAGAAACAGTCCCTTCACATAAGTAGCCTTTCTAGTCATTTCAGTTGGTCAAACTACGTCGATAGAGTATGTTCTTCGATGTCCAGTCTTATATGACACTTATGAACCTACTTGTTCTTGCAGTACTATATTGTTCATAATTACCATTGTAAATGTGACCACGTATTACATTCTGGCCTGTCCAGAGTATGACCAATGTCAAATGGTATAGATATTTTCAAATACACTATTGTGGGTTGATGACAATCTGAGCTATCCCCAAACTATTCTGTCCATTCAATATATACATATTTATTTCACTCAGTCAAAGAGGCAAAACAATTTGATAATTTGACGTAGTTTTATAGTCGCGATAGTGGAGTGCTATGAATACCGGAATATCGCCAAGACTGTCTCGGCGTCATCCAGTGTCTACATATATATTTCAACGGGTCGAAGAAACAAAATAATTTGATACTTTTACGTATTTTATATGGAACGCTGGTAGGGGAGTGCTAAGGATTACTTGACCCTCGTAGCTAGAGTGGACCAATTGTGATATTTTAGAGCAAGGTTACAAATTGTTAGGGTAACACCAACGGCGCTCAAAAGATTAATGTTGCTTAGTCGTTCTAAGAAAACACGAGTCCCGTCCGTGTACATGTACGCGTCCACCCAAAAGAACCATTGGATTTCGTTAAAGAGAACCCGCCTGTTCGGGCAAAATTATCCCCTGAGCATTATACACGTGATCATAAACAAATCTCAAAATGAACAATTTATTTTCATTTAAACCGGTTTCACATTTACATAAGATATCAAACAAACCTAAATAGAATTTTTATTAATATGAATTGGGCCAACTCTTTGAAGGTACATGTATAATTGCAAAAAAAAAAAAAAAAAATTGGAAGCATGACATTGATCACTTGCTAGAAAATAAAGACACCTTATTCTTCAATTCGAGATAACTGGAAATATATCGTTAAGTTTGACAAGATAAACATGGGTTTATAATTTCACAATTCTATGTTCTGTTTTGCAAATTTTTTTCTGTGTTCATTTACATTTGCCTATTTATTTTGGTCTGTTTGTGTAGTAACCAGAATAATGGTGTCCAATCCTTTTTACGGTAGAGATGTTCAAAAACACCAATTATAATTACAAGAATTTCATTTATCAAAAAAATAATAACAAAAAACCCAGAAAGTGATCGGGAGATCCTTTTCTCTAATGAAATAAAACCGACTTTTCCGTGGGTCTAATTACGTATAAAGATTCAAAAGACGAAAGACTCCAAATTGCATTACTAAAATTAGTTCGATTAGGACAACCCTTTTTTTTTTATATAAAGTGGTTGTAAAAAACAACAATACCGGTAACTCAACCAGAAAAAAAGCCCGTCTAATATCGCAGACGTGATGTTGAATTTTTCTTTTGCAGAAAATGTGCAATTTACTTTAGTTCAATTGTCATTCATATGAAAGTGGTGCTTTGAGAACACGTAAGAATAAGTATAAATTGAAGAGACCTTGGTTCCTGGATATCCTATTTTGGGCCTCCCTCAACCACACATATTAACTTGAAGGCTAATTTACAAGATGCAGTGTAGCGAAATGTGAAGGGGTTTAAAACCTTTTCTTTTCCATATTCCCTAATTCCCAAATGGTAAAAACCTTTTCTTTTCCACATTCCCCAATTCCCATATTCTCAAAACTATTATAAATCTTATTTTATAACAAAATCATCCTTTCACACAGATTCACTACAAAACATTAATCAATTTCACGATACACTTTTGCACACCAATATGATTTACTGCATTCGGTTCTAGAGTTTCATTCACAGAATAAAACCTCAGAAAATAAAACCAAATGTTGTATTTACATGCAAGTATTGTGATAGATTCCGTATCGGAATCTGGCGGGATTCCATACGGGAATCTGGGGACAAGGAGCACATTTACGATTATTAGTCACCTATGATAAACAATAACTTTATGTTAACGTATAGTTCAGTTCAATGACCACACCAATCGAATATACAAATATTGCAATCGGCCCATTTTCCTTTGTCAGATGGTAATTAGAAAATGAGAGGTTGAATGTTGGAAAATTTGCGTATTGTTCAAAAATTCCATTTTAAGTGAAACCAGAATTGTTTATTACCACGATGTGTTGTGCATCTTGAGATATGTCTTACAGAAAATGTTACAGAAAATGCAGAATTCAAATTGCATAAATACAAAACGCCCAGTGTTTTAAAGCAAGAAAAATAAAATGCGACTGGAGTTTAATCAAACGAGATTGAATGCGTCAAATATTCATTCGAAAGATGTTGAACTACGATTTTGTTTTTTGTAAGAATTTGCGACTTGCATGGTAAATGTGGTGACCATGCAATCTCTGGAGAGGAGATGACTGAGCATGCTTGGTCAGAAGATAATTCTATTAATCAAGAACTGTTCAAGTGTCGGAAGGTCAAGGATTTTACATGTATAAATACTAATTGGACAGAATTAAGTACACCATTACAATTATTTCCGCATGGTCGTCTCTACATTCTGTTATTTTTTAACCGAATATTAACTTTTCTTTTAATGTATATATAGTTAATAAACACTTAACGTCATTTGAATTATATATAAAACGCTCACTGGTAAGAAAATATAAAAGGTTTTAGACCATTTTACCAAAACTCAAACACATGCATTTAATATAAACCGTTCTTCTGCTTTTACTATGTTTATTTTGATTACACGAATCAATGCTTTTGTCTTCTTAAACTAGAGAACGTTTTGGGTAACATGGCATTTCGAGACTAGGCCTTGGATTGTACAACTCAAAGGATTCGACAGATCTCTCAATGTTTATAAATGTCCATTTGTTGGTTTCCTGATGTGTCTGTGCCACGAGTTACAAATAAAGGAAATGGGAACATTGACGATAGCAAACGCATAATCAAAATTTTAGCCTCAGCTATGTTGGTTTGGTAATTTTAGAAGGGGCTGTTGCTGTCCATACCGATTTCTTTTAAACGTAAGGAAAGCTGGTCTAACGATACTTCTGGAATGTGCAAGAATGGAAGTATGCTTTTGCCCTATAACAATTGAGAGTCCGACGATCAGACGACTATAAATGATGATACCACGTTGTCCCAAATAACGTCCCGTCCTATCATCGGCTCGCTTGAAACGGGGCTTTATAATATTTAGTTTAATTAAATTTAAATTAATACCCATGTGACTGAAAGCCCTTCCGTCATTCATCATATAATGTTCATTCAAAAACAGAGTAACGTATAACAATGTATCGTTTGTGCTCAAGGGTAGTGTTATTTTTTTATTGCGGATCAGCCTTTAACATATCATTTAATTAAATGGGTCTTTTTTTTCATTCTCAACAACAAACTACAAACTTTCTCGGAAGTACAAACCTATAGATCGCTAGCTTTTGAACACACCTTTTTTAACTTTTACTACACCATGCAACAAGTCGTCTGAATACTAAATAATCTTTTAAATCTAATTAAGCAATTAACTACTGTTGCCATTTTGCCGAGTTGACAAATTATTTTCGCGGTTAACAGAGTAAATCGAATCGCTAATACCTTTCATGTCTTCTCTTATTTTCCGCCATAAATAATACATCTCGTAGAGTCTCGTGTATAAGAGTTAAAGTCGTCTGTCAAAAAAAAGATGGCGACAATAAATTAATTGATTGACAAATGGCTGTGATTATTCTTCATCACGCAGATATTGAACAGCCCTTATCCATCAGTTCTCTAATAAATGATTTCATTCAAACACAAAGAGTGTAAAGAAATTATCACGGATCTAGCGTACTGATAGTAGTATGTGTTAACGCAATGAGACATAGTTAATAGGCTACTCTTTCACCTTTACTTCATGTCGATTTATGAACTTTTTGTACCGCTGATTTATGTACTTTAACTGTCAATTACAGATGCTACTACAAACGTCCAATTAAAATCATAGATGGGACTACAACATTCCAATTTAAATTATAGAGGTGACTGCTACAGTCCAATTAAACCTAAAGATGGGACAACAGAAGTCCATAAATTGAATAATGGAACTACAAAAAGTCAACTAAAGTCATAGACCGGACTACAGCAGTTTAATTGAAATAAAAGATGAGACTAATTATAAAACTCCAATAAAAATTTTACATTTGAAATTTGATTGGAAATTATAGATACACCCAATCTGAGTACAATACAATCTAAATAGCAAAATAAATAAAAGACAAGACTTAAATGCTTCCGATATTCAAAAATACTGGTCTTTGCATAATAGTAGGTGTTCACTCAGTTGCGTTATGAAGAGTTCGGTTCTATATTTTGAACCGGCTCCAAACATAAGCGAGAGATCAATCGATCATCTAGTTACATTTTCCATACTTCTTGGCACTCTGCTTTCAGCGGTTTTGGACAGAGCAAAGATGCCAGTTCAAAAGGTGTTAGCCCACCGAAAAGCTGTTTATTGATCTTGGGAAGAAAATCATTGTTTTCTTTGACACAATGACGTTTCTTTAACAAATACTAAAGTATCTTACATAACAGAAATAACCTAAAACATACCATAGACCTCAAGATTAATAGACGAGCCCAGACAACTAACATGTACATAAGCTGGAAATCATTTGTTAAGTAAGTCATTTTTTTTCCTCGTCCGACCTAAAGATCAAATGTCGGCAAGTGAAAGAAAAGTAATTTTCTGAACAATCAACTCATTTCTCATCAATCTTTTGATTTCGGCAAGTCTTAACAGATGCGAGCATTTGTATGATGGAGAGATGGTGAAATGACAAAAAAGCACCAAAGTAATCGAGAAGCTAAAAGGCTATCACATGTAACAATCAATAATCGGAATGACTAAATTAGATTTGTTGTTATAAATACACTCCATAATCTACACTTTCACCTAGCTCATGACATTTACACGGATTCTGTGTTTTTCGAATATAATCTTCTCTTCCATGTAAAAGAGAAGCAGCTGTAATTTTTCAGTAATTAGAAAATTTTAAAAAAGTAGTTACAAAGAAAAAAATGAGATTCTAAAACCTTATATAATGTGTATAAATTTCTTATTGTGAACTTGATGCTATAGAAATGTCCATGACAATTCTGTTTAAATAAGACTCTGTCTAAAATGGTTGAATTTATAAGGATTCACGTCTTGATTGGAAAGGTTACACACCTTGTGTTTTTCGGTTTTCAATATCTCTCATTAATTGAATATCTTCCGGGATTCATCATTAAAATAACTGATAATAATTACTCTCTTAGTCACGCCCCTAACACTCGAATATCAAGCCCCCAATTAATTCCATAGCAACTTTCAGATGATGAAATGAAATGGGGATTAACGTCCTACTTCTCGGCACAAATCTGGATTGACGTCCTAGCGTTATAAACCCACATCATGGTGATCAATAATTGTAGGCAGACCATCCATGTAAATGTCTGAAGTGATTTAATTCTATTTTCAAAAATATGAATTTTATGCCACAAATTATTAAAGCTTAATTTATGCTATAATTCAATGTAACGATAACTTTTCTATACAAATGAAATGATACTATTATACATAGATGTCTTGTGGGCAGCATTGGCTCCAAAACCCGGTTAGTATTGACCTCGTAGCTGCAGGTTATGATAACACTTGTCAATGAGCTTATCTGTGATGGAGATGTCCTGTAACCGGTTTGCGTAAATTGACATTCGCATTAATCAGGCACTTTTCATATCGTTATGAAGACCTTGGTGGTTTCACTTTGACATTTTGGATTGTCTGTACTGAATGTATTTCATTTTGAATATCATATTCATAATAACCATATATTTCTCTTATTATCGAACATGCCTTAAATGTATAATGTATTAAACGGGCACAGACTAAATATCTCGACCCCCGCCTCCACCCCCACCCAGAGACCTTTATTAAAACAAAGATTGTCTGCACACTAGATGTTCAGCCTTTTCTTCTATCAATGGTATTACCCATTTCTTCTTCCCCGCGTTTGCAGACTTTTAAGTGTAGATTTGAAGAACAGTACTTAATTTAGATTTTCTACCAGGTTTGGGTGACAATTCATGTTTTTGAGACGGAAGGACACCATGGGGCA
Organism: Patella depressa; assembly: GCA_948474765.1. Taxonomy (NCBI): domain Eukaryota; kingdom Metazoa; phylum Mollusca; class Gastropoda; family Patellidae; genus Patella; species Patella depressa. Next base: position 35,085,394 of record OX419721.1, read on the forward strand.
CAGGGACACCCCACATTAGGGGGGCCCCACAAAAATCTCAGTTGCGCGCCTCGAGCATGGTCGGACCGAGGACTCCAACGGCCGGCGACCTAGTGACGGGGCCCCTCCGATGTTCTGAGGGCCCTCCATCGGAAGTCCCTGGGACCCCCTCAATCTTTGGTGTGTCGCGATCAACATCCGAGAATTCGGTGTAATCCGGTGATGGGTGTAACACATGGTCTTTTATTGTCGTGAGATCTTCTATCGGACCGAACATCGTCTAACTCGAATTATCGTATTACTCGAACTCGCGGTGGTGATCAGGGCCCCCACATGTTCCAGGCCCCCTACCATGGTTAATCCGGCGTTGGTTACAAGGTTGGTTACTTTGAAATAGAGGATTGGTTGTTATGGTATGTCACGTGTTTGCATCACAAGATGTCCATGGCGAAACTTTAGCTTACTTTTGAGCAAGAGGTGTTGTTCTAGGTTGGATATAAAGCGTGCAACCCATCGAAAACTTAGTAGAAAAGTTCACCCGATCAAAGAGACGAGGCATTAAAGTTAATGGGCAAAACTGTGCTGACCCAGGGCCATGCGTTGGGGGTACATTTCGTCTAGATTATAGTATATATTAAGCAATCTTGGTTTTAATACCGGTTCTTCTAAGATATGGTTTGGCAGACCCGTCTCTAATTTTGCATTTAACTGTACAGTCAAATCGGATAAACTTCAAATTGTATTTATAAAACCGACGAAGAGCCAATTTGACATTTCAAGTATCAGTAGTTTATGGACCTATCGTGATGCCTTTTTAAAACAAACACTAGCCAATATTTTAGTCGGAAATTAACCCCTGTAGCAATATTTATATATCAATAACATTATTAACCCCTGTCCTAACAGATAATCATACACGTTAACGTTACGTGACGTGTCTTGTGTCGTAAAATGAACAGGGGGATACATCAAATCTGAATAGTTTTAAGCTATTAGGCGAATTTATTTTTCAAATACATTAGAAGTGATCAACTATACCACATACGTATTGAAAATAACTATTAGTTTATTTGGGCTTCTAAAATATATAATCATTAGACGTAGTATCGGTTATTCTAGAACCGAGTATTCCCTGGAATACAAACTGCTTTAAGAAGAATCGACCCACTGGATAAAAAGTAATATCATGATAACTGAGTCCAATATAGTACTATTGTTATATATATATATCACACTTGTGTGCCCACCCAACCAGGTTCTCTAATAATAAAATATTGTTGGTCACACCTCAAACCAGCCGTTGTTCGAAAGCTGTAATGTTCATTTCAAAACCGCGTATCTGTCATGGCAACCGTTTGTTCGTGCTGGGTGGGGGCAACCGTTTGTTCGTGCTGGGTGGGGGCAACCGTTTGTTCGTGCTGGGTGGGCGGGTGGCTCAGTCCCTAGATAAACAAAAAACCTTTAAGGATGTATCATTAATTCTTTAGTCATTGTATAGTTCATGGTAGTTCAGCTCTGAACGTAAGTCTCATTACACTCACCAGTACTACGTTCAAGAATTGTATAGTTCATGGTAGTTCAGCTCTGAACTCGCCAGCAATACATGCCGAAACTGGAATCTGTCCCAGTTCATTTTAATGGGCAAATTTTTACAGATAAACGGCCGCGAGTTAGTCCATGTGAACGCCTGAACAATGTAAATGAACATCTTAGTGAGAAAATAAGACCTTTCTTACCTCGCTAGAACCAGTATGGCCGGCACAACACGCTGTTAAAAAAATAATACATGTCGATTCCAGTTTCGACATGTATTAAATGGCACGGGACCTGAACGTAGTACTGGCGAGTGTAATGGGACTTACGTTCAGAGCTGAACTAAGTTCATGGAAGCATACCTGACCTAATTTTGTGCTGTTTAAAAAGCAACGGCAGTTGCACCAAATTTCAGTGGCGTCTACAATGAAACTGATAGGCAAGTTTGGTCGGATATCGCGTTAGGTCTCTCGAACTACGTGATGAACAAAAAGCTGTAACAAACAACCATCATGAGGTTAAAGTTTCTATTTCACTTAGATTCGTTTGGAAGGAATAAAAACAAATGTAGTAGGCCGAAAACATAATGATTTTACATTAATCAAAATATTCGGTTGATACCCTAGGGATCCATTGAAAATACCGGATATCTTTCCACGGTTGTAAAATTGTACAATTTAAGAATCTCGAAAGAAGAGATTTACGACATTCGGAAAAATCGAGAGGAATGGTTTTCATCGTAAAAAAATACAAAGCGTGGCTTTTCTAAGCTTAAGTTTCAGCAAAAATACGAAATACGGCCGATTTAAAAGTGCATGACTCCGAGTTGCACGAAATTAAAGTGAAGATTTGATGATGTTGTATTTGTTTTGTGATCTTGATTCTAAATAGTCTAAACATGGTGACGTCCGGTGTTTACCTAAATTATAATTACATTGTTAGGATCTTAGCGTATGCAGCGTATTCTTATATATTGACCTGCAAATGTACTGTTATACTTTGACCGCCATCGAAATATTTGTTGTCAATTTTCATTTTAGAAACATCCCTCAACATCCTTTTCATTACAAATATAGATAAGTTGTCTGTTTTTATTTTATATTTAATTAATCAGCACCGTTGTCATCACAAATACAAGAATGAATTCCGACAGGGGTATTATATATTCTGTATTATTCTGTGAAATCTCACTATCCATACATATACATCGGGGATGGGTGTTAAATTTAATATCAAAATTATTGTCGATTCCGTTTCAGACAGGGATGAGACATCTACATCGGAAAATAAAATACTATTTACTCAGAAATTGAAAGCATGACGCTTAAGAAGGATGATAGTCTGCTGCAGCAAATGAACAACTTTACGCGCAGCAATATATATGCATCAAATAATGTCCATGATCAAATGAAGAAATATATTATGCTTCAAATGAAGAAATATAATCATGTATGAAATGAAGAAATGTATATACATGTACGTATCAAATGAAGAAATAGGTTGTAGCTGGGGTTTTAAAACTGGCGTATATTGGCCCGATATTTGCATTCAGACGATCCTCGTTTATTTTTAAACCAGTTAACTTTGTCGTCTGAATGTAAATATGGAGCCAATGTACCAGTTTAAAAACCCCAGCTCGCGACCTGACTTCGAGAAGTTTTTTTTATTATTTTAAACTGTTTCATCTTGGTCGTCTGAACGAGTTGGCTTAAAAAATCCCAGTTCCAGCTTGCTCTACGGGCTACACGGATCCTGTAAGCAGACTGTGTAATAATTTTATTTCATGATGTAAAAACTCATTTCTTTTATAGATATTATGGTAAACTAATCTTATTATCTCAAGAAAATACAGCATAACTCACATTTTTGCTTTTAACAGAAAATCATTATCATAGCATTACGTATGCTAGCAGCGTGGAAATGGAACTAAAATATTTAAGATTAAGATGTCTTTTAGACTGGTCATTGTGTTCTTGTAGTGAAATGCCCACAATATTCATATTGTTCGCCACGTATTATATGATTCCATAACACAGTAAATTTCATTAATGTGAGACTCCTTTCACAAGGGGAAACCACTCGGAATCGCTGCACTTTGTGTTATTAATAGCGCCAATTGAGTTATTAGACAACGACCGTCTCTAGAGGTGATACAAGATGGAGTAGCTGTCATTGTTGCTCAACTTCTCAGGAAATGGATTGTTGTTAGTGAAACTATATCGTTAAACTTTTTGTTTATTTGCGGATTTCTTATGTTTAGTTTTTCTGGGGTTTTTTAAAGTATAAATGCTGTGTAATAGCATACCACTGTGTTGTTAATGATTAATATAGCAGCTAACATGGTGCTGTGTTGCTGAAATTAGCAGAATAGCCGACATTACACTGCACTGCAAATGAGTAGCAGTCCAGCTACCCACTATTTAGTTTTCCCTGTAATGATTGTTCGACAAAATTTGGTTGTCGGCCTGACAGTTTGTATTTCAAAGATAACTGCAGGGGCTTAACTCTTTTGGGCAATAACCAATGGCTCTAGAAAGGTTCATAACAGACTCGACGCACCCGAGTCGCAAACACATCTTTTATGGCCTCATTCAGTAGCCGTAACACTTCTAGTGATTCGTCATTATCCATGAATGAGAATACGAATACTGAAACCATATAGAGTTGTGTTTAATTAATTTCTAGTGTTTTGGTGATTAATGACACGGAAGATTGAGTTAAAGATATCCAGTATTGAATGGAAACTAGTACCAGGTTTAATGATGTTAATTTTCTTGTTTTTATTTTTCAAATGGTTCCACTCTTACAAACATTAAACTATCTGGTGGAAAAAAGCTTTGGAAACCACGAAACTGAATTACGAACGGTATGACCCCACCCCCACCATTCTCTCCCAGTCATTGGTATATGCATATTGGAACTGGCCAATTTGAAACTGCCCTGCGTAACAATAATCTATCCAGCAAGCTGTGTCATTGAGTCAAATGGCATGATTTCGGTATCACACTTGCTTAACCTTGCGGGGTTTTCTCGGGGTTATCCGGTATTCCCAATCTGCTAAAGAACAATAAGCCAAAGCGAATTATTGTAAGTTATTATGTTAGTCCCAAAATAGCCTGGTTAGTATCCTCGGCTAAGTGACAGTATCCCGGTAGACTCTATAAAAGTGGGGAGTTTTATCTTTTCACAAGCATTTATCTCTGTACGTCGATCTTTCTCAACCAGTGATGAGATACAACCGATTTAAGAATGAAACTACCAGAACAGACTTCCGCTAACTATACATCATTGAAATATTTAATCGTGTCAGTAATAGTCTTTCAGCCATCGATATTTACACAAATCAAAGAGTTATTGCTTCTTTAAATTCAATAAAGAGATCATCTAAGTATTGTTAATTGCGACATTTTCTTTTTGGGCATCAAGACTATGCTGACAGACGGGGGTCAAGCACAATTAAATAGAGAAAATAAAAACAGATTAGAAGAGAAAGCACTTTTAGATTTGTAATCAAATTATGTATAGAGAATTCGTGTAAATAAAAGAGAGTGATCTTTGAAGACACTTTAAGAGGGAATTGACTGAAGAACTTTGAATAGGATTTCCTAATTTTGATCAAAGTAAAGATAGTTCATTGAGATTGAGATTTACTTAGGTCTAGACAAGGCGGACAGATGGAATTTAAATCAAATAAACGTATAGACTGATACTGACATCGAAAATATGTCAAATTAAGATTTATTATACCAGATGAAGGTTACAACTTTACGAAACATAACAAGATATTATTTAGTTTATATAAGACACATTTCTTTAAACCTATATTATTTTCCCCATTGTTTCGCACTTCTTTTACTGCGTAATATTAACCTAAATGTTGACTTTTCAATTCAAAGTGCTACCATTCTTCAAAAATCTATAAAGTATTCTAAGAAATTCGAATTGTGGTAGATGTATATTTTAAACTTCGAATTGTGTTTTCATTTATTAATCAGATAGTTGTGTTACCCTGTGTTGTAATTTCGTTAAAAAAATACATGATCAAATACAAAAAATATTGTTATTTATACCGCCGTCAGACTGGGGTGGCGTCCGTATTGCACTGCTACGGCCAAGGACAATGGTCTTAGAGCACGGCAAGACCACCATAAGCGTGGTAAAAGCGTGGTGGAAACGTCAGATATCGCCAAAACAAAAGCTGCGAGAACTCGGTGGGGTCGCGAGATAAGCGTGGTAGCATCACCATGAACGTATTATACGCACAATACACACGCGGAAAAGGCGCTGCGAAAATTGTAACATATCCATCGACAACTTCAAGTTTGTAATTTTTGGAACATTTTTTCGCATTGTGTTCTCGTTTGCCGGCCACCTTGTGCCTTTCCTGGTCGCCATGCGGTCGCGACAGAGCAGTAAGGACGCCACACTGGTCTGACGGGGCATAAAGCGTTTTTTAAACCGACTTTCTTTCAGGCTTAAAGGACTAAACAATTGTGCAAGGTGGATAATTCCCACTACCAAATATGCCGACTGGACATCAAAGAAATCGTGTTGCGTTGATAAGCAGTTGTTCCCAATTTCATTATAAAATGCTGTACCAAACACAAAATAGATCGCACATTAAGCCCTATTTCATTTCAAAAGTTTTATGGTGTTTGGAATTTTGGTGATTTTGATACTAACACAATAGTGTCCTAGAGAGATATGACGATAACATACTCCTTGGCGTTTTTCAATTTTAACGTGTATATCAACGGTTACACTACATATAAATTTCAAACTTCATGAAATTCCACGATTGTCATGACATTTTCAGTTATTTAAATCAGATATCCTGATTCCTGGAGCTCAATTAATGTCATTGTACGAACGTACAACCTATGTACCAACCAACTTAAAGGATTGCAAGACATGATCAATAGCTATTATGGTCCAGTCGGTCTTACGACTGTTTCTCCAGAAGAAAGATTGCGTTTATTAACTTGCTGTCGTCACATTTAAGATGAATGACCATCGTGATTACAAAAACACAAATGTAGAAAGTCATCATGAAGTATCGGACAGTTTTAACACTGCAAGCCGATAATCAAAAGAAGTACGGCCATAACCATGCAAACTTACCAACGACAGGACAGAAATTGAATGATCGACGGGACTTTGCTTCAAAGAATTTTGGATTATTGTTGTTAATCAAATTTTTTATGACATCATTCCGCCATAATTCCTTTCCGATCACTAAGAACAAAAGAAATCCGATAAAGTAGATTATCCAAAGATTTATATTATCCCGTGTAATATAACCATCTTCTTTTCTATATAGATGTATCAGTCATAACCATTTATTAGAAAACTATATTTTTTTTTACCAAATTGTTACGTCTTTTGAGATACAAAAGCCATCGTTCTTTCAAGACAAAGTATGAGCGAATGTCGGATCAGTGACCGATGCTCAATGTAATTATTAACTTAAATTATGGCACAGAAATAAATAAACATAATACTGCTCTAAAAGAAATGAAAAGACACCCTTTTCACACAAATCTTCAATAACACCGTAACATGACGATGACTTCCATATTGAGGTGTATACTCTATTGTTATTATTTACACCATTGTCGCCATTTTTGGAGCAGAGTCATCGTCCTCTTGATCACAGCATATAGATTTAAAAAACATATGTTCTCACCTGGAGGGTATTATTATAGATAAAGGCATAGTGCCCCCTCCGCTTGTTGTAAGTTTATAACTTTATTTCATTAGTTTAAGCCCCTGGCGCCAACAACTCTGATTAAATTTAAAAAAAAAAGAAACGGAGATGAAAGATTTAACAAATAAAAAACCCAAATAAACCTGAAATGATAATAATCATTCCAATAACGCTGCTCACGCAAACATTCGACGACACGAAATCTCTATAGAGTAACATTTCAAGCAAAGAGATGTCTATTTTTCACACGTAATGGTCAAAATGACACTAGCAATAGTAAGTATCGCATAGTCGACGTAATAGATTCCTTATCCACCCGCGAGGAGCAAAGTGGTTCATCCCGGAGGACCAACAAACAATTTCGAAGATTTTTCTAACATTTTCGTATCACGGGATTTAATTGGTAGGTTATTATAGCGTGGACTAATCACAACCGGCGCTCTACCGAACGCGTTATGCTATTTTTTCATGCAATATTGAACCTATAATGTTGTGTAATCTCGACATTGGGTTGGATTATCGGATGATTTAACAGGTATGCCTTGGATCATAAGGTATATCATTGAGTCCGGTTTCACGGTTTCGATTCCCAGCTTGTACGTAACATGGAATAGAGTCGTCTGTCCAACATTACGGGGTTTTCTGGGTCCTCTGGTTTCCTTACACAATTAAAGACTCCTAGCTACGCGCAAGCGAGTTATTGAAATAAAATTGAGCCATATGTTAGTCCCGAAATGACCTAGTTTGTGCCAAAGTGGACGTTAAATACCATTTCTCTCTCTCTGTGTACAATTTAAATATTTTTCGAAAAGTTTGTTCATAGCAGCTAACAAACAATCACGCTCATTAAGAATTGTGAACATAAACCACTTTGCAAATAAATAATGGATTAATGGTAACAAATCAAATTTATTGTGAGAAGATAACCTAAAGGACAACCACCTTATAAGCATTAGCAGCATATCCTCCATGCTTCCTTTGTATTTGTTGGGACTTATTGGGATAAAGAGTGAGTGGCAAAGCCATTTATCAACTTTCTGACACTTTGCCTGAAATATCGGACACATAGCTAATGTCAGTAATGGCCAGGATGTTAAGGAATAATGCTAAGTCTAATGAGAAAATCTGGTTATATTTGTGTAGAACACGATCCTACATGATATCTTTAGTTATTTAAGACGGCAACAACAAGGGCATAAATAGCCAAATAAATGTAAAACATCTGCGTTTATTCATTTCCATTAAAAGGGGCTGTAACAATACCCAACAATACGTAAACAGCGCTTTTCCGAACATCTGCTAATCCATTCTCTAACTCAATATTTTCCATATTATTCGAAATTAAAGACACGAACTATAATTCATGTTGGTCAATTCCAAGCAATATTGATGCTGTTATATTTCATATTTAAGACACAATTGAGATTCTACAGTTTCGGGTGCCGTTTTGTAGTGAACAAATAAAAATATATCCTTCAAGACAACGTGAAAGTAATTTTAAAAAGCTGACTCTTAAACAGCAAAAAAACATGCAGAATGGATTGAGTAGGCATACACAAAAGTCGTTCAGTTTGAACTGTTCACGCATTTCAAGGAATATAATTGTTTAGAAATTACTTTTTTTTTTCAAAAGTTGAATATAAAACAAATATAATATTCATATTACATATTAAAACATGTGCTTTTAGAACCATTTTCGCCTATTTCAAGATTTAAAAAGAGCCATTGACTTGATATTGAATCAATATTTCACTAAAATGTAAGAAAAATAGATGTTATTGTTTTCATGTCAACGATACGTTAAATTCCATGCCATTCCGGTTTGTTTTACCAAGCTCATCGATACCTAATATCTACTAGTATATACACCTCGCTAATCTTATCATTCATTCTAATTTAATGATTCTGTCAACAATTACATTAGTAATATCCACATTCACGGTAGATGGATGTCTATTCTATCTATTATAACAATCCCCACCTTAATTAACAACATTTGTCTTCTGGAATTCCAGACTTAGTAGCACCTGAATACTATATACTATTAATGTAAATACGCATGGTGAAGACATATATTGTGTTTGTAGTGCTTATAAATCATCGACTGTTGTATATTAGATCTGTTTAGTTTACAATTGATTGTAACATTAATACATAGTGTGTATATTATATTCTTTTGTGACCGACTGTTGAACATGATACTTTTTAAAGAAAGGGGGGGGGGGCTTAAATATAGTTAAACGCATAAGTCGGTGAAAAGTTACAGAATCACATTAGTTATACGACTCACCCAGACAAATGGAGCTGAGAAGTTGTAGCATAACAATCAAAAGAAAGAATTAGGGCGTAAACATATTTTTTTCCTCTTCCTTTTTTTTTAGTTTTCAGTCAAAAATAATAAAAAAAATAACGACTATGGAACGAATCGAAGCGATTTTAAAAAGATTTTATTAAGAGCTAGATTTTTATGTTAATAACTTGACCAAATGTTCTTACAAGTACTATGATACTATGGAACGTTTTGAACTGGAACCATACAATTATTGACAGAATGGACGTACATCCGATATAAGAGGTATTGCTAAGTAACAATTTCCTGATTCAGAGTACCATGCTTTTCACTTTCGTTATAATCTACTGACACTCGTCAACTTATTTTCGATGTAACTAATAGTAAGTGCAGGAGACAGCACTACGTGTAAAAACAATAGAGACCTTTGGCAGGTGGCATTTTGCCGATCCGTATCCGTATCGTATACGTCACACGTTGCGTCAGAGTAGTTCTAGAGTTTTGGCAGATTCTTGCGCCGCGTACGTATGCGTCACTGAGCTGAGCTTAGATCTATACAGCATGATGGCAGTAATCTACCAAGATCACCACCAGTACTAGTCAAGTGCCTTGCCTACAATTTCTCAGAGCGCTGTGAAGTCACTCGCCGAATGATGAGCTATTAAAAAAATTAATGTCACATCTTATTAAAAAAATAATCTTTCACTTTGACCCGACAGGAATTTTTGGTTTCACTAATTTATCATTTACATCCCTTTACCATAGAATCACGTCATTTACTGATTTGCAAGGTCCCGTATCTACCTAAATCTAGCGCGTAGATCAACCAGCGTGCAGACAGACAGGAAAAGTATGAAATTTCCAAGAAAAACCCATCAAATATAATGATTAAATTCCAGTCTTCATTATGATTAAATTCACATCAAATATACACCTATTGTTCTAAGATACACATAAATTCACAAAAAACGCTATGATACGGACCTTCTCCGTATGAAAGCTGTACGATGCGGACTGCCGTATCCGTGTGACGTATCACGTATGAGAAATACACACACATTGATGACGTCACACACAAAATCCATACGGATACGCACAAGGAATTCATGCTTGCCAAAAGTCTCTAATCCCGCGGATAAGACAAATTACAAATCATAAATAACAGTATTTCAAGACAATCTCTATTGATAATTCATGACGACGGCAAGGAGGAATGAGTGGTTTAGGGATTATATTATTTGAACCGAATCCCTTAAATGGCGTTCCGATACGCACATATGCTCACAGACTTATACTTTATGAACTGTGAATACATTTATGGTACTTATCATGACCCATGAGATTTGAATAAATCAAGAAAACAATATAGTTTTTTACATTTCATATTGTTATCAACAAATTCCAAGTGACGTAAGTGACACAGTGACTGAGAAATCCAAGTGAATCGGTACATAGCTATGGAAAAATGGTACCTTTTGATGAGCATCCTGTTTTCACAATAAAACTAATAATCCATAAGGAAATTATGTTGTTGTACTAGACACCCTTAATGCTTGTTTAACATGATCAATGGCGTCTTTCTGAATGGTTAAGTAACATTAAGTATTTATCAGATCATAAGCAAAAACACAAGCGCATTTGTTGATTTAAGACAAATAAAACGCTCTGGGAGACATACATCCGGCGTTATAAACAGAACAAGATCACGTTACGCCGAGTTGAATTCCTAAGTGGCAAAGAAAGTTCAAAGGACATAAAAAAAAACTAGAGGAAGTCGTATATCGGTATTGGGTATTAACACACGGGTGCGCGTATCTTAGGTAACTGTTTTAATGGAAGAAAACGTGTTACATTTCAATACCGTATAGCGTGATATCTAAATATAGATGATTGTCTCACGCCCAGGTGTTCAATTATTCACAAGGTTCTGCGGAAAGTCAGTTTTTTCGTTGGGTGACCTGATAATCTATTGCCGTTCCTTTAGAGGTCTATATAGTGTATGACCCATGTGCCGTTCTTAACAATGAAAAGGTATATTTCAACTACACGTTATTTTTATGAAATAAAAGCCTGGTTTTATCCAGACACCGTATAATACAACTTGAGATAGCGGTCTTCATTTCCAGATATAGATTGGTATCAGGTTTTTTGAAAACGTACCATGTAATTTGAGTTACTTAAGGTAGAGGATTGCAAGGGCTTTTAACCACAAATTATGCAGTTTCTCTCTCCAAAATGTAAAGGAGATTGGCCTTTTAAAGAAACAACACAACGCTAATATCGTACGTGGCATCACCACTTAATATATACCGAAGGTCTACTTCTATATTATATATTTGGTAAAAACGTCATTTAAAAAAAACCAACATTTATATTGTACTTGGCATCGCGCCACATTAACCTAGCCCCGTCCCCCATAACGAAATTATTATGTATTATATATTATACACAAACGGTACTTAGTAAAATTAATATATTATTAAAGACTTTATAAAATCGCAATAAAAGTACATCTATATCTATAGGTCACGGCCCTTTCCAGGCAATCAACTTCCATCAATGGATCTATGAAAAAATATGTAAAGCAAAAGCAATTAATTGATGCTAAATCTGTGTTCTACCAATCGAAACGAATAGCAACATAAATTTTCTTTCTCTTTTATTGACAATAAAACAACTCAATAGAAAAGTAATAACGCTAGGTTATTAACGATGGTTATTAATACAATTTCAGGAAACAATATAATAATCATTCCGGGGATTTTTTTTTACCGATGGCTTATTGGACAAAATTAATTGCTACATGGCTTTTGGCTAATTCTAAACCCTGGTTTTGTTTGGATGACCCCTAGGAAACTTTACAAACGTATAATAAACATTCGGGGATTTCTTAACTAATTTAAGTTTAGACACTGGCTTTGTTTGGTTGTCGGAACAGGCTCTTATACGACTCAACAAGTAACAACTGTCTGGGTAATAACTGGTCACACACGCTGCCGTGTAACTCAACAGGTAACAACTGTCGACACAAACTCTCGTACAATTCAACTCTACGGGTAACAATTGACCACACACGCTCTCGTACAACTCAACAAGTAACAACTGCCAACACACTCTCATACAACTCAACTCAACAAGTAACAACTGTCTACGCAGCCTCCCATACAAGTCAACCCACAACAGGTAGCAGCTGTAACACACTCAACGCGACAAGTAACAATTGTCCATACAAGCTTTCGTAAACTTATCAGGTAACATCAGTCTGGTCAGGTTCTCATACAATATTAAAGCTAACAACTGACTGTCCAACAACTGTTCTCGTGCAACCCTGCTTCAAATACATACACGTAATCGATGACTGACTCTTTACATGTTTTAGTACACTGAATTTTCGAATTTGACAAAGGCAAAAACGTGAAGAAACCCCTAGTCACCCCCACCCCCGCCCCCCGTAATACTTAAAAAACTGATCCTGGCTGGCATATCACCAGTTGTACAATTTGTGAAGACATACTATTCAGCACGTTTGACGATACACAGATTGTAGCATAATGAACATCTTGTGATAAATGGACGTGTCTGGTTAGTTCGGCAAATGTCAGACAAAAACAAAGCTCATCATATCATGGATGTTATTTGCATATTATGTTATTCAGTGTCGTCTTCGGTGTTGATCATGCCGATATAAATCACCCACAAAGTCAAAAGGTTGTAGTCCATTTTCAATACAGGTCTGCTGGAAGTTGCTTGCGTGTCTAGTGTCTATTTGGAGTGACAAAAGAATAAACGCAATCTGAATTGTCTACGAAGACAAGAACACTATGTTAGGATGAGATCAAACTTATGACGTGTCTGATCTGTGGGCCGCAATCTCCACAAACTGTTAGGAATTAACATTGTCAAAGTGTTTCTGAAACGACGCTCGTCGTTAGCGAGTTCAAATTAATCATCAATCGTTGGCAGGGTTGAAATCTCGGCTGGATATTGCTACACGACAAAGCATTTCTGTTGCCCAAAGTGAACATTCCCCCTTTGGTCTCAATTACACTGGAAAAACGTTATTGTTTGAAGTACTTTTAAATAGTAATATCTTTTCAGGAAATGTTAATTTCATGCTCCTGAAACAAACTAATGAATGAACCTTTTTCTGGTAGTGTTTTCAACATATAACTATTATAAGGCATTTATTTCAAGATTTTAAAGAACCCATAATTGGAATCCATATACAATGTATTGGGAACGTTTATTTCACTGATTTAAAGAACTTAATATAGGAACCCATATATTTGGAACGGTCTCCGCGTGATTCGTCTCGAAATATTGTCAAACTTTGAAAAATGTGCCTTAGTTATGGCGCGCTCTGACATTATGATAATGACTTAATTGAGAACGTTGTTCGAAAGATGTTTTTTCGTCCCGCAATATTGACGATGTTTGAGAAATACGTTTGGAATTGCTCTTTGCTAGTTTTGGTGCGTTCTCACATTATTATAGAGAACTCATTTAAATTTTTTAAAAAATAATTGTAACCCATTAATTGTTCGCATGATGCTATTCGTCTCGAAAAATTGCCGATGTTTGAGAAATGTGCCGGGAACTGCCATTTACTAGTTATATAATACTTACAGATAGAAATGCAAATAGAAATCGTCACATTAACTTTGACAGAAATGGTGTTCGGACACGCGTGTTGCTGACATGCTGATATTAGAGTTTATTTCCGATACCGTAAATTCAACTAAGTAACTAGAAACGTAATTTTTCACCCGATTTCAATTTCATTTGCGTCAGTCATTTGTCACTCGGAGTAGATTTTAATGCTTTCCTTAAATATCCCTGCATTTGTAAAATATGTCCACTTTACCACATGTCCCGCTCTGACATGATTAAGTTAAGAAAAGCCTTTTTCCAGCACTTAACCACAACAAAAACCCAATCGAACCGTAATCTGCCAAGTGACACTGTTCTAAACTACCATTAAACGACCGATTTTTATTGAAGAATTAAAGCTTTTAAAGGCAAGAATTCTGTTCAAATTTACAGTTCGGGGTTTAGTCTAAACCATTTCAATTATGAAACTAAACTGAAACAAACCCTTACTATAATATATGAATTATTTCAGAATTTTCACCAGCTATCTTTTTGCGACTGCTATCTTTTACAAGAGTATTCATAATGTGTTGAGGTCGTCTGATAGACGTCGAAAGAATTCAGTCTGTCTGTGTTCCGAAGTGTGAAAGTGACTGCTTGGGTTTGTGATAATGGTGATGATTGCGTTGGTGATTATGACTATGTAGCCCGCTTGTGTTGATGTTGATGATAATGATGATTGAATTATGGCTATAGTTTGCTTGTGTTGGTGTTGATTATGATGATTGTGTATGATTATGACTACATAGTCCGCTAATGATAATGATTTTGTAGGCGAAAGTGACTGTATGGTATGATTATATTTATGCTAGTATGATCACCCAACATTATTAGAGCCTAGAAACAGCAAAGTGAAATATACCAAAACTGCAACTATTTTATGGGCAAATCTAATCTGATTGTTCAAAAACTTTCGAGTTAATTAACCCTAGTTGGACTCTAAATGTGCAGGAAAGGGTCCAAAGATCAGTCGGCGAGAGAGCTAAGAACGACACTTAAATCGACCAGACGTTTAACAGGGCTTCTAGTAGAAACTTAAAATATCCCTATACCTCCCTGTGTTTAGAACTATCTTACAGATAGCCAAGTAATACCACTTTAAATTAGAAGTTTGACGGACGTCTTACAAAGTATTTGCTTTTCGAATACCGTGACAAAGATGCCATTTGCACGAAAGGCCACATCATAAGCCAATACCACGGATGTCCACGAATGTAATTTCAGCTGTAGTTGACGGTAGTTTCCTGCTGGTTGTTAGATTTTATTTCTTGCTTGATTGTGTTTCTAAGATTACACTTAATGCTCTTGTTAATATGAGTTTAAACAGAACACCGATGTTATTTAGAGGAATTTGAACGTCAAGTCACAAAATATAAAATGGTGACTGATAATATAAAATACGGTGTTTGACCGGTAGACATAGTTGTTGACGGCAGTATTGATTTGTTATTTAAAACATAAAAAGCCCCGAGATGCTTGAAATTTGAAGAAAAGTAAACGGTTTAGCAACCCCTGGTGTAATAGTGTTGCTAAATGTGAATTGCGTGATTATAGTGCAAAACAGTTTTTGAAAACATTGACCGTCATTGAATAAGCAATGATCGAAAAGGTTAGTTGGTCTTACGCCACTATTTAGTTTTACACTTCAAAGTGTAAAGACGAATACAATCTATTGATCTTGATAACATATTCGATTTAAATGTATTTATACACACCCTATCATGAACTCTTGATGTAAATTATCTTAAATTCACCACTGGGATACTGCATTAGTAGTACTATCTCTCTGCGTACAACCCTTAGTATAATAATTGCCACCGGATTCGCCTTCCAGCTGCACCCGAAAACATGCTTAGAAATAAAGAAATATAGTACACGAGTACAGTTTCAAATGATCGGTTTTCTGGATTGATATCACTGATGTGCTTTCTTCGCGTACTGTTTGTTCCGTATATATATGCTTGGTAAAGAATTTGGGTTGACCTATCTGTATACTGAACTTTTTAAAACAAAAACATCAAAGTAAACGGTGCGAATTACAAAGGAAGGTTTACGAATTTGCTATATCCTTTAGATATAATATATACTGAGCGCCATAGAAAACGCACCACTTTGTTTTTCGTATAACAAAATGATCCTGTAAACATATCTTATTTATTTTGCTTCTTATTGTGAACAATATTCAAATGGGAACACATCAATAACAACACATTTGGACACTTATGGATGTTTAATCTGTAATCAACGGTACAAAGTCAGAGGGGTCAAAACCAAAAGTACGACATTTTATGATAGATGACTGTTTGGTTTTGTATCCTGGGAAACCGGCCCAGTTCTTACATTGATCACTAGGTTGTGTCACTAATCTAGATAATTTTTGATAAATTATATGATGATCAGTACAAATAATGGAACGTCTCATATGTAAAGAATCAATCATTGAAATAAATAAGAAATGTCTTTAGATGAGATGTGATTTGGCGTAATCATTATATCAGATGTATATGTTTTAAAATATCGTATATCTTTAATCAGATCTATATCATGAAACGTACAATATCGAATATATCAGTAAGATAATTATATATAAACATCGTCTTAATTATTCAGTTTTGACCCCGTTAGAAATATCATCATAGAAAGTGTATAGATTTATCATATCGTGTTTTCTTCTGTCTACTCATCCGTGGTTGTACTTAAATTCCACACTCAAATATATAGGAAACGGACAAATTAAGGGAAACTGGGACGATACAGAAAAATGGGGGAGGTTCGGTTCGAATATAACTTTACTTTGAAATCGTAATGCAAATTTATACATGGTTTTATCGGTTGGTTATTTTATCCCCAATATACAATTCCCTTTATGTACATCTCCTCGGTCTCCTTTTCTGTAGAATCCCCGATTCCATTGTTCTATGATATCATGTCTGATATAGACAATGAAGTATATATAGTACCATAATCGGGTTGACATTTAAATAACCGTAAGCATTTCTTTCAGGTACAGATAAAATCGTCTTTGAATAAAAAGATAATTCTTGTATACTGTTTTGTTTCATAAAGAACATTTAATATTCCAGCCAATTTCATTAAAAATAAATTAAAGAAAATTGTGTGATTTAAACTATTTATAAATTAACATTATGCCCGTCTTATTCCATTCCGTTTTATTTTCTTTGGCTTGTTTACTCCAAATTTTGTATGTGATTCGGATGTTTTGAAATCTATGCTTATTTCGCTAACACGTGACTCGTCAGTACATTTTAAAGGAGTAAGAGTTGCAGATTTGCGCTGATATTAAGAATGATTTGTTAGTTTATCCACCAGCCCATATCTCTATATATGGTTAGTTCGTGTTTACTGCTTGCAATATCACTGCAAATTATTAAAAAAGATTTTTTTGTGTGATTAGATGATAAACCAGTAGCTTTATCCAGTCTTATTACTGAACCGTATTGCTTTATATTATTGAGTTACAAATTCCTTTCTATTTCACATTGGTAACCATAAAGATGATTCGTTATTAGATTTTGAGTTATTTAATGACATTTCACGAGATTTGAATTATAAATCGAGTTACGTATAGAGCAGTGGAAAATTGAAAGGGAGTTCATCCGAGACGATAGACACGTGCTGGGCTTGCTTTTTAAACTTATTTTGCGCTTAATCTCACAGAGAAAGTTAGCATAACAAATGACAATATGGAACTTGAATAACGTAGGCGGCATTATTATGCTTTTGTGCGGTTTAGTTATTTTTTTTTTTATTTTTTGGTTGGTTTTGATTTCATTTTGTGATCAAATTAACAAAACGTGTGTTGTTTTTAGTCAGGATATATGAGATTTTTCAATCTACCGAGCAAAACAAACGTTTGATCAATATGAAAGCCGAGTGGAAAGTTGGTTAATAACGGAAATGGGGAGGAAATGCAATTTTGAATGTTGAGTAGTTGATTGAGGCATCGGTTCCTGATGTTTCTTTAATTAACATCTTATTTCTTATACGACTACGTCGTCAGTCATCAACACCACTAGTAACTGTAATGTTATCTTATGAATGAACTGATTATTAGCTTCATTAAGATTCATCAGAATAATTGAATGGACAGGACGTGTGCAGGAGCAAGGTCATATATTCATCGAGCTGAATGGAATGTAATAATGACTAGGCGCCGTTGTGTCAGGATACGCAATATATATGTGTCTGTAAGCAAACGTACTATAATGATCACTGCTCACCAAGGAAGTACAATTCTTGTGTCAAGAGATGACCCGACTAATGCCATTTGACAGTTATCGGCTGCCAAACAAAACTTATAGTCCATTGTCACTGTTAATGAAATAAAAGAAACTGAGGTTAGGTTCCCTGCTGGGCTAATGACGATGCCGCTTATTATGAGGGAAATTTTGCCCAGACAGTGGTGTTACCGTCGCCAAACTATTTCCAGGCCCCGCGACATGCTCGGTGGACATGCTGACACCAGACTAGGAATTCCTGGAGAACTTTCTCGGTCAATACCACATGAACGAACCAAGAACTCCGGTAAAAAGAGTTCAGTGGAGTAATAACTTCGCGAACTTGTCATCGGATAACATCCTGGCCCTCTCAAATAGACAAACACGTATTATCATATGTTCCCTAACTGGACAAGCACTTCGTCACGTTCACGGCATCCCTCGAGAACAATCAATGGGCATCATTTAAGTAGACATCAGTGTCCAGACGAAATTTGAGATGCGATTTAGCGTATAAAAAGTTATATATTATATACATTCAGATATATATGTTAATGAATAAAACTTATTTGTTCTGTGTGAAAGAGTCTTAGAAACTGTAATATATTTTCTCTGGTGGTTTGTGATTCTTCAATTGTTTTACCATAAGTGCACAATTTCCAAAGTTCGTGGATAACCGTGTCTTTGGCACAAATGCAACTAAAGAATGAAATTACTAAAAAAAAATGGACACGCAAACTGCTCATTAATTTAATTTGAAACTTTCTGACAAGGTAAACAAGTTATGTCTGCACATGATATGCTTATTGTAACCGACATTACGGTTTTCTATTAAATCTCGCACAGCCTTTGTCCACGGAATATTTAAGAATATTCCAAAGAATAAAAGCATACAAAATAAGACCGACTTTTCGTCAACATTTGATGACAGGTTTAAAGAAGAGCCGCTTTTCAAAAAGGAATTTATTGAAAAATATTAAAGCGCCCATGCTACCCGATTTCTAATATTATTTTTTGTATGAAATACAAAAAAATGTAAAATAAATTTACGGTTGTTCCATGCTAATAATAAAATGGACAAGATTCGACTTCATTTTAATTTTAACTACATGTACGTCGAATGTTTTAAAATAAACAATTAATGACACTTCATTCGGAAAAACTATTTCATTAATAACTGTAAACTGTTCCGAAACTTCGATTTTATCTTGCTAACTAACAACATAAGCATCCACTTGATTTGTTTATAAGATTATTCTAAATATCGTCAAATAGATCTAATTGATAACAACAAAACATCTCTTAAATTAGATGCACTTTAGTTTTAACCTTTAAGAGATGTCTATGTTGTTCGATAGATATAAGCATCTACTTTATCTATAGTGTTATTGTTTCCTTTAAATATTATTAAACTTTTTTTTCTAGCCTAAGTTATTCAGTTCATAAAGTAACTCTACGTGGTTTGCTTTTTTCGGAAAATGTCAAATTCTCATGGACTCTTGATTGATTATCCAACATTTAATAAAGAAAGGGAGATTAAAATATCAACGCTTGGAGTCAGTGAGATTCAAATCAAGCCCATCCATTAGATTTCTTGAAATATGAAGATGTCGGTGTAGCCTACCATTTATAACGCAGATCGATGGAATTTTAGTTTATCATATCTTTGAAAATACGGGACGAAATTTAACTATTTTATATATGTATTTCTGTTGGAGATTCAACTCTGTACATTTTGGGGGATTCTATTGCGCTAAAATCATCGATAGAGCCTTTTAGCTGTAGAGTCGCCATTAGGCTTCTTTACATGTTATGTTGGAGATTTTTTTTATTGTTGTTTAGACATGTCAAGACATTGTTACCTATACACACCGATAATTATAAGGAAATGGTGTCTAAGATACCGTCATCGTACAGTAATTAGTTTTATTCTTGTCAGTAATCAGTTTAATTAATTGTAGTAATTAGTAAAATGACATGACGATGAAGCACGTGCAGTAAATAATGGACAACATTTTAACATTGTTTTGGAAATATTGAAAGAATGCTATTTTATGTAGATCCCATTAAACAATTTTTATGAAACCTATTCCGAAATTACATGATACAGGTCCCTTTTTAAAATTGTCATAGAGGTGAAGTGTGTGCATTATGATATACTTTTTAATGTGCGTAAAGCGTAGCCATTCCGCCATTATATCCGTGTAAATGGGCCGGTGGAAGCCCCTGATCTATTTGTAGGTGCCCTCCTGGAACTTTCAGTTAACCAATGATAACACGGAAGTGCGAGCATTTTGTCTAAGCATTGGCGTTCCTATCGTTTTTATTATTATTTTCAAAGGGATCTTTTACGCTTACTGCTCTCACACCACAAAACTTTCCCCTATCTGCTGAGTAAACTTTGCTTATTCCACGACGACATGCTAGTCTAATGATCTAATCAGTCAACCATCACCGCCTTAATGAAGGACTATGGTAGGAAATTAAAGTCTTTCAACTGCCGAATGTGTTAATAACCAATATCACTTCCACAAATATATGATTTGAATATCATTGAAAAACACCTGAATAGAGAAATGTGAAAAAATGAATACATCGCAGGATACTAAACGATTTGCTATAAATCCAATGTATAAACATGATAAAATAACCTATCGATGGTGCTATTTGGGTAGGTCAGTTCAATGTATATGATGAATGAATGAAACGGGGTTTAACGTAGCAGACGCGCCCGTGTATGGAATGAACGAAGTGAGGTTTAACGTCATACGTTTCTGTTTCAGACAGGGCTAATGAATACGCGCTCATGTTTTTCTTCTGACCGGGCTAATAAATACGCGCCCGTGTATGGAATGAATGAATTGGGGTTTAACGTCATACGTGTCCGTCCGGTGAAGACGGGGCCCATGTATGGAATGAATGGAAAGAGGTTAACGTCATACGCTTCTATTCCGACCGGGCTAATGAAGACGTGATAAAACATACGAATGCTTTAAAAGGGCTATATCTTTTCAACAGAAACAAAAAGTACTGATATTTTTTCTAATTATATATCATATTAACTTCAAACAATAGTCTATATTTCACTGTAATTAATTTTAGAACACCGTGTATCAACTTTCTTGGAAACCGCCATGAAATGTAAACGATTCGTAAATTAATTCTTGAAAACTCTAATAATGTCAGTATACAGATGGTAAGTTTTGTCTCCAACTCCATATGCAATATAATATGAACTATGGCGACTGAACTAGATGCTAATATCAAGTAAAATCTGAGTAAAACTCATGAAAACTAGATCGTTAGTGATCCCCTAAATTGAGTTTGTATCGTACGTATCTTTAATTTTATTTGGCCAAGAGCAACCCAAGGGAAAACATAATATTACGGCCATCCGACTTTTCCAAGATCAGATTCGCTGAAGCAAGTACAGACGTCTCTAAGCAAAAACTCTGTTATTTGCTATTAACAAAATGAAATGAAATGAGTTTAAGTTAGTTTAACTTCCTACTTTTCTGTACCGACTGGGCTAATGAAGACGGGCACTTGCCATATAGTGTGCTATGGAGGAAACTGTGAAATACTAATTCTCATTGTAAATAGTGTTAATTACAATATCACAAAAACTCACTAACGCACGTATATAAGTTTTCATTATTTGACACATTCGACATTTATTTTATGTGTCTGTAACAAACACGTTCGCACATTTGATATTGAAATTGTTCGTGATCAAGATTTTCAGGCAATCTGTTCAACGACGAACACATTCCCTTGTTTAAATCACAGATTATTTCGAGTTCCCGTGTCTTACTTTTAATCATAAAAATGCCAAGTATTATCTATATCTTGAAATCCATTAGTGCATATTTGAAACAGTATCCATGCCAAGACAAAGCGCATTTAACTATGCAATTTCTGTAAATCCGCGAGACCACTCAGGTTTTTTAAGCATTAAACAACGTGTAGATGTTTTGAAAAATTAATTGAGATAATCCAAACATTAAAGATAACTTTTAGCGCAATTTAAAATCTTATTTCAATTACGCCAGAAACTTCTGTAAACGTTATACATTTATGAAAAGTTTCATCAACGTCTCCTTTATTCAAAGACAATAATATCATCCGGACAAAAAAAACCCCAGCATTAGCAAGAATATGATAAACAAATAAACTAAAGTAAGTACGTAAGTTCTTACCTGTTCGTCGGCAGCAAAAGTTAAACAGAGAGTTAAGAGAAAACAAATAAGATTTTCCGTTATGGTCCACATGGTGTTTAATAAACTGGTTTTTGTTGTTAACTGGATAAGTGTTCTTGTCAGTCTTTTATAGTGAAGTGCAAACAGTTTCTTAGAAGTTTCCCCGTGTTGCTTCCCAGTTCTCTTAAATTGTCCTCTTGTCCAGGGCTTGTTTGGGCCGCACTTGCTTCCACCAATACGAAGAGTTGTCCTTTTATATGGCCCTACCTACTAAGAAGGAATCGATAAGGCTTACTAATCCTATAGACTGAAGAAAGATTCTACCAATAATTGTTCACTGTTAAATTCTTCCATCCACACTAGAGACTTGCCCCATTCTCCCAATTCATATTAATGAAAGATCCGAGGAGTTGTAGCTACGTCATCATTACCAATTATCAACAGACGACAAACAATGAGGTTTATATGACACTCCTCTGTAATAATCAACAAGCTTGGCTTAGATTCGAATTTCAAACAAATGGAACCAGCATAGACGTAAATGGATGATATTAGTTTAAGTTTTTGATTTGAAATTCTATCGATTTTAAGATCGAGTTACTCACATTCCGTTATCATTCTTTTATTACAGATTTAATCTAGTCGGTCCGGGATTTTACTTGGTGTATTATTAAGGCCTAATGACGAAAGAGGTGGGGTGGGGCGACGGCAGGGTAAATCAGTGAATAAGGCGCAAATATGGGTTTTCTCAACACACCCATTAAGTTGTTATGCACATCCGGTTTAAAATAATTTGAATGTTCAGAAATGGTATTATTCACAATATACTTTTGTATACACAAAAATATAAAAGTTTTTGAAGAAAGAACTACTGTATAGCTTGTTACGTATGCGAGTAATCGGCTCGGTTGCAGGGCTTTCATGCATAACCGCGTAAGATTTCTCCGGGTACTTCGGTTTTATTCCACTTCTAAAGACCAATAAGGGAAAAGGGATTATTCAAAAAAAAAAATATAACATTCGTTGGATACGAAATGGTCTAGATAGTATCGAGTGGACGTTGCTATCATCGAAAATATTTTCTTCAAAGCCAAGGCTATGGAGTTGGCCATAGTTACGTAGGAATATTTGAGGACTGCATCAAGTCCTTCCGAAAATTGTTAGTTTAAACATATTTTATTGCATCAACAAGAAAAATTCTTGATACAATTGGATTGGACAAAAGTTATTAAAACTTACAAACGTCCTTTCCATAGTCAGAAATTGTTAATACTTGGTTTCATTTCATTATTATGGGAGCATGAGATAATTAGTATTAACATAGGCTGGGGTTCTAGAGTAGTGTTGAACCAGGAACTCCATCCCACCGACGCTCTTCGAAACAAAACAACCCAAAGCTCCGTCAATATGACACCACAGTTCCAAGATGGTGATATGACATCACAGTTCTATGTTTTCTCAATAGCCTAGAGGTCGGGTGTTCGGCCCTTGCATTGGCTCCCCGGTATCAGGGATGCAGCAAGGAGAGTCTGACAAGGACAGTTGTCTAGTCGTTCGGATGGGGCGAAAACCGAGGTCCTATTTAGACATTGGCGTTCACGAAAATGATCGCCTGTAGTTGGAATTCGATATAATACTAGACCGTAGTGCTGCTGTCCGGGCAAACTTTCTCTCATAGCACACTGTATGGCGTATGCCCGTCTGCATCAGCCCGGTTCGGAGCAGAACAGTTGGGCGTTTAACCCAATTTCATTTAATTTCATGGTATGTCATCACAGTTCTATGTGTAACTCCAAGACGGTGGCGATGGCGTCTTGCTATGCTCATGGGCAATAAATCCAGTACCGTCAGTACTTATATCAGTAAGTGTTAATTGAGGAAGATGCATTTAACACTTATTCTTACCAATACACCAATATTAGCTCTAATATTTAGCACTTTTATATCGTCACATGCTTAAACTTCCGGGTTGTCATTTGCAGATGTTGTGTTATGACTAGTAAGTAAGGCGTTGGCTCGCTAACATGGATGACCTGTCAAGGAACAACGTATAGTCGTTCAGATGGGACGTACACATAAAAGAATACATTACAGTTTAAATTCGAAAAAAGAGTAAGCCGTAGTGCCGCGTCCCCGGCAAATTTCCTTAATTGCAGACTGTCGTGTCTGCCCGTCTTCATTAACTATATCGGAGCAGAACAAGAGGGCATTTTCAGTGAGGTCAAAAATATTGTTAGAATAAACAGCACACAGCAACAAACTTCAAGGAGTTAAAGCCCTGACAGAATTATAATGTATAATCTTCGAGATTAGAACCATACTAATTAGAATTTAATATCGACCCCTTTCAATATACATATTGATCTTGTCATCTTGCCTGTGAAAATATGGGGCTTATGCTATCCAATATTTTAAGACACAATGGACCCGACGACGGGTTCAATAATAGTCTCGAGCCCCATGTGTAATGGAGAAAGCAAAATATATCCCACAAGTCAATGGCAGATCCACAAATGACAAAAAGAGAAATGTGCAGACTGGAAAGACTGAAATGTTATTCATTTAGGACTATTCACATATTTCACCAAACATAACTGATTTAAAATGACAATACAAACTAAAACATTTGAAATAAATCAATACATTAATATGTGATTTTGATTTTTATTCGATTTCGTCCATTTGTAGTATCCAGAGAAAAAAAGTTATTTATACGCATTTTAATTCGTATGTGAAAATGTGTTTATCGGGCATTGTGAACAATAATATGTCGTTGCAATGTATACCAAGGAAAATAGAGCGCACATATTATTTGCCATACCCTACAAAATGTATTGACCAGATTTTACGGGCTTATTTACAGTGGGAGACTGTTGTGAATTTATATTGCCATCACCCATGTCTGTCTCGGCGTCTTTCTGTCCAAAATTCTTGCAAAGGCTCTACAGGTTAGAGATTTTGTGACGTATTTCAGACCACCTGCTGGAATATTTTGGACCAATAACAAACCCAGATACAATCTAGAGTGACACATTAACTTAACGTGGAGTAGTTATTGCTCCTGTACCGAAACATTGTAAGTGATTTGAGAATTTTTTCTTCTGTCTTGATTAGATTTCGGGGGGTTGGGATGGCCTAGTGGTCTAGAGTGCCGCGCTTCAACCTCTAGCTGGCCGGTTACCTCTGGCTTGCAGCTGTGGTTTCGATCCCTGGTGTGAACGTATGTGGCATGGAGATAGGGGCGCCTTCTCAATCTCGTGGGTTAGTCCCGAAATGACCTAGTTTGTGTCGAGTGGACGTTAAACCCCATTTCTCTCTCTCTCTCTCTGATTGGATTTCTTCAACTAGATATTTAGAGTTGCCTTGCAATGTTACATAACTCTAAAACGCTCAAGCGGTAAAAAAAAAATCAGATTGTACAAAAAAAACCAGACAATGGCGACAAACTTGATGAGATTCGTCGGGTATTTGAAATTAAAATGTAGTTATTTTCCGTGAATCGAAAACTTTATGCTGCTGGTTGGCGTACATTCGTTGTTTTCAATATCATTAGAAATAGTATTATTATATGTTATAACCGGATTGTGACTAAAGTTTGTTGTAATATTTGTCATTCTTACGCTAAAAGATTTTACCGTAAACGTAAAGATTTTTATGTGCTAGGTCATAGGTGATAATATAATACTCTTTGGAATAAAACTATCTTGCAAGAACAGTTGGTGACGCAACATCTCTTATACGAAGGGTTTCGACACACTTAAACATATTCCCCTGTGGTCAGCCACGAAAAGGGACACGGAATGAGTCAGACAATTTGGACTAATTTGAATGTGGAAACTAATTGTTCTACACTGTATCCTGTCAAATCCATTACAGACCTGTTACGATTCATTTCAGATATCAGCATGCATGTAATATATTGAGTAACACTGGGGGTGGGATGACACTGGAGCAACACTATATTTCAGTTGTTAATTTATGTAATTAAAAGTTAAAGAAGTATTAGGTAAGATTAGATAAAGAGCTGGCAGTTCTTGCTATAAAAGTTAAACAAATGGATAGTGAAAAGGGAATTCTATGCTGAAAAGTTCAGTCAAATTACTTCACTCGGAGTCTAGCTACAGGCAAATCAATTACAATCTAGCTTCGATTATCATTGTTACCGTTGTTACGGTAATAAATATAGTCTCAATCATCCACAGAGTCAACCGCGATACGTTTTTAATCTATTTAATATCGGAGCCACCTAATGGCATCGGTATTTGAGTATGGTCTTGGTAAGTTAATTAATACACTGTATCTAATTGACAATTTATATAACATTTAAAGTTATAGAGAAAGACCTGCAATTCTAGGCAGATTTGACTCTTGCATAATACGTGTTTAAGAGATTGTTGCTAGTGTCATAATGCTAAACTTCAAGGCACAAAAAATAAATTAACATATATCTTGAAGTATTCGAAATCCTATATTTATCATCTAGCTCTGCCAAACTAATTGCCAAAATTGACTGTCGTTTTCAGATTTAAACTTCGTTTGCTTTTCCAGATTATGGCCTCGGGGCTATGGTACTGATAACAATATATTTGTTTTGACTGTGCCGGTATTGAAAATATCCTTTTGCCTGTTCTTGACAGTTATCCAGTACTGCGTTGGACCCACTACCATTCCTTTACACAGGTTTTAACTACTTGAACAAGCCCAACTCTAACAGGCGAAATGTACGTTACAAATGACTGTATAAAAAACACACTCAAGAATCAATCGCTATCCCATCGTTCGGCTTCAAATTTAACAAAAGGCTAGAGCACGACGTCAGTCAGTTCACCGTTCGGGCATTCTTGTCGGAATTCAGCTTTCCTATCAGTTTGGTGCACTTTGTTAAAATGGAGCAGCATTGTTTGGAATTTGAGCTTTTTTGAATTCGGATTACTTTAATCAACTTTGTGGGTTAAAGACTTGTCGAAAACATTGACTATTGTATGAAGCGAATTTATATCGAGACACTCTAAAATAATCTACATTCATACTTTGGAGTAACATTCTTTTAAAAAAAGAACAGCTAATTATTTATTTATCCCTTCTTGTTTCATAAATCTTTAATACATGTAATTACAAAATGTCGAATACTTATACTTACACAAATGCAACATTTACCGTGAGATAAAATAAATAATTGCAAATAATTGTTTACTAAGGGGATCGATACAAATATTGCGAAATCTTATGTTTTATCCACAAAAATATCATACCCATTATGTATAGGGCTACAAGTTTTTACGACCATCGGCTAATCACTTAAAGCGATTCCATGACAATGTACGGCATATGTGGATAAAGCGTTATGAGTGAATAGTCAATTCGATTACTCGCTGCCGTAATCGGGCTTTCATTTACTGTGGGCGCACGATCGTTCCGATGATATATGGACGTGAAAACTACATCATACCCACTGAAGGATAAAATTGAAGGTGGTAAAGTGGATATAAAGTGTAAGATACGTGATTGTCTCCATGACAAGACTATATACGATACTTAATAACGGTTAATGACCAATTGAGATGCAGTAGACAATCAAAAGGAGATTTAATCATATTAAAGATTGTATAGAATGTAATCATAACGATTTAAGCTAATAACACATCTTTAATAACAAGTAACACACTCTTATCATCGTTTATTACTACATTACACAAACTGCATAACAATAAACAGTGAACAATTTCTCTAGTTGACTTCACTTTAACTAGCATTGTTATATTAGCTTGAGCTTCTCAGTAAACACTTTAAATAATATAAAAAAATATAGTGCACTAATGCCAGAACCTCCTATTAGCCATTTTAATAGTCCAGGCAGAATAGCATAAATGCAAAAATAAAAGAAACTGGAAATGGTTGATAACGCTCGAATCTGAGGAGATTTCGTATACCAGCGTATAGGTGAGTCTACCCAAGGTCAATACGCTAACCGTCAGCACGGACTCTATTGACATTTAAACTGTCACCAGTAACTTCCTTGGCCAGGGTTAAAGTGTATTTTGATCGTCTTCTCGTTCTTGGGGTTGCCAGTCTACTTTCAATCAAGTCAAATCGCTTCTACAATGTACCCGATCATGCCACCCACCCCTCCTCCTACTAAAGTACCTTAACTTTGGTCAACCTATCCCCATTCAGAGACACTTTACACTTTTAATCTGTCCTAAATTCTCTGCAATTGAAATTGGTATATCCGCTCATTATTGAACTTATAAGGTCAACGATCTTAATTGGCTCCTTATTGTCGGCCTCCAATATCCGTTATCTTTCCGTTATTTTCGGAATGACGGTCGACAGTTCATTATCAAATGGTTCACTGCATATATGAAACAAGCGATACTGTATTCATCTGTGTCTCAACATTTGAGTCATTTTGTGAAATAAATTTGCCATGTGCTTCATAAGGTTTGACCATCTTGACTGAGAGTGGCCCCTTTCACCATACCTATACATATTAATCCCAAATGGGGTTTTCACATATTTTGACCTTCGGGAACCAGTTAATTACCAAGATGAAAAATGGAATCAGCTGTCACGAAAACGTCTTTATAACACCAAGTGGTCATTAAGTAAAATTCGAATTTTCCAACCCATCTGACCGCCATCTGGAATTATTTCCCAATATTGATTCCAAGTTACAGCTTACCACAGTAATGTGTGTGTGGAAAAGGATTCAGCTACCCCGAAAGGATATTTTTTTATACAGAACTCGATCATCTTATAAGTGGATAAAAACTTACATTTTCCAGCCCAAACTGACGGCCATTTTCATTATTTGTCAATATACACCTATGGGCATGGATTTCAGACTGTGATTTTTTTTGTGATGTTATACGTCTAGACCTATCGTAAACCGTGGTTGGCATTTGTATTGTAGCAACTGCCCGGAATGGTGCGATGTAAAAGACAATGAGACGCAATGAAATCTTACTTGAAACTTGCAATTCTGATACTTTTTTTCAAAAGCGCGTAAATGCACCACAGATCAATTCTTCCAAGCTCTAAAAAAACCCCGGAATTCTACAGAAATGATATGTTGAAAAGCATAATTTTTAGTTTCAAAAATACGGGTATAAAATGTGGCTTTTAAAAAGCTAGGATGAGTACATACTCCGCGCAGTGTTTCGTTTGATTAGAGGTAATCCCACTACTCACTGCTGTAATGAGTTGATATTGTTGTTTTAAATTTTGATTGGTCAGTAGTCCGACTACCAACCAATGACTAGCTGCTCTACAAAAGCTTTACATTTAAAACGAGTGCCAATATTGACCAAATATGTTTACATAACGTTACGTCATGGCTCACGATTTTATTATGCCCAATTAACCCGTGCATAGCAGAATACTGCAGTAAAACTAATTGCGTGACAAACGAGGCTATCAAGTCGAATGAAATGTAAAGAATACTGTTTGGAAACGAACATACTTTCACCGTTTTTAATACCTTAAATCAATGTCCAAAGTTTTAGGGAAGACCCAGATTAAACGAAGGACTGCCATGTTGCTGTACTAAAGTGATAGCTTTGATTGGACGGGAAGAATCAGAAGCTAATCCAGCAATGGCCGGAGAGGGATTTCTCGGGCCATTGCTTCAGGAATATGGGGTGAGTACTACAACTCAATTCTTCCAAGGAAGACGCAACGATAGCAGACACCGGGACGCGTTTATGTTTAATTCATGTAGACATCAGTACCAGAGCCATCGGCAGAAGGATTGACTACCATCGCACTATCATCCATGGTCCATAGAAGATCGGCAAAGATCTTGACGTCAACCCTTGATATGCATCGCTAAAATGGTCACATTATTCGACACATCTGCAGGATCGCACGATACCAGCGTCCCGGACTGCGGCTATAGTGTGAGGTCCACATGGCGTCAACTGCACTGACACTGTCCAACAACGACTACACTCTGTTGGGCATGTTCTGACAGTAATGTCCAACCACATGGGGAAGCTGGAGGCTTGCATATGTTCGAAGAAGAAATAAACAGCTTCAGACAGTTGCACACGACAGGGACAGAGATTTGGGTAAGACCACAGTGCTGGTACACAGTTATAGAGAGAGAGAGAGAGAAATGGTGTTTAACGTCCACTCCACACAAACTAGGTAATTTTGGGACTAACATGGTTTCATTTTATTTCAATAATTCGCTTGCGCGTAGGGGTCTTTAGCAGTGGGAGGAAACCGGAGGAAACCCACGAGGTTGAGAAGGCGCCCCTATCTCCATGCCACATACTCTCACACCAGGGCTCGAAACCACAGCCGCAAGCCAGAGGTGACCGGCCAGCTAGAGGTCGAAGCGCGGCACTCTAGACCACTAGGCCATCCCAACCCCTCTACACAGTTATAAGTCCTAGTTATAAGCTGCAGAAAATAGGTTTTAAACTGAACAAGCTCACTCTATTTTGAACTCGTTCTTTATTTATTAAGTTCATTATTAATTGCACAATTAATATATTGGACGGCTCATTTGATCTCATAAGCATGCCTATAATTTGATTTTTTTGTCTAGATTTAACTTATTTCATTGAACGAACCTTGAAATAATGTTAAAACAACAGCAAGACTCTATCACGTCAGACTTGACAAAATTTCTAGTCGAAGCCTTCACTATGATTTGCAATCTGCCAGATATAATTGGAAGTGAGCAGATGAAACTAAGTTCATTTTATAAGTATTAGCTGTATGCCTAAATAAGGAATGGATTTTTCTAATTATAATTTAAAAACGGTACGAACAAAATTTTCATTATAATAGGGTGTTGACCTAGCACGAAAATCTTTCCTATAAGCACAAATATACATTGATTCATTTAATGAAACACGCTTGCGGGTACATGAATTAAGAAAATTACGGGAAAAAACTTGAAAGTTGTATAAATATTTAAGCGCACGTAAAGGTCGTTATAATTGTTTTGACTGTAATATAAATTCAGTGGCTAGAAGATCCAACCTAGGTAGATATAAGTCCATTTTGTCGAAAATCCTCTCCATAAACTTACAACTGCAGTATTTCTAGTTCCAAGGCTTAGAATTATTGTTACAATAATATGGGCCTATAAAGCTCTAATTAGATCGACTCTACCGTGGTTAGATGAGTTTTTTTATCCACTGATTTATCCACAATATTATTATCATACCACCTAACTCAGGTTTGGGAATTTCCAAACCTAATCCAACCGGGAAATACTATATTCCTCATAACATGGATGACTGGGTCTTTTGTTCTTGTATTGTATTTTTTATTGCCGTAAACATAAATTTCAGGAGCATTCACAATATGTATGTATTTTACATAGATTCAATAAAGTGATGGAGGATGGACATATAGTATTTCATTCATATAGTATAAGATAATAATAAACATTAATGGACATATTTACATTAACTTGTTTTTTGTAACATTAAATAAAGATATATCGACCTAAATTGGTACTTTTAATATAGCAATGCCAATATATACAATGATGGCTTTAACCAATTGCATTTTGCGATATACTTTTCTCTGATATACTTAAAAGATGGACAAACTAACAGAGCACTGAACTCGTCTTCATGCTGGCAATCAGCGACAACACGATGGTCCACATAACATAGCCATACTTCATAGGTGGAAGAGCCTTGATGTTTTGATACACAGTACAGGAATTATATAGGATTATCACGCTCTTTGGTTTTAATCTAGTTTCTATGTAGGTGTCTAAGTTTTACATCAAGGTACCGAATCTTACTAAAACGTTATATCTGTTTTTACCAATATAATAGCGGGATTGGTTGATACATGTATATGTTTATACATCCAAATTTATGTGTTTTACGAATAGTAGGCTATTTCCGTCTCACAAACCGGTTAATTTTGAGATAAATCAGTCAGATATTTTATTTGCTACCTTTGCACTAAATCTAACCCCTTTCAAAATGTAAACACAGATTTATTTAAAAGCACACTATCACGTGTTGTGCTAGTAATACATACAGCAGACAATAACAGGAAAACGATTTACGACCTGTTGTTCAATCTTATAGCTAGTATCATTTCACCTTATTTTAGATTTAGACATAGACTTGTTTATCAAATTTTATGGCGACTTGACCATAAGATTCATTGAATGGCAGACCACATTATTTAAGATACTTAACCCATATTCTATAGATACTGAAATAGTAAGTGCAGGGGGACTGCACCACACTCAACCCAATCTAGCATGTTCTATAAGGTACTATAAGATGGTTTAATTTTTAACCCTTACGAAACTCAGGGATACTTACCTCAGAAGAGACATACAGATACTAAACCCAGTCTACCACATCCTACACGAAATTATAAGAATAATTATTCGTAATTCTATAAGAAACTATTAGATATTTAACCCGGTCTATCACATTCTTTAAGAAACTATAAGATATTTTACCCAGTCCATCATATTCCTTGAGGAACTATAAGATACTTAACCTAGTCTATCATATATATATTCTATAAGAAACTATAATATACTTAACCCAATCTATCCTAAGAAACTATGATAATTTACACAGTCTGTCATATTCTTTAAGATACCAAAACATACTTACCCGCCAGTGTGTCATATTCTATAAGATACTTAACCCAGTCTGTCATATTATAATCCAGACTATTATATTCTATAAGAAACTACAAGATACTTAACCCAGTCTATCATATTCTATACGAAACTACAAGATACTTAACCCATTCTCTCACGATGAACAGTCCATTTACTGATTACATTATTTTGCCTACAACGTTTTTTAGGACTTCGAATTTTGTCTAATGGTTTGGATTGTTTAATTTTATTCTATACGAAACTACAAGATACTTAACCCTTATTGTATAAGATATTTAACCCAATCTATCATATTCTGTACACGATACTTAACCCAGTCTATATTAATACGATACATAACATATTCTGTCAGCCCATTCTATGAAAGACCCATTTTTTATTTCTAGCAGATGCTTAAAGCTCAGTTTTTTTTTCTATTAAATGAGAAGTGGTATCAGTTCCTCTTGAAATATACCCTACTTTGTACACATCTGGCTACTACTTACGGCAAAATGGGTGAAACATCCAGAATGTCAGCATGATCTAGCTAATTGGCTCAACATGGCATCTACTCCAACATTTGAAGGCTGTCTCATGACAATGTAGTTAAGCTGATGATATATGAAATTTTTATGAGATTAATCACAATTTGTCTTTCATCTTTGATGGATGAAACTTTGATTCATATCAATATTACTCACCTGTTATTGTATTAGTTAACCGTGTGCCTGTTTTTGTTTTGCGTTTCGCGGAATACCGCACTTTAAGTGCACAAACTTATCAAATCAACTAGAAGTGATGTCTGGTGTTCAGCAAGGAATAAACAAACCTTGACTCGTAACTTATGATACCCATCATTACTAAAAGCTCGTGGGAACAATGATTTTTGACTATTAGAACCCGACTTGTCAATGGCCATTCGAAGGGAAACAGGCTGTTCAGCAAAGTGTAATCAGTCATCTTGATTATTATAATATGTTCAACATGGATGGTTAACTATGTAATTTTTTCTGGTCGGTATTTAAGGTGTACTTCAAGAATAAAATGATATCACAGATATTCAACCTCTTGGACGAAACTGGAGTGCCCTGTGGCACCGGATAGCTGTCAGTTTACGGACTATGCGTTTTCATCACGGTTAATTGTTGACATAATTAGCGATTCAGTCAAAAGGTCATCGTAATGAAAAGTTACCACAAGCTTCTAGATGTGAAGGGAAACGGATGCAATTTACAGTCAGATGCACATATTTAATACATCAGAGTCCCAAACTACCAAGACGTATAAATCGTGCTAGGAGTTAAGCTCACTGGATATATGGCAAGAGTTTTATTGGTGGACTAAGACTCGCGAGTATGGGGCTATGGTGGACTTGTGGACCCCAAACAATAAGTTTGGAGGTCATTTTAACTCTTGAATTTACAGA
Organism: Patella depressa; assembly: GCA_948474765.1. Taxonomy (NCBI): domain Eukaryota; kingdom Metazoa; phylum Mollusca; class Gastropoda; family Patellidae; genus Patella; species Patella depressa. The sequence goes on from OX419721.1 coordinate 35,120,019, forward strand.
GTTTACAGTCAATTGTTCAATCAACTAGAACATCAGGATCATCTACCCTTCAGTCTATGCATGGAGAGTTTAAGTTATCCACCCACGTGTATCGAGAAAAAACAAATTTATGGATTTGGATAAACCTTTGAGGAATTGTGTAAGGAGGTGGGTGGATCTAGGGGATATTAGATAATAATTACATGTTTGAGTTCTCATTTTTATCTTTGTCGAGAATGGATTTTGGTCCATACTGAAATAATTGTTCAGCTGTTATAACTATGAATGATATTTTTTATAGCAGTCTTTGATTTTAATTATTATCTTAATTTGTCTCGCCTCCGTCTTCATTAGTTGTACGATTAAAACACATGTGCGGGTCATAATGACAGTATTGCGTGACCAACGACAAAAACACAGGACAACTTTCAGATCTACATGGCATAGGACTTATTTTGATCGCTAGTTAATCCCGTCGACAAGTAAGACTCATAAAATTTTCCCCGTTTGATCTCCGGTTTTCTTTGACTTGAATATCGCTTGATTGAAAGCTGAACCAGTGATATAGTCATAATACGCGGATATGCTGAGATTAGGTTGCCGCGAGCGCAGTGATAAAAGCAATTGTTCCGACACAAGTGATAAGATTGCGATGTGCCATGGGTGGTAAAAATTGCATATACAGGTCTGGATCGACCATTTAAGTCATCAATAGACTGAAATTCCTTTTTTTAAAAACATGATCTATGTTATTCCTCCTATATATTCACAATAAAGCACGGTATATTGGCACCAACACTGACCCGTGTAGCCTTATTCGATATTATCCTCGTATCTTTCGAGCATCGGTGAACAATAATTAGTGAGATATGATAGAAGGGAATTGTCGCTTCAGTTATTCATCAACATCCATGTGGGGGCAATATTTCAACACCCACCTCATGCATATTGTCTCTACCTTTTCTCATTAATCACCATAAATGTTTCCCCTAATTAAGATCTTTAGCATAAAAGATAAAATAGTGTTTTTAAAACAAGCCCATTACTTATATTCCATTATAAATGCATAACTTGTATTCCATTATATATTCATAACTTGACTAGCTTGCATATTCCATTATTTGTATATTATTATATAGAGCAGGTTTGTACCGTATGGGGTTAAAAAAAATCTCGTTCTCATTCACATTGAATATGGTCGTATATTGCCGTCGTCCCGTCCGAACATCCGTCGGTCCGTCCGTCGGCCAAATTTCTCGAGACCACTAGATAGACTACCTTTATCACCCGATCTGTATGAAGTTGACATGCATCATTTTAATTGATGAAATGAAGAATTCTATTGAATTCCAGCAGTTTCCCTTAATTGCGTCTAGAGTTATGGTTCTTGATTTCTTTATTGAACGTTGTGAACTCCAAACGTTATCATCCGATATGTACGAAACTTAAATGCACCATTTCAGAAGATGTTATGAACCTTGTTTCACTTTGTAAAACCCTCAAATTATAATCTGGTCTGTTTGAAGTTATCCACCAATTACCTACAGGAGAATAAATATGCGACAACACCTGTCGATTGATCGGACGATTTAGCTGGTGTGTGTGTATGTTTCGCTGCTTGTCAACCTATCTTATTCTCACGTAAAGCACATACGCGCCCGTTGTTTATCGACAGAAATTAAAAGAACCCAGAAAAACAAACATTGGCATCTCGTGTTTGTGTTTATATTTATATATATAAATTTATGGAAGAGTTATTTCCCGACTTAAGTATGGTTCAATTTTATTTCAATTATGCGCTTGTGCGTAGGGATCTCTAGCAGTGGTACGAAACCGGAGGACCCAGAGAGAACCCACGAGGTTGGACAAGCGACCCACTCCGTGTCACGTACAAGCGGGGAATAGAAACAACGTCGCATTACTCGGCGCCAGACCCTTTGGTTACAGGCGCACGCGTTAAACCTCTAGACCTCCCAATTGAAACCACTCCGCTTGACTCAATATATGTAGTTCGTATATATACTGGCTGTAGTGGAAGGTCGCATCAGGCGCCAATCAAGGTTGGTGTTTCTAGTGGAATACAAAGAGTTGACTGCACGTCACGCAAACAACTCACCATAACAGAATGGTGAAATAGGATCTGTATTTTAACCAAATTGACCAAATGTATTATATTTTTAAAAATGATATGGTGTCAGGGTATTCACGAGATCAAAAAAGTAAGCAAACATCGTCATCTCCCTATAGGTATTTGAAAAAAAATATCGAACTTTGATTGCAGCATCCTAAAATGATAGTTCCCGATTTAACCTGGCAGTAAAATTCAGAAAAAATTATCATCACGAACACAGGAATGATCGCTCCAATGTATTTTAGTACTAAGTTGTAAGCAAGAACATGACAACATAGCAAGTTAATGCGAATGAATATGTTTTAGAAGTGTTGCTATTTTGTCTACGGCTAAATGTCTTTTAGAATCGACATTGATCATAATCTAGAGCGTGTTAAATTTTGTGTCTTTCAACTATATAGCTATAGATTTAGATAATGTAATCTACATGAAGTGTAAAATGAATTCCACTGTTTCTAGAAATTATTACCGTAAATCAATGAAGCTATATCAATGAATGAAATACATGTAGTTCTATCTATTTTTGATTTTATGTCTCTGAATGTGGTACAACAAATTTAAAAGGGGCTAAAGCGAAAAATAATACTAATGATTGGGACCCACAAAAATCTATTCTAAAAGTATAATGAATTGTCCAATTAGACGGAATCGATTCTATTTTCAGTAGGAAAAATAATTCACTAAAACATGATTCTTGATTTCTCGTGTCAGTTGTGTGAGGTATGGGAATATGACAAGGAAACCCGTCCAGAGGTTCAGATCCACCTACTGGGTGCCCGGAAAAGACCTGACCTATCACCAGAACTAGCGTTCGTTTCATATCTGTTCCAATGCAGATATATATTAAATTTACATATTGACTAAATTAATAGCGACCATGAGCGCATTCGGTTAGAATCTGCTTTTATTAGCACGGTTGTTGCAGGAAAATAAGACGTGAAACCCCTTTCAATATTTAAATTAAATCTAATATAGATATCTAAATTCATAGGAAATGTCAATTTTCTTCACTTTTGAAGTCAAAGGTTTAGAAAACAATGTAGTAATTTTATATGCGGATAAGCATTAGGTTGAAGGATCAATGTACAAATCTTTAGACTAAATACAAAATAAACTGCACAAGACTGCGACTTTAAAGGCACATAGAGAATAAGACATGCACACAACATGGGCTACAAGATATAAGGCGTTCGTAAAATTACTTATGCGACTTCTTATTGTTGTGGTAGGATCGCTGGGTAGGAAGCTGGTTCGCCAACCTGACAATTCCGCGTTCGATCTCGGTCGAGAAAGTTCATCGGGACATTCCGCAATGGCCTCTGCTTGTAAGTTGTAAGTACTGTAGTGAGGGCGGAGGTGAGGGGCTTGGAAAGGACAATGTCTGGTCATTTAGATGAGAGTTAGCGTGTGCAAGTGAAAGTTAGAATTCAGATTGTTTCCGGGTACATTATATACCCCACAGTACGTTGCATGGGCGTTGTCTTGAGCCCGGTAGATGCAATTATTGTTGTGGTAGGATCGCTGGGTAGGAAGCTGGTTCGCCAACCTGACAATTCCGCGTTCGATCTCGGTCGAGAAAGTTCATCGGGACATTCCGCAATGGCCTCTGCTTGTAAGTTGTAAGTACTGTAGTGAGGGCGGAGGTGAGGGGCTTGGAAAGGACAATGTCTGGTCATTTAGATGAGAGTTGGCGTGTGCAAGTGAAAGTTAGAATTCAGATTGTTTCCGGGTACATTATATACCCCACAGTACGTTGCATGGGCGTTGTCTTGAGCCCGGTAGATGCAATAATGTGGGACTTTAATCCCCGTTTCATTCATTTATTCTTAATGAATGAAATATATTCTCGTCACACGCGATATATATCTAGTTGATTGATAATATCTACAGTTTGATTAATGTACAAATTAAATGTATAATTATTGATTACCATCCAAAACATCCCAAAAACTGAACTGATTATAATACCAGGCAATTAACGTTTTTAAACAGAGTATTCACTGGAGATTTACAGATCTTAACTAAAACGTAAATTAACGACTTGTCAATTGGATTCAATGAACGATTGATAAAATGCGTAGGTTTTTCGAACTTTTGATCAATAAACAAACTGTCGATGAAATATTTTTTATTCTGTGTGGAATCTGTAAATACGTAATCATGAATTGGTCGCAAAACATAGTAAAAACATTCAATAAGAGAAACATATTATGCTGTGGTGTGGATGATTTTATTTCATACGCCTTATTACATTTCAATTTACATTTTAAGGACTTAGACATTTTACATACTCGAGACAGTTAGAGTGGTGAATAGTGTACAACTGCTAATGACTTGGTAGTGGTTTGTCCCAATATTGTCGGCGAATCGTTCTTTAATAAACTAAATAAAAATACTTTAAAATAGAATATTATCCACAAATGATTTCTAGATAAAAAAAATTATTAAATTCTATCTGAAAGCAATATTATAGAATTCTTACCGATAAGATCGAACAATTGAATGTTTGTTTTTGTTTTCTTTTGTAAATTTTGATCTAATGCAAATATCAAGAAAACAGTTTGGATTGGGATTTAAAAAATGAAGCTATACTTTCGAGCAACTAGAGAAGAGTCAGCGACCTGGTTATATATTATTAACAATTTTTGTATAACGATATATCCACAAAGAGTGCTCAGCTTTGCTTTACAATTATTAACCCGGCTGGTGAGGAAAGTTCGAAGTTAAACGCTCATTTTGTTTCATTTAAGTTTGTTATAAACCAATTAGAGGCCTTTGTATATACAGAATCCTAATATATCCACACAATATCTTGATGGTACTGAAATGTTTATCAAACATACTTATGTTGACAATTTAGATGTCAATATTCGACACTCCTTCTCCAAAGTGTTCATAAAATATGCACGGCCTAGCAGAGTGGCTAAGCTGACACTTTAAGACGTCGTACAATAAGGGGATGTGAATAATTATTGTTCTGTATATCAAACAGACATAAATACACCAACGAATCCTCATTTGTGTATATTAATTTTTATATCATGTTATTTAAGATATAATATTAATTGAAAGCTCCAAAGTCTTGGCAAGCTTTTGTAAATTTTGCGGCCAGGAACATCTGAAGATTGTAGTATTTTTCTCCAATATAGCCATCCGCACAAATTAAAAAAAAAATGTCGAACAGTGCTTAAAATGATGGATGACATGTATCCCCCAGTAGTATAAAACACAGCAAAACGACCTTTAAACAAAAAAAAGTCCACATTGTAAAATAAGCAGCGAATAACGACGGGCTGTTTGTTATTCGTTTTTCACCTCGTTATTCGGGATTTACATATAAGGTGTGCATGTATCTTTAATGAGGATATTTCAGGATTTAATTCTAAACGATCATTAGAAACAATAGAAAATAGAAAAATGAATTGCAAAGTACCCCTTGCAGAAGAAACATATTAAATGACGTATAGTCGGTAAATAAACCAGATTGTTATTCAAGCGACGAAAAACGAATAATGAACCGTTTGTTATTCGTTATTCACCTCGTTATTCGGAATTCACATATAATTTATCTTTAATGCAGATATTTTAGGATTTAATTTTAAACGATCATAAGACAACACTAGAATATTAGATTTCAAAGTATCCCCTAGCAGTAGAGAACATATTAAATGACGTAAAATGAGAGTACAATGATAGTAGTAAGAATTACACAGAATTTAATACGTGGTGACGTGGTGAGCTCAATGACTGTGAAAATACAAATCATGACGGGGAAGGGGGGTGTACTTAATTTAATAGCCATCCATATTTGTTGACGAAAGGAGAATAAATAATCAAAAACAAGGACCTGGCATCATTAAGAGTGATAATATCGTAATCAGCGTTATGAGTTATTTGTTAACAGGTTAAGATATCGTCTGGAACATCAACTCATGTAGACACTATCATCCATAAAAGATCAATAATTAATAAGTGTGTGCCAACATAATATGCCCACTTGTCGAGGTTCAAACAGAGTTATACATAATACTATATTCCCAATTCCCCCTGGACTAATTTAATCGCGTCTACATCTCCAGATGCAACGATTGGGGAACTAGATTTCTCTGTATTTACAACGATTTAAATCTAATTTTCTCTAGACGTTGCGTTATTTTCAAACATCCATCATAAGATATGTCCTATCTGGAAATTTCCAACAAGTGGGGGTGTTAAAAAAATATGTATTGTACTTTCAAAGGACACGAGTGGTGTGTACGTTTAGTTATATTATGTTGAAGGGGGTTGGGTGGCCGAATGGTTAGCAGGTGCGCGCTGCATCATAAAGCCTGTTATTGAGTCAAATGGCGTTGTTTCGAATCCCCGGTTGCACGTGACAAGGAGTAGGGTCACCTGTCCCACCTTGCGGGTTTCCTCCCACTGCTAAAGAACCCCACTACTGAAATAAAATTAAACCATGTGTTAGTCCCGAAGTGACGTTAAACCTCATTTCTCTCTCTCTCTCAAACATTATGTTGAAATCATTTCTTGAATTTCAATTATATATTATTATCATTATTATAATGTTGATTGGTAGTATCGGGTTCGGTAATCTGTCGTTCAAATGCGGGATTGTCTCACAGTGTGTAAGTAGTACGTCTCGTTCACCAGGCTGATTATTGCTACTCTTTTTTCCTCAAAAATACTACTTTGAATGATATGGGAACGCCGCGTACTATTGAACACATCCCCAACTTGTCTAAGCTAGGACTGATGGAACTATTATGTATAAGAAGCACATCTTTCATGATGGATTATCGGTCATAACGATTAATTACTTACAAGGAGCTAATAACAGCTTACTAATTCACCCCTTTAGTTTGCTATGATGTACCGACTATAGAAATGAAATAACCTATTTAGATTTTCCCGGAAATAGAATAAAGGCAAAAATCCCATACACAATATTTAATTTTGGTGGAATTTTACGGCCCTTCCCATCCCATCACTATGCTATTGTTATCCTGTCCTTAATCTTAATGGGGCAAATAACCTCTCCTGGTTTCCAGGTTAATCCTACCGCCCACACCAGGCCAAATGGTTCACGTTCTTTCTGTTTGTGTATTTCTCTCATAAGCGCCACGTATCAGCATGTATAAAGATCGAGTTTAAAAGAAACTAAATTATCAACCAAATATGCGAATGGAACCTAGTGTTATTGATGCTTTACAGACATACGTCATGATTGTTTCCTACTCCAAGAATTGCATAATAATAAGGTATCCTCGTAAAACAGATCAGAACATCAAGACAAAACTCATTTGGAGAGGGTTTATGAAAAAATTGGATCGTCAATTAATTGATGTTGATTTTGAAATATCATTCACATTGCTATCTCGTCATTTAGAGTCATTTTATTTAAAACATTCTGTAAAAAGAAATTACATAAATGTATCATTCCGATTAAAAATTTCAATAATAGATGACGGCTTCTGTCAGTTTTTTTTAGAAAAAGAAAACTACATTTATTCATTTGGACCTGGAATTAATTGTTTGATACGTAGGACGTTTTATACTATCTGGGTTGTTCTACATGACTGTTGGCAACATCCATCGAAATCTATCTACCAGAGTTCATGTTTCACTTAAGAATTTCGGATTTCTTTCGCCTCGTGAACGTAATAATATTGTTATTGAACTAATGTTGGCCTCATGTTGATAAGATTTTGGTATATTTAATGAGAAACGCCGTCGACATATAGTGTTTGTACAATATTGGTATTTTCTGCCAACACATCCAATATACTTGTTCAAATTTTCTTTATAGCCGGTACACGATGAAAGGCATGGCTGGCGGCCATTTAAATCAAGTTTCATATCGCCTGTCACAAATCGTCTCAAGCAGTTTACTTTTCTTCTAATTGATTTGATGTTGAAAATAATCCGACTTGGTCAGCCCTATCTTGAGACCTACTTGCCACATTCTTCAATTGATCTCAAGGGTACCTGCAGGCAATTTCATCTCTCTGTCGACATGTTGCTGCTATACTGCAGCTAAATCCGATTTCTCCATTTTATTGTTCGCTCTCTTTTACGCGAGTCGCGACTATGAATAAAACTCAAACAAATTGTCTTTTACAGCTATCATGGTCGGCCCCTGGAGGATATATAATCGTTGACAGAGGCTTAGCACTCAAGATCAAGTATTGAAAACAACCAGATAGAACATCAAAGAAAAGAAAATATCACTGACATGAGAGTCAATATTGCGACAAGAAAAGAAAAGACCGATCACTGTAATAGAAAAACAAGCGTGAAAGTAGTGACGACAATTCCCCATTACACAAATCTATACGGAGAAAACAAATAGTTAATAACTTCTTTGGGTAAGTGTGCCAGAATTCGTTCACACGGATGGGTATACTAAATTGTAACAGAAAACGTGGTGTCTTTTGTAAGATTAAAAATATGCTTGATAACATTAGTTATATTATATGTAATTTTAATTGGAATATATTCACTTCCCCGAAAATTAAGTATTCCGCTTTAGTATGGATTATAAGAATTGTAATTATTAGCTCATTAATTTTTTTTTCATGTGCTGTGTCTGCCCCCCGTCCCGTATCTCTTTTATAAAATCGGCATTGCGAATAATATTTCTTTTATATGAACATGTGTAATTTTAATTAGAATTTAGAATATCTTCATTTACCCGGAAATTAAGTATCCCGCTTTAGTCATTATCTCCCCTTATATTAGTCGTTGCCCAGTTGGTGTGAACTGAAATAGAAGAAAGGTATTAAAAGTATTTCAATTGACTTTGTCCACCAAACTTTTGTGAATATTCACGATATGGAACAGGCCCGCATCTAGACACCATTAAGCGGAGGGGGGGGGGCATTACCTTTCGGTAGGGGCGGGGGGCGAACACATGTAGTTACCTAGGCGTCTAATAAGCATTTTAAAATAAGTATTCAAACAAAAAAAAAAGCTTTTTTAGGTTAATATAAGGAACTGTGTATACTTTAAAGATTGTTAGAAATTTCTGAGCCCCCCGTGCCCCCCTGTAGATACGGGCACGATATGGATTAGGAGACCCGGACTACTGTCAAGATGGTCAACATTGTGGGCATACGATTGTGACTAACATCATCCGAATGATAAAAAAATGTCATATTTCAAGAAATTGGATTGGATTCGACAGGCGAGAATTCCTAGTCCACACGTGTACAATAAGCAATACGTATAGAGATCTCGATCACGTTTACGGCAACTTCTTTCTGGACAATCCCAGCTTCTCAGAGGAACATTTCACTCATAGGACACTGCATTACGCATACCTGCTTTTAATAGTCCTGTCCGTGGAAAAAAGTAAGAAGGTAAACTCCATTTTATTTCTGTAAAAAGGTTTATTGATGCAGCAATTGGTAACAGGAGAAACGAAATTACCATGGATGTTTCAGCGAACTTAATCGATGGTTCTTGCAAGGATATAATTAACGGTTTCTCTAATTAACTTAAAATTGAACTAAATATCTATATTTCCCATTAAACGACCAAAACAAGTTTTTGAATGGAGGAATAGATGAATGAATGAGTGGGTGAAATTGGGTTAAACATTGGACTTTACTGTTCCTATCGGGCAGTACATCTTGATGTCACACAGCTCTGCCAAAGATATATTCTGTCCATTTACAATAATGTTGAATTGTCAAAGGATAACCCCCACTTTTTCTTCCTTCATTTTTCACCTTATTGGTCTTTCTGATTCCTTTGAATTATCACCGCGGTCAGCTTATACCGTAACCTTATTAACAACAAAATTGGGCTAATAATAATGAATGGTCTAGTGCTAAAAATATCATTTGTTAATTACATATCAAAGAATACAAAATATGAAGAGTGAAATGGGGATGAAAACTGGTGAATCACAAGTCAATACATTGTAAAGATATAATGGTTTGTATATAATATATGTAAATGAAGTAATTCTGTCGCCTTTTTAAGTTGAGTGAAATCTACATAACTATTTAATAAATCTTGCTTCCCAGAAGATCGAAATTTGAAAATAAATCACATTTTTTCGAGTTCTACAGAATGTTGTGACACGATGTTTTAAACATGAAACTTAATCATGACAGTAAATGCCGGGGTTTAGATTAAGTCTAACATGGGTCCTTCAGAATAATATAAGTTAAAGTTGAAGTTAAAGAAAAAAATGTATAAAACAATATAACTCTCAGTTAAACATATAAATAAAATTCAAATATTAGAGAAAAAACACTAAAAATTAAATTTTTGGCTAGTACTTTCATCGTTATCAAACGAATCGTCAGGCCATTTTAATGCGTTGAATTTAATTTAAAATGGCCTGACGATTCGTTTGATAACGATGAAGGTACTAGCCAAAAATGTAATTTTTAATGTTTTTTCTCTAATATTTGAATCTTATTGATATATAGTCCCAAGACGGACGAAAAGTACTTTAAAATGTTAAAATGTTATTAAACCAGTACTGAAATCAGTTTGTGTCAGCATACCTTTTATCTTCTTATCATTTACCGTGAAACAAAGTAGTGCAGCTTTGCGCTTGTCCTAATAATTTTGGATATATATATATATTATATAGAGGAACCATATAAGCATGGCCTCATCGCCAACATCTTGGAATGGTGACGCCATTCAGTAAATGAGAAATTGTCTGAAGAACAAGCAAGCCAAGTTTCATGTACATCGTACTTGAATTGATGGAGTCTTGAGCTATTTTCAAAAAGATAGGCTGGCACTGCCAGGCAGGATATGCCCACATTTTCGAGAGATGGATAGAGAACAAGCAATACCGAAAGTGATTTTTCCTACATCTTTAGGGGCCATAATTCAGGAAGTTACGATCCGATATGCGCAAATATCGAAAATAACCAAGATCGTTGGGTTATAACCATGAATTTCAAGTTTCATCAAAATCGAATTAAAATTGTGACCTTTACAAGGTCCACAACCTTGATATACCATTTTTTAACAGTATTTGCGTACAAACGGCGGCCATTTTGTATGGCAATTTTGGTCTGATTTTCCCGAAATTCGAACTCAACCTTCCTTACGGTGTAACGGTAATATAATCAAACGTTTTTTTAAATCAGATAATAATTGAGAACTCCAAGCTAAAAAAAAGGCGATTTTGCGTATAATCAGGGGCCATAATTCAGGAAGTTACAATCCGATATGTGCAAATATCGAAAGGAAGCAAGATCTTTGGGTTATAACCATGAATTTCAAGTTTCATCAAAATCGAATCAAAATTGTGACCTCCACAGGGTCCACAACCTTGATATACCATTTTTTAACAGTATTCGCGTACAAACGGCGGCCATTTTGTATGGCAATTTTCGTCCGATTTTCCCGAAATTCGAACTCAACCTTCCTTAGGGTGTAACGGTGATATAATCAAACGGTTTTTTAAATCGAATAATAATTGTGACCTCCAAGCTAAAAAAAAGGCAATTTTTCGTATAATCAGGGGCCATAATTCAGGAAGTTACGACCCGATATGCGCAAATATCGAAAGGAAGCAAGATCTTTGGGTTATAACCATGAATTTCAAGTTTCATCAAAATCGAATCAAAATTGTGACCTCCACAGGGTACACAACCTTGATATACCATTTTTTAACTGTCTTCGCGTACAAACGGCGGCCATTTTGTATGGCAATTTTCGTCCGATTTTCCCGAAATTCGAACTCAACCTTCCTTAGGGTGTAACGGTGATATAATCAAACGGTGTTTTAAATCGAATAATAATTGTGACCTCCAGAGGGACCACAAGCTAAAAAGGGTGATTTTTAGGACAATCAGGGGCCATAATCCAGGAAATTACATTCCGATAGCCGCAAATATCGAAAGGAACCAAGATCTTTGGGTTACAAACATGCATGTCAAGTTTCATCAAAATCGGTTCAAAATTGTGACCTCTATAGGGTCCACAAGCTAAAAACGTGATTTTTCGTACAATCAGGGGCCATAATCCATGAAGTTTTGATCCGATACATGCCAATATCGAAAGCAGCCGAGATCTTTTGGGGATAAACCTATATTTCAAGTTTCGTTAAAATCGGATAAGAATTGTGACCTGTAGAGAGTCCACAAACAAATTGTGGACGGACGGACGGACGTCCGGACGGACAGGGGCGACGACATAATACGTCCACATGAAAATGTGGGCGTATAAAAAACGATGACCCAAGGAAGATGAACAACAGGATAGCGTTTGGAGAACTAGTTTCCGGTCAGAAAATATAACAGACGGTTATTGTACAAATTGTTTCAAAGCTACAATTTCATATTTTTAAGTTATATTTTTAAAATGTATTAAAATAAAGCCCTAAAATATATGGTATCTATAAACAGTCCTACCTTGTTAAAGAATAATCCTATAATTCACTATTGATAGTTGAGAAATTGGCAAAAATATCATTTTCAACTTCAAATTCAAACATTTGAAGATGGCTATTCCATGAGGGGAATAGAACGGCAAGGGAGGTAAATGTGTTAATATTTCCGGCGTGAACGATTTTCAAGTGTGGGAAATAACGCCTATGATCGTATAATTAGTGAGTTGACAACCTTTTGAACAAAAGACGCATAAATTATTATGTTTTGACTTTCTTTGAAAATATGAAATTCTCGCTTAAAGTTTTTGTATTTATAACTGCAATCGACATTTTACTATGATTGGAGCAATTTGGAGTTATTTCAAGGTAAGGCATCAATGACGGAGAAGAATGTTAGAGCTAGTTTACAGTTAATTTCTTGTTGGAGTCCACTTGTCAACCATAGCTCCTCTTGTAAACTGGTAAGACTGGAAATAACTCTTTGGCGCTTGTCATTATGTCAAATGTGAATGATATAATTACCGACATAGATCAATCATATGTCACGTTAAGAGCTCCATATTTTTCGTTTACAAAGTTCCATTAGTGACCTTATTAAAGATATCTGACACTAATCAACCGTGTAATCTGATACTGCAATCATAGTATTATAATACATGTGCGTCTTTGTGCGCCAATAGATCAAATCAAAATGTTGAGATGTAATCTATTCTGAGTTGCTGTTATGAACACAGTCAGAATGAAAATTAAATTTATGAATAAACTTGCACTTAATCTTTCGAGATAAAAATTCAATCGTATAGAGTGTGTTCCACCACTATGCAAAACAGTGCACCAGATCACCCAAATTCAATACCTTAACAGACCTCGTTGAATGTTTTGTGTTTGTGGCATTCAATTGAATCAAGAGTGCACTGATTCTTCTGTGACATTCGTGGCGTAAAAGAGTAAAGAGATTTCTGTTACTATGCAATACAAATTTGTCCGGTAATGAATCCAGATAAGCAATAAACGACATCGTATATGGATTTACTAAATGGAAAATTAACAAAATACTAGGAATTACTACTTCAAAAATAAAAAAAGCAGTAGGTTTTGCAAATTAGTACGAATACTCTGCCCAGATTATATAAGGAGGAAATTAATCGAGTTTATGATTGACACTAAACACGCGTCTGGTATTTATCAAAAACGTGCAAGCGACTTCAAAATGCTTATTGTTTTCTTCACAGCAAATCAACGAAGTCACTATTCAGACTTGGATGAGGTAGATTTTGAATCCGCACCATCTGAGAAAAGCCACTATGCAAGTTCTTGTTGGTATTTGTGATACCCCGTTTCCTTGACGAATTCTCCATTAATCTTGACAATTTCGACTTCGCCAGCACATTTCTTCAAACATCATTAGAAAAAGTGTGTGTTAAGGTAGAAATGTTGAGAAATCATGGTAATTAATATAAAAAACATTGACAACTTTCTGAGTAAATCGAGTGTTGAGTGATCGCGTGGGATTTTGTATTTGGGTAGTACAGAACGTCGTATATATTATGAATAGCCCCAAGATAATTGACATTTCTAACATTATTTCTGTGGTTGACATCTCTGTGAACGCAAAACTACAAAAAAATTGTTTGTTATGCGTATAAGTGATGTCAGGTGTTTAAGAAAGAGCCCACAGATCTCCCGCACAATGCAACACGTATGGGAACTTCTTGAGGTGCTTCTTCGCGATATTCACCTTTTTTCTCCAATATACTGTGTCAACACGTAATGCATTTGCGACAACGAATTGCACCCATGGATTCATCATTAAAGGGTGTATATCTCTCTTCTTTGGAACCTTAAAATACTCAAGAAAATGCTTCAATGGAGCACATTAATGTAATATGAAAAACTGATTTATATTCATATTTCTAGATTTTTATTGTAATTTTTAATCTGTTATCCTCGGTAAAATTCCGTGAGCCGTCAAAACTGGTTAATTCAATCTACCACTTCGTCCCTTTTTCTACGTGTCGTTTGTGGATCAGCCATTTTTGATTATGTTCGCATTGACTCGAGGGATATGTTTTCCTTTGTTTATCAAATCTTCTCATTACAAATGGCAATCGAGATCATGAGGAGGCGAACGTCGAGAACTGGGACCTATTTCACGAAATTTTAACTAAGATAAGATCCCAATTTTTAGTAATTTGATTGGATAATATTAGATTGATTTTAGTGCTTAGCCAATCAAAATTGAAGTATCTACTAAAATTGGATTTTATCTTAAGTTAAAATTTCGTGAAACAGGGGCCTGATTTTAAAATGTTCATTGTGTGCTGAGCAGTGGATATCAGGTTCCCACATTTTGTCGGTAAGATGAAATTAAGATTGATTGAAATGGGCCAATATTTAATTGTAATTTATTTTTTTATTGTAGAATATTGTGGATAATATTCAGTTATTCTGGAAAAGGCTGAGGAATGCAAACAGACCCTATTCATCTGATTTTTAAAAGTTATCTTTAAAAGCACACAACACATATATAAAAGTATTACTTTTATGATGCTTAAAAAAATGACATTCCTGAAACATGACTTGATAGAAAATAAATTTTTTGGATTTAAATTGACACAAACCAATCCCACAAAGGATTATAAATGTCTTAATGAATTCTATTCATTTTTTCCCCAGAGTTTAACTGGTGAATTTTAAAAATGTGTACGAAATCATACCCATAATCGTACTGGGAACGGAAGTTATAGCTCACAATAAAATAAAAGCAGCGTGTACCATAATATCTCATCCTGTTGAGGGATTAGATATGATCTTTTAATTTGTAAATAAGTGATAACATTTTCTTTTCTTATTGTGCACGACTATGTCGGTCAACATCGATAGGAGATTCTTCTTGGGCTCTGTACTCGTGAGATTATTATTATCTTCACGAAGAGAGTAAAGGTAGTTAGTCCCAATCTTGTTTCAAATGCTATTACGGGGATAATTGGAAACAATTTTAGAGTTTCGGGACTTCTCGTTCAAGGGGTATACCCTTTTACCGAACATATTGTCAAGGCGGTCTAATCCCGGATCTAGGATGTTTGTGGGTTGGGGGCATCAAACCAAGTAAGCGATCTCGGCCTCGTGAGAGAAAATAAGCAGTTGCATTGCGAGAGGGGTGGGCTGGGGGCTCCACGGTGACAGCGACCTCTTTACTCCCCCACCCACCCTTCTCTCCGGTCCAGTACCCCCCCAAAAAAGCCCAGTATATTACTTAGTATGTGTCGCTGTCTAAATATGTTTTGCTCCTGCGCTGCTCGATGCCATCATTCTTCCATTTCACTGTGGGCTTATAGTATCTCATCACTATCATATTCACAGTTATAGTGAACCGCCCAGTTAGTAGTACAACCATTGGCGACAGGCAGTACAACTCCCACAAAACAGGAAATTCCCAGGCCCAGTACCTTAAAATAAAATGCTCAACTACATATTATACGTCGCTATCTGAAATTATTTTCGCGCTTACGACACTGGACTCCATTATGTGATCATTCTTCCACTCAAATTTTCAAAATTATCTCAAGGGGAGACACCCCCCCCCCACCACTGCCAATTTCCGCTATGCCAACTTTCACAAAAATGCTTTCCGGCTCCATACGCAGCTTCTAGATCCGCTACTAGTACCACCTCATTCTCGCCTGGTTTAGGAAAGTAATATCAGTGACCCGTCTGTAGCAAATGAATCCAACTTATTCCGAATGCTGTTTTTAGATATCTGTTTATTGTAAGACATGACAATAAAATACATTCAAAAACTTTCAATGCAAGAATTTTGTACATGTTCGATCATAGGCTTTGTCAAGTAACACGCAAGGGGCTCATTATATATCGACCGTACTTGTAAAGTGTCCAAATTAACAATTCAACACCAGAAAACTGATAGTTTTATACACTAAAGGCACGGTTAAATAGCAATTAATTAGGCTAAGATTTATTCATTGGTTTCCAATATGCACATACACGACCAAGACACGGTTTCTTTAATTAGTGACACTTACATAAGGTATAACCTTTTCTTTTTCTAACATAATTGATGACGGTTATTTAATTTCTACAAATGTGTTCCAATCCCAATGATTGTTACTCTCAGACATGTTAATCTAAACCGGAAATGAAAAGCGTTTTTAACATGTTACTTTTCTGCACCAACACCGGAAATGAAGGCAGGGCGATAAAACACTTTTCCTTCTTAGGCTCTCCGCACCTCGGTGAACCCAGATTGTAGAGGAACATGATGGACCAAAACCAGAGTCGAACCGTGGACCTCCTAGTTAGTGAAGCTGTACCATACTCACCGAATCACAAGTGCCCCATGCAGGGACGGATCCAGGATTTTCAGAAAGGGGAGGCGTGCTGCATCCACTTGGGAGTGCGAAGCCCGGCCCGTGATTTTTGAGTGGAAAAAATGCCCACAAGGACTTATTTCATACTAGTACTGTAAATTACGATTTCCAACATAAATTATTTATGTTCTCCTTTCCCGCGAGAATATAAGGAGGGGGCGTGTGCCTTGTGCTCCCCCCTCTGGATCTGCGCTTGCCATATCCCCAACACAATATTCTTTGGTTTCTGAAATCTAGATTCAAAACATTGTACCAGTTAGCTATAGGTCGTGGCGGGTGTTTACCTTTTTAAAACAATCGGTACTACTGTTACTACGATTTAAAAAGTGGGGGTTGATGTTCGTTTACTGTTTTGTATATCAAAATCAGCTTGGATTTCTAATTAATTTTAGAATCATTTGACATTCTGACCGGCATCATGTAAATTATTACAATTCTGGATCATACCTGTAGGCGTGTAACAAAGGATTCCCAATAATTCACGCTGCTGATGTTGAATAGTCCACTATTTTAAGAAAACTTACTAGACAACAGAAATCTGTTTTTATAGGTTTCAATGCAAGAATTCTGTAAATGTGTAGAGCCATAAGATTTGTCAAATAGCACGCCAGGGTGTCATTAATTATCAAAGACTGTTGTAAACCGTCAAGATTTACGATTTAACATAAAGAAAGGTGGTAGTTTTATACACAGGCGACTTGGTCATATTATATGAAGATCTCTTGGATAATTAAAATGGTTACAAGACAACAGGACCTGGTTTATATACGTGGGGATCCGGTAATATTTGGTCAATATGCGCATTATATCTTGGATAATTAAAATAGTTACAAGACAACAGGATCTGGTTTATATACGTGGGGATCCGGTAATATTTGGTCAATATGCGCATTATTGCCATTAGTGAGGAACTGAATAATTATATTGTAATATAAAAGTCCAGGAGTGACGAACGTGAGTGTATTTTGTTTCAAAGTTCAGTTGTACAATCCCTTGTGTTTTGATTCACTGAAAACAAAATTTCATCTCAATTCTATATGAAAGAATTGAGATATATGCAGTAAAAGAAACCAAGAAAACGATTTTGCCTAACACCCAATTTTGACACTCGCACAGATGCCTACTTTGTAACTTTTATGTACTACTACGCAAGCCGTGTGTTTTGGTACACCAAAAAGAAATTAGATCTAAATTCATTCATAGTTGATTAAAATATATTCACTCAATATAGCACTTACACAAAGAAAAAGATAAGGCCAATTACCGAAAACACCTACTTTCGCATGACGTAAGAGCCACGAACTGTTTATTGGTTATTTGACACCCGCAGATGGTATTTTTTACGTACTACTACACATCTATGAAACTTCACATCTTTGAATTTAAATTATGTAGAGCGACTGAAAATACGGAGAGTGTGAAATTCATGTGTATAAATGATATTTGTAAGATAACAATTTTATAGGCAATAGTTTCAACAGGACATACAAAAATTTGTGATTTTTATTTTTATAGAATAATTGAGTTTAGCGATTGAGTACAATATATTCACAACAAATTTATGGAATATGGTCACTTTTAGCTAAACATATAGCACAACGTTTCGGCAAGTGTTCTAATGCCGTTCATGGACACAGTGTTAGTCATTAAACCGGTTGGTTCGTATTACCAAATTGCCAAATCTGTCGAATGCCTTACATTGAAGCCTTCGTTAAAAAATCAGAAATATACGCCCTTATTTACTGTTTGTTTGATCCCCAGCCATTTCCCATAAGACGACTGAGCAAACAGAATAAATTGTATTGCGTTCCTTTAAACCGTGAAAAACATTTTTGATCTTCTACGAAGTTTCCAATCTCGATCAAAACGACACATTTTCGGCATTTGTCCGTTTCGATAAAACGAACCCGGCGTTAATGGTGTCGAATGAACGCTACCACCGGGGATACCGAGAATATGTTGTCATCGTACAAAGTTAGTTATTCAGTTATATTAGTACACTTAACATTGTTTGCATATCAAATTAAGGGGGTAATTGATTGAGGTCAACACAAGGCAATCAGAAAGTCAATTACACGATGCTGTCCCCTGGTTCCATTCACGTGATTTGATATATATGTTACAGTCAACCTGTGTAATCAGTCATTTCGCGTAATGACTAAATGAATCAGTCATTTCATGAAGAGCCTGTGAGAACCAGGCAATACGTGTAATGACTGAAAATTCCAGACATTTCACGAAATGACTAAAATTCCTACCTTTTTTTCTTTTAAACATAATGCCTGATTGAAGATTTTGCAAATCAGGCAATATGTGTAGACCTAACACATAACAACATAAACTTTTAAAATAAAAGATTTCATTTTGGTTTTTAGTTTTATTTCGCTTTTCAGGGCATTAGGACTGTACAATAGTTGTTTTTATTGAAATTAAAAGAACTTTTAAGTTTAAATCCTGCCCTTCTAATAACCTGTTTTTAGTTTAATGGAAGGCCCAATTGCCGATTTAATAGATATGAATGATGTCATTTCAATTTGAAGGAATCGCTTTAGCATCTGAAAATACTACTCACTGATTTAATTACCGGGCCTTTAAAGGGACCATTGATGGTTTGTAGTGTCTTTGTTCTAATGGTGTTTGTATTTAAGTTAAATCATGTTAAATCTGTATGCATTTATCAACATTTTTCACTGACCATATTAATTAAATTTAATCTTCTTTCGGGATTTTATGTATCTAAAAACCTGATAAAATCATTGTCAACACGTCAAAACAAGGTAGAGTGTCAAATTGAATGTTGTTATTAGCATTACCCTTATCAACCTTATATCACTTCCAGTAATTACATTAAGTTAAAGTAGCTAAGTCTCTAACTCAATATCATCCAAAATCTTACACGTTAAACACACAAATTATTTGTCAATTCAAATCAACATTGATGTTGTTATCTTACCTTGAAATGGTAGGATTCTTCTATCCAATCGTTAAAACAAAATAAACATTTTACCATTGGTACACGAATTGTAGCCAATGACCAGAAAGAACGAGGCTAGACATATTCCACAAATGGCGATATAACTGATTTGAAATTATAGTCATAGTGCCAGAACTGAGCTAGCAAAATTTGCTGACGACAGCACAATATGGAGGAAAGGGACGAGGTTCTGTGAACTTCAAAAGAATATGCAAAAGGCCTTAGACAAATTCATGACATGGGCAAACGATTGGGGATTTAATGTCTCGGATAAGAAAACAGTCGGCATGTTTGTGTGCAGGGATAGAGGGATAAGCAGAATGACTCTGTGTATGAACGGGAAAACCATCGAGTTTAAAGACCAAACCAAGTTCCTTGGCGTAATCTTTGATCGAAGGCTGACCTGGAAACCGCACATCGACTGGACTGTAGATAGATGCTCCAAAGTCCTAAACTTAATGAGAAAAATAACGGGTAGCACCTGGGGAGCCAATAGAGTTACACTTATAATGGTGTATCGTGCTCTAATACGCTCTGTATTAGACTACGGATCTTTGGTCTTCATGAACTGCGCGCCAACACTCTTAAAGATACATTATGGGAGATTTTTACAAGGAGTTAGCCATTCTTGCTATAAAAGTTCAAATATAGATGTTGAAACAAGAATATATTGAAAATTGCAGTCAAATTACTTTATCCTGAACAAAGTTGTTACCACTATAATTTTTTACTAGAAATGGTATCGACACCCTTTTCCACTATGGCCGATTGTTGATTGACAGGCGTTAACTCCACCTACATAGTCTCGATCATCAAGTAATGTTTAAACGGTATCTAGTGAAGCTTGTGCATAGCCTCGGTCATCACTGTCTTTTATGAATAATTCCCGGAAGTATGATGACGTCAACGTCACGGAGAAACCCCACCCACGACGCCATAGTGATTAAATCAGTCGACGAAATCCTGTTTTAATCCGAGCCCAATCCAAGCCATCCGTGGGTCTACAGAGTTCATTTTGGGCTTGTTGTTTAAATAAAGATCTAATTTATAATTTCTATGACATCTGAGGCTCAAGTGAAGACCGACAAAAGTCAGTTTTTGCTCTTCCATAATGTATGTTTAAGTAAGCTTGACACCATCCAATACAAAGCTCTGTGTATTGCGACTGGCGTAGGGCTTGTGACCAGGAGAGAGGCATTACTACAGGAAGCCGGAGAGTTGCCCCTATCCCTAAGAAGAAAAGAACTAGCAACAAGGTATTGTGCTAAGATCTCGCAATTGGGCGAGAGATCCCCGGCCTTTGTCAGCCTAAAGAAGACAAGATATGTAAGAGATCCTAGAAAGAAAAGCTTCGGCCAGGGTATCAGGGAAACAGTCAAGGAACTACGACTGGAGGAGCTCGTGATAAACGAACACGACCCACCATCGATCGCTCCTTGGACACTCCCAATACCACCGGTCAATCTAGATCTGCTACAGAAAACCGACAAGAAAAACAACCCCACGGCAGCACGGGCTCTCTCTCTGGAACACCTGGAAGACAACTAGCCGTCGGATGACTGGGAACATGGCTCACGCAATCCTGAAAGGGGCACCAGCTCGTTTGGAATATACCTGCCAAACGGGGAACAGGGAATAAGCAGGAAACTGCCCAATAACTGTTCGGTGTACACTGCAGAGATTGTGGCCATCCGTGATGCTATATCATGGATCTCTTATCAAAAGACTAGTTCGTCATCCCAAGCGATTCTCTGAGCAGCCTGATTTCAATCCAAAATAACAACTCGGACTCAAGACCAGAAGTTATTTTGGAAATCAGGCAGCTGTACCAGAGGGTCCTAGAGAAGGGAAGCAAATTAGAGCTCGTGTGGATTCCATCACATGTGAACATTAGAGGAAACGAGGAAGCAGATCGACTCGCAAATGAAGGTCTCGGGGACACAGCACCACTCCGCACCATAGAATACAGCACCACGGAAATCTACAGTATGGTAAAAAGACAGGTCAATTCACTCTGGGAATTAAAGCTCGTTGAACTTGACACATACAGATTCCGGCTGGATGACAAGATCTACACGAAGACAGCTATCAATCACCCTAGAAGAGATATATGCAAACTTATATCGAAACTAAGGGTGAAAGAGCGGCTGCGAGACTACAAACACCAAGTCATCGTCTGTGAGTGCGGAGAAGAATGTACCACCAACCATGTCCTGGTAGACTGCGAGGTATTCAAGGAAGAGAGAACGGAACTAGTGGAGATGATGGAGACCAACAACATACCGCTCAACACTAAGAACCTACTCTTTCCAAGACCCGATCTGAAGCTGCAAATCTTCGAACTAATCCACGATTTAATGAACACCGTTGGATTAAGTAGAATAGTGAAGTAAGAGGGGGCTACGATAAGACGAGCTCGGCATCTAAACACTAAACTACATAGGGGATATACACCAAAGTAGCGGGCTAGTGGAGTAAGGGAGGGTCACGGTAAGACAGGCTCGGCATCTAAACACTAATCCACTACAAAGACACCAAACCTACAAAGTGGGATAAGTGGAGTAAGGGGAGGCCACGATAAGACGGGCCTGGCACCTAAACACTATACCCCAAAAGATGACTTCTACCAATCCAGAGACGAGACACATATATATCTGCATAAATGCTGTCCCTACAGATCAACTACCAAACAATATGTGTTTTATTAAATAAAGGGAAGAACTTCTCACTAAACCTACTCCATGGCTCGAGGCCGCAAATGGAAAGATTTCAAAATCATATTCTAAAAACAGGAAGAAGCCTCGGCTCTCCTATGTCTTGTCTGCGATATCACTTCTGTGGAAGCGGACGTTAAAACATCAGGTAGTAGTAGTATAGTCATAGTCAAAACGCAAACAACTGAATGTATATCAGTTCATATACAATCAGATTACATTATTATTATTGCGACCAATTTGGGTCAATTTCTAGGTCCAAAATATTAGCGATTTAGCTCCTTTAAGTAAGTTAGGTTTCCTTCAAGGTAATTGGAAGAATGTCTCTGGTTGGTCAGCATTAAGCCAGTATTGTTGTTTACATGTTTATATTGTCTTGTTATATTTTATATTTTATCATTACTCAATGCCGCTTGCAAAACATCTTATGGGAAAGAAATGATACCAGCTCTGCTCAGAAATTGCAAGCTCAGCGTATGGTAATGAGGAGTCGAGTGGAACTAGCCACTGATCAGGTGGGAGACAACATGGCTGTACCTAGTGGATAGAGGTCGTGGTGATCCACGTAATATTCTGGGAATTATCATCGACCGTGATGAGAATAGCATGTACATCATTAATGTCAAAGCAGGGATTCTGAAAGGGAAGTTTTCACGCAATGAGTTTTATTTGTGTCCCCAACAGTTACTTACTGAATCTGATGTAGACCGTACAAAGATGGTAACATTTCGTCAGGCTGTACATAACTGCGGTGGACAGGGGTATATCCGATGCAATTGTGCTGGTTCCAAGAGATGTGGGACGAACAGATGCAAATGCTTCAAAATCAAACTCAAATGCTCCAGCCATTATCATAGCAGCCTCTTATGCAAAAACAAGTGACTTGAGTGATGAACCAGTCGGCATTTTTTTTTTTAAAAAAGTAATTTGACAGTAAGACTTTGGTGATGAAATTAATATTTCATTTCGAGGGAATTTTGATTAGTCTACAATGTATGATTTAACGTTTGATGTTAAGTTAATAAATGTTTTACAGTGATTTTTGTGGTTTGACAGTACTTCAGTCATCTCACGTAATGCCTGCCCATGATCTTTAGTCATTTCGTGTAATGTCTGGAATTTTCAGTCATTACACGTATTGCCTGGTGCTCACAGGCTCTTCGTGAAATGACTGATTGATTTAGTCATTACGCGAAATGACTGATTACACAAATTGACTGTAACATATATAAGGCTTGTTATGTCTGTTCGTATTGTCGGTGATTTTGTCTGTGTAGGTTTTGTTTATATGTTATGCTTCCTCCGGAACTTACTATTAACGTGAAGCCGTCCCCCCCAAAAAATAAAAAAAAATTAATATGATTATTAAATACACATGTAAAACCTTTATAATAATCTTTTTAGTATTTTAGTTCAAACAATCATCAATTTATTGGCGGAGACACGATTATGATAACCGCACATCGGATCATTGGGGAATTAGATCTGTAACGGAGAAAAGAACTTATGAGTTATTGGAGAAGTGATGTTATCAAAAATCTATAATCTCAAAACTTCAGAATTTGATTGGGAAAACAAAATTTCGAAATGTATAATCTAATCGATGTCACTTTAAATGTATAATTCTAATAATGATTGCATACCGAAATAACAAATTTGGTCCGACCTCCTGATAAATTCTTGTTTAAAGACATTCAATATTGACTTTTAGTCAATGCAAATTTTCGTTTTATTATTAAACATGATCATCTAAAGTTCTAACAACTTACGAACACCTTTCCGTCTTATTTGACCATATTGTATATTTGGTGGTTTAAATACTGGAATTAGAAAAAAGAACTTGATTCATGATTGACAAAGAGGTATACTATATAATAGTAAAGAAGCAAAACGGGTTAAGTACTAAAGATATGTCTAAATATTACGTGAAACACCAACAGAACACTTGTGGTGCAAATTTGAAACTACAATGGCTATTTTGATGGTTAGCTGCCATGGGAGATTAGAGCGGAAAGCATTTAAAAATGTCTCCAAACCTCTGAAACTTTAAAGGGTGTATTAAAAGGGTTCATGAAATAATTTTTGTTTAGGTCTTTGATAAAAAATGAGCAGGTGCCAGCTTTGCATTCGTCATTGCAACAGATGGGAACATGCAAGTAGATGACAGACCAGATGTTTCAAATTACAATTCGATTTCTCTTTTAGCTTCTAGAGCAAAACATTTGCATTCATCATTCCAACAAATTGAAAATACAAGAATGTGGGAGATCAGACGTTTCAATTTACAGAATGAGATATCTTTTAATTCTAATATCGTAGTAAGCTTATAAATTTGTATCATACAAGTCGATAGATGAAAAATGTTATCGCTTTGTTGTTTGAAATCTAACCAATATCAATTAAGAGCAGTCCTGTAGACCATGTATTACAGATTATGACTGGATACAGCATAGTATTATGTATTGGACATACGAGACAAAAGCGTCAAGCTTGGCTTCACAATTGTCTTGTGTAGGTGGTTAGTCAGGGTTGTTCTATGTTGATCTTATCTGGTTTTCCAAATTGAGAAGAGACGCTTATTGACCGGGGGATATAAGATGGGATGTATATCACACAGTCTGGTGTTTTGTCATAACTGTAAATACTAAATTCACATCGGTAGTAGTCCAACATCACCATTCATTGACTTAGCTGTTTTCAATTAGAGAGTTATACATATTGCGAAGAGTTGTGGGCGCTGTCTGTTAGAACATGAATATAATACGAACCAAACTACTGTCGACTGTGCTTTCTCTATATCAATTTTATTTTGATTTATTGTATAAATGTGATATTTACCTAGTATGATACTTATATATATGCCATTCAGTATATATAAATCTAATGAGATGTTGGTTTCATTACCAATACGAATATAACTAGACCAGTTCCCTTGTTGACTCGTTGATTTATTGAAATATTTAAAAGCTGGGTTGTGACGTGGGATAAAAAAAGAAACCTGTATTTGTTTTTTAAATCCACAAATCGAGACCATGGTATTAATATTTCTCTCGGGCAACAGAGGAACCCTCGGTTCGGATAATAATGGAAATGAAATAATTCTTAACAAAGCCGATCGTTTATTTTTTTGAAATGGGAGCTTTATCAGACTCGGTTTTCTCATATGGGTTATTATCAATCTACCTGGTTATGTGTGTTTTCTTGGGGTTTTGTATGGAATGGCATACGCCAACCGGAAATTAACTTTAACGATAAAGGTTCATGGCCGATATCGTATTTAATGTCAACAAATTAATTTGTTTATTTCCAGGGCCAAATCTCCATTATGTCAACGTGAAAGTCACTTTAACCCTTTAATAACTGTATAAGCTGCATTACAAAAGATTAAACGTATTCACGACAGACCTCTCTGGCCAATGGTTTTGACGGTAAATAAATAACAGAATGAACTTAATCCACTGTCCACGCAAAGATTCCTGCATATACTAGGATTAAGAACTTCTTGGTCGGCTTTAGTCGAGGGATCGAAAGAGTCGAAGCTGGTACATTCATCGGCTTAACTTCTAGCTCTTCCGTTCTATTGATGACGGCTAACTAGTTAGGAATGACAGCCGGTCAAGCTTTAGTACGTGAAGGGCTTTACCATTCGTCATGTGGGATATGGACATGCAGTCACATTAGTAGTATGATTATAGCTGCCAAACTTATTAAAAATAGTCCGGCCTTGGAATTACATCAACAAACGCTGACACCAACCAGGGTGTGATGCAAAGGGTGTTTGGTTTGCATTGTTAATAGCATTCCAATACGAACACTCTATATGAGTTTATCAAGGATTTAGACCAAAGGGACACACAGGGGATATGTTGAGAAATGAAAGAATATGACCAATTAAAGCCAATGAATTTTTAAATTCTATATATTATTATTATCTATATATTCCATGCATTTTAGTATCTTTTTGTTTGAAGTTCAAGGTACAGACGAGGTTATTGCGGAATCCTGACTGAAAACAGAGACAATCAGCACATATTTATAGAAAAGGCGGATATTACAGGGTTCTTCGCTCAAACTAATTCTTTGATCACATAATATAGAAGAAGATTTAAGGCGAGCTATAAAGTAATGAAATTCCATTTTGTTAATTTTTTATGATAATATTAATTCTATAAAATGTTATATTTTGTCAATTCTTTATGATGATAACGTTATATTTTGTTCGTGAGAATGAAGTGCAATTCTGTTACTTATGACGATTTATAATAAATTAATGAGCATCCACCTGTTCCGGGGATTAAGATCATCAAAGAACATGCTTCAGCTGTAAATGTGTTACGTAATCTCCGGCACACGACTTAGACCGGATAACATAGCGAAATGGCCACACGCTTTTGAAATAAAAAAACCCCACTCGACTGAATGCTGATGCCCAATTTAATTATTTGACAGTAAATCACAATATTTATATTATGATAATCAAGGAATATGTAATGATAATGGGAATTGAACCTTGGTGTGAAATAAACATGGCCCAGATGCGTAGTGCTGTCCATCTCCTCTGATATTACTGTAGTGGAAGATTTGAAAAGTGATTTTGAAGGTGTGAAGCGTAAGCGGTCATAATTATGTCGGTTACTTTCAAACTGATTTATGTGGAATTGTCATATAGGGTATACAATCACGCTGGTTTCAAGCACATATATCACTTAAATGTGTTCGGTGTACGTGCTCTTAAGAATTCTTAACACTCGTATACGTGTACTTATCCAAGCTGCTATCAGTTAACACAAACTGTCAATATCCATAAAGCTCCATTTGACAGATTGCTGTATAGCTGTGGCAAACTTTAAACATATGTATTGAACACAGTAACCATTGTAGTAAATTTGAAATTCAGAAAACAAAATAAAAGTAATACGTTTGTAATTTCTTTAATTTGCACTTATTACGTTTCTATGTTTAAGGCTATCAGATTTTTTTTATGAGAATGCTGTCTAATTGAACATTTTATATATGTACGTATTCCTTTGGAAGAAAATGTCTCATTACTGAACAGAACTGAACTTAATCTCTGTTATACGTCTAAAGGGAGTTAATTCAATTCACACTTAATTTTTCGCTTTTTTGCGGCCAGGAGAAACGTAATAAAAAAGCACGGGAAACTGATGATATCGTTCTAATGATATTACAAATCAATATAATGAACATTTAATAGAAGCAAATCGACTTAAAACTTGGAAGATGTGTAAGAACGAGCTGTTTCAATAAACCGCTGTGCATGTGCTAAGTATAGGGAAATCGTTCAAACATCGTTCCAAATTTGACCAACATTCTTTACCCAAATTTTCCATTACTTAAATAGACATTTCACACAACACTATTGGACGATAAAATGAACAGCAATCTCAAATTGGAAACCTCAACCACAAGCCCAAGTGGTCATTCAAAGCTATTGAACTCGAGAGTAGCGGACTACTACAAATATTTTGACAGTCGGAAATGAAGAAATTGAATGTACATACATCGGTTAGAATTTGAACCTACATCAATTTTCCCTTAAAGCAATATTGACCCTTGCCACCTAATGTGTTATCATTGAAAATAAGAGAATATTTGATTTATGGAATAAATATTACTCACATCCGAGTTTATATTATTAAGAAGGGGCATATTATGTAATATAATGGTCGTGTGTACCTTACTTGTTTTCATCTCTGAGAAATTACCGGAAGACGCCAAGTTTGTTATGGATTTTATAACACTTTCCGTCAACTGTTATTAAGTGTTAGTTTTTTCTAACGGTCGATTAAGAATCTTTAATTGTGATAATGCACAGAAAGAATCGAATTATCGCACGTTTTCGTAAAAATTTCCTTCCTATATAAACAAAGTGACGGTATTAAAAAATAATAGTCTTACAGGAAGAAACCATTCATCTTATGTTTTATCCCCACTTCCGTTGCATTGGAAAAAGAGGTTTAGCTAAGTGTCATTCTTTCAACCATTTATAATTTTGAATTCGGAAAGTTTTCTAGAAAGAACGGACAATAAAATTGGTCTTAAGTACCACATACATCATATAAACTTAAGTATTTCAAATATTGGAAGTCGTTCATTAACTCTTTAGAACCCGAAATGCCGCGAAACCGGCTTTGACATTGTAGCGCATCTACCCGAAATGTCGGTTTTTGCGGCTTGTGGGCGTGGGAGTCGTTCATTAACTATCTTTCCGTGGTATTAGATGATGTTTTGAATTTGATTTTTTCCGATCAAATTGCAGTTTTATCAAGTAATTAGTATAATCAATTGTTATTAATGGTCTCCATGGACACAGGTGTTATTTTACAGCTCTATCAATACAAACGGACAGTCGAGGGGATGAGATTGATTTTAAACGACTCCGTTATCTCAGAGATTTTATCAATAATATGAATATTCACCAAATATGACGTCATTCTTTCTTTGCGAAATATAATGAACACAACATTCCTTAAACACAACTGGGATATTTCAAAAACCAGAACGCAGATTAGACCCACATGATAAGACAGACGATACTACAAAGGTCGTTTTTGTGACAGACCTTACATCTGTTTAACCATGTACCATTTGGCCACCAAAACGCCCAAACGCCAACTATACATCCAAAAGAGAAGATTTCAATATAACTTCAAGAATATAAAGTTATGTGCTTGATTATATTATAAAATACTATAGCACCCAGTTAATGATTTATTAGTGATCGCATTAACATTGCATTAACAATAATATCTCCAGTAAAATAAAAATAAAAACCATAATAAGATGAAAAAGAAGAGTAGTACCCGATATAATAACGATTATCATAATAATCCCTATTTTTTTGTAGACCTCGATACACATTGCTATATTTATTTGACACTGCACTCAATCCACTCCTGTTGTTATAGAATCATTATTGTAAATAATTCGTTTTTATGGTATGAATTCCACTAACATTCTAAAATTCATCGACAATATTATTAGACATTATTCGATAATATTCTGTATTTTTTTTGTATCTAATCGTGAGCCAGCAATCGGTTGAGGAACATCGTCAATTAAACGCCACTTGAACAACTCGCTATGAAAATAACCCGAAGTTCCAAACAAAGATCACAAGTAAGAAAAGCCACTACAATTTTATTGTTCGCAATCCAGTTAAATCAGCACATTAATTGAAAGAGAACAAAGGGAGAATAACTCTGCGAGAAAGAGAATATTTAATTTTATATAAGAGTACGCATGTTCTTAGCTGACATCAAAGTTATCGTTATGGTAACATGCAAGCTCATAATCTCAAACCCCCAAATGCCAAAGAAAATATCACCAAGTTGTAGAAAAGGAATTCCACTTAAGATTTTTAGAAATTATTAGTGCATGTAAATGAAGGTGTTTAATTGTTAAAATTAAATTTATAAATCAAGAACTCAAATGGCTTGGGCTTTCACGCATGTAAACCAGTTAATAAGAAAGTGCTAAAAAGAGACATAACAAGATTGCTATAAGTGATGATTCGGGAATAGTAAATGCCAAATCATTTAACAAGAAACCGGTTGCCCACATTGATGTCGACACTATCAACTAAAAAAGTCATAACAAATGAAATGAATAACTACTGATGCCTCTATTATCGTTATTAAACTTATTGCAATTCGGTTTATTTTAATCATGTCAAGAACTTTTGTTGCTTTACATGTAAATTATTTTAAAGCAACGTTTGCTCTCATGATTTGATCAACTGCCTAGAATTTAACCAGTTATCTTTTTGCGTCATCTACTTTCAATCCATAGCAGAGTGGTATAAATCTAACCGACTTAGCATATATTTGAACTTACCCATCCTCGCTCGAAAAGGGTGATAAAATTTACGCGTTAAAATGTCAGTTGCGAAAATTTCACTTACGGTCAATATCTTTTACTGATAACTGATATCTAAATCGTACCAATCTTATTTTCGAGCGGAATTGAAGTGCATTACGACAATCTGAAATCAAAATTGAATAAAATAAAACGTTGCTGTCTATTTTTAGACAGTTAACAGAGGTTACAATCTGCTAATCAGGAATTAACTTTAATTCAAATGTCAGACGTCGATTATCACTCTGCGCGTCTGCTAAGATGATCTGGACCTGACCCTAGATAAACCGAATGTGTGTAAATGAGTGTTAATACGGTAAGGTGATAATGATAATGACGAGAATCAGCGTCTCTTCCTTGACGTTGATAAATAAAACAGGTGGGTCATATATTTACAACACTTTGTATTTTATCATTTCGCTCCATCTTATTTATTGGTTAAACGATAACACGGGACGAAAATTAACATGAGATTTTAAATATACATGTATTGCCGTGCGAGCTTCTAGAAACAAGTACAACCATACTATGACGCAGGTACTCATAGTCTCTATCATCCAAACAAATATTCTACGAATATTAGTCTGGGTGGGTCCTCACAATTTGACGGAAAGTAGGTCATTGTCTGGATTATCCAGTCTTTTATGTTACCACGTACTGAATCTACCAAAACATCTCGCTTGTGAATAATGACGACACTCTCTAAAATTTTGTTTGTAAAGGTTTTAATTGAAATGTTAATTTTCTCTCGTCAAGAATCAGACGTATGACTTCTCTCATAATCTTCTTAATTCTTCATCGTGATTCATGTTTAATCCTCGTCTCTATTTTGTTTCTAATAATAGATGTGCCAAGTGAATTGTGGGGATATATTTCGAGACTTTAGCCAAAAGGTCACATTGCCCATGCGTAACCGGGAGTTTGTTTTTTTTGGGTAGAGTATCCAGTAATTTTCGTCAAAATTTGACAACGGACCCAGACCCTCTGTACGTTGAAGACTATGGGGTTCTGGGTGACCGAGATTACGGTACTCATCACGTCGGGAATAAAGAGTTACGATTTCTTTCAACAAGAAGATTACTGACGATAACCGAATCATATGACAAATAACTCCAGACTGGCCTAAAAATATCAAAACTCGATTTAAACATAACCGATTGAACGAAAGTGGGAGTGCCGTTTTATATCAGATAATATCTGAAAATATCTGATGAATAATAATGTTGGCATAAAAGGACACACCTCATGTTGGATTCCTGTGAAAGATTGATTAATTCCTTTACTGGTTGCTGGTTTGCTTATGTCGTGGATTTACAGCGGAAAACAACGATTTCCTTACCCATGCCATTATCGTAACAATCATTAAATTGAATTCAATGGCGGAGAAAAATAACATGAGCCGTTTCAATTTGAAAGACATCGTAAAACTTTTCAGTAGAACTCAGTAATGACAATTTTATGTTATTTTTTGTTGAAGTCAAGTCCGATTTATTGTTTAAAACCTTGGAGGTATTTTGATTAGCTCATATCAATGTGTTCGATCATCATGCAGTCTACATAAAATAACCTATTGGTGGGCACAACACATGAAATCTGAACTTTTCAAACACCGAGTCATTAATTCTGCTTTCAGATGAGCAGTTTGTGAAATTGTTCTCAAAACGACAATTTGTCAGTTTATTTCAATGCGCACAGGCATTTTTCTGACGACTGTTGATCAAAAGAGGCAATGATGTCCCATTAACAAAAACTAATTTGGGTCTTTTGTAACAATGAAAATTACTGTAATAAATCTATGTGTTTTCGAATGCTTGGTTTCCAAAATACAGCCTTTCAAAAGTAACAACAAAAGAAAGAATTATCGTGTACTTTACATTAATCGCATATTCTTTCGATTCTGCTGACTATAAAATATCCAAAACATTATAATTATTCAGGTTAAAACCAACCATAGTCATGACTATGTTCATTATCAGAGCAAAATAGACACTGTAAAATAACAATATCAATTAGTTATCAAATGCAAAAAAATCCAAGTCTGGGCCTTATACGTTTTCACCTCTCGGCAAAAACTGTTACATTTTATTCCAGAAAAAATAGATAATCGATTTCGGATAACTTCATTAATTTATGTTACTACATGATATTAAAAGAAAGTGTTAAAAATGGAATTAAGTGACGGTACAATCGACAATGCATGTAATATGAATATATTGATTGACATGGACTTAGGAACCTATTTGAACCGAAAATTAACTTACTCAATAACATAAAAACATATGACAGTAATTGTCTTGGCTAGATGTACAATTTCAATAATTATTCAATGATTACAAGACAGACTAATAAATTGCTTTGAGAACTACGTCGAGACCATTACCAACTTTACCGATTTCACACACAGGCTGTCAATATTTGGAAACGCTTCCAATTTCGTGCCTTTTCCTTTCGCATTTCTTCTTTCGACATCATATGTTCATCCATCACTGGTCTGTCTCACCTACTTCAATAGTGTTAATGGGAAAGATCTGTTTGTACCAATAGTAGCTAACTCGTGTCCAAACATCGTGTCTTCACCGAAGCCTGAAAATAAAATGACGTCTTTATTGTAAAAATCTTTTACTTCATTTCCTTACAATGAGTTCAAGTCCTGATTTGACCTCGAATATACTTGTCCAATTCTACCATTTCCTTCACAAAAAATAAATAAATAAAATAACCACTCGAACTATGTACTGCACCATTTGTCTGCAGGTGAATGATTTTCTGGAAAATGATTTTCACATGGAATCTACTTTATAATAGCCAAGTTAGGTTGCTTCAACAACTTACCTACTTATTATTCGTATATATCTATGATTTGTGACTGTGTAACCTATTTACGTTATATTATTGTAATTAATTAAGCGGCATTAGGCAAGATTAGATCATGGTTCCAAACATTGTGTTGATTGCGAACTATTCCAGAAACAAGCATCTGATCGTGACCACTCGAAGAACAAAGACCCCTTTTACTATGAAACATCATGATTATTTACATTATTGTTTTACTTATTTAATTTGACAATTTATTGATTTAAATTTTTTCACCGATATTAAAATTGAGGAACGATGATTGGTAAAAGGGGTATAGATCAGATTTCTATATTATTCATGAAACATTATAGCATTTATGCCACGAAATGTGCTTGATTCCAACTGGGGTCGCGATATAGATGTTGGGGATTCATGGATTAGATAAAGGGCTGACAGTTCTCGCGATAGGAAAGGAATAGGCGATATAATCATAGGCTAGGGTCGAATGTTGGGGACCCAGGAATTAGATAAAGAACTAACAGTTCTCACTATAATAGAATATTTTGAAAATTTCAGACAAATAACTTCACTCTGAACGGAATCGTCGAACATAAACAAAATTTCGATTATTCATTTCCACGTTTTGAATCCGGAGCCACGGCGGCTAAGTGGAGGTCGCATGTTCGATCCCTGCATTAGCCGAGAAAGTTCACCGGGATTTTCAGACGTGCTTTCTCTTTGTTAGTGGTGACTAGTCGCTTGGTTGGTACGAAAAACCGAGGCTTCGTGCAGTTGAAATATGATATAAGAGTGGGCTATGGTGCCGCTGCTCAGACACAATTTCCCGCATTGCATGCTGCCTGTTTTCATTTGCCCAGTCGGAACATAACAGTACGACGTTAAATGCCATTTCATTTCGTATTTGAATCCACTAAATATTATGGTCTTGATAATTTCCTTAATGTTCATTTATTTCAGACATAAAGAAAGACCTGCAATACGCAGATTTAGATCTTGCATGAAGCATGTCTGATCACGTTTACTTGGGTCTATCAAGTACTGAATTCTGTATTTTGCATGCCAGCATGTTTTGTCCAGACAATGCACTTTAGCTCTCAAAGTGAAATAATTTGTTGGATATTAGGCCTTTGTCTGGCATTGCCAGTGTTGCACAAGATAAAGGTTTACAGATTTGCTATACAAATTTCAAATTGCAAGTTCCTCATTCAAGCACGATATAATATTAGGATGAACATTAAATTGGTTGGTCTGGACTATTTGTACGGAACATAAACAAGACAACTGTGAATTGAAAAACGATATCTTTCACTTGATGCAAATATCAACGCAGTTTAAGTAAAGATCAATAAATTTGTCTAGGTAGCTTTACCAAATAAAATACAGAAGAAATCGGATCATTCTAATTATATGCGGTTTGTCTTTGGCTATTAACTGCTAAAGCAATCCTCTTATCTTATAAAATCTGTGTTTTAGGTCAAGTGTGTAGGCCAAGATCGGTTAAGAAATCATGTAAAATTGTGTAAAGATTTCCCATAATAGGACCAGGATAAACGATATTATGTTACGAAAGGTATCATTTTCATGTCGAACAGTGATATTAGTGGGGCTGAAAATCTTGCCGGATCAGAATTCAGTCCAAACGTATTATAAATACTACATGTGGTATTGTTAAAGTAATTATTTTCGTTTATGCCACCATCTTATAATATCAAGATTATAACTGTACATTTGGTCCAGTAAAGGTATGGACCGTCCAAATTGAGACTATTTCAAACCAATACCAATGAAAATGGTCTCTTTTAACAGACAAAGAATATCCGCATCTTGAGATAACTTAAAATATGTCCATAGACTGGTGGTCTATCCAAATTTCTTGCTGGGCGTTATAATTGAGTGACAACGGTAACAATCAGCGACACTTACGTTTTCTGTCCACAGTTCGTAACCGTTGTCACATTTTCGCGGCAGCGAAAACTTTATAGATAAAATAACTCGACAAAAAGGAATCTCGTTTTGTGTATTCCAAGCAATAAAATGGACGGACATTGTCTTGGCAGAGCTATTTCTGTAAAAGTATGTTGCCAATGGTAAAAAGAAATTAGCCATAGATGGCTGCCTTGAATAACGTTAGACGATAACTGGTTAATGATTATGATCGGTACAATAGTCGTTCATTAGTGACACTACAACCCTGATTAAATATTGATCATAGCAAAAATGTGTCTGGAATCCAATTCTAACATCTGATCTTGCACTATATGTCTGTCATTATACAACTCTTAGCGATTGGTAGCATTTAATATCATACTGTTTCTTACCTAAATATAGCTAACACATTGTCAACTTTATATATAAAAATGTACGTCTTCACAATAAAGACCATTAACGTACTTTTGCATTTAAGGAGCGCCAGATACACTTTAGTGTGTTTTTTTTTTACCCCATGGCGAGATAACAGAAGGTCATATAATTGCCACTCGCGTTCTTTTTTATTCTCTTCTTGACTTCATATAACCGAAATCTACCGTTCATTTGAATCCGTCATTCCTTAGAACCAGCCGTTTGTGACTTCAACTTGGTAAGTTCGTTCGAAACCGCGGGGTTGTTAAATAAATGGGCACTTTTATAGACCTTGAAAACTACATGTATACATCTAACATCTAAGTTCAATCTCTGTATTAAGAATCCGCCCACTCGGAACTGAACAATAACATGTTAAACCCTATTTCATTTTTGTATTAACTAAGAAATATTTAAACAAAATATGTGTTCCTCTTATTAAACATGGAGAAGATCTGATTATTAGGTTATAAAACTAACATTTGAATAGCACTATAATACAAAAATATAGGACACATATTATTATTATTACTGGTTTATTAATTACATTACTCTCCAATAAAAGAAACGCAATGTTACATTTCGTCGTCGGTATATCCTCGCTCTACCATCGCCTTGTTGCAACAGGAACAGCGATACGTCACTGAACCAAACTGCTCCCCAGTGTTACTGTGGCCATACCCCCAGTGTCTGAACCCACTGAAGTTGGATTACATGGTGTCAGCGTATTTCAAAACAGAAGCTATAACCATGGACCTTCACGTGGTCCGAGATTATACGCCGTCCGGGAATTGCTGCTGCAGTAGAGGTCGCTGTTGAAAACCGTTTCCACCAGAGGACGTGACCGGAAGTGACGACTAGCCCAAGTAGGGTCACTCTTGTTTGGCCTGATCTTGCGCGGTCACGTGTTGAACTTCGCTGTCGGTATCTATCCCAAAGACGAGAAATGGAACTGAGGAAAACATTCAGCAGCCTGGCTACATCTGTCTTGAATTCGCCAGCTGGTAATCGACCAATAGCGTTGATGCGTTGGTCTTCGTTCAGATGTGGCATCACTTGGTTCGTTGAGTGTTTACATGTGCAACTGATTTGGGAACCGAGAACCCTGGGATTTTAAAGTCCTTAGATTTAGATTCCATGCGAAAAGCTCGCAAAGTTGTTTAATTAATGCTTCTAGGTGCGATCAAGCGATAACAAATTTCAACCAAAAGGATGACCAGTCACCATTGACACTACATTTAAAACCAATAATGAATTTCTTTTATCCTTACACCATGACATTAAAACAGGTAAGATTTATCGAAACAACGACTGATGAAAAATAGGTTGTGCGTTTCTAGGTTTCAAAACACGCGGACAACTTAACCTTTAAATTAAGAAAACCTTTTTTAATAAGGATGTACAGGTTTCATGCTGAAGTTATCGTATCCTCGTATTTTGCATTTAAATTGGTTGTTAATACCTCCTAATCTGATAAGATTTTAAAAAGTAATAGGTGTTTATAAATTTACTGTTAAAACAATTTCCTCTCCACGCAAGGACCGTGTATGTATTTTGTTTTCCAAATTATATCACTTGCGCCATACTTCTCAATTATTTCCGTCCAATGTTTTATTAACGAAACACACGATATATTTAATGGTGGCCTAATTCCGTTTACTTCCGAATTTTCTGAACTTGTTAAAAGCGACGCTGGGAGAATATTGAACCAAGTGTGTTTATAAGATTAGTGAATGACTAAATAAATACATATTGTGTGGCAAAGCACTCACATTGCTGCAGTGGGAAAAACACGCATATTTTTAAGATGCATTATGTACTATTTAGATAAGGAGCCGACAGTTCTCGTTGTAAAAGAAATAGATATTGAAAAGAAAATATGTTGAAAATTTCAGTCAAATTACTTTAATCTTAGCGGATATATCGCCATTCGCAGAACGGCTTAGCCTCGATTGTCATTGCCACCGTTGTAATAATAATGAAGTTGGTGACGAATATCACTATATATTCAAATGTTCTTTACCGTGACTTGACGACAGACAATTATGCCCCCAGCGAGTGTCCTAGACAATGCCATGCCATGAAATAATCAACATGATATAAAATCCGATGAAATAGACATTTTTTTTGTATATCAAATCAAAGAGGTTTATCATTTTTAAGTCAAACGTATAGAATTTCTATGGCTATAACGTTTCAAATTGATCAAATTCCATCTCAGATTTCAATCTATACCTTTTATCCACCTTGGTATCAACAAAAGTGATTGATTGTCGAACTTTCCTTATGATAATCTTTAATATAATATGGTGATATCCCTAATCGGTTTGTATTTGTTTGACAATGTGATGGAAGTTGTCTCATGTAGAGTCTCGATCAGTACATGATGGCAACTGATGTTCCAGGCAATCCCTCCACACATAGAACCGTAGTCCGTAACGCACTTGTTTACAAAATTATCGCTAAATCGTCGGTTGTTGGAAACGATGGTATATTCAATATTAATATTCCGACATGAAACCAGTCTATGCCAGTATTACCGACTCTTTAAATTTAGTTAATATAATTTTTGGACCAGGAACTCTCGGGGGACTCGTCGAAAATAGTCAAAGGCTTCGCCAATTGATGTACACGAAATTTGGCATGCTTGTTCCTTGGACAATTTCGCATCGATTGACGAACCTCTATTATTACATACAACGTAACGATTCAAATAGGGCTTCGATAACGCCATGACTTGTTACTTGAACGAGGAAAAGGGGGCTCAATTAAAATTCCCACAAAATGTGATTTATTTCCACTAAGCCATTATATAACGAGGACAAGACGTCCTAAACTTGTAATCATAAATATATTAATTGAAATAATGGCGAATAAGTAGATATAGAGAATCATTTATTGCTTCTGTCATTTTCTAGATGGAATCGTTAAAATGTTTATGCGCATCGTTGAACGGAAATGTTATATCTTGTACACCTGAAGTCAGTGCACCAGGCTAACAACAGACAGTTTCGCTTTAATGGGATGATTGGTTGGGAATTATTAGTCTAGTCTCAGTAACAAGATAATAAAAGATTTAATATAAGGTGCTCACTTACTGTCTACTGTGATAGGATTGCGCGGGTTCTTAACATACGACCTCCGCCATATTGATTGTACTTGTACAACGATATCTCTGCACCAAGACGAAAAGTAGGACTTATAATAATATAGGCTTAAATAAACTTTAAATACTTGTATCACAGGTATAATGCTGTATTCGTTACCGTTCGGTATTATGGTGCTTCCCACTAGGAAATAGTAATTACCACACTTGTTGTGTTCGGGTGCACAAGTGGGAAAATCAAAATGGCTGCCATTATGTCTCAAGGATTATTAAAACCGCTAATCACCATTTGTGAAATTTAAATCGCTAAAAGGAATATGAATCCCAGAAGTTTCATTTCTGTTCAGTATTTACAAAGATATGATGAATCGAAAATTTTCAGCGTTCGGCGTCCAATGCGAACGATAAAAACTGGTCAATTTTTTTTTTAATCCAATTGAATTCAAGCTAGCAAATATCTACAAATACCATTGATGGCCTATTTTGGTTTTGCTTTCTTAATTAAATGTTAAATAATCAATTTATCGTTAGTTAAACATACATTAGGCAAGAGCTAAATCTGCCTATTACAGGCCTTGCTTTAGGCCTGAAATGTTATCTAAATTATTAATTAGACATTTATTAACATGAAACGAACATAGTCAACCCTCAATGCAATCTTATGTGCCCGTTTTTCATTGGATTTGAATCCGATCTACTGTTCAATGCTCATTGATGATTTAATCGAAAAATGGATAATCGAGTCTGTTATTTTATCGTACCGACTTTAGTAATGATGATCGTGGCTAGGCCTAAAGTTCAATCTGTAATATCTCGTTTCAGCATATTCCCTTAACATTATCGAGGCTAGACCTATAATTTAAAAGCAATTTGATTGAAATTCTAAGCATATTCCATTTACATTATCTAGTTTTAAACTATTATAATGAGAACACCATCTCTTTATCTAATCTTCCATAATGCTGGAAAAAATAAGATTGGATCTATTGTCGATGAGTGGCACGGTCAGTTATCTTAGCAAAGGCCTACTGGTAATATCTATTTAATTGTTTCTGTATGTAGACATCTTAAATTCAACAAAATGTACGTTATTCCGCAAAAGACCTAGTTTGTGCCGAGTGAGCGTTAAACCACAGTTTTTGGGGTTTTTTTTGTCTCATTACAGTAACTTTTTTGTTGATATCGTCCTAAAACCTGAACTGCCGTACAATAACAAGTTGGAACACAATGGAAAGTCAGGCATCTTTCTCATTTTCTGTTTAATGTGTTTCTTGACATTATTCAGAAAATGTATCCCAATATGTAAAATTTTAAAAATCACATATTCAAATCGATAACCGCGTCCACAACACTAATTTAACTACAAAAATAGCATAATTATCGTTTAAAAAGTTCAACTTTGTAACTTTCGCT
Organism: Patella depressa; assembly: GCA_948474765.1. Lineage (NCBI taxonomy): Eukaryota > Metazoa > Mollusca > Gastropoda > Patellidae > Patella > Patella depressa. The sequence goes on from OX419721.1 coordinate 35,160,125, forward strand.
TCCATCTTGTCACGTCATATGTCGTGAACTCGGTATAGTTTTAGCTACCCGAGTTCTCCAGTAGTAATTACGACTTCCGAGCCATTTTTCGTAGTTACGAACGCTACTTACCATTTCGTTAGTCGTATTTTCCATAAAACCGAGGAGTAACGAGAGAGAGAGAGAGAGAGAGAAATGGGGTTTAACGTCCACTCGACACAAACCAGGTCATTTTGGGATTAACATATGGTTTTCATTTTTATTTCAATAATTCGCTTGCGCGTAGGGAGGAAACTGGAGTGCCCGGAGGAAACCCACGAGGTTGAGAAGGCGCCCCCATCTCCATGCCACATACGCTCACACCAGGGCTCGAAACCACAGCCGCAAGCCAGAGGTGACCGGCCAGCTAGAGGTCGAAGCGCGGCACTCTAGACCACTAGGCCATCCCAACCCCCCGAGGAGTAACGAATACAGCATAATATACAAATGTTATATATAGGATCGTTTTTTGTTATGCCGACAGAAATTTCATTTATAGGTTATGACAATATAACTTGTCACAAGAACTTGAATAAAAGACAGATACAAGGATGCCAAAGTCAAAAACATAAAAGTGGTAAGCACTCTGTGTTTATATTATGAAACCACACGGTACATCAAAACCGTATCTTTACAAAAAAAAGAATGCAGTTGAAAAAACGAGCGTGGTTTACGAATGGTTTATTTAGGAAGCATAAATTGAATCGATAATCCGGTGCTGTAAAAGGTCAATGTCTTATTGAAATAATGTAATTAAGTCAAAGATCAAATCACGTTATTAGATCATATAAAGAGTTTTTATTTAAAAATTAAAAACAAAGGCAGACAGATGTAATTTCTTTATTGTTTTTTAGGGGTAATTATACCTTCTTATCTTAATAATATTGATACGTGTCTTCAAGTCTTAATGAAATATTGATATGAAGTACGTAGTGGCATATATTTATGTATACTTTGATTATATAATATGGAAGACAGTTTGGCTCTTTATTGGCAATACAACCTAAATATATTTATTTTGTTATTTCTTAGATCTGTACATGTTATTCAGCCAATGTTTCTAAAACAAATAATGTAACTATCTTGTTGATAATATTAACATACACTATGAATACATTTAATATTTTACTTTCATTCGTTCATCGATAACTTTATCAACAATTTTAACATTTAATTTATTGTGATAGGTGTCCAGTTTTAGCTTTTTAGCAGTGAATCGATCAGTTGGATCAATTGAAGGTTATAATAAGATTCTTGGGGATTGTTCGCCTTATATTGACTAAAATTTAGTAAAATATAGCCCTTTGTAAACTTTTATTGTTTTAATGTATCATATGCATCAATAAGAAACCATTTCCTACGTTTTGTGCTTTTGGATCAAAGTTGTTTCTCATAAACAGTGATCGAAAGTTTAGTGAATTCTTAAATTTGTGAAACGCGCCTGGTCTTTTACCAGTCTGTTCATGTCTTTTAGAAGCGAATATCCTGTATAATTGTATCCAGTTAGATATTGTTTTATTTCTGTTTAAGAAATGAAATGGGGTGTAATACAATGCAACCAGTGGTAGTAGACGAGAAGATTGGATCTCAGTTTAAGTCCGTTCACCTTATCAAACCCTTCGTCTAATGGTTTTGATGCAGCTATGGCGGTTGTGGCGCCAGGTATGGTGAGCTTACTCTTATGGACACCCATTACAAATGTTTGTTGTGTATTTTGTACATGGTGAACAGTCCATTTATTTGCTGATTACAATATTTAGCTTATACCGTTTTTGGGGACTTCGAATTTCGTCCAGATGATATAAACAACATTTCTACTTCCACACTTGTATTTATCGGCCAACATATCAAGATGATCTTTAACTTCGTTTGATTTGTTTGCAAGATGGATTGTTTTATTTTATTACCCTGCACATTTCGTCATTAATTTCGATTGACTACTGACCCAAACTGGGGACCTCTCATATTACACGATAGAAAATACCAAGTCTCACACCTGTGATAATCGAGTTGCAAAATACAAGGTTTGTTCAATGTCAAGGTATCAGTGGCGATCGCCATGTTTGATTTGAGTGTATTTGTGTCACAACCTCTGATTGGACAAGGCTATTGATATCGTGCGTCTGTGCAAAGGGCGGTAATGTTTCTCTAAGTTCAGGAATTTTAGAGACCAATCTAGCAAGGGCTAGCTAGATATTGTAAAATTTGCGTCCGTTGCTTCAGGAACATGATGCCCGGGTGCCCCCGCCCCCACCTTCACTTGAGCATTAACGAAGGAAAAGAAAGTACAAAGACACTAGATTGACACTGTTGGAAAGAATAAAGAAGAATATTTAACTCGAAGTGGTGAAAGGGTTCCTAGCTGGGAAAGAATACAGGGGCCTATTTCACAAAATTTTAACTAAGATAAGATCTGGATTTTAGTTATTTGATTGGACAATATTACATTGATTTTAGTTTTTAGCCAATCAAAATTGAAGTATCTGCTAAAATTTGGATTTTATCTTTAGTTAAAATTTCGTGAAACAGGGCCCAGGTTTGCAAGTGTAGAAATGTCTGTGGTGACCAGCAGCTTTCCATGGATTTAAGATGTATTTAAAGAGTTGAATTCCATTTAAAATCAACAGACACATTATCTTGCCATCAATAATGATTGTTGTTGTGAAAACTCATTGAAGAAATAAAATTAATTCCTGTGGTAATAATTCACGTCTGACACAAAGTCTAGGTCTTCAAAGCTGTCCTGGCACAATAAAGGAGAGTCTTCGAACGTCAGCTAAGTTTGGGTGAATATGTTGAGATTGTAAATGGTGTTCTGTAGCGTGTCAACGTGACTGGTACATCACTTTTCGCGAAAACACCTTGTAACATAACATTATAATTATTCGTGTGGTGGTTACATCTGCAACCTTCCAAGTGTTATGTTTATGATCTATGTCGTCCATACACAAATGAAATTCTTGGAATCGAACAACTTTTTTCTATCAAATGGCGCCGAACAGAGAACAGAAAGAATGCTAAAAAGTATTCATATACCATAAGAATGGGAAGATATTGTCGAGGGTGCTAACACTATAAAGAGTTTAATGGCGGTACAGAAATATTTAAAGATTGGAAGACTCTAAATACTAAATAGAATGAAGATAGCGACGTTGTGGTCTGGTCAGATATGAAATTGATGAAATGTGTAAGAGGTTCATTCCGTTCATTAATCATGATCTATTATGAAAACTTACAAAATAGAAATTTCAAAACAGTTGATTTTCTATGGAACCGACGAGCGCTGGATACGTCAGGCCAGTCTATATTACATAACGAAGTTCTAATAGCAAATTCGACCCAGATTCCTTTGAAAAAAGAAAAGTATGATTATCTGATGAAGCTATTAGAATAAATTTCACAAATGTGATATAAATTTGGCATATGGTGCAAAGAAATCAAACCAAGTTAAAGATCCTCCTGATATCTTGGTCGATAAATACAAATTTGAAACTAAAAATATTGGTTATCCCACCTTGTAAAGCCAAGGTTTATAGTCAAGATAATGCTGTTGGACTTATTTTGTCATTGTTTTGTGAAAGACTAAAATTGCTTAAATGAAAATTCAAAGGGTATATCCGGCCGACGAAGAACAATTGCAAAGAAAAATAAATTAAAACCCAGCCTTGATTCTAAATTTTAACTATTTATTTTATTTGGTATTTTTGTTAATAATTTTTAAAACAATGACCGTTGTGTTTTAATTGATGTACCAGTGAGCGTGGCAGTAAATTCTGGAAAGATTACTAATACAACTGGTTATAATATAATATATGACCATAATCAATAAAACTTTATTTCATTATTTGCGTTCTTAGACATCTAGCCGAGGGTCCAAATTGTCCACGGCAATCATACATGTTTAAAACACAAATTAATAAGTCTTGAAATATATCGTGACTTACCACAAACTATTATAACAATCTTTGATAATAAAACCAATTGTATAAATGGATATTTTAGGTCAATTCCCTTGTGGAATATAGAAATATAAAGCGTTTTCTGTATAATTTTATCGGATATAGTACAGATATTTGACAAATATCCTGTAAAATAGAATGAGAGATACGTCAGCACTGGGATATTCTAAATATTAAGTAACTGTTTTGGGTTGTTAAAAAGTGTATAAAATGGTAACAACTTAATCCAAAACATATTTTTCTGGTGGCACTTGTTTATATATATGAAGAATTTAGCGATAATAGCAGGTGCGAATCCAGAATTTTTTGCAGGAGGGGGTTTGCCAGGTTTATGTTACGGAAATCTGCCATCATCGTCTCTAAATTACATAGGCATACATACAAATTGAGCTTTTTAAACAGAGGAATCATTTTTATACTGATGTAGGATCACTTTGTGATGTAATTTCATTGATGCAAGGCATTTTTTTTATGTAGCTGAGCGAGGGGGGGACCCCCCAAACCCTCCCTCTGGATCCGCGCCTGAATAGCGACCACATATCGGGTTTAGATCGGAGTGGGAGACGTGGAGGTATGATTTGATATGTGCCCTTCCGTACCTGCAAATTATCGCGCGCTATAGACTCAACCGGACTTTTGAGCACCTTTTACATGATTTACCCATAGCGCAAAGTCGATCTAAGGGAAGCAACTACATCCATTGACATATCACTTCACAAACATTGTCTCGGTATAGGAAATAGGGCGACTGAGATGAAATGTAATGGGTTTTAACGTCTTACTGCTCAGAGAGTCGCTTGGGATGACGAACTTACTAGATTTTTGATAGGAGATCCATGATATAGCATCACGATGGCCACAATCTCTGCAGTGTACACCGAACAGGTATTGGGTAGTTTCCTGGGTTTGGAAGTATATTCCAAACGAGCTGGTGCCCCTTTCAGGGTTGCGTGAGCCATCCGTATAAACATGTTCCCAGTAGTCAGACGGCCAGTTGTCTTCCATGTGTTCTAAGGAGAAAGCGCGTGCTGCAATGGGATTGTTTCTCTTGTCGGTTTTAGTAGATCTAGATTGACCGGTGGTATTGGAAGTGTCCAAGGGGCGATCACTGGTGGGTCGTGCTCATTGACTGTTTCTCTGATACCCTGGCCAAAGCTTTTCTTTCTAGGATTGTGCGAGTCATTATGAGGCGCCTGACCATTTCGGGGGCGCATCATTTATAAAGACACGATTAATATTGGCGAGGCGCCGATAAACCAAGTACTATTAAACTCAGCTATATGTGGCGCCCATACTGATATGGGCACGTTGGACGTTAGCTTCGTATTGCGTCCAATGGAAATGACGAAGTAGTGTCACACCAGCTGAATGGATTGTATCTAGAAGATTTTTTGGCTCAAGCTTTAATTGTACCACAAAAAAAAAAAAAACTTTCAGCGCAGAGTTTTAAAACTCGGGATCGTTACTTCGGGAACATGGGTACGTTCTTATATGCTCTCACAATTGCCATAAGGGAAAAAGCCAACAATTTTAATTTTGTAACATTGTAGAGACAAAGAGTCAAAATGTTTTAAGAGTGTTTCTTCTTGGATAGAAATCTTGCTTTGTATTTTAAAGGAACAATCCTTCATCTATATTTCAATCTGATTAAAATACAGATCTATATTTCATTTCATTTTATACTTTATAGGTGGTCTCTACTACATGAACATCTGACCAGTTGTAGTGGGAGGTCGTGTCAGAGGTTATACGACCAGCATTTGATCCTATGGCTTCAGAAGTCATTTGATTAAACTAACAGCGTTAATTGATGTGTTAGTGGGTTACCCACAGTTTCGTGCAACTCACGCCAAAGACTCACCGTAACAGACCGTTTCATTGGCTTATCCCTTACATCATCTGGATGCGGGTTATATAGCAACTCCTCCAGATCCTAGTGTAGTAAAGACAAGTAAAACAAAATTTTGAACTATAAAAAAATGGAACGAACTAGGATTTGTGTTTTTATCAGATTGCTAGTTTCCTTTCTGGAAATCTAGCGATTTGTATTAGTAAAATCAGGGGTTGTATAATATGTGAAAATAACTAATTTATTATCTATGAACATATTTATTTAAGTACAGAACAGTTAGTAAAAGTAAATGAAATATAATATGTGGTTTTATATACATATGATATGATACCTCATTAAGGGTTGTGATATGGGTCATATGGTTGCCCCATCTTTCCTGTATTAAATTGTAATTTACATGTGTGTCAAATTCTGAAAACCAAGACTAAATGAGGTTATAGTTTATTTATTTTATATTTTTAAAATACTTTTCTTTGGAAAGTCTATTATTTCCATTCTTCGAATGGTTAAAGGCCATGGTTCTTACCTTTAAAATGTTCAATTTGAGACATTTTACATGTGTTAGGGGCAGTGTCTCTCTAATTATATTTATTTACTTTTTTGCCCAAGCTGATCAAAAAAAAAATGTTGTATTAAACCCAAAAATTTGTTTTCAATTTACGTAATTTTGAGTTCAAGTCTTTGGCAATACATCCTGTATTTTAATTGTTTAAAATAAATAAATCCTGACTTTTGACTGTTTGAACTAGGGCCCTGATTAAGCTTATAAGAATGTAGTTTAAATATGACATATGTATCAAATATAATTAATGTTTTTTAAAACACACTTACTTTATCAAATATAAAAAAACATTTCATATATAAAATATAATATCATTTTTTTTTTTTTTATTAAAATAATAGAAAAATAAGGACAATATTAAAATAATTTGAAAAGTTACAATGCAACAATTAAATATATTCTTGTCATTACAAAATATTAAAAATCAATAACATAATGTTTATATAACTGATTAAAACATTGTTGTTAATATATATATATTCACAACAGAAAAAAATGAATGTTAATTTGATTTAAAATATGGAGTGATTTTAAAACTTAAATTCGATGCTTTTGTCAGAATTTTGTATAGTGGCTGAAATGAGATTGTGACCTTTGGCAATGAAATTTGAGGTGTATCTATGGATAGATTCTGGTATATAAACATATTTGCATATGGATATTTAATAGGAATAGAAAAAAAATCATTCTAGTAACAATACAAACATTTTGTTTTATTTTTTTGTCAGTTGTCTACTGACAGATAGTGATTGGTTGACACCAGAACAACCAACCAATCAAACCCCTAGATACAAAATAATTATGAAATCATTTGAAATGTATTATCAAGACATTTGATGGATTGTCTAATAAAAATCAAAGTTATTATTAAATAATACTGTTGTAACATAACAATTCAAACAATTATCCCTAATATGCGATTTTTTGTAATAAGTCTATTTAAAGGAGCTAAGTCTTTAACTCAATATCATCCAAAATCTTCATCATTGAAAACATGAATTATTTGTCAATTTAAATCAAAATTGATGATGTGATCTTACCGGAAAAAGATGGACTTCTGATATCCAATATTTAAGACGAAATAAATATTTTACCATTGGTACACGAATCGTGTACCATAATACGTTTCAGCCCCAGTTCTAGCAAGAGACTCGAGGAACGAGGCTAGAAACATTGTACCAAATCAAACGGCGCATGTAGACTGGAATAACTAGACGCTAAAAAAATGCCTTCGGTTGACACTGCTGGTTTATTTCGTCGAACATAACTGATATGAAATTAGAGTAAAAACAGAAACCATTGAATGCAAATCAGTTTATATACATTCATATTACAGTATTATATGCGTTGCGACCCACTTGAGTCAATTTCTAGGTCCCAAATGTTAGCGATTTAGCTCCTTTAAGCTGAATATTTATATCAATTTAGAAAACACTAACAGTTGAAGGTAGGTACTAGCGATATTTTGTATAATACACCATTGTTTATCTGTTATAAATTAGTTCATTTACTGTAAACAAACATTATTTTGGTTAGCAACTAATTTAAAGTCTCTGATCTCCATTTCAGGGATTTATACGCCCTAAATACCAGTCGGTAAAAATTGTTCAATCAGTATTTACAAAGACCTGATGAATTCAAAATGTACAATCTATGGTTGATATGGTGCATTAATCTGCAGATAATCAGATATCAAATGAAAATTACAAATGGTAATCTGCAGCTATAAGAGTACAGTCTTTAAGAAATGGGGAGGCTGTGACATTTTGATATTCAATTGCTATGAATGATATGGATATAATGAAAAATGTAATTTAAAGATACACTAGTTAATAGTTTAATAAACAGTTGGCCATTCTTGATATACATGTAACAGTTATAAAATAGATGATAAAATCGAAAATATTGACAATTTCAGTCAAACTTCTTTATTCTGAATGATGTTATCACTCCTGGAAGCTTGGACTAGAAATAGGCATCAACTTTCTCTGTACTGTCTCCAAGAAATGCTGACTGTTTGATTGAAGCCTATTATACCGAAAGCCTTGCAATAGGCATATTAAAATTCGGTATAAAGCTCTTAACTAATGTATCCTTAAAAATAGCTACAAAATGGAAGCAAACCTTAAATGGTCCCAGTTGTCATGCTTACAAAAATGGGATATTATATGAATACATTCTGAATTAAAATGAATTGATTAAAATAAATTTAACATAATAAAAATTAAATGTAGATCAAGAAATAAAAAATATAATGTAAAATAAACTGACTTGTGACAATATTTTGAAAGACATTTTCTAACATCTATAAATGTGGTTATAAGATATATTTGTTAGATTTGTTCAGTTCGGAAGAATTGACTAATAGTAGCTTTAACAGGGGTCTGTATATGAGAAGGGAAGCATTTCTGCACAAAGCCATAATTCACTAATCACCCTTTATTTTGACTTATGAACTAAACCCTGTGTAACCGATAATAAACAATTCCAGTAATCCTATTTTACGTTTACACACTATAAGGCACATCTAATATCTTCAATATAGGTTCCATACAGGTTCCATCCCACCTCAGATTCAGTGTACCTAGCTAAATACAAGTTTTTTTTACTCTATACCTTACACATGTTTATGCGGTAAAATACGGTAAATTTAGTAAGTGATGTACAGGTATAGAGAACCCTGAATTGAGTTTGTGCTGTACACTGTTTTACTCTGTACCAAACAAACGTTTATATAGTAAAATACGGTAAATATAATAATCAGTGTATTATAAAACAACTATAAATATAGTTTGTGCTGTACACTGTTTTACCTATACCAAACAAACGTTTATATGGTAAAATACTGTAAATATAGTTAGTTATCAATGTATTATACAGAACTATGAATATAGTTTGTGCTGTACACTGATTACTGGTTGATTATATCCATCTATTCTTTCTCCTCTAGTGCTAATGAACTAAGTTTTTTCTGCAAAATATAAAATATTGTAACATAATTAATAATGAGTTATTAATTCCAAGATATTTTTTTTATACTTAACCCATGTCATCTTATTGAAATACTGAGAAAAGCAGAGTAAAATTACATGAATATTAAAGGTGTACAAACCTCAAATGATGAATTGTTATTAAGTTTTCGGCAAGCTAATACTGCATCATGTATACTGACAAATAACCATTCTTTATACATAGTCGTATAAAAATCTGTCTTTTCAAACATTTCACGAATACCAGCTATAATTTTAAAAAAAAACGTACAATATGTAATTTTGCATCAGGACAGCATATGTACCACAATAGATCCCAGTGTCAATTGTTCTGAATGAGTAAATAAAGCATATACAACCACAGTAAATAAAGCATATTCAAGCTACATATTGGGTAAGTTTGGGAATGACATGTAGTTCGGAACCTCTGTTTGCATCCAATACAAAGGTATTTATCAGTTCAGAGACCCAAAGAAAACCCACAAGTTTAGAGTATAAAGGAATGGTGTGGTCAAGAATCACAAATATAAATCCTTCTGGATCTCAGTGATCTGTAGATCATCCTTAAAATAATCCTCAAACCCAAGGAAAATAATATACAACCAACAAACTTAACAAAAACTTACATTGATACCAAAACCATTAAATGTTTTACAAGTTGATAATCAATATACATAATCGTTTATATAGTTTTGTAAAATATAAAGCTTTGGGATTAATATCTATCGATTAGTTAGCTAAATTTACCTTTGCACTGTGCTAAATACACTTGAATGTCAATCGTTTTATATTCATTTATTATCTGTCAAGATAAAAAAAAAAATTATATGATTAAAAATAACAAATAAAAAAATTTAATAAAAAAAAGGCCCCACTTTTCTCATGAGGGAAATAGGGTTATTACAAGAATTGCAAGGCAATGTCTGGTCATTTGTTTAGCTTTTGAATTTTAAAGTAAAGAAAGATTAATGCTGTTGTTCAGGAAAAATTTTCCTTCCTATCACTTGACAGTAAATAACTGCATGTTGGTATCAAAATAACCTAAACAAGTTTCCATAAGACATTGAACATCATTCCACTATCTAAACAAGGCTCAGATATTCAGAAACAGTATCAGCTATAACTGACTGAAGTAAAGATAGAAAATAACCTACCTGTCCTAGTACTTTAACACCTACAGAATCAACGTAACTCATAGTTGAACAATCTATTATTATAGAATGAACATTATCTTGTGATTTATAACCATTGAGATTTAGGTCCAGATCAGCTGTATCAGATGTTTCGGGTGTGGCTTCAACAGCTACCTTTGTATCAGATGATCCATTCTGAAATATTTAAAGTTACAGATTCTTGAAGCAAGGGCTATAACTCTAGAAGTAATGCATGTTCGAAAATAAAAAGACATATTTTTCTTTTTGTAGAAGGTTTTTTTTTCATACCTGAATTTGTTCTTGTTTTTCTATTTTCTTCTGTATTTTGTCTCTCTTCCTTCGAATTTTCTTCACTATTTTAGGATCAACAGTTAATTTATATATTTGATTTTTGAAATGCTCAGCGTTGGCGAAGAACAGGGCGGCATCAATTCGGAATATTTTGATACCTTCTATTTCATGTACCTGTAAAAATAGTGAACCAATTACATATGTCTTTAAAAAATTTACTAAATTTACATATGTATGAGTTTCACAAATATACAAGTAGAAGTTCAAGTATTTATATAATCAAAATCATTCATACAATTAATTTCATTCAAATAGGAAAATTTTCAATAATGTATTAGAGTGTGAAACCTTCAAACAACCACTGACAGCAGGAATGAATCCAGAGAATTAAAACATGTCACCAATCCAACAAAATATTAAATATAAATAACTGTAATAACATATATAATAGAATACATACTGCTTCGTAAACAGATACATCACGATATATGTCAGTACCATCTACCTGACCTAACACACACGTATATGGTCTGAAACATGAAAACATATTTGTTTTATCAGAGATTAAAGAGAATTTTTGTTTTAATGTCATTACCTGTATTAACAAATTTTACATAGGAAACTATAATTAACTCATCTATTTGATCCCTCTAAACATATTCTTTAATATCTGTATGGATTTTTGTAAATGAACAGATTGTATACTCATTAAAATAACTACATTATACTAAATGAGGACATGTCAGGCCTGCAGCTAGCCCAAAACTGTTGGAGGTGCAAGGGCTTCTGTGGGTGCCAATGTACCTACACTTGATGGTCCACGGGCAATGACACTATGGATGCATCTGCCTTCAGAGACAGAACTTGGGTCCTCTGCTGCCAGAAAATTTTGGAAAATAGGGTTTGCTATAGAGGAGAGGAACTACGAAAATGATGGTACTGAATTGGGCACCTAATTAATCCCATTTGGCAATATGGACACCCTGCCAATTATATTATGGAGGCCCACCAATCTCTGGACTATGGGCGTCCCTCTGAGATGAGGCACTCCACCAATCATGCTATTTTAGGCATCCCATTCATCAAGTTGCGGGTACCCAACCAATCTCACTCGGCATTATGCATTATGTGCGGCCCGACTATCTTATATTGTCATTATGAGGCACACCGCCAATCATGTTATTTATTATGGGTGCCATTCCTGGATAAGACATCCCACAGATCACACTGTTTTAGGCGCCCCATCAATCAAGTAGTGGTGTTAATCGTGTGATTCATTATGAGGCATGTCACCATTTAGGGGCACCCCATATATAACAACATGATTGGCAAAGCGCCTATAAAACCAAGTGACATTGGTTGGGCACCCTGCAAATTTTGTTGAGTGTGCAGAACCAATCTCACTCAGCTTTATGGGACATGTGAATGTTAATTGTAGTGTTTTATAGGTTTAGTTCTCTTATATACATTGCTTTGTTGTGCATGTAAGGTATATAAATTAACTAAAAAATAGATTTCGGTGCCAATAAATTTAAAAAATACATGTAGTCAGTGATCATCATTTGAAAAAATATCAAAGAGAGACTAGGTCATTTCTGGACTAACACATGGTTCAATTTTATTTCAATAATTTGCTTGCAGCAGAAGGAAACCGGAGGACCCAGAAAAAACCCACGCAGTTGGACAGGCGACCCTACTCATTGTCACATACAACAGGGGAATGGAAACCATGCCAGTTGACTCAATGACCGACCTTATGACACAGCGCGCACGTGCTAACCATTCCGCCATCCAATCCCCCATATCATCTGACTTGTGACAATATCCCCGTAAGATGATTTAATAATCATGTGATATTAACTGACCTCTGTGACCTTGCTATTACAGTTAAAAGTGCAAACCCAACTCCAGCCATTAAACCATAGTCAACATCTAACAGTACTGTAGCTAGAAAACTCACAGACCAAACAGCCTACAAAATAAATATATATCAATAATACGGCCAAACATTCTTGATAAAAATACAAATATATAGCTCACGTCAATAGCTAGTTTGATTCCTTATAACAAGGGAAGTGGTATGTATTAGGTGCTCCAGAAGGATTAAGCATACCATACCAAATGCACAGCACAATTTTGCTTGTCTAAATATTCCTTTGACAACAGTTATTTTTGCCTTGGCCTCAAAGAAAGATATCCATAAAATAATATAAATATATCTGTCTTTATTAGCCCTGTCAATGTAGAATAGAAGAATTTCATTAATAATATATGATACTTACAAAATCTATAATGGAAATACTCCATAGTCTCTTGAGATCAAGGAACTGTTTAAACATTCCTTTTAATGCCACAATAATTATAGATGCCAAGACAAACTGAAAAGAAAACAATAAGTTTATGATCCATGATCAATATATTTCAGGTTAAACCACAAGTAGTTATAATAATACAAATAAAGTCAGTGGATTTTAGGACAAAAACATTTTTGGGTGTAAAAAATAGAGAGATGAATATGATATGTGATGGACTCATAAAGATCTCTGAACTGTAGATTGGTCACATTAAACTGCAAATGGCTGTGACCGATGAAAGTTAGGAGATGGTCTCGACAATATACATAGTGTACTTACATTTGGCAATGATTTAAAGTATGGACCAATAACCAATAATACAACAACAAGTAAACAACTTGATACCATTCCACATATCTAAAATATATATATAACATATTCCATGTAACTATAATAAATACACCAAATTCCACATATCTATAATAAATACACCATAATAAACAATATATTTCACATATCTATAATAAATACAACATATTCCACATATCTATAATAAATACAACATATTCCACATATCTATAATAAATACACCATAATCCACATATCTATAATACATACATCGTATTCCACATATCTATAATAAATACATTAAATACAAACAATATATTCCACATATCTATAATATAGTATGTTACATGTAACAATAATAATGAATGTTCCCAAAAAATATTTTTGGTAACATCATGGATTATCAAGGCAGATTGATCACTGAACACAAAATAGGTGACACATTTGCAAGTTTTTGGAGCTTACAAATATCTAACAATTAGGTCAGACAAAATTAATACTTTTGTAGATTCTCTATGTGAAAAGGTTCATCTTCATCAAGGGTAGAAATCTGATTACATTAACTGTAAATGGATTGATTGATCATCAAAGATCAACATTGGATGTCGACCTACAAATCTTGAACTAACCTGTGTTCTACCACCAACACCTTCCTGTACCAGAGATCTAGAAAGAGATGCAGCTGTACAGAATGATGAGAAAAATGAACCAATCACATTACAGGCTCCATATGCAACCAATTCCTGAAATAAATAATCAATTGTTTTCGGAAATGCAATAAGGGAGATAAATACATCAAACATCTGTCTATTGTAGTTTTTTTATTCGGCTTCAATATATTAATCATTGTTTAGACATTTTTATAATCAACTTACTGGAACGCTGGATTGCGCAGATGTAAACTGATTGAAAAACAATTGCCATTCTATGATTAAACTTTAATAATGGAGAAGCGATTAATAAGTAACATTGCTACGATAATAAACAATCTACTGGTGTGCTAAAAAACCCAAAAAATCAAACACGTAACGTTGCTCAGAATAAAGTAGTTTGGACGAAATTTTCATTTGATTAATTTTGAAATATTTATTTTAGAACTATTATAGCAAGAACGGCCACCTCTTTATCTAAATCTAACATAATGCATCTTTAATTTCTGACTAGTACTTCTTCAATTTTAGACTAAAAAGTTCCAAAAAATAAATTTCATGCCAAGGGTAAAGGGTAGAGAAATCGGGTTGAACATCCACTTGACATAAACAAGGTCATTTCAGGACTAGCGTGTAGATGTCTTTTGTTATGGGAAGAAATCGAAGGACCTTGAGAAAACCGAAGACTCAATGACTTCCAATCATTGGGCCACTCAATCAATCTCCCACAGGAAAGGGGATAAAGAAAGAATTGCTGTAGATATCACACTCCATTAATATATCATGAGATCAGGGGAAGCATGACTAGCCTTAATTCATACAGGATATGCAGAACACAATGATGTCAGAACATAATTAACAGTTTTCTATGGACTATGGATATATGATAGTCTTATTTATCAAATATGTTCTCTAATTTATTATTCTCAGAAACCCGTCATCTCTTTACCCCCCCCCCCCCTGCAAAGTTTATTTAAATAGATGTCCGTATTATCATTTATGTTCATGAAACATGTGCAATGATAAAATTGCCCCACATGCAGCATTTTCAAGAGGGGTTTTAAATTTTTCTGGGCAATAACTATGGATCAAATTAACAGGCAAAAGAGAGAGAGAAATGGCGCTTAACGTCCACTCAACACAAACTGGGTCATTTCGGGACTAACATATGGTTTAATTTTATTTAAATAATTCACTAGCGCGTAGGGGTCTTTAGCAGTAGGAAGAAACCGTAGTACCCGGAGAAAACCCACGAGGTTGGACATGCATCCCTACTCCTTGCCACGTACAACCGGGGAAATTAACGCAGGCATGTCTGCTCTTCATGACAAAACAAACAATTACAGCAAGTTTGAAAAAAATAATCTCAATTCTTTTGATCTGTAGAACATTTACATGATTTCAGGAATATGGGCAGTAACTCTTACAAATATCTTGACATAAGCTATATGACCCACCGAACAATCCCGGTAAGGTTTAAAAAAAATAATCTCTAAAACTTTTACTAAAAATGAAATATCTATCCCATTAAATTTGAAAATACAAGTTTAAAAATTCTGACATGTAGACTCAAGTGACAACAATATACTCTGTGGGAATATTAAAATAATTGGATTTGCTACTTCCTGATGGGTCACAATGTCAACTGCTAAGCTACAGATCTACTTAGTGTAATTAACTAACTGATAATTTTATCATATACCTGATTATCACCAACTTTATAAACCTACCTGGTTAGGATCAATTTCATAATCATGTCTTTTCGCGAGAATCTTTGCCATGGAAACAGAAATAACAAAAGCCACAATGGCTATAGCAACCGCATCTGATATTACATTGGGTAAAAATCTAAACTGATTTAAAGCTGGCATTGGGAAACTGAAAATATAAACATATTGTCAGATACTTCTAAAGTATTATCTATTTATAGAAGAAATGATAGCTAGGAATTTGATGATGGAGACTACTTCTTCCTGTCCTGCCCTGTCCCAACCCTTAACCAAACCAGTCAGACATTTCTACAGCCATTATAATTAGGGCTGCAACGATTCATCGATGAATCGATGAACTGCGATTTTGTAAAAATCCACGATGCACGATACAATCAATGTCCGTATCGCGATTCATTATCCAAAAAATCCACAAAAAAAGACCAGCGTTCTGTCGTTTAAATATCCTAACGTGGAATGCGTAAATAATTCCATAAGCAAAATTACTTTTTTTACTGTAAGCGAGTACGTGTTATCACACTCTCGACACATGGACTTTAGTTATTTCGCCAAGAATAAATAATATCAGTCTGGATAAGCAAGTCGAGCTTGAAATAAAGTAACTTGCAAATTACGCACTTGAATAATATACGGGAAAACATAGAGCATATTATTATAAATACGTCAGTAATATGCGAATTGTGCCAAGATTAATGCACCATTGGCGATTGGTGCATACATTGGTCAGCACCATTATCATTTCAGTATTTCTAATGTATAATAATATTTTGACATTCAAAATTCCGTACTGTTATTTTCTTCGCCATTGCCACATCTGCGACTGCTTTTCATTGGCTGAACTTGTTGTAGCAATACGAGCCAGTCATATTGATTCTGCAGCTGAATTTTTATAATAATAATGCATTCGTCAACAAATTCAATGTGCCAAAGTCAAAGCCCAGCTAAGGCATGGGCCTGAGGGGTCCAGGGCCCCGCGGTTCATGGCAAAAAGAAAAAATATCAGATGACAGTTTCACAGTAATCGATCTAGCGGCGCGAAGTGTCGAGTCGGAGCTATCCACCAACCTTCAACTACCTTCTCTGTGTAGTTCCACTCGGTTATCGGCCTAGGCTGCTAGACTTTGTATGTCGTTCGGAATTGAATAGATTTCCTATTTGATCAGATATTATGTAATTATTTTTGTATTGCAAACCGTTTAACTTTGTGTTATCGAGGCATGCTATTCAGAGGGATATGAAATTATCTTTTCGTCACACTAAGGGCCCCGCTCCGGTTAAGCTAGGCTTTGGCCAAAGTTGATAATTATCATTCATAGTAGTAATTATTGATATATAATGCAAGTATGTGATAAAGGGTTTATTACACACATTTAAATCTATACAAACCTTTGAAAATATTATGTTTAACGTAAAAAAAATAAAGACTTTTAAAATTTAACAGCCGTTTTTAAATTTATTTCCTGCATCGTGATATTAATCGTATCGTGGGGTATGAATCGAGATGCGCATCGTATCGTGGCCTGGCGTATCGTTGCAGCCCTAATTATAATGAAATCTATGGTAAAATAAATCAGAAATTCTGTTTTACTAAGCCCTTCTTTAAAGTAATAAAATGCCTGTCTACAAATAAATTGTTGACTAACGGCAACAGATACATTTCTTAAACAGAGCTATTCATTCCTAGCCCAGATAATGACTATCAGAATGAATAAAGTTTAATTTCTGTCAACTCAATAACAATGTAAGTGAATAAAATGAGCTTACCCGACTGGAACATCACCAACTATTTTAATTTCAAATAGTTTATGTAGATTGGTAAATTCTGATACCAAGGTTCCAATCACTACCTAATATCAAATTTAAACATTCATTTAAAATTCGTTAGAAATTAACAGCATTTGCCAAATATTACAGCCATTTCCTTGTTGAAGAGGAAATTCTTATTAAAACAATTTATTAACAAAATATTATTTTTATTTATATACAGCAATGGAGCAACTGTGACTCAGTGAGAAAGATATTGGCTCGCTGACCTGGAGGTCCTGCGTTTGAATACAGATGTTGACAAAGAACGTTCATATAGATTTTATGGCATGGTTCCACCTTGTCAGAATTGCAGGACTGAGTCCCTGGTAAGGAAAAATGTATAGTAGTTCAGATCGGACGAAAACCGAGGTCCTGTGTCCAAAGTGGCGTGCAAATAAAAGATCTCTTTGCAGTTGGAATTCGATATAAGAGTAGACCGTAGAGCCATTGTCAGTACCAAGGCTAATTTGTGTGCTGGGTGAAGCTGGGAATTCTGCTAGTTAAAATAAATATCTCAAATGAATAAACTATAGAATACTGACTGGCACAGTGAGCTAAGAGGGAAATATTGCCCAGACAGCACTATGATTTATTTTTATATCAAATTCAAATAGTACAAGGGACCTCTGTTATCCATTCCATCTGAACAAATAGACTCTGTCGTTACCAAGTCCTTCTTCCTGCACCACTGACAAGGGGAAACCTTGCTTGAAAATTCCATGACACTTTCTCTGCCAACATAAGGAATCGAATCCTAGATCACCTGGTTAGCTAGCTCTCACTGCTCACTTGTTAATTAAGGTTCTAGATATTATTTACTTACTACAATGAGTTCAACAGGTACTGGCATCTTTAATTTAGGTTTAATTTTAGGGTTGTTGTTGATTAGTTCCTTCACTAAAACAAGTATCAATATACAGATAGCCGAGCCAACTAGTGCCGCTATATTTGTGGAGGGAATGTTCATAAAAAAATCTCTGTAAGACTGTAAAAAATTAAAAAACTCAGATCTAGATCTGTCAACCCACAAAATAAATTAAATATCAAATCTAACAAAATCGACAGTTTCAATTTTGATTCAAATCAAAGAGGTATTAGGTATCTGACACAATTCCGTCACCAGGGATACCAAAGTTTTGCAAGCACCTATAGGCTGGGAAAAAGCAGTTTTGAGAATCATACAGTAATATTCATATGTGTATTTACTATTTATATATATGTTTTAGTTATTGAAGTAAATGCACAGTACCATATATAGTTGTGTTACTTTTGGTCTTTTTGTTCACAAAATTAGGTCCTTCTTTAGTAAGCAGCCTAAGGCCAACAGTACCTTTAATCCTGCCCTGCTTACAACAGATAATATTGGATAAAATTGAATAAATGTACTTACAAATATAAGTTTGAAAGGGCCATTATATCTGTTGATGACAACGCCAAAGATATGTTTGATTTGACTGGTAAAGACATGGCAGGCTGCCCCGGTAGTAAAACCACTTATTAAAGGATCCGAAAGATAAACTGTGACAAATCCTAATCTAACAAATCCCATTAAAAGCTACAATAAAAACAACACAAATGATTATTAATCAATTACATATGATTCCTGTTTCTGAAGGTATTCATGATAATGGCGTGAAACGATGAATGGTAACTGAATTTCAAGAATGAAATATTTAACCATGTAAAATTCTTTGGGGACATAGAATTTTAACAATAGTCACAAAGCAATGGTTTTTAGAAATTTCATCAACAACAGAAATCATTTGAGAACCCTGAGAGTTGTCGAGAGGTTACATACGGGAGGACAACAATATGTGTCCATTTTATAATTGGGCATACAAAAATGCAGTTCCTTATGATTTTACAAAATTAAATAAGGAAAATATGACCATCAGAGAAATAAGGAAAAATCCTTGTCCAAAAATGTAATAATGATGAGCTTTTATATAATTTATGTACTGGGTAATTCAAGTCACTAAACAGTTTTTCTTTACTTTTCTTTTTTCTCTCAATCAATGTTCCTCATGTGTCCTTTTCATGAATGTGGGCATACTTCTCTTTTCAGTGAAGCTAGATTAAGTACCATACATCTTTGTCAAGTATATTCATGTTTGACACGTGTGTCACCCACGAGATCAATCATCTTTTGATAAGGAACAGGGATAACAAATATTAAAAGTGTGGCGGATTGGGAATAAAGGAAGGAATTCGTCATATGCACACAAATCATATCAGCATTACTCTCTGTCGATCTCTCCAAAATTAATGAAATTCCATGGTCTTACCTGGATGCAACCAACAGCAAATGTGACAGCCATGGCAAAAGCCAGTTGTGTCTGTAATAAAACATCATCTACGGCAGCGTCTGCCACAGTACCATTACCGGTTTTATTAGTATTTACATCCAGTGATAAACCTTGTGATGCTACACCTTTATCAACAACAGTTCCAACCATTAAACTCACAACAGCAAAAGTTCCTACAGAAAAATCACAAAATAAAACAGTTTATTTACTGCATTGTTACCATAAAAAATTTATTTACTGTAATGCTACTATAAAATTAAAATATGTTGTCAAAAATAACATGCCTAATATATGTTTTTTACTGCAATGTCACTGTAAATATGCAATCAAATATAGTCCTCTTGTCAGTTGTTTTTTTTTACTGCAATGTTACTATAAAATGTATAATCAAATAAAACATTCCTAACATATACTTATTTACTGCAATGTCACTATAAAATATGTAATCAAATCTAACAATCCTAATTAACACATGTTTGTTTTCTAAAATGACACTATAAAATATGTTATCATATGTAACACTCTTACTAGGTGTATCACTATAAACCTCAGAATGCCTCGTTCGGCATTTCTGTCCAAACGCGGTAAAGAAAATGCCTCGTTGTCTGCAGTTCCGAAACGAGGTTTTTTAAATTGCCCTTTTTTGGGAACGAGGTATTTTGTTCAGAACGAGGCTTGGTAAAATGCCTCGTTTACTAAACGTGTTTTTTTCAAGATAGTTATTAGCGGTATATCGGCCAATTTGTAAAAATTAAAATTTATGTTATTTAATACGAAAATAAAACAAGTTCAAACTATATTATTATCAGACAAATTGACAAGACAAGAATACACGCCATCAGTGGAGGTGTAAAACAATTGCAGGCACACAGTTATACCTTGATTAATTGATTGCCCCCAATAAAATGTCACAACACCACAGTTGTTTCTTAACACCTATACTGATTGGGGCAATAAATCAATCAAGGTAGTTATGTGTCTGCAATAGTTTTACACCTCCACCGATGGCGTGTATTCTTGTCTTGTCAATTTCTCTGATAATAATATAGTTTAAACTGGTTTTATTTTCGTATTAAATAACATAAATTTTAATTTTTACAAATTGGCCGATATACCGCTAATAACTATCTTGAAAAAAACACGTTTAGTAAACGAGGCATTTTACCAAGCCTCGTTCTGAACAAAATACCTCGTTCCAAAAGAATGGCAATTTAAAAAACCTCGTGTTGGAACTGCAGAAAACGAGGCATTTTTTTTACCTCGTTTGGACAGAAATGCCGAACGAGGCATTCTGAGGTTTATAGTGTATGTTACTATAAAAAATATCACAAAAAATATAATAGTTTATTTACTGCAATGTTACAATAAAATATTGATTTATTGCAATGCCACTATAAAATTAAAATATTTAATCAAAAATAACATGCCTAACAGATTTTTACTTACTGCAATAATGTCACTATAAAATATGTAATCAAATATAACATTCCTAACAGATGTTTGTTTTCAGCAATGTCAATATAAAATAGGTAATTAAATATAGCATTAATAAAAGATGCTTATTTACTGGAATCTTATTATAAAAAAAATGTAATCCAGATGAAAAATTCATAACATGTTCTTTTA
The DNA here is from genome assembly GCA_948474765.1 of Patella depressa. NCBI lineage: Eukaryota > Metazoa > Mollusca > Gastropoda > Patellidae > Patella > Patella depressa. The sequence goes on from OX419721.1 coordinate 35,181,711, forward strand.
ATACTGCAATGACACTATAAAATATGTAATCAAATATAACTTTCTTAACGTATGTTTATTTACTGCAATGACACTGTTAAATATGTAATCAAATAAAGCATTCCTACAATAACTTCAAATAGTCATTTTTCTGTTTGTTATAGGGCACTATAAAAAAAATAATTTGACCATGCTCTGCTCAGCAGAAAACAAATGTTGTCTTTCTAAATTGTTACAGCACTATAGCGAGTTAGAACAATGTTTCAATTTTTATTGGATATTATTTAAATCAGAGCATCTTTACATTATGACTTTAAGGCCAAACTGCCCAAATCTGATGTTAGGAGAGACTTTCCAAAATGACTTCAAGACCAAACCTGATGGTGGGAGGTCAACCCATTGTTTCCATATTTGGTAATTATTACATAATAAAGCAGTGAGCTGTGATCCTTGTCTCATCCCTGTAAATCCCTTTACAAGGTTTGAACTTTTGAACTAAATAAACATTTAAGTTGATCTTCAGTTACATAAGTGTAATCTTATCAAAGTTTGAAGCATATATTCCAAGTCATAATTATTCTTACTTATTCATGTGTAAATAACCATGAGTGTTGATTTACATTATTTAGAAGGTGCAAAATACGGGTAATGTGATCCTTCTAAAATTTGATATTACATAATCAAAGTTACAGCTTTAACCTGTAATCTGATATGTCAAGTAACATGCCCTTCATAATTCGGTATTATGTACAGTATTTTTAGAGAATATATAACTTGTAGGTGACTAGTCAAACTGATTAAAATTGATACGATTTTTTGCCCCATTCACACTACATGTAACTTACCAACGGAGACATGACGAGATGAACCAAAGAAGAAATAAATGATAACAGGAAAAAACGAGACATATAGCCCATAAACGGGTGGAAGAGTGGACAGCTGACCATAAGCCATACCTGTTGACGAAAAATTAAAATTTAATCTATAAAAAATATATCACCTACACACAATCATTTACGGTACATTTAACTATAAAAATATTCTAAGAGCACTTCAGGGGATCACGGTGGCTAAATGGGTAAGACGCTGGCTCGCTAGCCTGGAGGTCGGGTGTTCATTTTGTGCATTGATCGATAAAGTTCATCCAGATCTTTAAGTAAGCTTTTCCCTTGTCAGTGATGCAGGACAGAGGCCCTGATGGGACAAAAAAATGTGTACCGTGTACACATTGGTGCACACGTAAAAGATCCCTTGGCAGTTGGAATTCAATACAAGAGTGGGACATAGTGCCTCTGCCCGAGCAAAATTTCCCTAATAGCACACTGTATGGCATATGCCCGACTTCATAACCCAAGATTAGGAGCAGAACAGTGGGACGTTGAAATGAAATGGGGTTTAACAGTTAATAAGCTTCATTTCATTTTATTTCTAAGTGGACCTTAAGCTTTCACATACAAGTGCGCCATACAATGTATTATGAAGGAAACTTTGCAGAGACAACAATTGGTTATGAACTGCCAACCTCTATCAAATTTTTTTTTTTTTTGTCCCATTCAAACAACTACATAAACTGTCAAAAGTCTGTGAAACAGAAGTGTAATTTAGTAATTTGTATGTAAAGAAGTTTAAATCAAATTGTACATTATGAATTAATAAGTATCACATCAATTAATCCATTTCATGGTTCCTGAATCTAATTATGAATTGAACAAGAAGTATATTCAATGGTCTAAGCTGAAATGTCAATGAACTAATTTGATCTGGTATTCTAAGCTTAAAGATGCATTGTGTAAGATAAAGATTAAGAGCTGGCCATCCTTGCTTTAATAGTTCAAAAAAAGTTAATGAAACAGTTATGTGTGTTGGAAAATGTAGCATAGATTGTTTATTATTTTAGAAATGGTACTAGATAATGCACACAAAGTCTTGATTATCCGTTTTATCGTTAAATTTTAAAATCTTGCAGGCATTTTAATTCATTTAAATCTCTGATAACTGCTGGCCTTGAGAGGTGATTATGTAAATAAATATCTAATTAATCATTTACATAAAATTTTAAGCTAATCCTGCAATAGGCCGATTTACATAATGCCTCTTTAACATCCATGATTAAAATACCAAGCCAAGTTGTCTAAATAATAAAATGAATTTACCTTGTGGTATGTGCATAATTCCCACAGTTAATCCAGCAATAATATCCGCAGGAAGATCACTACGAATACTGTAACCCTTCAAAATTGACAAAAAGGGAAAAACTTGGGTGATAAATTTTCCAATACATTTTCCCGAACACTCGAACTTGGAGACTTTTTTCTTGGCCCATACTTTGGGTGTCTTTACTGGTCTTTGGATGCTTGTAAAACCTTTATCAAACTCAAGTTGTGTGTATACAGGTCGTTCCACCACCACCCGTTCTTCATTGATGAGGGCATTTCTTATTTCTCCGTCTTCAGCATCCTTCATCCTATTCTTCACACCTACAAAACAAAAATGTGAAAGTCTAAAAAAAAACCAACTATCTTTTACCTTCCTTGTCCGCTCTACATTGTAATATACATGTACCTTTTTTTGAATCAGACAAAGGAAGTCCAATTTCAGTTTTAATTTTATATTTCAAACAAGTTTTATTCAATTCCTAGTACCCATTACAATCGTACAGTCACAGTGACTGGTAGTGTTTTATAACTCTATTTTCATGTAGAATTAAGACAACTCTCAAATCATTGGGTAACCCTGGCCTGTCATCCACAATTCTAGTAATGAACTTCTGATTATCCTAACAATGCTAATACTGTATAATTCAAATTATAAAGACTTCATAAAAGCATGGTTCTTAATATAAAATATTAACTTTCTTAATCCACTATTTTCAAAAATATTATACCCATAGCAGATATTAACTATGAAAGAACAACCATTTACATGAAAATAATAAAAGATTTATAAGCTTAGTATTTTTCCACTAATGAAGAAATATTATGAAGTATTCAGATTTATCATAAAGTTATAATTATGTAGATTAGATAAGAAATTCTCCATTTTAGTTCATACCAGTTAGTGACAACACTTGCTGGTAATAGATATACTAATTAAACATTTCGCTGTTGTTGACCTGTTTACACCAGATGCATAATTACAACCTTAGATCAAATACATAATTAAGCAACCATGACAAAATTTGAAGAACATAATTCAAACCCTTTCTATAGGCTAATCAAAGCTCAGAATCTCAAGCCCACCAAAATATAAATTATGGTTAAAATATCATTGTACTGGACAATAACTTTAATTATAGTCTTTAATGTACGAAGTCCAAAAGCTTACATTTTATGCAACAACACATAAATCATGGTTATAAATAAATAAGTAGATAATCTAATAAATTGTTTTCCTTTACTTACTTTACCACAAAGAATACTCACAAATTTTACTTCCAATGAAATATTTTTATAAAAACTACCTTTTACAAACCCTGTGTGATCTGAGAACTACTGTTTTATTGTGCGTAATCTAAACAGATCTAATCTGGGTCGTCTTCAATATAAGCTGTTTTGTAGGATTAACAATCTAGGTATGTAAATAACCTAGTTGTATTGCATGCATGTATAATACGAATGTAGTATAAATATAGTGTTACAATTTAAAGACGCGTACATAACAAGTGCTCTTAACAGATCGCAAAGAAAACATTTGACACTATTCATAGAACGTGATTATTTTATATTGATCATATTATAATAAACCATGCATATATCACAATATCTTTTGAAGTGAGATTATTATTATATATCATATTTTATTATCTTATAACTTTAATCATTTCTTATCAAGTAGATACGTAGGTAAACCAAGTGATAGTAAGTGCCTTGATTATCTAAAATAAAAATGTCAATCACCTTGTCTCTATTATTTGAAACCCACTGTTTACCCTCTTCATTGAAAGAAGACATAAAAAAGGTTAATTTATATCACCTAGAGCAAATAGAGCACTATGTATTAAATAATTAATTTCAAATACTTAGTATTTAGTAATCAATTTCAAATACTTAGTATTTAGTAATTAATTTCAAATACTTAGTATTTAATAATTAATTTCAAATATTTGGTATTTACTAAATAATATCAATTTTCATTATTTACTAAATAATTTCAAATACTTAGCATATTAATAAATATTTTCAAATACCAATGATAAATTACTAAGAATTTACTAAATACATACTTAGTAATTAATAATTTCAAATACTTACACACAGCATTTAATAGATTCAAATACTTAGTATTTAATCCTGTCATATACTTAGTATTTATTAAATTCAAACACTAATCAATAATTTCAATTAGAGTATTAGGTTTATATAAGTTCAAACAACACAACTTGAAAACCAAGAGAGCACTTAACCATGTCAACAAAATTACACTTTACAAAAACACTTCATTTACAGCAGTTACAGATTTGACTTGACTTGTACCCCTAACCAATTTTTATATCTGTACATAGTGATTATATAATTTCAGATAGTTCATATTTTTTTATTAAACAATTTCAATTACTTAGTAATAATTTCAATTACTTATCATTAAATAACTAATTTCAAATACTTATTATAAAATAAATAATTTCAAATACTTAATATTAAATAAATAATTTCAAATACTTAGTATTAAAAATATAATTTCAAATACTTAGTATTAAAAATATAATTTCAAATACTTAGTATTAAAAATATAATTTCAAATACTACAAAAATATATTTTCAAATACTTAGTATTAAAAGTATAATTTCTAATACCTGGCATTAAAAATAAAATTTCAAATACTTAGTATTAAAGGGCGTATGGCTCTAATCTTGAACCTTAAAATGGACAAAAATTGGTCTAAACCCATTTGTTAAAGGACAATATTGGTGGCAGTCATTATTACACATGTGATAGAACTGGTTAGCAATGATCTCCTTGTTAAAATTATATTTGGAATGTATTTAACCAGTTTTAACACATATGTAATAATGAATAACACCAAAATTGTCCTTTAATGTAATAAATGTAAAATGAATGCATATAAAGTGATTTATATTCATTTCATAAAAAAAAAATTATAAATTCAAATCAATTTTGTTTCGTGAAATATGTGTATAGTCCAAATTAAAAATGAGTGTTTTTAATTTCAAATATTATGGGCAATAGCCAGATTTAGCTCCTTTAAATAAACAATTTCAAATACTTAGTTTTTATTAGATTATTTCAAAATATTTAATATTTTGAATACTGTACCAGTACTTAATTTTTAATTATTTGGAATACTTCATAGTGATTTAGTTATATTAAAATCATTGTAAATTCTTTAGCAATACTGTCATACAGTTTTGGTCACTAATTCACCATGTTGCATCAAGTACATGACATAGTGCATCTATAAGTCTGTTTGAACCCTTAGTCCCTATGCATAAAATGAATGGTTGATCCAGTAGTGTAAATTACTGCATAAAATGAATGGTTGAGCAGTGTAAATTACACTAAACAAGTAAAAGTTATTAGGTTAAAAATGTGCAAACTCATACCTCAACAAAGCATTTGGATAACTGTAGGAAAGATCTGATGACAATTAATAGGTATTGATATGTAAATATATCTTTTATCTAGAATTAGCCTGTTCAAGACAACCTGACCTAATGCTAATTCATATCCATTATTCTGCAGAGACATGCTTTTTTTTATGTATATAACGCTCTTCTTAACTTCACATTTTTAGACAACTTTCTTGAAATATCTACTTAAATAGTGAGCATACATTTTCTTTCAGTTTCTTTGTAACAGTTTTGTGAAGATGACTTGACCGAACAGATCATTTAACTGATCCAACAGGTTGTTGTTTATTGCTTGCAATATCTGGGTATATTGTGCCAATTTTCAGTCATTTTGTCATATAATCGGTTTTGTGTTCCACTGTCAACATAGTAAACAAAATTTATTAACTGATTTATACGGTATACATACCACTACCTACATCAAAGACATAAAGCTCCTTTCAGAATACAGTACAATCAAGATAAACAGATGCTTTGGCTCAGTGAGTAAGACATTGGCTCACCAACCTGGAGGGAGAGAGAGAGAGAAATGGGGTTTAAAGTCCACTCAACACAACTAGGTCATTTCGGGACTAACATATGGTTAATTTTATTTCAATAAAACGCTTGCGCGTAGGGGTCTTTAGCAGTGGGAGGAAACCGGAGTGCCCGGAGGAAACCCCACGAGGTTGAGAAGGCGCCCCTATCTCCATGCCACATACGCTCACACCAGGGCTCTAAACCACAGCCGCAAGCCAGAGGTGACTGGCCAGCAAGAGGTTGAAGCGCGGCGCTCTAGACCACTAGGCCATCCCAAACCCCCCAACCTGGAGAGCCTGTGTGCAATCTTGACAGTGTTTGGCCGAGAAAGTCAATCAGCATGCGGATGAAACAAAAAATGAAGTCCTGTGACCACATTGACAGCATGTAAAAGGACCCTTGACAGTTCTAATTGGAAGAGTAGACCAAAATTTCTCTAAAAGATCACTTCATGGCGTATGTCCCTATAGGCCTATTCAACAGAGCAGTACCAGTAGGATGTTGGACCCCATTTCATTTCATTTATATCTATAAATATAAATGATGTTCCAAGTTGCATGCATGATGTAGGGTATGTTAATCAATTCTTTCACTCAATAATAAGACCATTTAAAATATTCTGTTTTTCCTTTTTTTATGGATGTTGAAAAATGGGACAAATAAAAGTACAGCAAATATAAAACATTGTGTGAAATTAATAAAAAAAAAAGAAGCTATATCAGAGAAGCCGTATCACAGTAGATAACAAACCTCATCTCTCAACACTCCATGTTTCGAGATAAGAGATGGTCCTATTTAGATCCATGTAGCAAAGCCGAACGCGAATCACACTTGCAATGATTGATTATTATTTTTTATAACACATCCTACTACAATTAAGCGATAATCCCACCAGACACAGGTACAAATCACCTTTTTTTAAATCATTTCGATAGTAGATTGCTTTTTCCGACATTTTAAATTTACGTCGTTAACATATAAAAACAACGCTAGATTTACTTTATTGTCAATATTTGCTAAAAAAAAAGTAATGTTGTTTCAGTAGATTGGGCTGCGTATGTGTAATAAAGAACTAATAGTATAAAATTAACTTATTTTAAAGATGGTACATGCATTAATAAAGAAATTGAGTTTACCACTTGGAACTAAAGGCATCCAATCGTAGCTAAAAACAAGCACATAAGTATATATATCTCAACGTTTTTAGTTACGGTCTTGCAGCTAGTATCACAGGGGCATTACAGTAAGAATGCATGGACTTAAAGAAGCTACTCATATGACTTTGAGAAGCATTAGGCTATCCCACAATCAACAAGGAGAGGTGGAAGTGGGGACAGGTCCACAAACTTTTGTTTTTCTAAGGCACAAGATTTTATCCTGAATATTAACTTTGGTCAATTTCAGAATATGTTTACTTTCATCTTAACACAATTCTCATGAAAATATTTAATTAAATAATATTATCTTGTTTTGTCAAGTGTTCTCTTTGTGGGCTTCTTTCAAAATTTCACCATGGCGGCAGACAACATTTCAAGCCACACTCACATCTGATCAGATGGCTATAGAAGGGCTCGTACCTAGCCCCTAGCGGTACATTGCACCCCCAGAAAAGTAAGGCGCACCTAGAAATGGAGCTGCAGGTCCCCCCTCCCAAAATAAATCATTTTGACAGGCTTTTCATTATAAAATAATAATAATAGGAGGCCTTGGCTATTAACTGGATTATATCAGTAACTATAGTAGGCCTATAGGGCGCCATTATATTGGCGCCCCCTTTTGCTGCACCCCACTTTTAAAATCCTACATGCAGCTGGTCCTAGCTACTTGTTAGTGTATTCATTTAAGATATTTACTAACAATTACACCGGAACAATGAATTCTGGTCATCCTAATGCAATATTTCTCGCCATTAAAAAATACATGTCGCCTGTAATGTCTCATTGTCTCAATGTCTGCTGTCAACATTATTTTTTAGTTCTAAGTAAAATGTTGCCAATGCTACGAATAAATAGATTTCTAGAGAAATAATAAACTTACAATGAAATCTTCTCTCTCATTGATCAGCATTTGATGAAGCTACATACAGTTTATCGGTGTCAAAGGCTAAAGTCTTTTATTGTTAATCACCCGAATGAAGATTATTTCTCCTGTCATTATTTCAATCTTCGTTCAGCGGATCTACATTGTATGTCACGTGACATAGAAGGCGAGGCGTACACTCTTGATTTAAATAGTAACAGGGGATTTCCATTGATTTCAACAGTCACAACCTGATTTATGGAACGCCGTTCAGATAAAAAATCAGATAAAAAACCCTCCTGCACTTACTATTAAGGGACAAGAAGCTAAAAACGTGATTTTTCGTAAAATCAAGGGTCAAAACTCAGGAAGTTACGATCGGATATGCGCGAATATCAATAAACACTAAAATCTTTAGGTTATAAACAATTTATTTCAAGTTTCATTAAGATTGGGTCAATATTATGATCTCTATATAAAGGATCCACAACCTCGATATACCATTTTTGTTTACACCATTAGCGTATCATTATGACGGTGATATAGTAGAAAGGTTTTTTAAATCGATAAAAAATTGTGGCCTATAGAGCGTCCATGCACAAGCTAAAAACGCGATTTTTCGTACATTCGGGGGCCATAATCCAGGAAGTTACGGTCCAATAATAATACATGTATGTGCAAAATTCGATCGACGGGAACTGTGATCTTTTGGTAATAAACATGCATTTTTTAAGCGTCATCAAAATTTTGACGTCTAGAGTGTCCACAAACTAAACACATGATTTTTCGCACAAACGTGGCCAATAATCCACGAAGTTACGGTCCGATACATAACACTATAGAAAGGAACCGATCGAGATCTTTGGGATATAAACCTATTTCGTCAAAATTGGATAAAAGTTGTGACTTGTGTAGTTTCCATAAACAATTTCGTAAAAATCGGACCGAAAATGGCCGCTCCTTGTAAGCAAATAGTGTAAAAGTACGTAATACCAAGGTTGGGGACCCTCTAGAAGTCACAATTTTTATGAAACTTAAACTTCATCTTTATATCCCGAATATGTCGATATTCGCGCATTTCAGACCATAACGTGCTGGATTATTGTCCCTGATTGTTCGAAAAATCACCTTTAATTGGCTCCTTCCCTGTCCACCACTTGCAAAATGTGGGGGTATTTCGCTTGCCTTGCAACAACTGGTTAAAGAGAGAAATCCCCCCCCCCCTCCACGTTTGACGTTAATTTTTGTTATGGAATTGATAGAATCACATTGTGATTTAATTCAATTGATGTATTAAGCATTAATTGTTTGTATCATTATCTCGCGCTTGAATGCCCATCCTATCCTACCGGATGATGATAAAGGATAAATCACACGACCGTGACACTTTTCTCGTAAAAGTGTTGTTTTACAAATTGTTTTATATGTGATGTGACAGAGCGGCCTTCCCTTCGAAGTAAACGTTTAATACTTTCGGTTTCATTTGCAGCAAAAGCTATCAGGGCTCAAGGTTTAATCTCTTGTTTTCGGAACGAAACCGTAAGAATAAACAAACGCTTGCAAAACCTGAAATGAAATGGGATTTAACCCCCGACTGTTCTGCTTCGACTGGGCTAATAAAGACAGTGTGCTACGACAGACATTTTGCCCGGACAGCGGCGCTACGGCATACTCTTTAATCGAATTCCAACTGCCAGAAGATCTTTTACGGCGGAGTGAGTGCTAAAAATATGCGCTACCTATCAATTCCTTAATTTTCACATTCTAGCAGTGCTCCGTCGATATCATACCCATTAAAAGAAAAGATTCAACCAATGCATATTGGTGGCGCTATCTCAAGGGTCTCGTAGCTAACTGGTTATGGTTCCACTCTTCCTCCAGCAGCCAAACTCCCTAAACACCGGTTCAACATGTAAACTATTGCCAAAAAAGTATCCCAAATATAACTAAAGAACGTGTATAGATAGATATATAAGACGTATTTAGTAATGCATTTAATGTGAAACTTAAATTTTTTTTAGCTGTTTGATAAATGACTAATTGACACCAAACTGAAATTAAAATATAGCACTGTTGATGGTTGTATTTCAGCGGGTTATAATAAATTGCATTTGGGTGTGACGGTAAATAATAAGTTTTACTTAAATTCGTGCCATTATTTTTGGGAGGGTCAAAATTTAACGAGACTGTCTTACCCGATCCATAACCGTGCCTCTTTTTCTTAGCATCCATATCGTTAAATGAGCTTGGTGTAAATGGAGGGACAAGGAGTTATTAAAAACTTATGTGGTTGACGAATTGTTATATAAAACAATAGTATGTCTTGTCACCTAAATCTTACGGTGACATTTTACTTGTCAGGAGCATTAAGATTTATTACACATGTACTTTACAACACTTCATTTGTTTCTATTACATTAAATCTGGGCATTCTCACTTTTGTCTGTGCAATGGGAATAGGAACTATAAATATATTACTGCATCTGTAATTATAGTACGATGAGTAAACAGGGAGGAGGACGTGTGGTTGGGAGAGCGTGTGTATATGTGTGGAGTGGAGTGGGGTGGGGTATTTGCAATGATTTTTCGACTCTCATGGCCCTGCCACAATCTATAAAATTTTACAGCGGAAGATTTTGGGGAACAACCACTTAAAATTAATAATATACAAAGAAAGAACGATGGCAGCAGTCTTTGTATTATTTCATAAAAAAAACTATTTATTATGCAAAAGCTGCACACATGTATGTGTTATTTAAAAGAAACCCATTACATGTTTTCGAAGGACAGGTTTTGCAAGTTTCAAATTGTTTTGCAATGCAAGTTTTCGTATAAAAGACATAATGTGACATTAAGTGCTCATAGACGTCAAGCTACATGCCATCACTTGTTTAATCTAGTATGGCTTTTGGGGTATTTTAATTACATTATGAATTGTGTTGTTTGCATTCATAGCATTATTTAAGTCAGATTTATCTGCAGTAATAACAACTGACACGAAAACAGGTTTTGTTAGTTACAAATCATTTCGATTACAGATCTATCTATAAGCTCCAATTCAAAGAAAGTATTTTTTTTAAACACCCACATTTTCATGCGTGGACGTTTCGTTGCTCCTGTTCACCCGTTCACATTTCTTTTCTTGAAATAAAGGTGTGAAAGGTTCCTTTCGATATTGGCATTCATTGGACAGTAGTTTCATGGATTATGGACCTTAATTTTACGAAAAAAACACGTTTTTAGCTTGTGGACACTATCAAGGTCACAATTTCTATCCGATTTTGCCGTTCCTTTCCATATTTGCGCACATTGGACTGCAACTTCCTGGATTATAATTATGACCCCTAATTGTATGCAAACTCGCGTTTTTAGCTTGTGGTCCCTCTGGAAGTCACATTTTTTTTTTATCGGATTCACATATATCACCGTTACACCCTAATGATGATTGAGTTCGAATGTCGTGAAATTTGGAGAAAAATGTGCCGGTATTCGTAGGCAAATGGTGTAATAGTGCGTAATAACTACATATATAGTGTTGTGGGCCCTCTAGAGGTCATATTTTTTCTGATTTAAATGAAATTTACAACATGTTTTTATCTCATACATCTCTGTTTCTTTCGATATCCGTGCGGTGGGTTGAGATGGCCTAGTGGTCTAGTGACAGTGTGCTGCGTTTCGACCTCTAGCTGGCCGATTGCGGCTGTGGTTTCGATCTCTGTTGTGCGCGTATATCTCGAGATATGCTCTGATTTCTAAGGCACCATCATTCTTCTGACTTATTGTAGGGAAAGTTCGGACACAATTGTATTGCGTTATCTGGCAACCCATTGGATGCGATAGATATTGCGATTTTTATCAAAGGAATGCTAAGAACTAAAAGTGGTAAACAGATACTTATTTTTTTTAAATGCACACTCAAAGCAAAATAGCATAACTATACCATGGACAAGGAATCGGACATGGCGTAATATTAGCTCCATATTATCGAAAATCGATAACATTTGGGTTCAAAAATAATCTCCGGACATCACTTCGCATTTTCTTTTTCACACCCCTTATATCCATAGTTTTATTGTCCCTTGTGCAAATAAAGAGTGGTAAAATAACATCTGGTAATTTCGCATTCACCCATAGGAATATATAGAATACGACACGGGGTTTAGCTAAGTTATAACTTGTAGTACTCGAAATAACCTTAAAGATGCATCATGTAAGACCGCCTATTGCCAGTCTTTATTGTGGCTTCAATTGTTATTATAAACTATTACTTAACACATTTACTTCAATAAGTATGTGTTTTGTTGTTACATTTATTTACGCGACAAGCTTATAATCGACTTCCCCGGCCATCGGGTCGCTCCGTTGTTAGTAGCTTAGAAAGTTTCGGCCATTTAATGATTTAATTTTAAAATAGAGAAAGCGAGGCTGTTAGGTGGTTACGATAATAAACAACCAGTGCCACATATTGCAAAACTTCAATATATTCATTTAGTATTATCTATTTTTAAACTGAAATAAATGAAATGGGGTTTAACGTCCTACAGTTTATTTTGAACTATTATAGCAATAACGACCAGCTCTGTATCTAAATCTTGCATAATGCACCTTTAATTTAATCCCACTTCAAAGCTATTGTTAAAAGTTAACATCATTTTTTTAATACACGTAGATATTATTTATACGTGTGGCGTATTATTTCTTCGGTTATTTATATAAGTTACTACTGCTGTAACTGTATTGTGTGTCTGCATGTGTATTGTTTGAATTATATTTAATAAATTGTGCAATATCATAATAATATTTTTTTTTTTTTTCACAGATACTAATATCACCATTCACGTTTTTTACTACCACAGGCCACATATTTGCCCACTAACGCGACCGTCTTTTAATTATATCACAATGGCGATGTTTCTCTGCCTATAGCTATATTTATAATTGAAATACAACATCACCTTTATATAACCTGACGCCTTTAATCTTTTCATCCCTGATTTATATGATTCTTACCTAAATATCATTACATCATTTTACTTATATTGTACTGAAGATACATTGTAATACATGTATAATACACTATTGTCAATATTCTGGGCTATTTTCTCGTTTCGTACAAACATGTATATAAATAAAAGTTTGCATAACGGTAAACAACTGAAACTCGGTTTATTTTAAAACATGTCATAAAAATAGTTTGTTTTTTTAATTATTGTAATTTGTATTGTGGAACGCCGCCTCTAGTCATTAAATAATTTAACGATGCGAACAATTCTAGCTTTACATCAATTTCATTTTTTTTTCGTGATGTTAGTTTTAACGACGTTTTAAATAGAAAACATAATTCTAATTTTATGTAATTAGCCTAAACTTCCCCACTTACATGCATTATATTTCTAGGTCATGAAAGTATAACTGTAAGATATTGGTATGACAAAAGCAACCTGTGTTATTTATTCACTTATTAACGCATGGCGCCATTTTAAAACAATCAGAATCTAGAATTTCAAGAGATACATTAAATTTTTTGTGTGCAAGAACATAAAGTATACGAGCGACAAGTATGATTTACATTCACAGTGCAGTTTAAAGAGTACAACATTAAACACGATTTATTTGGATCTAGAAGATTTCCTTCTGTATACTCCCGCACTGGAATGGTTTAGTTCTAACTAAACTATAAAATAACCCGTCTATACGTAATCTAAAAAAAAATGTATATCTTGGTATTCAATTGGATGATAAAAAGGCTACATTTTTCTTCACATTTTAATGGACAAACTTCATCTCAGAAGAAATCGAAATATGAAATGTATGAATGCTTGTTGTCGTCGCCCCCGTCCGTCGGTTCGGCGACTATAATTGCTTGACTTTAAATTTATAAACGGTGTTTAAGGTCATGAGACAAGGAAGGGTATTCATTTCCACCGATTTATGATAATTACCACCAGAGTTATGGCCCTTGATTACTTTGAAAAATCTTTTCGACGCTCTGAAAACACTATTTACCATCTGGTATATTTTACATTTCTTCTACATCATGTTTATGCCTGTATCGTTTCGACTGGATTTAGATTGATACACACAATTTACGGTCTTGAGACGAACAAGTATATTGATTCGAATGGTTTTTGTTAACTTGAACAGCTTAATCCACTAATTAATTTTTTTTGTATATTAGACGTTAACATGGACTAAACGATTTCTGATAATTAGTTTATGAGGTCTTACACTTAATCGGATATTAATGTATTATAATTGTTTCATTATCGACAAAAGTAAAAAAAAAATTTTCGACAACTCTTGTTGACTGCCAGGTGTTGGCGTATAATGTTTCGTTGCCTGGAAAGCTATCTCACTGGTGCGTTATGTTTTATGTCTTGATAACGTGATGTACGGATTTGTGTTTTTTGCTAACTTTTGGTACAAGTGGCGGTATACAGAGACGAGTTTTTTTGCATTTACTTATACCACCTTCTAGACACCTTTCAAGATAAGAAATTATAATTCTATTAATAAGTCCTAACTTTTATATGCATGTACATTTACGGTCCTATGCTGTACTAAACCAAACCGAAACAAAACCCCATGTGTATTACCAAACCTCAATTATGCGTATGGGTTTCCTGTCTGTCAGTCATATACGTTGTCTGCCTTGAATGAAATCGGTCGAATTGGCAGTACTGTTGCTCCGGGAGCAATTCTTAATAAAAACCACATAAAGGGGAATTATGTAAGATTTAGATAAAGATCTGACCATTGTCGCTATATTTCGAAATAAAAAAAAAGAAAAATGAATAATATTGAAAATTTAATTCAAATTACTTTATTTCATTTATTCATTTTTGTAGTTTTGACAAGATGTTTGCATTGATTGTAATCACCGTACTGGTCATTCAAGTCTTAGTCGCGCTTATCCATTTTTAAATTAAATCATTAAATGGCCGAACTGTTCAAGTTTACTTTAAATCGGAGGCATACAATGGCACCAAGAGTTGATTGTGGTCCTTTAATGTTAATAAATGTTTAATTCATAATCTAAATATCACCTGGTATCTCAGTATAATTTGGAGGGGGGGGGGCATGATGTTTTGCTTAGCTAGTACTGTATTAAGAGATGTTCTAGTAAAGTTGTTGATGCCCAAAGGGCTATGGTAATGGTAATTAAAAGGGGGGGGGGCTATAAGGGGTGCTTGGAAAATATTTAGTATAGAGTGTTTCAAGTTTTGTTGATAATAATCACTTGACTTAGTATGCATGAATGTCCACATCTAGGTATTTTTATATCCACAAACTCTAACTGAAGAATCTGAATAAACATATTTGCTGTCTATGATGTTGGGATAGTATTACTCCAGTTTTGTTTCAATGAAGTAGTTAGTTACCTCAACACCTCCATTGAGTCGTACAAGTGGCTTCCCACCAATTTCAAGTCCGTTGGTCAGCTAGGTCAAATCGCAGAGGCGGATTCAATGGGGTGCGCAAGGGGCGCCCCCCCCCCCCTAATTTTCGACAGTGCCCTTTTTTACTACTGAAAGTGCCATTCAACTAGCTTTTTGTTCGATTTTGAGGCTCTTTTTCTACGATTTCCAAACGTTTAGACGAAAATATCAGCCAAATAGCTCTTGAATTGGCTAGAGAGGCACGGAAATGACGGATAATTTTCTTGGGGCCCCACCCCCCTCTCAGCGGCGTGCCCCGTCTCCTCGGTCAACGCCCTCATTTTGCGGCGCCCCCCTTTTTCAAAATTCCTAGATCCGCCCCTGAATCGGGATAAAGAGAGAGAGAGAGAGGGCGAGAGAGAGGGGGTTTAACGTCCACTCGACACAAACTAGGTCATTTCTGGACTAACATATGGTTTTAATTTTATTTCCATAATTCGCTTGCCACGTACAACCGGGGACTCTAAACCACGCCAGTTGACTCAATGGCAGGCCATATGATGCAGCGTGCGCACGCTAACCATTCGGCCATCTACCCCCCACCCTCCCTCATCGGGATAAGCATCATCAAAGCATTTCTGTCACACTTCACGCATCCAGTTATGGTTTTTACTGTCATATTTTAGTTTTGTAATTAGACTTTAGCCTTCATTTTATGTGTTTCTATACTTTTTAATTGGGGGAGATTTGGGGGCATTATTACCCCTAAAACTCTAGCCTCTTAAAGATCACTTTTAACCACGTGCCTCTGTGCTGGAAATATTATTCATGAATAGGTAACTGAATTAAATTTACTTTTACGTTCGGATTTTGAATTCGTGCAAAGTAGTAAGTTTTTTATATGTGTAATGTATAATTATAATTGAGCTCCCGGGATCGTGGCCTGTAGATTCCAATTCACACTAATCACACCCGATCGAGAGGTCCCTGCTTGCAACACCATACTTTTCAAATCCTTCTTATACAGTAAAAAAATCCTGTTGAATATAATGTCTTTGTTTTGTCATGTTTGGGTGTATAAAATTTTAATATAACCCACTTTGTTGACGACTTACAAAATGTAACATAACGATTTATGTTCTTTAAAAATATCCAGATGTCAACTGCAATGTTTGCATAAATTGTGCATGTTAGTTTTAATTAATCAACTGTCTATTTCACTACCAGTCTTTAAAGCAGGTTTTAACGAAACAAGATTATTCATTTCCCACAGCTGCGTAGATAACAACATAAAATAAAACGAAAATGCAGTCAGGTAGCTGACTGAAGACCTCTCCACCCCATAACCCCACCCCACCCATCTGACAAAAATTGTCAAGTTTGTCAGGTATATGCGTATTTGTCTTAATTAACCGTCATGTGAAAGCCATGAGTTTAAAGAAGAAACTTATGATTGTAATTATTGATAATAAAAATCAAAATAATAATGTATATCTATGATTGCGCTCACTCCATTCACATTGCATTTATAGGCGCATGGAAGATAATGGATAATCCTGATAATAGGAAACAAAATAAAATACGTTTTGAGTTTCAATTTGGGCACAGCTAATGTGTGTGAACTCTGCATCTTCAATGGTCAGTTATTCCACAGAAGCGGTCCGTATACACTGGAGGCGTTATCCCCACGGGATTCCAGTTTAGCTTGAGGCACAACTAATCAGCGGTCGATTTGGTTGATATGACAGAATGAGGTTCGTGAATTTTTGTAAATGTAACGGATTTCGTGTGTTTGAAATAAGCAAGACAAATTCTTTATCTCAGTAACGTAACGACATGTAAAACAATTCTACTGAATATTACAGATCTTTTTTTACATTTTGACATCTAATTTGTTTACACATATCCGCTGGATATTCTGTGATCAAAATATTTGAAAAATATGTTAACCGAAAATCAGTTAATATTCCATTTTCAATTTTAAAAAATATATATATTAGTAAAAAGAATAAAGTATTGACTTGAGACACAAATCTGAAAAATTGTACCAAATTAGAATTGTCAGGTTTAATGGAAAAAATATTTTGACTTACCGTTTCCATTTATCAACGAATCCTGCGGAACAATTTCGTCTTTAGGCGCCGGGGAGATAACCTCCGTCTCGAACCCCTCATTTACTACACCCTGCTCTTCACTAGCAGTTTCGATCTTTTCTTCATTCATTTTTACGAAGTTTTTCCGAATCCAAGATAAACTGGTTCAGATCTCAAGTTCAAGGGACGTAATCACTACTTTTGGTAACGGCATAAATTCTTAGTTCACATAGAAAGGAAAATGCAGATTATATCAACAGCCTAAGACTTCTAAATGTTGCGTAGTAGATGTGAATTAAACACTGAAATAATTCATCCAATAAACAGTCGACACCCTAATTTTAAACAATGCATCTAAAACATAAACCTTTTGCTGTTTTCAAATGAAAGAAAAAAAACTGATGAAGACATCAATGAATTATAATCTATGATTTCCGCGCTACTTTTCAGTAAAGCATGTAGGTGTGTTTCCTTTAAACTGCTGTGAGTTTGTTTTCATCCCTTTTCTGTTCTTGAAGTTACGACATTATCGCGTCAATGCTGTACTAATTATATCTTTAAGGTTCAGACACACTGAACTTACCGATAAATACCATGTTATTACAACTATAAATTAACTAAAATGTGCTAAGTAATTAAAATTTGAGACACGTGATCACAACTTCAAGGATGTGGCACGCTTTAGGGTCATTATTGTTCTACCCTTAAAAGGAAACTAAAATCCTTAAAAAAACCTCCCCAAAACAAAGAATGAAAAATATAAGAAAAACGAAAAGAATACCACAAAATGTCCCCAGACAGATTAACAATGCAAGGTCTATGCTACTCCAAGACGATTAAACTTTTCTAAAAAAACCGCTAAAACTGTAAAAATTTCACAATTACTTTTTCCTGACTGAATCCCTTTCAGTAATTTAACTGAAACTCTTTTATTGATTCAACATTTACCAAATCCAGCAAATTCAGTTTGGAATATAACGAGTAATTAATATGTCACAATAATTTCACAATAACATTCTAAACGGTCTTTATATAATTAAGTAAAGTTCACTACTCAGTAAAATAATCAATCACCAAAAACTGTTCTATATCTCCATACAACTAAAAATGATATCTCAAATCAAATCCAAAAATTTCAACAACCAACATTTAAAATCCTTCAAACGATACCTTGAATGTTTGTCGCGATAAATCATACGTGCGGGAATCAGACCATTGATTAAACACAGCCAACATCTGTTATGTTCTTTAGATTATTACCCAACCATTATTAGTCAACTATTATTTGAACAGTCCTTAGAGAAAACAAGACAATTATACGATCGTGAATTTAGACATGTGCATGAACGTGTTCTACCAATGTTTAGCTCTTACTTTAGTACTGACCCCTTGATCGTCATGTTGACGAAAAGTTTCCAATCAAACAATGGTTGTGTCTTTTGTTAACAAGTCAGACATTATTTGTAGGTGTCACTTAGATAAAACGGTTCTTTATTCTTTAGTAACATGATCTCTTAGTAAATAACATAACGGGTAATTGACCTTATTGTTTTCCCCCGGTACATACAGAAAACATATTGTCCATAAACGCACACGGAATAGCTTTACACAAAACTTTAGAAATGCCTTTGAATGCAAAGGAATCGAGGTTTGTGACCTACTGATTCGTTTAAAATTGTTTGTTTTCTCTTAAGTAAGTCATCATTGTTGTAATCCCGTACGTGCCAGAGTTAAGCGCACATAAGCATCACTACGTAGTCGCACACTTGGTGCTTTAACGTCTTCGTGCATCCTTGATTGTATAGTTTACTGGGGATGTGCTGAAACATCGTTTATAGACGACAAATTTCAGTGGAATGATTTTCCTTTATTAAGTCATATTCCTGAGTAGGAAGTAATCTGATGTTGCGATTTAACTTTGTTTGAACTCGAATCCGTGGACTTGAGATTTATGCAATCACATATAAAGCAATGCTAACGCAAAGATCTAACCAGATGAAAAAATAATAAGCAAACCAGAAAACAATATATAATCAAATAAATACAGACCTAAATGAAAGATGTATGCTAATAATGAACAGCTGAATTTTTGAAAAGGTGCGTTACATACATAAGCAGCAACACAACTCAGTTAACGATTCTGAAAAATAGTTTCCAGATGAAAACAAGGAAGGAAACATATTTTTAAACAATCCACAGCAAATCAAGCTAAAACGGGAACCGATCCAGTGCCTGACATTGTTTTTCCCGGACACCCCATTCGCATTCACGATAGTATCCTCATCTCTTACGTCTATAACTAAACATGAATGGCGATTCCGTGTTGGTAATCAACAAAGAATTTTCCGAACCTTGTTGAAGCACATACAAGTATACTTTAATGGGTAACATTGGTACAACATGTCTTTATAGGTATTTAGTATACAAGTGGCGAAGGAAAGGAACATTCACAAGAGTATAGAACTAGTCTCTTCGCTTTGGTGACTCTTCCGTGTCTTCACAGAACCAGTTGTTGTAGAGACAGCATTCAATTCCGTTCTACATTTTGTGGCATTTGCCATGGAAGTCCTTCAGTAGCGTCAAAATAGACGCTTTCTCTCAATATTTAGAAGGACTGGGTATTGTGTGTGGGCGGAGAACTCTATTGCCCAGTGAATAATCTCACATGTGGATCCAGAAATCTACGCGAAGGACAGAGAAGAACATTTCCTGTACATTTCCAGACACCTTGCAAACTCACATGCTGTGTGCTCCCTTCTTGGCCTTCGGTCATTCAAATTCGAGCAGCAAACTCACACCCTTTGTGACTGTTTCTGTGCTCCCTTCTTGACCTTCGGTCATTCAATTCCAAGCAGCATACCGACACCTTATGATGTCATCGTTTTGGTGCTCGCTTGTTGACCTCCGGTCATTAATTCTAAGCAAAAAACTAGCAACTGGGTGATCGTTTCATGACCATCGGTCATTCAAACCCCTGCACCTAGTCAACAAATACCAGGCTTTACCACTGGTTGGACGAATAATAGAAACTGAGCAATGAAAAGTTACATTGAAATATCAAAATGAACATTCAGTCTGCACCATAACTTTAGATCACAAAGAAAATGGGGTGACACATTTGCACCCTTTCTAATTTCGAAAGAGAAGATATTTATTTGTTTTCCTTGTTCTGTGAGGAAAAATAAGAATAAAATTTAATTAAGTTGCCTCGTTTACAAACGCACGTCCGGCATTTTCGGAGGCAATAGCCATCTTCCCAAGGTCGATTGGCTAAATGTTTGCGTAGTTCTAACTCAATCAAGCACAGGATTATTATTAAATCGTTGCAGAAGCGACGAAAATATTGGACCACACTATACGTCTGTCATAAAATCTCAAACAATTTGGAAAATGAAATAAGGTATTACGTCGTATTTCACCAACTGGTCTTATGGATATGGATATACACTTAATTCGAATTCCAACTGCACACAGGACCTCGATCAGTTTTTCGTACCACCCGAGTGACTAGACGATGTTCCTTGACACTGCCCTGCACCACTGACAAGGAAATCCCATAACGTAAAAGAACTAGGAACTTTCTCTGCTTACTCCGTGAGAGAAGCCGAAACCTCAGCGGATTTTGCTGAAACTTTATGAAATATCACAGCATAAGTCTTCTAAATTCTTTCTCTTTTCAGTTTTCATAAATCAAAAATAATATCTAATCATAGCTTCATTATTTCTCCAACCAAAAGAACGCTACATTTAATGTAGAAAGAAGTTTTATGTTGTCTGAATCTTCAGTAAGACCATACTCTTCCTTACCTGTGTCTGCACTGTTCGAGTCCATCATTCGGCAATGCTTTGCTTTATTTCTTCAAGAACAAATATACTTGCGCACCCTATTATCACATGCTCCGTGATCGGGGCGAAATGGTCAAGCTACTTCTTCAATTCATAGAAAAGGGGTCACATGGTTTCGTAATGACAAGATTAAAATCTGGGACATTGTCTATGGTATCAGATTGCAGACACCCATAAAGGGTACATCATGTCATTGAATATCCACTTCTAATTTGTCAGGGGTCGAATTAAAGGTTAGATCCTTGAAGTAAAGCCTAAGTGTACATGTATATTGATTTGATGTGTGCTTACCTGAAACACTTTCCGTATGTTGGACGGGTCAATCACTTTTGTAAATAGGTTATGTTAGTCGGACAAAGCAATGAGTTTAATGAGCCATCGGTACTTAATTCATTTGACCTATCCGTTACCCATGCCCCATCACCCTTTATTGACCAAGAAATTTTTGTAAAATAATCATTTGAATGGGTACAAGACCATCTCCAAATCTAAGACATTTTCCAAACATAATTATTTTATTTAGTCGAGGAACTTCATTTGAACAAATCTGATCGAGTACACTCAAGACTATATAACCACCAAGCCTCCTGCTCCGGTAAAATTCGCTTGTATGGCTTATGCTTTTCTCCCTCTTCAGTACAGTAGTCCCGTTAGTGCAGAAAAATGGGACGTTGAACTCCAAATAAACGCAGTGAAACTCACATCTCGTTTTAATTATTTAGTTCATGAATTAGAGTGTATTCAGCAAGAATTGCAATTCTCCTTGAACTTTGAATTGAAGCAACCAACCATCACACATCCATTACTAATAGGAAACGTGACTAGAGAATAGGGTATTCTGTTTCAATTACGTGCAAAATAATATTTGCAAACTGCAACGCAAAAGCCTCTTTTCAACACCGCAAAATATTGCATAATCAATCTGGAGGTCATCTTTGGTCTTTTGGGGGTTTTGTTTTGAACACGCTATATTAACATCATTACTGTGATGTTTTAACTGTTTAAAAACCACTGATGTATCGTAAATTACAAATATACATGATATATCGTCCTTCATGGTGGTTCGGTGAGTAGGGCGTTGGGGTCCAGTGTTCGATCCCTTTGTTGACCGAAAAAGTTCGGGGCAAAATTCCCTCATAGTAAACTGCATAGCGTATGTCCGTCCTCACTACAGAACAGTTGGACATTAAACTCCGTTTCATTTTCACTTCATTAACAATCAGTGTAGCTTACAATAGCGTATCATAAGTTAAAAAGGGTTTGTTATATTTGAATCAATCAAATAATTAAATTTCAAAAATTAAAGCCAGAACATCTTAATTCAGATGAATTGATAAACAATGAGGCAAGAAAGTAAGACATTAGAAAAACGATATTATGTAATAAAGCTAATAGGTTACAAAGAATACCGTTTCCTTACATATGAGTACAATATTTACCTTTCAACTAAACATATAGAACTGAAGAAGCATCTGTGGTCTAAACAAACATTTATCACTCCAATGACCGAATTTCAAGGAAGTTTCCAAAACAAAACCAAAAGAGAAAAACGAAATCACATATATTATCTATTTCCATTGAAACGAAACCAACTGGCGTATCAATATCGATGATTTAGATACCAGAGACTGGATTTGAACCGCTAATGACCGAATAAACAGGATTTTCATTCACAACGAACGTGATTCTGTACCAGTGTCATATTTATATCACAAGTAAATAAAACGCTGTTCTTATTTCATAATCAAAATAATATCACATTAGCAGTTGCTTTGTTCGAGAACTTACAGAGTTGCCAAACCATGACACCACTAATAGCATGTGTACGTGACCGAATCTAAACGTCTGCTTCTGTTATAATAATTTGGTTTTTACGAGATCATTGATCCCTGGTTGTAGTAATATCTTTGGGGGTCACCCCTCTGTATCGTGTATCAGGATCTATATGTACAGTGGTATCGCCCCAGGATAAATATTTGGGCAACATATATTTTACCATAACGCTCAAAGAACAGAACTACTTACGTAGTAATTGATGTTTTACTTCAATTTTTACGATCACGATAATCAATAACCTAATTGAACCATGGTTATAATGGGAATGAATATTAAATTGATTTAACGTACCACATTCTAAACTAAAACGAGCTAATGAACGCGGGAATTGATCATGCACTATTCTTTGAGGGTAATTTTGCCCACGCAGCGGCGCTACGGCCTACTCGTATTTCGGTTTTTAGCTTTATAATGTGCTGCAAATGGTAAATACGGGTCGTCCGTATATTGTACCACCCGAACATATACCAGGTTGCCCATTCCTTCGACAGTTCTCTGATCTGGAATTATAACATGATTTCGCAACAACGGGGCATTACAGAAATGGATTTTAATTCGATAGAAATCTAAAATATTAAACATTAACTGTGACTTTTCGTTGTTATAAGATTTGCTTTCTTAACACTTTCCAGTGGTAAAATCCACGTACTAATTTTTCAATAATGGCATTTTTTAAAATTATTTATTATAACATTCATTATATCGTTCTTTTTTTTTGTTCTAACAATTGTACTGTTATAACTGTCAACTACAATGTGTGTGGAGAGGGCATCGATAAGTTTTCTTAACTTTTGTCCCAATCCATTTGTACTGTATCTATGTTCTAGCACAATAAACTGTTTAATCTAATTAACTAATTAATCAGTGTATATTTCATTTTAAATCCATTCTGTACATCCATGGTGCTTTTTGGTGGGATTTGACATATAATATTTCAACTTTCTGATACGCTTACTGATAACTCAGAAAGTAATCTTGATTTGTATCTAATTACATACAAGGAAGGTCGTCTTATGTACATTAAGTGGGGTGTGAAAAGGTGAAAATATCTAATATACAATAAATCCATTATTATACAAGAACGCTTTAACAACGTTTTATTGCACAATTATTTGACTAAAATCAAATTATTTTATTTGATAATAATCAATTTATGTAATTTGATTACCGAGATCTCCTTTACAGACCTTTATTTAATGTCCATGTGATCTACGTGACATTCAGACAGCAGACGTGAGAGAGAGAGAGAGAGAGAGAGAGAGAGAGAGAGAGAGCCGGGGGGGGGGGTAACGGCCACTCGAGACAAGACACATTCGACACAAACTATGTCATTTCGATACTAACATACCGTTCGATTATATTTCAATAATTCGCTAGCGCGTAGTGTTCTTTAGCAGTGGGGTGGAGAGGACTGCTGAGGACCCGAAGAAAACCCACGAGGCCGAATAGACACCCTTACAGTACTTATTACAAACCCTTCAGGAGTTACTGTCTCGTCCATCTCCTAACTACCATTGTAACTTTGGTCGTAAAATCTGGACTTTGTATAAATGTTTATGATTCTAATTTTTTACAGACTGAATTGTAAGGTAAATAAATTAACATAAAATGAAATAAGTTGAACCAGCACGACAAACGTATTGCACTCCCTGTGATAGCCGCATGTGAGTAAAACATATCTGTATATTAAAATGTTAAAGGAGCTAAATCGCTAATATCTGGGGCCTAGAAATTTACCCAAATGGGTCACAACGCATAAAATAATCTTATATGAATGTATATAAACTGATTTACATTCATTCATTTCCGTCTTTACTCTAATTTCAAATCACTTATGTCCGACGAAATACGCCTGAAGTCTCAATAGCATGCCAATCTCTAGCGTCTGGTTATTCCGGTTTACATTATTGCGTATGCTCTCCATGCACCACTGTCTAGCCTCGTTCTCCAAGTCCCATGATACACTGATAATTTTCTTATCAGAAACCCATCTTTTCCCGGTAAGGTCACAACATCAATGTTGAATTAAACTGACAAATAATTTGTGTTTTCATTGTAGAAAATTTTGGATGATATTGAGTTAGAGACTTAGCTACTTTAATATAGGTTAGTCAATAGTTTTGGCCTCGGGCAGAACATGGTCTAATTATTAAACCATTATAAAGTCTACAACCATACCTTTCATTAAAGGGTGTACGGCTCTATTCTTTGGAACCCTAAATGGGTCTAAAAGCACATATTAATGTAATATGAATATGTAAACTGATTTATATCAATTTTAAAGCAGCTAATAAGTCTCGAACTCAATATGACTCAATATCTTCGACATTGGAAACACGGATTATTTATCAATTTAAATCAACGTTGATGTTGTTATCTTACGGGAACAAAATTGGGCTTCTGATATTTAAAACAGTATAAACATTTTACCATTGGTACACGAGTCGTGTACCATAATACATTTCAGCGCCATTTGTAACAAGGAACTCGAAGAACGAGGCTAGACATATTCAACAAGTCATGTCAAACGGTTACATCATATTCAAATCTTTGAGATCATTCGCAATAAAAAAAAAATACTATCGGTGTAAGGCTGGAATAACCACGCGCTAGAGACTGCCATTCGATTGAGATTTTTGGCGCATTTCGCTGAAATATATAACTGCTATGAAATTACAGTAAAAACGGAAATGATTGAATGCAAATCAATTTATATACATTCATATTACATTATTATATGCGTCCAGAATATTAGCTATTTTGCTCCTTAAAAAAAATTTTAAAAAAATTATTTCTAATCAATTGTGTTCAGTGAAATATGTGAACAATCCAAATCGAACAACAATCGTTTACGCCAAATTAGCCAATTCGTTACTTTTTTATTATTATTATTTTATCATTTGTGAATCAGCCATTAATTTTTACTGTCGCAGTGTAATTTTAGATGTTTTTCTTTGTTCATTCCTTTTGCGCCCGAAACGATAAGGTACACGACTCTTTAAAATGTTCATTGTGTCTTAAATATTGGATATTAGGAACCCATCACGGCAATACAACATCAATATGGATTGAAAAGAGTCAATATTGAATTCTAATTTGTGTTTATAATTTCGAATATTATGGAAAATATTGAGTCATTGGTTTAGCGCCATTAGAGAGAGAGAGAAATGGGGTTTAACGTCCACTCGACACAAACTAGGTCATTTCGGGACTAACATATGGTTTAATTATTTTATTTCAATAATTCGCTTGCGCACAGCAGTGGGAGGAAACCGGAGGACCCCGAGAAAACCCACACGTACAACCGGGGATTCGAAACGACGCCAGTTGACACAATGACACAATGACAGGCTTTATGAAACACCACGCACGTACTAACCATTCAGCCATCCAACCCCCTCTATAGCACCTACGCAATAAAGCGAGAATTTCATATTTTTAAGTTATATTTTTAAAATGAATTATAATAAAGTCTTAAAATAGATGGTATCTTGTTAAAGAATAATCCTATTAATCCTACAATTCACTATTGCTTGTTGAAAAATTGGCAAAAATATCATTTTCATCTTCAAATTCAAACGGCCATACTGCTTGTCACGTACACCGAGGAATCGAAACCACGCTAGTGGACTCCAGTGTTGCCACGCTGGCTCTCTGTTTCCACCCTACGGCTGTGTCGTTTTTAACCTACAAAAACCTACGCTTGGATTCTACCATTAACCTCTATGTACCTGCATGTGAAATTAAGGTTAACAAACTTACAGGCATGTGAAAAGGGCGTTTCTGTCTCTCTCTCACTCCCTCTCCCTTGACTCTTGAGTAATAGCTCCCATGGCGAATTGTCACAATTTCTTGACTTTTCAGTACCCCCCCCCAGCCCTCATCCTGCCATAGCTTGCGTGTTCATTAACATAGTGTCATGTGATAAAACAGCAATTTATACACGTAGGCCTACGCAACACAACCTGTGCACCCAGATCGTAATGTCTCTTTGGCCGTTGCTCTTTAAAATGATGCCAAATTATTTTACGATTTTGTTTGATTACATGAATAATATACGTCAACTTTAGTTTTCTCACCATTATTTTATGTTGTGCCTAATGCTGTGAAAAAATCCCTACGATAACCTACGGTTTGATGGTTTTACCCGTAGGTTTAACCTACAACCTACGAAATGGATTTTTACCCTACCGTAGGGTAAAAAACCTACGCGTGGCAACACTGGTGGACTCAGTGACAGATCTCGTGATACAATGCGCACGCTCTAACCATTCGGTCATTAAACACCCCTGTAAACCAGTAACGTAGGTTTTTGTGAGTCCGGGTTTAAGTAATTCTCCAGATTTTTTTAAAATTCTCCAATTTAGAATTTTAATGTGACGTCCTACGTGTTGGTTATTCGATGCTTTGAAGATTCTGACTTTTAAGATTTGAAAGATTTACCCTTTTAGCAATACCGCAATGGCTTGTCTCACCATTTCTTTTTTAATTATCGCCAAATCAATACTCGAAGATTTTTTAGTTTGTGGATTTCTTACTCTTGGTTAAAGATTATATAAAGATACTCAATAGTATAATTTACCTGGAAGGATTCCGAATTTCTTCAGACTCATGATATTTATGTCCACAACGTATCTTCCTGTATATAATGTAAATCAAGTGTAGTTTCGCCAACAGTTAATTGCTGTGTGATTTCTTTGTGGTGCCTTATTAAAGTGGCTTTACAAATGTTTGAAACCTGACTTAGTGGTGATTCTAGTGTAAATTAGTATTTATTCTACGGTTATTTCGTGAGTACGAGTGACATAAACATCTTACAAGAGTGTCAAAAGGTTTTACTTTGAAAACAAGAAAAATATAATTTGTACAGAGGTCAACACGACAATCGCTTTCCAAACAACACGTACGTCAGTATTGTTATTGTTGATTTTAACATGACTGGCATTGAACGCGTTGATACAAGGAATCTTACAATTTAATACAACACAAATCTGATCTTTCCTTGAAAATGATGACATCGGCGTATAAAATAAGCGTGCAATCAATGATTATTACATGAAAGGACCCCATCTGAAAATGATACCACGTGTCACAGTTCGTTTTTAATGGAGGTGGGGTCGAGTGATCTAACACGTGCGCTTTAGATCATTGGGTCTGTCATTAAGTCAGGTGATATGGTTTCCATCCCAGGATGTGACAAGTTCATACTACTGCTACAAGACCCCTATACGCCGAAGCAAACTATTTAACTGAAAAGTACTATTTAGTTGCGACACAGACCACGCCATCTTCTTTACCAAAAAAGGGGGATCACGATTGCTAAGTAGGTAAGAGTAGACGCTGGCTCGCTAGTCTGGAGGTCGAGTGTTCGATCCCTGCTTTGGCCGAGAAAGTTCATCCATATTTTTCGGCGTGGTTTCTCCTTGTCAGTAATGCAGAACGGAGGGCCTGACAAGTACAGCTGTCTAGTGGTTCGGGTGGGAACCAAAATCCCGTGTACACATTGGCGTGCACGTAAACGATCCCTTGCCAGTTTGAAAAGATATCGTATTACACCCGTCGATATAAATATAACTCCGAGTTTGTACTTCACTTAGACGCTGCTGGATCAGATTTGATCAATTAAAGCCACGCTTCTATTTCATTCTAATAAATGACCTAATAATACGTTTGTGAGTATGTTGCTTTGGTGGTGGTTACTAAAGCTTATCAAATAATATATATCACGATTACACCACCCAATGCATTGAAGACCAGTTCGGTGTCCCTTATACTTCGTGGGTTACTCGTGTTATCGGTTTAAATTTTATCATGAGTTACTCGTGTTGCAAACAAAATAACTTCCGGGTTAAGACAACCAATATTGTCGATGGACGTTTCGGATGAAATGTTTATGCTTATTGCTTGACAAACACAGTAAACTGCTCAAGGTCGATCCACAGCTTATTGTTGAAGTAAACTTGACAAATTAAATCATTTTATTACGTGTTTATATTTTAATCGTAACGTTACTTTCATTTTAAAGAAAAAACAACGTGTTGTTGTTTGGTTGTTTGTGCAAGAGTCCTACTTTCAATTTCTGATTGGATAGATCGATCATTTAGATCAGAAATTGTCAGTCACCTAACGAAAGAATTAAAAACAATTGGCTTTTAAATCTCAAGGTGTAAATTCTGTAATGCAGAGAGTTTTATCACAAGCATATTTTCACAGCATAAGACCATTTCTTGCCAGGAATTGTAGAGGAATGGCATCCGATCTCCCAAAACCTGTTGAAACTTCAATAAGAAGCAAGTTAACAGAGACATTTCAGCCAGTTGTATTAGAAGTTTTAAATGAAAGTCACATGCATAGTGTCCCAAAAGGATCAGAGACACATTTTAAAGTTTTGGTGGTTTCTGATAAGTTTGAAAGTATTCCTCTGATAAAGAGACATCGCCTTGTGAATGAATCCCTACAAGAAGAATTGAATTCTGGTGTACATGCATTATCTATTGTTGCAAAAACATGTAAACAATGGGAAGATTCTGGTCAAAAAATTGGAAAATCTCCACCATGTATGGGTGGTGCAGGTCTCTAAAAGAAAATATGAAGACACTGTGATTGCTATGTGTGTACATTTTAATGAAAATAAATAATTTTATGACTGTTTTTCATTTTGACAAGTTTGTAATCTCAAACTATCTTTATCACTCTCTCCAGACCCTGTTGTGGTACAAGTGATGAATGGGGCTTTTGTATATAATAATTGTGTATGAGGAAAGGGTACGATTTAAATACCGGTACTAAGTATATGGAAGAAGTAAATTAATAAGCTCTAAATGTGAAATTGAAATATGTGATTGAATATTGGACTGTGACAATTAGTCGACTACTGATACATATGATTAATAAATATCGGTATTGAACATTGTATTGACTGATAAATTTTTGTTAGCCTTTTTCAGGGGGTTGGGATGGCCTAGTGGTCTAGAGTGTCGCACTTCGACCTGCAGCTGGCCGGTCACCTCTGGCTTGCGGCGGTGGTTTCGAGCCCTGGTGTGAGCGTATGTGGCATGGAGAGAGGGGCGCCTTCTCAACCTCGTGGGTTTCCTCCAGGCACTCTGGTTTCCTCCCAATTCTAAAGACCCCTACGCGCAAGCGAATTATTGAAATAAAATGAAACCATATGTTAGTCCCGAAATGACCTAGTTTGTGTTGAGTGGACGTTAAACCCCATTTCTCTTTCTCTCTCTGTTAGCCTTTTTTTTTAATTTAACATGTATGATATCAAAAGAAAATAAAATGAAATGGGGTTTTAACATCCTGCTCTTGGCTCCTAAACAGGGCTAATGAAGACGGGCGTATACCATACATTATGCAACAAGGGAAATTTGGCCTGGGCACCGGCGCTGCTGCCTACTCTTATATCAAATTCCAACTGCCAAGTGATCTTATACGTTCTCGCCAAGTATACAGGACCTCGATTTTTCCCGTACCATCCAAACAACTAGACAGATCCTCTGTCTTGCATCACAGACCAGGGAAAACAAGCTCGACAATCTCGATGATTATCGAAAGAAAAGAAAATTCCATCATGTTTGGTCTATTTATTTATGAACACCCACAATAATACAGTACATTTATTAAGAGCTTTAATTTAATGTAGCCTAAACTTTTTTTTAGACTTTTGTAAATATACTATTACTCTCCTCTTGAAATTCTGTGGGTGTTTTAAATAGCTCCAGCAAATTATATGGCAAACGCTGTCACTCCTGTGTAATTGTCAAATCTCAAAGCCTGATCATTCGCGGGAATCCAGCTCCTAGGGATTAAAATGGATTAAAAACGTAACAATGGTGTTATAGATTGTTATGATAAGAATTTACACTTTCATAATCCCCATTGTAACTAATTAACCAACAGTTTAGCATCATTTTTGGCATAAGAAATAAACACATAACTATACTAGAACAAAAATTAATTTAATTTTGCCAAATAAGAAAAAAAAACATAATTATACTATAACAAATTTCGCCAAATAAGAAATAAAAACAACTATACTATAACAAAAATTAATAGAAACTAGACCTGCATGCAGGAATGACGGGTTTCACTGGTGCCACGTTACCCTTTAACATGTCACTTCCGGTGCCACGTTACCCTTGAACATATGTCACTTCCGGTACCAATGAAACCATTACACAGGTTTCCCCATAAGCATTGCACACATCAAATAAATTGGACGCAGAATCAACCAAATCCAGCAAATATCAATTCATTTGTTACTTGTAAGTGATCCTGACAAAATTACATTACTTCCGGTGATAATGAAAATATTCAATTAGTTTTATGAAATCGGAAATGACATATGACATCATTATAGTGAAAATTTTATGTAAATAGAATAATAATTGCCACTTTTATAGACCAAAAACCTTGAAAAGTGACTTGTAGACAATCGACTATTTCTCTGCAACCGCACAAGTTAGAAACCATTTTGTGGTGTCTGTATGATCGTATGGGATCAATATATTTGTTGAATGGAATCAAATATCATAATTTTGAAAACATTACAAATCAGACGCATTTGAATAAATTATCTGTTTAGCAGGCTAAAAATTCAGTTTTTGACAAAATGACATCACTTCCGGTGATACTAAAACAGTTAAATTAGTTCTATAAAATTGTAAATGGCATAAGACATCATATGGTGAAAATTTTATGAAAATCGAATAATAACTGATTCTTTTAGAGCCAAAATAAAGTAAAAAGTGACTTGTGGAAAATCATCCATTTCTCTGCAACCATACAAGTTAGAAACCATTTTGTGGTATCTATATGATCGTATGGGTTCATTCTATTTGTTGATGGGAACCAAATTTCATAATTCTAAAAATATTACAAATAATACTCATTTGAATAAAAAATGTATTTTTAACACTAAAAATTCAGTTATTGCGTAAATGACGTCACTTCCGGTAACAGTGAAAGTGTTAAAATGGTTTGGAATAGTCGACTGTGGAAATAGGCAACGGATAGTGAAAGAAAATTGAAAATCGAATAATAATTGATTCTTTTACAGCCAAAATAACGTGAAAAGTGACTCATGCAAAATTGCCCATTTCTCGGCAACTGCTTATATTACAAACTAAATTTCACATACATTCTCTTTGTATGGATTATTGCTACAAGTTTATGAAAGTATCGAAGAAATATTTTAATATATGAAGACACTGGATGGGTTGTAAATAGCTTATTTTTACCCCTTTTTTTACCTTTTAACCGAAATGGCCCAAAAACAAAATCGAAATTAAAAAAACTGAGTCCGAGATTTTGTGCACCTTAACAGGGCGCATCTTTTGAGTAAGATCAGATTAGTAGAAAATAGTATTTGCTTTCAAAAAGTGGTACCGAACTGTCAATATTGTAGTTTTTGCTGAATTTACGCCACTTCCGGTGCCTACAGGAAACTTTACCGGTAACAAAAAAAATGGCATTTTGAACCACGGATCATATGAACATGGTTTTATACAAATCGAACAATAAATAATTAATGTAGGACTGAAAAACTGAATTAGCCAATGGCGGCCAAGGAAAATCAGATGACTCTTTAACCTTGGTTAAAATGTCATATAAAAATATTAATAAACAAAAAAGTTTTTTGTAAAAATTTAAATTTTCAAAATTTGGCGCCTAATATCTTCCAAGATTCGTCGAAAATCAAAAATCAAAAGTAACATAGCTATGTCCCCTGTTTCTGGCTATGTCAAAATGCATCATATGCTAAAATCCAATGATTATTGTTAATATTACGGCAATATTTCAAAAAACGACATTTTCGGTGATTTCGGATATTTCGCAATGTCGCAGAATGCCGGGAATAGCTTTAATCTCTAAGTCACACCCACTTTCCCAGTAAAACTGAAGAAATTGTATCGATTCGACAAGAAGTTGCTGAGATATAAGCAAATTGGAAAAAAAAAAATAATAATAATAAGAAGAATAATAATAAGAATAATTTTAACAAAAACAATAGTGTTTCACACAAGCTACGCAGTGTGAAACCCTAATAAAAACATATGGCGGAACATTCGTCTTTTTGTGAATACATTGGCGTTTTAAAAAATTTCTAGTGAAAAAGTTGGCCATTAATGCTGCCGTGTATTGTATAGAGTTGGTAAAATATCCTGGGAGTTACTTAGAAGATACCGTCTACAAAAATTGTATCTAACTGGCAAAGACATCTCAAATTGGTGGGGTAACAAAACCAAGAATCCTTTCATCGGCACCATCATCGATTAGATAAAATGGCTCACCACCAAAGGTATGCCTTAAATTATCAGGTATTTCAATTTCTTGTTTTATTGATATTTTTGGATATAGGCCTATTGGCGCGATACAGGCTATTTTTCGTAGATGCAAATGTTGGAAAGTGGGAAAGAAGAGTTTTAGAATCATCTGTTCATTCACCGCCACGGCTGTGGTTTCGACCCCAGGTGTGAGCGTATTTGGCATGGAAATTGGGGCGCCTTCTCAACCTCGTGGGTTTGCTCCGGGCACTCCGGTTTCCTCCCACTGCTAAAAGACCATATGTTAGTCCCGAAATGACCTAGTTTGTGTCAAATGAAAATGTTTTTAATTAATTAATTAAGAAAGGAAACAAATGTTTTTTCTGTACTTTCCTACAAATTGTTTTTGCAATGAGTGGAAACTAAAGTGAAAAATGAGTAAATAAAACCTTTGAACAGTTTGAATAAGATGAGATATTGCAATCATTTATCCCATATATATCCTATTTATGGAAATTTTGTAAATGGAAGAGATTGAAATGAGATTCTATGTAAAATAATCTTTACTCCCAAATTTTGAGGGTGCATGTCTGTCAACCTGCACCAAAATTTGCTATGAAATTTGGAACTGGTGGGTTGGACAGCAAATTGTTTTCGTCCCTCTTAATTATTTGTAATTTTCGAGGAAACCAAGATGGCGGCGCCCATAGCGGACGACGCTTCATTTACCAGAGCTTTAGATGGCATTTTTAAAAGCTGGACTGCCCTGCAGGTAATTCTGTTTAATGTGTTTTAGTAAATAACTTGTTAGAGAATAATACAATCCTAAATTGAAACATATCAATGTGATATATTTTACGTTACACCACTTGTCAGATATCGACAAATCTCGGGTGCGATGGAGGTTCCCAGAAGATAAGGAGTGTCTTGCGATATATACGAAACGCAATCTGTTTATTCAAACTAAGAAATCTACTATTGCTTATATAATATTCTAGAGACAAAACTTCACGCAACATGTTATGCAAGGCTTATTTCTTATCACACAGACATCTTATCATTGTAACTGTATTACTAGATAAATATGTCATCAACTATTTTAGAAATGTCTCTAGT
The DNA here is from genome assembly GCA_948474765.1 of Patella depressa. Taxonomy (NCBI): domain Eukaryota; kingdom Metazoa; phylum Mollusca; class Gastropoda; family Patellidae; genus Patella; species Patella depressa. Next base: position 35,216,357 of record OX419721.1, read on the forward strand.
CTCTGCTCAACTTTGATCTTAATCTGCCATCTGATCCCAACTTAAATTAAGGTTTGTACATAACTTGTCATTTATTTTTCCTTTTCAAACTAGTGTGTGTAACAGTGATATTGAATGAATAGATAATACCAAATTGATTTTATATTTTATCTAGTTAGCAGTTAGTCATGGTTTTGGTGGTGCCTACAGTCAGGAAAAGGCTGAATGGTTAGTGTTTGCAACAGAAACTTGGTTTAGTGAAAATTGTAAGAATATTTACTTTCGTATTTATTTTAAATAAAGGATAGGTTATTCTTGATGTGGTTGTTGTAAAAGGTCTATTAACCAACATCAATTGGTCAAATCGTTACTATTTCCTAATATCTGCAAAGACTTTGTTCACAAAAAGTAATTAGGACATTTTCATTTAGATAAATAATATTTGCAGAAATAGAAATACTTATTATTCATGTTGACTGAAAAAAAATGGTATTACAAGATACTGTTTGTTCAAAACTTATCACAATGTACATGTACTGATATAACATATATATATACTTATATTTTTACCACCCGGCATTTTATTAAATTGTTCAGAATAATGAATTTCCATTTTCAAAAATCACATTATCAATTTATATGCAAGAAATCTTTGATCGAGCAAATGATAGAAAAGGTATGGTAATAATACCAACAAAAGTAAATTTTTTATAATGCGCCAACATGTGTGTCTCCCTACCTAGAAATAAAAATGCTGGCTATGTTTCCCATTGTTTGTCCCATTTTTTTTCTACATCAAAAACATTTTTAGCCCAATGTTCACAAAGGCCAGATGGGCAGATACAGTAATAACAACAAAGCACTGTCACTGGGGTGATGTAGCATTCAGTGCAGGATGCACAGAAAGGCTTCATGTGGTCTGATTACTGTAATTCATTAAAATATTTATTACAGCTAGAATAGAAACATATGAGTGTGAAGAATTCCTAGAAGATGTGTTAAATCAAGAATTTGATTTAATAATTGAGGATGGAAGTTTAAGTGAAGTAAGTGTTATTAACCAATCAAAACTAAGATTAATACATGTAGTTACGTTGACAAATTGTTAATGTCATGATTTAAATGTATTAATATCATTGTTTCACTGCATGATTTTAATTATCAGAAATATATACATTAATGCATTTTCCGAAAAATGTCTTGTTTACCTGAAATTTTCCTTTAATATTTTCTTCAATGCAGTCTCACACTAACTACATTTAGCAAAACACCAATATGCTAGTGAGTTGCAATCGGATTGAAGGCTTGCCAAAGACTTCAATCAAATTATAACAAGATCCGTATTTAATTTTATGGTGAAATACTCTACTACATAGGATCTAACTACATGATTACTGGTTACATGTTCTCTTTCAAGTCATATTAATCAAAAAGCAACAAAAGTATAGTTTAATTATAAAGCGTGTTTAATCATTTTGACAAAAAACACCAAAAAACACGTTCACAGATATACACTGTTACATAAACATACATGACAGGTAGAATTAATAGAAAAGTAGTTGAAAATGCTAGATTTACCTCCCTTATAGTGCACATATTAATCTCAGAAGTAAAAATTACTTTTATATGACAGTTTCAGTATGACCAAAGTATTGTGTTGATAAGGTGCTAACTTGATTTCAATCTGTTGCAGCATAAAAGCAGAACATTAGTTTACCTACATCATGTTCAGTGTCCACAGTGTTATAAATTTATGTTTTAGATAGCCAAAAAAATATAGTGCACATATTAATCTCAGAAGTAAAAATTACTTTTATATGACAGTTTCAGTATGACCAAAGTATTGTGTTGATAAGGTGCTAACTTGATTTCAATCTGTTGCAGCATAAAAGCAGAACATTAGTTTACCTACATCATGTTCAGTGTCCACAGTGTTATAAATTTATGTTTTAGATAGCCAAAAAAATATGTAGATTTTACCAGTTATTTAAAGAAAAGAAATATGATGAAATAAAAGAATATATTAGAACATTACCTGTTGCGCAGGTTAATAATTGTCAGAAGGCAGAAAGCGATGAAGAAATTGAGGCAAGTTTTTCTTCAATATGAATTGTTATTGCCTTGGGGGAATAATTGTTAATGCGATATAACTCCTTAAACATTTGTCATCACTTAAATTAGTTTTTTCATCTTACTCATCTAAGATAATATGGACCAGCTTCAATCTCTTTATATTTAGAATACTGTAAAACAGTGAAAGCAAGAAATAAATTAATACCAGGTCTGGGCATAATGCCATTAATTGTATTTGTTTTTTTTTGTACTATTTTTTAGAGTGACATAGATGATATTGATGACGGCCCCTCTACATCTGGCAGCACTAATCAGCAACCTACACAAAGTACATTACAAAATTCATCAACACCGCAATCCAGTAGTAGTATGTCTTCAGTATTTTTGTGTTAATTGACCTTGGAATTTCATTTGGCTCACAAAAGTATCCTGTCTATGTCTGAATCAGAAACAGTTGTCATGTTGATCAGATCATGAAGTTTAACATATCTTACCAAAGCCTGAAAATAATAAATCCTTTGTCTAATAATATTCTTGTGTTTAAAATAGATATTTGTATACATATTACATATCAAATAAATATTATATTTTTACTTTAATCTTTGTTTACTTTAATTTTAATTTAGATGTGAGCCAATCAAGTAGAAATGAATCTAATATGGAAACAGAAGAAGAAGATGATGGGTGGACTGTTGTTGGAAAAAATAAAAAGAACAGATAGTGATCAATTGTGTTCTTAAACCTCTTATTGACAATCTTCATGGTTAACATGTTTTTAATGAAACTGAAGGAAAATCTCTTCATGAAGTGTTGGTGGTAGTACACCTAGACATTATTGATACTAACTATTATTCTTACAAGCTAACATCACAGTCATCAGTGATTTTGTTTGATTTATCCCAGCTTGGAATTTTGCAGAAAATAAAATCCAAGAACATCATGGAAAAGACTATTTTTGAACAAACATATCAGAAGTGATCTGTATGTTGTAGGAAAAGTTAAAATCAGCTGACACCTTGCAGGAATGTCTTTAGTGCGTTTTCTTTAAACTTTCATTGATGAAAATATATCAATCAAAAGACTGACGATTATAATAATGACTTTTTCAGAGATTCTTTAAGCAGCATTATGGAAGATCAGATAAAGACCTGATAGTTCTCGCTATAATATGTTTAAAAAATAAATAATTTAAAGGGAATATTCTGAAAATTTCAGTCAAATTACTGCACTCTGAGCTGAGAAATTATCATTGTTACAATAATTATCGATTATCCATTTTTACGGGTAAACATCAACTCGTGTTGAACTGCAGATTGGATTCAGATCTGTTTAAAATCAGACACATCAGATGGCATTGAGAGTTGATTATGATTTTGTGATGTTAATACTTGTCTAACTAATAGTTTATATAAGGCCTAATGAAAGACCTGCAATAGGAAGATTCAGCTCTTGCATGATGCTTGTTTAAGTTTGTTGATGACTTATGTTCACAATACTGGGTAAATTAATCAATTTGTATGAAATACTATTTACCACTGACTTGAGTAAATATTTTGTTTGATTATCGTGACTCGATATGTTTACTTGTAAATTTTTTGTTAGTGCTTTTTTAATATATTTGAATCTGGATTTTGCAATAAATGCGCATTTTCGAGTAGTCTTGAGGAAGTGACCATTACACTAGTTCTTTACTAGTGATATCTACACAATAATGCTGACAGTATTGTTCCATATTTAGAATTTATAAATATGCCATACTAAACTTAAACTGTCTGTTTTGAAAACAGACATTAAATTAGTTGACCAACATTTTAAGTCCTAAATCGACGGTTTTAGTTGAAAGCACTAAGTATAGTTTTAAAATTTTGAGAAGTATTAATTCTGCTTCCATATAATATTGGATTGAAAAGGTTTATTTAGTCTTTGTGTATATGACAGATGTAAAAAAAAAGTAGAACCACATGTGTGCATATTTAATGTACATTGTACAAAATCTGTTTTATAAGTAAAATAAAGGTTGATCAGAAGCGATGTGAGAGTAAATCATACCGTCTTTTAGCAATGGAACCCCATGCTTGTACATGACAGGATAGGGTTGCCTGCCTTCTATATAGGTGGTTTTTATACGCCCACATTGAAATGTGGTCGTATATTGTCGTCGCCCCCGTCCGTCCGTCCGTCGGTCCGTCGGTCCGTCCGTCGGTCCGGCGTCCACAATTGCTTGTGGACGCTCTAGAGGCTAAAGTTAATATCCGATTGACTTTAAATTTATACACAGTGTTTAAGGTCATGAGACCAAGAAGCCTATTGTTTTTCAGCGATTTCCGATAATAACTACCAGAGTTATGGCCCTTGATCACTTCAAAAAATCTTGTGGACGCTCTAGAGGCCAAAGTTAATATCCAATTGGCTTTAAATTTATACACAGTGTTTAAGGCCATGAGACGAAGAAGCCTATTGATTTTCATCGATTTCCGATAATTAGTGCCAGAGTTATGGCCCTTGATCACTTCAAAAAATCTTGTGGACGCTATAGAGGCCAAAGTTAATATCCGATTGGCTTTAAATTTATACACAGTGTTTACGGTCATGAGACGAAGAAGCCTATTGATTTTCAGGGATTTCCGATAATTAGTGCCAGAGTTATGGTCCTTGATCACTTCAAAAAATCTTGTGGACGCTATAGAGGCCAAAGTTAATATTCGATTGGCTTTAAATTTATACACAGTGTTTAAGGTCATGAGACGAAGAAGCCTATTGATTTTCAGCGATTTCCGATAATTAGTGCCAGAGTTATGGCCCTTGATCACTTCAAAAAATCTTGTGGACGCTATAGAGGCCAAAGTTAATATCCGATTGGCTTTAAATTTATACACAGTGTTTAAGGTCATGAGACGAAGAAGCCTATTGATTTTCAGCGATTTCCGATAATTAGTGCCAGAGTTATGGCCCTTGATCACTTCAAAAAATCTTGTGGACGCTATAGAGGCCAAAGTTAATATCCGATTGGCTTTAAATTTATACACAGTGTTTAAGGTCATGAGACGAAGAAGCCTATTGATTTTCAGCGATTTCCGATAATTAGTGCCAGAGTTATGGCCCTTGATCACTTCAAAAAATCTTGTGGACGCTTTAAAGGCCAAACTTATCATCTGATTGACTTCAGATTGATACACAGAGTTTAAGGTGTTGAAACGAACAAGTATATTGATTTTCAATGAATTTTGATAACTGAACAGCTAAATCCATGATTTTAAATGTTTCATGTATATATACTAATTCAATTGTTAGCGTGGGGTAAAATTTTATAAAAAGCAATCAAATTCTAATGATTTTCTGATAATTACATAATGAGTTGTTACTCTTAATCAGTTTTTAGAGTATTACAAATGTTTCATTACCGAAAAAAGTAAAAATATGCGACAACCCTTGTTGACTGCCCGGACGATTTAGCTGCTGTGGGCGTATGTTTCGTTGCCTGGCAACCTATCTTTTTTTAGGTTGATGCTAACATATTTGAAGATTCTGGAGATATAAATATTCATGGTAATTTCCTTGAAACTGAATTGATAAAACAGTTCTGCAATCACTGTTAAAGAAGTCAATACTTAAGCTGCGGTGGGTGTATGTTTCGTCGTCTGCCTACCATAGTTGTCTGAGGCAACAGCTTATTTTTCCTCATGTACATTTACTTGTCATTTAAATTACCTCATTATTATGCAAATCTCTTGATCATTTTGGAATAGCTCAATAGTTTTTACAAGTATTTGAGCTATTTCTTTACACTTTGGCATTTAATTTGTATACTTAAAACCACTGTTAACGGTGGGTTAACTGTGAAGTATGGTACTGTTCCTGAATAAACTTTCTAAAGCAATATGTTTTCAAATCCATTTATTTCATATTTCAATGATACGTAGAGGACAAACAACACTCAACAAAATATACAGTGACAACCTAAATTACAATTGCACAATATTAAAAAGATTCAATCAATAAATACATGTCTGAAAAGGGCTGAAGTGCCATGGCAGCAAATGTACAGGCCGAACAAATGGAAGACAACATAAAAAGTTTGATAATCTCAATTTACATAGTAAATATAACAACAATATAAAATACACGAAAGTCAAGGAACTATTTGTTTTGCTGTTAAGTCATAAATGTATTTAAATTAGAACTTTTTCTGTGAATTTTTGTAGCTGGTTCAGATTAGATAATCCTTAAAAAACACATGTATTTATATAAAAAATTGCACTGTCAGCTTGGCTTACACATTATCAGGGTCTATCCAAACAATCACATCAAGTTTGACGAAAAAATACCTTCCACAGGGCAGCTGTGTGGAAAATTGCAGTTTTCGATTTTGTACCAGCCCAACAGTTCCATCATATTTGAAAACGGTCTCAAAAACTCTTTAACTTGTAACATGTTTACAAGAATTTTGGTCAGACGGGGGAATTCATTAAGAATTATATTCTGTGTGTCTCCATAATACAGGATCTAAAACATAGAGTTATCCAACTTTAAACATGTAAGCTTCTGGTTGGTCTGATTATTAAATCTGTTGTGCACTACACACCTCAAGCTCAAACCTTACATACAGATAATGGTTACTAAATAAATATACTTTTTAAGTGAACAGAAAACAGTTTGTCTAGTAAAATTAAATTTTGTAATTGGACATAATATCACAGACAAGATGAAATTAAGCTATGAAAAGGATTTCATTTTTCGTTAGGGTCAGTTATGAATTTATGGCTTTAATAGATTGCACTGATAATCTAAAATATTCTTTATATTGTGAAATCACAAAAAGAATCATATAAGAAAAAGATAGGTTGCGAGGCAACAAAACATACGCCCACAAAAGCTAAGTCGTCCGGACAGTCAACAAGGGTTGTCGCATATTTTTTCTTTTGTCAGTAAGAGGAAAAATTACAACACATGAAAATCTTATCAAGAGTAATAGCCCATTAAGTAAAGTAATTATCAGAAACGGTTAGAATTGATTCGATTGTTTGTCTCATGGCCTCCGTCAATCGGATATTAACTTTAGCCCTTAGTGCGTTCACAAGAAATTGTGGACGATGGACGGACAGACTGACGGGGGCGACGGCAATATAATCGTCCACATTTCCATGTGGGCGTATAAAAATCAAGATTTAAGTACATATAAGAAAAAAATCAAGAATTAAGCAACTGACTATTTATGTTGAAATGTACCAGTAAATATATAATACCAGATAGAAATAAATGTTAGTGTTACAGTTTGTGTCGGTATTAGGTGTTAACTCAAGCCTCTTAGCTGATGTTGGGGTTTGAAAACTATATATATTTTTTTTTAATATCAAAACATATCACATTAGTAATTCTCTTATCTATGCCCCTGGAAAGTTTTTAGATTTTTTACCATAATGGAAAAGCAACACTATAGGGTCAAAAGTAAGATGTAAATGTTGTAGCTAAGTTTTAAAAATTTGTACACACTTAAACAAACATTATGCTAGAGCAAAATCTGCATATTGCAGGTCTTCCTTTTGGCCTGAAATGCTATCTAAATTATTAATTAGACATTATTTAACTTATCCAGACCATAATCAACTCTCGAAGTCAACGCTAGCCTGCAGTATTTACAGGATTAGGAACTTGTTTGCTGCTCAACTTTCATTCATGATTTAATCATAAAAAGGATAATCAAGTCTATTGTTTTTATCGTACCGACTTTAGCAATGATGATCGAGGCTAAACGAAAATTTAATCATTATAATCTTGCTTCAAAGTGGATCAATTTTAGTGAAATTTTCAGCAAGTTCCCTTTACATTATCTTGCTTTTAACTATATAGTGAGAACTGCCAGCTCTATATCTAATCTCCCATATTGTTTCTTTAATTAAACACAGTCATACATAATTTCACCTAGAAACATTTACCTGAACATATTTGTAAATTTCAGGTTTTTTTTTTATTTTCCACTCACATCTTCAATTTCACAATAGAACTAAATGACAAATATATATTCTGCCATACCCATCTCCATCCACAAAAGCTGTTAAAATGGATATCAGTCATTTATAAAGCTATGACTTGCCATTAAATCATCAATACTCTCTAAACTAAGCTCCCACTGCTAAAGACCCCTACGCGCACGCAAATTATTGAAATAAAATGAAACCATATGTTGGTCCCAAAATGACCTAGTTTGTGTCAAGTGGACGTTAAACCCCATTTCTCTCTCTCTCTCTCTCTAAACTAAGAGTTAGAAATTATACAGTAGTGATTAATGAATAGGTGTGTAACAAGCTGTAAAAGATGTTACTTCTAATATACATCACTACTGAATATGCAAACCCATAACTGTATATTATTCAACAGTTACACCTTATAGCATCTACTTTATTACTACTGTAAATATGAGGTGTAAAAATAACAACTTACATCTTTTTGGGTCATACATTTTCATTTATAAAAGTTATTTTTTCAATGTATATGAAATCAACTTGACACAAAATACACAATGCAATATATATCAGTACACATTCTAGATCAAATTGCTTGCTGCACTCTTGCTTTTACAAGTAAAACGAATATAGTGTTTATCGGACAACAAATATACGCCAACTAGCGGCTTTTTTAGCAATGGTTTCAAATTACTGATAATAGGGTCAGTGGCACAGGCTAGGCAATTTCTTCATGGGCTAGTCTGGACAATCCTATCAAAATGGCAGTAACCTGTGAAAATCTGGTGTTGCATGATTCTGAATTGAATTTTTGTAGGATTACTCTTTGTCTCTATTAGAACAATCCCAGTATGTTTGAAACAATCTCATTAACTCTTCACTATCTGACACATTTCAGATCATAACCCATTCTGAGAAGGGCCGCATGGATTGAGCATGTCATTAATTATTGAACTAGTTCAGAAATAGTGCTAAAGTAGAAGACTATTAGTATCCAATAAAAACTTGATGATTCTGTGACATTTTTGTTAAAAAAAAAAAAATTGTTAAAAAATGAACATCTAAAATGTCAGATGGGTAACATTATTTTGGCACTGGTATGAATGCCTTACAAACTTTAATTCTTAAGACTAGATCATCACACTAACATTCAATAATAACCTGATTAGTGAATGTTGAAACTGAAAAAAAATATCAGCCAATTTAAGGATGATAACACATATAGACAGCACCGTAGCAAATTCTTATACATCATGATACCAATTAAGCACATATACAATAATTTAAAACTTCCATTTTTGTTCTTTAACAATATTTATTTCCTTTACCAAAGGACTAAAACTAAATCCTTAAACATTTTAACAAAAATAACTCAGTACCCAGTAAAAAGTTAATTTCAGTTCTCTGTGGATTCAGTCAGCATACCCAAACTGAGATTGCATTACTTGATCAACGTGAATAATAATACATAAATATAGTCAAAAAGTGAAACTATTTTTTAAAGTTATTGTTTGTATCTTATTCCATAAGTGATGAGCATTATTACTGGCATCTTGCATCTAAATATCATGAATGGCATGATGTTATCTTCTATATATCATGTAACTAATATCAGGAACTTTAGTGTTGATCTTTAATTTAGGAACCAGCCTCCTGTTCCTGTCCTAAGCCTTCTAATATTATACCCATAGGTGTTCTCTTTAAACCAACATACTCCATTTTGTTCGTTATTTTATTCTTCATACTTCTCATTCTTAACGATGCATGGATTAAAATTACTGAAATACAGGTAAAAATGTTTTCATTAAAATAAAAAACCCACTTAAACTTTTAATTTTCATTCATTCTGAGAACATTTGACTAGGGCATAACCGGGATCTACATGTAATATAATAATGGTTGCTCCCACTGCATTTGGCACTAATCTTCTGATCATCTACCAAGATGAAGATGCTGACTGTAATTTATAGAGACCAGTATGTTCTTTAGATGGTAATCTTTTTGACAATGCAAATAAACTGATAAACCATCCTGGTGAATTTTAGACCAGCATATAACAAAATAATTAACCTGAATGCCAAGATCAATAAAATAATAAACTATTAGCCACATGGCCCTTATGTATATAAGCTTGATACTAGACAACATCAGATATTTAGTAATAGAAAGCATACCCTGCCCAAAGTTATTTGGCATACACACTGCAAAGTAAAGATATGTTTTCTTTAAAATCTACGGAAAAAACTCTTTTAAATAATTTCTAGAAACTTACACAATAAAGGAAATGCAATTCCGAACATAAATACTATCACAGCACCAAACATATAAACTAGTAAATAACCTCCAACCAGAATGACAGCAACACTTATTAATGGATGGTCCCGCTTAAACTTTCTTGCTTTCCACTGGTTATTTGTTGAATATACAAATCCACCAAAGGCAACAGATATTGCAGCAAATCCAAGAACCATCTTTATTGGGTGTATTATTCTGAAAAATAACTTTATATTTACAATGTTACAGAGGCATTATCACTTAGCCTTCAGCAAGAAAATAAATGAAATTTTACCTAATATTGTTTAGTCCTTGACCTAATTACTAAAGCAATTACCTGTTTAGGAAATGTTTTTGAATTCAAACAACTATTCTGAATTCCTTGAAAACTGCTACATAAGCTATAATCTATACAACTCATTATAAAATACATTATCATAGGTGCGCTGACAACTATTGGGCACTTTGGTAACAGGGACTTATTTATAAAACCAGTAGTTTGCTCCATTGTAGAAATGGAGGGAAGTGCAGTGGTCCTTTGATATAGGCGACAGTTATTTCATTTGCTTTTAATTCAATAAGCTTACAATAATGGCTGTGGCATTAGAAAATAGCTAATTAATTCCCAAATAAAATAGTACCCTTTATGGTCATGTATGTTATTCACAAATCACACTATTGTCACTATAATAATCATATCAGGTCTAAATGCAGGTGGACATATAATATATAAATTTATGAAATGCTGAGAATGATGCGATTCTACTATAGTATGAGTAATGAAACAACTTACTACTTACTCAAGTTATTGCAATTATATAGTTTTCTACAAATTACAATACATGATAACATGTAGTTACACAAGAGGTCAAGAGTACCGGTTCAAACAAACTTAATCAGCCTTTAATTATTATGAACATAATGACATGAACACGAAAGTGGCAGGGTTTAGGACTTCGGGGGTGAATTGCTCGCATTGGCAGAATATAAACTGTAACTTGGAACTGAATGTTGACTTAGTTGTTCCTGTGTCTGTCGGATTTGGGAAAATATAACACAAAAAAAGAGACAAGACAACATCAATCTACGTACCCAATTACAAGAAATAATACCAATGCTGTTAAAAAGTAATTAGTTTGGTAATATAACAAATTATTGAGCACCCTGTTGGACCATTTTTCCGGATCCTTAATATTTGGGATCTGAAATCGAGCTGAGCCAAATAAAAAATCTTCAATTCCACGAAGAGGTGCCAACTCTACATCAGCCATGTTGTCTGTTTTAAGACCCCTTACGAAATTTTCGTTCTTCATATTCTATTTTCAATTATCAGAAATATGATTCTTTATCAATTTTACATATTTAACGTATAAATCATAATGTGCACAACAAATTGTAAAATCTCTCCTCCTTTTTATTCTTGGCTATTCCTATAGAGTTTTATTTATTTGTAAGGGCGTAAGGAACGGAAGTAGAAATCTCTTTGATCTAGAGTCCAGTAGGGTACACTGTAATTTTACTCTTGGTTATTCAGTTACAATGTACTTGGCATTGACATGGCGAAGTTGAGACTTGATGCACGAGCTGCAAAACGATACTAAATTTTATCTCCCGGTGTTTTCCAATTAGAGAAAACTTATATCAGGTAGTTTTAATTGAACAGTAATTGAATCTTGAAATAAATAAGCTGGGATGATGCCTCTCGACTTGGCTCTACGCCAAAATTCTTTGTGCAGAAAACAGCAAGTAGGGTATATGTTGCACAACAGGCCTCGTCTGGGTAGAGCGAAGCTGATGACACCAGATACTGAGATAGATGTGATTTGTTGTCAAATATAAAACCTTCATAATACGGTTTCCCAAGTGATACAAGTAATGTTAAATAATTTCGTTTTTCCGAATTGATTTTAATTTAGATCAAAGTTGTATGATAAACCTAATTATGCTTTTAAAAAAAAGTTAGTAATTATTTTCATTGACGTCAATAATAAGTGACGCGTCATAGAAATATTTCTATGAAACGCGTAATCTCACTTGGCCAAGATTTGGTAAGTTGACACACACACAATGCTAAATTTTCCCAGTGTATCCGGTCCACAGTCTGCGGGTGAAATTTATGCTTACACTCCTGTGTTACCGCAGAAGCTTTGCTTTAGAGCTTCGCTCTATATTATATTATCTGTTCACTAAGTCGACTCAATGAAGTCAAGGTCCATTCTCAATGCCAGTGGGAAGAATAAATAATTAGACAGGATAGGCCTATACCAATAAAAAATAAATTAAAGAGACGGCTCGGACCAACTCAAAAGACCACATGGACCAATTAATTGATATTGTAAGACCACTCTGACCAAATAGGAGACCGCTCGAACCAAAAATACTGACCACTCGGACTAACCCGGCCAAAAGACCACTCGGGCCAATGAATTAATTATTGCAAGACCACTCAGACCAATACTGAGCTTTGCTACTCGGACCAACCCAAAGGACCACTGGGACCAATAACAAAATAAAATACAGACAATAAAATGTTATTTATTTATTATTGGTCCGAGTAGTCATATTAAAGCAAACACAATTATAAAGTAATTGAAACAACACTTTATTATTGGTCTGTGTGGTCTTTTTGTTTGGTCCGAGTGATCTTTTTGTATGGTCCAAGCCCCTATGAGTCTTTTTGTTTGGCGAGTGGTCTATCAGTTAGTGCGACTGGTTTTGGTCCAAGTGGTCTTTGATCTGAGTTGTCATGGATTTGTTGTTTAGGAAAAGTGCTGTTTATAAAACTGAAAGTAAGGGCTGATATTGCATTTTTTCAGAATACATGTATTACCTACTGTTAGTAACAAAATTGTCCTCTTGACACCAAACATCAGTCAGAAATCTAAACTATTTGTACAAGATTGAAATGATTTTTACTATTTATTCTAATTACAGCAGTAATAATAAACAATATGGCAGTTACTTGGTCTGGAAGATGGAATCATGTGAGAAAAGTAACAGAAAGAACTGGACCTTTTGCTCATCCAGATTTTGAGCCAAGCACTGAGGTAAAAGATATTTTTTTTTAAGGAAAACAAGCTCTTTTGTAATAATATTCTCAGTAATCAGTACACAATTTATTAGAACTATCAATCATATTTTATTATTGTAGTGGTTGAATTGATTAATTTCTCTGTGTATTTTCTACTTTTAGACATTACAGTTTTTACAAGAAGTTTGTCATATTCTAGTAATTGGTGCTGGAGGATTGGGATGTGAATTATTAAAGGATTTGGTAAGTTAATTGAACACTATGCATTTGCATCAATAGAAAGAAGGAGTATAGTCATTCTAGTGCCTTTATCAGTGCAGAGTTGACAAAGTAATTATAAGTCCACCTGCACTTGCTCTACTTCGATGCTTTGCATGAATATTTAAAAAAAAAATTATTTTGATTTCGTTTTTGAAATCAGTTTAATCCACATGTATTGAATTTAAAACTTACTGGAGCTAAATCGCTTTATTATTTACAATTAAAGATTTCCTCTTATCCAACTTTTTTTCCTTTTATTATTTACGTCATTTTACAGTTAACATAATTAAAAATTGCAGATTTTGTATAAATATATCCATATTGAAAGGAAATTAAATGAGTTTAATGTGCTACAATACTATTAATATTGAAAGGGAAAACCCTTTATTAAAAGGGAAATTTGATAAATCTTCATGGAAATTTTTCAGCATTAAAATGACTTTGAGTTACCCCCCCTTTTTATTCAGATATTTTATAATTTACAGGCATTATTAGGAATACGTAATATTGATGTTATTGACATGGACACTATTGATGTATCTAATTTAAATAGACAATTTCTCTTCAGGTATGTATATTAAGTTCTATAATGTTGAATCCATGAAATGAAATAGATTTTAACGTCCTACTGTTCTTTTCCTACTGGGCTAATGAAGACAGTGTGCTATGAGGGAAATTTTGCCTGGGCAGTGGCACTATAGCCTACTTTTATATCGAGTTCAAACTCCAGGGGGATTTTTTATGTGTATGTCAATGAATATGCAGGAGCTTGTTTTTTCGTACCATCCGAACGACTAGGACAACTGTTTTATAAAATATATTGAATTTACAGACCTAAAGATGTTGGAAAAACTAAAGCTGAAACAGCTGCTAATTTTATAAACCAGAGAATACCTGGATGTAATGTAACAGCGTATCCTTTTTTTATACGCCCACATTGAAATGTAGTTGTATATTGTCGTCACCCCCGTCCGTCCGTCCAGGGTCCACAATTGCGTGACCACTTAGAAAAATCCTGTGGACGCTCTAGAGGCCAAAATTAATATCTGATTGACTTTAAATTTACAGTTACACACAGTGTATAAGGTTATGAGACGAAGAAGCCTATTGATTTTCAGCGATTTCAAATAATTACTGCCAGAGTTATGGCCCTTGATAACTTCAAAAAAATTTGTGACGCTATAGAGGCCAAACTTATCATCCGATTGACTTCTGATTGATACACAGAGTTTAAGGTTTTGATTTTCAATGAATTTTGATAACTGAACAGCTAAATCTGTGATATTAAATGTTTCGTATACTAATTGTTAGCGTGGGGCAAAACTTTATAAAAAGCAAACAAATTCTAATGATTTTCTGATAATTACATAATGAGTTGTTACTCTTAATCAGATTTTTGTGTATTACGAATGTTTCATTACTGAAAAAAGTAAAAATATGCGACAACCCTTGTTGACTGCCCGAACGATTTAGGTGCTGTGGGCGTATGTTTCGTTGCCTGGCAACGGTGGTTAACTTATAGTAATATACAATACAGTTTTGTAAAGAGATACTAAATTCATTCCAAATCACTAAAAGTATTAACCAGATCACAAATAGAAATTGGTAAATAATCTACTTCAGTTTAGACTTATTTAATGAAGATGGACATACAGTGTGCTATGAGGGAAACATTGCCGTTGTGTTGTATTCCTTCTGTCAAGGGTTCTTTTTACTTGAACACCAATGTGTATGTGAGACACAGTTTCTTGTTTGGCCTTGTGTACTGCATTACTGACAAGGGGAAACCACATTGGAAAAACTAGAGAAAATTAGTGCATAGTGTTACTTAGAGAGCAGCTTATAAATTAGAACTTAAGAAAAGTATTCAAAGCAAATAAGTATTTCTTTAACACTGAAAGTCATTTTGCAAAAATTCAAGATTTTGATGCTTCATTTTATAGAAGTAAGTAAATTTTCATATTATATAGATTATATTATATTTAGTTTCATAAGCAATTTGCATGATTTTTCAAATTCAAAGATGCATTATGTAATAGCTAAATCTGCCTATTGCAGGTCTTTGGCTTCATATAAATTATTATTTGGAGATTTATTCACATAATAAACCTATTATCTCTACTAGAACATTGGATGACTTTAGATTTAAATAGATTTGAACACCCACGTGATTTGAAAATGAATATTTGAGGCCAAGTCTCAGTTGTCAAGTACCGTTAACATGATAATAAACAATCTATGCAACAGCTTCAACCTGCGGTAACTCAGAATAAATATGAATGAAATTTTCAATGTATTCATTATCAATTTTTGAATTATTATAGAAATATCGACCAGCTCTTTATCTAAATCTTATATAATGAATGTTTACAGATAATAACAGCAACCCAGTTAATTAGTAAAATTATTCAGTTTGTCATGTGGCAAGAGCAATATTCTTCACTTCACAGCTTACAGTTGTCATGGGCATCAACCGTTAGATGTTGAATTCTAATAGATTTGCTTTTTTTACAGAGTTTCATATAATAGTATGTGGATTAGATTCAATAATTGCTCGACGGTGGATAAATGGAATGCTGGTAAGTTTTAGGTCCTTTGAGAAAAATATAAAATAGTTATGTCATACTTTTCAAGTTTGGATTGGTTACAGATTGATATTGCTTAAGGCAGTGTTTGTATGCCTTAAAATTTGGAAAAGGAGTCTAATCTCTAGTTGATACTTTCAACAGAATGACAGACGAGGAAACAGAATATCACATGGTGACCAAGCATATATATACCAACTGAATAGGGAATTATCTAAACTTAGTCCATTTCCCCAAATGACACATAAAACTCACACTTAAATCCAGAATTTGAATATACGGTATACAGCTCTATTGAACCTGCATAGGTGCCTTTGTGACAGAATATTGTTCTGTGTCATTTGAAAATCATTTGTGGCAATTTGATGGAATCTAGATTCATAATCAGATTTTATATTTATTATGGGTACAGAAGTTCAAGTTTTTTTTTATTGTTAGTACACACACCCACACAATCTGACCAATAAAGACTAATAAAGAGATGAGACAGAATTGTAGTAAGTGAGTAGTAATATGTATTTAAATTTTGTAGATAAGTATGTTAAACTATGAAGATGGAGAGTTAGATCAGTCTAGTATAATACCTATGGTTGATGGAGGTACAGAAGGATTTAAAGGCAATGCTAGAGTTATCTTACCTGGTATGACAGCTTGTGTTGATTGCACATTAGACCTTTATCCTCCACAGGTAATACATTTTTAAAAGACTTAAAAAAGATTTGCAGATTTCTGATCAGTTTTTATATGGCTGTGGCTGTGTGTGTTAAAAGTTTGCTGGATTATTAGCTGAAAGACAAATTAACGCCAAATTAAATACAGTTAATTAGTTGGGAATAGATTCAGGTGATTAATGTTCATTTGTCAGTCCATAGTCTGGATTCTAATCCAGATCAGGAGCTAGTGACTCACTAAACATGTTCGAGAATGTACTAGTTGATTTTCAGCCTGGTTTTTCTGTGTCAGAACAGAAACATCTTTTACTTCTTCAGATTGCATGAAAACCAGGGTCTCTTAATAAAGGAAAAGTAGGACATTAATCCTCTTTCATTTCTCATCCAGATCACAGATAATTGTAATATGCTGATGATCCCTTTGTGGTTAAAATGAATAAGATCATCAGAATGGGGAAATAATAATTACCTGTCTGACTCCACGTGAATACAAAGTTATGCCTCTTTAGTCTTTGGATCTAGAATTTATAAAGACTGATTTCATGTGAAAAATATAATTGCCAAAATCAATCAGACAAGATTTAAAGTACATTAACCAGTGCTTATATTTGAGACTTAACAATAACATTGTTGGAAATGTTGATATGTGCCATAAAATGTAGAAGTAACTGAAATGTAATTATATAACCATTACATAAATTTTGTAATGTAATTAATTACATTTCCATTACTCATTACTTTTTAAATTTTCCACTTCTCGTTACATGACTATTATTTAAAAAGGTATAATGATTACATGCCCTGGTATTATTTTATATTTTTTGTGATGAATTAAATTATTTATCCGTTCTCCACTAAAGACTAACATTCTTAATGGGAAAAAAATATAGATCTGATTTTAATGAGATTGAATTCCCTTTTATTTTTTCTTCTTAACTCTGTTTTCATGTAATTTTTAATTAGATTGGATTTTCTTTATGTTTATTTTCTTTGTTTTGTCTCTGTTTTCATGTTATTTTTAATTAGATTGGATTTTCTTTATGGTTATTTTCTTTGTTTTGTCTGTAGCTTAATTTTATTTAGATTGCGTGGCCTTTAAAGTAACTTTTTTTTGTATTTCAATTTTAGGTTAATTTTCCTTTATGTACTATAGCTCATACACCTAGACTACCAGAACACTGTATAGAATATGTTCGTATTTTGTTATGGCCTAAAGAGGAACCATTTGGAGGTTAGATATGTTGTATTATATTGTTGTTAACATATTTTTATTAAGACCATTAACTATCAGTTTGTTGATCTGGATGTTCTGTCATTGAGTCAAGTGGTGTGGTTTCGATTGCATGCTTGTTGTGACAAATAGTAGGAAGCTGTCTGACCATCCATGTATGTTCTCTCCAGGTCTTATAGTTTCCTTCCACAGCGAAAAACCTCTTACACCTAGTTTGCATCAAATGGATGCTATATCTCATTTCTCTATCTGTGTTTACCTAAAATGAACTTATAAAGTGTGCCATGCTGGGAATTTGGCTCTTTGTGGCATTTCGGCCTACCTTCTTTGAATTGTAACTGCCAATATGTTCTTTTATCTGCACGCCTAAATGTACATGTACACAGGCACAAGCTCAAACCATGCTGCAGAATCTTGCGAAATTTTCTCGGGCAACACCGAGATTGAACCAGGGACCTTTAGATTATGGGATAGAAATATGGGAAGCAAAATATATAAATATTCATTGTTGTTCACTAGACATATTATTATTTCATGTAGCTGGTGTAGCTATTGATGGAGATGATCCTGCACATGTTAGCTGGATTCTAGAAAAATCGCAAGAAAGAGCAAATGAATATAATATTAGTGGTATAACTTATAGATTAACTCAAGGTGAGTCCAGTTTAGAAATAATGGCCAATAATCATTCTTACCGATAACTAAACAAGCATTATATGTAAGAGCTAAATCGGCCTATTCCAGGTCCTTCTTTGGGCCTTAAATGTTACCGTATATGAATTATTACTTAATACATTTATTATCATGTCAAGACCATAATCAACTCTCGAGGTCATTTAATAATTTAAGTCTGGAATACTCTGGAACCATGTGCATTTCAGTAATACAGGTACAGCAGTACTGACTATTGTAGCTAAGAAGGAAACTAAATGAAAGAATGTTACTATTTACAGGTGTTGTTAAAAGAATCATACCGGCTGTAGCATCAACAAATGCTGTTATTGCAGGTATATCATACTTTACCCTGAATTGATAATACATGCACAGTAGCAATAGTCTTGTTTTGTTTTTTTTTAGAAAAAAACAATAAAGTTATTTTCTTGTTAGCTACATCTGTGAAGGTTATGGGCCTTCCAATTTTTGATATTGTAGTAGGTAGTAGTTAAAAATCTTGACAAGTTTTTTTTTTCAATAACTGAAATTGTTATAAATTGATTTTACAAAGATAATGTACATGTATTTAATATTTTTGTTGATTGTGTTATTTACAGCTGCCTGTGCTACAGAAGTATTTAAATTAGCTACAAGGTAAGCATATCATAGTTGACTTTCAGACAGGAAAAACATGTTTATTCCAGAAACTGTAAAATCTGGTAAACTAACAGGAATAATTAGTTAAAAATTAATCAAAACTCTGAGATGCAACATGCACATAAAACTATTACATCTCTTTTAAAGATGCCTTCCCATATTTTAGTTGGGCTAAAACTAATTTACCTATCAAAAACAGTTTGCTTCTAATTCCAAGAAACCTAAGTACCCTTTGCTGTAAGAATCTATTGATTCTACTCTAAGCAGCAGACTTGATTGAGGGAGTATCCGTTATTCAACTTGTATACGTTGTTGGTCACTGCCCATTTACCTTACATATTGAAGCCTAAGTAAATCCTTGGATATTATCCTTTTTTTCTGGTGTTTAGTCTGTTGTATGTTTAAGCCTCTAAATGCTCTCACTGGAAATAGGATCAACAAATATGAAGAACTCCTTAGGTCACTCCAGCAGAAAGACTTTTAGTTAGTAATACCCTTACATTTTGTTCCTGTTGGTGGCCCATATGTGTTTCTCAGGCAATCCAGTACTTTTTCTAGTAATATTCATTGTCTTTATTTCCACATACACCAAATATGTCATACTTTTATTGGAAACAACTATTTGAGGGAATGCATCGTTAAATACACTTTAAACCATTATATTCTACTATGAAATCCATCACAGGAATTGAATCTAATTTTTCTAACATTGCTTTATAAAATTTTTTTATTTCAAATCTCCACATTCTGTATACCAGACAATATATTTTATCCATTAAATAAGATCTATATTTTTTTCCATTAATAATGTTAGTCTTCAGTAGATAGTTTATTGGGATATTTTGTCACAATATCATTTAATCATTTGTATGTATTATTAAATCGGTTGTTGTGTAAATTTGTTGGCTGGATCTGTAAACAAGAATCTATAATCAGAGATTGTAAAAATTGGGGGCTTGTCCGGGATTAAAAAAAAAAGCTAACCAAGATCAGACACATCTACTTCTACTGCTTTGATGAAGTAGTTTGTAGACAGTCCTTTACAGGTGGACTTTTGGCATTGGCATAGTAATTCCCAAGTTGGCAGCTTTACACAAGATCTTGATGATCGGAAAAGGACAGGATGAATAATCCTTGAATCGGTATAGTTCCACGTGGTAATGATTACAACAGAGAGATCGCACAATATAAAACAGAGAGATAATTTCTCTAAAAACAGCACATGGAATAAACAGAAATTTACAACAACGTTGGGAAAGTTTTGCCCTTCGACTATTGTGGTCGGTGTATATAGTTCTAGGAAATGCTGGAACATTCTCCACAACTTTTTTTTTCTAGAAGTTTCCATTATTTCTAGAAGTTTTCAATGGTAATAAATGATAAAAATTTGATTCATTGCCATCACCTCATCACAGACCTAATTTAATCCCTGTTTTCGAGTTCTTAGCTGTCGGCTATATATAATAGATTAACATCAGATGGGTTCATTGGTCCAGTTACATTTTCAAGATCCTGTAAAGTTAAAGCCATAACTACTTATGGTATATGATTGAAGTGGTAATGTGGGCTTGGATTATTTTTATAGCCATAAACCCAAGTGATTTAATTTATAAAGATATCTTCTATCAAATTTCATATTAGTTAAAATAAAACATAAAAGAAAGGCTTAGCGAATCTTAAAAAAATTTGATTGTTATGTATGCTCAAAGAAAAATGATATAAAGACAAAGTATGAGGAATTTATTGGTAGTGGGATTTATTTTCAAACAAAAGAATTAGTACATTTTAGTGTGGATTAAGTCATGAAAAATTAGATATTCAGTATCATCCAAAAAAATGCAAATGATGATTAGTGACCTGAAGCCATTTGTATTATTATATATTGATAGCTTTATCATCGAAGTAAAAATGTGAACAAATCAGTTAGTTTGCAAAATTACCTTTATTTTCATCAAAATTAGTTTTGACATAGAAAGGTGAAAAACATCCCTTGATTTTACTATGTGGTAAAGATGTAATATATATCTATGATTTTCTTCAGTCACTGTTTTGCCCTTATTATAATTCCAATGTGTCATTGATGTCAGTGACCTCATGTATTGTTTGTATCTGAGAGCAAGGACGATCTTGAAAAGGAAAATGATCATTATTGGTAAAATAAGTGTGGGTGGGAGGAAATTAAAACAGTTGAATGAAACTCTAGTAATGCTCATAATTTCATCTTTTACAGTTGTTGTCAACCTCTCAATAATTATATGAACTTTACTGATATAGAAGGTGTTTATACTTATACATTTGAAGCAGAAAAAAAAGTAAGTATGAATCATGAATACAAGAGAGTAGGAGTCACAAATACAAGACAGTAGTGTTTTAATGGATTTTTCTATTTATATGTATTTTCTTGAGGTCTTTGAGTTATCCAATAAAACAATCAGTGCTAGCATTAGTGTTTTGTACTGCGAGCAATTTTTGTGTATGAAAAACATATTGCAACATGTATTACAAGTTGTTATAGCATAAAATGAATTTAAAAGATATTCAATAATGATTATATGTGAGTAATTAAATGGGTTTCTACAATTTCATACCTAAAAAAGTGCAATAAGACCTGGTTTATGCATTTATGGCAAACTAACAGCATTATACAAGTGTCTTATACTTGTTTGTCTTATACTTGTTTGCCTGTCAAGTCAAGCTATGTTTTTATATTTAATTACAGGATGATTGTGTTGCATGCAGTCAAAAACCTCAAAATATATCATTTTGTGAAACTGATAAACTTCAAGATATACTTACATATTTATTAGAAAGTACAACTTAGTAAGTCGGTTACTATTTACACAGATTTCTAATTAATGAAAGTTATAGTGTACCAACAAATGTAGACTTTAAAAGATGCAATGCACTTGAAGACCAATAATAATTTTCTGTTTCTAATTTAACCTACAATAAATGTGCTGAAAAGTGTTTGTTAGATTGAAGCTTACACAATTAAAAAAAAGCTTACACAATTACAAAAAATAACCTATGTTAAATGGTTACCATGTTGAACTCAATGTGAATGTGTTAAAACAATAAAGGTGGTAGAGTAAAAAAATAATGTGAACCTTAGATGACCATTAAGATTGATAAATTTTATATTTTTTTTATCAATATGCCTTTTTATTACGGCAAAACTTTTATCATGCTTGGTCTGCCTTTTAGTTTGCAATTTTACGGCTATAAATAACAATGATTATTTACAAATCTTTCTTTTCAAAACATTAGCTACCGGTATAAAGTTATTAGGTAACAGTTTTGATATTTTTTATTCTAACAGTCAGATGAAATCACCAAGTATTACAACGGCTATTAATGGTAAAAATAGAACATTATATATGCAGTCTGTGAAATCAATAGAAGAAAAAACAAGAGCTAATCTTAAGAAGTCATTGGCAGGTAATCAGTTTTCTAACATTCTTAAGACTTCACTTAACAAAAAGAATAAAAAAAATTAAGTTTCTTATGTGGGGGACTTTATTTCTAGGTTTTCATTTTGTGATGTGGAAATTAGAAAGTAATCAAGAATTGAAAGGCCTCTTTGTGTTTGGGAATATACATTGGGGTGCAAATTAGTACATATAAAGAGTAGGGCATAAGTTTCTGCAAAACACTTTTCTGCATTTAATCATATTTTTTTTTAACATATCTGTATAAACATTATTGGTTTGTTTTGCTTTTTTGAAGAATTGGAATTGTGTAGTGGACAAGAACTGTATGTAGCTGATCCCACAACACCTTCATCACTAACTTTTATACTTCAAATGGGAACAAAGATGGAATGAGTTTTTGAGACTGGAATGGGGATAATAATGTATTGGTACTAATTATTGTCCTTTGTTGGTTTCTTAATTTAAGATTATAACTAGTAACTATATAAAAATCATCTCATTGTGTTCAAGTAAAATATTGTATGGGTGCTATTGGGGTCAGAAAATGGTATGAATATGTGAAAGTTTCACAGTTCACAAGATTTGACCATAAACCACTGCTTCAGGCTTATATTCTGTCTTTGTTAGCCCGGTTTGTGCAGAAAAATAGGATGTTAAACCCCATTGAACATCCATCCATTCATTTAAGCTAGTATATATGTTGGATTGTATGATTTTAATTCTTCTGTACAGGAGTGAAAATCAAAATGGATTCTAGTGAAACTTGACAATGTAATTAGTACAGTATAGGTTGCTTTTATGCTTGAGAAATTTTTTTACCTATCTAAATCTATAATTGTATATTCAATTTGTGAGATGACATATACATATCTACTGTAATGCTCTTGCCACCATCCATAAAGCTTTCTGCAATTCTGATAGGTGTATTTTAATAGGAAGAACCCAAATGTAATCTTTATTTTTTGAAAATATGAATTGGGTTTCAAGTATATAACTTTACTTGGATTAAGAATGTCAAGTATTTAGAATACAATGAGAATAAATTAGTACTATTGTTTTATTAAGAGTCTTTTATAAGATCACATAATTGTTTTGACTTTGTTTGTCCTATGTTGTATATTTTTTATAATAAAATTAACTAATATTAAATTACCATTTGACTTCATTATAAAGAGATATTGAAATGTTAGTGGATTCCCCGTAATGGCTAACAGTGCCCGTACACATTAACGGTATACGGAATAGCAAAAATGTATGTGATCAATTACGTAGAAATATTAACAATAATGTGTGAGATATTTTAAACACAGTTACGCTGAACCGTTACCAGTCCTTGACCGACAACACCATTGAACAGGATACTGTTTCGATTGCCGGTAATAGCTACCAGTACAGGTGCACGTTATACGAAATAGCAGAAGTATATCTCATGAATTACGTAAGAATAACAGAAATATTTACGATATTTTAGCAGATATTTTAAACACCATTGACGCTGAACTGCTATCGGCCTGTGGTGTCGTTTATGGCTAGCGGTAGCGTAGTAACTAACATACTAAAATTAAGTGGGTCTGTCGTTCAGATTGTAGCGGTAACTGATGTAAAGGTCGCCGTCTTTATTGCCCGAAAAAATTTTCGAAATCATCCACTTATCTTTGATGTTGACAGGGAAATGCCTCGATTAGTTTAATACTATGTATTAGGTGCACTCCTAATATAAATGAAGATATCTAGAAAAAATGTGCATCTAATACACCGAGAAATAAGGTAGATAACAAGCAAAATTTGAGACTTGTCTGTCAATCCACCAATATAGTTGCCTCCAAATATCTAGCTGAGATAGAGAAATGGTGTTTGACATCCACTTGACACAAACTAGTTCTTTCGGGACTAACATTGTCTTGCACGTAGAGGTCTTTAGCAGTGGGGGTGACCATACTCCTTGTCACGTACAACTGGGGAATGACAGACCCTATGATACAACGCACACGTGCTAACCATTTGGTCATCCAACTCCAAAATATCTAGCAGATACACCTGAAAGATTGCTTAACGGGAGCCAATTCTTGGATAATTAGCTTGAAACTTTTATACACCTCTTTTATTATCATACAGGCAGACGTCATGGGTAATTTGATGATATATTTGGACTTTAAGCATATTCAAACTAATTAATCTATCAAAAATTTACCTCAAATCACTGTAAAAATCGAGTCACATGTCCTGGCTGACATGGTACCTAGAGGTGTGAAGTCCATTTATCTTAATAATTGAAGCATATCAAATTCTCAGATTATCCATTGTCCATGTCTTTTTACATGGTTTTTATGTCAGAAACTGTTGTAAGTTTAAGCTCACCTTCTAGTTTATGAACATATATGCCAAGCAATTTTCGCGTGCATCCCTTGACTTTGCTCTAGTAGGCATCCTTAATCGTTGGGTTAGAGAAACCGTTGCATTTTTGGCCTGTATGTGCTCCATGGGGTTTTTCTCGGAATCCGGGCGGTTGGATGGCCGAATGGTTAGCACGTGCATGCTGTATCATAGAGCCTGTCATTGAGTCAACTGGCGCGATTTCGAATCCCCGGTTGTACGTGACAAGGAGTAGGGTCACCTTTACAACCTCTTGGGTTTTTTTCTCTGGGACCTCCCGTTTCCTCCCACTGCTAAAGACCCCTACGCGCAAGTGAATTATTGAAATAACATTGAACCATATGTTAGTCCCTAAATCACCTAGTTTGTGTCAAGTGGACGGTAAACCCCATTCCTCTCTCTCCTCGGAATCCAGTATTTTTCTAGTAAGATTGGATGTTTCTACTTTTCATACTTACCAAAACTGCCATACTTTTATTAGAAATAACCACCCTATAAATACTTTGAGTTCAAAGGGAATGCAAAATGGAAATATCCATGAAATTAATGTATTTAATTTGTAAGTTCAACCAAATAGATTTAACCCATTGAATCTGTAGGTAATGAAAGCTTATCTTCAATATTTTGCTTACCTTAAAGGGACAATCCCGATAAGAACAGAGTCTCAAAAATTAAAGTCCGAGAGTTTATGAAATTTATGGACCAAAATATAGAGGCATGGTGTATTTATCTTGTCTCAAAATTTCAGCTCAATATACTGAGTCGTTTGGACATGAACGTCAACACTGCTTATCCGGACACGTAACCCTTTTAAGATTTCGGGTCAATTTTTTCATTGGGTGACCTGATAATCGATTCACATTTCTTGAGAGGTCTATACAGTGAATGACCCATGTACTGTACTTGATAACAAAAGGTAAATTTCACCTACATATTATTTTTATAGAAAAAAGTCTGGTTTTATCCAGATACTGTACAATACAACAGTCTCCATTTCCAGATGAAGACTGTCAGATTTAAGTTTTTTACAAGTGTATCACAAATATCCTGTTAGTTGGTCGGCCTTAGGTAATGGGTTTTAAGGGATTTTAACACAAAATTAAGCAGTTTTATTCCTCAGAAAGTTATGGCCCTTTAATTACTATAGTCAAGTTTTATTCTCTGTTGGAAATACATGTAGATGGAAGTCTGACAGAGCTACATAATGTTAAAAATTATCAGGATCTGCTTCAAACCTCATTGGCGAAAATGTGCTTAACCCTTGTATGAGAAATGCCCACATTACTGTCAATCAGTCATCACTAGGTCATGCACCCCCTGTAATGTTTTCTTGAATGGTTGCTGTTGATAGCCTTCTAGAGCACAGGTCATTGTCAATTCTGTATTTGTCACGCTTAAATTCCGCAGCCCACTTCTTTGCTGTGGAAAAGAAAGGGGCATCATTCCCTAAAGAGGAGACCATGTTGGTATGGGGTTAGTCCTTGACAATTGCCCTTTTCTGGTGATTTCACAAGATGGTCTGGTACGAAGACAATAACAACTCTACTTATATGCAGATCTTATGTAAATGATTCATTCAATAATTGTAATTGTTAGTGGCAAAAGTTTGTTTTAACCCAATTGATCTACACTTTGTAGACTTGGATCTTTTCAGTCAGACCTTGTATTATAATCATCAATATTCGCTCGTTCTTGAGAATTTGTCAAGTGCCACGCCCAAGCAACTGAGCCTAATCATGACACTTGATTCATATGAGGTAATGTTTTTTGTGGCTGCATTCTTTGACAGAATTTTTATTGTGTTGGATAAAAAGCAACTGTAAATATATACAATGACATATACAACTTTATATAATTAAAATTTGTACAAACAAAATTTAAATGGTTCACTGTGTGATCAATGTGACATAGGTAAGGAGTTTTATTGCTCAGAAATCATATTTAGAAGAATCTACTTCTCATTGTGTTGCCAAACCAATGTCTGTTGTTACCATTGGCACCCCTTCCTCTACCTGAAAGGGGGTTCATATCTGGAAGGGGGTTCATATCTGGAAGAGGACCTATTGGATCATATCTTGGTCTCAAAAAATCAGCACCAGGACGTCCTCTTCTTCCAGACATTGGATCAGGTATTCCTGAAAATTTGAAATTTTTTGATAACGTTTAAAAAACCTGAGATATTAGTCATAAATAATTTGCAGATATTTGTAGTTGACCATTTGGATGTTTTGTTGCCTCGGTCTTATATCTTACCAAGCGCTGATTTTGATAAATTTTTATATGTCGTAAATTGGCTAGTAAATAAGAATACCAAGGTTTGTGCTTACCATTGAAGTGAGGAGGAATGTAATCATCACCTATTATATCATGATTTGTAATGAAAGTGAGGATTAAAATATAATTTGTAATGAAAGTGAGGATTAAAATCGTAATTCCCACCTATTACATAATGGTTGTACTTAACGGGAAAGTGACGATTAAAATCGTAATCACCACCTATTATACCATTATTTGTACATACCCTGAATGTGAGGATTAAGATTGTAATCGTCACTTAATATACCAGGATTTGTATTTATTGTGAAAGTGTTGATAAAGATCATAATCGCCACCTAATAAACCATGATTTGTACCATGAAATTAAGGATTAAGACCTTAACGACCTATATACCATGATTTGGAAAGCCTGGAGCAAATGGTGAATAATGAAATGGTGAACTTATCAATAAAGATTGTAACTGCCACCTATTAAACAATGTACTTACCGTGAAATTATGGATTAAGATCATTACCACCATCTATCATAAAACAATTTGTATACTTACCATGAAAATGAGGATTGAGATCGTAATCACCGCCTATTATACCATGATTTGGAAAGACTGGAGCAAATGGTGAATAATGACGAGGTTGGTTAAAATTAAATGGAGGTGTCACAAAAGTGGTATGTTTTATTCTCTTAAGATATTCTTTTCTCGCCTTATACTTCTGCTTGTATATCTGTTAAGTAGGAATTAAATATTTATTAATATTTCAGAGATTAGATTGTTCATAACATCATCAAAATTAATATTTCTAACACTTCTCTGAAAATAAAGTTCTCAACTGAAATCGATGCTTTGTCGTAGTTAATGGTAGATTTGACAAAATGCCCATTATTATCCAACCACCTAGCTCAACTGAGTCAGAATCAAAGGTGGATTTGCGAAGTTGAAGAAGTAATATAACAATCATTCTTGTCAGAAAAGAATCTAATAAGGCTGTTCTTTGACCTCTATTTCAGAGTACATGCCAACACAATTATGAAAACTGAAAC
The DNA here is from genome assembly GCA_948474765.1 of Patella depressa. NCBI lineage: Eukaryota > Metazoa > Mollusca > Gastropoda > Patellidae > Patella > Patella depressa. The sequence continues at coordinate 35,244,853 of OX419721.1, forward strand.
GAAATAAAGGTCTAATTTAAATTAGATTACATTATTGTTATCTAACGAAACAAAAGATTTAATATGACATCCACGAACTGTGACCTAGAGAGTACTTTTTGTGACAAACTGTTAGAGCTCCAGTGTAAGGTTTTTATTTCATTATAATAAGACATGTTGGCAGTTTTAATCAGTTTCAAATCCTAGATTAAACTTGCCTCCAGTCTGTTAATAATATTAGTTGATTCATTTTTCTATGTCAGTTTTTATCTTTTTACTGAGACTGGATTGGAACAGTAGAAATCAAATCCTAGTCGTAGCTTTCCATAACTGATTGACAAGGTTAACTTGTCATCTCTCTTGTCAATTACGTGAAACTCCTCCCATGAATGCATGATGTGCTAGACTACCTGTATGTTTTCTTTGGTAACCATTTGAAATCAACAACGGGTAGATTACTATGATTCACACAAATCAACCTAACTGAATAATATTGGTCAGTATGAACTTTAAACAACACGGAAATAGGCATGACATGACGCGCTATTATTATGTGATGATGAGAGACCATGACGTGGTTTGATAATTTTACGGTGATATCCCAAAATCGATAGATGAAACATTCATTAAATATATATTATGCAAGGGCCAAATCTGCCTATTGCAGATCTTTTTAAGGATTGAAATTGTTAATTAGATATTAATTAACCTCTCCAGGCCATTCAACTCTCGATATCATTGCTTGCCTGCGATATTAATCAGATCGGGATACATTTTTTGAATATTGGATAATCAAGACTTTGTTTTTATTGCGCCGACTTAAATAATGATGATTGAGGATGGCCTCAAATTTGAAGAAAAATATCTTCGTTTAGAATGGAGCAATATGACTGAAATTTACAGCACATTCTATTTGAGTTATCCAGTTTCTCAAAGAGAGAATAGTCAACTCATTATCTAATCTCTCATTCATCTTATTTTTTCAAAAGTATCGAACAATCAAACTGATAAACTATGCTTAGTCTATGTATAAAAAGTTCACGATAGTTTTGAAGTACCATTAGTGTAAATTGCATATGATCGAACTCAGTCAAAGCATTCACTAAATAGACACCTACACCAATTTTAAACCTATTCTACCTCAATTAGGAGAATTATTGTGTTTCAATGAGTCGACCAATCAGACTGAAGTTTCTACTTTATCTATGTAGAGAATGCCCAATATCAAAATTTGGTAATGTATTGATGTAATGAAACTGTACTCAAAGTTTCGCCACTATCACTGAATTAAAATTAAAGTTGTCGAGTTCCAACGTCTTGTCTTGGTCAATCAAATTGCTTATTGCTCTGCTATCTCTGGGCTTAAAATGCTCATTATCAAACTTTGTGAAGGTATTGATGTGATGAAACTATACACTGGGGATCATCACTCTCACTTTATTAGAACCAAAGTTATTGTGTCCACCTAAAGCATCAACAATCACATATGCAATCGAAGCAGAACAGTAGGACGTTAAACCTCATTTTATTTTATCTATTTGTTGAAAACTGGTTTAAATTCCCCCATCAAGGTGTTATAGCTGCCATTAAGTCAGAGAATTGATGTAAGACCTGCACCTTGGGGGGTTTATTTACCACAAACCTGACATTTATGTCGAAATTAATATAATGCTGAACAAGCAGCTTTGATGAATTTTGAAATCTGAATATACTGTTTAAATCATCATTATTATCTTTAATTCAATACTCTTAAGCGTTTTTTGATCACGAACTAAGATTCAAATTACAATATAAATTGATTATAAAGAATGAAATTCATCTAAGTCTATTTTGATTTTTTCTAAAGCAAATATTAATCATATTTTTTGCAAGTTAAAATATATATTTAATAGGAAATGCAGGAGAACAACATGTCATATTAATAAATAAAAACCTCAAAGGGATGATTTGCTCAAGAGACATTTCTTAAACAATATTTTAATTGCCTTTCATCCTCATCACTGTAACTAACTTATCATAAATGAATTAAGTAACTGAATTCCATGAGAGAAAGAAGGACCGCCTTATAATTACTGCCTATTGATTATCTCAATTGTGTAATTTGTTACTTTTGTCTCATTATCTCATTTGTGTAATTTGTTACTTTTGTGGAAACAAAACTGTTGATATGGAAATCAACAATTTTATTTTTGACCCAAATTATTAGAGCTCATGCCTTTTGAATCATTAGGCTACCTTTTAATGTTAGGTCAGAATCTTTTGTAATAACTACTCCATGTTTAGAAATATTTCTGGTCATTTAGCATCTGACAGGCATTTATTACATTGAATATGGTATATTCTCACTAGGACTTCTTTTAATTCTGTTATTTCAAACGACAACACCATATACATTTCCCACCATTTTCGTGCATATCCGATAATGAAATGATTTATATGTTTTTTTGCAAAAATGAATCAGTATGTCTGTATGTGAAAAGTAAATTATTATTACTGATCGAGAATCTTGTTCAGTGGACTGAAATTAATCTAATCATAAGCTTGATGTCCCCAGTGACCCAAATTATCCTCAGACTTTTCATTATACACAAAAACATGTTCAGACATAATTAAAATGTGGTCTGTAGAGTGCAAATTATATACTACTGAAAAAAAGTTAAGGGTCAAAGCTTTTTTTTTCTACAAGGTAATTGTCTATGCACATATCAGATATATATATAAAATTATTGGCGGAAATTGTGTCAAAATTGGTTCACGATATCCTGACGACAAAACCTGTGTACAAGGCATATGTCATTTTCAAACAAAACAAAAAACCATAAACTAAAGCTCTAAACAAGAAGGCTCAACAAAACTGTTTGCATCGCCCAAACGCAGTAGGGTCAGACTTTTTGGAGTTGATTATGTCCTTGCATGTGCACTATGCATTTTCCACGAATAGTTTTGGCATAAAGTAACCATCCATGACCGTGCTGCTCTCAGTTGAAATTTCAACATGGTCAGACCTCAGCTGAGTGAACTTGACAGAGGAAGAGCCATTCCGTGGCTTCAACAGGGTTTTACACAGAGGAAAGTGGCACAGAGAATCTTTTCTAGCCAGAGTGTGATTGGGAGACTATGGCAGCGTTTCCAGGCAACCAATTCAATTCAGAATCGTCCACGGTCTGGAAGGCCAAGATCAATGTTGCAACGCCAAGACCGGCATGTCATTCACATGTCTTTAAGTCAGCACGTTGTTACAGTGAGATGTCTGAGAGATTAACGGCAAAATGCAAGTAATGTTCAGGTATCGGACCAGACCATAAGAAATTGTTCTCCGAGCCCATAACCTTCGATCTCGACGACAAGCGGTTCGACCAACTCTTCTTCAACGTCATAGGGCAGCACGTTGTGACTGGTGCACACGTCATAGAGACTGGAGACGGCGACAATGGGGGTGGGTATTCTTCACCGATGAGTCCCGATTTGCATTACAGTTCAATGATGGCAGACTTCGTGTCTACAGGCGGCAATGAGAAAGATTTGCTGATGTTAACGCCATCGATTTGGAGGTGGTGTGGTAATGGTGTGGGCTGGAATTTTGGTACATCACAGGACTCCTCTTTTTGTCGTCCAAGGAAATTTGACGTGTATCAGGTACAGAGACGAAATTTTACAGCCTTTTGTCATCCCAAGTCTTCGTCAAATTGGAACAGGTTCTGTTCTTCAAAATGACAATGCTAGACCGCATACAGCACAATTTGTTAATGATGTTCTCACCCAAAACGGTATTGAACGAATGGATTGGCCTGCATACTCTCCTGCCTTGGCACCAATTGAGCATGCATGGGATAAGTTGTGCAGACGTGTGAGAGACAATCATAGGCAACCTGATTACTTTCAAGAATTGGTGCAATTCGTTCAGGCAGAGTGGCAGGCCATTCCCCAGACGTTTTTTCTACGTCTGATCGACAGCATGCCTCGTCGTTGTGTCAACTGCTTACAAGCGTGTGGTGGTTTCACTCGTTATGAACAAAGTTATCGAATTTGAGACAGTTTTGTTGGACCTCATAGATCCTCAGAATAGTTGTTTATAAAAAGTGCATATGCTTTGCATAACAGACTCAACATTGAGACATATTGAACTCATTCTGACCAAAAGTGTGGTTAAAAGTTTTGATTTACAAGTTCCCTGTGTCTAATAAAATGTCAAACAAAAATAACTGGTTGACCCTTAACTTCTTTTGAGTAGTATATTAGAAGTATTTTTCTTACCTCATACCAATTTTGAGATAAATCTGTGTTACTACTACCACCTAAAATATCAACAAAATAATCATAAATAATGCATATCATTGCCTACAGACATTTATACTTTCTTTTATTGTAGTTTTAATTACACACAAGATGGCCGGTTGGGTGGCCAAATGAGTTACGTGTGGGCGTCAGTGAACAACGTCTGCTATAGAGTCAAGTAGCATGGTTTCGATTCTGAACTCATACGTGACAAGGAGTAGGGTCGCATGTCCAACCTAATGTTTCCTCTCACCTTTGGTTTCCTCCTATAGCAAAAGACAAGCGCAAGCGAATTATTGAAATAAAATTGCAATATATGTTCATCCCGAAATTACCATCATTAGGGTGTAATGTTGACATATTCAAACAATTTTATCAATCAGATAAAAATTGTTATCTCTAGAGGGTCCAGATGCTAAAATTAATCAAGGTAGCTATGTGTTTATCTGATCTAAATACAACAAATAATCCATCTTATTAATAAATAAAAGCATAAACTTTCATTTCATATTTCCTGCATGTATACACCCTTTTAATTTTTATATTTATTGTAAAAAAATAACTTGACTATAACAATGACTGTTTCTGTTAAAACCCCATAACATTGCACAAAATATTATTGGAGCAAACTTATATAAATGCACAGTGATAATTTTTTCGGCTTATACCAATTGTCAATTAAATGGGGAATAAAGCACACCTCCATACATTAAAATTTAATTAAAACGTTTAATTATGAAAACATATGGATATTAATAATTCGAAAATAATTTATGGTATGGCATGTATTATTGTCTTGTCTATTTCTCTGATTACAATATCATAGTTTAGACTGGTTTTATTTTTGTTTTAAATAACATAAATTTTAATTTTTACAAATTCACTGATAGAAAATACCATTAATAACTATCTTGAAAAAAACATGTGTAGTAAACGAGGCATTTTTACCAAGCCTCGTTCTGAACAAAATACCTCATTCCAAAAACAGGCCAATTTATAAAACCTTGTTTTGGAACTACAGGCAAACGAGGCATTTTTTTTACCGCGTTTGGACAGAAATGACGAACGAGGCATTCTGAGGTTTATAGTGTGATTTTTAATTACAAATATTTTTATAAGAGTACAGCGTTTGTAAATAAAGGTTTGCATTTTTAGAAATTCTATTGAGTTTGATTTATATGTGAATTGGTGACTAACTAAGTAAATATTGTATAACCAAGAAAAAATGCGATTGTAAGTAATCAAAAAAAATAGACACAGCCATAGAAGATTTATTATGTATATATACAAAAGAAACTCAAATTAATGAAGTGTACACAACAATACCTCACTGAAATTAAGAATGCATAACATTAATTAACAAATACATTGTTCTGTAAATCTAGAGTACTAGGTGCCTGTTTCACGAAATTTTTAATTCAGATAAAATCCAAATTTTAGTAATTTGATTGGATATTATTAGATTGATTTTAGTACTCAGCCAATCAAAATTAAAGTATCTACAAAAATTTGGAATTTTACATTAGATAAGATTTCAAGAAACTGTGCCCAGTACCTAAGATTATTAAATGGAGTAGGAACATAAAAAGATTGTTGTTAGATGACTATTGTGTAGTACAAACCTATAAATGTAGTCAAATAAAGTTTTCTCCATACAAAGGGATCTTTATATATGTTGTTGAGTTGTTTACATACTTCTCCCATTCTTAATAAACTACCACAATCTAAATAACTCAATATCTTCAACTAAAATATAATAACAAGAAAACAATAATAAATAAAGGGTAATCCAGTCCAACAGACATTGAATTCAAAACAGGGATATATGGTTACAACCTCTTACAGCCTTTTAATGTTTGAAAAAGCCAATTGATAAAACAATGGACCAGCAATTAAGGTATCAGCTCAATATGAAGAGCGAAGAGCTAATTATTACTTGTTGATTAAAGATATCAATGAATTTATCAAATGACTAGGTTATAACGTGTGAGAATCAACCAAATGGCAGATGTGGCTCATTTGATTCACGTTCTACGTAATCAGTAAATTTAAGAGTAATTTTCATAATAGGACCAATGACGATAACTGACTTTTTGTTGAAGTCTGTTAATACTATAGGGTATGGGAGCTGACTGACCCAGTTTCTTAAAGACTGCTGGTTTGTTTCAGAATGAATTAAGAACACTTGTTCAAAATCAAACCAATCAAAAGAAAAATTAATGAAGTTCTAAACATTATCAAATTGTTCAGTATTGATTTAAGATATGCCCATTTAAAGTTTACACTAGTTTCATATTTCTATTTGATTTCATGCAAGCCATCTTTATCTATCAATGCCAAGAGATTAATCGAGCAAAAAAAAACCACAAAGCAATTCCTGCTGAGCAGAGAGAGAAAGAGAGAGAGAGAGAGAAATGGACTTTAACCCACACTTGACACAAAATAGGTCATTTCGGGACTAACATATGGTTTAATTTTATTTCAATAATTTGCTTGTGTGTAGGGGTTTGGAGAACCCAGAGAAAACCCACAAGGTTGGACAAGCGACCTTACTCCTTGTCATGTACAACCAGGGATTCAAAACCATTCCAGTTGACTCAATGACAGGCTTTACGATACAGCACGCAGTGCTAACCAATCGGCCATTCCCCCCACCCCCTACTGAACAGATGCTAGCATTTATCAGTAGAATGTTCCGAAGATTCTACAGAGAGATGGAGAATAATAATTCTAGGAGACTTTTTCTTTATTTCACAATGAATATAAACTTCAAAAATATTGGATGACTTGGGTAGATTTCTGAGTGAGAATATTAGATGATCTGAGGAATGGATGAATGGACAAGTGTGATATCTAGTACAAATGGGTGTAAAGAGATATTTACCTGTGATTCATAGTTAAGCCCAAGAAAACCAAACATCTGTGGTAAACCCAGAACTGTAATTAAATTTAATGTCGTTTAACGTCCTATTGTTCTGCTCCATCAGGACTAATGCAGACAGACATAAGTTGGGTGTTATGGCTGACTCTTAATTAGAATTCAAGCTGTGAAGGTTATGTACTGAGCCTAGCAAGTGTTGATAATTCAACCAATAATTCAACTTTTATATTATCCATAGCAGATCAAAATATATACAAAAAATAATAAGTATATCAATTGTGTTAAAACTTTAAAAGATCAATGAATTCCTGGATTTTGCTTGTAACTTACGAGAATTGAGTTCCTGTAGTAAAGGCAAAGCAATGCCATCTTTAATTAACAATGATAACCGATGGAGATTCTTATAAGTTCTACTTCCATCTATATAAAAGACAGACAAATATTAATTGAAAGGCATAATGATTGATCCATTATAGAAAAAGGGAGCATTGAATAAAAAAAAACAGCAACAGATAAAAGCATTTGTGATGCTAGAGCCCCCAACCGGCCTTCATAAAAAAAGAATGTGTCAAAAATTCTTCTGGTTATAAACCATCATAATACTTCTGAATAAATTTTTGTTTTTTATGGTTAAGTGTGCAATGCTAGGGTTGAGAATTTTGCGACATTTCATCTACTCTTCTATGAATCTATGTGCATGGGTTTTTTTATCAACCACACTCTCGACATGTAGTTGGAACTGCTTCATGGAGTGGGCATGTTTTAGACCATAAGTAGTACACAGATTATATGACTAAGTAACTCAGAGAAGGGAAGGTAAATGGTATTTATCAGGGGCCTATTTCACGAAATTTTAACTAAGATAAGATCCCAATTTTAGTAATTTGATTGGATAATATTAGATTGATTTTAGTGCTTAGCCAATCAAAATTGAAGTATCTACACTAAAATTGGATTTTATCTTAAGTTAAAATTTCGTGAAACAGGGCCCAGGATATCAAACAGTATTTTAGGAGTTAAGTATTCTTGATCAATTAAAATAATTCTTGTTGCATCTACGAAAAGTGAACTAACCTGTCTCAAGTGAAGTAATATAATCATCGGGTTTTATCTGAATATTTTTAGTTTCATAACTTGATGCCAGTTTTCCTGTAAATAATATCAATATGATCAAATCAATTATATAGATATTACTATTTAAGATACTTTCCTCCACACAAAATTTGTGAATTAATGATATATTTTGACTAACAACATATTCAATCAAATTTACTTCAAATCCTCTCAAAGGAGATACCCCACAAACAGAAACCCAGAAGACAAATCTGTGGACAAAACAAATAAAATACAGATATATATCATTTGGAGTAATGGTAGGATTTTCAATCTTGTTGAGATTAAATCCAGGAAATAGTCAATAGGGATGGCCTAGTGGTCTAGAGTGCCGCACTTCGACCTCTAGCTGGCTGGTCACCTCTGGCTTGTGGCTGTGGTTTCGAGCCCTGGTGTGAGCGTATGTGGCATGGAGAAAGTGGCACCTTCTCAACCTCCTGGGTTTCCTCCGGGCACTCCAGTTTCCTCCCACTGCTAAAGACCCTTACGCGCAAGCAAATTATTGAAATAAAATTGAACCATATGTTAGTCCCGAAATGACCTAGTTTGTGTTGAGTGGACGTTAAACCCCATTTCTCTATCTCTCTCTTTTCTGAATATGATTTACCTTGGACAATAAGCTGGGATCCCATAGCAACACCAACCACTTTACAAGTAACATCACGACTAAGGTTCAAATGGTGATACTCTCCTTGATAATGGTTGGTTGCTTTCCATCCATCCGGCATCTGAATTTGATTTTTATCTACAACCTGATTGGAAGCATCCTGAAAAAGAAAATATTTTCTATTAACGTACAATGACTTCAGGACTCAATTCATTAGATGTGACAACAACAACCATCTTCATGTTTTTGAATCCACAACCACTAAGCACAACTTCATGTTTTTGAATCCCCAACCACTAAGCACAAATCTGTAAATAACATCATACAAAACATAAGCAACCCACATAGAAATGGACAAAGAAACAGATGTCTTCAGATGTTTTGGTTCACCACATTTGAATAATGCACCACTTGACTACGATAATATGCAGATAATATAAGAGGCCCATCATAAGCAACCCACATGGAAAACAAGGGAGAAAAGTCTCTAAGATAACTGACATCTTGATTCTCCACATATAACCATACTCTGCATCTCGCAATACATCACATGTATGCAATTAATTTTTGACTCCTACTCAAAATAAATGCATACAAATCCTACAGATTTAATGGGATACTTAAATAATTTCTTTCCTAAAAAATGTATAAACGTTTACTTGCCCGAGCAACAGAAGTGTAGCCAGATTCCACCATAAGTGTGTGAATTGCAACCCATACTGCATCATTCTTATTGGTACAACATGCTTCACAATACAGTTGGTTCAATGTGGATGGAATAGAAGTAACACTTGATTCTCGGCATAAATTTGGTTCCTGTAAACACTTTGTTACCAATCTTGGATCACATTCAGTATCCTCAAAACCGTCAGATTCCATTTCTGACACTTCATGATCTTTGATATTGTTAGTTGCATGCTCGGATTCTTCAGATACTGATGTGCAGACATTCTTGTCCTGTATTTGACCAGACGAAGACTGATCGATATCTCTACTAGTAGATGCCTGATGTTCGGCTGCTCGCGATTCAGTTTTATGTTTCTTATTTAACGGTTGGGATTCTTGTAAAACAAACACAAGGTCACCAGAAACGATACCAAATTCTTCTAAAGCTTTCTCATCTTCCTCTAAACTGTCTACCCCATTTAAACTAAGCTTTACAGATCTAAGAGAATATTAAATACTGTAGTTAAACATAGGTAAATTAATTCTATTCCCAACTATATGTTTTCAATTAAATTAAATAAAAATGTCAAGTCTTCGGGCAGAGTCTGAATCTAACTTCTAGTCTAACAATCAACTTTGCCTGGATAAATCAGTCTAAATCAGTTCTTCCTGACCAATCAGATCTAAAAAAGATTTACCATTTTTTTTTATCTAGATTGTATTAAATGCCCAGGCTAGTGTCTTTGTTAGTTAAGTTTGGAATTAGTTGGTTTATAGTTTTGGTTTTACGGTAATATAAATTAATACAAATATTTAGGGTGGTGTATTTCTGGTGTCTAGGTTATAAATGGTGTTTTATGTTACTGATGGAAATTTGATGGAATATTCCAGTTTTAAAAGTGGTCTCTTTGCAGAAAGGTTGTTAATCAGATGATATGTTATTTTTTCTTTTGGTTGGATTGGTTAATTTGTAGTGTAGCTGGGGATAAAACTAAATACATGCATCTTTACCACATGTTACGCTACTTACATAAATGGCCAACAGGTATACTCATTATTTTATAATTATTTTATAATTATTTTACTTTTTTGTTTAATTAGGTTACACTGAAAGTGAAGTGTGAAGATAGTTGCATGTGTTCATGCTATTAGTAGCCACTATTGTATTTTCAGTATAATGGCATGTAAATTTCAGTAATTGGCTTTTAGGGTATAGAAGATTATGGTATAAAGAAACCAGCATCTGTTCAGGTGCAGATCCAGGAATTTTTGCAGTTGTTAATGCATGATGCCATCATCATCTCTAAATTACGAAGGAATAAACATACAAATTGAGGGCTTTTTTTAAAGAGAGAATAATAGGATCACACTTTCACTGATGTAGAGAATAAATTGTGATATCACACCTTTCTATATTTCTATTTTGCACTTTAAATGCAAATCCCATCCAACCATTTGATGATAAAGGATTAAGAATTGTTTTACAGTTTTTTATGCAGCTGAGCCGGGTGGGGTTTATTGCCCAGTGCTTGCTTGCCCCATGGGTGCTTGTTGGGTAATCTAGATTTTCTTAAGTGATTGAGTGTCTATTCTTTCAAAACTTTTATTGGAAACAACTACTTGATTAATAAAATACTTTCAGGACAATGACAATGTATCTTTAAGCGTGTTCAGATTTTCACAATCTAAATTGTAATATGAAATCGAATACAAAACATGATTTATAGGCCTACATGTACATGTATATCCAATAAAGAATTTGCACAATATTGAACTGAATTCCCTAAATATATTCATTCTCAGTTGAGTGTTTTAACAGGAAGATTCCATTACTTGTAATAGAAAATATCTGTTACTGTCAATTACAAGTATATTAAAAACATGTATTGTCAAGGTGTAAATTTTCCGACAATTAACGACAAGAATAACTCTCTCCAGTTATCTACCCCCAAATTACTGACTCAATTCAACTTAATTAATATACTAATGGATTGAAGAATCTATAGAAAATGTTGGATGCTTACTGAATTACTTCATTAATTAAGGAGGAATCAAAATATAGCTTATTATAGTATGGTAATGCATGGCATTAAATATTTACAAATTCACCAATATATTTAGATTAAGATTTTAAAATAGATGTGATATGTGAATATTTGTTCTTGTTTGTTGTAATTTCCATACTCATTGTAGGACAACCAGTAATCAACTATCATCAGGTACAACATTATGATTGCTATCATAAGGTGCAGGTGGCCTGATTAGTTGAGGTACAGCTAATACTAATTACATTGTACTATTATAGTTTCTAAGAAATGTTCTTCTGTCACTTTTATTGCATAACTTTCTTATTTCTTAATCGATTTTGAATTTTTTTTTTTCTTAGTTTTTTTAAATCTGAGGAGGTTTGCAATCAATGTAAATAATCAGTTTTAGTCAAATTCAAATTTAAAAAAAAAACCCGCCCATAACAACACTGCTACTACTATTACAAGATTAGTTCCTAACTACTACCGCAAGAGGACTCACGGTGTTGTGTACATCTATGGACGATTTTTAACTCCACTCCACCTGTTTTTGCCGACTCTTCCCATAGAATTTGGGTCAGAAACTACACAATTCTCTCAAAAAGTATTCAAGCATGTCTGAAAAATTAGTTAATGACGGTTAACATGCGGTAAGTTGGCCATTATTACTTTTAATAAATTGTCGAAGTTTTATTTTTTATTGAAATTGTTCAATAAGCGCAGTTTTCTTTCTTTCTTTTTTTTTCTTTTTTATTAATTATGATTATGTATAGTTCAAGTAATTATTTAATGTTCTGTACTTGTGTTTGAAAGCACAGAAAATAAACTATTCAAGTTATGGGTCATATGTATGGTTGATTTGATAAATAAGCTTGATTTTGCAAAAATAATTATGCCTCTAACTTTTTTCGTTTTTAGATATGGAGTGGGGATGCTCCAATTTTGAAAAACTTGCTGTTGTTACAATGCTGAGATGTGCTGCTTACGGAAAATAACAAAATAAACAAGGTTATCGACAACAAATTAATATTTATATTATTACAAATAGCTGCTGTTAGCTAGTTTAAAGCCCCAATAACACTCCTGTTGTAACTGAAAAATATTTCCCAATCCTCATTCTGGTCAACAAATCGTATTATTTTAAAATTTTCCAATTAAATGATGATTTAAATTTCATCTTAACACACCTAATTTAAAAAATTGGAAAAATTCAACCAATTGATTTGAAAAGTCTAACGTAAACCTTTTCAAATGTGACTTGAATTTTAAAATATTTTCGAACCCTCTGGACAAATAAAATAGGTTGTAATGGATAATTTACACAACAGGTAGGACATTTAAACAACTAGTACTTAGAATAAGGGTATTATTTATTTTCTGGAGCTACCAAGCCAGCAAGAATGTTATTGTCCCTTTAAGTTTACGTAATTATGCAATCTTCTGTACGATTATTGCAAATGTTAGAAAATAAACTTCTATGGCTATATGCAATGTGTATGAATGGTTGTGTTGATGGGTAAATAAGCTTAATTTTGGTGAAATAATTATTTCTTTACGACTTTTGGTTTCTGAGATATAGTGGGGGTTGAAAATTAAAGCAAAATGGCCAATTTTGCGAACGAGGGGGTCTGCCAGTTCGCGTTACTAAATGGACAGTAACTCAGTCAATACTGCGCCGATTTTGATAAACTTGGTATTGTTACAATACTGAGATGTACAGTTTTCCGAAAATAACAAGCCTCTGGAGAGAAAAAAAATATTTAATAATAGCTGCCGGTCGCTATACTACCCGGCGGTACTAGTAGTTACAATTAATACACAAGAGGAACTGAAGAGGTATTAGTTGAGTCCTTACCCTTCCGATATTTCAAATACTTTTGATACCTGCGCTTTCAGCTGATGGAGTGAAGTAGTGATGCTTTCACAACTAACTGTCTGTCTGACATTACCACATTTAACACGAATTTTCATTATGTTTCAAGAATAATTCAGCAAATCGTGACTAAGTGTGTTTTGTTTCTAAGAAAATTGGATCGGAGAGTATATTAAATAAACCGTCTACGCTATAGATTTGGATAGACACGCATCCGTCTAATACACGGTAAAGGATCGAAATGATTTAGCTTTCAAGAAACTTCTCAATAATCAACTTGGAACGCCTTCATTTGCAATGAAATGAAATAATGTATACTATCCTATAATTCTGCTCCTTCACCATGAGCTTGGAACGCCATCATTTGAAATGAAATCAAACAGGGTTTACTATCCTATAATTAATTCCCCCCCCCCCCCTCGAGCTTATAACAACTTATAAGGGCCGATTTTTTTGTGAAAAATGGGCTAGTTTGTCGGAGACAGAGAGACAAACTAGGTCGTTTTGGGACTAACATATGGTTTAATTTTATTTCAATAATTCGCTTCCGCGCAGGGGTCTTTAGCAGTGGGAGGAAACCGGAGACTTGAGAAAACCCACGAGGCTGGACAGGCAACCCGTCTCCTTGTCACGTAGGCAGGGGCGTAAATGTGTGTGTGTGTGTGGGCCTCCAACAAAAAAGATAGTCGGTCGCAAAACCAGTGCAGTCGCAAAAGAGGGTAGTCGGTATCGAAATACGTACCGTATACACACTGTATATACGTCACGCTAATCACGCAAAACTTTACTATAAAATAGTCGGTCACAAAATCAGTGCAGTCGGTCGCAAAATAGGAGCAGTCGGTATCAAAATAAGTGCTCAGTGTGTACGTCACGCAAATCACACAAAACTTTAGTATAAAATAATCTTGTCAACTTATCATGTTTGAAAAGATGTTGTGTTTCACTCTCATTCTGTTTTGAGTATGTTGGTCTAACAACAAAATTTCACCCGAGGAGAAAAATAGTCGGTCACAAAATAAGTGCAGTCACTGCAGTCGGTCTCAAAAAAAATGCCAGAATAGATCCCAAATACTAAGTAGTTGCGTGAATCCGTGTACCTAAATTACATACGTCACACAAAACTATAGTATAAAATAACCATGTCTGCTTGTCACTCTTATTATGTTGTGAGTATGTTGTTCTATGAAATGTTTTCTACCATGGCAAAAAATAGTCGGTCTCAAAAAAAGTACTCACCGCAGTCGGCCTCCGACTAAATGAGTTAATGGGATAAACAAACAATCACAAAACAGGCGAAATTGATAGTTAGGCCTCAAGATTCTGTCCCATTTCTTATCCTCTCGTTAACGAGAATTTGGTTCCATTTGCCATGACATTGATTCAAATTTTCAAGCCCAGTCCCAAAAATTTAAAAGCTCTGTTACATATCTGAATTTTTTTCGCGGCTGCGGCGCGATTCCATTATGACATCATTCTTCTACTCGCTTACATAGGCTATCTGAAATTTTTTCGCGCCTGCGGCACGCGATTTTATTTTAAAATCATTCTTCTACTCCTCAATTATCTTATACTGTCTCAGCACAATCATATTCACGATTATAGTGAACTGCCCAGTTTGTAGTACCACTGGTGTGTGGGGCGTGCATACTCCGCGCAGTGTTGCGTCTGATTAGAGGTAATCCAACTACACACCGCTATTATGAGTGGATATTGTTGTGTTAAATTTTGATTGATCAGTAGTCCGTCTACCAACCAATCACGAGCTGCCAATACTGGACCAAATATGTTTACATAACGTATACGTCATGACTCACGATTTTATTATGCCTAATTAACCCGTGCATAGCAGAATACTGCAGTAAAACTAATTGCGTGACAAACGAGGCTATCAAGTCGAATGAAATGTAAACAATATTGTTTGGAAACGAACATAATTTCACCGTTTTAATACCTTAAATCACTGTCCAAAGTTTTAGGAAAGACCCAGATGAAACGAAGGACTGTCATGTTGCTGTACTTAAGTGATAGCTTTCATTGAACGGAAAGAATAGACACACTCCCGCATAAGTTCAAGAAACAGACGCTATTCCAGCAATGGTCAGAGAGGGATTTCTCGGGCCATTGCTTCAGGAATATGGGGGCGTGGGGCGTCTGATTTTACAGATGTTATGTCAACTCTAGAAAACTCCGGATTGCGTCATTCGCACTGGGAGTTTGGGGGCGGTCGTGGGGGTATGTGCTTCAGTCGGTCACATTTTGGCTAAACACCCCCCCCCCCCAAACGAAATCGTTATGTACGCCCCTGCACGTAGGCCCTACAACTACGCCAGTTGACTCAATGACACGCTTTATGAAACAGCAATAATCGTATAGAAGATTACATAATTACGTAAACTTAAACTAGCTAACAGCAGCTATTTGTAATAATATAAATATTTCACCCGACACTGTCGCCCGCAAATTTACTATTATTAAGTCACCTGCACCCTGTTTGTGGGTATATGCCAGAATCCAAATTTCAAAAAGCAGCTATTATGAATTTCACTTTCGTCACTCTGTACCAATGTGTCTCGTGGCCTTCCATCACAGGAGGAATCAACTAGCGCTCCCGGTAACAAAAATGGCACATTTTTCAATGAAAATATTCCTACTTAATCAATATTTCTAACTGGTTAATCAAATGGTAAAAATTTTCTCAACATAAGTCCAATTTTTTAACCCGTTAAATCCTCTTGACGATACGATTATGACGATACGATAATTTCACAAGTTGATGGTTGCAAATTACTTGCAGGTCGGGGTTAATCGATTTATGAAATATATTTGACAGAGATAATAATCAGATATGCCACCAAATCGCATATGTGGGATTCACATTTCAAAAATTTCCAGGGGGAGAGCCCAGCCCCCCTCCGCCGTCTGGGCTCCGCAGTCAGTGAAAGGGGCCGCTCCGACACGGGAGCCCGGGCCGGTTCCCTGCCCCAATCCGCCCCTGCGCACCGTAGCTACATTGCCCAGTAGGCCTACCCATGATAGACAACACACCATATCTGGCAACATGATTTGGCCGGATATGGCGTGCCACAAATCTGGCATATATGGGCCGAACGTGGCCCAGTTAGAGCCAGATCTGGCCTATATTCTCTAATGCACATACCCGCCTTGTATGGATCTGATCTGGCTAACAGCCTGTATCTTTTGGCAAGGATATGGCATGCCGTCAGAAATGACACAACTGGCTCATAAATGGCCGAAATATATATGTCCTACACATGAAAATCATGCCATGCCAGATGTGGGCCAAAGATCGCAACCTGAAACCATACACTTATTTTTGACCTACCACTTCTTAAAGACAGGTGTTGGGTGGTGTAGTGGTTATACGCGTACACGTGAAATCATAAAGTCTGTCATTTAGTCAAGTGGCGTGGTTTCGAATGTCCGCTTGTATGTGGCAATTGTAGGATCGCTTGTCGAGCCTCATTAGTCGCCTTTCCTGGTCCTCCCCTCCAACTGTTAAAGAACCCTACATACAAGCGTATTATTGAAATAGGGTTGAACCGTATGTTACTCCCGAAATGATCTAGTTTGTGTCAAGAAGGCGTCAAACCCCATGTCTCTCTTTATCTCCCCTTCTTAAAGTCTCGCCAGCAGAAACAGTCAGAACTTTCTTCCCAATTCCATTTTGTACTCTAGATGATAGAAATTAAGGTTATCTTGCATGCAACACAAACAATATTAACAGCAAAAGCAAAATCTTCAATTAAAAATTTCTTAGTCCATGTCAATATCACCCCCACTCCATGTTTCTTCTCTTGCAGCTGTCTCCCCCTTTCTTCTCCTCGTTTTTTTTTTGTTTTTTATTTTTGCCCCATTCCCATCCCCATTCAACAGTATTTTACAACATTTTTAAAATTATTTTTCACCGCATCCTTGCGTGGTGGAGTATGATCACACCTTCAATAAATGCAAAAATTGTAAGCACGGTCCACTGGTCTGTCAATTCAAGTGCCAGCCCCCAATTTCTTCTAATTTGATAGGCTTATTTGTTCTTCGTGTGAATTTATTGGAATGCTGTTGATAATTCACAAGTCGGAACCATGGCAAGGCAAAAGAATAGTTTTGGAGTTGTGGAGCGAGAAGATTCCATTCATATTATACAGTACATTAAAAAAAAATTATTTTCGTTATAAAACTAATATAGAACACCTTTACCAGAGCACCCAAGAAACTTTTGCTGGGAACTAGATGTCATATTCTGAGCCGAAACTTATTGGGTTGGTATTCTGAGTCATTTGGCCAGTTGGATCTGCGGGCCATCTCTGGCCCAAACTTGGCAAACTTCTCGGATAATATTATTTTTTCAAATGTTTTGAATAGAAAACACAAAATTTTAAACCTTTTAACAGACTGACAAGTATTCTTCGATGTCATTTACAAAAATAAGTTTATTTCATCAGTGAGCCAATAGTTGCCAAGTGTACCCAGATTATGGCCCATACATGGCCCATACGTGGGCCTTAGTAGGGCCAAACCTGAGTGGCTATCTAGAGATATAAGTAGAAAGTGAACATCTTAATATTAGAAGTAAATAATTATGATCCCGGTAAGTAATTTTGTACTTTATTTTGGAAATACGAATTTTGAGATTATAAAGAGGTGGACGGTGTTCCACTTGGAGCATCAGGAATACTTCTTGCTGCCGTCTTTAGTAATTTTAAAGAATGTCTAGTCTACTTTTGGTAGTCTTTCCCCATACAACAGAGCAATAGCCAAATCGGTAGTATATAACAATTATAAAACAAAATTCTTGTTTCGTAAGGTAAAATTTGAAATGACGGGGTGCAACAAGCGCCTGGTTTTGTCGGAGTGAGTCACAAACGATCTTTCATCCTATTCAGGGGAAATAGGCCTACTGTAAGTAATTTTTTTTGACATTTGCGATATCTGTGTTTCCCCAAATTTAAGGTCTTGGTCAATTTGAATTCCATGTAATTTAGCGGTGGTAACCACCTCAGTGTTCTCACCACGAAGTGATAAATACTGGGTGTTCTGATTTCTTGGCGGTTGGATGACCGAATGGTTAGTGTGTGCGCGCTGCATCAAAAGACCTGGCGTGGTCTCAATTCACCGGTTGTACGTTACCCTTTCCAACCTTGTAGGGTTTCTCCGGACCCTCCGGTTGCCATATTCAAATGGTACCCTTTTAATATCTGGTATGCACTTAATTGCCTTCCCCAAGAAGTATAGGCCCGGGAATATGCCCTGCCCCCATGTGAGGACCCGTCCAATAGAAAATGAAAGAGAGTAGCAAGCTGGGAATCAAAACGTTCATCGTTGATATTGTTATTCACATCCGGATTTATTATTATTGAAATTTATTAATGGGAATATTATTTTTGTCTCATTTGATTTGAAAAAGTGAAATTTTATATTACACGTTTCCATTATATTATGATATTTTTATGAGAAATGACGTAGTGTTATGATATAAATGTTTTTTATAGTTTGGGATTCCTTGAATACGTCCGATTAACTTGAATAATTGATTAAGTGAAATGCTACCTTCTGCTAATTGCTATGTTTGTAGAATTTTCATCATGTTACATAGACACAACTAAGCAACGTACTGGCCTAAAGAGAAGTCACAGCGTAACCCTAGTACAGAATTTTCAACGGGAAGCAACATTATACATGGATTAGAAACACTTGTCTTTTTTCAGATGCTACGTTTTACCGGCGTTGGGATACTAGGAGCCTAAACAGTAAACGCACTGCTGAACCATTCGGATAAGGTGGTCTGGACACAAATTGAAGTTACAACGCTGATCTCTGTAGATAAAAACTGAGAGGAAAACTACTTCAACATCAGATCAATAACTTTCAGATAATTTTAGTTTAAAACTGAGGGGGGAAATCACTTCAACAGTTGCAGTAAATCGGACATTAAGCGTACTGAAAGTATCGGGTTGGAAATAATAGAGGAAAATGTTCTCTCAGGGAAAAAATAGGTATCACTGTAAGTCAACAAGATCCTTCTGAGGCGAAATATTCGTGGTCTCAACACGTGGTGTTCTTGATCCAAAGTAACAGCAACCAGAGATGTGTAAACAGTTTAGTTAGTTTAGTTTAAACAATATTTTATTCATATGAAAAGATTGAACAACAGGCAAAGCCTATATAAGTTCTTTCCCGGGTATACAGAAAATAATAAACAGTAAATATAATCATCTACATAAAAATAAGATTAAATACTATAAATGGTAAAATTGAACATATATACAGTTTAATGTGGAAATGATATATATAAAATATAGTAAAACAAAATGTTAAAGGGAATCAAAGCCTTTTGCTACATTTAATGAAATTATGAACTGCTTCAAAAATTAGAATATTTGAGGTGCTCAAAAGGTCAGTAGAGCCATTTAGAATTAAATCTAGATTAATAATTTCTGTGAATACCTTTAATGAATTGAATAGTTCGCTTCTGATAGTTGAATAGGATGGGCAAGAGAAGAAAAAGTGAAAGTTATCTTCATCCGAAAAATTGCATTTTGGACATATTTTTGATTCAGCTAGGTAGTGGTGGAAAGTGCGGTTTCCATAATGAAAGTAACTAGGTTTTCTATGAGTAGGATATTGGCTCAGGAGACTGGACTTAAAAGTATTGAGAGATTGAGAGACGGCGATAACTGCACATGTGTTGGAAGGCTATTCCATAGTTTTATTGTGTTGGGAAAAAAACTTTTTACATAAGAGGTTATTTTACATTGTGGTATTTTCAGTTTGTGGTTTCTAAGATTATAATAATGTGTTTCGGGTTGAATTTTTATTAGAATATCGGACAAATACTGGGGACTGTAACAATTAAGGATTTTATAAAAATATACAAGTTTATGCTTTTGACGGCGTTTGAATAGTGGTTCCCACCCCAATTCGTCATAAACATATTTTCTGTGTGAGTTTCGGCGCAGACCAGTTATGATTCGCCCTGCTTCAAGTTGAATATTTTCAAGTAACTCTGAATCTTTATTACTACAATTATCCCATAAAATATCCCCATACTCCATAAGAGGACGTATAAATGACGTAAATATCGTACATAACGTAGATCTATTTAATTTAAATTTTAGTTGGCGTAGTATGTTGAGTCTATTGCAAGCTTTTTTGTGAATTTTAGAAATATGTTCTGCCCATGTTCCGTTTAGATGAAATGTTAGTCCCAGGTGAGAGTGTGAGGTAACTTTATCAATAATTTCATTTTCAAACATAAGATTAGGGTGATTAGTTTTTTTACGTGTGAATATTAAATTTGTTGTTTTAATTGGGTTAAATTTTATTTGCCATTTATTTGCCCACATTGATATTAGCTTTAGATCACTATTTATTGAATTGGCAGTTTCTAATGGTTTATCATTTACAATTGCAAATAAGGAAGTATCGTCAGCAAATAATCGTACATTGTATTTTAGATTGTCTGAAATATCATTTATGTATATCAAAAATAAAAAAGGACCGAGTATTGATCCCTGGGGAACCCCAGATTCAACTGACAAATAAGGTGTTCGAAAACCTTCAAGGACAACACACTGTTTACGATTTGTTAAATAATTGTATATCCAATCACATAAATTCGGACTAATACCATACTTTCGCAGCTTATATATAATTCCCATGTGCCATACTTTATCAAACGCTTTAGAAATATCGCAGAATACAAAACTAAGCTCTTTCCCTTTATCTAGATTACTTATGATTATATTGTATATCTCAAGAAGTTGGTTTATTGTTGAATCGTTTTTTTTGAAATCCTGACTGATGTTTAGATAATAGATCATTATTTTTAATAAAGTTATACAGGTGTTTTAGGATAATTTTTTCAAAAATCTTACAAATTGTGCACGTTAAGGAAATGGGGCGATAATTTTCTGGTAATTGTGGATCACCCTTCCCTTTAAAGGCGGCTGTGACATGTGAAGTTTTCCATATGCCTGGAAGTTGTTTAGTTGTAAGGCACAGGTTAAATAGAAGAGTTAATGGAGTTACAATGGCGGAAGATATGTTTTTTAAAATAAATGGGCTAATTGCATCTGGTCCGGGTGGCTTTGAAGAGTCGAGTATTTTTAATTGATCTTTAACCTCTTGTTCGGTTACGATAAAATCATCCATTGTGATGTCTGAGCGTGCATCAAAGGGGGGTAATTCATGCGAGTTGTCTAGTTTTGAAACAGATGTGAAATACGAATTTAATACTGTTGCCTTATCAAATGGATGAGAATAAATTTGGCCATTGAAGTTAATAGGGGTTTGATTATTACTGTTTACATTTTCCATTTTTATACGCCCACATTTTCATGTGGACGTATATTGTCGTCGCCCCTGTTCGTCCGTCCGTCCGTCCACAATTGTTTGTGAACAGTCTACAGGTCACAATTTTTATCCGATTTCAATGAAACTTAAAACATAGCTTTATCACCCTAAGATCTCGGTTCCTTTCGATATTGGCATGTATCGGACTGTAACTTCATGGGTTATGGCCCCTGATTGTACGAAAAATCACGTTTTTTAGCTTGTGAACAGTTTAGAGGTCACAATTTTGAACCGATTTGGATGAAACTTGAAATGCATGTTTATAACCCAAAGATCCTGGTTCCTTTCGATATTTGCGCCAATCGGACCGTACCTTCCTGAATTATGGCCCCTGATTGTCCTAAAAATCGCCCTTTTTAGCTTGTGGTCCCTCTGGAGGTCAAAATTGTTATCCGATTTAAAAAACCGTTTGATTATATCACCGTTCCATGGTTATGAAGGTTGAGTTCGAATTTCGTGAAAATCGGACCAAAATTGACGGACAAAATGGCCGCCATTTGTACGCGAATAGTGTGAAAATATGTTATATCAAGGTTGTGGACCCTATAGAGGTCACAATTTTGAATCGATTTTGATGAAACTTGACAGGTATGTTTATAACCCAAAGATCTTGGTTCCTTTTGATATTTGCGCCCATCGGGTCATTACTTCCTGAATTATGTCCCCTGATTGTACGAAAAATCACCCTTTTTAGCTTGTGGTGCCTCTGGAGGTCACAATTATTATCTGATTTAAAAAAAAAACAACATTTGATTATAAAAACCAAACAAATTCTAATGATTTTCTGATAATTCCTTAATATGCGACAACTCTTGTTGACTGGCCGGACGATTTGGCTGCTGTGTGGGCGTATGTTTCGTTGCCTGGCAACCTATTTTTACAACTGATTTTACTAATTTCCACCACTGATATGATGTTACATTATGATTATTTATTTTATCAATGATTTTAGATTTAAAATCATCTTTAGCTTGGCGTATGAGTGAAATTACCTCATTTCTAATTTTACGGAACTTTAACCAATGGTTTGGGTTATTTGACTTTTTGGCACGCTTATGGGCTCGGTTTCTTTGACGAATTTTTAGGCGGATGCAGTTGTTCATAAAAGGTTTATCGTTGGGTCTAATTGTAACTTCTTTAGTAGGAATGAATATTGATGTGTTTTCTTCAAGGATATTTTTAAAATCATTATATAAATTATCTATATTCTTACTATTGAAAACCGTAGATGACCATTCTATTTGTTTAAGAGAATTACATAAGCCTTCAAAATTAGCCTGAATATAATTTCTGATTTTCCGTTTATATGATAATTGTTTATATGTTGTAAAGTTAATTTCTACAGTTATTAACGAATGAGTACTACATATAGGGTATAATACTGTATATTTAGAAATAAGAGACCTTTTATTTGTAATAAACAGATCTATGCATGTACCGGGGTGGGTTGTAAAGTTAGTTGGTTCATATATAAGATTTACTAAATCAAAGCGTTGTAATATTATGCCTAGTTTTTTGGCATTGCTAGAATTAGATAAAATATTAATATTGAAATCCCCTGTTAATATCAAGGGGAAGGGAGTTCCATTGTCTAAGGCTTTACTTACAATATCGTAAAAAGAATCCCAAAAGGAAATTGGTGTGTTTGGTGGACGATATAGTACTCCTAATTGAAAAGTACTCTTAGAATTACTAATACTGACAAAAATTATTTCTAAATCGTTATGGCGCAAGTTATCTCGTACATGAAAGAAAAGATTACTTTTTATAAATATTATTATACCACCACCGTGTCTGTTGCGATCTAACCGTACAGGAGTATGATAACCTGGTAAACATACTCTGGAATCAGGAATAGACTGATCTAAATGTGACTCAGTTATACATATAATATCATATTTAATTCTGCTTCAATTGTTGATATTTTCGGTAATATACTACATACATTGTTATGAACAATTGATATTTTTTTCGAGACTATTCGTTTTCCGTCTGGTCCCGGGTTTAATTCAATACACCCCCTTAATAATAATGTCTTAATTAGGAGTAAAGATATATCACCTACATATTTTAGGAAGTTTACTTGGTATGCTATGCCATGTGTCGGATTGTCCTGTTGATTTATACTGTGATGATACACTTTAATCGTGTGTATCGGAGACTATGAATCGAACATTACAAGGACAGGGTAATTCCGACACATTAAATAGTTTGTATAATTTATAAGTGATAACATTTCCACATACAAAGTAATTGTTTGAGACATTTGAACATATATACATGACCTGATTAACAACAAAATTATATTTACACTGGTTTGTTATATTAGCAAGACACATGTGGTGTCCGAAGTGATAGAATCCTGAGAGAGGATTTTATTTCATTATTATTTCTATTTTTTTCTTCAAATTTCGTATTATAGAAGGTAGACAAATGATATGACTGAAAGTCATATTGGGTTTATGCATACTATTGTGGTATTAAAGAAACATTATGTAAGATTTAGATAATGAACTAGCCATTCTTGCTATAATGGTTCGAGAGTAGATAATGCTTGTTTAGGTAAATATATTATACATTTAAACATATATTAATTGTTCCTTTATACAGTTAGTATACGACATCTTTTCTTAAAGTTCCAATAGCATATTTTCTAATAAAGTCAAAACATAATTATTTCTATTTCTTTTGCTCGAAATGTTGTCAACTCAATATTATACGATCATGGGCAAAATTTCATGGGGGTTAAAATGGTTGAGACAGGCTTATTGAGGAGATAGTAACTCAATTACCTCCCTTGTTTTCCCATTCCTCTCCATGGACGGCCATCTTCAAACGTTTGAATTTGAAGTTGAAAATGATATTTGTGCCAATTTCTCAACTGGCAATAGTGAATTATAGGATTAATAGGATTATTCTTTAACAAGGTAGGACTGTTTATAGGTACAATCTATTTTAGGGCTTTATTTTAATACATTTTAAAAATATAACCTAAAAATATGCTATTGGAGCTTTAAGCAATAATATAAAAATCATCATATAAATATGATGAATATATGCATGACTTTTCTTGTGATTTACCCATTATACATGTCTTATATAGAATTCTTGTGCTATAATGTGTTTTCAGCTTAGTTGGATTGTATCGGCGAACGTTTTCGTTACTTTAATAGCTTTAAAGAATCCCGAGTTAGTAATATGTTCAAGTTGAACATATAAATATATCTATTGTTTGCATTGTACAAATTCCAACTGGAAAGTAATGTTGAACTATTGATGTTATATGATTTTAACTACAATGAAGATAGTATACGGTCATGACATGTACTTATTAATGTGATCTTAAATTGACTATTAGTAATACACAATATGGTAAAATTATTTGATATACACGTTTCGAAAGACTGCAAAACACAACAATATAAATTTATGAGAGGCCAAACAACGGTTAAATTGTTATTGAAAATACTGGGCAGATTACATATAAGAGACTATGAATAACGTTATTATTCACAAATTATCCGAAATAGAATTTATATATTATTATAATCTATTATGTGGTATCTTGGACTTTACTTAGAGACATGTTTAAGTATCATTTACGGTAGATTTAGGAGTAGAGGTAGCTGGAAACAGACCGACATCTAACAAAGATTGTTGTCTTAAGGTTGTATTTGGCCCGACAGAATTTAGGACACATCCAATTTGTTCACTTGCTGTTGGGTTGATGACATTTGTGGCTGTGTTGACCTCTGACCTATTTCTATCTTCTGATGGACTGACTACTGTTTCTTGGCGGGTCCTTTGTATATAATCTCGATTGTTGTTTTGATTAGTAACAATCAGACTTTGGAGATCATTTTCTGAGTTTATAACCGTGTTGTCACCAACTAGCGGTTGGACATAGATACGACCATCGTATGTCCAGCAATTAGTAATATGCTTTGATTTTAACAGATCTCTAGTCTTCTTGTACAACAGCGATCGTTTATGAGTTAATGCTTCGTTAACAAATATTTTAGAACTACGTCCTTCGTTGAAGGGTTTTAATTTACGTTTGTTACCAAAAACAGCGGCCCTGTCACGATAGCTGACAAATCGGACAATGATATCCCTGGTTTTATTTGGAACTCGCTTTCCAACTCGGTGGCTGCGTCCAATTTGGTTTATTGTAATTTGTGGATAATCACCACCCAGAATTTTATTATTAATTATGTCTAATACCAAGTGGTCCGTATTTTCTGTGCTGTTTTCTATCAGTCCAGAGAATTTGAGACACGTCCTTCTTGGGTATTGCTCAAGATCATCTATACGTTCTTCAAGTGATGAAATATTTTCAATCAATGGCGTTGTTAGAGTGGGCTGGATTAGGGTGGCCAATTTATTTATTATTGCGTCCCTTTTTAAGAGTTCAACTAAAAAATATCGTATTGATTCATCATCCTTTATCACACTATCCAAGAAATTAGTTACACTACTATTGGCGGAATTTGTGCTTGAATGGTCTTGTCTTTGTCGTTTTTTTCTGTCTTTACCCATTTTATATAGACGCCTGCTTGTGTTAACAAGCCAAACGATACTCACAAAAACTGAGTTCAGACTATGTATTCGGGAAAGTTGATATATCAAATAATCTGGTATATATTGTTGTGAAATATATGTATAATCCGTGTCACTGAGGTGTAATAATCATCATACCTATTTTCTAGAAGTTGTCCTAATGTTATCACTGAACTTATCGGAAAAACTCTCCCTGGCTATATACACAACCTCTCTAATCCGCCATCTTGTTCTCACTTCTCAGTATTGGTAATCTGTATTCTATATTAGCTTGACGCTGGTTCCCTGTAGTTTTATTTGTGAATTGTGTTTAGTGTGCTAAATCCATTTGCTGCAACCTTTAAGTTTGCCAATTTTGATTAGTCCTTAAAAGCCACCAGAGAACTCTTGTCGAAATCCCGAACCATATGTACAATTAACCATTTATTGCATTCAATGTAGATGGTTGTTCTGTTCTTATTTTCTGTCTGGTTCTCCCGCAGGTATTATTAGACAGTGGATTTGATTTTTGCTCTTGCTAGACTGGTATATTGGAAGAAAGGATTAGTAGAATATTACCTTTCTAGACAGTCTAAGACTCACAGTCTGACTTCAATAATTAATACTTTGCGTTTTAATTTCTTACTGCATCCTTGACAGTGTAAGACGCAGTCGAAATGACGCAAAACTATAAAGATCTGAACATTTCCCTGCGGTAATTATACTTGGAAGTCACCCTAAATTGTTTCGGAAAACAATAATAGGTATTTAGTTACTTATATCATTATCCAGCAAGACTCATACCATAAGCCAGGGGCGTAGCCGTAAAATATATATGGGGGGGGGGGGGCAACGGGGTGGGGGGTACCCCCATAAATTTTGTTTAAAGTCTCAGTCTTCTGTTAACATCACACCAATACAATGTTTATCATGTTTACAGACATTGGCACCGGTCTTCCCCGAGAGGCGAAGAAGCGTGGCTTACGTATCCCCACCTAAGAAAATTTTGGAATATTTGACGGCTGCAAACACTTTTTCCTGCTATTTCTGTCCATGAACAAAGTATAGCCTAATTAAGGTGGCTTGCTGACTCGAATTCCAATCACTCGTTTACACCCACGAAGACGGGACCGTTGAGAGAAAATTTTGAAAATTGACCTGCCACATACACGTTTTCCTGCTATTCCAGCCTGTAGTCTGTGAATACAACAACTTCAATTTTTTCCAATATAGCCCTGGCTGCCCAGAACCAATCAATCGTCGCGGGCTATGGGAGACTCACCCTCTCGGAGAAAATTTTGAAAATTTAACCACCGCAAATGCGTTTTCTGCTATTCTAGCCTGTGTGAGCAAGTCCAAAAGTATCCAATGGTTCTGTAACCGAAATCCCACTCTGAATTCCAACCATCCAATCACACTGTTGCAGTTGCATTCACAAAGTAGAGTGGCCCCAGACAAAATGTTTTAATCAATAGTCAACGCAGTACAAATTCGTGGTATTCAATTAAAAGAAAAGTGAAATAAGTGTTTTATTAGACTCGATGACAGTTAAAGTAGAAAAACTAGAAATGCCCGAAGCAGGTTTACGGGCTGCGTCCAGTTTTCTTCGACCCCTCAAGAAAATTTTGGAATATTTGATGGCCACAAACGCGTTTTACTGCTATTCCATTCCTAAAATTAGTGTTTTATTAGATTTCGGTCACTTTACTTTGCCAAATTTTTGGGGGGTCCAAGTATATTCAGACCCCCCAGGAAAACAATTGGGGGGGTCCGACCCCCCCCCCCCCCCCGGACCCCTCCCCCCGGACCCATCACTGGGCCATCACTGGTGCGGTTGGTACCCGAGTCTAATTAGGTATAGAGGCATTCTACTGTGTTGTTATTAATTTTAAAAATAATCTCTGAAATTGATTTGAAAATAAATGAATAGGTTAGAAGTAGGATTTGGGCAAAGCAGGCTATCTCTGCGAATAAAACAATACAACTTAAACATTCAGTGTGATATTATAATAGTCTCGGTCGTATCAGAGATGTACGACGACGCCAAAACATTCACCACAAAGCACATTATAATATATGGTGTATAGAAGCGTATACATGCCAATAACATGAGAGATACCGCAATTTTATATTGGTAATATTATGTCAACATAATATTGTGATTATGGAAGCGTATTTGGGTCACTATGGAAGAGTATAGGGGTCAATAGTGCGATAGATACCGCAATATTAAGTTGGTATTATGTCAACATATTGTGATTATTCTGATGATTTTATCTCTGAAAAGTCAATTTTTGCCGAGGTAATTGAGTCAACACGCTATGTTTTATGTCCCCATTCCGTCTTAAATGTGCACGTTTGCGGTAAGATATTGCTATTCGGAAGCTTTGGCGACATATTCCATTTCGCCGTAGTATATGTCGACATATTCGCAAAATATTGCCAGGCGCTATGTCGACATGTGCATCTAAAACAAAATGACGACATGCAAATTAGTGAGTTATTCAAATAACTCGGCAAAAATTGCCTTTTCAGAGATAAAATCGTCAGAAAAATCACAACATGTTGACTTATTATCAACTTAATATTGCGGTATCTATTGCGCTATTGACCCCTATACGCTTCCATAGGTCACTACTTAGGCCTGTTGAAATAATATCCCAACATATCGACATAGTTTATGTCGGCATAGGGTGAATTTAATGCGTCAAGTCAACTTTATTAAATCGATTTCTTGTAATATAACTCATGAAGTTGACATATTTTTTGTCGATAAGTTGTGATTTTATTTCAATAAGTAGTGATCCAAATACGCTTCCATAACTCCCACTACTCACTGCTGTAAAGAAAGCAAATTCTTGTTGCAAATGTCGACAAAATACCCGCATCAATAAACTAATCGACTCCAAGGAAGACACATGTGAGTGACCAAATACTGTGTATGTAAAGTTCTTACCCGTATCTGTACAAATTGCAGTAAAATTTTAATAGGTCGTTAGACTCGTTACAATGAAGATTTTGCATCATTATTATTTAATATATATAGATTCGAATTTCTCATAATATGGATACTACAAATGTTTGCTCTTTATATGACAGAATTAAGTTTCCTTTTTGCTTTTATAACAGAAGAGATAAATCAAACAGAAGAGAAAAAAATATAACTGGAGGCAAAATCTTTAAGATTCTTCAAATATGGCTTCATCTCGTTTGTCAAGTGGAAGCTTTCCTGGTTTAATTACAAGTGTCGTTATAGAAGAAAACTTAGAACATGTTTTTAACAAAATAGAATGTTTGAAATCAGATAATAAAATAGAACATGTCGTGGGCATTTTTCGCAGAAAGATGAAATTATTGTAAAGGCGAAACGCTTAAAAAATGAAATAAGTTAAGTTTCCTTGGTATAAAATGAATCTCTGTCAAATGTAGATATTATATCTCAACTTTGAATGCCATAATCAGGCAAAATTTAATAGATAAAAATCAATCTACATGCATGCTAATTATTTTTTTTTACCGTAATAGACATTCAGTAAGGACACTGCAGTGACTGCGTGGAATAAATTACACATGACTTATTCACAAAGATTTCGGATTATGGAATAAAATGGGGTGTAACGTTTTTCTTTTCTAAATCGGTTGAGAAGTGTTCCGTTGTATTATCTTGAGTGCTCGACTTAGTATCTCAAGCGTTTGAGATCTCGAGCGTTCCAGATATTATTTTTTTTTGGCGCATCCTAAATAGGCCACTATAGCCACTCCCGGATCGAAAGAATATTATGATAATAAGAAAGTTCATCGAGATTTGCCCGCATGTCATGTAAAGGTAATTTGTTGAAAATTTCAGTCAAATTGATCCACTATTAGCCGAGAACGAAGCGACTGAAATATTCACATAGTCTCGGTCATCATTACTATAATCATTAATATAAACAGCATAGTCCCGATTATCCACTCGATTAATTTAAATATCAATGGCCGTTAAGCGGCATATAGGAATTTAATCCGCCAACACCGAAGGCTAGCCTTGAAATCAAGAGTTTATTATGGTCTGGATAAGTTAATTAATGTCTAATTGATTATTTAGATAACATTTCAGGCCTAAAGAAAGACCTGTAATAAGCAGATTTTGCTCTTGATTAATGCTATTTTAATGAAAACAAAAGATTCTTACAAACCAGAAAATAAATTTTGTGAAATAATAAAAAAGGACACCAAAGGTAACAGACTAAATAAAACAACAACGATAATATTGCTAAACATGACAAGGTCGAAAGACTTGGGCGCAGTTCAAGATAAATTGAAAACTAATCGTATTTATATAAAAAAATTTTTTTACACACCTTTCAATGTTTATTTCGGAGATATTATATTTTAGCACTTGATTTTATAACACTGTCGCACAGACAGCAGCAATTTTACTTCCCTCAACGGATGTCACAACGTCTCGTGACGTTTCGTTCTTTCGTTCTTTAAGGCTTAACGACTGCGTCCACTTTGCGTGATATCATAGACTAGGGACCATTCGTGGCGTATCGGCCCTATCCATATGGATGGTGTCAATGGTAAAGATAGGTCACCAGGCAACGAAACATACACCCACAGTAGCTAAATCGTCCGTCGGTCGACAAGGGTTGTCGCTTAATTTATTCTTTTGTAGGTAATTGGGAGGTATTTACGGACAGTTTCATAAGATCACATTATATTTTTTATCGTTTGAGGGTTTGCAGGGTTCTACAAACTGAAACAAGGGTCGTAACTCTATAAATAATGGACGGAAATTGCTGGAATTCAATAGTCCCCCTTGTCACAAATTTAAATTATGCAATTTCATAGTATCCAATGATAACTTTCATCAATCGAGCATTAACGAGGATGAAAAAAATAAAACATGGGCCATCACTTTAGAAATAATTATTGTAAATTGCTAAAATCCTGGTTTCACCTATGTAAACGACATATCAATTTTAAAACAATCGGAATATCAATTTTAAAACAATCGTTTGGCGTTAGAGCGTTCACTAGGTTCACCGAAATGAAACAAGGGTGATAACGCCCTCGCCACAGACAAACAAATGGTCATGTCTTTGCACCAAAATTTGTATGAGCCTTACTACCAAAGAGAGCAAAGTACCGCGCCTCCTACTGACCATTACCATGTAGATTTGTCATGTAATTCATTACTTTCCGTCCGCATTTTTTTCCGTATGCAAATGAGTTTCGTCGTAGTATCCGTACGAGGTATAATATGTTCTATTATACAGAGTCTTAAATAAATTTGTCTATAAAGCAAAATGCAGAATAGATAGATGTAATGCTAAAAATAACTTGGCCGAATAAGTGTATTGTATATTATTTAAAAGTGTATTCTGTATTTAAACACTGTAGCATTGGTATTGTGAAACAATGAAAATAAATATGTTGACTTGCTGACATATGCATTTGGGTCATCAACACTGAAAAAATAATGGCAACGTTATTCTTCCATATTTAATATGAATCTCAGAGAATGGCCTCCAAGTCACTGACCTTAATATAACCGAAGAGTACATGTCATAAACCTTGCAATATTTTTGATCTTCTCCACGTTCTCAGACTTATCAAACATTTTAAAACCCTGCATCTATAGCCTAATAGAAATATTTCTTTGACCGATCGAATAAGAGTAATTAATTTGAAAAGTTTACGATGACCTTAATACACCAGACATGCCAACATATTGACACACGTGTAGGCCTAACAATCCACTGCTTGCATTCCGTAAAAATTGCGTTGTGAGGTTGTTTTTGTTTTTCCCTTCAATTAATGATAAATACTGTCTGAGCTGTGCATTTGGGAATCCAAAAACAATAAATCTTTTGGGCGTTTTATTGAATAATTTATTTATTGTCACCGCTAATATGACAACGTATTAAATGCTCTTTCATATCATGTTAAAGGGACATGGGTGATACAAAACACCTGAGCAAAGGCGTTTTATAACTGAGGCACTTGAGTCACCAACCTCTTCGCGAAAAAAATCAAAGAAATTCGAAAAATAAAACAGGAGAAAAATGCTAAAACCGACGAGAAAAATGAAAATGTTCCCTATAGTTGGCCCTTAAGGCAGACAAAAGGGCCCCACTTCTGACAAAAGGGCCTATCTGGCCAAGGGAAAGGGCCCGAATCCATTACTAAATGAGAATGCAGTCATTGCATTGGCATTAAAGTCATCAATCAAGCCCCCCTCACCCCCCGCGCGAAAGAGGGCCCTCAAAATAGTATAGCCTCCGCCATGATAAACCTTAAAACGCCCCTTCCCCGGAATCCCTTTTCGTTTGTTTATACTTTCGATGGCCTCTGCTACATGAACATCTGACCAGTTGTAATGGGAGGTCGCGTCAGGATCATTACGAGTGGTGTTTGACCCTATGACGTCAAGCATTGATTAATCAATCAGCGTTGACGTTTCTAGTGCTTTACCCACAGTTCCATGCAGGGCACTCCAAGAACCCACCACCAGAGGCCGTTTCTTTGGCTATAGTTTCTCACATCAACGAAAATTTCTGAACCATAAAAAACGAAAAGAAATAGAATTTGTGTTTTAATCATATGATATACATTCCGATGATATAAATCTTTACAAACCACAAATAGCCTATGTATAATTTTTATAGCCTATTAAACCGAGAATGGTAATAATGAAATACTTTGGTTTTAATTCAGTAATAGGCTTACATAAATCCCATCAATCCACTTTGATAATTTTTCAAATTACTTCTCTTTTTTTTTAGGTCTTCCAAAGTACTTCTATATTTTAGGTTTCCCATTGTAATTGGATGCATTGATTGCTGCTTCATCAAAATTAAAAAAAAAATACCTTGAATACCAACAGATTATATGACTTAAACACGCACGTTATAAAATACTATTTTTGCAATTAATTCAGCCAAAGTTCTTCCCCATATATTTTTCTTTCTCTTCAAAATTTGCCTGAGGATAAAGTATGAGGTGTTTGACAGGGAACAGAATATATAATTTACAGTTTACTGTTATTTTTTTAAAAGATAGTTACCGATACTAGTATTTTTTAAATTTTGTAACGCAATTACAATACATGTACATACCTCGGTGGCGACGCAATATATTTATTGACTCCTCGGAAAACAATGTTGTCAATGACGATTTGCAGTTCATATCAGCTGTCAGGCGCGGACCCAGAGGGGGGGTCCAGGGGGTCCGGACCACCCCCACCCCCTGCTCAGGCTTGAAATTATTTTATGCGATTTTATTGGCGATTTTTAGACCTGTAATATTGGAATTTACCTTCCGGAAATACGTCAGAATGCACCAAATTGAATCTAATTTACCAAATTTTTCTGGGGGAGGGCCCCCCGTTAATCGCTTGAGCGCAATTAGTTAAGCAGTTATCAAACCTAGACCCCCCCCCCCCCCCTGCAAAAAATCCTGGATCCGCGCCTGATCTGTACCCGAATATAACATCCAATTTCATCATCTACGTGACCCACGCATCAAAAGATCAACCAGTAACAGACTTACAAATGGGGAGGGGTTGCTGGTGCTGTAGGTCAACACAGCTATTTGCATTAAATTATAAATAATGGTTTGTATGTACTCGAATCTATCAGTTTAGGAGCTAACGAAGATTTAATTAGCATCTCGACTAAAGCAGTTTTGAGGCGCGGAATTAGTAGATGTGTGATTGGGACCTCCAAAAACAGAAATCCATCTTCGACCGTTGTTCACATTGTACCTAAGTACATACCTTCAGTACAAGCACAAAATGGGTATCAGAATGTTCCATGGGACTTCCTTGGACAATGCGAATCCTTCCGAGTCCTCGATTTTTCGGAATTAAACCACTTCTGAGTTGTCTATTACGGGGATTAATTACACACATCTGAGTATGCCAACGGTCATCATTGGTCGGTCACACGAAATCCACCATAAATGCATACCCCTTTACAGTAGTACAGCTCATAAGTGGTTTATTTCCAACGGGGTAGCAAGGAACAGTTTGGTACCTATGTTGTGTTATTACTGATAATATGTGCTGGGATATGCATTTAAGAAAATGAACTGAAAAGGGGTTTAACGCCACAATGCTCTGCCTAGACTGGGGTAATGAGGTACATTTTGCCCAGACAGTACCGTTAGTACCACGTTTACTTTGTCGTGACTTCGCCCTGTATCATGTTGTTAAGTTATGATCAAGGCGAAATTGTACAAGGTCACTATCAGCCACCATATTACTTTAAATGGCACCATGCATTACCATTATGAGAGAATTATGCGGCTTTTACCACGTCTTGTATCATTTGTGACATGGTTTGTTTAATATAATAAATATGACTATACAATATAAGCAATGAAAGACATAAAACCAAACAGAAAGAAGTTATATGCAATGAATTAATAATTATCATACACATTACGTCAGAGTTATATGTTATCCGATCCTGTCTCATTAAAACAAAGATCCTTTGTCGTTTCGTTTTTTACAGTTCAAAACTTGGTTTTACTTGTCTTTACTACACTAGGATCACCATGGAAGGGTTGTTACATAAAAGGCGTTCTTATTGATGTGAGTATTGTGAGGAATTATAGTGCAATCGTGGCAGTTGCCATGAACCCACTAAAGAATCGTATATGAAAAATGGTGCGTGAAGCAAAAATAAGAAAATTTGCATTTATGTTCCCTTTTTTTTCATATCGGTTATAAAAGTGATTTTATTCCACGGCCATTCACTGAATTATCGGATCTTTAGGTAAGTAAATGTAATTGTTAACTTCTAATACAATATTAACTGTTTCAACCGCATTTAGCAACTGACCCTGAACAATACAAATGAAAGAATTCTATGAAATACAATTAGTATTTAGTACTAAGTGACTACGCTTAGAGGGGCAGTCACGTATTGTAGTCCATAGAATTATATCTTGTTTATAATACAACAATATACTTACTGGCCCCTTTATCGATAGTATATCGTGTATGCCAGTTATCAGTGCAATATATTATGGAAACACCATTTACGAATCCCCAGGGTGAAACTGTGAAACGTAATAGCAATAAAAACGTATTTAGTTAGTTTTAAAATTAATTGATTTATATACTGTTTTTGGCATTAAAAATACACTTTTGGTATTGTATGATTTAACTATTATTCTGACATTTTTGGGCTTTAATGCACATTTACGAAAATTGCTAAGCATTAAAATATTTTAAGGTGAGTTCTAAATAAAAAGAAGTTTTGAATTGAAATCTTATTGTTCTGTGCCGACTGGGCTATATGAAGACGAAAGAAGTTTTGAAAAGAATTTGGCTACAAGTTTGGAATGAAAGACATCGAAAATATGTTGACTTTGGGTACAAAGGCACCAACTCCAAACTAGGAATTACGTTAATATATTTTTTACTTAAAGTAGCTAAGTCTCTAACTCAATATCATCCAAAATCTTCAACATTGAAAACACGAATTATTTGTCAATTCAAATCAACATTGATGCTGTGACTTTACCGGAAAAAGTAGGGCTTCTTTTATCCAATATTTAAGACAAAATAAACATTTTACCATTGGTACACGAATCGGTTACCATAATGCGTTTCATCCCCAGTTCTAACAAGAGACTCGGTGAACCAAATCCAACGGCGTGTGTAGACTGGAATAATCAGACGCTAGGAATTCTATCGAAACTTGTGGCTTATTTCGCCGAACATAACTGATTTGGAATTAGAGTAAAACCGGAAATCATTGAATGTAAATCAGTTTATATGCATTCATATTACAATATTATATGCGTTGCGACCCACTTGTGTCAATTTCTAGGTCCCAAATTTTAGCGATTTAACTCCTTTAAATTACAGCAATAGTCAACCAATCCCGAAACCTTCACAAAGTTTTGATAATAAGGGAAATAACTCTTCAAGTAACTTATGCAAGACTCATCTTTAATTCTGTTATTGGTGGTATAATATAAATCATGTTCTATTGAATATGGGTTGTTGTGATTTAAGTTTTTCAAAGATTTTCAATCAGAATTCAGGACATACAAAGAGGTTGAGGGATTTGTCTTGTACAACCCTGAATACTGGAAATTCAAATGCATTTTAGGTTGTAGGGGTAAAATGTCAATTTAATTATGTTCACGCCAAACTAGTTCTTGTTAAGGTGATGAATTGGAACAGAATATTCTTGACAGTGCCAGACTATTCAGATCTAGTGAGCCTCTATTATTGCTATACGAATTTAATGCCATTAAAAATTCAGCATTGTAAAGATGGAACTGAATGTAGCGTTATTGACAACGGTAAAAGCAAGGATCACATATACAAAACAAATAAAAAAAATAGAAAACCACGCACTCAATAACTCTATAAAGTATCTTTATTTTAGCGGCTAACGTGTCCGTTGTCAATACAACATATCCTACATTTCTTGCTGCCATGAACGACTCAGAAATGATTGCTTGAGATGGTGTGTCTTCCGTTCTACCTCACATATATATTTGATTATCTATATAGGCTTTTGAAGATTCATTTCCTACTGTCAACAATTATCATACGTTCTCGGTTGAAATGTAATAACATCGCCATTTTATCTCTCTATAGATATACTCTATATAAAGAACCTTTTAATCCACCGTCTATTACGAGACCATGCCTTTTTAATGCAATGAGAATATCTGTATCAAAAGAGTCTCGGTGATATATGAAATTCTGTCTAAAAATAGGTTTAATAATAGTGTTTCATTTAAGATAATAATTAGGTCATCCATTGAACCAACCAATCTGTATGTTTATATACAGATATTGTTTTGTTAATAAATGAAAAAAATAAAAACTATCGTACTAAGATGTCTTTATTGGCATCCATTAATGTCGACTCTCAGTTTTCCACTTTTCAAGACAAAAGCCGCTAGAAACTAATTTCCTTGTAATGATAGCCACATCAGTGGTGGGTTAAGGGACTAGCCCACCAAATTATATCGCTGTAGATGAGATTTAGGACCCTCCCCATTCGGATTAGAAACCGATGATTTCGTTGTTGAAATCTGACAAGTACTGGAAGGATCGTTTACCGCTATGGGAATTACTTGCAAACTACAGTATTATGACAAGACAGGAATCGGCGTTTCTTTTTGGCAATATTGGATTAACATTTTAAGCCCCGTTTTTGACGGCTTTTCAACATGGTAGAGGTCACAGTAATAATTACTGCTTCGACATATTTCAAGATGATATATTGCAGTTCTCCTTTTTAAACCAATTCCTTATTGTTCTATATTTTTCTTATAAAAATGTTATCGAGATTGGAAGACGACTGTTGAATTCACATTTGGTAAATATTCATGATTTTGTGCCGGCTGGATTAGGAACTAAACATACTTAAATCGGGGAAGCAGCCTGCTAAAATGAGGTCCCCGTATATAAATTCCTTTGACCAGTCAGGCATAGAAAAAAAAATCGAAAACGTCAACCCGCATCAATATTTTTATGAGATGATCGTGGCATGTTGGGCTCTTTGTGGTTATAAAGATTAAGATGGCCGGGATGTTAGAGTAATTTTATAGGCCAAGAAATGACATGGATTTAACAATTAAGTCAATGGGGGAGAACATTTCTAATGCACTGAGTGCCTCTATTGAAGCAATTTAGGTGAATAGTCATGATTTTGAAGCGGAAGGATCGCGATGTAAACACACATGAATTACGTAGATTTGTCCGTATCTCTATACATATATAATTTGATTGATCGATATATTGGGACACAGAAGCTCACCGGGTATAGTATCTTGACTGAGATTTATGGAGAACAGGGTCCGATTTAGAGCCCTTAATTGTCGAGTGAGATTCAACTTGAATAGACAATTTCGATGTACATATCTGTAGAAAAACAAAGCCGATATCTTAATTGTCTTAAAGCAATCTCTCGTGATAAAAAATATGTAGTAAACTTATAATTCAAACCATACAATACAATTTTTTTGGCAAAGCTTTCTTGAACTCATCACAGTTTCCGGCAAATGTCACAAATATTGTTTAAAAGCATCAATTACAGGATCAATATTGTCCAAAAGCAAAAACGTTCAGGCTTTCTTTGCCCGTGGTGCAACGCAGCTGATTCTTAATTCGTGCAGAAGAGCAGTAGCAAACTAGCAAACACCAAGTTCAGTGAGCTGTACGTGCACCCAATACCATTCTTTTACAAACGGGAAGAAAACAAACGATAACTATAATCTCTGAATTCACACGACTACGGAACCTCGGCTATAGGGTCTTATCCGAATGACTAGATGCCATTTCTTTGCCGACCTTCCTTCCTGTAGCGCTGTCGCGGCGACAATTATCGATTTAATCATAGTTAGTTTAAATCTAGACGTAATATAACGCACGTTTTATTGTTACACTACACCTTATATAATACAGAGATATGAGATCAAAAGGTAATGGTTTAACATAATTGGATATTTCAGACAATTTCCATGATTAAAGAAAGAATCACAGTGTTGTGCCAATCTCAGATACAGAAATCACACACTGGCATCTGGTCAGCCAATCTTATGTCAAAAGGCATTCTAAATAGCATTTAGATGCTAGAGAGCACTTTATCCATGTGGACTAATCTGTGATATTAACAAACATTTAAAGTGGAAGCGGGTGATACAGTGTAATAATTTCTTAACAAAGGGTCGAATACTAAACTTTTCATCAAGCACACCATGCATGTAGTATCAATGTTTAGAAGAATGCACACGCCTGTCTTCTTTTGTTTGAAAAAAAACTACCCCCAAATGATATATTTGATAAAGCGCTGTCATTGTTTTTGTTCATTTTAGATTTATGTCATCGGGTCTTTAAAGCTTCCCACAATACTCCTTTCTTCCATATTTGACTATTTCTAGCCAGAACATTAGTTTTATTTCAATTCTTTGTCGTGGGTAGGATTTCCAGTGATGTGTTCGGCTTTTGCAGATTTGTTGGATTTCATGCGTCTAGTTGCTAGTTTATGTTCTTTAAATCTCGCTGAAAACGGTCGACATGTTTCCCTTATGATATTGGCTGTGTGCGTGGATTTGCAATTGCGTTGAATCTGGTAAGTTATACCTTTAAGGTCCACATTTGGTGTTTCAGTTCTACTGTTGGCGTTGATCTGTGATTTTCGTGATACTAAAGGTTACATCTATTTAATTTAGTTAATAACTTTATATTATCTTGAACCTATAAATAGATCATTGGTGTGAACCAGGGCTTTAACTTTAATGGTGACTTCAGGGGGTTTATTTATTTGTCAATGGTGATACTGATAATTTTCTTGATAAATTCTAGTTTTGAATTAGGGAACTAGTGGCGTGGCTTAATTCATCACGTTTATTGCTACAATTCCCACATATAAAGGTAAAGCCAAATGGATAGAGATCACCATTAGAACAAATAGTGAGACAAAACCTATTCGAAACAATTAATTTTTTTTACGGTCGATACATCAGACATCACTGAAAAGAATTATTTCACCAGTGTTTGTTTTTTATTTCCCCAACAGTTGTATCATAGCACTTTGATTTGAGTCAAAGATAAGATTTTCAATTTCATTGTATTTTATGTCTTCTATAACAATTGTACGCCCATGGATAAATCAAGTGTCAAAATGAGCGAAACACGAATCTTTACTTCATCTAAATATAAATGTAATTGTATAAATTACCATCACAAACACATCGGACCAACTCAATTCAACACATTATTCTAAGCTAAATTAAACAGATATAGCTTTATTGAAAATAAAAACGTAGAACGTTTACGGCGGATCCCTTTGGAATTTGTACTTGTAAGTGAATGTGTCAATCTGAATCTTAAACTAATGAGCCACGGTAGACCAAAGAATAGATCTGGTTTGGGAAGAAATAGCTTGACAAAACGCAGCTGAGACGAACAGAACAATACGGTTATTTTAGGTTCTATCCAGTTTATATATACGTGAAAAGATGGTAATACACAGGAATTTTAACCAAAGCTGCCTTTACAGTACTACTTTATGACTGATAATGAAAAGCCCCAATTTGGGTATCTCTCTAAATCCTGCCAATAGAGAAGCTTCTGCATATGAATATTTATTATCGAATTTGTTGATGGGTTGTCTCCATGACTACATTTCCGCCTACATTTCCGCACTTAACTGGTTATAAACTAGAAATGACTGTCAGAAGTTGATTCCAATTAGCTTATAATTTGATAATGCATTTTATGACTTATACATTATTGGATACCTGTAGAGATTACTTTCTTGTAGATGCAAAGCTGATAAATAATTGTCTTACA
The DNA here is from genome assembly GCA_948474765.1 of Patella depressa. Classification (NCBI taxonomy): domain Eukaryota; kingdom Metazoa; phylum Mollusca; class Gastropoda; family Patellidae; genus Patella; species Patella depressa. Next base: position 35,285,506 of record OX419721.1, read on the forward strand.
ATTAAAGATATAGGTGAAATGGAAAGGGTCGTGAATCATGAAGCCATTAACTGTTAATTTCATCATTAAATTATGGACCAAATACAAAGTAAATTGCACTTAAAACTGGTTGTTTTGAAGTTAGTTTTAAATACAAAATAAATAGTGCATCAAATTTCTTATAGCAAAACCGCCTGGTTAAAATTGTGCGAATTAGAAACATATAAGATTGGTTCCTTATGTATAGCGAACAACTAATCAAATAAACAAACTTTCTCTAGTTGTGTTCCATAAAGCATATACCTACAACCATCTTCGTCATCTGCGCTTTAATAAAACCCTTCAATTCTTGCAGGATGTGTGCATTATATATTGTGGTTGCGGCCTTGGGACAAACGCACACGCAATTCGAACGTTTGAATTTACAATCCTATACAACTTCTACGTGCGCAATACTTCACCAATCCGTACAGAATGATTACAATCCACCTTCTTTGTGGCTAAGTGGGTAAGGCTCTGGCTCGCTAGCCTTGAGGATGGGTGTTCGATCCCTGCATTTCTGGCGTGGTTTCCTCTTGTCAGTGATGCAGAACGGAGGGCCTGACAAAGACGAAAAACCGAGGTTCCGTGTACAAATGGGCATGCACGTAAAAGATCCCATGGCAGTTGGAATTCAATATAAGAGTAGTCCGTCGCGCCGCTGCCCGGGCAAAATTTCCCTCAAAGTACACTGTATGGCGTATGCCCCTCTTCCATTAGCCCAGGTTAGGTGCAGAAGAGTAGGATGTTAAACCTCATTTCATTTCATTTCCACCTTCTTTTTCAGCAATCCCACAAAATCAATAAACCAATATTGGTTATATTCCTGAATATGTTATTATCATCTATAGAGTGTATACGTTATAGTGGTTGAGTTATTAAACAACACGTGTGCTATTATTCAAACCTAATGTAAACGATGTCCACAAGACAATACATATTAATAAGATCTGTTACAACACATTCTTCTGGAACAATCAGAAGCTTCATTGGACGAGGCCACCATGAATAAGAGAAGTTTATATCTTCCCGTAATGTCAGCATAATACTGAAATGTCATGAATAAAACAATCATTAGTATTCATTAAAGTTTAATCCATAATTTTCATGTATTTATGTGGACATCAATAACATTTCTCTCATTACATGTAGTCCGCATTTGAATGTTACGCTATTTCTTATAATTATAACCAGGTGGATAGGGAAATGTATGTTGTTTTTAAACACAGATTTCAGTATCTTTGAAAACATTACCCTCTTTGTTTGTTGAGATCAAACATGAAAAGAAGCTTATTCTGGTCATTGTCCATTACACTCGCACAAATGCAACGTGTATGTCTTTAAGGTAGATTTATTTGGCAAAAACATAATGTCTACAACATAATATCTATTTAATCCGAATGCGAATTCCGGAGACCGGCCACCGGAATTCGGATTCATTAAAAGCGGTGCGTCACATTACAGATTATTCGGGTTAAATTCGGAATGAAAAGCGTCACACTGAATGTACAGTGAGGTCATTCATATCCAAGATGGCTGCGCCAGGCATTCGTTTTGGTGGCCTTCTATTTCATCCAGCTATATGCAAACAATGCTAGAGAATGGACTCGAGACGACTAAGGCTTACCTGCCCTGCCTCCAAGGTCTGGACCGTGAATGGTCAACTGTGATCTGAACACACCTATCTTTGTATTTGGATTTTGATATGCCCGCATTGAAATGTGGTCGTATATTGTCGTCACTCCCGTCCGACGCACCAGAAGCTTATATTAATATCTGGTTGGCTTTAAAATTTATGCACAGTATTTAAGGTGATGGATGAATAAGACAATTGATTTTGAAAGATTTACGATAATTATTGCCTGAGTTATGGCCCATGATATTTATGCACAGTGTTTAAGGTGATGGATTAAGAAGACAATTGATTTTGAACGTTTTACGGTAACTAAATGTCAGTATAGGGCAGAATCCGTTATCAGAATTTAGTGTGTTGTAAATGTTTGCATTACTGACAAGAGGAAAGGTAGGCCACGACCCTTGTTGACTGCTCTGAGGGCTTATTTGCTGAGGGCATATGTTTCGTTGCCTGACAACCTATGTTTTAACTGATCATGTTACCACAGTATTTGTTTCAGTGACGAAGGGCTATGTAGGCTACATCCAACTGATTTCTGTTTGTAATATTATTAATTTTTATTTATTTGTAGAATATTAGCCCGGGCTGTACCCCCCCCCCCCCACCCCCCCGTCGCCTTGGGTGAAATATCATCTTCGTAATTATTGACACGAAATTCACCATGTCGAACTTTGGGAAGAAAAACATTCGTGTGTCAAGGGCTACGTTCAAGATAATTTGCAATTTGTTGAGACCAGGCATTGAAAAACAAGATACAAGATTCCGGAAACTGGCAACAGACTTTGAGACAGAAATTTGGACTTGGACTTTCAACCGTTTGATCTGAATCAAGCGTGTCACACACAAATCTTGACTGCGAATAACCCGATTTGGAATAATTGTTCTGAGTTGAATTCGGAAAAATTTACGGATTCGTTAATTCAGATTCAGTTCGGATTTCATCGAATTGAGTGTGACGCCAAAGTCCGGAATAAGACTATATTCTGAATTCAATTCAGATTAAACCCCTAGTGTGAACGCAGCTTCAGACTATTATTAAACAATACGGTACTTCATGGCTTAATGTTATTTAAACTATTATTTAGCTATCCACTTGTCAAGCCCATAATCAATTCTCTAGATCATCGGATGACTGAGATATTAAATTGATTAGATCCATCAGCGCCATAGGGTGATTTCCTCACATTTTATTATAATTATCGTCTGGTTTGATGTCTCAACTAAACTAAAAGTTACATTTACGTGAATAATATGAACAATACGATACTTAAAATTGGCTTTCAATCCAGTACACGCGAATGTCTTCTCTGGGATAGACGAGATTACTAAACGTCCAAACACATTTAAAACAAAACAAAAAAAAAAACAAAAACAAAAACAAAAAAAAAACTTGTTCAAGTGGCGCAGCTATACATATTCTCTTTCTTGTTTTCCTGTGAAGTAATTTATGGAAAATATATTTTCCCCTCTGTTTTTTTTTCAATTTATGGTTCATTCAAAAATCACCCATATTAAAGGATAATATTGGTGTCAGTCATTTTCACATTTGTGATAGAACTGGCTGAACACGTTCCAAATATAACTTTAACACAGAGATCATTGCCGCAATAGATGCGCTGTGAAGCTTTCAAGAAAGGAAAACACGAGTTGTCCTTCTATATAACTGACTGAAGTGACGAATGATAGCAGATGCACGGACGAATTTCTGCTCATAAATAATTCCTTCCAAGACCAAAAGTTGTTAATGTGAGGCTGTGGGAGGATATCTGATAATACAAAAAAAGTAATTGAATTTCAGTAGATAAGGGGAAACGAGAAAAATAGAAATAACTTGTACATTCCCTTGCCTTTATTCATTCTATACTTAATAAAAACATGGTAATGCACGGACTTTTCTATTTTACTCTTATCTAGTGACGGTCAATTACTACATCAGCCTACTAATTGGTTGAAGAGTCATCATTACGATTTTATTGTTTAGATAAACTGAAGATAGATGGGTTGTCATGCAACGAAATATACTCCCAAAGCAGCCTGTCATCCGATCATTTCACTAATGCATCTTCTTCTGACTAATGTAAACACCATATATACATCATGTACACATATTGAGAACTTTGTGTGAGCAGAACGACTGACGGGCCGGCCCGACAGGTGCGTGCGCAATATAGGCAGAGCGAGAGAGAGCGAGAAAGAGAGAGAGAGAGAGAGGGTGTGTGTGTGTGTTAACGTCCAAACGACACAAACTATGTTTCACTGTGACTAACATAATATGTGTGCGTACGTGTCTTTAGCAGTGTGTGCGTGGAGGACCGGGTAAAAACCCACGAGGTTTGACAGGCGATCCTACTCCTTGTAACGCAATACCTCCCTGTGCCATATAGGAACGCATTTAAAGATAAATTTTAAATGTCAAGCATTTTTTGAAGGAATTTTTTCTTCTGGAAAGCGCAAAGTAGTATACCACTAAGACACCTCTTACACACCCTTTCTACAGGAGGTATAAATACATGCAGGGACAATTTATGTCCGTTTGCTCCTGTTGGGCAACTGCTTATACTCGATAATTACTATCAGTAGCAGTGAACGAATATAACTTCACTCGTCATTTTACTTTCAGGTGAGAAACCCGCAACCTCACGACAGGGCCGTATCTAGCGGGGGTGCAGGGGGTACATTGCACCCCAGAAAAATAAGGCGCCCCGGGAAATGGCGCCCCCTCAATTATAAAATAATACACGTGGTTATGATCACACAGAGATGCTCTTAAGGCACTGATCAATCGGCCGGTTTTAAGGGCGCCTACTTTATACCACTTCTGTTGAGGCTATGGGGCGCCACCACAGACGCGAATCCCAGTGGCTGGGGCAATAGGAGCAACTGCCTCTCCTAAAAAAAAATCTGCAGCCCCTGTAAAAAATTCGGCCATATGAAATACAAAACCGACTTTTAGATATCGCCAGAGTGGCCGAAATAGGAGTTTCTAGCAGCGTTATTTTTCAAAATTTTCTGAGCGTGGACCCCAGACGTGGGTGCCAACCCCATAGGCGAAATGTCCCTCCTATCACCCCTTTCTGGGTCAGCGCCTGTCCCAACATAATTATTGTGACATCAGGTGGTTCGTTTTGGTAGCCATATCCACATGGCATTATTGGTGTTTCGGACTAGTTCTAGTTTAGAGAACCAGAAGTTTCGTATTTTGGGGTGTTTAACACCAAAATAAGAAATATCGTGACCGAAATTGACACACGGGATTGTGGCTCCAAGTGCGGGGGGCGTGGGGATGATTGGGTATGTCTCGCCGCTCCCGCATTATATTGGCGCCCCTCCCACCACTCTGCTGCACCCCACACTTTTAAAATCCTAATACGACCCTGCCTCACTATCCCGTTCGTATAAAGAATTTGGATTAAAACCTGTCGGAGATTCATTCGGCCTAAACTGGGATCCAATGCCGGAAGCACGCGGACGAAGAATCATTCGATGTATTGATTGAGTTGGCAATCGGCCAATCCATATATATGTATATATAATAGCATGGACATTTTTTATGTATTATTTACAACAGTATTTTTTATTATATACAAAATGAATCTGTTACAAATTAAAAGTGAGAAATGTGATGTATTGATACCATACACAGCTTTTACGAAACCATAAAAAGTTTTACTTTCAATTGTTGAATGTTTTCTGATTCTATGTGGCGCTGATTTTAAACTAGTAAGTAACGGAAATTTTTCCTAGAGGTTTTTTTAAGTAGAGTCTTTCCGATGTATTTCCTGTATCTTCTAGCACTTGGTGTGGACGCTTTCGTCTCAAGTACATCTGAATAAAGCGATATCTAAATTGTTGGCTCATAATGCAGTACAATACAAAATTAATGGCTGTGTTTAGTAAGGCTATGAAGTCCATGAAATCTCCTAAAAGGGAATAAACATTATCATAAAAATGCGGAATACTGGCACTAACTAAGATCATAATTCCTTGCGGTAGTTCTGTTAACAGAAACAGCACAATCACAACCAGCAGCATACGTGTGGTGGTCGTCTGTCGCGTGTCCCGTTTGGATTTTTTTCCCGCCGCCGCTAGTCTTTTCCTTCTATGTCGGTTTTTGTAACTAACCGTGTAGACTAAAGATCCACTAAATACAATCATCAATAAACATGGCACAACTTTCGCAACGACGGCGTAAATAACAAAATTAATCACCACAAGTCCATCCGTTTCATTAGATTTAACTCGATATATAGTCGTATTCCGGGGTCCCGGGTGGGATTCTATTTCATTAGTAAGGTAATTGGGCACAAGAATCATACACGAAGTTAAATAAATGATAACGGTGACTATTTTCACTTGCGTAATTCGACGTTCTTTCGCTAAAGGTCCTCGGCTCGTAGATCTCATTTGAAGAAAACGGAAAAACGATAAAGAAACACCCAACCAGTTAGAGATCGTATGGGTCGTAGCCGCACTGTTGATCACGAATAACATATATAGTATCCAGTTATAGGAATACTTTTCCGGGGCAATAAACGGTGGCGAGTTCGGACAATAGAAATGTATGGCAAATGGTATATACGGCAACATTGTCAAAATGTCGGCTACTGCTAACCACGATAGAATTATATTCGTAGGTGTTCTCATATCCCTTCTGGTCAGTATGGTTATATTGAATATATTCGTACACACACCAAATATGCACACAACAATACTGGCATAGCCGTGGAAAATTGAAAAACTACTTTCAAATTCCCTTAAAGCTGAATATTCGTTGCCCGATTTGAAGGTGTCATTAAAACTGTAGAAGCTGTAGTTAAACATGACGGCGACTGTTTCTTAATCACTGGTTCACTGTACATTGATCATGACGAGGAGGAGGTGGTCACCTTTCAAACGTTTCATCCCAATCCATATTTCTTGACTTTGTATCTTCAAGATGGAAACATTATTTCTGAAAACAAATTAAATTGTAGTTAAAAGTGATGTTAAAATAATTAATTCTATATTCATTTTATTATCGAAAATCCAGGCATATTGGTAGAAAGGGCAAATTAAGACACCCCAAACAAAAATAATTCGCATTTGTGGGACATCTATGGCGGAATACTAGAGAGGACAGCGTTCGTCGTCGGTCACCGATCCCACCCCTGCCACCAATTGTAGGGTTTTAGCCGAATAAACATCACGAACAACATGGCCATCAAATGAAAAAGAAAATTATAGTAATATCAAACATCTAACAAACAGATTACCAGTAATCAACAGTTCATGACACGCGTGATATGTACGATAAGGCCGACGAACGCTGTTCTCTCTCGAATTCCGTCATTGGTATCCCACACATTGTGTTAACTGTTCAACAAGTATAGTGACCAAGCTAAATATAATCTTTTGTAATCAGATGCCAACTGCGTTAATTCTATTTTTGATGTTCTACTTGACAAGTTAACTTTATATATAATTTCTTTGAAGCACATATCACATGTGCGTAGCGATCTACCAAATTGCCCGTATTTCCAAACCAGTTTGCGTTTTGTGAGTATGATCGGAGGGCGTACATAGAAATGACATGAACAAGGTTGATGTTTAACGTTCCACTTTTTTGCACCAACCAGGATAATGTAAATGTTTCTTTTATATTTACGCCAGCTTGTACGCGTGATTGAAGGACTCTCAGATACACCACTTTAATGGGGAACTGCCAATGAACTTTCTTTACCCAACGGTATCGAACCCTGGACCCCCTGATAAGCGAGTCGGTGTCATACTACATGTTATCGAGTGGCAATGGATATCAAGCTATCAGACTATCACTGTAATAGAAATAATGGTGTGAAACAGCCCCCCTACTCCTTTTCGCCAATTACACCCAAGACAAAAACAAATAAATAAATAATGATTAATGAATGTCGGTTGCAAACAGTTCAACAATCCTATGCATGAGCAAGACGCTCCAGCATAGAAAACGCTAAACCGGTTCAGCATATATTATGTCACTGATCTCTTCTTCAGATGACACTGTTAAAAATGATTACCTCAATTGAATTTCTTGAATCGATATAACAATTTGTCTGGCGAGCTTAACGCAAAAATGTCACAAGTGTAAATGTAAAAATCTTAAAATCTAAGGTAGCATTTTGTCGTTTGTGATGACATTATGAGATTTCTCTGTGATGGTGAAAACACAATGACATTGTGTTTAAGTTTATTAGAAATGAAATGAAATAGGGTTTAACGTCCTACTTTACTTCACTGCTCCTAGCCTGGGCTAATGAAGACGGGCATACGCCATACAGTGTGCCATGCGGGACATTTTGCGCGGCAGCGGCGCTACGGCCTACTCTTTTATCAAAGTTCAACTGCCAAGGGATCTTTTACGTGCACGCCAATATGTATACAGGGCCCCGGGTCCCATATGAACGACTAGACAGTTGTCCTTACTATATTAGAAAAATACATTCATGTCTGTATCTCGCCTGAACAATATACCATGATTTTTTTAGTTCTTTTTAAAAAAAAGAAAATGAGACCCAAATGGACAAAATGCCAAAGGCGATGCTCAAGTGGAAATGGGAATATTAGTTTTAAGGCAGTCCTGTAGGAGTAGTTTGGGAAGGAAAAAAAATCTAATAATGATATAATACTTCATAAACCACAGTGATGATGAGGATTGAAAAAATAAATCATCCAATGACATTATTCAGATGATCAAGGAAGTAGACTAATTTAAATTCCCAGTCCTGTGCTTTTAAAAACGATAATGAGCAATGTTGATTTAAAAAGACTATGGCGTTGATATTAAAATATTCCCCACTTGAAAGGGAATTATCACATTATAACAAGACAATAAATGGCAAGAACAAAAATTAGTAAAGAAGACAAACGTGATATGGAATTGATGATTAAAGGACAATATTGGTGCCAGTCATTATCACATATGTGATAGAACTGATTAAACACTTTCCAAATATAATATTAACACAGAGATCATCGCTACCATAGAGGAGTAATAAAGGATTCATGAATCGGAAGTGACGAACTCCAAAGGAAAACACGAGTTATCTCTCTATGTGAATGACTGAAGTGACGAGTGATGACAAATAAACGGCCGAATTTCTGCTCACTAATAATTCCTTCGAAGACAAAAAGTTGTTATATGGGACCGCAAGCGGTTATCTGACGATACAATAAAGTAATTAAGTGTCATAAGATAAGAGAACACGGGAAAAATAGAAATACTCCGTACAGCCCCTTGTTTTTATTCCTTCTATAGGGGAGACCGGGGCACATTGAACCACTTTGTTCACATACATGTTTTTATTAGAAGATCTCTTTATTTCATGATCAAAATTTTCCAAAAAAATCAATATGCCCTCTTATATGGATCAAACCCCGGTTTATCTGGATTGTATAGATTAGACATATATGAACTTAAGTACAAGAATTTCCTAGGCTAAGAAGTTAACATGTATGAAAAATGTTTCTCTTTTAGGCGCTTTTTTGAAAAATCCACTGCCTAAGAAAATAATTGACAGCATGTGGCTTATTGATGGAGAAATGGGTCTAAGAAGTTATCTCACTTCTGTATAGTGTTCGGTTGTATAGTATTATCTATAAAGGATATATCCATGGTGGTTCAATGTGCCCTGGTCTCCCCTACCTTATAAAAACATGGTAATGCACGGGCTTTTAATCTGTTTTTCTTTCCTGTTCTCTTATCTAGTGGCAGTCAATTCTTTTTATGAATTGTAAGATATTCTCTCACAGAGTCACACAGCAACTTTAGGTCTTCGAGGGAATTATTAGTGAGCAGATATTCCCCCATGTATCTGTTATCACTAGTCACTTCAGTTAGTTATATAGAGGAATAACTCGTGTTTTCCTTTGGCGTTCGTCACTTCCGATTCATGAATCCTTTATTACTCCTCTATGGTAGCGATGATCTCTGTGTTAATATCATATTTGGAAAGTGTTTAATCAGTTCTATCACATATGTGATAATGACTGGCACCAATATTGTCCTTTAAGTCATATAAATGAAGTGTAAATTTCAGGAACACTTCAACAATCTCATTTCACGCACTACTTTTTGATTATTAATTTCTGTAACATTTCAATAACATTTATAAAGTGAATATTATCAGTTTTTCCTTCACTTCTAATCTACTTCATCACGGTGTTTTTAACCACTGCCGTGTCGTCTATAGAGTATATTATGAACCACTTCGGGTAAACTCCTTGCACACTTCAACAGGGTGGGTACTTATACCGTATTTCTCCCATTGATATCTGACCGGAAGTGACGATAAATATGAAAGATTTCATAGCACAGTTATATGAAATACACGTTTCGCAAATGCATGATTAGCCTGATAAAGATAGGAGAGTCTGGCCACTAGTGATACATTCCAGTAGATTATATTCCATATAATTATGCCATGTTTCATATACCGATTTAGTTACTAGATTACCACTAGTAGCGATCTCACACTTCATGTACAGAAGGTACGATATATAAATCCCCTTAAGGGTTACATATCGTTTTTGATACATCTAACAGTGTATGAAAGGTCCCTTATTCATGTATACGTGCCTGTAATTGTTTTCTTCATACTGCTTTGAAACACAAGACAGCCAACCGTAGTAATGCTATTTGATCTACGGTGCCTTTGACCATAGGAAATTGCAATGGTACGTTCTATATTCTGGTCTCTTTTGTATGATGGCCAATGGCCGCCACATTAGAATTAGATTATTATCAGGAACCTCAATAGAAAATGTCATAAGTCCTTTTGAAAAGTCATTTTTAAAATGAAAACCAAAAGCCAAATTAATGTAGTTAAAAAAGACGTAAATAAATATTTATATGTATTTAAAAACTTGTTTTAAAACAAATATATTAGGAAAATAAAACATACTGCAGGAGAAGAATAGTGCACATCGACCCATCGTTGCCTCGTCTAGTTTTTATCCCATGGCACTCCCCAATGAACGTCAGATTAAAGAGGGTCTACTCATTCTGATGGGACACACATCGGAACTCCCGTGTAGACCTTGGGGTGCAATTAAAATAAATGGAACGAAATGGGGTTTAACTGCCAAGAGATCTCACAGTACAGTCGTCTCAAAATTGAAGTAAACTAAATTGAGAAACCAGAAATTTGGTACCGATAAAGGACGAGACTGCTGGGATAAGGCGTCTGTCATTGTTGCAGGTAAAAGAACCCTTCAAAGTTTAACAGCATAGATTTATTATAAACTTTGCACCTTTTGTCAACTACTTTTAATACCGGGCTGTTCTTTATAGTATGATCGTCGAAACGTCGCTAGTATAATAAACCAGTACTTGTTATTGATATAAATGTGTTATTGCTTGTTCAGTGCACTTCTACACGAATTAAACATTAAACTACGATACTTTGGGTTTGACATGAAGACATTTAAAAATAATTGTTTGATCGGGGTCCTTTAATGGTGCCAAAAAGTTTCTACATTTTGTTTACGTCAATGTTGAGACGACCACACTACTTAAATTCAATTCTTGGTACAACTTGTAACACACACGATATTATGTAAAATGAAAACACGGAAATTGTCTGATATGCTAAAGCCTTTTCCTGCCGACTGATGCAAATTAAGCATGAAGTCTTTTCAAACACATTTTCAATGATGAACTACTGGAAATGTAAAATAGCCCACAGGCCAGAACATAGTTTTCTCATAATGGTGTCGCATTATGGTTCATTTGAAAAAATCATAAAAAAATGAAGACCATTCCATTTCTGAATCATCGGCCGGATTTCTGATAAATGAAGATAATTAGAACATACACATTTGGCTGTGCTTTAATTTGAAAATAACAGTGTCGTTGTGAATATACCTTACTGAACAAACACTGAGCATAAGTTTAAAAATTTATGGTAATCCTTAAAAGGCAAACCAACAGATGGCGACACATTTACTACGTCAATATTGTGGTCTTGCAAGGCGTGTATATATCAAATTGAAGTGAATCTTAAACCAAAGTACATCTTACAGACGAGGTAGACGTAAAATGGCCAAATTTGATATGTGCATCCAATGCTTATCTCGTTCCGTCGCTTTGCTTCGCAAAGACAAGAAAATCAGCATGCACTATATTCACTATTGTCGTACATTGTAAGTCAAGCGTATTCGATGTACATAGTTTATATGATGAATCAATAATAGGTGATTTTAATATTGTCTACCTTTAATCACCCAACACTAAATCTACTATACTCCCCACCCCCCAAATGAATACTCGAGAATAGTTCAATATTAATATTTTTGACAATTAACTTTATTTAATTTAAATGATAGTCTTTCAAATAACCGCGAGTCTTCTTAAGTCTCGAGGACCTCGGCGTTAAGGGCGTAGGTAATTCCTTTGTAGGTAGCAGTCATTTAGGATGCATGGGCACTGTCTCTAGAGACAAGGACATTGACACTTTTCGACCAATGATCGGACTAGAGATGGGAGTCAAGATCTCTTGATCTGTGTTTAATATAATCAACATGGCTCTTACATACTCATCCCTCATCCAATTCTACTAAATACGATTCGTGACCAGCTCTACATAGTATTTCGCAGCCATTTTGGTCATGCATAGAAATTCTTGACATTAATGACAAAGACTGTGTCACCTGCTGAATGTTCATCATAATTCTTTTCTGGAATCCGTTGTTTTATAGTTTTATATTTTATCTTTCACGAATTGTCGAAGGGCGTAACAAATCAAGTAGATTTCAGTTTTCAATGCATGAGTATGGGAAATTCCACCGGTGTAGCGCTGTGCAATACGATAACAAAAATTTACTTAATATAGTATTTAATGTAAATGGATCTCTCTTCATCTTTTTTACACTATCTTTTTAGCGAACACATCTTTCCGCGAGTCCGTTAGATGGTGGATGTTTTGGTAAACAGAGCAATTTTTTCGGTTGTTGCATTTCGGTTGTACAACAAAACAGTCCCTGAGTTTTATTAATCGTAACCGATGAAGTAGAAGCCTTAATTTATAAACTTCCAACCATTTTCTATAAGCGTCAGTCACGATCAAAAAACATAAATCCTATAAAATGGTCATGGGAGTCGATAATGTTTTTTCACTTCTAATACCTAGGTACAAGTGTTTTAATTCTAGCAATTTGGGGGTTCAATTTATGCAATTCGTGTAACAGTTTCATGTGACGCGATGGCGGTATTACTATACAATTCCTCATAAAACACAATCGCTGTTTACAATTTGTTCAATTTAATTCTTTTAACCCTTTCAGTCCTGACGGGACTTTCAAGTCCCGAACCATATTTCACTGGATAATTCTAAGAATCTATTTGAAACTGCCTGAAGGGACATCTGAGTCCTACCATCAAGCTATGCTTATTATTTTAAAACAGACTATACAACAATTACTACTCAAAGACTGATGATGTCATCATTCAAAATGGCAGCGCCCATGTGTTCATAAATCTGTGCATGTTGGTAAGTAAATTTCAATAATTTTGATGGGTTACATACAAGCTGATGTGGTGAATAATTTTGTTAGCATTGTTTATAAATCAGAGATACTGTAGAACACATAAACCATATCATAAATACATATTTTAGTGATATTGGAGCATATTTTGTTGTGTGGACTTTCAAGTCCCGTCAGACCACTATGAACTGAAGCGAGTGGGACTTGTAAGTCCCGACAGTTACTTGTGACATAATGACTTGTGGTAATAGATATGTATTTTGAGAGGTAAATCAATTATTAGTAATGCCATGTAGCATCCATCATATAAATATATTAATCGTTCACTTTCTAACAATATTAGATTGATTTTTTTATGGATTTTAGCCTAATGTGTAACAAATTTGTATCATTTCAGGTAAAATAAGATAAACGACATGTCCTGGAAACTGAAGTTCCGTGTAAAAAACCATGACGACATACAAAGGCTACTTGATGAAGTACCATCGGACAAGGAAGACACGGATGAAGAGTCAATTTCAGATTCTGATGGTGAGGGCGGGGGCTATGCCAACGGTGACGCATTAGATCAGGCTCAGTCAAAGACTAGTAAGCATACTGTTGACAATCTAATTGATACTGATGATGACATCGATGAACAGTCTAATTCTACCTCTGATGAGGATGACATCGATGAACAGTCTAATTCTACCTCTGATGAAGATGACACCGATGAACAGTCTAATTCTTCAACTGGTGAGGATGACCCCCAGACTGCGTCTAACAAGAAACAGGTACCAATACATCGATAAAAGACGTAATAAGGATGCATAATTTTCAAAGACTGAACTCAAAGACCTATCTGGAAAGTTAGCAAAAGTTGGTGACAAGAAGGAAGATGTAAAACCTGGAAAAGTTCAATCGCTGTTAGAAGTGGCTCGGCAACGGTGGAGAAAGAAGACTACTCAGACAAAGGCTGACATGTTTTCTTCACCAGAAGGTAAGACTAAAATCCTCATGAATCAAACCTGCATAATCTTAGTCTACAAAACGCAACTATTAACAAAACTAAGAGTCTCATGTTTGATTATAATATAATCCATTTTCTTTGACTGTGAGTGGAACTCAAACCTGATACCTTATAACTTCCTTCACATTTTATTTCAGGGGTAAAGCCAGGGTATTTTGATGCTCAGAAGGAGACTCCAGGAACCGTCTTTTTGAAGTTTCTTGATGATGACATCATAACAGATATACTCTACCAGACAAACCTCTACATGACCCAGAAGCATCGTAGAATATCTCCTATATTGAAGCGTGAATTCTATGGGTTCATTGGAATGAATATTATCATGTCATATCATATACTACCAGCCATAAGAAACTATTGGAGAACTGATTTGGATTTGGCCATTCCCTACATCGCATCGGTAATGCCAAGGGACAGGTTCAGAGGTATTTTGTCCAACTTGCTGTCAACGATAATGATAAAATTGAACAAAATAATAAAGACAAACTGTACAAATTACGCCCTTTGATAGTATCACTAAATGCTAATTTTGTGAAACTCTACAATGTCGCTAAAGAATTTAGTATCGATGAAAGTATGATACGATTCAAGGGACGCTCCTCGATCAAGCAATATAACCCCCTGAAGCCCATCAAACGTGGTTACAAGCCCTGGGTCAGAGCTGACTCTGATGGATACATTTCCAAATTTGATATTTACCAATATTAGGCCCGAAATGACCTAGTCTGTGTCGAGTGGACGTTAAACCCAATTTCTCTCTCCCTCTTAAAGAAGTAAACCAGCAAATCATCCATCCACTTTTAATACAGTTCAAACCAATATTCATCACAGGATTCGGAAATGTCCATTTGGGAAAACTTTAAAAGTATAGGCCTACAGATGAATTTTCTAAATGTTCAACTAATAGTATGTTTCAGGGGGACAGGTATGTATATCAATATCACCCTATCTTTAATCGACAGGCGAATGGTATTACTACTATTCTTAGCCACCAACCCCTCCCCCGCTTTTGTATAATAACCCGAACGAATAACTAGGGAGAATTACTACCCAACGCAGTATCAATTTATTATGTCCGAGAAACCCTAACAGCTTTTTGTGATCCGGATACATCTTAAAATGGCGAAACTTACGAATTCCAAACACCGAGTCAAATAACATGACACTTATATAGATCGTTCGCAACAGTCTTCCACCACGTTAGATGGTGCACAGCCATATCCATTGGGGGATTCATCACTGTCTAGGATTGATTCTTTGTCTGGGTCAAAATGAACAAATAATTGTGACGAAGTAAGCATATTTTTAGCGCGTTCCACGCGTCTTCCTCTCACGATCCCTATTTCTAGGTACTATTTTTAGTTAATTGTTTGTGTAAAGGCACAAAAATACTCGATACATTCTGTATATAGCACGAGCCATATTTTACTGTGCCCAAAATTGTTTGCAAATCTTTAATGTGTTTAGGAGCCAGAGATTCCTTTAAAACGCGAACTGTATCGGACATATGCTGTGTACCGTCTTTAATTAGATGACCCACGAACACAACTTCGATTTCCAGGAAAACACACCCTTTTCAGACGAATGACAGCTTTACCAAGCTTCGCAAGTTGAGAGTATTTAAGTGTCTCGTTTTACCCAAGATGGGAATATCACTGACTGAGTCATGCGGAATATCCTGTAACAGATTGTTCATGACACGCCCGAATCATTGTCAAGTTCAAGCTGTTGATAACATATTAACGCATACAGGCCTTCCGTTTTTGGAATTGAAATTTCCATGAAATAGTTATCAATTTCAATCGACACTGTCCGTTTAAAATTTTTGTACTGTACTCCAGGGTATTTCTCACGTTAACTGAATTTCTTTACCAATATACGAACGGAGTTTACGATTAGAATTGATTAATTGTAGAGAATTACCATTACTTTCCTGGATATTATTATAATTTATCTCATCAATCACAAAAACTGATTTCCCCGTATCTATTTCCTTTTTGACATTTGCTTCACAGATATTTAAATCCACGATATACGCCCACCCACAGTATATAGCTACAAGATCGGTACCGGATTAACTATTCGCACTCGCTTTGAACAAATGGTGTCTGTACAGCTGTATCCATGAAATCATTCCATTTTTGAAAAGGACATTTTTATACGCCCACATTTTCATGTGGACCTATATTGTCGTCGCCCCTGTCCGTCCGGACGTCCGTCCGTCCGTCCACAATTGTTTGTGAACAGTCTACAGGTCACAATTTTTATCCGATTTCAATGAAACTTAAAATATAGGTTTATCACCCTAAGATCTCGGTTCCTTTCGATATTGGCATGTATCGGACTATAACTTCATGGGTTATGGCCCCTGATTGTACGAAATATCACGTTTTTTAGCTTGTGAACAGTGTAGAGGTCACAATTTTGAACCGAATTGGATGAAATTTGAAATGCATGTTTATAGCCCAAAGATCTTGGTTCCTTTCGATATTTGCACCAATCGGATCGTAACTTCCTGAATTATGGCCCCTGATTGTCTGAAAAATCGCCCTTTTTAGCTTGTGGTCCCTCTGGAGGTCAAAATTGTTATTCTATTTAAAAAACCGTGATTATATCACCGTTCCATGGTTATGAAGGTTGAGTTCGAATTTCGTGAAAATCGGACCAAAATTGACGGACAAAATGGCCGCCGTTTGTACGCGAATAGTGTGAAAATATGTTATATGAAGGTTGTGGACTTTATAGAGGTCACAATTTTGAACCGATTATGATGAAACTTGACATGTATGTTTATAACCCAAAGATCTTGGGTCCTTTTGATATTTGCGGCCATCGGATCGTAACTTTCTGAATTATGACCCCTGATTGTCCGATAAATCGCCCTTTTTAGCTTGTGGTCCCTCTGGAGGTCAAAATTGTTATCCGATTTAAAAAAACGTTTGATTATATCACCGTTCCATGGTTATAAAGGCTGAGTGCGAATTTCGTGAAAATCGGACCAAAATTGACGGACAAAATGGCCGCCGTTTGTACGCGAATAGTGTGAAAATATGTTATATGAAGGTTGTGGACCTTATAGAGGTCACAATTTTGAACCGATTGTGATGAAACTTGACATGTATGTTTATAACCCAAAGATCTTGGTTCCTTTCGATATTTGCGCCCATCGGATCATAACTTCCTGAATTATGTCCCCGGATTGTCCGAAAAATTGCTTTTGTTAGCTTTTGGTCTCTCTGAAGGTCAAAATTATTATCTGATTTAAAAAAACGTTTGATTATCTCACTGTTACATGGTAATGAAGAGAGAGTTTGAATTTCGGACTAGCATTGACGGACAAAATGGCTGCCGTTTGTACACGAATAGTGTGAAAATATGTTATATCAAGGTTGTGGACCCTATAGAGGTCACAATTTTTAACCGATTTTGATGAAACTTGAAATGTATGTTTATAACCCAAAGATCTTGGTTCCTTTCGATATTTGCGCCCATCGAATTATAACTTCCTGAATTATGGCCCCTGATTGTCCGAAAAATTGCCCTTTATAGCTTGTGGTCCCTCTGAAGGTCAAAATTATTATCCGATTTAAAAAACCGCTTGATTATATCACGATTTCATGGTAATGAAGAGAGAATTTGAATTTCGTGAAAATCGGACCAGAGTTGACGGATAAAATGGCCACCGTCTGTACACGAATTGTGTGAAAATATGTTATATCAAGGTTGTGGACCCTATAGAGGTCACAATTGTGAACTGATTTTGATGAAACTTGAAATACATGTTTATAACCTAATGATCTTGGGTCCAGTGCATATTTTCCCATATCGGATCATAACTTCCTGAATTATGGCCCCCGATTGTCAGAAAAATCACCCTTTTTAGCTTGTGGTCACAATTATTATATCACAGTTGATTATATCACAGTTACACCGTAGTTATGGGTGAGTTTGAATTATGATTTTCTGATGATTACTTAAAATGCAACAACTCTTGTTGACTGCCCGGACGATTTGGCTGCTGTGTGGGCGTATGTTTCGTTGCCTGGCAACCTATTTTTTAATTGTTGAAGATAAATCCTATGTTTAGAAATTTTTTTTTTAATTTGAGCACATGTCTTCCTAGTGTTTTCCAAATTGACTAAAACAGTTTTTGAACCTGTTTTTTTTATATCTTTTTTGACCATAAAGCGCCAAACATGTCATAAAAATCTCATAAAAAAAACATTAAAAGGGGTTTACCATTTTGAATCCCTGTCTAAGACGTCAATTTAGTAATTTTTTTCCCCAATACATGTCCGTTTACCCCCTGATCCTGCTGCATTTAAATTATAAATATTCACCAAAACCTGACAGATAACGTAAGGTAAAACATCATTTTCATTTATTCTAGACCAAGACGTCA
This sequence comes from Patella depressa, assembly GCA_948474765.1. Classification (NCBI taxonomy): domain Eukaryota; kingdom Metazoa; phylum Mollusca; class Gastropoda; family Patellidae; genus Patella; species Patella depressa. The sequence continues at coordinate 35,304,070 of OX419721.1, forward strand.
ACAATTTCTTTTTCTGACATTGGCCTAGAAGAAATATAAAAACAAGATGGCGGAATGAATTCATTGTTGAATAGAATGTAATGAAGAACTTTGATAGCTATTAACTTTTAAACAATGTGCTTTTTAATAAGATTCCTTCTGAGTTTGCTTTTAAGTCTCTAGTATGTGCCTTTAATAGTCCTATTATGACATCGTAATGGGTTTTGTTCATTACTGTACGAAGGATAATATTGGCCACCTCTCTGAACAAATACTTGTAACAAAATAAAGTATTAGATTTTACCGTTGTATTGTGTGCTCTCGAATCAGCAACATCATCACTATTATTGCATGTTCAATTATTTGCCTTGTTGCTCTAGCTCAATTTCCCAATCTGGTGTCTCTATAGGAAGGCAATAATAGTTACATTTAAATATGAAGATCATTATGTGTCATATTTCTATAAATAACATGATTGTAATTGTTCGAGTGCATGGTGATCGTTCAAGGTAGATGGTATTCTCTGTGTGCGTTTAGAAACAATCTATATGTAATTCTGTTGCCCATAATGTCCACCATCTACATGTACTCCTGTACCCATCTTCATTGGCCTGGGAGAAGTAGGAAAGTAGGACGCTATTTCATTCATTTATTCATTCATTCATTCCATACTAACTGTTTAGTAGGGCTATTAATGAGGCTTACAAATTGAAATACTTATTAACAGATAATTGCGAACCTCCATTTTGCAGTAATTCATATAGACTCGTAGACCTTCTAATAGCTTATGTTAGATATAGTGGGTCAGGTCATACTCCAAATTACCCTTATTATTACAAAAACATACTGGTCCAAAAATGATTCAATTCCATTAATTCTAAAATATTGACAATGGTAGTTTACATTAGTTCTATTTCATTTTTCCACACGTCATCTGTATGTCTTATAATAATTGTAAAATCATGCTAATCATCAGTGCACGTTTGCTTTGCGCACTTCGGTATTAATTTTAGATTTGAAAGGGGTGTTATTACTTTCGAGAAAAAAAATGTACTTAATTTTACATAATATATATATTGAAAAAAAACTTTTATTAAATATGGAAATTCAAGAAATTGACTAAATTCCGTAATTTTTTTTTACAAATTACAACATCCCCGCTCGCTTCTAGTAAACATATTTGTATAATGAGCATTTTTACAGGACGATGGCAGAACAAAGACCATCTGTGCTAGTTTGATTCATTAAGCATATTTTTAACTGCAAAAAAATGGAAAAGAAGATAAAAGGGATGTGCACGAAATAATACAATCGGTAAGAATAATGTTCAGGCTTACAGCCTTACTTTTAGTATTATTACATGGCTCGGATACGACATTGCGCCACGATTAAAAACCAGTTGATACCTATGTAAAGCACTAATGTCTCTTTTATTAAACTAGTACATATACCCGATTCCTAAGATTTCTATGAACCATTTACTTCTTTGTCAGTTTAATCAATTTTATCTGATACATTACCGTTACAAACCACTCTATTTACATGTGTATAATACTTTTAAGCACAATGCACATCGCCCAAGCTTAATTGTTACAATTAATTTGGTAAGAAGATATCCAATAACTGGAATTGCTTTGCTGTTTCATTGAAGGGATTTGACAGCAACATATTGCCATCTTATGTTCTGTCTTTGATTTTACATCTTTGCGTTCAACTTTAAAATTGATCTTATGAATTAAAGTGGCCGCTTGAGTCTGCAAATGAGTTAATAGTTATCGATTAAATCTTTTTTATTCTTAGTTCTTAATATATGGCTGGCAATTAGGAGGGTGCCCGTTACCCCGTAGTTTTCTCCTATAAAGTAACTGGTGAAATCCAAGTTTTAACTGTCGTTCCATTTATAGTGGCGGGTATCTTTAGACAGAACACCTAAAATCACGAATTTTGGGAATGCCCAAAATTAAATTCTCCCAAACATTATCTCATATTTCCAAAGTTTTAATCATACTTAATTTACACTAGTACTTTATTTACACTGGTGAAATATTGAATTGTGACGTATTTCACCGTAAAAGCACGTGTAAGTGTCTGTATTTTAAGTTGTTTAATGGTCTCGAGCTTAAGGCATTTTGTAATATAATAATATTGTAAAAACACTGGGCGCGGCCCTCTTTTTGTTACAGTATATTACTTAATGTCTCGCTCTCGACCATTAAACAATACATAATGTGCTTACTGCACAACTTTATTAAATAACAGGATTACAAAAAAGCCATTTCTAATCAGAAAAGAACTGACAATCAGGAGAAGACTTGACAATCTGATATTTCTTGACAGAATAGATTAACTGAATGGAATTTTCAATTAATTCCTCATTATCTAACGACCAACTCTTTATATCTAAATCTTACACAAGGCATCTGACAATAAAGTAAATAGAATGGAATTGTCCATACATTTGCCATTTTCTTTCCATTTACTATTTATAGCAATAACGACCATCTTTAAATATCTAAATCATAGATAATGCTTCTTTGATTTAATATTTGTTACTTATAGAAAATGTCCAACAGGATGGCTTTGATTTACAAATGATGTATTGGATAGGACTGGGTAAGATGTTTTTGTTCGACCTAATAACCCCAAAGGTTATGAGGTAATTAGGCTTCGTAAGAGGGTGGCAAACCATATCTCCCTGGTAAGTGATCATCGATAATATCAATCATCCATACAATTGAAAAATAAAATTCATAAGATTAGTTAAATAATTCCCCTTAAGCAAGTCTTCCAACAGCTATATACCGCCACATTGATTTACGACTACTTGCGTTCCATTTTCTAAGTGAAATCAAAAACTAAATGACCTTACGAATATCTACGGATAAATTTATAAAGACACCTTAGTGTGGGAAATGTTTCTTTCTCTGTTTTTGCTTTCCATGTTGCCAACGCTATGAGTGAAAGTGTTATTAATGGACTTTGGCATTTCATTTTTCTTATTTTATCAACAAAAACTAAATGAATAGTCACCAACATCACGCGCAGTTGCACTTCTTTATGTTTATTGGTAATCAATATAAAATACATCCGATTTCATATTCCAAGACATGAAATATCAATGGGACTAGTCAGAAGATTCATACTCGGATCATAGTAGCTCGTAAAGGCAGGGTCGCTACTCCCCCCCCCCCCCGAGCAAGGTTTGCGCAACAACCTTTACCTACTCCAATCAGCTGATGTATTAACAATAAATTTGTACACTGTAATAAGTTAATGTTTGTACAAAGTTTCAAAACGATTTCTTGAACGAATAATGAAATAAAGCCCGCTAACAAAATCGGGGGGGGGGGGGGGCGTCAGAAAAAAACCCAGTAGGTTGATAAATGTAAAAGTGTTACAAAGGTATCTTGAACAGTGTCTGATATATGCTATAGAAAAATAACTATATATATACATATACCAATAACTAAGTCAAAACACAAAATTTGTTAAATCTGAGAAATTCCGAATTAGCAAAATGCACAGCTGCTATGTATAATACGTTGATGTTTACAAAGTTTCATGGAGATATTGTAGGCTCCGGAAAAAAATTTGTACACCAATAACTAGTCAAATTTGTTTCCATGGAACCACAGACATTATAAATCCACGAAATTTCTAAATAGCAAAAAGAACAACTACAGATATATAAGTTGTTGGGTGTACACAGTTTCACAAAGATATCTTGAATGGTTTATGAGATAAGCTCCGAAAACGAAATCGGGACGGGCGGGTGGACGGATCAAATTTCAATATCAAGCCATAACTGAGTACGGCGCGGAATAAAAACCATACGAGCACACTACCCCCAACAGAGCGGGTAAATACGATATCTTTAAATTGGAAGTGAGTGGAATCCATATAAAAATCGATGCAGCAATATGACAAGGTTAAAAACTCCATCAATTGGCACCGATCTATACTTATCTCTGGATGCCCGTCGATAATAAAAATATAATCTTTAATTTATTATTGAATATCTAAATGAACTTTAGTGTAGGAAATTTGAGTACAAAATAGCTATACGGTTTTAATATGACAATCTTTCGCTACCTGTATAGGATGGTACAGTTTTTACTTGAAACGCTTTTAAAGATAAATTTGATGTTTGGCCGCAACCACACCTTGCTTGTGATGGAAATAATGTATCGACACATTTCAAGATTTCATGAAGCTCTTTTGAACGATGAGGCGGGATGTTACAACATTCACTAAAGCCCAGAATACAACGAGTTCGGCATTCACCAGAAATATTTTATTTTTCAATATTATTTCAAACAAAAGTATTGTGTGTTGCCGGTTGAGAAGAATGGCCGAGTTGAAACAGTTTTTCTTTACATACTAACAATACTCTTTGATCTTGGCCTTGCCATAGGTCCGATACCTATGGCCGGAATTTACCAACAGTATATCTGGTCTGAAGCCAATCTAATGTTGAGATTGGTCAAGGCTCTAATATTATAAATAATGGCCTTAAGGTGATGGGAAGGTCAAGATGTAATTTCATGAACGTTTCTATATATTTTAATCATTTTTGTGAAATGGTTGGATAGTTTTTTTCCATTAACTCAGAACGGACACAAACAAAATTATGGCATATCCAGAGTTATTTCATTTCCATTATATTGTATGCTATTTTACAAAATTTAACATTATCCACAATTCATCAAAAACATGAAATTGTGTTCAGAGACTATGGTAGCAACAGAATTCAATTTTTCTCTCCATAAATCATTTTACAACCCAAGACATGTAGTTACTGTGTATGAAATAGCTTTATTTAACGTCCGCTGCCACCAAAATATGTTGTTACTGTGTGTGGGAAATAGCTTTATTTAACGTCCGCTGCCACCAAGACATGTAAATACTGTGTGTGTGAAATAGCTATTACCTCTGCTTCCACTGAAGTTTTCTCCGGATCCCCCGCTTTCGTCCGCTGCTAAAGACCCTTTCGTGCAAGTGAATTATTATAATGAAATTGAACAATATGTTAGTCCCGAAATGACATAGTTTGTGTCCTGTAGACGTTAAACCCCATCTCCTTTTCTTCCCCTCTCTCGGTAAATAAAGCACGATTATTTGACTAAAAGGTTACAAAATTATCGTAATTACAGTTTAGATCAAATGTTTCAAACGACATTGGAGTATTAGTACATTCTGACAACGCACGCCGTGTTCACAAATTCCACCCAATTCTGGTTTTCGACTCCTGTGTTCTGTTGGAAATTGTTCAGGCCAAGGAAAGCAAATCTCATTTGGTGACGGCTACACTTTAATGTTTTATTATTAAAATCTTATTCATATGATGTCGTGTATATTTTCTCAGAGACAGCAAGAAGGAAGTTATTCCCTCAGCAGATTATATAATTAACTGACGCTTCCAATTAACACCAAATTACATACACTGAATACCACAGAAGGGTTAAAACCTCTCTAAAGTGTAAATGAATCTCTAATTGGACAGTCCAAACATATTACATCGACAACGGTTCAAATGTTTTTAATTTATTGTTTGATGGATTGAAAATACATAGACGTTTTAATTTTGTCCAGCCAAAACAATTAAATATGTCACCATAAGAGCCAACTGTTGCTTTTACTTTTAGAGCATAGCGAACACAATAAAACTGTTAACAAGAAATATTTATAAAACAAAAGACACTGTACTTACTATTTCTCAGTCAAATATTCATTGATATGAACACCTATAATTAATCCATTATATAACCAAGTTGACATGAAACTATGGGTTTATACAACTGAGATGAAATATATATAGACATTAAAACACACGCGGTGTGGAATCTCTAGTTGGCGGTCTACACAGACGATATATGTGAAGCAGTAACTAACTATACGAAGACAGCCGTACACTGATCAATAGTACAATATAATGATGTGGACCATATCAACTGACGCTGTCGCCATTTATTACATATGTTTTCTTCTTTGACTAAATCAGTGCTACAAGCTAGTTTTCCACCCACGTACTTTAATAGATCATTTTTATTTGAAGTAAAGTGGCCAGCGGTCTTGAAAGATAACACGATGCTGTAAGTCTTGTCTTACTTGAACAAGAGCTTCCGTAAAGGACAAATTGAAACTAGCGATAAGATAGACAGTGCTGTCATGTCTGATTTCTAGTCATAATGGCAAAATTTAAATTATAAGCAAAAAGAGCACCCCTCCCCCCGAACACCAATTTCGCAAATATAAACGTATAAAAACGAAAATTGAAACTATCCATAAAGTAGACATGGCTGCCCTAGGATATTTCTAGTCATGGCCGCGACCTCGAAATTAAAATTGAGATATATATATTACAGAACATAAGGACTTTTGAAACTCTATATTGTCTGCAGACGTCTATCTTCGTGAGTTTTTCACAAAGATGACAGTAACCACTAGCACGTACGTTACTATCAGTTACATTTTCTTTCAGCGGTACATTCACCGAAACCTTAGATAGGTAAAAGCTTTTGAGGTTTACTTTTTAAACTTGTCATAATTATTGCTCGGCTAATTAAGGATAGTATCAAAATTCAGTTTAGAGCTTTGAGAATAGAGCTCTGATACAATGGTCACCATATTTAAAAAATAAGTGTGTTATTTGTAAGGTGGTTCTAACAAACAAGAACTAAAAACATGCCAATTAACTTCGTGTCTGTTCTCCAGCGTAGCAAATTTTAGACAATGCAACCTTCGTATGAGTTTAGAGTTGTTTAAAAGTGCCCTTTAAAATACAGCCGGTGGGCTTATTTGTTTAATATAAGTACAAAGAAGCCGGTGAAATGTATGATGACGTTTTGTGTGGCATTTATTTGTCCCTTTTCGACATTTGAAACTAGAGAAAGATCAAGAAATATAAATGTGTAGTTTATTGCTGAAACAAGTTAGCTTCTAGCATCCATTCGCAATATGCTAATTTTTTGTGGCTTGGTGTGGTTTTGCCCAAGGTTAATTTATTGTCTTCACATCTATCAAGGCCACAAGCCCATTGGACTTATTTTGGTCTGAAGTTGGGAAATAACACCGACTGTCGATTCAGTTATAAATCTGATACTGATATTGAAGTTTTAACTAATTTGTATATATACACATATTCATGTCTTTGTATGTGTACATAGATCTTTTGCTTTGAAATTTCAAGCAGGCCTTTTCAAATTTTGACGTGGTCAACCGTAATATCTGATGTTGAGCTTATTAAAGTGCAAGTATATTGACGGTCTTTGAGTAGAGCATATCGCCCGCTTGTCTATATTCGACAAACGAAAGACACCGCAGCAGGCTACCAGCCAAGAGAGACAGTATTCCCACAACGACCCAATAAGTTAATTAAGCACTTATGTAAAATCACAGCCCAGTCCATCTACAAATGAACGACAGATTGGTCCGTTATAGCGTACGGCATTCTGTATGTAGTTCCTCAATGGACACTGGCAATTCAATGGATGACAAATTAGTACTTAAGTGGAAAATTTATTGATACAGCTTACATATCATTATTGTACTTAATGCTGATGCCCATCATTGATCTGCACTAATACGAAATAAGAGTGCGGGGTAACTTCCGCTGTGCGTCATGGTAAAATAGAAGTTAATTAGTTTCGCATAATATTATCCGAAAGTGGGCTAAGGAAGACGGGCATACAGCAAATAGTGTGCTATGAGGAAAATTATGCCCGGACAGCGGCGTTATGGCATAATATTTATATCGAATTCCAACTGCCAATGATCTTTTACGTGAACGTCGATGTGTACAGGGGACTCCTGCACCAATGACACTGACAAGGAGAAACCACGTTGAACTTTCTCGGCCAATGCATGGATCGAACACCGACCTCCAGACTAAAGCGGTACCGCCTTACCCACTATGGCTCCAGGGCACAATTATTAAAGACAATAATAATGGGTAGAATTCGATCCATGGATATTTTAGATCCATGCAAAACTTTAATTGTGATATCACATGTCTATATCATTATCTCGGGCTTTGAATGCCTATCCCATACAACCTGCTGATCATAAAGAATCACGACATTTTTCTCATAAAAAGTGGGGTTTTATTTGTATGAACGAGCAGGGGTAAGGGGATGGTGGCCCCACCCTGGATTCATCCGCGAGAGGTCTATAAGGTACATTTTCTTGTAGCAAACACTGGCGTGGACTTTTGTAAGTTATCCATAATCTTAATCTCGTTAGAGATTGACCTTTACAACAATCACGTGCTGGTGAAAGCTACACCGTGGAATAGAAACAGGATTGTTTTAATGAATAAAACAATGAGAGAGCCCCAGGGTCTAGATATTTTGCATGAAGATGAAAACCGTTAACGATCCTTTTGCATAATGTCTAATGACTTGACCGGGTTTAATACTGAAACCAGTCTGTAGACGCCACTATTTTATTCATCCCTGTAGGATGTCTACAACTAAAACGACTGGAGAAAAACCGTTTAAAGAGTATTATTGTTTATCAAAACAAAATACTTACCCCAAAGGCTAGACATTACCAGAACAAAGAATTCACAGAATTTGGGAATTATGTAGGTCTTTTATTATCGTTTGGACATATACTCAAATATCAGTTAAATATAATCAAGTTCCCCAATAAGTATTCATCAGTTGGAACACTAAATATATCTTATAAATATATATATATATATATATATATATATATTGTCGGTGGGGGTAGTTTATCGCAATTAAAATCTTTGGAGATGGACCTGAAGCCAATTTTGATATACATTTATGATGTTTTTTTGATACCAAGATATATTCTCATGGGAAGGCTTTTTAAAATTGATATTTTCGACTTATAAATTAATGAAACGACTGTTTTACGTATGTGTGATTTTTTTTTTTTTTGGGGGGGGGGGGCTACACCAGCCTCCGATCACACCTCTTTCATATTCTCTCTAAAATATAATTTCCACCCAAATTAATGCGCTTAATAATCCTTCATATGCACATGCTCAAAGCGCAACACCCGAAGAGTTTCTCGTCAATAAAAACACGCATAAACAATCTGTTTTGAATCTGGATAATAGAGTTAATGCAAATGAGTTTAAATGGTGACTTAACAATTGTGAAAGTCTGAGATTCTTTAATGTTTACTGGTAACTGATACCAAAGGCGAGGTGCAGCAGCACGGAAACTCTTATCACCAAATTGTTTTAGTTTGTTTTGGGAACAGCACGTAAATATTTTTGCCATACGACCTTAGCGTACGTTTTAGTTTGTAGTTTGTCAAAAAATCAGAAAAATATAAGGGAGCAAAAATATCTTGACAACGATACACTAATAACAGAACTTTAAAACTGAATCCGGGGTTCGACTGGAAATCAGTTAAGAGACACTGAATTTTTTGTTACAATCCTGGCAGCAATGTTTTGAATTCTCTGTAAATTATTTGTAAGTGTTTGGGCGAGTCCGAAGAGCAGACTGTTTGCATAATCAATGAGGGACAGTATTAGCCCCTGAACTAGTGTTTTAGCAGCATCAGTCGTGATCAGGTGGCGAATGTGTCTGATGCAATGTATATGATAGAAACATGTAGGGATTATCGCAACTATTATGTTCGGTTACTATCAACAATAATTAATTATAAATGATCCGGAGATCAATCTTGTTGATTTGATAATGCAGTTTATTTTGCAAATCATCAAAGAAACCGCCATGACTAAAAATATATGTTTTAATCTTTTAACCTTTATCACACGACTGAATTTAAACATGGTTTTCAGTAATGGAGAGAGAGATAGAGAGAGAGAGAGGGGGGGGGGGGTCAATGTCCTGTTAACACAAATTAGGCCATTTTTCTACTAACGGATGGTTCCGTTTTATTCCAATATTTCGCCAACAAGTAGTAGAGTTTAACATAATGGGAGCAAATTCACGAGTTGGGCAGGCGACATTATTCCTTGTTATGTTTAAGTTGGGAATCGAAACAACGCCACTTGAATCAAAGACAGACACTACGATGAAAGTCTGTGCGATCATGTGATATTAGTTTGATCTGAATATTGAAAAGTGCATTTGATCATGTGACAAATAAATGGTCATATGGATACACAATTAGATTTGTGTGGATTTGTTGTATATATGTGATTGTTTCGTGTATCTTTTAACGCTGGAGGCCATTATTGTTGATGTAGAAAACTTATAAATATATGATTATTATTAATAGAAACGGTTCATTTGACGATTGCCACGAAAAGATCTCGTTGCTAAGGTAACCAACCAAATCTCTTACACTATTTTAAAGAAATTGTAACCTTTTCATGTACCAACAGATTGTACTTTGAAAACATCTTAAATTATGTTTCTCCCATGTCACCCCACTTTGTATGCTCTTATTTGAAACAAGTTGGAACCCTTTAATATTCAAAGAAATATACGGTCTCTAGCAGACCTTTTGTTTATATGTTTAAAGTTTGTAAAAGAGCATATCCAAAATCCCAGAAATTTAGCAAAAACAAAACCAATGCTGAATAAGTGCACCCTCGACTCTACGAGATAAGGCTTCCATACTTAACCGAAGAATGTTTGCTCATGCGCAGTGGTTGACTTCCGAGGCGACCAGTCAAAAAAGCGAAATAATTGTATTCAGTCAACCGGGTTGAGAAGGCGACAAAGCGAAATAGTTGTATTTTGTCGACTTGTCGGGTTTTGAATAAGTCGAAGATGATAAGTCGACAACATGTGGGCGACGATTGTCGGGTTAGTTTGTCGCGTTGTCGGTTTGATTTTGTCGACTTGTCGCCTTCACAACCTGAACGACAAGACGACAAAATACAATTATTTCGACTTGTCGTGCCGCGACTTGTCGCCTTTACAATCCGACAAGTCGAGAATGTAGAATGACCGCCATACTTGTGCTTAGATAAGAACAAAGTTGTTTTAAGTCTTTTCTTGAAACACATAATACCCCGAAGTCTACTTACAATCTAAGCACAAGAATGTTCATAAGAATTTTCTGGGAACACAAAATAATGCAAGTTTACTTAAATGCAAAGTCTGCTTAAAACCTAAGCACTAGAACGTGCTAAAGAATTTTCTAGGAAAATAACAAATTTCCATGACTTAAACTTGAAAACATCGCGATGAAAGTACTCATACCACGAAGCGATGATGCCGTATATATTACTGATCGATGATCTCTAGGATCCGTAAGTAGCACAATAAAAGGAAGGTTGGTAAAGAAACGTACGCCCACATCAGATATATTGCTCGGACAGTCGACGAGGCTTGTCGCATAGGTAATGGCTGCATTTACAAGATATCGATGACAACTTGTGTCGTAAGAGCGTTCACAAGGTTGGACAAAGCGAAACAAGGGCCATAACTATGGAAGCGTATAGGGGTCAATGGCGCGATAGCTACCGCAATATTAAGTTGATAATAAGTCAACATATTGTGATTTTTCTGACGATTTTATCTCTGAAAAGGCAATTTTTGCCGAGTTAATTGAATAACTCGCTAATTTGCATGTCGTCATTTTGTTTTAGATGCACACGTCGACATAACGCATGGCAATATTTTGCGAATATGTCGATATATACTACGGCGATATGGAATATGTCGCCAAAGCTTCCGAATAGCAATATCTTACCGCAAACGTGTACATTTAAGACGAAATGGGGACATAAAACATAGCGTGTTGACTCAATTACCTCGGCAAAAATTGACTTTTCAGAGATAAAATCATCAGAATAATCACAATATGTTGACATAATACCAACTTAATATTGCGGTATCTATCGCGCTATTGACCCCTATACGCTTCCATACATAACCGTTGAAGGTATTAACATAAATAACTAATTTAAATAAAGCGTATTATAAATTTAATACAGATCGGACAAAGTTCTGCAAAGTGAAACAAGGACCACAACTCTTGAAACAATCAACGGAAATTGTTGAAATTGAATAGTCGTGCAATTCAAAGAATATATTATCGTATTACTATAAGCAACATATTATATTAATTTCGAAAAGATTAGAACGGTGTCTATAGATTGTTTAAAAGAAATCGACGGCAATATACGATCATATGTGCAAGGTGAGTAACAACACAACACAATTTATATGGAAAACAATCACTGGTTTCTACACATAGACAGTACTTAGATTTGACAAGATATCCGATTAAATACAAGCTTTTTTGATAGACATTACACCCCTCCCTTGCGTTTAAGACAATCTAATAATAAAATCGCGCGTGACAAGCAAATAAAATTTAGTGTTGTTTACGGCTAATCTGACAGATACGTCGTGAATAAAGAAATATTAATCTTCCCAAGAGTCATAAATACAGGGAAATGTTGTATTCAGTGCAAACAATTCAGTTTGATTTTAAGGTCTCAAAGTTAATATCGGTCTATTATTGTCGATTTTAACATTATCTTATATTCCCAAATTACTTTCACGGGTCGAGCACCTGATGCGCATTTCAGATCTCTTGATATCTTTAAGTTATGTTTTTTTTACGGATAACGCCACATTTCTGACACAATTCCTGGTGGGAGTTGATTTCAGTCATTTTCAGCGACAGATTTTTTACGAATTATTTTAAGTATTATTTTTTCGCCGGAATCTGTCCTTCAGCATGACAAAGGTTGCTTGGCATGTAGACGGAGATGAACTTGTTCGAAACATTAATGATATAAACACGATTGGTTTTCAAAAGCTCCAGCAGAATATTCGGTGCTCAAGTGCGCAAAGCTCAAACTCAATATTATCCGGAGTCTACGACATTACAAACTAAGAATTCTGGAATGGGGGGGGGGCGCAAAATGAGGCCACTGACCGCGTAGACGGGGCACGCCGCTGAGAGGGAGTTGTTGGGTCCCCCCCCCCAAGAAAATTATCCGACATTTCCTTGCATCTGTAGCCATTCCAAGAGCTAATTGGCTAATATTTTTTATCGTCTAAGTGCAATTTGCATTGTAGCGCCTCGATTAACAAGGCAAAACGTCAGTGCGAAAGTAAAATTATGTCAAAACTAAAAAAAAAGTGTTAAAAAATGAATGTAAATCAGTTTATATGCACATTTTACATTAATTTTCACGTTTAAACGCATTTCAGTTTCCAAAGAAAAGAGTTTTTGCTCATTTAAGACTTTATTCAGAGAACGAACTCAACTACTGACCACTGCGACATTGGGCGCAAATTGCCGATCGCACTGAAAGACAATACGCACAGAATGTCCAGATGAAACTTTCACCTTGATGATTTCGGCATGTGTGCCTTTAGACCTCATAATCTGGTTGACTAGAGAAAATCATTCAAACTAACTGTTCGCAAAAATTCACTATCTAATACCCCCGTCAAACCGGGGTCGCGTCCTTACGGCGCTGCTACGACCGTCCGGCGACCTGAAAATGCATAAGGTCAACGGCAAACGTGAACACAATGTGAGAAAATGTTCCAAAAAGTACAAAAAGTCGCGTTCTCACAGCTTTGAAGGTCGGAACACAGAACCTTGGCGTTTGTTTTGAACACGCTTATGATGATCTTTAAGCGTCCTGATACCATTTTCCTTCGCCGTAGCAGCACAGTAAGGACACCAATCCGATCTGACGGGGGTATAACACCTGCACGTACCTGGTTTTAAAGAATATCGATGACAAGCGACACACCTTTGTCGCCCGTATAGCTGTTGAGGTACGGTTGGATTCAAGATGATATAGTTATTGTAGTATGTCTTGTGTTAAAAGTAATTTTTTCACACACAGTCTGTTGTTGTAATTAAGTTAACGTTTAATAAAGTTAACCAAAAACTGTTATAATTTGGGCATTTGGTAAATTACAAATTTGAATACTTACGTGTTAAATTGAATTCAGAGGGGAAAAAACGTTTTCTGACCTGGGGTTTAATAACAATTTAGTTACTTTCTTAATTAAGAATGATATCACCAAGAATAGTCTTACACGAAAAGCACAAGGTTAAGCCACTATAAATTTGGACCAGTCTTACGGCGAACAGGAATGACGAGAACAAACGCCCAGAATAAATCATGTATTGTATAAGATCACAGACACGCTGTATCTCATGTCTTTCTTCTAAAGGACGATTTATCAAGAATTCAGAAATCAAATAAAAATTTAAACCATGTAGTAACTCTCACGTTTATTTTAAGAAACAGTATACGTGGTTCCATTTAGTTAATTTTTTAAATGACACAAATTGCGAGGCGCTTCTAACCCACTATATCCACTTTAAGTAGAAAATCAGTTTTTATTTCAATCAGCCATTTTCCAATTTTCTTTGCTCTTGACTCATGTTTTTATCGAACTGGCCTACAAAGCTAATAGTTTACAAGTCACGTAATGGAGGATTCTTTCAGCCCGTCTCCCTTGTTTTAAAGTTAAGTTTTGTGTACTTTGTTATTGAGAATGTTATAATTCTTTAGTGAAAAAAAAAGTCGTAACTTAAATAATATGGAATGATAATCAATATGTCATCTTGTTTACCGAGACAGTTCATGTTGAAATAAAAATAAAAGACAACTAGCAGGAAACCTAGACTTCAAAACTGGAAAATCAATTCTGAATGACTTAAAGGGGTTATTACGGGTTTCTTAAACGATGACAATATCGGTTGACGTTGCTATCTAAGTCTTCATTTGTAGCTAAAATAGCTACTGGCGCGATTAAAGTTACTCTTTAAATCACATGACTTTCTTCTTCAGTGCAAATGAGTAGTGATGGCATTAAAAAAGATGGAAGCCGAGATGGTTTAGAGTGTAATAGCCCGTTGAGACGCTTAAGTTGAACTGGTTTAAAAAATCCTGGGGATCGTTAAGCCAGTTTAACTTACGCGTCTGTACGCACATGTGGGGCAAATAAACCAGTTTTAAAACCCCAGCTCGCGACCTGTCTACGAGAAGGCTTTTTATTTAAACTGGTTCAACTAGGGGGGAACTGGGGCGACGAAGAAACACATTTTGCATATTTTTTTTCATCGGATGTTTATATATTATGCCAGGAAATGTTATGTACGCATGCGTAGTTAACTCTAACCTCCGACCGAAGAGGTCAAAATTAGTTAAACTGGTTTGGCTTATAGTACGTGTCTTAAAAAAAAGACGCTGTCTTAAAAACCCCGGCGATTTTGAAGTGGTTTTAAAATAAGCGCCTGAACGGGGTATTAGACCCAGAGCCATCACATGGGGTGGGGTGGGTGCATATCTTTGGGGGCGGAAAATTATCTCAGTGCACAGCCCAATCACCGGCCTTCACTTCACCTAAACCTTAGTAAACCAGCTCAGAACTAAGCGAATAGAAAGGGTGGAATTGTGATTTTTCCAAGATTATAGGGATTCTCGACCAAATCGTGAGTTATGGGGAAATAAACAATAGATATTCAGATAAAATAAAAAAGGAAAAGGGATGTTTTAAATTTCTTCAATTATAAAAAAATCAACCGAGCGTGGGCTCTGAACAAATCAATTACAGTATACGAGAGAGGGGACGTGTCACTGAACCTTTGCCCTGTGGTGCCACATAGGCTGGTAAGACACTGACTCTCAGCCAGGAGGTCCCAGGATCGCAAAATGAAATGAAAATCCTACTTTTCTGCATCGACTGGGCTTATGAATTAAGCAGAAGTTTGTAAAGAACCCTTGACAATTCTTCTTCGAAATAAGTGTTAGCCGTGGTGCGACTTTCCCGACCAAATTTCCCTTATAGCACACTGTGTCGGATGCTCATCTTCGTTAGCACAGATAAGACATCAGCCACTGCTCTGCATTTAAACGATTCGATATTCCGAGTAATATTATTTAATGGAAATGCAAAGAGATATACAGCATAGAAACCCTTCAAAATGTCGTTTAATAATGTGTTTGGATTTCCCATCTCTTACATGTACATAAAATATAACTTTAATGGTGAGCGCTTGTCTACGTGTAGATGTCTCCTTCTGGAAAACTTGGGAAATTGAAGTTTACACTCGATATATTCGTAAACAACTCGATTTCGTGGAAATGGAGGATCAAATCAAGTTCCAAATTGCCGGAAATAAGAAAATGGGTGCCTCTAATGTGTTAGCTATATCAGCGTGATCAAAAACGACGATAGTGGGCAGGATGTTTTAAGATTAAATTGAGTAATGCAATATTAAAAGCTTGTGATTTTGACTATGTCATAACGACGATCTAGGATTTCTTAAAATCCTTCTAGTATAATGATTTAACCCAATATACAATCAACAATAAAAAAGAAAATACTGGATAAGATTTGCTTTGGCATCTACTCAATCTATCGTCCGGTTAAGTCTGGAAAACTTGCTGTAACTTCGCACTGGAGAAACTCAATACAATTTTATTTAAATATTTCGCTTGTGCGTTGGTGTCTTTTAGCATTGGAAGGACCCTGGAGAAAAACCACGAGCGAGCTTGACACGCTCTTTGTCACGAGATCGAAATCACGTTATTCAATGAGCGACCGTATGATCTAAACGGTGCATCCCCCGAATACATCAAAGAAAACAATAGGAACCACGAACATTCGACCCCCGATTTCTTTTAATTAAACATACATCATGAAAGGGGTAAATCTGCCTTTTGCAGGTCTTCCTTTAGGCCTGAAATGTTATTTAAACTAAGAATTACAGATTTATTAACAAAACAAGACCATAATAAACACTAGATGGGATCGGATACTCGCGATTGTTATTAGATTAGACCGGTTCACCATTTAAATAACATTTAATTTAAAAATGGAAAAGCGGGACTAAGTAGCGAATATACCAGTGCGCTAGTTACAAGGATGCACACATCTTGTCAAAACAAGAAACAGTGATAAATTGGCTCAGAATTAAAGTAATTTGGCTGAAATTTTCACTATATATTTTCTTTTTTGATGTATTTAAACTCTTAATTGATGTATTTTTAAGGGACTTCGTTACATAACGTACTCACCTCATCCTGAACACTCCCCGAGATTACGTCCCAATTTCAATCACTCCAAAACACAGACCATTGAAACGAAAATGTTTGCTATCAAGTCACTTGTTTTTATTGGGTTAGGTAAACTAATATTGATATCATATGTTGTTATCTTTGAATCACAACAAAAGAAAACTCTACTAATATAGAATGGAAAAACATCACTGAAACATGCTAATTGTTATTGTCTACCACACTGTCTTTAAGTAGAAAGAGATCCCAAGAAGATATTGGTTTACAGATGACCTCGTACTCCCTTGTCACCAACTTCAACCCATCAACTCATCTAATTCTTTATTCAAATATACAACATTGGTATTCGATTGAGAGGCCAGTTTACTCACCGCTTTCTATTGTTGTAAGATACTTAAGGGGGAAGACAAATAAATGAACTTGCAACAAATAGAAGAGGATGTTCATTATCACGGAGACCACTTGTAAGAATTGATCTGGCTTTAGATTGCCATCTAAACACGAGTAGAAATTAGAAAAGGTAATCGATGCAATGCATTTGAGCGTCTTCAATCACTTCTCGTTGGCCTTTTCTCGCAACAATTTCCCAGGAATTCGCCTGCCTCTATATGGAATCGTTTGATTACTACAAATATTCACCGTTTACAGATACCCCCCAAAATCTTAAACTAACATTCCATATAAAAATACATTTGTCCATTAATCCATTTTCATTTCAAATATAAATTAAATTGTGCAAACCAACTAACAGTTACGAATCCTGGACGTAGTGGGTGGTAGCGGGTCGGGTAAGCAAGAGGTATGGTTTAATTCCGCTAAGCTATTTAAAAATAATTGATTCTTTGAAGTATTTTATGATACTTTCAATAGTCGTTTTCCCCACCACGTCAGCCTTTATCAGTACCACAAGATTTTATCAACACTCCAATACTATAAAGATAATGACTGTTGTGCTGGTTTGCATGCTTTTCAAAAGGCCGGACACTACAACAGAAAAATTACTTTCCGTAACAACAGAGGGACGTGCGTCTAAAGATTTTGAAACCCGTTTTACTGTTCAAATGGATTGTAATTATAGCCCTAGCTATCAGAGTAGTAGCATCGATCATTTCGCTGTTCTAAAAATTACTTAAATTGTGTTTAAATTGACAACTCGTATTTCAGGCATTCGGTGCAAGAATTACAAGTCTATGGTCATTAATATTGTGGCTACTCCATATAAGAAAAGACCAAAAACATTTTGGTGCCCCGCTAGCGAAAGCATATGCCGATTGGACACCGCGCCATCACGCGCTGCAATAATGGAGGAAAACCCATCTTTGAATCAAATTACGCTACTATCGGGGCCGAAAGAATGTATAATTTACAGCGAATGTGACTTTTCAAATGTGAAGAAGTCGTCATTGTCTCGACTGACTATTTATATGCTGTCATTAATTCCAATAAAAGTCTATTTATACAGCAGCAATTGTTTTCAGACATGATCGGATACCTTCAAAAGAACTGATATCCCTTCACAAAGGTAACTGTCACATTTCAAAGCGGATGTAACGTCTGACGATGTGTAAAGCGGCCTCGGCGGAATCCATACTAATTTTGTCCACGAACTGTTACTATTCTAAGGCATCGTACACCTAGTAATGAAGTGTCTAGCAGATCGTTATGACGAGGTTTAAGGACTGGGATCATTTTGGATAGGCAATCTGGTTCAGGTTGGGATGTTTCACCTTTTTCTTTCGAGATGTATTCTTTAATACTTTCTTTGTTCCGGGCCCGTGGTTCCGCCAGAACGACGGATTTCATGGATTCGCCCTTTTCTTTCGAGATGTCTTCTTTTAGTTTGTCGGGGGTCCCACCCGGAACTATCGATTTCCCTGGTTATCCTTTTTCTCGACCGGCCTTGTTGTTTTCGCGCACATTAATGTCTAATGGGTTAAGTACCACCCATAGACATATTCTACACATATTATCATTTATTGATCAATTTGTAAGTAACAAGTCATCGGTGACATTAATTGTATTATAAATCTTAATTACAGATATCCCAGAACAAAAACAATCTGATATTATTACGTAATTCAAATCCACAATTAATTACTCATTACTTCATAAAAGATGAAAGAATATTTAACATTCATAGGGAATTATTTATATCTTCTGTTACATCATATTAACCCTCCCTCAAGATATTTATGAGATGAGAATAATCAGCCCAATACGGCACCTCTCCTTGTGTAAAGGCACTTGACAATATAAAAACAACGTACTGATGTAACGAGGTGCTACATTATATAGCCGTGTCAAATCGTAGGGAAAATCACCATTCTTTACGTGTTTGTCTCGGGAGATTTATTATCAGTTTTTATTGATCCAACGAAAGTCGCAATTGCTTTTAACTTGCAATCCTAAACACAGTGCTCATGCGTTTTCGTGAAGGCTAAAATGTTGCTATCAGTAGGCCTACATGATATTTTCGGGAAAACCTATTGCACAATTCCTGGCTAGTAAAATTGATGTGAAATGAAGTATTGGTTTTAACTACCCATACCACTTTATTAAATGCAAATGAATTACGACAATGGTAGATGATTCGGGAGCTAAATCCAATTTCTTTACCCATCATAAATATGTCAATATTTCAATCATTTGAGAAGAACATTCTGTACAATACTTTGTTAATATTCGTGATTTTGTGACTGGGGGGTAACATAGTAAATATAAACAGCGGGGAAATTCAGAGCTGGTCAAAGTGACAAGAATTAACATGTAAAGTCTACAGAGAAACCTATAGAGTTATGTCACCATATTTGCGCTAAATTACATCGATTGTCCGGACCCACATTGAC
The DNA here is from genome assembly GCA_948474765.1 of Patella depressa. Lineage (NCBI taxonomy): Eukaryota > Metazoa > Mollusca > Gastropoda > Patellidae > Patella > Patella depressa. Next base: position 35,323,861 of record OX419721.1, read on the forward strand.
AAATCTATCAAATCAAAAAACTCCGATCGGAATAAATCTGAAAACCTGCAAATACCATGCTTTCCGGTGTCATTATTTTAAGCATTGGCAGTTCACAAGATCGGTTTTTATTTGCACGACAAATTAGGTCTTTGTACAGTTGTGCAATACCCGTTTAACATAAAAAGTTGACATGGTGTAAATTGTGAAATGAATCTACCGTAGACTATATCTAACCTGAACTGATAGAAACATATTATACTATTATTTCCTCATTTATTTAATATGCCATATTCGAAACAAATGACTTATACTATGAGCCAAGCCAACGAATGCTTTCTATTCGACTAACAAAGTCTAATCGAACAATGAAATAAAATCTAAAAAGGGATATAAAAGTGTGATTTCCGTCTCGACGTGGTCAAGCTTTCTTCTAGTTCTATGTATAAAGTTTAGCTGAAAGTCGGGTAATAGATTAAATATCATGTGAAGAAGGCCTATAAATGATTTATATAAAAATTTCAAAAATAAAACATGCATAAGCATGTGATCAGAGGAAGGTGTGATTATAAACACGTATGAAATACTTCTATTTAATTCACAAGTTAGATTATGTTTAATCTCATGCTTCTTGATTATTAGCCCTTAAACATGTATGACTTCGCATTCCTTCATGATTAGCCCATAAACACGAATGAGTTGGTACTAAAACTTGAAGAATAAACATGAATGGATTTTATGGAAAAAGATCTTGAAAAGATATACTTTAACCCAATCATAGGCATCCCTCGTGTTACATTGCAGTCAATAAAGCTGGTTAATTCTTGAAAGCTCGCAGAAAACATTGTCTTAGTTCCAAACATCTATCTGAAGCTGTGTGGTGCGTTTTCAAATCAACGTCACCTGTTGTACTCTTTTTTTTGTTGTTCAGGGCCCTGTTTCACGAAATTTTAACTTAAGATAAAATCCAATTTTAGTAGATACTTCAATTTTGATTGGCTAAGCACTAAAATCGATCTAATATTATCCAATCAAATTACTAAAATTGGGATCTTATCTTAGTTAAAATTTCGTGAAATAGGCCCCAGGGAATATTAGAATTTAGTCGGTTATTAAGCAGTTTAGTAAACACTAATTGGCGAGGTTACCATAATACCAACAATATCAAATTTGAGGCAAGTGCTCTAAAAATTAAATTACTCATATACACTGTTATGGTAATCATTTCAAATTAGCTGAATATTTTGGATAAGTATTCAAACATGGTAAAATATTTCGTATCTTTACAAATACGCAAATTAAATGATTTAATTTTTTGTCGACTTCCTAGCCTCCCTTTCCGTCAAGGCTGGGTCTGCACCTGGCGTCTACAAGATAATACAGCGTGTGCATCATAGTGTAATTGTCACACAGTGCAGTATGCATCACTTTATAAAATGATATGAAATGGGGTTTAACGTCCTACTCTTTTGCACCTAACCTGGGCTTATGGAAGACGGATCACCTTATGAGTTATTTACTTCATTAAATAAAGACAAATGTTATACAGGTGTTATACAGCTACGATAGAATTCTTATACACCATCGCAATAACTCAAGGCATGTTTAGATCTGACGCATGGATGCTGTAGTATAGCTTAATGGTAGACAATTTAGGTTCCACTGTGCCCAACCCGCTGTTACACTACAAAACCTACCCCAGTAGGTCATCATATAGGTATTAAATAGGGTATAGGCCAACTAGCAACAGTTTGTCAAAAAGCAGCCAGTACATAGTCAAACAATGATTTGCGGAGATCGAAGATGATACCGTATTTTTAGAACGTTGGCCATAGATTTTAGACATTTAAATGATACAATATTTGCATGCTTGACAGCTTGCCCATTTGATTATTTTTCAATTTTGTTTTGAAAACCCAAGAGAGAAACAAGATAGATGAGATTCCATTGCAGTTGATGAAGTGTTTAAAGTATTGTTTCTGTCTACAAGACATATCCTCTTTTTATTGGAAGCAAAACAAACGTAATCCATACTGACACCGTTATACCAGTTGCGTCTCCCTGGATCTCTACAAACCTTCAAAAGTCAGGTTAAAAATTGGAACTCAACAGGAGGGTCTCGGCACTAATGTGATATTTGGGGATGGTTCTTTTCGACCCAAGCAGAGCTGGAACATATTATATCCGAGAACCCACTGAAGATTACCTCCTCGAACGGGCCCAGCTATTGGCCTATATATAATCTGGGATTCTTAACATGATACTTACAGTTCAGAATCCATGAAATTATCTATCCACCTTAGCTTTGGTAATAATGCGACCCAAGCAGGGTTGGAACATTATATCCGAGAACCCACTGTGTAATTACCTCAATGAACGGGCACACATTCTTTGTCAGCCCCGCAAGCATTTGCCCAGTCGGTCCCAATCTCTACCTACTTTGTGATTCTAACCATAAAATCTACAGTTCAGCATCGATGCAATTATCTATCCACTGAGCTTTAGCTTCAAACTACCACCCCATTTAGTCATTATGTTGACGAGATCTGCGGGGTCGTTTTTTATTAGGTTTGAATCTTTAACCGTCATTAATGGTATTGCCACTGCTCGTGTTTTATTTTGTATAATTCCTTTGTATATTTTCACAATGAAAAGGAATAGGTGTTAGGTGTTGGACTTACCTGTGCATATTACTAGTGCGTTAGATGGTGAATAGGATATAACTTATCGTTAGCACCACACTTAACATGCTCTTACAAAATTACAATCTGCATATATACACACGTCGTCCTTAATTGTTTGCTAAAACTGATTACATTTACAATTGAAAACTGTTTCCTTAATATCCGAGGAGATGGTTTAAGCTACCAAAAGTTGAAATCGAATCCTATAAGCGGCGTATCCAATCGTCCATTATTAGCAGTGGCAAACTGAAGGATGTAGAGAAAGATGTACATGTATATAGAGAGAGGGGCACTTTTGAAAAACACTGCTTTCTAGTATGTTTAATGAAAAATGACGGATTACATTTCAACCTATGCGCTGACATTAGAAGCTGTTAATAATACTAATGTAATTTGTATAGTAAACCATTGCTAATAAAGGATGCTTACCTAAATATTACCAAAATAACGTAAAGTTGCTATCTAGGTAAATTCTCTGGGAGAACAGTATGCTTGTAAAATGTCAGCCAGTTAAGTGTAATTTATTAAAATTAAATGATAACACAGTTAGAAATCCTTAAGATAGACAGTAAAATCGGCGATAATATTATTAAACCTGCAAATTACGCAACATATCTGGTGCTTTTATTAATAGGAAAATTGACAAGGAGACTCGTATTCCAACCTGTATGAAATCAGTCTACAGTTCTGTACATTGTTTGACTTGATATCGAAGTCTATTGCATCCCACACGGTTAAAAGTGTTAAGTCAAAATGGGCCAAAATGTATCAGTGGGGTAATTGACAAGGAGACTCGTATTCCAACCAGGGGCGTGGTGAGGGCAATTATTGAGAAGAAATTATGAGTAACAAAAATGATTTTGGCACAAAAACCCTTTTACTGACCGCGTGCGCCGAAGGCGCGAGCCCGCGGCGGGGGGTCCGGGGGGCCCTCCCCCTGGAAAATTTCGAAAATTAGAAGCCCAGAAACGCAATCTCCAGCAATCCGAGACAAGAAATACGGTAATAAAATATGATTAAATTTTCCAACTTGACTCTTTCAAAATTTTTTTAATTGGGTCAGATGAAACAATTTTTCCACTTACAAATGTTTTTCATTTTTTGAGTAATTTGATTGTGATTTTGGCGCAAAAACTTTTTGGCGCATGAGTATGGCTACTCATGAACTCATTCTCACCACGCCCCTGATTCCAACCTGTATGAAATCAGTCTACAGTTCTGTACATTGTTTGACTTGATATCGAAGTCTATTGCATCCCACACGGTTAAAAGTGTTAAGTCAAAATGGGCCAAAATGTAGCAGTGGAGTAAAGCCTTCTTAAATCGATACCTACAAATCTAAGAACTAATAGTTTTAAAAGAAGCAATAACCAAGTATTATAACTACAGCCACGTACCCCCGCTCACACGAATCGTCTTGTAATGGAGTCCGCAATGTATCATGCGTATATATGCAAACTTTCTAGTTGGTGCCGAAATAAGGTTGTGTCAGTTTTTCAACAGGGTGGTTAAAAAGAAAAAGTCAAATGAATATACGCAATATTTGGACATTATGCTCTCAAAACTGTAAAGGTTATAATGAAAGGTAGGGAGAGAATTAACAGTTTTAACAGCAAAGCGGGCTCACATTCGATACACATTTCGGAGATTTACTGACTGATAAGTATTTTATTCCCTCGAAATCGCGGATTATGGCTTGCTGGTGGGATTTAGAACATGTCTGCAGTAGAAATAGAGTGTCTGAAAGAAACAACATCTATTATTTTGGGTCGTAAAGAACCCTTGACCGATGTCACTGGACGAAGAAAGGGCAAAAATAATGTCTCTCATTATAGCACTCTGAATGACATTTGCCCAACTTCATTAGCTCCCTAGACCATAAAACGGGACTACTACTGATGAGAACTTGTTTGGCGCATACCGTGAGAGGTACTAAACCCCACTGGGACGCCGTTACAAAGCCCCACCCCTTTGATTATACCCATCTATTGTGCATGTGGATTATATCTAAGCACTGTAAAATAATTTTAACAACAACACCGATTAAAATTACCCAAAAGTCTTAGGTAGTTGTGTTTATTGCGAGAGGTACTAAGCCCCACTGGAGCCGTGTTAAAAACATTTGCCCGTTGATTATACCCACGTGGCTTATATATGAGAATTGATTTCTTTATGCCCTCTTTAAATGTTTTTATTCGTATTTTTAGGATTTAATGATGTTGAAAATTTAAATTGTTATCTACACACATGTAAGTGGAATTTAAACATTCAGGTAATGTGTTTCTGAAGAAGCTGTCCATGATTAAATTTTGGCCCACTGTATTACAACAAATAAATTCGCCGTGTAGAAACCATCTGCTGAAATGAAAAAGCTTCTCTCCAAGATAACACAGACAAGCGCAGTGGGGGAAAAGTCGATTGATTTAATGAAAACAGTGATTTCTGAGATACATTTTGAATCAATTCTTTTTAAGGTACATTCCGAATTCGTGTGTGATTGATTCCTCTGTCAGCGGATATTGTTTCTTGACAAGTGTGCTACTGTTTTATTGAACGTGACATAAATTTCGCACCACCGTCACCCAAAACGATAGCCAAAATTTAAAATTATGGTTAAGATAATTTTCGTTATAGACGATCTTGATTCGCACATACGGGTTTCTTGCATGAAGAAACTGATGCATCTCCAGATGCCAAATGACATACGTGACGAAACTGGTTTAGTTCGCATCATGCTTATAAAGAAGTTAAATTGAGTAGGCTGTGATATAAGCCATAGCCCTAATCTTTTTAATGACACTAGACAGCAGCGGAAATGAAAATTTCGAAATGTTCAGCACTTCATTGGTTTTAAACGTGGTAAAATTGAAATGGAGATGGAGTCCGTCACTGTCAACAAGCTCTTTACAAGCTCTTTGGTGATTTTCAAATATATGTTATGTTATACTTCCCTGTCAGTTATATCATAGTTGCATTGGACTCAATCGGCGATTAGAATGCCGAGGCATAGAGGGACAGGAAAAGGAGAAGAGATGCCTTTACAATTTCCATTCAACGTCAGAGAGATCAAGAGTTCAATTTAAAACCTTAAGAAATAATTCTTCAATTTTCGGACATTTCGCAAACCATGGTTAGAGTAATTATTTTGCTGTCTACAATCTAAAAAAGATACGGGTTATACGACTTATGGAAATAAAGTGTATTTGTAAATGAAGTGAAATTTTGGGAAAAGTTGTGCACACCCTCTCTCGCACAAACAAACAAATTTCCAGTTAAATCCTTTGGTTCAGTAAAGTGACCCCTGGTTTTAAAAAGTTTCCCATGGGTCGACTGTAACCAGCTAGTAAAGCAAACCACTGAACAGTGATTACTTTGTTGAGCGTTCTTTGTTTTTTTTAAAGGAGCTAACCCCCCTGAATTTTTGTAATTGATAATAGCGGCATACTATCCAATACGCGAATAGAAAATACAGCTGAATAACTTAAATCAAAACATAATGGACAATAATCTTAAAACAACAGACACGAGACAGTGTCTGGTAACAAAACAAAAATTATTGAACTGTTACTTATGATTTCTTGGGCCTAACTTTGAACTTCGACCACGTAATCTTCCATGAGATGTTGGTAAACAAAACCAAATTTAAATAATTGCTTGACATGTTCATCATTCACCAATTCTACCTTAAAGACATGGTTACGTTTTGGGCACAAGCCACGATACCGCACTGGAAATCTATTTTGCAAGTGTAGTTTGGAAAGAGTTGAACGTTGTAGCAACTGGACAATTTGGACCACGGCATAAAACACATTTTAATTGCTGTGTTATTGCCCCATTTTCTTGTTTAGATTTCAATCATCCCATTTTATTGTCGTTAGTAATGTTGGTATATTGGTCATTACTATAATTTCATTTTATTATATATACCGATTTGTACACCCATAGAGTATCCTGTGTTTTATACCGCTTATAGGATAGTCATCCTGATAACCAGGAGAGCTGTACCGTGTTTAATCAAGGTTTCCGGTATTAAATAGTTTCAATGATAATTTCAGCGCGAATTTATTACTGAAGAGTCTCAAGTTTACATCAGTTAGATTAGTACACAGACAAGCTCATTCCGATTTAAGTTTCATTTTGACAGATATTAAGTGAAGTTGGTTTTGTTTAGTAATTGTACTTTCCTTTGGTACTTACTATATTGAAACAGGAACACCCGGTCAATTATATATCTATGGATGTACTATACATAAAATCCAATGAAACCCACAATTTAAAATGTGTCTAATTTGAAAGCGAACATCTCCCACGATTCCATCGGATTATTGTGATGTCCTCTTGTTATAATTAATGATTTGAAATCCAACTTGTTTGGTTCTAAGGTTGTTTTAGGTTTTCAAGAAAGATCATTTATAATTTAAGAAAAACAAATCACGAATTGTAAGAATGGAAAGAATAACCCAGCCAATGTCTAAACCAAATACACCATAAACACTAGAGTGGCACTGATTTGTTGATCCTAATTTTTTTGGATCTCGACCACGCAATCTTCCGTGAGATGTTGGTAAACAACATCAAATTTAAATAAGTGCTTGACATGTTCATCACTCACCAAATGTACCTTAAAATTACGTTTTGTGGCACCGGGAACATATTTTGTAAGCGTAGTTTCGAAAGGTTTGAACAGTGTATAAACTGGGCAACTTGGACCACGGCCTAAAACTTAATATTTGTTGTTTATACCTTACAGTGCCTACATGCTGTTCGTGTTTTTGTTTCGCGTGCTGTCTTGTTCTCCTGTAGTTACTATTCGAATAGGTATCGTAATAACTAAAGAAGTCCGGAGTCAGCTTTATTACTGATATTCTTTTATTGTATTTCGTTTCGTTTATATTGTGAAATATCATTCGACCTGATTCTGATAGGAAAAAATCGGATTGGTATATTTTGGACAGGGACGTCAATGGAGGTTTGGCCCGAAATAAGAATTCAGCGTTTTGGTGACTGACAGTAGAGCACACATTGTCAGCGATCACCAACGAAAATCCGACTTGCAGTAGACTCTAGTAGAGCATTTGGGCTCATATTTTCGAAAGTGATTTAGTGCTTATCACAGATTTAATCTTTAACTCTCTGACAAGTCATATTTTCGAAAGCTGATTAAATTTAAACTAAGATTTTTATAACTAAAATTGCCTAATCATTATGTTTATCATTATTCGAGAAAACTCCTCCCCAAGAATGTATGGATATGTCATAACTATTAATTGAATTTTACCGAAATTATTAGTTTTCATTGCCAGATGTCCCCAAGAAAACACGCTTGTAACACCATCTTTGCTCAAAACAGAATTTCTATTAGAAATCTCGGGTTACTTTCGCAAAATGATGGTTAAATTCCCAGTACTGGGAACTGGCAGGATTTGTAATATACTTATTTATCATCTTTGTTCAATATCAATATTCAGACGACTGTGACCAATTGGAATTATGGCCCACATAGAATATTTCATGATAACGAAATCTCTAATCAAAACAAAAATATGGCGCTGTGTATTAGTATATTAATTATACTGAACTAAAATCATGTAGCTTATCAATTAATCATTTGCATATTAATGTTATCTAAGTGAAGCCAGGAGATTGGATGAGAAATGTATACGATTAATACATCCCACGCTATCATACAAAACGGGACACCCACCAAAATCGTTAACAAACCCCTACATACTAGATATAAACCAAATGAAATATGATATAATTTAAAAGGCGCCAAGTCCCTAACTCAATGTCATGCTGTGTTTGACATTGCAAACATTACTAATAGGCCAATATTAAATCAACATCTAATATTTAAGACAAATTGAAAATATTAACAGTGACACACAAATCGCCTGCCAAAATGCTATCGAGCGCCATTTGTAATGAAGCGACTCGGTGAACTAGGCTAAACATACCCTACAGGAGAATACTATACCTATGTAGATTGGAATAACCAGACACCAAAGACTGACAATCAATTCAGATTCTTACGTATTTCGCCGAACTGATTAGAAACTATAGTAAAAACAGAAACAATTTGAATGTAAATCAGTTTATATACATTCATTATTGTATGCGCTGCGACCTATTTTTGTGCCCATTTCAAGGAGCCAAAGAATAGCTATTTAGCTCCTTTAATTGTATGTGTCAGCAAATCTTTACGGCGGTGTCACTCAAAATTCTTGAACATATTATAGTATCAACTTCCATTTGTAAAGTGAACGGTGGGCTCTTGGCGACATGTAATTTGATTACACTACGATATGATTAATTAATGCAAATGAATGAATGAGTTCTTTACTCAGGGGAATCAAGATTTCACCGTGTTTACGGAGCTTAATTTTATGATGAATAGTACACGTAAAACCAATAAAATCCGTACATAAATGCAAATTACGAAGAACACGATATTTTAATTGGAATACTAGTCGGAATAAAATAGAAACACCACCAGTAATAACATTTTAACACATCCAGTATCTAATCTAGAATACATTTTAGAAAACGTTCCCCTTAATTTAATATTTGTAGTTCACGCACGTTTTAAACTTGGATGTCATTTTGAGGGTCACAGCATTAATATAATAATACATTTAAGCAGAGCAAAATACTTTAAATGTGTCGTCTGGGATTGGTATGGTAAGCCAATTTCGCACAAGAAGGCTTCAAATTTGAGTTCGTTTCAATTTATATGAGATTGTATATATTGTAGGATATATAACATTAGCGGAGTTGAAAATAAGTTGCCAGACAACGACGCACATGCCCACTATAAATCAATTCGTCCAGTTATGTGCTAAATATTCCGAAAAGATTAAATCATAATTGAAGTCGATTAGGTGCTAACAGAATTTCTTAAAACAAAGGGAAATAACCGTGAGAGTTATCGAAAATCAATAAGACAGACAAACTTAAAGGGCATTATATAAGATATTTTTTCAGAAATAGATAATGCAAAATTGAAAATTTCATTCGAATCACTTTATGGTCTTGTCATTTTAATAACTGTCTTAATTATTAATAATTTACATAACATTTAAGGCTCAAAGAATGACCTGCAATAGGCAGATTTCGCTTTTACGTAATGCCCGTTTAACCAGTGTTAAATTTCAGAAACGCGGGTTAAATAATTGCAGTCTATAAAATTGTAACACGATTTAGTATCTGAAGTAGATGTCTATACATTTAATGCGACTTCGTTTCAATCAATATTAATTTCAAAAGTAAGGCATTAGCGAAGTCAATCGGTGGATAGTGTTAAAGAGCCAAACATCGATCTGCAATATTTTCTTTTTCTGTATTTGACTCGAACTCATCTGGAATGTTGATATTAGATTGTGAAACAGAGTGTACGATAAATCTACACATTCACTAAAGATATCAAAGCTGATTTTCAAGGAGTTGTGCGAACACTCGTGCAAACTGTTTTGCTGTAAATAGGTCCGTATATCAACTTTCGAAATAAAAGGTGTTAATTGGAGTAAGAAATTAAATAAAATCAATTACATTGATCTTCTTGCAGACAGTGATTTAGTTCTTTAAATATATCCCACGCTGCTGAACTTTGTACATGACTGATTTTTAGAGCCTTAGAGTTTAGATAAGAACAGAGTAGTGTAATTCATTTTTAGATATAAATGATGAACGAAACGAGCGTTAACTAGGCTTGAAACTTACTGATTATGCGTGGATGAAAGGGGTTAGGGAGCAAATTGATTTAACGTGTGGGTTACATTTGAAGAATAAATCTGAATCAATAACTAAACTGATATTTTTACCGTTAGCTGCTGGTTCTGAAATCGAAGACTTTTTCTTTTTATGCTGTGTTTTACAGATTATTTGGCCAGTCAGCCGTGGTTTAATTTAGTACCATCAACTCCAGGGTGTTTTCAAGTCTATAAAATAACGTACGATAAAATGTATGATATTACCATGGACACTCGACAGAGGGTATTAAAAGCAATATTTTGACCATGATTTCATTTTCATAGGTTATTTCCCTAATTCATGAGTGTTTACTTCCGAACCTTTCAGCCTCAAAATAGTGCATATTCACCGAACCTGGATGTAAATGTATTCGATTCATGATCTAAACGAAAACAAAAGTTGCCCAGCAAAGGACACAGAGTGGGGAATAAGAGAAACAATAGCTACTATCTGGAAGCCACGGGAAATAATATGAAAACAAGGAAAACAATTACCAGTCTCCGCCCAGATAGCAGATGGCTCAACAAAGTAAGCGTAAACAAAGTTTGATAAGGCATGGTCGATCATTATTTTAAAACGATTCTTGCCTTTAAGGAAAGCTATTTCTTAACTGTGTCCAGGAATACCAATAAGATAATATTGAAGTTATAATCAAACACGACTTTTATGGTTGTCATGGATTTATATTGAAACCTACACTGAAAGCCCTTAAAGAGAAGACTGGTAATGAGTAATTTGCAGCCAATAATTCTAATCAATGGTCATGTCTTGTATTTTGCCTGGCCATATAATTTGTCGGATACATACGCTCTTTAATTGACAAGAAAATAGGAGACTTTAATCATTCCTATATATGGCCAATGTACGAAATCAAAAGGACGAACAAAAACAAATTGAGCATAGCCAATGGAACGCTTAAATTGGAAATATAATATCAATCGTTAAGCTGTTCCGGCAGAGAACGCCATACAAGCTTCCACACATCGAACCTACTTCAATAGCATCTAGTTTCAGGTCCATATTATATGAAGGTTCAGTCAAGTTGTATTGTTCATCGAAAAATATCGCAAATGGTTGGAATATATCTCCAAATCAATGGATATATCCTTATTATTCCGAGTACCAAGGCCAAGGGAATATATGAACATGAATAAATTCAAAACAGAAACGCTGGAATTATTCCAGGGAACTTTAATTGGTGTAATCACACCATAAACGTAATACCAATCGTCAGTACAGTTTTTACTACTTATTCAAAACTACCCAAGTGTAAATTTTAGTTGCCCCAAGTCAATCATACAAATAGTGTTTTATGAATAATTTTAATCACGAAACAGTCCACGAGTCACACTCGTTCATGACATCTTAATAGTTCATTTTATACCAAAGAAACACCATAGACTCGCACATCTGTAAACTGCCGAAAAGTGTAAACGACGAATATCGTGTACTTTTCGTGGTTTTTTTTGATTCCACTCTTAACACCTCGAAACACAAGACATATGAAGACGAAACGGGGTTGATGAAGGTATATTACAAAGAAAAACTGCGATAATAATGTGAGATGATGTATCTTCTCTGTCCGGCAAAAGATAATAAGAAATTATTTTTAAAGCTCCGTACAAGATAACACTATCTAACAGGTGGACCTGCAATTTGAAGTGAAGTTGTCACCGAACCATATTGTACGAAATGAAATGAAATGGGGTTTAACGTCCTACTATTTTGCACCTAACCTGGGCTAATGGAAGACGGGCATACGCCATACAGTGTACTATGAGGGGAATTTTGCCCGGGCAGCCGAGCTACGGCCTACTCTTATATCGAATTCCAACTGCCAAGGGATCTTTTCCAATGTGTACATGGGACCTAGGTTTTTCGCCCCATTCGAACGACTAGGCAGCTGTCCTTGTCAGGCCCTCCTTCTGCATCACTGACAAGGGGAAATCACGTTGTACGACAAATGGAATGTAAATGATTTTATGTACTATGTACTTTAAATTATTTCACTTTAAATAGCGTACTACTAACTCAATTACTAAAAATATAACGTCTGAATTAATTTTTTATTATTTATTTATTATACACGACACCCTCCATTACGGCGCTCAGAGGATATTAAAGATATTATATTAATGTAACCAGATATATCAATATCTATAAAACTTGAAAGAGATAATGAGCTATAAAACATTTTGGATTTTCTTGTACAAGAACAGTCGCTAAATAAAAACAAACATTAGATAAAAGTGTTAATAAAATGTCATTTCGCTAAGATTTTAACAATGAATGGCTGTTTGCTGGATATTCTGAACGATTCAATTACCGAAGGACTTCTTTTGAAGCTTATCAAGACAAAGCCTGTTCTGAATATTATGAGGAACCCTGGCTAGCTGGGAGGTCGCGGGTTCGCTCTCGGTGCTGGTCGAGAAAAGTTATTGGGATTTTCCGGCGCGGTCTCTCCTTGTCGATGGGATTGAACGAAAACCCGAGGTCACAAAATGCAATTGGAATTCGATGTAAGAGTATGCCGTAGTGCCGCTTTTCGGGCAAATTTTCCTCACGGCACACTGTATAGTGTATGCCCGTCTTCATTAGCCGAGTTGGAGAAGAACAGTAGGACGTTAAACCCCATTTCATTTCGATATGAGGAAAGGATTACATTGAATCCCATTAATCATCGACAATAGCGTTGTTTTGTCAGTAGTTTCCGAATGCAAAAAGTGACGTATGTTTTACATAGACATACTCTACACGTCATATCCAAAAGTTAAAGGATGTCATGGAGATAATTGAAATTTTGACAAAGCACCGTTATATCGACATGGGGGAATTACAGTTGCTACTTGATAAATTATTTATAAAACCCTCAGACATGAGTAAATATGTGATAGATAGATCTGTCATCTTACTCACGGCATGTGGCCGGTACGAGCCCATTCATGCCTCAACAAACCATCTTTATTTCACCAGAAGCATGATGTAATCACAAACAAGGACATCTTACCGACCTGAAACAATATGACAGCTATCATATCCAAGACCAAACATGGTTATGTTTAGATAACTATTAATGGAGATATTTAAAAACAAAATACGCTTGCAATATGAAATGTGTGAAACCATCTTGTATCGATCAGTTTTACACGGCTTTGTCAAAATATCAATTATTCACAGTTTTACATTTTCAGAATGATGTGCCGAATATGCATATCTATTGCATATCCTCGTTGTTGGTCACTTTCGGCGTTCGAACAACGCTCCTTTCTGTGACTGGTTAGAATGATCAGACGAACTTTGTAGGTTTCTTGATGGCGTGTAAACGGTTAATAACTGAAATTATGTGCATGGTCATTATTATCAAAACGTTTGTAATTAAGTAATAAAATCTTTAAATCTATGCGATAAACAATAGCTATCTTGTGTATTTGATAAATTACAAGCGCATGCGAAACAATCAACCCAAATGCCTAAGACTTTTTAGAAAAAAAAAAGCACCACAGAAAACGTGCATACCTGTAGCTTATTATTTACGCAAATTAAGAGATAAAACAAATGCTTTATAGTAAAATACGCACAGGAAAAAAAAATATCTCAATATCTGAAATTTATTACATGCATAAATACGTAAATAAAAGCACTTTTAATCTACATTATCTAACTGGGGATTTTATTTTCAAGCAACTTTGTTCTCTAACTCCGATAAAAAGTACAGGTCTCGATGAGGTTCAGGCAAGATTCTTGAAAAACAGCGCTGACGTCTTGAAATTTCATATTCCTTTTCTTATTAATTTATCTATATCACAAAAAAAACAGTACCTGATGACTTGAAGCTAGCTAGAATTAAACCTTTGTACGGGAAGAATAGCTCTCTGGACGTCTTGAGTATTGTGTTAAAATTGTTTGGAAAATCTATATACATTCAACTAGAGTCTTAACTCAATCAAAACAACCTTCTCTATGACTATCAATACAGACTCATGTCTGATTCACCTTCTAGACCACTTGAAAGACCAATATGCACAAGTTCTATTTACAGGATGATAATGCTTGATCTCCAGAAAGCATTTGATACTGTCGACCTTATTTTCTTGTGTGAGAAACTAAAACTAATGGGCGTTCAGTCCACTGATTGGTTTTACTCATATCTGTCAAACAGGAAACAAACAGTCAGTGTTAGTGAAACGTTATCCGAACCCGCTTTCATAACCTTTTGCGTGCCCCTGGGTAGTATTTTAGGACCGTTATCTTTTATGTGCTATGTAAACGATATGGCTAGCAGAATTCCCCCTTAATGTAAACTTAGCTTATACGCCGATCACGGTACAATATTATTGTCCGAAAAGAATGCTGAAGTTGATACACAAACCTAGTTGTGCTCTAGATTCCTGTTAATTATGGCTCTGAACTGTCGCTCCATCTCGGTTAAACCGAATGTATTCTTCTCTTGCCTAACCGTAAACCAAGTCATATTAAGCTGTTTACTGTGAGCTACAATAACCATACCGTAAAAGCAACGGAAAGCCTATAATATACTGAGCGCCATAGAAAACGCATCACTTAGTTCTTCGTATAACAAAATGATCCTGTAAACATATCTTATTTATTTTGCTTCGTGAACAATATTCAAATGGGAACACAATAACAACACATTTGTACACTTATGGATGTTTAATCTGTAATCAACGGTACAAAGTCAGAGGGGTCAAAACCAAAAGTACGACACCGATATCAGTAGCGCGTGTGTCCTCCACGGGCTCTTACGCACTCTGTGCAGCGACCTCGCCTGAAATTAACCATCTTTGTCGTACTTTTGGTTTTGACCCCTGTGACTTTGTACCACTTCAGTGCCACTTTGATTATGCCTGCTCAGCTTGGTGTGAATCAGTCACTTAGAAATAAACTACAAGTTGTTCAAAATACGGCTCTTAGATTTGTACATGGGCTTGGGCGTAGAGACCATGTTTCATATTCAGATATCAAAATACTAAATGTCGAAAACCGAGTTAAACAGTTAAAACTAAACTATGTACATAAGATTCTTCAAAATAATTGTCCATCATACCTTAAATCAAAATTCAAATGTGTTCGAGATACACATCAATACGGCGCATTCAAAATGCGCGGGTAGAAGAGATCAGCTCGCATCATTTGATTATAGCGTGGTAAGTATCTGGGACGATTTACCGAATGATATTAAGTCTATATTAGTCTGATATTAAAGCTGCAGCCAATAAGTATTTGTTGTCAACACAATATTAATCTGTGACAGGCCTACATGTCTGTTCACCTGCTATTAATACAAATGGTTGATGTATAAAATGTAGACATAAATATATTTAATTATTTGTGATATATTGCAGAGATTGGCATATTTATTAAGTTTTGTCTCCTAATGATGACCTGACGCGACCATGGCAACTTTGGACCCCATTGGAAATAAGTAACGTCTGGCTTTATGGGCTAACCTATGTATAGGTCTTCACATGACACCATATCTATCATACCTAGTCTCATTTCACATCCCAATTATAAAATGCGGCACATAATTCGTATTTCATATACAAATCTATTTGTATTATTGTCACCTTCACAATGATACGATATGCAGCACATAGTTCATTTTTCATGTGCATATAATCTATTGTTGCCATGTTGTAACCTTTGTAAATGAATAAATAAATACGTCACAGGAAAAGAAAGAGCCCCTCGTGTCATAAAAACATGTTTGAGAAACCAGCCATTGAAGTGAAGAAAGCTTTCAAATCGTTGTTTTCACTGTCTGTATTTCACAATGCGGCATCGACAACTCATTAGAGCAAAAAGATTCTAAGTTATTGGCATGGGGAATGTTGATGGGAAGTCAATGAGCCAGATTGCACGACACAGACATATCGTATCATTAGCCTTCAGAAATCACAAAACTTGAGGTCATGTTAAATTTCTTGATTTTAATTTATGTTCATTTGTTTTGTAAATTCATGGCTGAAAACTACATTTACAGAAATTACAGATGTTTTTGATTTATATTTAACCCAAAATGATGTTAAAGAACCGAAATCTTCTGGCAGCAGATTTAACCAGATTGCTTCCCTGTTTTCAACAGAGAAAAATCTGATAAATCTAAAACCATATTTTTCCTGCTTTACAGTACCATTTTTTCTGGTTTTTTTTACAGTATCATTTTTACAGTGTATAATCATCAAATATAATTTCTTTGCAATGGTACGTTCATGCTCTTGTTGTTGTTAAACTTTTATTTATCACAGAAGAACACAAAATGGTGGGAATAGAATTTTCGATTATCCGGGCGAATTTTTTCGTCTTTTAAGTATATGATATTCGCACTTTCGGCGGATCCAAGGACAAGGCTAAATATGTTAATAGATGGTTCCAATAGTATGTATTATAGTTGTATTACCCTGTTCAGTTACCATGAGATGTCGCTAAAGCATTAAAGCGAGAATTTCATATTTTTAAGTTTTATTTTAAGTTAAGAATTTACCCAGCATCCAATCAGTGTTAATGAGAAATATTGATCCAGAAATACACAACATTTCACACAGTTTCTTATTCATGTATTTCATATATTAAAACAACAAAAGTTTTATAAATGGCTATATTGTAATTGACATGAGACGGACAATTTTAAGTAAATTCTTAACTTATGTCTCGAGGTCTCATGTTTTGTAATAGAGATTAACTGATTTTACAGACTATTTAAAGTGCCAATCCCGATAACTTTTTGGGGAATAAAACTGCTTAATTTTGTGTTAAAATCCTTTAACATCCATACCCTAAGGCCCATCTACTAACCCGATATTTGTGATACGCTTGTAAATAACTTAAACCTGAAGTCTTCATCTGGAAATGGAGAACGTTTTATTATACAGTATCTGGATAAAACCAGACTTTTTTCTATAAAAATAATATGTAGGTGAAATTTACCTTTTGTTATCAAGTACAGGGCATGGGTCATTCATTGTATAGACCTCTCAAGAAACATTAATCGATTATCAGATCACCCAATGAAAAAATTGACCCGAAATCTTAAAAGGGTTACGTGTCTGGATAAGCAGTGTTGACGTTCACGTCCAAATGACTCAATATTTTGAGCTGAAATTTTGAGACAAGGTAAATACACTATATTTTGGTCCATAAATTTCATAAATACTCGGACTTTAATTTTTGAGACCCTGTTCTTATCGGGATTGTCCCTTTAACTGTTGTGAACGTGCAGTAAAATCAAAAATCCACAACTATAATCTCCAAAGGCACGCAATTATTACACACCTAGAAAGTTAAAGAGGTACGATTTCGTAATTAAAGTTCTTAATTAGCGGACATGGTTTACTGTGCATGAAAACAGCTCTTTGAATTTGACGCCCTCGATAGTTTTATTTTTGTCCTCTAGATGGACAAACAGTACTCGAGAGCAGATAAATTTAGAAGAATTACAACCATCCCACACACCTGAAGCCAGTTGTTATTAGGTTCCTCAAAACGATTAAACCCAAAAATGAATAATCCGATTTCTATAAAACAAAAACAAATATAATTCACTTTGATCATGTTGACAGAGATTTTAAGACAGGTTCCGGGAAGGTGGGATGACTTTCGTCGGGTTCACTCATCCTTACGGCACTTACAAATATTAATTTGAACTCATCCTATAATCAGGTTTGCTTGTAATGGATATTTATTGTGAGCTGTGGGGGTCCAATAAAATTGACGTAAGTTATTATCAGGCCCGGATCCAGGATTTTGTCGAAGGGGGGGGGCACACATTGGAGCAAAGGGTAATATGTTGCAACCTTGGATTGCTTGGGCGGAAACAATACGAAAATCATGTTTATATCATCGATTAAAGAGCAGATATCTAGTTCACATATCTGCTCTTTAATCGATGATATAAACAAACGAAAATGTAAATCAACTTTGTCTCTGGGGCTCCCCCCCCCCCGGATCCGCGCCTGTATTATGGCATGATGCACCCGACACAGTATCATATAGAAATGTTAGAGATCCACAAAAAAGCTAACTGGCTGTGTTGTGCAATGATTCATTTGTTTTAATATCATAGATCGAAAGAAAGTCGAATTAAATGCAAAGTCTCCACAGCTGGGGATGGGGGGGATTTACGAATTTTCAAACCATTCCAAAACCTTTGTCGGTCTATTCTTCTTTTCGAAACACAACAATTTTATTTGTAGCAAATGAACATCATCGAGTAACCGGCCTAAATGCTACGTCCGTAATTGTTCTTCTGCTCAGATTTGCTAACTATAGGCGTAATTTAAAAATATGACATTATTGTATCTGAAACTCGATCTAAAGGCTTTTCGGTACTTCGTTTTTGCCACAGATATACGTAAAATTTGTATTTGATCGATTTGCGAGTTATTACGTGATAGGAGTATATTAAACACAGCTTTGTGGATAACAATCACTGACAACTTTGAAAGTGCAACGTGTCAACAAGTATGCCCCTGTCGTCATTATCAAAATCACACGCCTTAGTTCGGACGAGGCTTTGAAGTACATTAACTGTACTTTTAATCAACAATGCAAAGATATCAACCAAGTTATTAATGTTTCTTTTAAATTAAAGAGAAAAAACACCCTCAATTACTTAATAACTTTTATAAAACAAGGTTATGGCGATTAGCAGTAAAGCAAAGCTTTAGTCATTGCGTGTACTTTATTACAATAAATTATCATCAACCGTTTACCGGGTACCCGGAGCTAATAATTCCGTTTATTTCATTTGAAATGGGGGTCCCGTAAGATGCAAGGGATATCTTTAGAATCCCAGCCATTTCGACCCTCTTTGAACTTATTTCGGTAGAATTTATTCCGTTGAGATTTAATGATTTCAGGATTGTTTTGACTAAACAATACACAAGCATCTAATTAAATTATTAAGTGTGATAGGCCTGATTATTTCCTAAAAAGAACACTATTTATGTACTAAATTATGTACTGTGTTCAATCTGTACTAAAACTGACACATGAAAAGAGAGACACTGAGATAAAAGTTTCCAAACGATTTGCTTGTTCATTTGATTTAAAATCGGAATATGATGACAAAATCTTTCAAAGATAGCGAAATTACTAATTTATTATTAATGAATTGGGATTATAAAATACTAGCGGAAATGTATATTCAACAATACCAATTTTGTCTAATTTTTAATTCTCGCAAAATAGAAATTGAGCAAAACAATACATGATTTGATGTTCATTTCAACGCGACTAATTCGATTATTATTCGTCTAGAGGTTTGATTTAATCGAAGTTTAATGTAATCAAATATGCGTTTACAGATTATTATCTAACTGCATGTGATGAAACGTGATTGATTACCACAACTGTCGAAAAGAGACTGCAATCACTTACAATCTGTGTATCGAGCAATTTTTTAAGCATGTCCTGCTTCGCAAAACAAAAGTGCAAAATCGATGAACCAACTTTGGCCAAAAAATAGAACCACTACTATTATAAGGATAATATTTAAATAACGCTTAAAGCACGCATACACGTTATATTTTTTGTTACACAATTCGCTAAACTTACTTTATATCCAACATATACGCCAGATCATAACAAATAATGAATGACATTCAGAGCAGATTAGATAAACAGGATCAGTCCATCACGTTCTGCAAACTCCAGTGATAAAGAGTCGCAAAGCCGGACATGATGTATCTCAAGTCTTGAAATGATCAATTGGGTCTATCAGTAACTGTCTTAAATGTGACGTATAACCTGTAATTCAATGAATGGGGATAATGGTCTCAATATGATAGGTGTGGGTTCACATTAAATGAAAAATGTAATTGTCATATTTGACGCACAAGAAATCATTCATTATAAGAACCTAGAAGTAACATCCATTCAAAAATAACAAGAAGATATCCCACTGGGTCTAACAAGATACACAGCCAGATCTGTTTTTAGACTATTTCTTTCCTTCTTTCTTTACTGTAACTTTTGATAGTTGTGTTCAATCTGTTTGATAAAATCCTGACATAATATCGTGACAATAATAACTACACTTGGTCAACCACCTTTAAGAGCTCTAGCTATGAAATAACACTTTGATATTAACACATCAAAAATAGTGAACCAGAGCGTGGACACGATGACAAGGTTAATGTGATTTTACATCTGTTTCCACGCTCAACAACATATAAATCTGCCATCTGTGTAACGTGTCAAGGTTAATTTGACCGTATTACCCAGTAAATCACCCGAAGTGTTCAATCCGGAAGGGAAAGTAATATGCGATGAGTATTATCTATATCTTTCTATCTATCTATAAAATCATAGACGCATGTGTGTATGTTCGCCCGACCCACTTCCACATGCTATCAAATTAACCAGCTTGACCCAGTGAATGTTTTATACCATGACTCGGTTTCTGCAGGATCCCAGGCTTTTGCGTATTTTCCACCTCGTCATTCTATATTTTAGCATATTGAGGGATGGAAAAAAACAACCACCTTAACCAGTAGCAGACATCATCCTGGCGGTACCTCGAACATTGTTAACAAAAACTAGTATTTTCGCATATTTAGAATGTTGATCTGTTATTCACATGAATTAGTGTCCCACAAACCGAAGTGTCAATACGTTTTCTTTGTACTTTTGCATTTAAACCATAAACCCAATAGCGTTCTGTATCGGAATTCAAATCCATCTATTCTGTTTGTTATAATCAGTGAGGAACCACGGTGGGTAATTCGCTGGGTTGCGTATTCGATTCCCTGTATTGGCCGAGAAAATTTATGGGGATTTTCCAAAGTAGTTTCCCATTGTCTGTCGTGCATGATAGAGGACCTAACAAGGGCAACTGTCTAGTCGTTCGGATGGGACGAATAACCGAGGTCCCATGTACACATTGGCGTACACGTAAAAGATCCCTTGACAGTTGGAATTTGTTATAACAGAAGGTAAGAGTGCCGGTGATCGGGCCAAATTTCACTCACAGCAAATTGTATGGCGTAAGCCCTTCTTCATTAGCCCGGTCGAAGCAGAACAGTAGGACGTAAAACCCCTTTTTATTTCATTTTATAATCAGTGATGGATGTCGTGTACGTGGCGCGATATGTCCACCCTCTCAAACCTGTTCTTGGTTACAGGGTTGACACTGTTAACAAGTTTTATGTTGTAATCTTTTATTTACGCTTTGGGGATTTGTAGTTCACAAGGAGAGCATATCAATCGCCAGACAAAAATACTATCAGTTTCCCCGAGATTAATTGAAAAATTGTGTTCAGCGTTAATGTTGCCATTCTTATAACCAATAAAAATAACCAGATATGTAATTAAACTTAAAAATCCACTCATTCAAAATTTGCAACATGCACGAATGATTTAAGGTCTTGTGACATATTTCTAACATTTTACTCTGTATTTATAGAAATGATAACGATCGCTATGAACGTTTTCCCGAGAAGTAACACGCTAAACTAAAATCATTGTCCATTCATCACTTACCAATGAATCTGTTTTATCATCAGGTGCATCTGCTCACTGAAGTAGACAATCGCAACAAAACAATCATTCCTATTTAGACTGTAAATTTGGAAACATTAAGAAAATGTTTTGGCGAGTAAATAATGAAATTGCTAAAAAGGGATGTAATTAGTGAATTGGAGTTGTTTGAAGAAAAAAGGAATTTACATCGACTTTTATGTGTTTTAAGTCTGTCATTAGTTCAAAAATAGAATCCACAATTAAAAAGCGTTTATATAAACATTTATCCGGACATTTCCGTGTTAGACGAAAGATAAAAGTGAGATTTGGCTCGAGGGTAAGCCATTATTTCCATATTAGGACATGGTGTTCTGTTTCCCATGGAAGACAGCCTTTCGTAACCCAAGGCATGTTTGAGTTTGGTATAATTCCTTTGCGTGTTATAAAAGTCGGTATGGCTGTGTCTGTACGCATTGGCCGATTGGTTTTAAAACATTCTGTGACGTGGAATAATAACCAAACCGAAATGATGATGCAGACTTTGATCAGAGTGAACAGACGCATATTATATCCTATGATCAAAATGAACACACGCGTATTTCCTGTTATCAAAAAAGTCTCCGGTACCGTGATGCCAAATGAACAACCAAGTAATCCACAAATTCTAACTATTGACGTTCAGTAAACCGATTTCCCATAGGCCTTTCCAAAACGCTAACACTTGATTTATCATTCCGGCAATACCTGCACGATACACAGGACCAGTGTCATATCAGATGCCATACAAATTGAGCCGTGCGTGTGGCCTTGTTCCGTGTGTCTATGACACAGATTCAAGAACGCCGGGGAATTTCCTGACCACCAGGTCCAGGGGAAATTAACGAGAGACTATGTTAATAATGTCTTCTAGACCGCCTGATCTGAAAACGGCCTGTTAGTCGCTATGTTGTTTTCGCTAGATCGTAAAGCCCTCAAGTACCCTTCTGTATTCTAGTTCCATTGATAGATTAACCAATCTAACAATAAAGGTTCAACCCGTTGATATTATGTATTATGTACTAACTGGGGGAAAAGGCATTAATTTTACAATGTGGTCTTAAACCTCTTAGACCATGAATGTGTATACCACTAACATAGGGAGTTGAGATTATAATCTGGCATAATATTTATAAAAAAAAGCATAAGTATGTTAGTTATAATAAATAAATGAGTAGTCGACATACGCTATCTGAAAATCTATTTGTAAACTAAGTAAATAGTAATTGTCATTTGAGCATAGTCCTGTAAGTATCTGCAAATTACTAAAAAACAATTATCTACATGAAGATATTCAGCGAACATCGTTAGTTTCAGTAATCATTAATAGTATTTACTTCAAATCTTACAAACATTAAAGTATTCTATGCCCGGTGATTGCCTATTAATTATCATAGAGGCTACTTTCAAATTTACGAAGTCGTATTTTGATGATCATACTATACTGAATTAACAAAAGGGTGCAAGCTACTTTATTTTCTTCCCAAACTTGATTTTATGTTCATTCGATTATTTGTGCAAAATTCTTGTCCTCATATAAAAATTGCTTGAAATGAAAGTTAAACTGGAAGAGAATAAACGTATCGAATGTTAGATTTTCATACTGTTTTCAAATTCTCGTCCTTTTCCAATTTCAAATATAAGTTTGGGTTTCTAATAACTATTTTTCATAATTCCTGGCAAATAGGTATTGATAATTCCTTGCAAATAGGTATGCATTGCACATGTTATCTTGTTTAAGCAAACTCATTATGTAGTTTTTGTTGGTACAAATGGAAATGTAACATGGTCTAATTTTATTATTTTAAATGAATGAATTATTTCCATAATTATTTAAAATAATTTGAAAGATGATTTGACAACTATATCATTCTGATTAAATACAGATTAGAGTTTATGTTTTTTGTAAACAATAATTTATTTCAAATGGATGAAAGCGGATCAGGGAATAGATATAGCCTATATCACCACTCTCCTCATACAAGGAGTATAAAACATAATAAACAGGTCTGCTATGCATACACATTATAAATTATGGGAAAAAAATCATATAACATGAAAAAAGAGAGGCAATTTCATAACACGATTTAAAATTGTTAAGAACATAACATCAAATAATTGAAACGTCTGGAAACACCAAAGTATTCATGCACTATTCTATAATGACTAAACAAATAAATCAGTTACAACTTACATCGTAATATCATTAAAGTATCTGTCCCATGCACATCTTTGTTAATCGAATGGGCTAATTCTATCATCGTGGTTTCTATGTCCTCGAATTTCACGTTACTCACTACGTAATTCAGTGGAACAAATCTAGCGAGTATTTTCGAATGACCCTATAATTATATTGATTTGAAAATTTGAGCGTTTTAATCACATTTTCAAGTTTGATTTGCATACTTAAACTCATTTTATCAAGGTCTCCTGGAGAAATAAAGTATTACAGTGCTAAGCGATTCTTTCTGTTCATGCTTATTAGATCCTGCAAAATAATTTAATAAAACACAATTTTTAATAAGACACTAATGCATCAGCTTATTAAATTATACCTGATGTATATATCAGCTATGCCGTAATATGATATTTTTTGCGAATAGAAATAAGGAATCTTTCATAATTACAAATCAGTTTTCAAATTTAGGATATTTCAATTCGTAGTCATATAATGTGTTCTTGGATCAAACGTGGCGTTTGAGTAATACAATTTGAGTTAAGGAATAAAACTTGCTAAATATAGAACGAATCTATATAGTTTAACACACCAGTATTAACAGCAACTACATACCGGTTTTATTCTAACCGACGGTATAAATTGTGATGCGTACATTGTCTAAAATTGTCCAAGGATGGACAGTGCTTAGACAAATCTATGTTCTTTGGGCAGTTATTTTAAGTAAAGTATAGACAAGGCAGTAGAGGGAAAAATAGAACCGCCGAATACATACTGAGACACGACGCTTCAAAACTCAGAACTATGATCAAAGAATAAGCGTGTCAACCTAATATATACATGATACAGCTGTCTGGCCGGTTCTTTCCCATAATTCATATTTGTGATTTTTTCTGGCCATCTTATCTGTAGGATCTGTCGTTGTTAATGAAGACCTGTAGATCATGTTCTATTTTCTTGGTTTGTTTTCACGTCTCTGATCCATATAGTAGAACTGATTTGACGTTGTTGGTCTCAAAGATCACCAGTTTCGTTCGTAGCCCAATGTTTTTACTCTTCAAGATATATTTGAGAGTTTCAAAGACATGTCTGGCTTTCCCAAATATAACATGTCTCTTTCGCCTATTATTCAAGATGTATTTAATTGACTAGTATATTATCTCCCCTATAATGTCTGTCAACTACATCGTTAACACTGTTCATCACGTGCATTCTGCATACCGATAGCATTGGCCAATCACGCTATTTTACTGAGATTTCGTCTAATAGTTTGGGTGCAAATATTGCGGGTGTGGCGCCAGGCAGGGTAAGCTTACTCTGTTACCACTGTTTGTCGTGTATATTGTACACGGCGAAGTCCATTCGCTGATTACACTATTTTGCTTCGTTCGTTCTTTTAGGACTTTTGACTAATGGTTTGGATTGTTCGTACTTGGTTTTATTTATTCCAGAGCGTCTCTCTATCGACCATATCAAAGTCGACACATAAAGGCGATTACCATTCTATTGACTGTTCGCTGATGATACCCAGCGTGGCGATTTGGTCTGTGCAAGATCGGCCGCTTCGAAATCCTGCTTGTTCATCCCGGAGGTTCGAAGCAATTGCTTCTCTGATGCGTTCTAGGATAACTCTTGCCAGGACTTTGCTTGGCAGTGAAAGAAACTGTATTCCTGTCCAATTATGGCAAATGCTCAAGTCCCCTTCTCTGAAAGTTTTAATTTCCTAGGCTCCATTCCTCAGGAGTCTCCTCGGTTTCCCAGATTTTGTCAAACAGACCATGCAGGATTTCGTATGTCAGTTCTGAGTTGAACTTCAAGACCTCGGGTGGAATTTTGTCTGGTCCTTGGGATTT
The DNA here is from genome assembly GCA_948474765.1 of Patella depressa. NCBI lineage: Eukaryota > Metazoa > Mollusca > Gastropoda > Patellidae > Patella > Patella depressa. The sequence continues at coordinate 35,349,819 of OX419721.1, forward strand.
TCGATTCCTGATTTTTCTTTTTAGGATTTCGTTCTTACTTTGGACCTGATTCAATGTCAAGGTCTTCTCCTGATGGTATTTTTGGAGCTTCCGGTTAATGTTTTCCATTAAAGAGGTCAGCAAAGTGCCCTGTCCATCTCACAAGGTATTGCTCTAGTCTTTTTTTATGATATTGCCATCTTTATCCTTCACTGGTTTTGATGTGTTTGTTCTTGTGATATTGTACACTGTCTTGGTGTCATTTCTGGCCATTGTTTCTTCTGCTTGTGAGGCTAGCTAGCTGATTGTTTCTTCTGCTTCTGCTTGTGAGGCTAGCTAGCTGATTGTTTCTTCTGCTTGTGAGGCTAGCTGGTTGATGTAGTTTCTCTTATCCTGTCTTGCTTTTCGTTTCACTTCTTTCTTAGGATTGGTGTGCTTCTTCAATTTTTCTGCCTGGGATCTTGTCCTTGCCCGTTTCAGTTATATTTTTGCAGATCTGCGCATTTCTATTGCCCCAGTTGTTTCGTCTGATAGCCAGCGTTTGTTCTCCTTTTTTAAGAAACCTAGCTCTTCTTTGCATGTGGTGCTAAATGTGGATTTTACTATCTTCCATTTCTGTTCAACTGAGCTTCATCGTCATCTGCTAGAGCTTGATGTTAAATTTTCTGCTTATGTTTTGATTGAGCTTCCCAATGTTGAACCTGTTGTTCATTTTCTGGTCTTGTCTAGTTGCCCGGGCTATCTTGATCTTGGCCATATCGAGTTGATGGTCAGATGCTGTATCAGCACCACGATAAGCTTTGACATCTATCATGCATTTTCTCTATTTTCGTGATATTGTTATGTGGTCGATCTGTGTTTTTGTTCTCGTGTATGGAGACACCCAGGTTGCCTTGTGGATGTCTTGTGTGGGAATGTTGTACCCCCATGACAAGTTTGTTGTGGGAACAAAAGTCTGCACTAAAAGTCATCACCAAATGACTATAAATTAGACGTAAAAGTTAATATTATTCCTTTAGATATATTGATTTTTAATAAAATAATCTATGAAGGCGGGACTATCAGTTTGTATAAACACGAAATCTACTTGTGTCCCCCGCAATTTACCCACGCCTGTCTTGAGTTGAGCAATGCATCTAGTTCTTAATGTCAGACATATCTTATAAATTTGTCAAGTATTCTCCAAGTTATACTATAAGTAACTTTTGATTTTGAAGAATTCGTCACTTGAGAATAAGCTTAGAATCATAAATGACGCATTATTTTATTTGAATTAGAAACAAATAAGATATATTTTGAATCTACTGGTGTTGCTGAACAGAATCCTTATCATATTTGCAAGTCATTTCTTCAACTTTTTCAGTGATTGTTCCGTTTGCCCTCATTTTTTCAAGCGTTGTATGCACTTCGAGAAGTGAAGTGGAATTAACTAATGTAGCCAACCGATGTTCATAACTCGATTTTGTTAGCAATTGCTTTATTTGCTTTTATTTGTTTGTTGGGATAAATCTATGTTTTAGCAATTATTTGCATTGCAGAAAGTAAAAATAGCTCTGCAAACTTCTGTTTGAAGTCGTTATTGTGGGAGTATAGCCGATATGTACCTACTAGGCCTTGGTGAAGATCATTGCATACTGAGACGTCTGTTGTTTTCATTTCGCTAAAACGTTATACGTCTGGAACCACATCTTTAATACAATCAAAACCAGCGTTTTCTAGGCAAGATACGCCCACATTTTGCAAGAGATGGATAGAGAACAAGCTAAAATCAAAAAATTACGAGGAAGGTACTGAGATCTTTGGGATATACAGGAGAGGGTTTACAAGTGGCCAGTTTCATCAGATCTGATAACGATTGTGACCTCTAGAGGGTCCACAACCTTTGTATGACATACTTGTAAAGAATGGTCTAATTTTCAGGAAATTGGAACTCAACCGTCATTAGGGTGTAACGTTGATAATTTAAACAAGCTAAAGACTAATCAATTTAGGAAGTCACGGTCCGATATGCGCAAATATCAAATGGAATCACGATCTTTGGACCATAACCATACTATTCAAGCTTCACCAAAATCGGATAAAACTTGTGACTTCTAGAATGCCCACAACCTTGATATAACAGGAACCAAGATCTTTGTGATATAAACCTAAAGTTTCATCAAAATCGGATACAAATTGTGACTGTTAGAGGTTCCTCACTATTACACCATTTGCAAACGCAGCTTGAATCTATGACTGTACAATTGATCAACATTTCCATAACAATGGTAAAGAATAACTGGCGCTCACACAAGCTTTGTTTTATTAACAAAATCCAACGTTTAGGGGTTAAACACTTCCTGTTTCGCCTTTAGAGGTTATTATTGTCCAATAGACATGTCCTGAGATCATTAACACCCAGGACATGTCTATTGGAAAATAACACTCATCTAAATGCGAAAAGGGAGTGTTTATCAACATTTTAACATCGAGAACATCTAAAACTATTTTTAAACCCTTGTTTATGTTGGTGACAGCCTACGAGGCTGCACGATCAGCTAAAAACACGTCACATAACATAAACCCGTATTTACTGCGGTTTGCATTAGAAGTTGTATAAAGCTGGCAATATCTTAATTTGAAAACAAATCCGTTCATTTTTAGACCAATTCCCCCCAATGACAATGTTATATTTGATGTAATTTAACAATTATTATTAATATCATAATGTAGATTTGTTTTATCGCAAACAAAGGTCTTGTATTACCTAAACCCATCGAAATATTTATTTTAGTTCGCCCTGAATTGCTTAAACAAATCCGAGGCGTGCTATTGTCGAAAAGTTCAGCTACAATATTTAATTGCAAGGGAAGGGTGTTGGGTTTGTTGTGTGGTTGGTAGGTTTCCACGTATTCGTTTTCTAATTTTGTATGTCATAATGGATCCTTTACGCGAACTAAGGGTTTGTTTCAGAGAATTCGATTTTGGTGCCATCCGAACGACTAATTGCATCTTCCTGGCATGATAGAACTGCGTTTTAAAACCACGGAGGTATTTCTCGGTCTAGCGCGTCAAAATCACACAACACAGTTCAAAATAGTATTATAGTGTTAGATTTGTTCAAGTATTTTATAAAGGACAACCATAATTTATCAGCGGAATTTTGATGGATGTAGACTGCTAATACCTGGAATTATGTAGACTGATTCTATCAACTCATTTATTCTTCAGAGTATTATATGCTGTCTGCCTACATTATCCTTACGTCGCACAGGGTCACTGTATCTCTTAAAGAATCATTTATGGGAAATTAAATATATGAAATGAGGTTTAAACATTTGATATATTTATAACTGCCATTTAAATGTGAAAATCTCAATACATTTCTTTGATATAATGTGTTCAAGGACAAAAAACAATTTTTACAAGATCACTAAGACTTAAATAAACATTATTAAATGATTATGTTTGCGAAAATGACATTGCCGGTAATTGAGACAAGCACTTGGTTGATGTGCTTGTCGTCCTGTCTGAAAAACCCTCACGTAAAGTACACATCGGGCTTATGTTCAAGTCATCAATAATTGTTCTTTATCAAAAGCAAATAAAATAGGAGACTCGTGAATAACCAGACTGCATTGTCACTGCTCATTAAAATGTTCTGCATCACTAGCTTAATTCATTTAATAACTCTGTAATTGTTGGTGACTTCACTGGTCATATCGACGATATTGAGAATAACTCCACAGTAAATTTTGAGGACATAATGAAGGTGTATCATGGTGTAAGACTATGGTCTTGGCTCTTTAAGACCATATTGTGTCTTTGGAAAATTATTAAATTCTCTGTCTATAACATTAAAATCTCACGTACCTAGTAAAAGTGAAATATAAGCTATACATAAAAGGTCAGTGATGGTTTGGTAAAATCATAACCTGTGATAAAAAGTGTCCATCACGTTCTTCCTGTTATTGGACCTATGGTTAGTAGACATAATATGGTGTCATCACCTGCTTTATTTGTATGAAATTTAGGAGGTTATTACGCATTTGGAATGGAAATTAACGTCAAGGCTAAATCTTGGACGTGCAGGGATGGGGGTATAAATTTGAGTGTAGACCAAGTCCCAGTAGAAACTCACCCAGCTATTCAAGCAGCCATTATCTGTTGAGAACAAGGGACCTGCGAAGTCATCCAGCTTGGCAATAAAGTTCTTATAGCTTAAATACTGTGCTATTGTTTTACGATCACAAGAACATAACAAAGAAGAAGTCCTAAAAGTAGCAGTAGTACTACAGGCTGCAAATTTTATCTGAACTTATTTGGCATTTATTCACACGCCAAACCCTTACCCAACACTCGGGAACATCGGATGGCTTAGATATTGAATGGATTAAACAATCAGTTAATTTTAAAATTGACTCCGCTCAATAAATTTCTTTCTTTATAAAGTGAACATTAATTGTGCATATAGATCAATTTATCGTTTTGAACATAAAAGTAACATATTGGTACAACTAACGTTACACAAGTATAGCATACATTTAAAGTAGCTAAGTCTCTAACTCAGTATCATCCAAAGTCTCACACGTTGAAAACACGAATTGTTCGTCAATTTAAATCAACATTGATGTTATCTTTCATTGGAAAGGTAGGCTTCCTATTATATCCAATATTTAAGATAAAATAAATATTTTACCATTGGAACACGAATCGTGTACCATGGTGCGTTTCAGCATCCTTTGTAAGAAGTGACAAGAATGAACAAGGCTAAACAAATACCACAACTCAGGCAAATTGGGATACCCTAACTTATATAGAGAGCAAACGCAACAGACTGGAATAACCAGGCACTAGAAATTTCTATTGGGTTGAGGCTCATGCAGTATTTCGCTGGACATAACTGATTTGACATTAGAGTCAAAATAGAAATAATTGAATGTAAATCAGTTCATAAACAATCAGTTCACATCATCATATGCGTTGCGACCCATTTGCGTCAATTTCTAGGTCCAAATTATTAGCGATTTAGCTCCTTTAAATCACATAACTTTGTCTAACCTCTCGAGGTTTACGCGAAGTTCCAAAACTATACCTTGAGATTTAATTTCTGGGCTGATATTTAATAATACATTATCCACCATGGAAATTAAAACCCTCAAAACGAAATGTCTGAGAATCTTATCAAATAATGGTGGTCGGGCAGACCGCAAGATCTTGCTCAGATTACATCGAGCATTAATAAGTTCAAAATGCGATTATGGGTGTATTGTATATGGGTTCACACACGAGTCTCCAAAGGCTAGACACAATACTCGTCCAAACAATAAATTTTGTCAAGTGGATAGTGCATACGTCGAAGTTCAATCGCAGACATGCTAGACATAGATTACAACTCTTCCTATAATCATATTACATATTTTACTATATTTAGACCAAATCATAAGCAGCTACATCTGCTCGAGCCTGAAGCTATTCACATTTAACTCCTTTTGTCTAAGGCAGTTGTTAACCATGAACATGCCCAGATGGTCATGCCATCTGAGACAATCCATCCAAAGCTTTTTAATTCGGGCAGTACTCCCTTTCCAGTAGTACACATGCAACAATGTAAATGAAAATTCATGTTGCCTGTAGTATTGCTTTGACGAGATTTGAACCCGGATTCCATTGCGTCTATACGGTAAGGTAGTGCAGCCGCAGTGACTCAAGAAGAGAGAGAGAAATGGGGTTTAACGTCCACTCGACACAAACTAGGCCATTTAGGGACTAACATATGGTTTAATTTTATTCCAATAATTCGCTTGCGCGTAGGTACCCTTAGAAGTGGGAGGACCCCGATAAAACCCACGAGGTTGGACAAGCGACCCTACTCATTGTCACGTGCAATCGGTCTATAAAGGAAAAACACTAGATTTGCCCCCACCACAAACTTTAAGGTGCTCACTAAGTGGGATCATCCTATATTTTGGTTGAAGTATGTGCTGTCGATGGAGGTTCATTCTCAGCCTAAGCATCATTTGGGTCTTTCCTATATACCTTCCTTTGCATCCCGGACCCGTTATAAGGTAAATTACATAGTTCGATTGGCAGTTCATTGCCTGTTTAACATAAAATGTATGATCATCACTAACTTTTACTGATGATCCCTCAATGATAATGTCACAGGTTGTACACTTTAAATTACCGCATTTCGACTGAATCCTATTTAGAAGATGTTGTAATCCTAGCTAGATTGGAAGGTTGCTTAAGACTGTTGATTATATCTGTTTTTCTCAATATTTTATCCATTGTTTGGCTATTTTTATGAATATGGATATAATTTTCAATGATAGATTACCCATTTTCTTGTGACTGATTGAATGTATGTATATATACGTATTTTGTCGCTTTTTATGTAACACGTATCTGCAGGGGAGGACAGCTATTTACGATCACCGTGGGGTTTTAGTCCTATATCGGGAGCCGATCAATACATTTGTTTAAGTCCGCTCAGGGTTATAACAGCCGTTTAATTACAAAATATTACATGAGAAAATGATAGATATTATAACTGCGTGGATATTTATAATGTTAACAGAGTTCGCTAAATGTTGAGGATATAAGGTATCTAGTCAGATGGCAGGCACTAAGATAAGGTTTATAGAAAAGTGAAATGCCAAAAGAGATGTTTTGATATATGTTTACCTATTTGCACGTAAGATAATATATTGGTCACTAGCGGATTGTTTTCAAATTTTTAGTGTCTATCATTGCAGCAGTCACGAGAAGATGAACCCTGTTGATATAACACCACCTGCCGTCCCGAAGAACCCTATGGATATTCAGAGCCCCATGAATCTAAGTTACCTTCATTCTTCCAAAAACACCGTAAACGCGATCGTTTATGTGAACACGACAAAGGCCAGCTTTCTTTTAAGGCATAGGGAATCAAAATTGGCCAAAAACGAATAAGCTGCTGTTTATGTTAATCGTTTTTATCCCAATACACAGGTATGGGTAGGCTTATGTCCACGGCATTTTTTATCATTTAATCATTTACTAGCAGTCCACTGATTTGTCTGTGCATGGTAACCTTCAGTTTTTCTTTACATACGTTTCTCAGATTGTCGTTGTCGAATAATTTATGATCTAGAATTGTCTTATTTCTTCGAAGGGTATAATTTCAATATTAGTATCGAAGCGGAACACTTTAAAACGGAAAATAAAATTCTTTGACGAACACTGGGCTGTGCTTCGATCAAGCGATTTGGAATCGGTTCATTGCCTTTAATATCAATATTTTTGAACTTAAAAAAGTCATTCCCTTTGTACTGTAGATGCGAGTCAGAATCTTAAACAACAAGGTTGGTAATTCAAGTTGGATTTTTTAAGAACAGCCAAGCTTAATGTTAAACTTCGTCATCAACTGTAATATTTATTTGTGAATAATAAATGGGTTTACAACGTGATTCGTTTGTCAGTTCCCTCTGATTAATCTCCTTTCCACAACATTAGCTACGTTTATTAACATGAATGTACATCAATAATACATCATGGTAGGACATCCGCATCTAATATAACTGTTACATTTACTTATTACAGGAATACTTTATCCAGTACAGTGTTAGATAATATTGTTTATCAACCCATGCTAGCACGAGACGTGCATCAAATTAGTTATCAATGATTTAATCAAACAACTTAGTGAATCTCCCCATGGGAGATCACTCTGTGAGTCTACGAGTTTATTAACAGGCATCATACCGAAAACTGTAATTTATTTTTACGTTAAAGTGTTTAAGGTGGCGGTAGCAAATGTCATCAGCAGGGAAACGATCTCCGAGAATAGTTGCTTATTTACAACAGTGGTCTAAATTCCTTTGAATGATACTGAACCAAAACTCTTACAAGTTCTAAGGATATAAAATAAACTAGTTTAGGCCTAGCATTGCTCGTAAGTAAGTAAGCACATTTAAAGGTCATAGATACAAACGGATATATTAGTGTAATTTGTAGGTTGACTTAACAAGGTGAACGTGGGTTCTCATTGTATCAAACGTTTTGAAAATAACGTAAGCGCACTGTCAGACTTGTCATCAGTCTGAATCCGACAACGTCAATCAAACAACTTCGTGGACTTTCGCAAAAGGCAACAGTATTATTCATCAATAGCCTATGCAAATATCCACGCTCTTAAGAGATTCCTTACATTAGTAATTGTGTTGTTTACTGATACTTTCTGCCAGAAAACTAATGAAAATAAACGATGCAGAGAACTAGCAAAAATAGATGAAATTAGTCTCGGATACATAAGCATGCCTAATGAATTATTTTAGAGAATGGATAAATTAGTCTTAGGGTTTTGCATTTGAAACGTATCTCTTTTTGATCGATTTAGCAATATACCGTAAACATTCGCATTTTTACGCAAGGCGACACACACAATAATAATTGATCTATATTACCTCCTAAAATCCACGTAAAATAAACCTGATGTGTGTGAAATATCAGGTGATAGAATAATTGACAAATATATTACGTTTTAATTGATATCGGCAAACATACTACGTTTTAATTGATTTGTTAAATATACTATATTGTATTCTGGATCTAAAACAAACAATGTAATTAAAGGAAAATTTGTTCCATGGCAGTTCCTATCCTATGCACAAAATCATCGATTAGAAAACGGATTCAAACTACAAAAGAGTCACGTTTGTTATTACATTCATTAGATTTTTATGAAATTCTTGAAATCGTAGCACTCAACATTTTCACCTTCTGCAAAAAGCCTGGGCATGGTGTTTGAATTTGAATTGAGTATGGTTTAACAAGTTGTTGATCTTTTGCGCTAATATGTTCCCACCTTAAGCATAATGGCAGCATAAGACATTGCCTAACTTGCCAGATCCGTAATATTTCTCCATCTTAAAACGTATGTCTAATTACCAAACAAAATAAAACTGTAGACATGTATACCAGCACTAATGACAAGGTTTCTCCATTAATATAATTTCTCGTCAAACAGTACCAGTTTTTAAAACATTTTTGTTAACCTTGAATTAGTGGTCAAATTCATTGTAGCCATCATATCGTCATTTAGTTTCAGCATTATGATCAATCCACAATTACATTTCTAGGATAGTGGATGTAGTGTCTGCTGTTACCTTTACTTGATTAGCCCCAAGAACACCGAGTCATAAAGTTTTGTATCATCAGCATAGAAGTAGTGATTAAGTAATATAAGAGTCTAGACTATCGCACAGCTGCTTAGTAAATATTGGTAAGAGAATCGAGCCAAAGGCGGACCCCTGTGGTCCTCTGGTAGATAACTGATTGGTGTATTTCAGACAGGTACATTAATAATAAAAACTTTAAAACAACCAGCTTTTAGCCTTTTCATTAGTAGCTCATGGCAAATTGTGTCGGAAGCGGACAAATGTTGATCATTGGCAACAGTATTAGTAGTAGTTTCGGGATCATGACACCGTCGTTCGATTGACCGGATTTTAAAAAAAAAAGATTTAGTCAAGATTATTAAGAGACGCATCTTGACTATGCAGACTTCGGGGCGTATTGGAACACGTTCATAGTGAGAGAGAGGGAGTGAGGTAGAGAGAGAGAGAGAAAGATGGGGGGGGGGGGGTAATGTCCATTCAATACAAACCTTGTCATATAGAAATAGAGTACAATTTTATTTCAATAGTAGGGTTGCTTGTATGACTCTTAGAGGTGGGAGAAATCTCCCTAGACCATGTCACTTCACACAGTGCCAGACCTTATTATCTAAAGCGAACATGTAAGAAGATTTCGCCACACAAGTGAGAATTCGGTGATTGGATGAAATAAAAATGTCTCAACAAACACTGTAGTGGTCTTAAATCTCCTTGGACCATGTCATTTCACACAGTGCCAGACCTTATTAACTAAAGCGCGTATGTAAAAGGATTTCGCCACACAAGTGAGAATTCGGTATTGGATGAAATAAAAATGTCACAACAAACACTGTAGTGGTCTTAAATAAAGGCTTGGCACGTGTTGGCAGCTGCCATAGAAGACGACCAACTTGCAACGTGATCTTTGATCCATCTTTCTTGTGTCGGAAATAGGTGCCACAGTGGCTGAATGAGTAACCTATGTTCGATTCCTGTGCATCCCCTTGTCAGTGGAGTAGGGCGGACAGCCTGGCTCGGGACAACGCAAACCAGGTGGATGGGACACGTAAAAAAAAAACCTTAACTGTTGGAATTCGAGTATGCCGTTGGGCCTATATCTGGACAAAATTTTCATTACAGTCCATCTTCATTAGTCAAGTCAGTGCAGAAAAGTAGGACGTTAAATTCCATTTCATTTCTGAACTATTTGCTAAATCCATCTGAATTGCTATCAATATTTTGACGAGAAGCCTGAAAGCTGATTCCTTTCTCTTAAATAGTATATACTTTCACTCAAATCACATCACCTAATCTGTTCATTTTTTTCGTATCAGCATAGTTAATTGAAGTAGAAATGTTTCAATTTGAGTTTATTCAGTTTTAAATACGAATCGTCTCTATACGATAACACCGAATCTCCAATATAGATAGCGATATTTTGGTCTTATTTGATTACGTCTCTAGAGGCTCGAACTGTCTTTTTATACTGTGGCTGAAAAGTTGTTATACATGCTTTGCGATAATAAAGGAAATAACGTTTTTAAAGTACAGTTTGACCACTAAATTATCAAAAATCGACCACGAAAGACCGTCTCAAATTCAAATGTCTTCCTATAATGATAAAACCCTAAAATAGACTTTTGACGTCTGAACTATAATATATCACTGCTATCTACAGACATCCACGCTCAGATTGTATCAAACCTACGTTGTTTAGGTTTCCATCATCATTTAGCTACTACATGTATATAAAAACACATTTCAGATTTTTTTGTTAGATTGAAATAAGGAAAAGGTATATTAAATTGTATAGTAGAGTGTCATGTGTTATGAAATGTCGATATTAAATAACATAGAATTAGTTATATCCATGTACCTTGTGTTATGAATACCGTTATGCCTATTTAATAACTCTTTACAATAATAATCGCCATGTTAATTCCACCACTCTCTGTGATGATTACAAGGAGTTGCCATACAAGATACGTCCACATTTTGCAAGAGATGGACGGAGGACAAGTAAAAAGTAAGGTGATTTTTCGTACAACCAAGTGTCATAATCCATAATCACAAGTATTTGAAAGGAATCCATATTTTAAGTTTCATCAAAATCCAATAATTGTGAACTCTAGAGGGTCAACAACCTTGGTATTAAATACTTTTACACTTTCTGGGAGAATTTTATCGTGCGGTTTCGGTTCATTGTGGTGTAACGGTGATATGTTCGAACGGTTTTTAAAATCTGATAACAATTGTGATCTCTAGAGCGTCCCCAATCAGGAAGTTACAGTCCGAAATGCGCGAATATGGGAACGAACTGAGATCTTTGGGAAATAAACATACATTTTTAGCTTCATCAAAATCTGATAAAAATTGCTGCCGCATTTGGTTCGATTTTCACGAAATTCAAACCCAGTCGTCATTAGGGTGCAACGTTGATATTAGAGTGTTTTTTACAATCGAGTAAAAATAGTGACCTGTAGAAGGACGTGTTTTTTCGTAAAAAAGGGGTCCATAATCCAGGACGCTACGATTCAATATGTGCAAATATTGGAAGGAACCGAAATCATTATTAGCATATATTTTAACTTTCGTTAGAATCGAATAAAAATTATGACCTCTTAGAAGGCCCACAACCTTGGTATTACATACGTGAAAGAAGTGACCAGTTCGGGCTCGAATGTTAGTAAAGTTGAACTCCGTCGTCAATAGGGGGTAACAGGGATATATTTTAATGTTTTTTACAATCGGATAAAATTGTAACCCTAGCCCAAATATCGAAGGGAACCGGGACCATTGGCATTTGAACATACATTCTAAGTTTCATTAAATTCGAATAAAAACTTTGACCTCTAGAGTTCCAACAAGCTAATTCAGCGGTTGCCGCGCAAGACACGTCCACATTTTTGCAAGAGATGGGTGGAGAACAATCTAAACCAAAGGTGCTTTTTAGTACAATCAAGGGCCATAATCCATTGAAAGGAATCCATATTTTAAATTTCGTACAAGCAGGGGTCATTATTCAGGAAGTTACGATCCGATATGCGCGAATATCGAAAGGAGCCAAAATATTTGGGTTATAAATCAGATGACATTATTTTGTGACCTCTAACAGTGTGCACAAGCTAATAACGAGATTTTCGTACGATACAACCAGGGGCCGTAATCCATGAAGAGGCCGACAACAATATACGTCATATAGGTGCACTAAAATAATTTATTCAAACAACATTACCCATAAACCCCAATATCCAGCTTCTTTAAAACAATGCACGGGAGTGTGACAATCATGGCATCAAACGACAATCCCAGGATGAAATTCGACAATGTTCAATTCATTAAATCACAAACATAGCCACCGAACCTGTAACGTCTTCTAACTAAAGCAAGGACCGATTTCTATGTATCTAAATGTCCAGATCATCGATGTAAATGTTGCGACTAAATCACGTCAAATAACAAATATAATTTCCATAACTTTACTTTTGGCGCCAACGACAAAAGAAAAACTCATTCGTCTTGACTTGCAATGGTTGTCAAAAAGATTTCATACGGAGGAAACAGGCACAAATCTACCAAATTTTATGCAACCATCGACGGGTCTGTAATGTTAAAAAGAAACTGTTTTTATTTAATTGACATTGAAGGAAATACTTGGTATTTGCAATAGGTAAACTGCTGTCAAAAATGATGTATCACTACGCTGTAATGTAATCAGATTCAGTAAAGGTGAAATCTATACCAAAGAATATATCCAACTCGTCTTTTTTGGTATCAAAAAATATCAACACTCGTTGATAAAGTAAATAATAATAAAAAAAATCGACAGAGCTTCTTTTTTTTATCTTATCAATTTGTGTTGATATTTTATTGATTTCAAAAAAAATTCGTAGGAGATTCTCACTATATATACTATGTAACCAATGGTATCTGAAGTCAATTAAAACCACAGTGTTAATATGTAAATATGTATAAATATACTTTTGTGTCCATCTGTATGCAATGGCATTATTTATAAATAATAGTCCCAAGACGAATGAAAAGTACTTTTAAGTGTTGAAATGTTATTTAACCCGTGTTTAAATCAGTTTGTGTCGGCATACCTTTTTTATCCTTTCATCGTTTACCGTGAAACAAAGTAGTGCAGCAATACGGTTGTGCTAATAATTAAATATATATATATATACACGTATTTAATTACTCTTACAATTAACAACTTATTATGTCCATGCAATTACGTATTTAAATGCCCATTGAATTGCTCTTTATAATAGTGAAGAATGTTCATACATACATTTAATTTCTCATATAGTAATAACAACTCATAATGTCCATTTAATTACACTTTATGATAATAAAGACCTTTACAATGTCCATTTACTTACCCTTTATAATAATAAACACCTTTAATATGTCCAATTACGTAATCTTTACAATAATAAACACCTTTAATATGTCCAATTACTCTTTATAATAACAAACACCTTTAATATGTCCAATTACTTATTCTTTATAATAGTAAACAACTTCATTGTACCCATCTATTTACTCTTTATGATAATAAACACCTTTAATATATCCATTCGGGGACTTTTATTTGTAATCTAGTAAATATTACTATGTATATTAATAAACATCTTTAATGTGTCCATTTTCTTACTCTTTAAAATAGTAAACAACGTTAATACGTCCATTCGTGTATTCTTTATAATAATGAATACCTTTAATATTTAATATGTCCAATTACTTACTCTTTATAATAGTAAACACTTTTAATATGTCCATTTATTTACTCTTTATTATAATAAACATGTTTAATATGTCCATTTATTTACTCTTTATAATAGTAAATATTTAATATATTAATTTGGGGACTTTTATTTGTTATCTAGTAAATATCAATACTAATGGGCTGTTTTTGTTATTGCAGGCGTATATTGATATATCTTTGTTACATTAAGTGGAATTTTACCCTCAGGTAGATCAAAGTAAAAACAAAACACTTATCGCAGACTATACATCAGTATATATATGCAATATGTATGTATAACCAGTCCGTTACAATGTGTAGCCGATAACTATGATCGACACAAACATCACAACTACTTCACAAACTTATGTCCCCAAGCAGAAATTATTTCATCAGAATATACTTCTGTAATGTGTGAAAAACAAATGTTTACATATTTTCTTTTCTATGTACCTGTATTATAATTGATGGGTCATGCAATTTACACCCCTTGTCGATTAACCATAAATCATAAAATCGACTACGGGTACTATGTTTTCTGATGCATCTCCTTTCATAAAAATGTGTGAAATTCTTTAAAAGGATTTTCCTACCTCTTAAAAGCCATAAGCATGCTATCTTCATTACAGGGATGTGTATTGTATCCAGTGCCTTGTTCCAACACCATTGGTATAAATGAAACAGCAATCCGTGTTCTTCATATTAAAAGTGGGGTTTTGTATCGGTTCTAAATCAATAGGAGCTGAAGTATGTGGTCACGTGGAGTATGTATTATATATAGCACAATACAGTCCAGGAATGTGAAGTAAAAGAATAAAACATTCGGTACACATGTTGCTTCAAGATACAAAATAATTACACGATGTTTAGCCCCAAACGGTGTAATTTGATTTTATATATTATGAGTTAACAGAAGAGGGTTACAGAAACTGTAGCATAATACTGTAAATGTACACTGTAAATGTACAGAGTGGAATGGGATAAAATCTGGTTTTATATCTCGTTAACACAATACTTGGGCCATTTTGAGACCCAAATTGGTCATTTTCATTTCACGGGTTATGTGTGTAATAATTGGATGATGGGCGGACATTAGCGTTTCAACCTACTGATATTCCGAATTCTGACAGTCAATGGCTACTTAACGTAGACACTAATATGTACCCGGACAACCTGGCACGTTTCCCGGTCCCCAATAGAGACTCTCGGGTAGATACAGACATTATGGAAATATGCAGGGGGAAAGCGAACGTGGTATATCTAGCTAAAAACGAAACGTGCAGATATATTTTGAATTGTTTGATTTTTAGCGACGAATGGGTGCCTTTAGTTTCACCTCGCAATCTTAATTTCTTTATTAATGTAATTAACATGTTCAAAATAAGTTAATTGTTTACTATTACGAATAATTAAACAGAACAAGCCCAGTATAATGAAACAACTTTTGTTTATCTGCAAATATTGTCAGTAAATTGTATTTTATATCTCGTATCTTGATTGGCTGCTTGATCGCTTTGATTTAAAAGAGATGGTTTGTACCCGTGACAGCTGGAATGTATGCTTAATTATTGTGGTTGGATGTGGTAGGAATGTAATAAATAGCAATAATCAGTCGTCGATTTGAAAAAAAAGGACAGTTTCGCTTTTTAAGTCCGATCTGATGCGCACCGGGGTTTGGCCGGGTCAAACTATATCGTACCATCTCTAATCTGGAAATAGAGAGGGCTGAGATTTAATGTTTATTATCTATATGAATTTTTCTACTGGTCTTTTCGTATCCCATCAAATAGGGGATGGGTGGCATGGCCGAATGTTTAGCACAAGGGCGTTTTATTATAAGGTCTGTCATTGAGTCAACTGGTGTAATTTCGATTCACAGGATGTGCGTGACAAGCAGTAGGGTCCCCTGGTTTTCTCCAAATGCTAAAGACCAATACGTGAAAGCGATTTATTGAAATAAAATTGAACCATATGTTAGTCCCGAAACGACTTAGTTTATGTCGAGTGGACGTTAAACCCCGTCTCTCTCTCTCCCCCATCTCTCCTGCTTTATAAAAAGCTCTTAGCGCAAGCGCATTATTGAAATGGCCTTAGTTTGTGTCGAGTGACCATTAAACCCCATTTCCGTTTTGTATTTTTAACCAAGTGTCCGTTTCTGTGAATGATAATGCATTAACACATAAACAACGAAACCCCAGAAAGACATCGTCAAACAGAAATGGATGAAGGTGAAAACTTCTGTTGGGACATACATTTTTCTGCAGTCTGTTTTCACATCGATACATTTGCTAACGTTGTTGAACATTTGAATTTAAAAACAAACAAATAAAATTATATTTAGTCAAAAGGTAAACATGCACAAATACATTAGTAAACATTTTATAAATGTCATACCAATATTAGATTTGTTAACATGCAATAAATGACATTAGACTAATCAAGGTAAGCATATAATATAAATATTGCAAAATTATATATTTACAATCGTGGATAACAATTGCAAACATACTTAAGATAATTAAAAGGACCATCAACATTCAATAAATGCCAGTACAAATGTCAACATAAAAAAGGCAAGACTGTTTAATATTCAAAATAACCTAGACTTGTTAATTTGCAAAAATAAGATAGACTAATAAAAATATAGAATGAATAAGCCTTGTTAATATACAAAAATTAGCTAGACTTTTTAATAATACATACTCGGTTAGCCTGGTTAATATACAAAACTAAGTTAAACTTATTAACTTGTGCTCGTAAGTTAGACTGTTGAATATACACACATAAGATAGATTGGTTAATAATACAAAATAGGTTCGCCTATTTAATAATAAGCTACATGGTTAATATATAAAATAGATCGATCAAAATATATATGGACTCAATTTTATTCAAGACAATAATCAGACTTCTATAGTGAAGCAATTGTCTCACTTATGTTATTTCAATTATCAAGCTTCTATAGTGTAACAATGCCATATTTATGTTATTATTTCAAATTTTCATCTTGGGTTTCGTGTGTTATTGAACCGAAAACATTGATCCAATGTAGTCTTGGTGATTTTATGTTGACGTAAAATATGAAAATTAATCTATAATAATTCAGTCAAATGTGAGGTTTCGTGTATTGTTTTCAGGTTTATCCATAATTTCAAGTGAAGTTGATTTATACACATTGAAGTAATGTTGTCCCTTTTTAGTGTAACAATTATTCTCAATGTTGACAATACAATATGTATTCAATATAAGGCCAAGAAAAAGTATTGGTTTAATTAACTCTCATAACCCTTGTCGGTTCACGTGGGGTCTCCGTGGACCCGGTGCTCATGTTTTATAGTGTTTTGTAATAACTACTGGGCACTGCTTTCTGAAATTTAGCGAAGAGTTCGGTATTCATCTGCCTCCCTCATGTAGAGTTCTGTTACATGCAAATCAGGCCCAACGCTTGAAGATAACAAGGGATCCAATAGAACCAACAAAAATATTTTGTTTAATAATTTAGTGGTTTTTCAGTTGTCTAATATAAATGCAAATACAAACTCAACTGGTGTCTTTTAATTCAAATATATCCGTACGTAAAAACTTTGAATTATAACTGGGGTCCATATGGACCTCTGATACCCGCTATGTGATTCTCACAACGTGAACCGACAAGGGTTAAGAAAGCCATGTTGATTCGATGTCACATAATTATGGTGAACCCGATTTATGTTACTTTCATTATTTCATAGCAATGATAAGTAATCGTATACATATATAATCATTCCTTATAATTATCCTGTTGTATTATTTCAATTTATTAACCATAATATGGAGAATCACATTTGGTAAATTTTGGTATCTTACATGTCTAGTATAATATCTCATTTCCAATATTTATAAGACCTATAAAGTTATTCTGTGCATTCATCATTAATAAGATTGTATGTATTTTTAAAAAGATGTAAAAAAACCCCATATTTTGACGTTTTAGCGGTAGGTTGTATTATCTCGAAATCAAGCTCGCTTTACGACGGTTAGCATCACTAATTGGCTAGTGTAAGTTGGGCCGGGTCGGTCTGGCTCTATAACAGAGTTCTCATGCCTGCAATTTGACAATATTACAAGCGTTTATAGGAACCAGTCCAATCACTTATGTGTGGCGACAAGGTATGTGTCAATATAACATTTATTCAGTGTTTATTTCAACTAAACATTTAATCAATATTGGAATTGTAATGTTGTATAAATGTTGTATAAACTACGCACATTGTTCCATCTTACCTATTCACCGTTTTTTTTTAACTAATAGATGTTGTGATGCTTACTGGATAACATACAAAAATAAAACACTGGTTAATACACAATTAACATTGTTTACTGATCGTTTCAAAGCTGTAATATAAGAATAACAACTACAAAAAATTGGGTAATTGACTACAAACTTCGAACTTCATAACTTTTGCACTAAGATGAACCATTATAGCTAAATCGATTTTAAACGAGTTGATCACTGTTGGTGGTAGAATATGCTTTTGAATGTTATGGAACTCCATGTAATACCTTAATGATACATTCCTGGGGTCACCAGTTAGAAACCAGCAATTAGGCGCGGATCGGGGGGGGGGGGGGGGTGACATAGCTGATTTTCATTTTCGTTTGCTTTTTTACTGTTTTAGTACACATATCTGCTCTTTAATAGATGATGTAAAGATGATTTACGCATTGTCTCCGCTCAAACAATCCAAGGTTTCAACATATTACCCTTTGCTCCAATGTGTGCACCCCCCCCCCACCTCGACAAAATCCTGGATCCGTGCCTGGCAATTTATTCTAGTTTGACAGTACGGCTCGTCTACTGAGCGAGAAAGGGTACTTAGTCTAAACTGTTAATTATTGTAATTAATGGAGATAAGAAGTGCAATGCAGTTCGCCAAATAATACTGTTGGAAATTTGAAAACACAACAACTGACAGTCTGTAGCTGTTACCTTTTAATCTTTATAACTGAACAAAAAATAGTCTTATACCCGAAAATGGAATTAATGTTATACACCATTAACACAATATCCACTGGCAAAAGACGTTCAAGATTAAACTGCTTTTATAAAAAAAAGTCGATCGCTATTAAACCAGTTTAACTTTGTCGTCCGTACGAACGGTAACCGTGAATGTTAAACTTCACATAGTTGGGAGTCATAAAAATCTACATTCTACAAAAGTCAACGTGTTCCAAGAAATATAGGTCTATTTTACATTTCTAACATTCAGCAACATACAGGTGTGCCATGGATATCAAACTTTATGATAATTATTAAATTAAAGAAAGCTTTACGAGATGTTTAATCACGGTGTAAGAGAGGACAGAGAGAGAGAGAGAGAGAGAGAGAGAGAGAGAGAGAGAGAAATGGGGTTTAACGTCTACTCGACATAATCTAGGTCATTTTGGGACTAACATATGGTTTAATTTTATTTCAATAATTCGCTTGCGCGTAGGGTTCTTTAGCAGTGGGAGGAAACTGGAGTACCCGGAAAAAACCCACGGGACTGGAAGGCGATCCTAATCCTTGCCACGTACATCCGGGGACTCAATAACAGGCCGTATGATGCAGCGTGCGCACGCTAACCATTCGGCCACCCAACCTTCCTCATAGTGTAAGTCATTAGAAAGCTGGGTAATATTTTGTTGACATTGGGATGACAAGAACCTGTCTTCTGTTATTGCTACATTTGTTTTAAAGCTTCAAGTTTGGGTGGTAAGTTTGTGCAATTAATATACCAGTCTTTGAGAAGGTTTTCCTTTTAAAGCTGGGTTATCTTAGCCGCCAGAACGTGTAGATAAAGATTCGTAAGGAATTCAAGGTATGGATATATGTTTGTGTAGTCATGTCCAATATTGATTTAAACAATATTATATTCAAATAAAATAGATATTGCATACATACACTGTCTGAAGGTAAGGATTCAAAAACAAACTAAAGGCTTATATTAAGTCGTCTCCTTGTCAAATATTAGCAGGTTTACTGTAATTCTATGTCATGTGATCATAATATGAGCCGATCTGTAATGGAGCGAGAATAAAGCGATTCACCAAGAACATCCCCATATTTTGCTGTAAGAATCCTCTTAATGAAGACTATTCGAAACCGTGGAAAAGTATTCGCCAACAGCCGACGACGAATGGTTGCAAATTCATACCAATGTTTGACGATCACTGCACATGAATTGCCACCAATAAGAATGACTTGTGATTGCAAAGAATAGTTTACCTGGTGAATATTACTATTATTATGAACATTTTCATAATATTCGCATGACTCCAGTTACGACCACGGACGCTCACGAACACTTGAGAATGTTTGGCAATCACCGTGTGGTCGTCTGGAATTGGAGGCCAATTGTATTCTTAAGCCATTTTTATTTTATAGATATAGCGTTGGTTGATTTAATGTTATTTATAAATGACGGGATATCTCGTCTTCTGTAAGTCTGAATTTATATATTTAGTGAACTATTATTTTATTCGGGGACATTGGCACGCATCTCATAGTCTACAACTTGGAGGGTCTGGGCCAGCTGTCCTCCACATAAATACCAAATCCCCGGTCATGCGATGTAATTTTATATCAAAGGTTAAGATTCAAGAAGAAAAGACATAATGTACCCCGAAAATAGAAATTGTACAATAAAGATATTAGTACTATAAGTGTTAAACTGGCTATACAAATAGATTTGTCTGAAATGACAATTTATTCTTGAAACTAGTTTCATGGGTGTAGCCATTTTGTTTTAAGCATATTTGCTCCCCTTTTGCATGGAAGCTAAACCACAAGCTTATCAAAACCGACATGTAATACCATCCCTTCAGCTTCCAATCCTGGATTTCACGTTCCTGCTATTATGGACTTCAATATTTGATTCAGAATGGAATTTAGAGATAGAGACCTGTCCACGGACCAAATATTACTCCCAATTTCTCCGTAGGTCTACAATAACACTCCTTAAATATGTTTTATATCAAGCACAGATATCGTATATACAATGTATTTCTACCTCTCTCCATCCATCCTCTTACTCTAGTCGGAGTGGCTAACTGTTGGGAACCTTACATCATGTCCTAATAACACTCCTAACAATCTACTGGGTCTGGTCTAACCGGATTCGTTCGTTCGCGTGGTTTTACGTCCTCTACCACCATGGGTGATATCACAAACAAGTGTTTTTCTAATAAACTGACCAGAGAAAGCCACAAAGCAGTCTTAATAATAATAATAATATCTGTATTCGTACTTAATTCTTCAAAGTCCTTTAGGTATTTACAGTTAAAGCTATACACCATTCTTATGAAATACACAAATGATCAATCATTTCGCCAATTTTAGTGTCTTGTTTTGAGTCTCTAAGTAAAATAAAGTCTCTTATTCTATCAGCTACCAATACATCATTTACACTACCATTGGCAGGAGATTACACGTCTATTCGATTCCGTTTCCTTAAATAATTACCCACTCCATTGAAAATACAGTTCAACAACGTCAACCAAAAAAATTTATCCTGATGATAAATAACGAAATAAAATTAATAAATAATCAGCTTCTTTCATCTACCGATTGTACATTGTCTACTAGTTACTAACAGAATTGAATTTAAAATACGCTCTCTAACATACTCTATCATTAATATTGAAGACTCGCCTGACTACCTCAAACAGCAAACAGCTAGTCACTCCATATATCCCCACACGAACACTTAGGTCACAAAACAAAAACTTGCTCCCTATCATACAAAATCCTCATTTGGTGAAAGATTTTTTAGTTCGCTGCTATTAAACTATGGAATAAGTTACCTTCTGAAGTTAAAGATTCCCCTTCCTTATTAAGAAAAAGTTAAAGACCCACCTCTCTAAAAGCCATTTTAATTGTTAAATGCTTTCAGGCTTTACTTTTTATTATTACATAACATATCTTGTTCTAATTGTACAATGTAGATATGTGTTTCTTTTATTTCTTTATTTTCTAAACCTTATTCTGAGATGTTTTATATTTTGACCATAATGTCATAGCACCAAAGAGCAATCAATATATTGGATTATAGGCGCTCTATAAAAAAATATTATTATTATATTATTATTATCTTAGGATACTCTTGTAATTGAGTCTCACAAAAAAATCCCAACGTAGGTTGTACAATAAAGATTGACCACCAGCCAGAGGTCGCTCTGTGAAAAAAACATACATATTGAGGCTTATGTAAATTATTAATTATTTACTGTCAACAATTTCTTGTAGAGTCAGTATTTGTACGTTGACAACTTCTCAATGTTCCCAAAACCACACAATGATTTGCTCAAGAAATAACCGCATCCTCAATCAAGCTTGTACACAATAATTTGGTAGATAACAGTGGGGTTGCCAGTTGGTGATACCCTGACATATTTCTAGTAAGATTAGACGTTTATACTTCCCACATATATCAAATTTTCCATACTTTTATTGGAAATAACCAGCCGATAAATACTTTCGGGACAATGTAATGTAACATTTTGTTTTTCTTTGTAGTATCTTGTGGTAAAATGTTCAATCTTGTACATGTCTATAAAATCTCATAATTCATGTTTTTCTGAAAGGTTATGATGTTCCACCTTCCAATCTGTTAAGGGGCTTGTGAGAATGTTTAACGGTTATCTGTATTGCAAATCGGCTACTTAATGCACACGGTACAATTGATGATATTGTTATAGTATTATTTATTGGTATTTCACAAGCAAACCATAAATCTATTCTGCAATAAATAGTTGTCAATGTCTGCCTCCATGTGAATTGCTTTAGACTCGAGTTTAAGGTCTGAAATGTATCTACTAATTCAAACTGAACTAAATTGTAAAACTTCTGCTTTTGACCCTTTTTAATTTGATAATTTCCAGATCCAACTCTTTACCAATGATATTGTTAAAGTCCATTCTCATACTTTATAAGTATTGATAATAATTGTCTTGACCTTTGTGATGTATAGGTCTATAAGTATTAATCCTTGTATATGGTATATGTTCAATATCAGTTTGATGTATATTGGTTTTAGTAGAGACCATGATATTAAACAGTATGGTGAGTTTTCTGTCATTATTGTATTTTTGTTTTTCCTGCTGCTTGGGGTAATATCGCAGACAAGTTTTTCCTGAGAAACTTGCCAGAAGAGCATGATAATAGGCTTTGTCTAGCATAAGTAGGATGATTCCGTTTCCTTTGCGTAAAGACACGCTGCCTTTTCCAGGGTACCGTCCTAGGTAAATATCATTAAAGACGTTGCCCCAACTACTAAATCGAACGGAATAGGAGATTGTAAGAAAGATGGATATATCTTGCCTTGGTGTAGTACCATGAGTTGTTTGTCATACGTGGAATGAGGGTCGGGCAAATCAGATCGCCACATTCTAGTGATAGTCTTGTATTTGTAAATGTCTTCTTTGCTTCCGTTTCACGTTGTGTATTTTCTTCTATCTGAGCCGTTAAGATGTTTATCTTCTCAGTAGGTGAGACATTTATCTTACCAGTTCAGTTCTACATTTTATATAAACACCGATTCGGTCGATTACAAGCATAAAAGATTACATAAGCATAGTCAAAATTAATATCTTTCTCTCGCCCACATCTGCTGTCAAGATCTTACCAGCATGTTTAGACTCAGGTAATGGATAAATCATTTGGTCGTCTAAAGAACCAAGGCGATGTGTACTCTCTCTGAGGTAGTCTCTAGGAACCCAGATATCTGATCTTAGAGGCCTTGTAGGGTCTCTTTCTTTGGACCCATATGAACACCACGCACACATCAAGCTATTCTTGACCTTGAATCTGTGCAATTACTAATATGAATGGTTATTTTAAGTCAAATGATGCAATTGTAATTTTCCAATCACGTGTGATCTGGTGATATTTTATTGACACATAGAACAAGTTGTGTATCGGTTTTATAATGTTTTTAGGTGTCAGCCTGTCACTCATTTTTTTGGTGCATATTATCTGACTTTTATAGAATGTGTCAATGTGAACTAAGATACAATATGATCGCAAATACCACAGTACTACATTGGCTGGATTGGTGGTAATGGAGGGTAGATCAAACATTCACACTAGGTAATATGTTATCGTACCATTTGCCTTCCCAAAAACAAGAAACAACTCTTTCCAGGCCGTCCGATATCCCTTCACGTACATGTAGGCATAATCTATCTCTCTCTAATTTAGATACATGTACACATTATAAAAATATATACATACATACATAATTACATAAATATAGAAGATATAGGATAGATAATGGATATTACAGAGACTCATATTTGTTATTTATTTTCTTTTATAATAAATATTTTAGTGGGAATACTGATGAAAATCTATTTTAAAATTAACTTAGCAGTTAAGGGTTCATCTGATCTAAATCAGTAAGTGCTGAGTTCCACATTCAGAGCTGTCACGGAAACCCAAGGTGAAAATGCTTCATTCGTTAACAGGTTTTACCACGAAGACTGTTAGTCGTGCTATAAATATAACACAAAAATGATACAATTCATTTCGGATATGGACTTATATTGTTTATTCAGTATAATTGTCCAGAGATGGCAATTTCTGAGATTGAACTAACGATGACAGATGACCAGTTTATTATGTCAGAGACAAGGAAGTGGTATTATATAATAGTCCTATGTGTGTATCAGACACAACGGTTTTTTTAATTCTCATATACACATTATAAAGTCTGAAACTCGTCTATTAAGAGTAGACATATAACGTATAATTTGATGTGTATCATAATAAATCTGTTGATGTAATTGTTACTTGGAAATTAAGGCAAAACCGTATCAAAATTCGGTTATCTCCTCTTTATTTTAAAGATGCCTTCCCATTCATAAACGTTATGTTTTGATGATAAATTTGGATGGACTAAAACATATTCAAAATAATTTAAAAAAATTTTCACCAGGAAATATATACTCTGAGCCGTAAAATTCTATTTTAAGCAGTAAACAATTCGACGGTCCGACTATATGTAATAGTACCCTCTGATTTTGTTATGGCGCGTCTCGTGCGTTTTTGTCCACGGAATCCAGTATTTTCTAGAAGGATTGGATATCCATAATTTTCAAACATGTATACATATATGCCAAAAATGTTATGTCTTTAATGGAAATAAATAAATCCTTTCGTGAACGAGATACAATATTTGAAATAACGATGGGGGGGGGGTCACAAATGAAATGTGATTCTTCATTGGATCATGTTGAAGTATGTATGCAGTGACAATTTGGAACGTTCAGGCTAGTTCATAAACAAAGGGCTGATTCGCCATTGGTGAAATGGGGTTTAACCTCCGACTTTTGTGCACCAACCGGAGTAATGATACGTCATACATGTACAGACAGAGTAGCCGGACAGTGGCACTTTGGCAAATATTTGTTTCGAATTATGTCAAAGGTTCTTTTACGGGACCTCGGTTTTCCGTACCGTCCGAAAGATCGTATTAATTGGCTGCATGAGATGGAACCTTTGATATCACTCGAATTGTCGCTTTTCATTTCTGTATTTTATACAATATTTCATAAAAAAAACAAATCTGTTTTGTCTGTGTTGTTTTTCAATGATGTCGTCAATGATCGCGACACAACTCACCACATTGTTGTTGATTCTGCATACACATAAAAAACCCAATGTAGCACGACTGATATGTGAGGTTCAAAACACATATATAATCTTTAAACCAGACAGCGTATCTTTTCTTAAATCAACTAATTTGTATGATTACTAACACTGATTAAAGATCCATTCCCGCGAAAGTATTTATAGGGTAGCTATTTACCAATACGGGTATGGTCATTGTAGAACATATTAAAGTAAAGACACACAATCGTACTAGAAAATACTGAATGCCCCGGAAACATCCTTGAGATGCGCAATTAAACGATTTACATAGGCTTGGATATTTATGGTAAATATTCTTATATCAAATTCCAATTGTCAAAAGGATCTTTTACGTGTACGTCAATGTGTACACGGGAACACGGGACCTCCAAACGACTGGACAACTGTCCTTGTTAAGCCCACAGTCCTGCATCACTGACAAGGGGAACCATGCCCGTAAATATGGATGAACTTTCTCGGCAAATGCAGGGATCGAACATCCGACCTCCAGGCTAGCGAGCCAGCGCATTATCCATTCAACCACCGTGACCCTCAGGACAACGTATATACGTTCGGATTTCCCGTGAACACATTGAAAGAGTAGGCCGTACCGCCACCGTCAAGACAAAATCACTCTATAGCACACGGTAGGGCGCTGTATCATTGTTCATTTTTCTGCTTAAAGAAGATTTGATTTTTTTTTACCGCTTGGAATATTTTGTTGTGAATAAAATAATATGTTGAGAGTTTGTCTACGGGAAAGCATCTTTAACAAAACCATCACCACTGATAAACACGGTTCATTTATAATAGACGCTACAACATTTTGATATGGTGGTTGTAAAAATATGAAATAAGAGTAACATGAATCTGTGTCACCCATATTGTGAGTTAATTGCGTTACAGCTATTTCAAACATTGATTACAAAATAGCACGCCTAAAAGATTTTATCGTCATCCATTACGAGCAAATTATATTAAGGAAAAGATGATCAGCTATACGTTAACAGTGGCAAGTAAAACATTTGGTCCTGTTATTACAGACCTGTAATAATGGATTAGAAGTGGCTAATAGTAATAGGACCATAACAGACTCGAAAGCTTAGTACAGCCGAACGATGCGAGACGTTACATTTTTCCTCAGGTAATTCACGTGTTTTGTTCAAGATGCAAGTACTGCCTCTAGGCGGAGAGACGTTAGCAATTGTTTAGATCATTTTTATGCACCTTTGACAGAATTCTGTATTATGTCGTAACGCAATAGGGGGCTACAGTTTTTAACATAATTTTTATTTATTTTCCAACCCTTGCGACATCCATCGTTCCTCGACCTTAGTGTTATCCATCCTTTTACAGCAGTGGGACTTTCGAGGGGGGTGCACTAGTCCGCCGCTTTAAGAAATACTATAAATATGGGTATGAATAAACCTAACCCTAACCCAACTTGAACTCTAATAATAGATATCGGTGGACTTATGAGCCCGCGGACTACTGAGCATTCCCCGGACTTTCAGTTCAGAGATGTGATCTGATAAGCTGCTGTACATGATTATGTTTTACTCTCGAGGCAAAGCTGTTTTGCTTGGCTATCTTGTTAATGTTTATATTGCTTATTATCTAACTGTGTTTTACACCTCACCGTTCAGACAAACATAGAATCAATTCACAAAAACATTATCTTAGATTCAGATAATAACAATCGATGCTATTACTTAGCGAGTTGCGAATTTATTTTAAATATTTACAGAATTCCTTATGTTTGATGCCGCCAAGCAGATCGGGCTCCAATATGCCTCATTTCTTAATTGATTTAGAGCTTTAAGTTTTGGACTATCTGGGTTTCTTTTTTACACATTTCACCGATGCATTACGAACAAAAACTATTGAATGTATATCAGTTTATATACATACATTTTACTATTGGCAAAGTATTCTATCTCTTTTTACAAATGGGTTATTGCGTCAAACGTTGTGACAAGATCAACTTTACGGATTCTCTTGCTTTGTGTTATGGCACTATATTAAGTAATATAGACATATTTTCTTCGAACATAATACAGCCATCTGTTCAGAGAAAGAATACTTTGTAATGATCCGGAAAAGGCAAATTATCTGGGAAGTCAATATTAAAGGCATCAAATTTCTTTGATTTAGGTCTCATTGATGTATTGATTTCGGTTGGTCGCATGCGTTATTTTAGTTAATGTTGGAGCGATTTTAGTTTACTGTGCCACAGTGGGAAACAAAATTGCATGGTTACATCTTAACAGGACAGTTATCTATAGACATACAATTTTAACGACATACTGTCATGCCACAAAACTATTCTAAACATAAAATTCAATGACATCGACAATTCTATGTTTGAACTGTATCCAGTAGACGTGGTACAAGGGTTAATCAGTGAACTGGATGTATGAGATGTGTTGTTGACGTTTGGGAAAGTAGGTCGAGGGGAAATGTGTAGGGAGTGTTAGTTAGATGTATTATGAATGGTTAGGGTGGCTGTGGTGTTACGGTGAAATACTATGCCGCTACCGTAACACCACAGCTTTATGATTTGTTAGACAGGAGTGATTTAATGGGTGTCAACAACTGGGTTTCTGATTTTAATGTTGTCTTTTCCCACCGGCACTGGCCGTACGCCAGCAACTGAAAATAGCTGACGAAACAGCTAGGGCGTCGATTGTTAGTTCGCGTACAACTTGAAAAACCGAATGTCGTACGCCATTGTGAAACTGAAAGTAGCTGACGAAGACAGTTAGGGCGCCGATTGTTAGTTCGCGTACAACTTGAAAAAACCGAATGTCAGTATGGTATTTCTGACATAATTGGTTATCGGTGACCTGAAAGCTGGTAATCTCGACTCAAAGCGAGTAATCTCGACTCAAAAGTATAGTGTATAACCTACTTACTGTCTACAGTCGTCGCTAGTCTTCCTATAGTATAGTTCCTTCATGATTGTTTGTGGACGATTTACTACTCAGTAAGAAAGCCTGTGCCCAAAAAGAGTTCTCGTCTGTTATTATTAGTATAATGACTTCCTCATGTGCGGCAGGTTCGTTTTTTTTTAAAAACACTGTTTTTCGTTCCAAAAAATAGAAAAGTAATTTTTTACCAGATGATCATGGTTTTTCACCGAGACTAGATAATTTCTCTCGGTGTAAGGATATTATCGCTTATGAATAAGTTCATACACTGTTGAGAAAATAGTCCCATTGGTTTGCTTAGCGGCAAATAGAGCGGGAATAAACTCTGTACTGAAAATTTTTTGCGTGATCTATATAAACTGTCTTCACATACTCGATTTATAATTAGCGATACACAGGTACAGTGGCAAGTGTTATGCTTCTCAGGCTAATACCTCAAAAGTACCTCCGCGCGAAAACCCAGATTTTGGTACATGCAAAAGAAAAAGAAATAGTGCCCGTGCGCGTGCCAGTAATAGGAAAACTAAGAGTTCGCGCATAAAAATGCACGAACGTACCAGGCGCGATGTCATCCAACCATATTCTACTCAAGCGTTACCTGGTAACGGGCAGTACTCATTAACTAATCTGAACAGTAGAGCGTCAAACCCCATCTCAATGCATTAACCATTTAGCACATGCAATACATTGACGGCTACTTTAAAACGTGAAGGTGCCATAACTGTTTTCCTCTAATAATATTGTGAGGTATATGTTTCATGGTCGCTTGATTACATTTTCCAATCTATGTATCTAGCGATAATGCGGTGCATAGATCAAATTAAAATAGACTGTATCAATATACACGATCCTTGTGACCCAGTCAATAATCTCATCCTCTTCCTGCACAAAATTGAACAGGAACATTGTCACTATAGCAAGGTATCATAGATTTCAAAATAATACCTTCGAATTATTCTGAATTTAATTGGGATCCTCCTTACGCTCCTAATGTGCCACCCAATCCATTTTAATAAATTCCATTGTTAGATAACGATAGACAATAATTTTTGAAATTGAGTCTTACTGGGAAAAAAACAATATCGTAGAGTTTTAAACATAAGAAATACACTGCTAACTATTTATTTTATCGCTTTCACAAGTATTTATAAATCCCAGAGTTTAAGAGAAGACATACTTCCCTTTTAAAGGTGGCATCATTGTGAGTGTCTGGTGTAGATAAAGTTATTCTGGAGTATTATGACCGTGAGGTCCGTCAGATATTACAAGAGTCTGGAATGGTTCTTCTAATCTTTAATACTCGAAATTTTATAATAAGAATTATGTGCACACACTTATAGGACCGCGGATAACCGACTAGTACCTTATGCTACTAAGTCGGATAGACCTAAATGACTGACGTACCAAGTACAATCATATATTTATATGGAATTACTTCTATCATTTAGCTAGATCAAGTGTTGACATAAATAAGCATTGATGTAATAATGCACAATATAAGAAATAAAACAATGGTAAATAAAACAAATAATAAATTAATCATACTATTGGCATGTTCACCAGACAGGCCATATTGTTAGTTACTTTCTATCTAAAACAGTTTTATAAACAATAAAGGATTAGAATAATTTAACATTAGAATTACGTAACATTTCACCCTTGGCTACAGTCACCTTTCAATAGCACACACACACAATATTTTGAAGAAATACATTGAATATTGTTCTTAGAGTTTACATATACATAATTCAATTTGATGACTTTCCTTTTTAAAATCAAAGTATTTAATGAAATAATCTAGATTTAATTTCTAACATAGAACTGATATAACCAGCATGGTTATATTGTTGTCCTGTAAGATTAGAGGTGATTATAACCAATATCATGATAAATTCGACATCACAAATGATATCTGAAAGATTCAACAGGCATTGCATTCCTGTTCCTTCGTTTTGTCTAGTGGGATATGGTGCATATGTGTGGCAACTGCAGATAGAAATTCCGACTACTGTGGCACCAGAGACATATAGCGTGCACATTCTCCATACTGTGATGTTTTGTTGACAGATGTTGGCCAGTGGAAGTTCGGATGTTTCCGCTCAAATAAACAATATTCAACGTTACCACACAGGATTACGAAACAAAAACCAGTCGATCATTATTTAAAGTCATTGACTCATATGGCGTCAATGGTCGTGGATACCTAATTGAAAGGAAGTGTCATTCTTAAATTAACGGATGTGGAACCTCATCCCTCAAACACAATCTAAGGGTTCTGGCCAACTCCAACTTCTCTCGTTAGCAACTGTCATTCAACTTTAACAGACTGACTTAGCATACAATGACACTAGATACACAATCTTTTAATTGAACACAACGTAATAAGTAAGAGTTGTCGTTATTTTTTATAAACTGCACAAATATAGAAGCATTTATAAGGCTGACATTTCTCATGTTACCGTGAACAAGTGTCAGTGATGCAGGGGAAAACTTATCAGTGATACACGACCAGCTTATTTGAACAACTTGGCGAAATAAAAAAAAAATCCAAATTTCTCATTTAGGCATATCGATATAATGTTATATTTTCTTGATTTAATCTATTGAGGTTATGTAGTACTTCTAAAGTCACACGGGATATATTCCCTTGCAAGCAACCCGCCACTGGTAAACAAAATCCTTGCTGCCACTGTTAAACGTTTAGCACGAAAATATTATGAATTCTAGCCAGTATAAAGGCTACAGTTTTAATACCTTTTCAAATTTGGCGAGAAGCATCGTGATCGGGAGAGGGCGATAGCTGCTACAGTTTTTAACAGATGTCTCAGGTTTTTTTTTAAATTTCGTATAAAGCATTGGGGTCACAAGGGGATGAGCCTTGTCGATACGCGTTAGTCCATAACCTTCCAATACAACCTTTATTTCCGAAAACCTTGTGAACATGATAGGGTTGGAGAAATTTTTCTTTGTTTTTTGCTGTATTTGTTTTGTTTAAATTAAAAGATGTCAAAATTACACAATATTTTCTCGATAATGCATAACTGCTCCACGTCTAACCTGTTTCCGAGTTTAAAGTGCACTAAGCCGAACGTTGAAAATATACGCCCGATACTTGCTAAGGAACATAATGTTATCATTCATTTGCTATCCAAGCCCAAGTCAAGATAGTCCTTCTTTGAAGTAGGATTGGTTTCCACCATTAAAGTCATATTGTTTTGGAAAGTAATTCTGGTTTAAAAAGATATGGTTTGCTTTGTACTGTATTATCAGAAACATCAACTGTCGATATTGATATTCTCATATTTGAGTGCTGAATCTGCCCTTTCAGATTTTAGCTTATTTTGGAACCATAGCGGATTTAACATTAAACTGAGGTAGTGAGAATGTGTTAATATTGATTTCATTCTCTTATAAAATTTGACCAAATTCAGTTTTGAGAGCAGTGGGTTTAGAAACTTTTATAATTCCTTTTATATGTTAACAAATTCGCTCATATTGCAGGTTGCTTATTGAGTTCTCTCTAAAGCAACTGATATAGGTTTCATATTCTTCACAACTCCATTTCGGCATTGATCTCCAGTATTCATGACCCTATTTATTCACTTCGATTAAAAATGATAAAAAAAACCCCAACAAAATTGTGTTTTTTCCCCAAGAGTTTTAAACGTTTAAAACATTTTCCCTAAAACTATGCGAGTCTACAGTTATTAACTGATATTCATATTCCTTCAAAGCAGATAAGCTACCGCCAGGAAATAGTTGCTGTGTTGTCGTAGTTACTTGTGTAGCGATCATTTTACTGTGTTTTCATTGTTATTGTACAATGTGTGATATTCTTCTCCTACGAGAGAAAGATACCTAATCGAAACGTCGTTCAGCAATAAGCAGTGGTTGTATTCAATAGAACTCTCTCATGTGTTGATTACTGTAACAGTGTTAACAACCTAGACGTTTAATACCATCCCATGATGGGTGATAAGCTAACAATTTGCTTATAAAAATGTAAGAAGATGGACCTGTCTTTATGGCAGCTAACAATGTTTTCATAAAATGTAGAAAGATAGACCTCCCCATTTACGGTAAACAAAGTTATATAAATGTAAATAAAGCTCGTACATTTACTCAATATAGAATATATTGCCTCAGGTACAATAATCTGTTGACTACGTGCGTTATAGATATACATTTGGTATTATCAATGCCTCTTGAATTAATTCTCAGCATGTGAATAAGTCGATTACCTTTCCCATGTTATTATAAGGACTCAAGGCTTAGTCAGTGAAACCAAACCATGCAAGAACTCGTTATTGGCTATGTCTTATAGGACACCGCCAAGGTCAAACAAGAATTAAATAAAACATATCCCCAAGCCTTGGTGGAACTGTTGTCATTCGACATGAACTATACGGTACATGTCAGAAGAGTTGGCGTACGATTGACAGGAACAGTTAATGAAACATGAAGTTGAAGAATAGTTTATTTTCTAAACACACTATACAGTTCTGAAGCCTGTGGATATTGTGGTATGCAAAAATAAGGGTTGGTTTTTATGACAGCTGTTTGGCAGCTTGGCGTGCGGGCTAACAGAAGCGAGGACTAGCAATTTTACCCCACCTTACATTTTTCTTTTGATGCATCTTTTTTATTATGAAAAAAAACAAACGCCGAACCAAAAACACGAATAACACGACTGGACCAATGTTGGTTTTCAAAACGGCTATTCGAAATACAATTTGCTGTTTTTAGTTTCTATCACTTCGGATGCCTAACCATAGTTCAACAGGGCGTTTGATTGACTAATCCCTTACACCACCCAGAACGTAGGTCATTAAAGAGCTAAATCTACAAATTGCAGGCCTTTCTCCATGCCTCAAAGTAGCTATGTCTTTAACCCAGTATCATTGAAAGTCTTCGACGTTGAAAACACAAATTATTTATCAATGTAAATCAACAGTGATGGTGTGGTCTTACCAGGAAAAGATGGGCTTCTGATATCCAATATTGAAGACGAAATGATTTTTTTTACCATTGGGACACGAATCGTGTACCATACGGCGTTTCGGACTCATTTTCAGCTAGGGACCCACCGAACAAGACTAGGTATACTCCACATTACATCTCAAACGGTGAGCATGCGCAATAAATAATATGTAGACTGTAATAACCAGACGATACATATATTGTGATTCAATTGAGACATCTGGTGTACTTCGCCAAACATAACTGATTTGATATTAGAGTAAAAACGGAAACGATTGAATGTAAATCAGTTTAGATACACTCATATTAAATTATTATATGGCTTGCGACCCATTTGTGTCAATTTCTAGGCCCAAAATATTAGCGATTTAGCTCCTTTAAATGTTACATAAATTATCACTTAAACATTATTTAAATTACCAAAACCATAATCAACTCTCGATGTCATTGGATACTACATATGCACAAAATATTTAAATATGATTTGAGGTTAATGATTTTACGCAAAAATGGATAATCTATAGTTTGTTTATTATCGTAACAACGGTAGTAATGACAGTCGAGGCTAAATAGTGTTCTTGTAATATATCGGGAATAACTCTGCTCAAAAGTGAAGTAATGTGTCTGTAATTTGCAACATATTCCCATTTCATTATCTATTGTTTAAAGATACATTGTGGGAGATTAGATAACGAGTTGGCAGTTCTCACTACAATAGTTACAAACTAGCTAATGAAATTTCTGAAGCAGAAAATTTCAATCAAATTGATCCATTATTAACTTAGAACTAAGCGAATGAAAGTTTCGCTTAGCCTCGGTTATCATTACTAAAGTAGGTAAGACCAAACAAGTAGTCTCGGTTATCCATTTTTATTGGTAAATCACGAAGGAAAATATTTCAGCGAATCGAACTACAATCCAACAAAAATCTCATGCTAGCCTCGACATTGAGAGTTGATTATGGTCCGAATAAGTTAATAAATGTCTAAAGAAAGACCTACAATAGGCAGATTTTGCTCTTGCATAATGCACATCTAACTATTATAGCAAGAACTGACATTTAATTTTACATAATGACCCTTTAACAAGTCTTTTAGATCCTGGCGAAGTGAAGACCAGTAGAAAGAAATTTTGAACCTTAAAAAAAACCGTTAAATTGATCATTTGATCTAAAATTCCACGGTAAAGGTATGTGTGATCTATTAAGACTTGTGACGTAATGGTTAGCTGGAAAATGCCAAAAACCATTAAAATTGCGTTATTTTTTTTATGGAAATTGAAACATTGTGAATTGCTCGGGATATCATTGCAGTGATTAACTTATTTCTTGATTGAATTGTGTGTAAACGAAACATGAAAATAGACCAATGGGTTGACAAAATGAGGATTTTGCCTTACCCCGTGGATTAACTTTCCTTAGAAAGACGGACCATTTGTTGTCAAGGCATTTTTAACCTTTCCATGTAATGTGGCATGGAGATAGGGGCGCCTTCTCAACCTCGTGGGTTTCCTCCTGGCACTCCGGTTTCCTCCCACTACTAAAGCCCCTACGCACAAGCGAATTATTGAAATAAAATGAAACCATATGTTAGTCTCAAATTGACCTAGTTTGTGTCGAGTGGACGTTAAACCCCATTTCTCTCTCTCCCTCCCTTTCCATGTAACTTGTTGTCACAGCTATGTCTGTCTTGCATAACAAGTTTTTGTGTCACAAAAGATTTTATTATGTGTAACTTATAGTGGTAATGAAAATTTTATTCTATCAATAAAGTTCTATATGCTAATATTTTCTAGGCTAATACCGGTCAGTCTGTTCATGTATGGTGTCGTTTTACTCCTGACGAGCATTAATACATACATAAACCACACGAACAAGACATTACATTTTAAATAATAGATTGAATGTCACAGCTTTCTTGGTCCATGATAGCTTTAAGGCACCTGGTATGTCTTAAGAAATCGTGTTAGATATAATCATGGAAAACAGCAGCAAAAGTATTGTTATAACAAACTCAAGGCATAATACTCGGCATGATTTCAATATAACGAAATACAATTTAAATCAACTGCACTTTTACCGTGCGTTATTATTAATAACCTTAAAACTGAAAATAATTTCCTGTTTGTTTGGCACGGACTTTACACTTTATTTGGCCATGTACATATATAATACAGTGTAGAATATACATCCACCATATACCGCTGGGCATGTATTCTTTTTAAATCAAACTATTACAACATCCTATTATGAACTCTGCCCTGTATCACGTCCACGTGCTTTAACAGTCAAAACTTAATCTTAGAGAAAACACAACGGTTCACAGCCAAACAATTAAATATTTCGATTCTGTTCTTCCTGTCACCCGACCAAATATTAAAACATTCCATTGTGGGGACTTCATTTGGAATCCAGAATTAAAATGAAATGGGGAAATAAAAATGAGAATTGCACTGGAAAATTGTGTTCTGGAAGTTTTGATTTCGAAGTGGTGCCTATGTCTTGTTGCTTCGATTTTTCACGGTATGTATATTAGAGTGCATTTTTCTATATAGCCCCATCGTTTGCCACAATGAACAATCCAACTAGTCTGTTCTTCATAAAAGAATATCGAACGATAACTTCGTCAACTATTCAGAACAAAGAAAACCTGGATAAAGATTTTTAATAATTTCAATCGACTTCTTTTTAAGTGCAAGGCGTGGAATGCGCCAACACGAAAGTGTTATATTGACAGCAGTTTATATGAAAGGAAACTTGAAAGTTGAGCAAATAGGATCTGGGATCCTTGTGAAAACCTAATGTTTAGGGTTCATCTATTTACAACCCCATTGGTTCCAACCAAATTTGGTAAAAAAAAACGTATGTTACAACCTATCGTGGTCGTCAATAGGGTTGGTCCTCTCTTGGTCACACTGCTTTAATTTAATCTTTATAGCTTTATGGTTTATCGACTTAAACCCCGTTGGTTCCAACCCAATTTGAAAAAAGCAAATATGTTACAACCAATCGTGTTCGTCGATAGGGTTGTTCCTCTCTGAGCACAATGCTTCACGCGGGGATAAATCCTGAATGGTGACTCACATAACCGCTCAACTTTACACATAATTTGAAAAGATTCACACGAAAATTAAAGTCTCATGAGGTTTACGGAAAAAAGGGGAATAACAACGGTACGCTGTAAACTAATGACCACAATGCTTCACACCAAATTTGAAAAGATTCCGCCTAAATCTGAAGCCTCTGTCTCGTTCACAAACCAACTGATGACGGACCGATGGAAACGGTGACGACATAGAAACAATAGGCGTATAAAAATCCGAGAAGTATTGTTTTCTAAAATGGATGGGCTGACATTGGTGTTGACAACATACATCCACATTAAATGTGGGCGTATAAAGAGAGCGAGTTAAAATTGATTAAAGAACAAGGTTAATTCAAATTGGTTTTCCCTCAATGAAGTTGTACAACATCAAAGTGGGAACAATCAGTATAATGTCAACAGCCTACACCCACAATGGTAATTGATGTAAAATCTTTATATCAGAATAAAGTGGGTTGATCCACGGCATAAAATTTGTGCGCTGATAAAAACTGAATCTACGCACGTGTCAACATGGTGCATACTTGAACGACAACTATCCAGTCGCAGGCTTGCTCGTACACTTCAGACAGCAAACATTCGACCAAAATAGACATTCAGATGACAACATTCATTCACTTATTTAGCAATGAAGCCACAAATAATTTAAAAAAAAAAAATTCCTTGGTTGGGTGGTTATTTATGGCATTAGTTGCGTAATTTGTGTGCTGCCGCGTTGGTGTTAGGGTGAACAGGTTGGGATTTGCCGTCCCAAACCTTATTCACTGGAATTGCGAAAAGACAGCATTTGAATCAATACAGTTGGCATTTCGGCGTTTTCAGGCTTAGATAATTAGCTGCTTTTTCTCAGAGTTACAGAAGATAAATCGCCAATATTTTTGACTTAGAAATTGACACAAATAGGTCGCGACGCATATAATAATGTAATCTGAATATGTAAACTGATTTATATTAAATCGTTTCCGTTTTTATCTCAATCGAATGGCAATCTCTTGTTACAAACGGCGCTGAAAAGAATTATTGTACACGAAGCCCGTGTTTTCCCGGTAAGTTAACAACATCTATGTTTATTTAAATTGACAAATAATTTGTGCTTCCAATGTCTAAGATATTAAGTTAGAGACTTAGCTTCTTTAATTCTATTTTCAATTACTCGAAATTAATTATTTTTAACATATTATTCGCTGCCGTTGCCATTACTGTACGGCAATGCACAACGTTTAAATTGTTGAATAATATAGCCGTGAACATAAACGGTAAATACTATCCGTATTCAAATTATGCAAACACTTTAAATACCATTCTGGTGATAGTTGGACCTAGTCAAACTTTCAAAACGTTACATATATATTTGAAATAATCAGTTCTGTATGCGTGAAAAGGTCCCCGAAGTGGTTGCTGTGTTCCGTGTAAGTCGTAATGCAAGTGATTTTGCGATAAGATAGAATGCTGTGGTTTCCGTGTTCCCTGGAGGTCGTAATGCAAGTGATTTTGCGATAAGATAGAATGCTGTGGTTGCTGTGTTCCGTGGAAGTCGTAATGTAAGTGTTTTTGCGATAAGATAGAATGAGGTGATCTATGTAAATACAATTTGTAGCCTACCTTAGCTACTAATTAAAAATATGATACAGCCAATATTAATTGAACACTCGATGTAATGAAATTGAAATAATAATAAGAATAAAAACCTCTGACGTGTTATTGGTTTAACACAGTAAACGTTGATGAAATACAGAAGTTTATATTTATACACATTTAAATTACGTTCAGTCGCACCGAATCATTTTCTATTGAAAACCTCACAAATCAGTATATTTTTAAATAACATAATTATTATTATACTATAATATTTTACACGATGTTATTGAACTCTTAATAAGAAACGTTAGCGTGTAACTATTAAAGTGAACTTTTTACTCCACTTGTTGCCCCCCCCCCACCGATTTACTATTTCAAACTTAGCGACAAAAAGTATCTGCTGAATTGAATTGGAATTTGAAATTGAAGAACATTCATGGAGGGTGTCACCAGCAAGTCTTCCTTTCAAGATCTAATATTATAAACATTAAATCCAGCATAACCAGCACAACTGTCAATGGAACTTTTACGTACATGGCAATGTGTACACGGGACCTCGGTTTTTGTCCCCATTTGAACGACTAGACAGCTGTCCATGACAGGTCCTCTGTCCTGCATCACTGACAATGGGAAACCACGGCTAAAAATGTGGATGAACTTTCTAAGCAAGTGCAGGGATCGAACTCTCGACCTCCAGGCTAGCCAGCGTGACCGCTAAAAAGCACGAGCGTACTAGATGAACCGCGGAGTGTCACCCTTGAAAATAAAGTGGGGTACCCTTTTTTTAAACTAAAATTGAACTGAACCATGCCTTTCCGAGTAATGATGTCAATTTTGTAAATTAAAATCAGAAATACTTAAGATTAATCATGACTTTAATCTTGGATTATCGGTTAATATTGATGTTTGTTTGACGTTAGGAATGATAAATTAGATTCCCAGGAGAGCTGACAGAACTGCATAACGCATACAAAACATCAATTTATGTCAGCAGAATCGGGATGTTTAGATTTTCTAAAGAGCTTTCGCCTATCTACTCGGTATTAGCTATTAGAAAATGTGGATTTTCAGTTTTCACTGGGGTTTTCAGATTACAATTATTACTGTAAGAGTAGGTAATCAAAGTATGTAACATCTTGAATTATCATGGAAATAGTTTGTATTTTTTGTATGAAAAGCGTAGTTTGGGCATACATACTAATCATCCGCCTGTCAACAATTTGCTGGTTAACGCGATAAAGGCTAATAGTGTCAGGATTACTTTCATTTTCAAATTCGGTGTAAAGCTGTCGACTATCAGCGCACCATTTACCTTCAGTTCTGGTGTTACCACCCACATCTTTTCCGAAAACCTTATTAAGCTACAATTTTAAAGTTACATTCACGGGTACAAACTGGGTGATTTGATGATATATTAGGACTAAACACATATTCAAACTAATTAATTTATCATAACTTTGCTTCAAATCTTTGTCAAAACACTGTAATTGCCAAGTACACCCTGCTATAAAAATCGTCAAAAGAGGCCATGTTTGCTTCAGAGGATTAACCCTCTCCGTACCTATAGCAAGGGCGGGCGGAGACGGGTGATATTCATTGCATACACAAGACGATGTTGTCTGTAATCGCTGACTATTTATTACAGATATCGAATCCTAATTAAATTCTCGGATTATCCACTGTCCGTGTCTTTTTCCGTAATTTTTATCGCAGAAAGTGTAGTACGTCTAACTCTTTATAAAGTTTATCATGACATACACAAAGCGCTCAATGTACTCGTACAGCCTTCGACGTCACGCGTGCGGATAGCCCTAATCGTCGGGCTGTTGATATGGGGAACCCTTACATTTTTTTCCTGTATGCGCTCCATGAGTGTTTTTCAGGGAATCCAGTATTTTTGTAGTAAGATTGGATATCTCTATTTTCCATTTATATCAAAATTGCCATACTTTTATTGATAAATGATTTCCTAGGAACCCATCTTTAACATATTTTTATAAACGTAACTCCCTGTCTTTAGCCCAGTCGGAGCAGAACAGTAGGACATCAAACACAATTACATTTCATACACGCAGTTCGGCTCTGCATAGTCGCCGCCCCTACCGCCAGTCCTATATTGATCGTTAACGCGATATGGGCTGGAGTTTTTGATGGATTTGTTTACAAATTCGGTGTTATGATTGCCGACGGGAGCATTTCTTGTTAAAGCAATAGAAGCTGGGGTTAATGAAAGGTATATTTTCGAACTTCGTAAGAAGCACAGGCACAGTGAGAAGATAATCCCTATCGATTTTCAATGTGTTGAAAGTGTTTTCGGAACATTTTTAACAAGTTCTATTCATATGCGATAATGGCTGACACCAATATTGCCCTTTAACAATATAAATGAAATGGGCTTTAACGTCCTACTGAATATAATTAGTATGTTGATATTATCAACGCTACATATTTTCAATATCATTTAATGACTGCCAAAACAGGGGTAGTTAACGCAACTTAAAGCCTTGCTCACATCCCGCTACTACGGACAATCTACTAGTCAATTGCGTGTGTTCCAAACCAAACACTACGACCCGTTTGCGTGTAAAAATACGTACGGCGACGAAACCGTAAATGTCACCTAAACGTTTTATTATATTGCATAATTAAACGCCTGTTTTCTTTTACGTGGGCTACTGTAAGCGTGGCTACAGGCAGCCGTTGTTATTTATTAAATTTTATTATAAAGATTTTTGGCGTCGATTCGACTACGATCACAAACGAACGGCTATTGGAGAAATATATCAAAATCTAGAAACAGGTGTTCAGTCTGTATTATTAGATTTATAAAGAATATTTTTGCATCCTGTAACATCCCCTGTCTCTCTGTGTGTCTCTTTCTCTGTGTAAAACATTGATATGGACAATGAGTCTGGCAGCATAATTATTTATATGCGCAACACATGCATTAATTTAGTTAGTTTAATTAGTCACCATCTGCTCGTACTATAAGATAATATTATATGATTGCCCGTTAAGAGAGACAAGTCAGACCAATGGCGTGTGATAATGGCGGCGGACGTCACATGGGACACTGATCGGTAGGATACTCGACATTGGCGTTCCTGTATGTTTTAGTCTGATAGTTATTAGGATTTTTTAAATGACATCTAGAACCATGACCAACTATTTATAACAAAACTAAATACAAGGTATATGGATATAACTACCTACTTCTATATTATTATAATAAGCGAGATGTAACCACAACTGGCTATATTATTATATCCTTTGGCACACATTACGTCTCTCTCTTACCACGTGTGCCATTATGTACCTTACCATCAATTAAAATACATTATGTCATTTTTATAATTTAATAGAAGCACCAAATCTTGTAAAGTTTTACATATCTTTGTTTCGTCTTGATTACTACTGTTAACTGCAAATTTGATCACTTACGTCTTCATAATTTAATAGAAAAATAATTAGTAAGCCAACAAGGCTTACATATATTAGATTTGTTGCTGTGTTTTTACCGATAACTTCAAATATGTAATAATACAACGCTTATCGTCACGTTTATTTCGATCTACGACATTTTGATCATGAAAAAAAGCCAAAGTTTCCATTGTAAGTAATATGTACTACCATGGGTTTTTTTTCAGCAATGACTCATATTTATGTTCAATTTTCCTAGTCAATCAGTTCTAAAACACATATTTAACGCGAGGCATTGCTGGAAAAATATACATTTCAACAAATATTACTCTCCCAATTGACATGCACAGTAACAGCGCAATGCTAATGGATAAAATCGTGTTGGAACCATTACATCTATTTCGTGCGTGATTTGTTCTTTCTGGGTGTGTGAACCTCATGCCGGCGTCGTCCATCAGAAACGGGGACCAAGAAAGATTAGATTTATTCACCTGAATATCCGTAGTCTCGAAAATAAAGTTGACAATCTTCTTGCTGAATATAACGATGTTGACATCACATCCACGCTTGCTTGCCTACAGTCTTTTAAATAAATGAAAAATGGCCAATATGATAAACACGCAAATATGATAATGTAATCGGAATTTTCATTAAAATGATAATCGTTGTCCCTGGATTTTATTAGCTACACCGACGTTTTAGTTCCATGGTAATTTTAAACAGCAAATCATCGAAAGTGAAACAAACTCGAGAACACCAGCTTCATTAGTGTTAGAGTAAATGGAAACGGAATAGTTATCACAATTTCTTTGTTTAAATATTTACTGGATAGGTATAAATAGACTCAGACTAGTAATTATTTGCCCATTGACTTCAATGTTAAATGGCTGTAACACCACAGGCTGTAGCTCTTTGCTCAACATTCCGTTGGTTCCAGTCTTTATAGGCACACCCAATGGGGACCACACTTGGCAATCTCCTCATCATAAATTTGTAGGTGGTTGATCGTTTACATTTTTTGCTATGGGGTTTGAAGTTGACTGGGGTGAAATCTCAACCCAAAAGGAAGAGGAGAGAAAAAAAATAAGGGAAAAATTGTCTATTTATAACTCGCACTACATTCGTCCATAACATTTGAGTGAAGCAACCATCGGCTTCCCAAGGACGGTACTGTATAGAGCAATAGACGATTATGGCTGGCCTCTTGAGTTTTACAATTAGTTTGTTGATTATTACTTTCAATATCTTGTCAGCGTGTCTGTATCATGGGTTCTCTGTTGTGTGGGGTACTGTCCTCAAGTACTTACTATAAAGGTTATTTTGTATACAGTCTTTATCTTTCATAATTCATCAAACAAGAGCAGTAACTCCCACACGTGTGTAGGTTTAAAAGAAAATAAATTATTACTTCGTACTAATTTATTATTGAAGTTGATTCTGTCTGCGTTCATTAACGTTTATTGCTGCCCTTGGAAAAAAGAAAGACGGTAAGTTAAATGATCCCGTAATAATCTGCTTTAAACTCAACCAATCTGTCATGAATTAAAGAATTAAAAGTTTATCATTACGTCGATGAACGTGGCCCCGTTTCTCTTGATAATGACATAGTTAATTATTACTTTTACCCTGAGGTAATTTTGGATTGTATCTTTTTCGGATGGTTAGTAGCAAACAGAAAGAACAGTAGCTTATACATATTTTTAAAATTGTATTCCACATATAAAATTAAACCTCAGAGCCTCGTCGTTGATAATAGCCATGGTATATTATTGTTATGTACTACCTGCTTTCTGCAATAGGGAGTTATCACTGTTCTAATAAAATATTGGCCATATTTATTGAGGTATGGAAAAATTTCCCACGTCTGTATTTCCGAT
This sequence comes from Patella depressa, assembly GCA_948474765.1. Taxonomy (NCBI): domain Eukaryota; kingdom Metazoa; phylum Mollusca; class Gastropoda; family Patellidae; genus Patella; species Patella depressa. Next base: position 35,393,200 of record OX419721.1, read on the forward strand.
GATAATATATATTTATAATTCGCCTAGGGCGTTTGTGTTTTCTGTCTGAAAGTTGCTTCCACTAGCTGGAAGCTGATGCAAGGAGTTATCGTTGGTCTAATAACTGAATTTATTAACAGACATTTTTAACCTAATATTTTTGTGGTCGTAAAACATTATCTTGGTTTATAAGCGGATGCCAAGCCGGATAAATTAGGTTGGGGGTAAACTATGATGACTCTGATAGTTTAGACATTAGACATTTAAACATTTATTTTTGCTTCGACTTGTAACCTAAGTAGTTATTTGGGCACAGTGATGTAAAATGCAAGTATTTAGATGTTTTGAAACCCCATAATGAGATGATGTATACTACAATTAACTATTTTAAACACGCGATTTACTAGAATTTTCGCTGTGTCAGCACATTTGAAGCCAAAATAAAGACCTACAATAGGCAGACTTAGCTCTTACATTCATCTCTAACCAGTATGAATTTTGAAACTATGAAACTAGCTTGATATGATTGGTGGAAATTTGATTCCCAATACCGTGTTATTCAGCGTCCAATATTCTAATATAATCTACATGCGTTGAAACATATTCGGAAAAATTGATTGTAAAATATCGAGTCGATCTTAAAATTATGCATCGGCAATTAAATTAAACAAGGCCAAAATAGAAGGGAAATATACTTATGTATAAAGTATGAATATATATTTGTGTATGATTGCTTTGATTGGATATCATAATACCAACGACGGTTTTTTTTCAAAGCACTGTTATGCGTTCAGTAATGAAACAATAACGCCGCAATGAACGGACACGATGGAATAGTTCTTGGCAAAATCGTCGACTGGTGGTCAAACTTGACTTGATAAAAATATGAATAAGATATGCTTATATCTTTGCCAACATTTGTGTATTCACCACCACAACAATATGTCGAAAGATATAGGTCCATGTAAATAATTGTGTGTTCTTGTAAAATCCTTAATAAATAGCATGGAGTCCTATGCTAAATACTCAATTTTACCACCAAAATGCAGCAAAACCTTCCCCCAACAAAGTCTGGGAAATGGCATTTTTAGTACTCTAGATTTCAACATTTCCCCGGGGGGGAGCATCCGACGGTATTCCCGTCGGCTCGAGACTGTGTTACTCGCATTAGGGGCCCGTGCATCAGTAGGCCTTAGGTACTCAATTTTACTACTAAAATGCTGCAAAATATCACCCCAAACTCAAGGAAATGGCATTTCAGGGAGTCAAGATTGAAATATTTCTCTGAAGGAACATCCGCCCGGACCCCTTCGAAATCTCGCATAATGTATTGGTTGGCTCGTGGCTGCGTCACTTTTTTAAGGGCCTTTGTATCAGTCGAAAGGAAAACGAGTTGGAATTACTGTTTCCCTATATTCGTAATGTTCCATTAAGAACTTAGAACTAATATAATTCAATATTTATTCAGAAAATGACCCGGCATCTTAATAGCAAATTAAGTCACTCGTAAAAATAGGAAAATAATAAAATCGTCTTTATTAGGAATCTTAATGGATAAAAATCGAATTAACCCGCTGTGTGAAAATATCTTCTGTCGTTTAATAAATCCTGTCAACAATTAAATGAAATACGGGCATTGATATTATTAACCACCAAAACTCTTAAATTCTTCCTAATGACGGCACGGTTAACACGAGATATTTGCTTAATCATTTCATTATTCAAATCTGAAATCCTTAATTAAATCCTTTTCTTTCTTGTTTTGTGAACGTCGGGTACTCTTTATTGTGAAATAGATGACTGATATACGGTTCAGCGGACTTAGAAAAGAGCCTGATTATTGCTTTTACTAATATCGGATGACTTTAACCTTACAGTACACCCTAAAGTAGAAGCCATAAGACATATTTCCATTGAATTTCGTTCATGTTTCCATTCCACCCGTAGACTTGGACAAGACACAACCTTGGGTGTTTGTTTTATGCTATTTACGGTCTCACGTTTGATTCTATCGATATAATGAGAGCATTCAGGGCAATCCGAGAGACAGTACAAATTGTCGAGCATTGTTCGTCATTGTTCGCAAATAGCGCCAGAGGTTACAGTATTTTTGCAGCCACTAAACTGTGGCATCGATCTTGTACGGGTTCAATAGTAATTATGGTAAAATAATTAATAATGATGGCAGATATGTTTACATTATTTAACCTAATTATTAGGTTATTGTACTCTGGATTTCCGGGCATAATATGACATCTGAATAATATGACATCTGTTCTATTATCAAAGAGGATCTATACGTCTGGCGAACTCCACTTCTAAACACATACAGTGCCGTATTGAGGGTGGATCGGTCGGGAAGAGTGGGTCGGCATTGGGACAAGGAAATACTGTTCAGATGCAACTTACTATCAAAGACGATCTATACCTCTGGCGTACCCCACTTCTAAACACATACAGTGTCGTATTGGGGTTGGGTCGGTCGGGGGGACTTGGTCGGCATTGGGACAAGGACATACTGTTCAGATGCAGCAACTATCAGAGACGATCTATACCTCTGGCGTACCCCACTTCTAAACACATACAGTGTCGTATTGGGGTGGGTCGATCGGGGGACTGGGTCGGCATTGGGACAGGGACATACTGTTCAGGTCTAGCAACTTTTTAAAATTATTCAGTATTGTCCAACAGAATCATATTTTCGTTTAAGTGCTTCTCCACACACCTTTTGTAAATTTAATTTTCAATTGCGATTCCCGTGAACCTCAGTAGTGATCAAATTATTTTACTAAAATCGTGCAGTAAGCGAAACTAATTCTGAATAATTTGGAAGACAAAATTCATTCCATGATGTATTGATTTATTGCGAATAAAGTGAATTAACTCCTGCGTTTCACAAATGGATAATGATAATTAATGGTGCCTTGTTATATAGCTTGGTGGCCATTTTATACACGGATAGATGACTTTTTAACTGGTTGTTAAGGACCGTGTTCGTCATTTGAGGGATTTTCATTGATTTACAAACTTACAAAGTTGAAATGAAGAGAGAGATGGCGAGGTGGTTAATGCTTTCTTAATTGAGTTTGGTGCATGCTGTGCAGGATATTATCTAGCATGCTAAAGGAGTTGGACTATTATTTCTCGTTATTAAATTCCATAGGCCAACAAACCCATATCTTCCTGAAGCAGTGGCCCGAGAGATCAGGTCTAATCAAACGAAACACTGCGAGGGTATGCCAAACTCCCAGCTGTATAATGCTAATTGGGGTTTCTGTTCCATAGTAATTGTCTTTAAATCTTTTTACATACCTACGCTTCTTTGTGGCCCAAGTTTGATTTGAATGCACCCAAAATTTGATTTGCCATGCTCATCTTCACAAGCCAGGAGCAGGCATGGGTGTGTAATATTATAACACTTTACTTATTCCTGACATACAGGAAGATAATTTTTCATTGGAATCGATTCTACCAGAGACAGAGCTCGACAAGTTCTTTTCGACAAAGGGAGATAACACCGAGTGATGTGGACACAGATCACCAAATATTCATGGGTGTTATTTTTATTCCTTCTCTCCCTTTCCCTTTTTCCCCCTTTTGCATGGCGATTTTTGTTGAATTTTTGATGTAGAATCGAAGAAAAGGGTTTGAAAATACATTTTCTGCCAGGTTTTGGTGAATATTCATGATTTTGAGGCGGAAGGATACAAGAGTTGTGAGGTTGGTTACATTGAAAGGGAGGGCCGAAAATTGCAAGGTTAGCTGTCTCTACTTCCAGCTTGTCTATCTCAAGTTTTTCATGAAGAACCTCATACATGCTTTTGGGCAAGAGTCTGCCACATGTTGCTCCATCTGTGGCAGAAAGCGTTTTGCCCAACGAATATTTGGGAAAAAGTTACAACCGGTCTAAGAGACGAGAATTAACATTAAAGTCAATGGGGCAATAATTAGTGATCTGTGGCCATGTGTAAGGAATTATTATTACCTAGTAATACACTAAAAGCATCACGAAATCAGTTCATTTTTTTTCAATATCATTTAGCTGCATGTATATCGCGTGTGTTCATTCATGATGTCGCAGCGTTGGAACTTGACGTATTCTAAACAGCTGTTTTCGAGCATACAAGAATACAGAATTCTGGATGCACTTTTCATGAAATATAAATAGATTGATTTTGTCCACCTTAAGTTAGGTTGTATCATCAGTACATCATATATTCTATATGAGTTGTATGCTGATGACACCCAGCTATTGGATAATTTCTCCCTCGAGTACCAGCATGTTTGACAAGGTGGAGCGATGCTTTTTTTGTGAAGGCTGTGAAGACATGAATGACCAACAACATGTTGAAACTGAATGGCGATAAAACAGAATCTATGATCATCGATCCGTTAAGTAAATAGTCTAAACTTTGAACAAATTGATATATTACGCGTTAAAAAATCTTGAAGTTTATTTGAATGACTCTCTAAACATGGACAGACAGGTCTTGGAAATAGTCAGCATGGTAATATGAGTCACCTGTTGACACAGTCCGTTGCCGCGACCATAGCCAGGTCTCTCTTAATCTTCAAATTAGACTACCCAACAGCTGGTATCTCGACTGAAACCATTCAGCGTCTCCAAAAGCTTCAGAATACAGCTGCACGAATCATAACTATCTCCAAAAACAATTGTCGTGTTACTTTACCTTTAAAGACCCATTATGTAAGAGCTGGTTTTGCATATTTAGACATATGCAAGCACATGACGAGTCTATAATCAATAATATTGTCAACCATTTTAGCCGAAGTTCCCGTTCTTTACTAAAGCCCCTACTTCCCATGGACGAACAAACACCTAGTCTCTCTTACAGGAAATTTGTTCTATATTTTATATTTTCAACAACTGAACGGTCACTACATCCTGCGCCTCAAACACTAACTAATATTGACGTAGAATCCACCCGTGAGCTAACTTGTTCCTCTTGAGTTTGATCGTTTACACATGGGTCTCGAATGGGTTTCTGGTGAAACGAAACTGAGCTGTAGCCTGGTCGGGGAAAGTACCTCTCAAATTCAGACTTTAGTGGCATCGGGTGCTCCTTGGTACCGGGCATAATTATGTAATGTATCTGATATCCTGTGCTGTTTTATTGGGTAGGTTTTATTGGGATTTAAGCCATGCCCACGACCCACGCGCAAACGCAAAATGTCCCACGGGTGTGACTTTTAAAACTGAGGCTTTAGACCACTGGATGACCGATATTTAAATGAATTTGAACACTCACGAGATTTAAAACATTAACGATTAAATGGAAAATCGAGGCTTAGTCTCGATAGTCAAATACCATATCTATGATATTAAACAATCTACGGATCGTCTTTAAACAGTCATAAATTCGCCCAGAATGATATAATATGAATGAAAATTTCAATATATTCTTTTTTCATTATCTATTTTTTTTTACTATTATGGCAAGAACGACTAGCTCTTTATCAAGATCTTAATAATAATATATAATACAAAATTGATATATAATACCATATATATTTCACCCTCATGTAACCAATCATAAAATACGCTTACGGCGGCGTAGGCAAATGTATCATTAACTGATAAAATGAATAAGTACATGCATACTTCAAAGAGTGCCACAACACCTACAATACTCTATTATTAGACAAAACTTGGCAAAGATTGCTACAGAAAGTTAATGGTATATAGAATACATGCTGGTATTAGAATTTAATAAAACAATTTTGATTTAAGTACAACTTGAAAATGAAAGCAACTGTATTTGTGAATTTTAAAAGACTGTTTTTCTATATTTTTTGGCGTAAATTAAACCACTGACTATTACAAGAATTCGAATAATGTTTGTATCCGTGAGAAGAGAAATAACTCATTAACTCAGTAAATGTATCTTTATCTATGTATTGATATACATGCAAATATATGACTATTTTTTGTGAATTAAACGCAGCAAAATATGGAATTAATATAGGTCCATTTAAGGAACAATACTCGCCAATTTCATTCAACAATTTGATTTATCTTTTATATTATGTTATCTACTATTTACCAGTCTGAATAAATATGAATGTATTTTGTGGGATATAAGCATATAAAGATTACACTTAAACTGGAGGTGCGAAGTCATGGATGCCTTGGTAGTTCCGCTATACTTTCAATTCATTAATTATCAGTCTATCGGTTTCTTAGTGTAATTCATCCATGGCGAACCTGAACCTCTTATTGATATTTAGTATCGTTTTCTTTACCCCTCACTAATATATATTTATAGTTTTTATTGTGTAATACTGTTGATCTAGTGTTTGCTGTGTGAATATTAAATAAGGCAAAAACAGGCCTACCGAACAATATCTAATGTCCTCTAAAAAATCCCGAAGCAATTATCATTTATCAATCTATCAAAATGTCGACCATTCCTTTTGTCACAGAAATATTGTAATTGCATATTTTTATATAGGTGTGGTAGTGTGCATAGTTGTACTTTTGTATTTATTTTATATTTAAATGGATTGAATTATTCATTAAATAAGCATTCTAATTGAATAATTTATTCATCCATTATGAATTGTACATGCGTTTACAAATGATCAATGTAAAAATAGATTTATATTTATTAAATTATTTTCAATTATATATGTATTGTGATAATTAATCAGCTTGGTATATTAATATTAAATATCTAATTATCTACACTAATTATATATATCTGTCAATGAATACAAAATCGTTTACAAGCATATTTATATTCCTTATTAGAGTAGAAAATATCTCTTTTAAATCAAAGGGTTATAAGCGGAATAGATTTGACGTCACTGATTGTTATTTATTACATGTCTTTTCCAATCGACAAATTAAGCATATAACCCTAACTGGCACGTGTTTAAATTATCTCTTTTAAATCGAAGCGTAAAAAGCTGGTTTTCCTAGCATTTTTAAAAGGCATAGGTTTGACGTCATAATGTCATGAAGGCGGTGCTAAATAAAATCATGACAGATTATTTTTGTCTCCGATGATATTTACTGAATACAAAGCCGAGATACATTCGAAAAAGATGGCCAAAAATAGCTCTTAAAAGAGTTAAACAAAAAAAAAAAAAAAAAAAAAAATCTGATAGTGTTTGTTTTGAAGTGAAATCATAGCAAATTTTGATTTCCTAAAGTTTGTTGATTCCCCAAGTGTGCTTATCAAAGACTTGGGAAGTGTGTCAAACCTCGTGGGTTTTCTCCCGGTAGTTGAGTTTCTCCCCACTGCTTAAGATCCCTACGCGCAAGCGAATTCTTGAAATAAAATTGAACCGTGTCAGTTCCGAAATTACCTTTTTGGTATAAAGGTCCTAATTTTATGGAATACAATTACTGCTAATTACTGAGCGCAGTTTCAAATAGGTTTTTCCAGTCATTACGTTTCGACTAGGCTTCTCTAGTCATTATCAAGCAATGACAAGACCAGAGCAAACATCGCTCAATAATTGCTTGATAAAGGGCGCTCAGTATAATATATAAAGCATTAATTGTATTCCATAAAATTGGGACCTGTATACCCCAGTTCAATTACTAAATGTCATTGAAACAGTTTACCTAGTTGGTGTTGAGTGAACGTTGAAACCCGTTCTTTTTCTCTTTCCCTCTAAAATTACACTGCAATACATAAATCAGGTGACGAGTCAAGTGTGTAACTTAATCGACTCAGTAGAGGACACGGATACAGCAAAGCGAGTTGTACATTGCCAGCTTCCAGAATTCCGTGTATATTCGACAGGAGCACTCAACTAATTAACAACAAGTATTTTATAGTTATAGGAATATGAAGTTCGAAAAGGTAGGAATGTGATGACAAACTATGGATAGTGAATTCAATTTCGCAGGTGTGCTCTAATTTGGTATCGTTTTAAAAGGGAGACAACTACTGCCTAATAGGTCTTACTTGATTTTATTGTTCATTGATGCCGGTCGTTTATCAATGACGAAATTGTTGCACATATTATTGCATACAAAATCCACTGAAAATAATATTATTTTGATATAACAATAACATTAGAAGATTTTGATGATGAATAACTAAAAAATTCATCAATTTCGGTTCCTAATACATAAAAGCATTCAATAATAGTAACAGCTGTTGAATTTCAGACTCATATTACAAAATGTTTTATATCATTGTCATAATAGCGCTCGACGCCTTTTGAGGCTTTTGATATTTACATATTGATATTTACATACTGTATTTCTTTTCTATAATTATCTCTGCAGTTTCCCACATTGTCTTTTGCATTAAACGAAACGACAACGGTAGAAAATGTGTGCATTGTATATATATGTGTTAAACGTTACAAATAGTAGCCTATATTATAACGATTAAATCGGTTATTTTTTTATAGTGACTTAAATTTCAAATGATCATACAACCAAAGTTCGAATAGAATAATTGTATCACATATTGGTAAGAGTACTTTTGAACATTTTTATTTGACTCCATTGTGTCTTGCTGACAGGAGAGAACATGAAGAGACGGGGTGAAGGAACCGTTGTTGTAGACGCAGTTCGAACTTACCAGTCTCAGGTGGCACGTGGCAAATATGAAAAAAGTCAGGCATCGTGTATAAAGCATTCCTACCCAGTAAGTCATTTCATATTATTATGCATATCAATATTTATGCGATGCAATTAAATTCCTTGATTATTTCGTTAATAATTATAGGTCACCTTTTCAGTCTGACACTGCCACATTGCAATTGTCTGATCTGAAAACAAACGCCCTCGTCCTCCCTTTCCTACGGTTCTTTACAGAACAGGGTGAATTAATTATCCGCATCAGGGACCTTTGGTATCTTTAAAATATATTTGAAATATTAGTTTTTTAAATTACGCTGCCTCCTGTGAAATATTGTGACAAGTTGTGCCCATTATTCAGTATGTTGTGTTAAATTGCATGCATTTTTTTTAGTTGAAGTTTCTTATTCCACAATACGCCTGTGAAACTAACTGTTGTTGGATTTATCCTATAACTTATGGCGGTGGTTTGGTAGAAGGTGATCATATAGATATAGCTGTTCACATTAAACAGAACTGTTGTGCGGTTATTACCTCACAGGAATCTACTAAGGTAAATGTGAAGCCTGACAAGTACAGCTGTCTAGTTGGTCGGATGGTACGAAAAACCACAGTGATATGTACACATTGGCGTGCACGTAAAAGATCCCTTGATTGTTGTAATTCGATATGAGAGAAGGTCGTAGTGTCGTTGTCCGGGCAAAATTTCCCTCATAGTACACTGTATGCCGTATGCCTGTCTTCGTTGCAGTTCGGAGCAGATCAGTAGAACGTTAAACAGAAGTCGAATTAAAAGGTTTTAAATGTAAAATGTACGCCCATATGGCTAGGCTTTCTAAAAGTTAGCCAACAGAACACGTGGTCTAAATGTATGAAATATTGTGTATCGTCGGTTGTGATAATGATTATTGTTCCGGCAACACAATCTAAATTTGAGGCCCGGGCGGTTTATTCTTAGAATTTTATCTGCAACGAGATTCAACGTGCGCATTATCATTTCGTACACGAGGCACAGGTGAAGGGTCTGAAAAGTTCATTATTTTAGGAACTCGATCTTTCCTTGGCCGGCGAGCGTTTGAGACGATTTGAGTTTTTACACGCCCACATTGAAATGTGGTCGTATATTGTCATCTCCCCATACGTCCGGCGTCCACAATTTCTTCTGGACGCTACAGAGGCTAAAGTTACTATACGATTGACTTTAAATTTATGCACAGTGTTTATTAATGTCATGAGACAAAGGGGTATATTGATTTGCAGCGATTTCCGATAATTACTGCCAGAGTGATGGCCCTTGATCACTTTGCAAAATCTTGTGGACGCTCTAGCGGCTAAAGTTAATATTGGATTGACTCTAAAGTTTATACGCAGTGTTTAAGGCCCCGAGACACAAAAGCCTAGTGAAAAATCTTGTAGGTGCTCTAGAGACCAACATCATCATCCGATTGACTGTAGATTGATACACAGATCTTGAGAGGAACAAGCATATAATATTGATTTTCTATGAATTTTGATAATTTAATCCTCTATATCCATGATATTAAATGTCTCGTAAACTAAGCGTTTATGGCGGTATATTAGTGCCAAAATTCTAACATGCTTTCGTCTAATTTCTTACTTCTATTCATGTAATTTCTAACCTCCATTCATGTAACTTCTAACTTCTATTCATGTAATTTCTTAATTAAGACAATGTATAATTCAACTTCTTTATTTGTTCAGTGTAAATATCAATTCTATTTCATCTTATTTCTAATATTGGGGCGAAAAATGTCTACTTCATTGTGGTGTTACATGTTAAGCATGAACGGCAAACAAATTTAGAATTTTGATACATCTACCTAGCAACCATCATTATGACATCGTTTGGTGTCGCCACCGTGTGCTCAGTTTGGGAATTGAGCACCTGATCGGGACCATTCTATTGATACAAACGACTCCCTCTTCGTCAGATTGAGTGGCTTGCCTGAGTGTTAAAATTGAAAACAACATCGGGAGAGAGAGCTGGGGACATGGGGTTTAACATCAACTCGACACCAACCAGGTCATTTCGGTATTAACACCGTTCATTGTATTTCAATAATTCGCTTGCGCGTAGGAGTGTTTAGCAGTGGGAGGAAACCGGAGGACCCAGAGAAAACCCACGAGGTTGGAAAGGCGGCTCTGCTCCATGTCACGTAAAAACGGGAAATCGAAACCACGCCAGTTCATTCAATGACAGACCTTATGTTACAGCGTGCACGTGCTAACCATTCGGCCATCCTACCCTCTAAACAACATTGAACGTGATATAAATGTATGGTTTGCAAATATTATTTCGAATACCGTGGCTAAGTAGGTAAGACGCAGGCTCGCTAGGCTGTGGGTCGGGAGTTCGACCCTTGCATTGGTCGAAAAAAGTTCATCCAGATTTTCTGGCGTGGTTCCCCCTTATTAGTGTCTTGTCGTTCCGATGGGATGAAAACCCGAGGTTCCATGTACATGTTGGCGTGCACGTAAAAGATCCCGTGACCGTTAGACTTCGATATAAGTCCACGTCGTAGATCCGCTCTCCGGGCAATATTTCCCTAAAGCACACTGTATGGCGTATGTCCGTCTCCATTAGCCCGGTTCGGAACGAAACAGTAGGGCGTTAAACCCTCTTTCATTTCATTTCATTTTCTATTTCAAATATAAGCTAAACGGGATTTGGAGAATTTTATTTTATTTTTTTTTACGGTTGAGCCAATAATTAATATCTATATGCAGTTGGTCTATATTAACACAGGGTATAAATGTTATGGATAAGGCCTACACAGATACTGAGTTTAATACTAAGTGACCTCTCTCTCTCTCTCTCTCTCTCTCTCTCTCTCTCTCAGCACTCCTTCCAACCTTCAACCAAACGAAGAATGGGTCGTTTATACCAATTATGGTCCCGATCAGGTGCGCAATCATCCAATTGAGCACACAGTGGCGACACCAAACGATGTCATAATGATGGTTGCTAGGTAGAAGTATCAAAATTCTAAATTTGTTTGCCGTTCATGCTTAACATGTAATACCACAATGAAGTAGACATTTTTCGCCTCAATAATAGAAATAAGATGAAATAGAATTGATATTTACACTGAACAAATAAAGAAGTTGAATTATACATTGTCTTAAATTAGAAATTACGTGAATGGAAGTTAGAAGTTACATGAATGGAGGTTAGAAGTTACATGAATGGAGGTTAGAAATTAGACGATAGCATGTTAGAATTTTGGCACTAATATACCGCCATAAGCGTTAGGCAGAACTAAGAGCCAAACAAGTTCTATGGATTTTCTGATAATTACTTAAAGCTCCAATAGCATTTTTTTAAGTTATATTTTTAAAATGTATTAAAATAAAGCCCAAAAATAGATTGAACCTATAAACAGCCCTACCTTGTTAAAGAATAATCCTATTAATCCTATAATTCAGTACTGCCAGTACTGTCACCCTTTATAATGCCCAAAGAATTTTGCCCAGGACCGTATAATAGTGAGTTGACAACCTTTTGAGCAAAAGACATAGAAATAATTATGTTTTGACTTTCTTAGAAACTGTGAAATTGGAACTTTAACGAATTGTTACTCTTAATCAGATTTTAGTGTATTATAAATGTTTCCTTACCAACAATAGAAAAAATATGCCACAACTCTTCTTGATTGATCAGACGACTTAGCTGCTGTGGGCGTATGTTTCGTTGCCTGAAAACCAATCTTTTTTTCTTTTTGTTAATTACAGGTATACGGGTGTGAAAAGAATATTGTAACCAAACAAATGCTGCAATATCAAGTAGATGACGACGCTTTATTATGTTTACTTGGAGATCCAATCGTTTGTTTCAAGGATGCCTCCTACACACAATCTCAGGTAAACAAAAACCCAGATGTTCGTCTCATTGTTTTCCGTACCAGGACAGTTTCTAATGAAGGTCACTTCAATGATGGAGATGCCGAGCATTAAGGCTGTTTTCGCGCCAGACTAATGAATAGCAGCAATAGCCAGACAATACTATAAATATGATTTTAAGGGAACTAAATCCGTATTATTTGGTGTCTATAATTGGGCACAAATGGGTCGCATTGCATATAATAATGTAATATGAATGATATATTATAAAGTAATTTACATTCAATCGTTTCTGGTTTTACTGTAATTTCTAATCAGAACTGAAAGCCAGTCTTTGGCGTCTGATTATCCCAGTCTATGCAGGCAGTATTCTCTTACATGGGATATATTTAGCCTCGTTAATCGAGCCTCTTCATACAAATGGGACTCGAAAGCATTCAATCGCGTGTCTATTTTGAAATTGTCACTTTATCGGAAATAATGGATATCAGAAGACCAACTTTTCATAGTAAGATAAAAACATCAATGTTGAATTAAATTGGCCAACAAGTCGTGTTTGCAATGTCGAAGACTGTGGATGATACTGAGTTAAAGAGAGAGACAGAGAAATGGGGTTTAACGTCCACTCAACACAACTAGGTCATTTCGGGACTAACATATGGTTTAATTTTTATTTCAATAATTCGCTTGCGCGTAGGGGTCTTTAGCAGTGGGAGGAAACCGGAGTGCCCGGAGGAAACCGACGAGGTTGAGAAGGCGCCCCTATCTCCATGCCACATACGCTCACACCAGGGCTCGAAACCACAGCCGCAAACGAGAGGTGACTGGCCAGCTAGAGGTCGAAGCGCGGCACTCTAGACCACTAGCCCCCCCCCCCCCCCCGAGTTAAAGACTTGGCACCTTTAATTATGAAGCTGTGTATATTTTAGGAAATACGTATGACAGCAGAAGGAAATATTGTTTTATTAGATTTATTGTCTGCTGGTAGAATAGCTAGAGGGGAGTCATGGCAACTTACAAGGTAATTTGATACACTTTTAAGAACATCCGATGTCACTTCTCGCTGATCACCTTAGTTTCGCCGGGCTTTAACGGTTTGGCTCTTATTAACGAATTACAGAAATTGATAACCATTGCCGCCACTGGGATATGACAAGTAATTAAATGTCAGGTGTAGTGAGCAAATAGGAATCAGCCCTAATGGGTTGCTATGGCGTGGAGCCTCACGCACGCACTTTACATAACGGAATAACAGATGCCCATAATTATGAGGCATTAGTCAGATCTTATACTCATACAAAAAGTTAGCATGATACTCCCACCAAGATAAAAGTAATGAAGTAATTATTTCTCTTCAGCTTTAAAAACAGCCTATTGGTGTACATAGATGACCAACCAGTTTTCAATGAAGTCAGCCATTTAGAAAATACACCATGGCTATCTGTACATGCTTCTATGTCTGAGTACGAGGTATGTTATCTCAGAGAATAAAATAGAAAGATACTTGGACACTTATCGATTACGTTAATATACACTTGAACAAGAAGGTAAGCAGTAAATGTGTTGCAAAACAAACTTCATAACACTGACCTATGATCACGAAAAAACATCATTGGAGGTAGGTTGGTGCGAATCCTCTAGACTTTTCTGTTTTCTTGGTGGCATTTGCTCACTAATCAGGAGATCCAAGAATGTTCCTTCTGGATTTCCCTTGTCAGTGGTGGGCACAATTCCCCCTGATAATAAATTGTATGGCGAATGCGCGTCTATACCGGTTGGTGCCGAGAGGAAAGCGAAGAAAAATCTCACTGCATTTCTTTCCTCGGTCCCTGGATCTCATTTCATGAAGCTTAAAATTATCCACACGCAAGTTCAGTTGATTTGATTACTCATTTTACCAGTGTATTTGACAAGTCCATTTTTATCAGCTCAAATACATTGAAAATCAATATGGCTAGAAGTATTTTTCTTTTTTGTTTCAGATTTTGGGAACTTGTATTGTAATTGGCAATAATGTAAAGAATTTGATTGAAATTCTATGTAAAAAGTATAGTGCACAGAAAAAGATAGGTCAGCGTTTTGTTTTCAATTCTTGTCAATATTACATATCCAATACTCTAGTATAAATTAAAATCCCCGCATCAGAAATATGATATAGTATACCCCATTCCATAGTTTAACAAAATGTTTCTTTAATGCCTGATAGCTTTATGTCGACAGATCGCTGTCCATGCATCTGCTAAAGCAGGGTCAATAATTGATGGACGACTCAGGATTTCTCTTTACGAATAGCCGAACAATTCCACCAAGTTAGAAAAATCTTTTCGCTACAATATGGTTTTCCTAGTAACTAGCCGAACTATCCTAAAACTCTGAATTTTAGGACTTCTGTGACTGAGTCATTAATCAGGTTTCCCCATATTAAAAATCTGGATTTAAGTGGTCCCTAGTTCTAACCAGCTGATGTATAAATTTCAAATCAATTGGGTAATAAATGTAGTCTCCAGAGCGTCCAGGGAGTCCGTCAAGAACTAAAGGAAAAATATGAATTGTTGCAAAGTTGACGGTTGTCTTGAGAAGACGCACGTCACACGCACAGTCAACACTGTTCCTCCAAAAAACTTATCAGATCAGCCGAAGCGGACAGATGTCGTACTATTGGGCCATGCACTTTGATAATCTTCTGTAGTCTAGTCAAGTAATACTGCCATTTTACCCGAAATTGTTGTCATTTTTAATAAAACATGTCACTAAGATAGAATTTGGCTTTGAACGTGGATGCGCGCTAAAATTGTTCCCAATTGGACTCGGGGGAGTACTTTTACATAAACCTGTTCCCCATCTCATTCAGGTAATAGATTCGACCTTTTGTCTTCCATTCTCACGACAATGGCGTAGTATATTGCTATAGGGTCCATTTAATGTCCAATATTAATGACGTAAAGTCATACTCAATGTATTTCATGGATGATATTACCTGTGAAATATCAATTAATATATTATACGATTTCTACAGGTGAACGTGGAGATAAACGTCTACTGTGTAGTATTAGTAATTTGGAGTACACAATAGGAAAGAAAACTATACTGGGTTGTTATCTTCGTTTTTTAACATCAGCATCAAAGGTAAACATTATATTTTAAAGGAGGGGTTGTATTCTAAATATACCCGATTTAGCAAGAAAAATCACAATTTTTGGAGAAATACAGTCCAACATTTTGTTAACCCATGACTTCAGTTTGTAGTTTATTTATAGGTTCGCATCACATCTGGTATCTTTTATTCTCCTTCTGTGGCTCTACGTCCTCGTGCCTCTTATTTATATTCAAGTGTTGATATTTGTAAGCTTATATATATGTAACACCAAGGTTTGGAATTAAAATTTAAACAGACTCATACGCCCCAATATTATTCCATCAAGCATGGCCATGGCCAAGAGAAGATGGGGAACAATTCATATAAGAAATCTCCATTATTTAATTACTTTAAGTTAATAAAATTGAATGATTTTATTTCAAATGCCAAGATGGTTCTATACGAGTACTCCTCCTTTATGCTTATGTTAAATTGTCAAGATTCTATTTTATTTTTCTTTTATATTTTAGGCATATGAAATCATTGATGAAATAGTGCAGCCATTATTACCTATTATTGGAACAAACCCATACCATAATAAATATTAATCAAATTCATATGAAACAAATTGTTATTTTAAACACTATTTTGCTATAGATGGATGTCTTGAGTATGAGATATCACCATCACAATAGTGTTTTAATCCCATTTTAGGTTACTCTAATTATCATCCATTTTTATACGCCCACATTTTCATGTGGACGATGCTGCCATCGCCCCTGTCCGCCCGGACGTTCGTACGTCCACAATTCTTATATCCGATTTTGACGAAACTTGAAATATATACGTTTATCCCCATAAGATCTCGACTGCTTTCGATATTGGCATGTATCGGATCGAAATTTCATGGATTGTAGCCCCCTGATTGTACGAAAAATCACATTTTTAGCTTGTGGACCCTATAGAGGTCACAATTTTGAACCGATTTTGACGAAACTTGACATGTATGTTTATAACTCACTTGGTTCCTTTCGATATTTGCGCCCATCGAACCGTAACTTCCTGAATTATGGTAGTCACAATTATTATCCGATTTAAAAAAAAAAACAAAAAAAACCCGTTTGATTATATCAACGTTACTCCGTAATGAAGGTTGAGTTCAAATTTCGTCAAAATCGGACAAGTTACCGGACAAAATGGACACCGCTTGTCCGCGAATACTTTAAAAATATGGTTTATCAAGGTTGTGGACATTCGGCCAAAATGCACATTCACGTGACATTATTGTCACGTATTTATCAATGTTGCCATGAAAAATAAATTCTTTTTTAGAAGTTGCACTTTCAGAAATACTTACAAACTGATCAAAACTTTGACTAAAACTCATATAGTTTCACCCTTTCTCCATTTATTAAAATGACGCTCGCGACAACTTATGGACACTGCAAGAAACTATTTATCTGCCCCTGTCAATTCCCCCTTACATTTGTACAGTGGTAGTACCAACTGACAGTTCACTTTAACCGTGATATAATTTAGAAGACCGCAAGAGGAGTGGAAGAATGATACAATGGAATCAAGTGCCATAGGCGCGAAACAATTTCAGATAGAAATGTAACTAAGCACTTAATTGTTTTGGACCGAGTCTGAAATTTTAGCCTGTGTCGTGGCAAAGGGGATCAAATTCTTGTTATCGAGGGGATAAGAAATGGGACAGAATCTTTAGGTCTGCTTGCCTGTAATTTCGGCCTGTTTTGAGAGGTTGATATATCTACAGTCTGTCGCCCCACACTCTATAACTAAGTGGGCTATTCACTGTTACCGTGCATATGATAGTGATGAGATCCATAGAGCTTTCTATCTCTCTTCTCAAAAACTAAGTGTTTCGCATGAGTACAAATGTTAAATTCGATACCATGCGTAAAAAAAGAATCCCGACTGAGGTAATAGAAAATAGAAAAAACCCGTGCATTACCATGATTTTATAAAGTATAGTATAGCATGAATAAAAACAAGGGAATGTTCAGGCATTTTTTTTATTTTTTTCTTGATTTCTTTTATCTATGGACAGTGAATTCTCTTTATACATTGTCAGACATCCTCTCACAGTAACAACTTTTGCTCTTTCAAGGAATTATCAGTGAGTCTGTTATGGTTACTTCAGTCAGTTTTATATAGAGGGATAACTCTTGTTAGACATCTATCATAGCAATGATCTCTGTGTTAGAATTATATTTGGAATATGTTTAGCCAGTTCTATCGTAATGACTGAAACTAATATTGATCTTTAAAAAAACATGCAAATGGTTATATATCACACAAAAATCCAACTTTAGCAATACCTTAATTGAGAGTTTATCAATTTGAGGATTCTGTATTTACAATTCAACAACTACATAAAACTGATCAACTGGTGGACAACATTTATGAAATATCATTAACAAGAAATAATATAATGTTTACTCTTATATAAAATTAAATTAATTACACAATACAACTGAATGCAACAATAATGAATATATATGCAATATGGATTGATTATCAGCTCATAAAGTTATTATTAAGGATTTCACTAAAACCAGAAATCATTATCAAGATAAGGTCGCTGTTTATAGGTGGTGCTCTCCGCTAACCATATTTGACAGCTCTGTTTTATATGGTCGGCATCATAAATCCTATCTCCAGTCAACTTTATCTTCAAAATAAAGACCGTTTCAGGAACCTGTAAGAATAGAAATGAAATGTCTCAGTTCTAAATATGTCCTTTTGTTGGTATCACATTTCTGCACACCTAATAGGTGTGGGGTGCACAGTCTGGTTAGTTTTATGTACAATAGCACAACACAAACTGTATCCGGTATAAATTTGCCCTTCATTAAAATAAGAAACATCATTAGGTTCTTAGAAGGATAAACAGTTGCTTTAGTAAAATACACCAATTCTGCCTCGATCAGTTTGGATAATTATGTATCCCATGGAAACGGTAACCCTACATGTATACTACATCCTTCCCAGTGATGCAGGACGGAGAGTCTGACAAGGACAGTTGTCTAATGATTCAGATGGGATGAAAAACCGAGGTCCTGTGTACGCATTGGCATGCACGTAAAAGATCCCTTGGTAATTGGAATTTGTTATAAAAGTAAGCTATAGCTCTGCTGCTTGGGATATTATTCAGGCAACAGGAGTAACCCAGAAAGTATAAGAGGTCACATGAAATTGGGTATAACATCCTACATTAACTGGGTAACAAAGATGAGCATAAGTTAGTGAGCCAGGGCTATGGCTCTTTGATACGAAGACATGAAAAAATTCTTTAAGTAACAATACGTCATTTGCATGTTTCAATAAGACATCAAATTTTCCAGGCTTAATCCACACTGATCGTACTACAAATTCTAGATCATAACCCAGTCTGGATTCAATCGGATTTAAAACAGGAGTCTACCAATAAATGTTTGCATGCAAGAAAATGGCTGCAGGTTAATACACAGCAAAGATCGATCAAATTTCAATCTTTTCTCGACTGATATTCCTATTGAAGAATTCAGCTTTCACAATATTACACTCACCAAGCGATTCTTAGAGCTAAAATAATGCATAAAGACTTTAACCTAGGAGTTTTCTTTATCAGGTCATTCGAGAGTTCAGTGATGATACAAACCTTTTAATATCTTTTGTTGGATTAATTCATTATAATTATTTTAAGACTTTTTGGGCATTTGACAAACATCTCCATCACAAACAGGTGCTGCTTTGGCACCATCATCACCTGTTGGTACTTCAACTTTACCATCTATACCTAAGACTTTTAACACCTCATTCGGATCAACATGATCGGCTGGATTATCTTGTTTAAATTCTAGTAAAACTTTACCACCTATTAAATATACAAATAAGCAATTGTATAATCCCAAAATAAATAGATGGCACTTATTGATTACTTACATATTTATCTTTGTATAAAGTATCAAACAATCAAATTACTTATTGATGTAATAAAACCAAATCATTAATTAACAAGATAGGTGTCCGGACAAAGAAACATAAGCCTGCACCAATCGGAAAGGAAATACTATGACAAGCTTACACCATGCAATGTGCTATGACAGAAATTGAGCTCAGACAGCGGCACTACAGTCTACTCTTTATTTCAAATTTCAACTGTACACAAGACAACAGTTTTTTGTCCCATTCGGATAAATAGATACTCTCCTTGCTAGGCCCTGCATCCTGCACCACTGACACCGGAGATAAACAGCACCTGAAATTCCTGAGGTACTCTCTCTGCCAACACTTGAAGCGATCCTTGGATCCCCTGGTTAGCGAGCCAGCATCTTACTCACTGAGCCACTACAGCTCGAACTTGGAACGGAAGAAATGGGATCATCAGGGTACTGACCTTGGTCTATAACATATGTTCCACCTGTCTGCATACCATCTCCCTCTAGTAAATTACCACCCACTTTTTTTTCCTTAGACTGTAAATATATAAACATTTGTTACCTCAAAGTTAAAAAGCATTTTCATCAATTCCATTTAGTTCTTCCATTAAACTGACCCTTAATAACAGATTTGTCTTAACGCACAGGGTCCCTCATCTAATATAATCTGATTAATACACAGATCTTATTTCGTTTCGTTTTTTTATAGTTCAAATTCAAAGTTTTGTTGTACTTGTCTTTACTACACTAGGATCTGGAAGAGTTGTTATATAATAGGCGTTCTTATTGATGTTAGGAATAAGCCAATGAGACGGTCCGTTATGGCGATTTCTTGGTGTTCTCTGTGCGGAACTGTGGGTAAGCCCCTAGGGTCATAGGGTCAATAGTCACGTATTTGCCCCCCCCCCCACGTGAACACCTACTATAACTTGTCAGATCTTCATGTAGCGTAGGATATCGAAAGTATAAAAAAAAAAACGAAAAGAAATATAGAGCTGTATTTAAACAAAAATTAGTCCACATTACCATTAGTTTCCATTCTATTGTCTTGAGAGAACAAACTTTTAAAAAAAAATTACTCCAAATTCAGGATTTTGAGAATTTGTAAATAAAGTGCATGTTCACAATGCTATATGAAATAATTGGGGTAGTCGCTCAATCTTTATACCAGTTATATCCAAATTTTATGACCATTTTAAAAAATCCAAAAGACAATAGATCTTTTCTGGAAGTGGTTTAAAACCCTACTAATTCTACTCTCATGTGTGAGCATGTACATGTAACTTTAAGCCTCAAAAATTTAAAACTTAAAATATTTACCTCCGAAACGGCATCTCTCGATTTTTTACTAAATAAAGCAGGGAAAATATTAAAAAAGTTAAATCTGAAAAAAAAAAGAAATATACATTGATTTAATCAATAATATCTTGAACATAACCAATCTATTATACTATTTACCATGTAATTCATGACGCTGATCGTCAATATCATTTTTAGAAAAATATCTAATTTTTCACACCTCAATCCACACTCTAATTATAGACAAAATGGCTTTAAACCAAAATGTTTTAGCCATATCCCATTGATATCCAATTCCAATATATCACCTCTTTGTGAAGACTGAACTGAATTGAACCATTCTTGGGATTAATATTCCTTTTAAAACATTTTCACAATGACTATAGAATTCATAGAGAAGAAAAGTTTTGACTTATATCTTACCTTTTAAATCCTAAATCTTTGTAACACTGTTTCTTTAAATCAATATACAATTCTGAAAATAAAATATAGGTTACCAGGTAATAATCACACAATCAAAGCAGCTATATAATATGAACAGTCCATAATGGTTGTTGCACTGTGATGCTTTAGGAAAAGTTCTACAGCAAAACCAAGGACAATAAGTCATTTCAAAGTGGGCAGATAAAAGTTGATAAAAAAAAAGCAAAGACCAAACATAATATACTCGCAATAAAACATTACTTATTTGATCTAAGCAAAAATTTAATGTTAAATTAGGCTGATACATGTATCAGGTAGTACATGTGTATAAGGGTTTGGCAATAAACTTTTAATCGAACAGGGTAGAGAAAATTTCATCTGTTTCCGTTTCTAAGAATCAATGTGTTATACATGTAGATTAAATTAACATTGGAATTATGCACTTACCACCACTGAAAAATTTGCCCTCAACAAATTCCTCGACCCCTATTTCCTCCAAGCCAATTGCTACAAAACGAACATTGTTAGCATCCAGCTGAGGTTTCAGGGCACTGAGTTGCCTCGCTCCGAGGCGACAGAACCCTCATCCAAACCGTCTTAAAAATGTGACTACCACTCTTTGTGAAGACCAAAAACTTTCCATGGCAACCATCTGAAATCAAAATTTTAATATTCCTATTAAAACAAGCCAAAAGTGAAACTGCTTGGATATAAACCCACTTGACCCAATTTTTATCTTTTTATAAAGCATCTAGCAATCAAATTACTTATCAATCATTATCAAGTTATTAATGTAATTATAGGAGCTAAATCGCTAACCGAGAAATTGACACAAACGGGTCGCAATGTACCGGTATATAATAATTGACCATAATATGAATGTATGTAAACTATTTTGCATTCAATTTTTTCTGTTTTTTTTTTTACTGTAATTTCTAAAGCTATGTTCAGCGTGAGAAGTCTCAATCAAATGACAATCTCTGGCATCTGGTTATTCCGTTTTACACTGATAGCATTTATTGCACATGTTTTACAAATAAGAATATATGGAGTCATCATTTTACATGACTTGTTGAATACATGTATGACTAGCCTTGTTCCTCAAGTCCCTTGTTACAAATGGCACTAAAATGCAAGGATTTGTGTAGGATACCAATCGTAAGCTGTTTATTTATCTGATTGGATATCAGAAGCCCATCTTTCCCAGTAAGATTTCAACATCTCTGTTGATTTAAATTCCCAAATAATTTGTGTTTTCAATGTTGAAGACTTTGGAAGATACTGAGATAGAGACTTAGCTACTTTAAGCTATGTTTCATCACTCTTATTCAATTAAAAGCGGAGTTCGATAACAGTGACCAATCCAATTACTTACTGACATTATACTGTATACTGTCTCTCACTTAGAATGTAATCGTTTTGGGTCATTCCAGCTCAGATCAACACACGGTGTTAACCCGACCCCCTCCGATTTTGATGAAATTTTGCATAAGTGATGTCTAAGACTAGAAAAGCCTAAATCTGAAATTGTAGCCAAATCGACCTATTGGTTACTGAGATATGACCTTTTCAACTTTTGACCTTTTCCACATATTTCGCGTTCCCCTGAAATTTCAAATCCTGATATCTCAGCAACCAGTAGGCCTATCATGGTGTAATTGGTGTCGTTGGAAAGCTAGAAAGACAAGGAATCCATTTATGGCATCAGAACTCACCAGGAACACTTTTGGGGGTTTCGATATCTTTACCCACGTTTTGACCTTGACCTTGACCCAAAGGCCCTGGTGACCTTGACCTGAACTTTTGTCCCAATGAAAGCTAAGACAGTCTACCATCATATATCAAAAGATCCCAATGGTAAAATTGTTCTTTCCCAAGATATCATCAATTCAATTGTACCATGCTTCCATAAATTCAGCATGGCAGCAGATCAGATTACTGTAATTAGCTTGGTAAAGTTCTCTGGTAGTGATTATTGTGAACCCCATTTATTTAGCTGCATTTTGGCGTTTGTTTATGTTACTCTGATAAGGAACTTGAACATCGAGCAGATTCACAAGATAACTCCTCACAAGTCACAGCCAATTTCAATGGTTGGTCAGTGTCTAGAGCGTCTTCTGTACATAGACAAATATGTAGCAGTTTCAAATTCATTTGATATTCGTTTCAATCAATAGTTAGTTTCTTCATTTTGCGGATATTGTTTTTCAATGCAAACATGGAGTTGGAGGATTGTAGCTTTTCTTCATTGGATCAGTGTCATCAGGCTACCCACATTCGAACGCCGTCCATACGACGGGTGACGGATAGACAAGAGAGAGAGGTATTATCTCTGCGGACTAAATTGGACATGGAGTCTATCTCTAAAATCTGTGCACATCACTAACTGCTTCTGGTTCGGACCTCCTAATCGCTGTCCATATCTTACTTAGTTTATGTTGACTGAAATACTTATGCTGCAATCGTAGTGCTGCTTGTGTACCATAAAAATGATAAATGAAATCGATAAAATCTGATGATCAGTTTTAAATGAAAATGGCTCTCAATAAAGCTGAATTGAGTTTGAACTGAAGATTTTTTTTATTTTGAATTTTTTATGTACCACATAGTCCAGATATAGCTCCCAACAGGTAAAATACTGTGTTATTGATGTAACCATGGTGAAATTAAAGACATGGTATCTCGGAAAAGAACAATTTTACCATTGTGATCTTTTAACATATGATAGTAGACCGTCTTAGCTTTCATTCGGACAAAAGTTCAGGTCAAGGTCACCAGGGCCTTTGGGTCAAAATCAAGGTCAAAACTTGGGTGACAAAATCAAAACCACTAAACTTGCTTCAAGTTAGATTCTGAGACCGGAAATGAATTCCTTGTCTTTCTAGCTTTCCAACGACACCAATTACACCCTGATAGGCATACTGGTTGCTGAGATATGAGGATTTGAAAATTCAGGGGAACGCGAAAAATGTCAAAAAGGTCAAAAGTTCAAAAGGTCATATCTCGGCCTCCAATGGGTCAATTTGGCTAAAATTTCAGATTTGGGCTTCTCTCGTCATAGACATCATGTGTACAAAATTTCATCAAAATCGAAGGGGGTCGGGTTAAAAATTTCAGATTTCTGTGTTGATCTGACCTGGAATGACCCTTTTCCAAAAGGTTTTGGCCATGTAAATTGCTTATCTAGGCTGCTTAACCTGAACAGAAGATGCGCATTCCCAAAAATTAGTTTGAAACATTACCCTGATTAAGGATGTACCTCTGTCAATTTTAATGCTACAGTTTTATGACTAAAAACATCAGTAAACGTAATATTTATATCATTCTTCTAGGACGGTGTCATCTGACAACCTATGATCCACTTGACATTGAATGATCCTAATCCTAATATTACAGCTTAATCCGTGTTGTTAAACCTTATATTACTACTATTACTACTAGGCTAATAATTAGGCCTACTGAAATTGATTTTACTGACATTGAAATACTGACATTTAACCCAAATTTTATCTAATGGTTTGGATCCAACAATCACTCAGATTAAGAGAATCCCTCAAAAGATTTTAACAGACACTGTCACAAACTTTGCAAGTAAATCACAATGAGTTACTTTAAAGCCCCAATACCACTCTTGTTGAAACTGAATGATATGTCCAAATCTTCATTCTGGTCAACAAATTGTATTATTTTACAATATTCTAATTAATTGATGATATAAATTTCATCTTAGAACACCTAATTTAAAAAATTGGAAACATTCAACTAATTGATTTGAAAAGTCTAAGGTAAACCTTTTCAAAAGTGACTTGGATTTTAAAATATTTTCGAACCTTCTGGACAAGTAAAATAGGTTGTAATAAATAGATAATTTACACAACAGGTAGGACGCTTAAACATCTAGTACTTTAGAATAAGGCTATTATTTATTTTCTCAAGCTGCCAAGCCACCAAGAGTGTTATTGTCCCTTTAAACATCCAATGATAAACAGCAGGGTCAGCCAGGCTGGACCATGGACCTTGTCTTGTTGTTGTTGTGTTTAAAGAATGGATAATATAGTGTATTCGATTCGAGACTTATTTAATTGTCTACATACCTCTCCTGACGTGACACTCTTAACAGCATTTTTAGCTATTTTACCGATGTTCATCTTGTCATCAACTTGAACAGAAGAAGCTGGTGTCAAAAACTGGATGTTAAATTCTATTAGTTGTATAACCATAGATCGTATAATAATGGATAACTGACCCTGCAGTATCTGTCATTGGACGATGAATTATGTTGTTCATCGCATGCGCGAAGTCCACAGAACCTAAGTTACTTCCGGTCGAAGGCTTTGCTATTGTTTATAATGAAGCGGAGACGTGTGAGCTGATATTAATGTTATTAATTTGTAATAATTGTAATTGAGATAGCGACTGGAAATTTTGAGACAACGTTCCTATATTTATGAAGCTAATAATAACACGAAGACCGTATTTTTTACTTCGGTATTTATATTTTTAAAAAGTACTTAAATATAGATCCCATACTATGGGCCATATAGCAGTAGATTGCAAATTAAGCATGCGTGAACTGATATTTGATGTTTTTGTTATTATTTTGTAATAATTTTGAAATAGCGACTGGAAATTTTGAGACAACTTTCCTATATTTATGAAGTTAATAATAACATGAATACCGTATTTTTTTACTTCATTTTTTATATTTTATCGATCTACAGATTTTCTTGAATTGTTTTGTTTTGGGTCCATTATTTAAGGATGTTATTTAAATATCATGTGTATTTTTGTAACCAAGCTGATTCTTTAAATTTATTTTCACAGAGAAAAAAAAAGATGCACTTAAAATATTTTCGTTTATAAATAATTTTTTATATTTTATCTTGTAAAAATAAAACTACTTTTTTGTTTTGGGTCCATTATTTAAGGATGTAAATATCATGTATATTTTTGTAACCAAACTCATTCTTCAAATCTATTTTCACACAAAAGAAAAGATGCACTTAAAATATTTTCGTAGCAAAAATAAAAATCTTGATATTAGAATCATTGTCTTCATACTTAATCTTTTTAATTCAAATTGATTCAATATAATTTTTTTCCAAAGAAAAAAAATACCAATCTGAATATATAAGGATTATGTATGCTGGTGTTATTCAATAAAGTTCTCCAGCATTTTGCAGCATGGTTTCTCCCAGTCGGTAGTGTAGGAGGGACAACATGGCAAAGAACAGTGTCTAGTTGTTTAGATGGGACAAAAAACACAAGCTCATTGGTACACATTGGCATCATAATTTTGTAAACAAACTGATTCTTCAAAACAATTTTCAATGAAAAAATAGGTTGCCAGGCAACGAAACATACGCCCACACAGCAGCCAAATCGTCCGGGCAGTCAACAAGAGTTGTCGCATATTAAGGAATTATCAGAAAATCATTAGAATTTGTTTGGTTTTTATAATCAAATGTTTTTTTTTTAAATCAGATAATAATTGTGACCTCCAGAGGGACCACAAGCTAAAAAGGGTGATTTTTTGTACAATCAGGGGACATAATTCAGGAAGTAATGACCCGATGGGCGCAAATATTGAAAGGAACCAAGATCTTTGGGTTATAAACATACATGTCAAGTTTCATCAAAATCGGTTCAAAATTGTGACCTCTATAGGGTCCACAACCTTGATATAGCATGTTTTCACACTATTCGTGTACAAACGACGGCCATTTTGTCCGTCAATTCTAGTCCGATTTTCACGTAATTCAAACTCTCTCTTCATTACCATGTAACGGTGATATAGTCAAACGTTTTTTTAAATCGGATAATAATTTTGACCTCCAGAGGGACAAAAAGCTAACAAAAGCGATTTTTTGGACAATCCGGGGACATAATTCAGGAAGTTATGATCCAATGGGTGCAAATATCGACAGGAACCAAGATCTTTGGGTTATAAACATACATGTCAAGTTTCATCAAAATCGGTTCAAAATTGTGACCTCTATAAGGTCCACAACCTTTATATAACATATTTTCACACTATTCGCATACAAACGGCGGCCATTTTGTCCGTCAATTTTGGTCCGATTTTCCCAAATTCAAACTCAACCTTCATAACCATGGAATCGTGATATAATCAAATGGTTTTTTAAATCGGATAACAATTTTGACCTCCAGAGGGACCACAAGCTAAAAAGGGCGATTTTTTGGACAATCAGGGGCCATAATTGAGGAAGTTACGATCCGATGGGCGCAAATATCAAAAGGAACAAAGATCTTTGGGTTATAAACATACATGTCAAGTTTCATCAAAATTGGTTCAAAATTGTGACCTCTATAAGGTCCACAACCTTGATATAACATATTTTCACACTATTCGCTTACAAACGGCGGCCATTTTGTCCGTCAATTTTGGTCCGATTTTTACGAAATTCGAACTCAACCTTCAAAACCATGGAACGGTGATATAATTAAACGTTTTTTTAAATCCGATAACAATTTTGAACTCCAGAGGGACCACAAGCTAAAAAGGGCAATTTTTCAGACAATCAGGGGCCATAATTCAGGAAGTTACGATCCGATGGGCGCAAATATCGAAAAGAACCAAGATCTTTGGGTTATAAACATACATGTCAAGTTTCATCAAAATCGGTTCAAAATTGTGACCTCTATAAGGTCCACAACCTTGATATAACATATTTTCACACTATTCGCGTACAAACGGCGGCCATTTTGTCCGTCAATTTTGGTCCGATTTTCACGAAATTCGAACTCATCCTTCATAACCATGCAACGGTGATATAATCAAACGATTTTTTAAATCGGATAACAATTGTGACCTCCAGAGGGACCACAAGTTAAAAAGGGCGATTTTTCGGACAATCAGGGGCCATAATTCAGGAAGTTACGATCCGATGGGCGCAAATATCGAAAGGAACCAAGATCTTTGGGTTATAAACATACATGTCAAGTTTCATCCAAATCGGTTCAAAATTGTGACCTCTACGCTGTTCACAAGCTAAAAAACATGATTTTTCGTACAATCAGGGGCCATAACCCATGAAGTTACAGTCCGATACATGCCAATATCGAAAGGAACCGAGATCTTATGGTGATAAACCTATATTTTAAGTTTAATTGAAATCGGATAAAAATTGTGACCTGTAGACTGTTCACAAAAAAATGTGGACGGACGGACGGACGGACGGACGGACAGGGGCGACGACAATATACGTCCACATAAAAATGTGGGCGTATAAAAACGGAAGGAGAGTTTTGCCTGGACAGCATCTGTCTGTCCATGCTTCTTCAATTTTGAACTATATGGAATTGGGTTTTAACATTATCTTGTCAACACATGCAATCCTTCAGTATTTCGTTACGATAACATATGGTAGTCTTTATTCTATGACTATTTGCAAAATCCAAGGAAGGAGAATTTTGCCCGGACAGCATCTTCCTGTCCATGCTTCTTCAATTTTGAACTGTTGTTCTTAAGAATTAAACGACAACTTCCACCGAAGGTGATATAGTAGACAAGTCTTATTTTGCATTGTTATTATCAAAGTGCACACGCAGGTGTCTTTCGTGTGGGAGTAACCCATGAATTTGAGAAGGCGCCCCTATCTCGAAGCCACATACGCTCACACCAGGGATCGAAATCACAACAGCAAGCCAGAGGTGACCGGCCAGAAGAGGTTGATGCACAGCACTCGATACTATCCCAACCCCCCAATTTTGAAGTACATATGTACAGGGGTCTTTTCTTGTTAGAAGAATATTACTAACAAATGTTTCAACAACAATAAGATACATAAAAAAAAGAACCCCTTTATTTATTTTAACAATTACAGACATTAAAAAAAATAACCTGAAAACCTCTGAATAGCAATAGAGGATCAGTTTTTTCTGAACACGATAGAGGCTGCATATTTTAACAGATGGAGGTTTATCTCCTATTTTTCTGCATGGTTTGGCAAATAATGACAAGTGTTTGTCATACAGTGTGCTATGAAGTAAATTTTGTCCAGATAGCAGACTAATTAATTACCTACTCTTATTTCGGAAATTGTCAAGGATTCTTTTACATGTACTCCAACGAATCGAATAGACAATGTCCTTGCTAGGCCCTCTTCCGAAATTACTGACAAAGTATTTTTCACACTTTATTATTTATGGAAGGTTGTAGCAGTGAAGAGCTTATCTTATATTCAGAGGCCTACAAAAGAAAGAAAGTACAGGGTAACTGGTATTAACATTTTCATAAAGAAATTGAGGAGTTTAAAGGGGTATTAATAATAATATTTTCAACATAATCCTAACAGACAGTTTTCAGATCCAATAATTATGTATCATTAAATAAATATGGTGTAAGAATGGAAAAAAACATGACACTATCTGACATTTAGATTTACATTCATGCAAATTTTATAATGTCAATACGACCAATATTTAAAAGAATTATCCTAATTTGAACATAGTCGGAAAAATAAAGGTCTGGGTACCTATGAAATTTCAACGTAAAAATATAGAGCAATGGTGTATATACCTTGTCTCAAAATTTGGGCTAAAAAAAATTGAGTTGTTTTGACTAAGAATGGCTAAGTTGCTTATCCGGACACTTAACGCTTTTAAAATTTCGGGTCATTTTTTTTCGTTGGGTGACCTGAAAATCGATTCCCTAAGGTCTATAATACAGTGAATGGCCTATGTGCTGTACTTGATAGCGATCGGTATTTTTCACCTACACATATAATGTTTTCAATATTAAATGAGGGCTTAGAAACAGAACATCCATTCAAATGATTTTTTTTTAAAAGTTTACCTTGAAATTTCAGTGTGCAAATTTAAAATACTGATAGCACATTTGAATTTGACAAAATGCTGAGACCATTCATTAAAGTCTAAATTTTATAGAAAATTTCCTTAGGATATTATTTGATTTTTCCTACATCTTTAATTGATAAAGACAGATTTTTTATTTATTTATACACGTAAGTGTATATCTAATTATCAAAACAGTTTTTCTTACAATCTAAAACTAAAAGGGAAATTTTAGCTATTAACTTACTTTTTTTGAGGGGGGGGGGGCTATGAAGACACCTTGAAGTAATGAATATTGATACACCAAAAAAAAAAACGTAGGCCTAAAGTAAAGATAAAACATGACTATAGGCCTTCATGTATACAGGCCTATATAATTAGAAAATTGTAGATTCTAGACTAGCTGCATAGTTTTTATTACGTTTGACGAAATATTATTATATCGAATAGAAACAAATTGAGGTTTTATAATATAATAGAATGCGTCCTTGTCGCATTCTCACTGAAAATGATTATTCAATAACTTATCATACTTTTTATGTGTTAGTGTTATTGTTGTACTACTTGTAGGCCTGTGTCGGCTGGGTACCGTAGTATCCTTTTAATTTTTATACGAACGAAACATGTACTGACAACTAACCGTATTGATACAAAATAACTTACACATGGTTAAACATTAATTTCGGATATATCTTGGTAATTGGAAGTTGTGCAGACGATGTTTTTTTCTTATTTTATTCCGAAGCTCACAGGACTCCATACGCATTTCTTCAGGGTTTTGTTTAACCGGAAGTAACTTGGGTTCTGAGACTTCGCGCATGCGATGAATAACATAAACCACCAGTCAGACTTCCTTTCTAGTACAGTTCTATGGTATAACCAACTTATATAAACCCCAAACAATGACTGTGATCCACTCCAATATGATATACAACATCACGTGACAACAACGTGATAGTTCAATCGGCTAACCTCGTCTGTTGCAATCCGTCAACCGAGGAAAATAAACGGCACGTAAGACTCCAAGTCGGAATAAAACCTAAGCAAAACACAAAAATAAAAATACGAAACAGACAGACAGACTAAATAGGTCTAAATCATAACAAGGAAAACAACCACACTAATTAACGACCAAGGTTATTATTATTATTACAGAATATATTAACAGAAAGGCCTGTTAGAAGTTATGCAAGTTAATCAAGCTGATATTAATAAATTCAATATAAGCCTATACTATTACTGTAATAGGTGGCCTACACACCTTCGAATAAGTATGCTAAAAAGAACTAAACCCACTTGTCTGCATGATGCATCTCTAACTAACTACTACCTAAATAAGCACAATTCAGGTACGAATCACGTGCATTCGCTGCACTCAGCAAACGCTTAACTAGGTCAAATTATGCATTCGCGTGATTCATTTATTTATTTATCTATGGAGTTTTTCCCCCCCAAAAAAATAAATAAATAAAGAAAGAAAGAAAAAAAAAAAATAAAAAACAACATATAATACCTTGAGTTGCATGTCTAGTAAATAAACCCCAATAGAAATTGTACTTCACAAAAAGTCTTACGACAACAAAGAAGTACAATTTTAAACAGAAAGTTACAAACCTGGGGCCTATTTCACGAAATTTTAACTAAGATAAGATCCCAATTTTAGTAATTTGATTGGATAATATTAGATTGATTTTAGTGCTTAGCCAATCAAAATTGAAGCATCTACTAAAATTTGTATTTTATCTTAACTTAAAATTTCGTGAAACAGGGCCCAGGTAAAGTCGTTAAAACAACCTAGTCAACACAATCACAGCACATAGGCGTACGAGCCAAGGGACTGCCCATCCCCCAAACTTTCGGGCAATCAGACTTTTCGGGCAGATGGGCAAAGTGAAAACAAAAAATATTATTTCATTTAGTTGGCATAATAAATGACCGAAATCTAATAACACATTAATTGTTTTGCAAAAGGCTTCTGGTTACACAAAAATTTAAATGACGCGTCATAATCCAAATGTATAAGCAATGAATTTATTTCACACGGTCTGCCTTATATTATTACGGAAGCCTCCTGGTGCCACGATTATTTTTTTTTAGCGTAATTGTGACTTTTTATCTCCTAATTAGGACTTTTTATCTCCTAATTAGGACTTTCTATCTCCTAATTAGGACTTTCTATCTCCTAATTAGGAATTTTTATCTCCTAATTAGGACTTTCTATCTCGTAATTAGGACTTTTTATCTCCTAATTAGGACTTTCTATCTCCTAATTAGGACTTTCTATCTCCTAATTAGGACTTTTTATCTCCTAATTAGGACTTTTTATCTCCTAATTAGGACTTTAATTCTCCTAATTAGGACTTTTTATCTCCTAATTTAGTAAAACGGTAGAATTTAAGTGAATCTCTATAAACAACACTTATTACTACTATATACTACTATAAACAATACTTACTACTATCATATACTGCTATAAAAAGCACTTACTACTACCATATACTGCTATAAACAACACTTACTACTATCATATACTGCTATAAACAACACTTACTACTACCATATACTGCTATAAACAACACTTACTATTGTCATATACTGCTACAAAAAACAACACTTATTACTACTATATACTACTATAAACAATATTTACTACTATCATATACTGCTATAAAAAGCACTTACTACTACCATATACTGCTATAAACAACACTTACTACTACCATATACTGCTACAAACAACACTTACTATTGTCATATACTGCTACAAAAAGCACTTAGTACTACCATATACTGCAATAAACAGCACTTACTACTACCATATACTGCTATAAACAACACTTACTTCTATCATATACTGCTATAAACAACACTTACTACTACCATATACTGCTATAAACAACACTTACTTTTATCATATACTGCTATAAATAGCACTTACTTATATCATATACTGCTGTAAACAACACTACTACCATATACTGCTATAAACAACACTTACTACTACCATATACTGCTATAAACAACACTTAATACTACCATATACTGCTATAAACAACACTTACTTCTATCATGTACCGCTATAAACAACACTTACTACTACCATATACTGCTATAAACAACACTTACTAATATCATATACTGCCATAAAAAGCTCTTACTACTACCATATACTGCTATAAACAGCACTTACTAATACCATATACTGCTATAAACAACACTTACTTCTATCATATACTGCTATATATAACACTTAGTACTACCATATACTGCTATAAACGACACTTAATTCTATCATATACTGCTATAAAGAGAGGGAGAAATGGGGTTTAACGTCCACTCAACACAAACTAGGTCATTTCGGGACATACTGCTATAAACAACACTTACTACTATCATATACTGCTATAAACAACACTTACTACTATCATATACTGCTATAAACAACACTTACTACTACTATATACTACTATAAACACCACTTACTACTATCATATGCCAGTATTTATAAATGGTAGTTCAGAGTTTTGTGGAGTGATGGTAAGTGATGGGTTTTGTGGACATTTCTAAGAGGTTGTGGTGCGTTTTGTGGACATTTCTATACGGTAGTGATGCGTTTTGTGGACATTTCTAGAGGGTATAGTGGTGCGTTTTGTGGACATTTCTGAAGGGTAGTGATGGGTTTTGCGGACATTTCTGAAGGATAGTTATGAGTTGTGTGGAAATTTGCATAAGGTAGTGATGAGTTTTGTGGAAATTGTCTAAAGGGTAGTCTCGGTCACCCAGAACCTCATAGTCTTCAACGCGCGGAGGGTCTGGGTCGGTTCTCAATTTTTGACGAAAATTACTGGATAATCTACCACATAAAAAACCAAACATTTGGTTACGCATGGGCAATGGTACCTATTGGCTTAAGTATCCAATGAAAGTATCGGTAAGTGCTAGATCTTATGAAGCCGGGCCGATTTTGCTAGATTCTATAAAGCGTGGTTGAAATATATCCCACAGTTCACTTGGCACATCTATTATTAGAAACAAAATAGAGGCGATGTAGAATTAAGAAGATTGTGAGAAGCAATACGTCTGATTCGTGACGAGAGAAAATTACCATTTCAATTGAAACCTTTATAAACAAAATTTTAAAGAGTGTCATCGTTGACAAGCGAGCTGTTTTGATAGATTCAGTACGTGGTAACTCAAAAGACTGGATAATCCAGACAATTACCTATTTTCCGTCAAATTTTGAGGACCCATCCAGACTAATATTCGTAGAATATTTGTATGGATGATAAGAGACTATCTAAAGGGTAGTGATGATTTTTGTGGATATGTCTAAAGGGAAGTGATGATTTTTGTGTATATTTCTAATTGGTAGTGATGAGCATAATTTATATTTCTGACGAGTAGTGATAGGCTTTTAGTCTATTTTTGGGAGGTTGCGATCAACTTGAACGAAGAATTTAAGCGTTCCCTCGGTTTTCGTTCTCGACACACGCAAGAACCAATAATGTCGATATCCTCCGACATTTGAACCAAGGAACTCTTATGCACTGGCATTACAAGTTCATCCATGATTATACCACCAAGCGCGAAGAGATTCACTTAAATACTACCGTTTTACTTAATTAGGAGATAAAAAGTCCTAGTTAGGAGATAAAAAGTGCTTATTAGGAGATAAAAAGTTCTAATTAGGAGATAGAAAGTCCTAATTAGGAGATAAAAAGTCCTAATTAGGAGATACAAAGTCCTAATTAGGAGATACAAAGTCCTAATTAGGAGATAAAAAGTCCTAATTAGGAGATAAAAACTCCTCAGTAGGAGATAAAAAGTCCTAAGTAGGAGATAAAAAGTCACAATTACGCTAAAAAAAAAATAAATCGTGGCACCAGGAGGCTTCCGTATATTATATAGTAATATTGGCCTACTTATTCAACAAGACCGTTACTCAAATATCTATTTTATTTTACACATGTGACGGCGTTAAGGAGCATAATAGGTCTGACTATTCATTTTATTCGTGAAAACCAGTGAGGTGTTATAATAGTTGTATACACAGAAATAGAAGATGTTAATACAACCCGCTTAACCTAGGTTGCCACTACCACGATTCGCGCGAAGAAAAGGTGTTTGCGACCGTCAAACCTTCCAAATTTTATTCCAAATTTATACGTCGTCTGTAATCCGATTTTCTTTTTCTAACATTTCGAGGACCTGACAAGTGATAACGTATAGATGAGACGAAAATCCAAGGTCTCGTGTACTTATTGGCGTGTACGTAAAAGATCCACTGAAAGTTAGAATTCGATGTAAAAGTAGACCATTGCGCCTCTGCACGGGCAAACTTTCTCTCAAAGTATATTATTAAATTGCGAAATAACGGGGACAGGTAAAATATCAAATATTTCAAGCAATTGATTTATTGTCCCCCTGAAAAAAATGTTTTGTCCCCCCGAAAGAAAATTTGCCAACCATAACTCTAAAATACCTACTGTAGAATGTAACGGCTGTGCCCCTCCTAAAAACTTCACTGCCCCTCCGAAGCCAGCAAGCTGGCTACGAGCCTGCTCACAAGAGAGACTGGACAGAGGGTGTAGAAGCTATCATCTGGGCAAATGGCGGGTTTACCACTGTAAAATTTGCAGGAATCAAAATGACATTTTTTAACGCCAATAATGATGTTGAATTGTGATTCTGATTCTGCGCCCCCTTACTTATTATGACATTATGTATCACTGTAGACGACAAAAAATGGGAAACGATCTAAAACCATAAACTCCGCTAAACTATTTTGATGTGCCTGTTCCGCATCTGTTTGAATTCCAGCTGGGGAATTATCTACCGCTGATATTATTGACAACCCCTCTCTATTTCCCCCCTCTTGCAAGCCCGTTTTTGAATTGACATTTTCTGCTAGGTTTTGGTAAATATTCACGATTTGGAGGCGGAATGATACGGCGAATAGTTACATGTTTTTATTATGCTACTTCAAGGTCGTGTATCTCAAAATTTTGGATGTCAACTTCACACAGATTTTGGTACAAAGACATGACGTATTCTTTTTCTCTGTAGTGAAAAACATTCAGCCCAACTAAAATTTTGGAAAAAGCTGGAGACCAGCATTAACATTTTAAGTAAGTCAATGGAAGAATTAATGGTGGTCTGTATCCGTACAAGGAATAGCGTATTCTCCCTTTATTAGTCAATTTTCCATTTCCAGCAAAACTTCTAACAAGTAACAAGAACAACTACCCAACGAGAGATGAAACTAACAACGAACGGCTACGAATGGCGATCGCAGTAAATAGTTGAAAATACAGACTAGTACTTGTCGTTTTATGATTGATACATTGATTACGAACGGCCACGAAAGGAGATCGCATCGAAACGTAGAAAATTCAGACTAATGGTCTTAGCCCTTGTCGTTTATTTGATCCTTGAGTGATCTTACACTAGTTGTCGTGGTTGATCGATAGGACTCGTCAGTAGCCGAACAGTTGCACGACTATGTTCGACTCTTTGAACGACTGCACAGCCAGTTGAGTGAATAGCCTTGGAAATAAATCACCCATACATTCAGCAAAGGGCCCAGTAAATTTTACTTGACAAGGTTTTACTGCTAAACGGCTAAACCTACGTTCAGAGCTGAACTACTCTGAACGTAGGTCCCATTACACTGTCTCTAGGGTGTAATGGTAACATAATACTACGGTATTTAAAATCGCAAAAAATCGTGGCCTTTCTATCATTGTACAATCAAGAACAATAATCCAAGAAGTTACGATCCGATATGCAGCAATATTTATATATACACCAAGTGTATACTGACATCGGACAACACGAAAAGCTGAACGAAGACTATTACTAGCCTATATGTCAGACCTCGAGCTACATCAACAAAATATTTAAAATGAGGAATCTTTGCCTCTTAAAAAATCACTAGGTTTAATTGTTCCTTGCACGCGAACTGTAGAGTCCCTCAGAAAAGCGTTGAGCACGTTTGTAACTCTGATCTGTTATAGACTTTCTCATTTTCGGATCAGCAGTTCAATCAAAAATCATGATTTCCCTTCATAAATGTCCTCTATATCATACTGATAAAAAGACATCACCTTTGGGTCAAACATCGGCATCTTCATAGTACTACAACACGCCATGTATATAGGGATCACAAACAGGTCACAAAAATACATGAATGACATAGAACAGTTTACACTGGTATGTACGGTAATCACATCCGTGTAACCGCCCTGTTTTTTCGTCTGTCCCCAATTGTAGGGTTTTAGCTGAACAAACGACATCAACAACATGGTCATCAATGAGAAAGTATATTTTAATAGTACAAAACATCTGACAAACAGATTACTGTATTCAGTTTCACGAAAACATACGATAAACAACGACTACAGACTGCTACATACGACGAACTCTGAGAGAGAAATGGTGTTTAAGTTTAAGGTCCACTCGATACAAACCAGGTCATTTTAGGACTAACATTTGGTTTAATTTTATTTCAACAACGCGCTTGCGCGTAGGGGTCTGTAGCAATGGGAGGAAATTCGCGGACCCTTTCACCTTCGATTCTTTTTGATCTTTTAATTCTCGGTTAAACATAATAAATACCATTCCGTTATATTTAAAAGTTGATTATCTTGCCAATGTCCCTGCTAGGTTCGCAAAAACTTGATTTCATTGTTTCAATTCTAAAAGATATAAGAAAACTATGTATTTATTAATAACACTGTAGATTATAATAAATATTGATAAAATAATCAGTTATAACCTTTTTTAGAAAATATATGAAAATATTAATTCGCAGATATTTTATTTGCTTTGCATCAATTATAACTTTAAGCAGGGGGAAAAATGTGATTCGTTTATTTACCTTATTAATTTTTTTATATACATTAAATATAAATATTTTGACAGACTGGTTCTTACGTCACTGGTATCAAGGCAACGTAAGTTATAAAAATGTTTTAAACATTTAATAAATGTTTGTTTTTTTTTCATATGGCGTGTAGGGTAATTTATTGGGTCTTCTAAAAAGAAAATCCTCCATTAAAAAAAGTTTAAAAAACGTTTACCTAACCTTTTAGAAGCCCCACAAGAAACAACATTTTTTTTTAATGTTTTGTGTTTACTGGGAAGAAGCCTCTCATATTACCGTTATGAAACAGATTGCCAATCCCCTATTTGTGGATACTTCTGGCTATTTTCTGGCTTATTTAAATTTATACTCTGAAATTATGGAGGCGGAAGGAGTAACTCAGAAAGTAGACAAGGTTACATGAAATTGGGTATAACATCAAGCGTTTCTGGATAACAAAACGCGAGCATAAGTTAGAGAACCTGAGCTACCCACTGATGACCATGGCTGTCTGATACAAAGAAATGTGTGATACTTCAAGTGACAATTCAATAGAAAAACGACAAATGTTACAATATACTTTTCAAGCAAAACTCCCGTAAACGCAAATCTAACGTTACAGTCCAAATTTAACATTTTTATACGACGTCGATGCAATTAGTCGAGACTAACTTTGAGGGTATTGCCTGTCGTCGTTCGTCGAAGTTAGGACCGGGGGTTGGGGTGGATGATGTAAAATGGGATTAGCTCTTATCAAACGAAACACTGCAAGAAGTATATAAGTTGCACGACTGTTGGGAATCGTAGTGACAAAGCTCCGGTTTTTGTCTCAAATGGATATTTATATATGAGTAATTTAAAATATCTAAAGCTAATAAAGAGTCTGAACATTGTGCATGAAGTGAAACAAGGAAATGTGTTTTTAATACAGTAACAAACGTCCTTCATTTTTAGCGCGGTGGATCAGTGAGTAAGACGTTGTTCGCTGGTTGGGCTAGAAAGTTCATCGCTATTTTTCATCGCGTGTTCTTTTATCAGTGGTTTAGGACGGAGCAGTGTCTGCGACTGGGTCTACCGAGCCCTAGAACAATACGACTGTAAGCTTATATTAATATTCCACAATCGGACCATATCTATTTTGTCACCATGTTTATTGTGTTCGAAGCAAAGAAAATGATATCCGATGTCATAGTCGAAAGAGGAAGAAAGTAAGTGGAATAATATATACGCCCGTCGAAAAATCACCTCGGCGATAGGGGAGGGATTCTCCTCCACCCTCACCCCCCCCCCCCCGCCCCCGGGCTCGAAACGTTTCCAAAGATACGTTCTAACTGGGTAGCCGAAGGTCACTTTTTTAAAACACAGATACTTGGATTCTACACACAAAAAAACTTGCACTACCACAAGATACAATTTTATGGATACACAATTACTGAGTTTGATACAGACTCAGACTAGGCTCTGATTATCTCCGAGACCCAGATAACCTGACAGTGACGAGACCTCAGACGAAACGAGGGCGGGTCGGGGTTCGACGGCGCGAAGACCCAGACAGGTAGCCTCTAGTTTTTAATTCACCAATTTTTCCATAAACAGGGACTGGCAAAATTCGATTTTAATCCTACCGACGCCACTAGGTACCCACAATCAGAAAGGTCATCGGTTTCTTTTACTTCACGGTCAAGTAAACAATGTACCAACAATTTTTATTGAAATATTACACGGCACACATTTGGGTCCCTCTAGGGCCTGGGACGGAAAGCCTGATCGGTACACATCGGCTTACACATAAAAGAACTAGTGACAATCGGAATTCGATATAAGATTAGGCCATAGCGCCACTATCCCTGCAAAATCCCCCATTGCCCCATAGCACACTGCTTGGCGCATGACCGCCTTCAGTAACCAGTCGGTAGAACGATAGTACGGCCAAGCAGAATAGGGGCTTGTAAAAAATCCCGAAGGCTGTTCCACCCAACAGAACCCGGTTTTTACAAGGTAGCAATAGGGATTGGTGAGGGTCATACGAACGTGACTTGCATAGTTGTACCCAGGGCGCTCTCACCGAATTTCCTACTGTAATTCAAATCTGCGCTTCGCTACTGCTAGTAGAGATTCCCTTGTTCTTACTCTTTGACTTTTACAACCTTGAATGGAAAATAAGAACGCATCAAAGTAATGTTTATTTGTGATTATCAATAATACAAGGCTGAATATCTACAATCAACAATACGAGAATGGTGTTACACGTTGTAACTATTGGGTGTAAGTGCTATGATTTGCACCTACAAGAAATAATTAGAACAAGTACGAGCGTACTATCAGGACTATTAACCAAGTGACGACATCGCAGCCTTGGACCCCTTTCGAATAAAGCGGTGTGCAAGAAAGAAAGAGAGAAATGGGGTTTAACTTCCACTCGACACAAATTAGGCCATTTCGAGGCTAACATATGGTTTAATTGTATGTCAATAATTCGCTCGCGCTTAAAGAGTATTCAGCAGTTGGGGAAACTGGAGGACCCAGAGAAAACCCACGAGGTTGGACAGGCGACCCTACTTGTCTTTACTACACTAGGATCTGGAGGAAGAGTTGTTATATTACCAGGGTCTTTGGCTTAAGTACGGTCTGTTACGGCGAGTTCTTTGGCTTGTCGTGCACTCAACTATGAGTAAACCACTAGAAACGTCAACGTCTGGCGTCATAGAGTCAAAGACCTCATGTACGACCTCTGACACGTCCTTTCAGTACACCACGTAAGATCTTAGCGTGGTGTAGGCCATCGAAAGAATAAAAAACGAAATAAAGATCCGCATTTTAACCAGATTGTTATGTTTTAGGATTGCCGGTAATATTTGTTTTAAAGAAAAATGTATAATGGGAGATGAGAAGCTATGTTATTTACTAAAAAGCGTTACTATCTATTGTTACTTGGTGACAAATTTTATGGAACTGATTTTAATATCAACCTGTCTGCTATCGACACCCCTGTTGGTCCTGGTAGCATTCATTAGTCATTATGTAACATAAACTTGTGGTTGGCTTGTTTCATTTAACTTCCTTTGTCTGAAAAGTAAAATGTACTGTATGTTAAATCTGATCCAGTAACCAGATGTGTAATGAGATCCTTTGCCTAGTACCATGGCTACCTCAACACAAGCTAATTACAGAATCTTACGTTTTGTACATAATAGGTTAGAAAAAGAATTATATGAAGTTTAAACTAATCTTGTCACCAAGAAATTGATTCAAAGACCCAATACTGTAACATATCAATTGAAGCCGTCTGACCTAAACTACTAGAAGATCTATTATTAAGATGTATGTCTTTTCTAAATCCTATCATGGCCACATTAAATCTTGACGAATTTGCTACGTTTTACAATTTAACTGAAGAAATAGGCGGTTTGTCATCTATGCTTAAAGATTTTCTGGAAACCTGACCAATTAAATTGGCTCAAAAGTTACCTTTTAATTAATGTCACTACTCAAAAATTAAATATGTCACTACAAGGCTAGCAGTGGAAATGAAATGGGGTTTAACGTCCTACTGTTCTGCTCCTAGCTTGGGCTAATGAAGACGGGAATACGCCATACAGTGTGTTATGAGGGAAATTTTGCCAGGGCAGCGGCGCTACGGTCTGCTCTTATATCGAATTCCATCTTCTAAGGTATCTTTTATCTTTTACGTGCACGCCAATGTGTACACGGGACCTTGGGTTTTCGTATCATCCCAACCACTAGATAGCTGCCATTGTCAGGTCCTGCATCACCAACAAGGAGTAACCACGCCGGAAAACCTGGATGAAATTTCTCGGCCAATGCAGGGATCGAACACCCGACCTCCACGCTAGCAAGCCAACGTCTTACCCACTTAGCCACGTTATCCCCGCTTGCAGTGGAACAGAAACGTTTTGTTTGTAGAGACATGTCTAATAAAAGCTTAGGGGTCTGTCTATTTGTTTCGGATAGGTCGTGTTGTTTTGAAAAGATTATAAATTATAGTTGTTTGTTTTTGAACACATATTTTGGCTTTAAAAATTATTAATAACGAAGTATTAACAGGTTTCTATTGAGAAGAAAATGTTTTGTGATTTTTTAACTAGAAATTGGGTTAACAGTATCATAATTATTTGTTCTTTGAATTTTATTTTTAGACCTTTGTTTATTGTATGACAAATCAGTGTTGATATTTGTATTGTTGTTTATATTTTAATAAGGGTAGCTATTATCGACTCCATTTATATTTATTTTGTAATGGCCTTTAATAACTTTTTTCCTAAAGAAAGACGGGCGTGTTGCATGGTGGCAGGTGTTATAGACCCTTCGTACCATCTTAACACGTGAAAGTGGAGCTGATTTTATTATTAACCTGTCTGCTATCGACACCCTTTGGTGGTACTGGGTCATTATGTAATATAAACTTGTGGCTGGCCTGTTTTATACACCCTTCAGAATAAGCAAACTGTACTGAATGTTAAATCTGATATGATGCAGTAATGAGATCCTTTGTCAAGAAGGGTTTATAAACCTAGAATACAAACGAATCCGGAGAGAGTTTAGGTGAGGGCGTCTAAAAGTTAACCCGGGACCAGATAGGTCTCTAGTTAAGACCGGACAGTGGTCGTGTCAGTTAGTTGGGAGTTGGCACCCAAGGGTGTGAAGCCATGTTAGAAGCATGGCTCCCACAACACAAGCTAATTACGCAGTTATGTACATGATATGTTGGAAGAAGAATAAAGTATTAATTATAAGATATTAAACAAGTGTTGCCATCAAGAACCTGACTTAAAGTCACAATACTGTAACACCTTTTGCATTTGTGCATCAGTCCTTTTTAGTACTGAAACAAGAATACAAAGTTTAAGTGGTAGGATCAGAATTAGAATAAATGTTTAATGGTCACGGATTTTGATCTTAAAACTCTGACCTGTAGATCAGTTACACCATTTTGGTAGTAAGGACACTAATTGACTTTGAACTGAGTCGTAAACGTATGGCGGTGTTTCGAACTTTTTACAAACGAGAGTAAAAGGCTCGCACTATTTACAGATAAGAGGCTATTTCCTTGTTTCAGAACCTGGATCAGAAAGGTTTAAGTAAATCCAGTAGCTTTAAAACAATGGAAACTATTGTCATGACAGACTAATAAGATCGGATTACTTTCAGGCATCATCATAGAGTGAGTGGAATGAAATACACGGACCTTTGTGTTAATAAAACGTTAAGACTGACAATCATTTTCCGGTGCAAATAGTGTGTAGCTAATATACAACGGAAGGTATGTGCTTGATAGACGACGATCCATGTACATGTAAACG
This sequence comes from Patella depressa, assembly GCA_948474765.1. Classification (NCBI taxonomy): domain Eukaryota; kingdom Metazoa; phylum Mollusca; class Gastropoda; family Patellidae; genus Patella; species Patella depressa. The sequence continues at coordinate 35,436,350 of OX419721.1, forward strand.
CCACAGGCGATAACTGCTCTGGCTTGGATTCATATAAACAAAACAAAACCCCTGGAACATGGGGAAATATATTAATTTAGTCACGATCAAAACATAAAACATGTCCAAAGACTCATTTTGGCATTTCAAGTAAAGTTGTAACATTTTCTCTTTTTTTTTTGTGTAGATCGCATTGCAGATAAATCTTATTTTAATTAGGGTTTCACACTGCGTAGCTTGTTTTTGTTCGGATTATTATTCTTATTTTTTTTCCACTTGAGCATATCTCAGAAACCACTTGGGTGTGACTTAGACTTTACAGTTCTTTCGATTTTTCTGCGACAATGCAAGATGTCCGAAATCAATAAGTTGTCGGGGTTTTTTTTAAAATGTTGCTGTAATATATATAATAATCATCGGATTTTAACATTTGATACATTTTGACATGGGCCGAGACAGGGCACATAATTATGGTTCTTTAGATTTTTGATTTTCGACGAATCTTCGCAGATATTAGGCGCCATATTTTGAAAATTAAAATTTTTACAAAAAACTTTTTTATTTATGAATATTTTTTAACTCGTTTTACCCATAATTACAGGGTCATGTGATTTGAGCAAAAACATGAACAAATTTTGTCTCGATAATTTACCTTCGCCGCTATTGGCTAATTCAGTTTGAGGGTTCTAGGTTAATTATTTATTACTCGTTTTGTATAGAACAAACTTCATGTGCTCAACGGTGCGAAGTCGCAACTATTTTTTTTATTAACAATAAAGTTTTCTGTCGGGACCGGAAATGACGTAATTTTGACAAAAAGTAAAATTTTGGCGGTAAGGAACGCCTTTTCGCAAGCATATATATATTTTTTTTTAAATAAGTAAAACGTCGGAAGCAGTTTTTTTAATTTCGATTTCATTTTTGCGCCAATTCGATTTTAAGGTGAAAAAACGTATAAAAATGGTCTATTCACATCCCATTCAGGCTTTTCATATTTTAGAATATTTCTTCGAAACTTTCATAAATATGTAACAATAATCCATATGAAAAGAATGTAATTGAAAATTAGTTTGTAATATAAGCAGTTGCCGAGAAATGGGCAATTTTGCAGATTTCACATTTTACGCTAGTTTGACTGTAAAAGAGTCAATTTGTATTGGATTTTCATAAAAGTAACACCATTTGATTCGTAGTGTCAATTGTAAATAGGTCAAACCAATTTAACATTTTCAATGTCACCAGAAATGACGTAATTTGGACAAAAATTGTATTTATAGCCGGGGGGTTGGGATGACCTAGTGGTCTAGAGTGCCGCGCTTCGACCTCTAGCTGGCCGGTCACCTCTGTCTTGCGGCTGCGGTTTCGAGCCCTGGTGTATGTGGCATGAAGGGGCGCCTTCTCAACCTCGTGGGTTTCCTCCGGGCACTCCGGTTTCCTCCCACTGCTAAAGACCCCTACGCGCAAGCGAATTATTTAAATAAAATGAAACCATATGTTAGTCCCAAAATGACCTAGTTTGTGTCGAGCGGACGTTAAACCCCATTTCTCTCTCTCACGTATTTATAGCCTTCGAAACAAATAATTTATTCAAGTGAGGCGTATCTGTTTAACATTTTGATATTTGATTCCTATCAACTAATAGAACTAGCCCTTACGATCAGATAGATATCACAAAATGGTTTCTAACTTGTTCAGTTGTGGAGAAATGGACAATTTTGCACAGGTAACTTTTCAAGGTTTTTGGTCTATAAAAGTGACAATTATTATTCGATTTACATAAAATTTTCACCATGTGATGCCTTATGCCATTTCTGATTTCATAAAACTACTTGAACATTTTTATTATCACTGCAAGTACTGTAATTTTGTCAGGATCGCTTACATATAATACATGTATAAAATGAATTGATATTGCTGGATTTGGTTGATGGGTCCAATGCTTATGTGGAAACATGTTTAATGGGTTCATTGATATCATTGACATATTATGTTCAAGAGTGAAAATGGCACCGAAAGTGCCCCATGTTCAAATGTAACATGATACCAGTGAAACCCATCATTACTGCTTCGCAGGTCTAGTATTAACCTGCATTTGCTTATCTCTTATCTGTCACAGTAATTATTGGTTTTGATGTGTTATGTCTGTGATTTAAAAGATGACGAGAGCATCGTGCGAATTTTCCACTGTGAATGGAAAAAGAGAGAGAGAGAGAGAGAGAGGGGGAGGATTGCTAACGTCCACTCGACACAAACTAGGTTATTTCAATAATTCGCTTGCGCGTAGGGATATCTAGCAATGGAGGAAAACTGGAGATCCCGTGGAAAATCCAAGAGTTGGAACAAGTGACCCTTTTCCTTGTCACGTACAACCGGGGAATCGAAATCACACCGGTTGACTCAATGGAAGACCCATATGATACAGCTCGCGGTAGATTTTATTAAAAATTCTAACATGCTATCGTCTATTTTCTAACTTCTATTCATGTAATTTCGAAATTAAGACAATGTATAATCCAACTTCTTTATTTGTCCATGTAAATTTTTATTCTGCTTCCTCGTCATTTCTAAAAGAAAAATACTGATGAAACATTTAATGCAATAAAATATAACGCAATGTGCCCCCCACCCACACACACAAACACTCCAACCCACCCACACTCCATTTTAAAGACGAAAAACATCTGGTAGCCCGCTCTTTGCTTGGACGGTACGCTAAATCAACTGAAGTGAATGTAGCAATATGAGATAGAGAGAAATTGGGTTTAACGCCCACCCGACACAAACTAGGTCATTTTATTTCAATGATTCGCTTGTTTGAACGGTACGCTGAATCAACTGAAGTGAATGTTGCAATATGACCAGGGGCGTAGCCGTGAAATATATATTGGGGGGGGGGGCACCCCCATAAATTTTGTTTAAAGTCTCAGTCTTCTGTAAACATTGTTTGGCCTATTTTACGGGGTTAAACTAAAACATCATACCAATGCAACTTTTATCATGTTTACAGACAGGGGCACCGGTCTTCCCCCACCTAAGAAAATTTTGGAATATTTGACGGCTGCAAACACTTCTGCTATTTCAGCCCATGAACAAAGCAATTTCAAAATGGTCTAATATAACCTAATTAAGGTGGCTTGCTGACTCGAATTCAAATTAATCGTTTACACACACGAAGACGGGACCGTTGGGAGAAAATTTTGAGAATTTAACTGCCACAAACGCGTTTTTCCTGATATTCCAGCCTGTAGCCCGTGGATACAGCAACTTCAATTTGGTCCAATATAGCCTAGCCTACCTGGCTGCCCAGAATTCCAAAACAACCAATCAATCGTCGCGCGGGCTATGGGAGCCTCACCCTCCCGGCGAAAATTTTGAAAATTTAACTACCTCAAATGCATTTTCTGCTATTCTATCCTGTGTGAGCAACTCCAAAAGTATCCAATGGTTTTGTAACCGAAATCCCACTCGAATATCAACCATCCAATCCCACTGTTGGCTTAATCGTAAGAAAACCAGCCCAGTATACTTCTAGTAAGATTGCGTGTTTCTATTTTCCATTAACACAATATATTGGATTGTAATTCCTTCAAAAAAAAAAATATAAAAGGGATAAATATAGCAGTATTAAACTCATTGATAAAAACCTACTGACATTTTACACAGTAATTGCAATGTAGCTGGATTTAAAATCCGAGTACTGGCGTACTTAAGAATAGGTCCTTTGAAAGTAGTAAACGAGCGTACACCACAAAGGACGTTCACCTCACCTCGGCATCTACTTGTTATGTCAAATTGGTTTCATAAATACTCTCTAATTCAACTCACGAAGACATTGTATAGCCTTATTATGGTGGCTGATTGGTATCATGCCGTATTATAATATCGCGTAAAAATGTATTGTCGGGGTAAAATGTCGTGATGATCGGCCATGCTATAAATATGTACACTGATCCTAGTGTTGGCAAAGAAAGTTTTCCAGAATTTAGCGGCGTGACTTCTCTCTGTCTAGTTGTGCAGATGGGACAAAATCAAATATTTCCATATACACATTGGCGTGCACATAAAATACCCTTCAAAGTTGAAATTCAATGAAGAAATGCTACTGTCCATAGTGATTGGTGAAGAAAAAAGAAGGAAATGAAATGGATGTAACGTCCTATGGTTCTTTTTCGACTAGGCCAAAGAAGACGACATACACTATACATTGTACTATGGGAAAATCTCTGCACATATAGTGGCTCTACGACCTACTTTTATATTAAATTCTAACATATTCTTTAAATCATATCCAAGACTTCAATGAATTCATCAATAATATAGATAATTGAAATTTGGGCAAAAGTCTTTCGTTCACGGACAAAAGTAGTTTGCCAATTTCAGTTATCAATAATGTTGTCTACTTTCTTTATGAATTCGTTTAAATTTTGGATGTAAATGTAAATATCGTTAATTGGTGTCATACCAAAACCCCGTAAGTGGGCATTTTTGCATAACTCAATTTATTACCATAAAATACAGCATATTATATAAAAAAAAACAGAGTTCTGCGTTAAATATTTTTCATGTTAGCGTGTGACGAAACCTCGTATCACGACTGGCCTCATTTTGTTCTTTTCTAGATGCTCGTATCTCGGCAATCTGTTATCGGTGACGACGTCAAAGGCCTTGAGACTGAGCATCAAGACTTGCCTGTGGGAAATACCCTTGAAGTAACTTACCCTACTGAATATCTAGACATACCTGTTGACCACATCCCTCAAATAACTTACCGCCGTCTAGATCACCTACCTGTTATCAATAGTCCTCAAGTAACTTACCCCACTGAGCATCTAGACCTAACTTACCCCACTGAGCATCTAGACCAACCTATAGATAATACGACTGGAGTAACTTACCCGACCGAATATCTAGACCTAATTTACCCCACTGAGCACCTAGACCTACCGGTAGGCAATACGACTCCAGAAACCATTGTCATTCGTAACCTGGTTTCAATATCACTCAAGGTATTGAACTTTTAGATATGATATCCATGTACTGTCGATATCCGACAAGGGAATGTTATAATACAATACTTATAACGAGTTCCCTTAATTTGTATGCCCAATTTATCTCTAGCAACGCAAAGACAAATAATTCGTAAATCACAGTTCTACTACAAAAAGCTTTTTGACTTAACATCTAAAATTTTACGCAAATCCGCCAAGTATCTGAAGGTTATGCAATGGTTTTTTTCCTCCTGTAAAATGTTGTTGATCGGACATATCTCTTGTAAGTGACTTTTTGCAATACCTTCGGTAATAAGAAGAACCCCGAAATAGTAAATGGGGACTAATACTAATATTGAAATCCATGTGACCCTACTTGGTTTTCAAAGGAAGAAGATGGACATTTCATCGGACAGTACTTGGAATTGTGAAGTGAAGTCCTTAAATCCATGCAAAATTGTCCCTGGAAAAAACATTCTAAATTGGCGGCGCCCTAGAGGGATTTTGCGTGAACCGTGGGACCAAAAAACAAGACGGGTAGCGGTTTGAGCCCAGTCTGTAGTCCCAAATTCCAGACTTTAAATAAAAAATACCCAAATAACACCAATTCATACCCCCCACCATAATAAAATATACATTGTATTAACGATATGCCTTGCTGTAGAATCTGGTCATTTGGATTCAAATCATTCGTGGATTTTTTACGTGTATAATACCTACATGATATTTTGTTTCTGTTATCAGAATGATAATTAGATGGTGTAATTGCCGACGTGGAAAGTCTATGGGTTAATTATGTGGTTCTCCCTAAACATGCACTGATTCCAATACATACATTCTCAAATAAAGAGTGGCATTCGGTGTTCTAGAAAGTGTAAAAACACTCTACCACGTGCGTGGCACATGTACTTAGTGTTTGGTTAACAATTGGGCGGATTTGTATTGGGTCATAGACCCCCAGGCCTTTAATCTTTAGTGCTAACCTTGTTTAAAATAACCGCTGTTAAATTGGGAAAGATTGATTTATTATACATAATCCAGGCATTATTAAGCCATTCTCATGTTTAATACCCAACATAAATGACATATATTAACCATTGTTATGAATTCTGATCACATCCGATCAGACTCATTTGGTCCAGAGGGCGCCTTTAGGGAATTTAAATGACACACGTGATGAAATCAGTGCAACTATATACAACGTCTGAAAGCCGATGAAAAATATCAATACGAGACATGTTCATAAGAAATAAATACTATTTAATACATATTTAAACCCACCATTTGGTACATTTTGCGAAAGAATCTTCATTGATTAATCCAAAATAATCAAATGGCATTCTGGTAATTTAATAGAAAAGATCACAAAAGATCTAATATACCTAAAGGGAATAATATCTACACGTATTGCTACGGCCAAACATTTCGTCGCTTGTCTGGCGAAATATTTAAGTATTGAGAATTTTGCGTTTGAAATTTGCGCTCTGTTGTTATCTCTGTAGGCATCAAATATTAACATTTATTTATGATTTAATATTTCATACATATACATCAGGAAACATGACGCCATTTACATATAACGTTATTATTGAATGGACATAGAGATAACGACAGAGCGCAAATTTCAAACGCATAATTCTCAATACTTAAATATTTCAGATTCGCCAGTTCGCCAGACAAGCGACGATTTAATGGGTCTAACATTATCACACGTACTTCATCAAAATAATACCCCATTTGTTCATCGCTAAATATGTTTAAAAAAAAGATACACGCTTAAAATAAGAGTTGAGGTGTGAACGCTTGCAGACCACATTAGTTTACGTTGACTGGGGAGGAAACTGTGGTTAGTCATTCGAATTGTACTTGCAAACTGAAAGGACTACCCCATACAGATAGATGCCGAGATGGTCTCCGGAATAGGGGATGATGTCACTTTCTTTTCCACGATGTCATGGTGATGGTTGATCGACGAAATGACAGATATCAATGCAGATGTGCATATCTCTTGTAGGTCACGTTTTGCAATACATTCGGTGATTAGTAGAGCCCCGAAATGGTAACTGGGGACTAATATAGAAAACCGTGTTACCCTACTTGGTAAGCGACGGAGAATGGTCACCGAAGGCGTCTTGTTCTGCCGCCAAGAAAAGGCCCTTGTTCATAAATCGGTGATTGCCATGACTATCAACCTTACTCTTCCGATTTGGCCGCCCCGTCAGACTTCCACCTATTTCCAAAATAACGAAAAGGGAACCAGTCGGTCGTCATTTTCCTAGTACTGATGACTTTTGTTTTAGGGTGGCTGAAGATAATATCGTTGTTGAAAAGTGTGTACACCTCGAAGGGTACTATGTAGAAAAATAAATGGAAACCATCGACTTTGTACACGTCTTCCAGACAGCCCTTGTATATTTTTTGTATTCCTTCCATTTTGATAGGGACCTTCAATAGTTGCATCATCTAGATCTTGGAAATCCGCATTGGCTGAGTACACACAGTGCCGCTAACATAGCTCCAAATGTCTATACCCAACCCCCACACAAACAAGAATAATGTATTTACAGTTTTATTTACACATAACATTTGGCCATTCTAAATAAATATGTAATTGAGTACATGCAAAATAGAGACTATATAATATATTTGAAATGGTAGCCAGAAATCATCTCGTATTTATTACCTGTGAACAAAATATTTACATGAAATGCATTACCTACACTGGGTTCTTTTCGTTTACAATACAACAGAATGTTCCCCTGGCAATAGTAGTCTAACATGGCGATGGAAATGTAATGGTAAATAAAGATACTTCTGATCCGCTCGAGTTAACATTACCTGCGTTTTGTAACTACAGATTGTGTCGGTAGATGCCGTCTTTTTGGATTGAAATGTTCACCGGTTAAACACTAAAGATAGTCATAGGAGATTCGTGATGATCCTTGACGGGTATTCAAATTCCAGATAGCAGACGACTCCGACGGATTAAATAGCTGTATCGCAAATAGAGCCATAGGCGTATTTCTCTAAGCCAATAATTAAAATTGTCTAATTAAATCTGACAGGCATTGAATGATTTCGTAAAAACAAATTGAGGACGTTTGTTAGACAAAACAAATGGAAGTCTTATTTATCTTGCTTTCAAGTAGAAATAATTCAGCGGGTACGTTCAGGATTTGTTGTCTGGAGGACGAAGGCGGGGTTTTACAATTAATCCGATCATAAGAAAATAAAACTTAAAGCGTAATAGTATAGCAAATATTCGAAAAGATGTATTATTGTTGTTGCAATATTTGTTATTGTCTTTATTTGAAAATGTCTTTGTAAATAACAATAGACATTTTCATATTGATCACACAAAAAATTAAAAAGGCAGTCAATACTTTTTCGACAAATTTGATTTCAGTTATTTTTCACATTACATGAACTACCCAGAGCGGAACATATTTTTGAGTTCAGCTCTGAAATTGTTATTGAGAAAAGCATATATGAACGGATTGGCCACATTATAGATAAAATACATATAAAAAACAACCAAATTAAGAGAAACAAGTTGATGTGCCATTAACCAGGCAGGTAAAAAGGCAAAAATGAAAACAAGCGTGACTATAAAAAGCATGAAGGCAGTTTTAATGCTGGCCATTCTCATTCTCTCCACACGTACTTTCGATACACTCGAATTAGTTCCATTTGCTGTGTGATTTTCAGCTTGGGTGTCGTTACTTTTGTTCTTCACTTTATAACCATTGGCAGTTTGACTTAATTCGAGGGCCACGGTGGCTTCAGTCTGCTCATTTTCAATGTTTGTGTTTTCTGCAGTAAAGCAACAGCGAGTTGACTTAATCTGAAGTCGCTTCTTTCGTTTTGAAATTACAAAGCGATAAATGAGACTATACAGAACCAGCACTATAAGACAACAGATCAAGAACAGTGCAGAATAAATCTTTTGAAACACCAAGAAAAATGTCGGATCGATAAAATCCCGGTGTGTTTGACATTGTCCTTTGTCAATAAAAGCTTTAACAGTTTTTAGAGGAGTGGGCGTGGCTGTGCCGTTCACCGATATGGTCAGTGTACTGCCGATTGACGTTAAATTTTGTCGATTTGTAAAGCCTGTGGGATATGATGAATATTGCACAACGCTTGTGCCACCACTACCACTGAGCGTAAGCGCATTATCAACAAAGGGCTTAACCGTTGACGTAAGGTTGTCTTCTACGGTCGTCTCGTGAACAACCCAGGTCGTGTGGTGAACACAGGCCGTAATCCCCAACAAGAGAGATAATACCCCCAAGCAAACCACAATAATCTTAGCTCTTCTTATTGTCATTACATGTAAGAAAGGATGACAAATGCACAAATATCGATCAATCGCTATAGCAACCATAACAAATGCCGAAAATGGAATCGTTGTCGTTATAAGAAAATGGTAAATTTTACAAACGGCATCATCCACAAAATACTTCAGTGACTCTACGGCGATCGTGTACGGGATGGTAACGAGGCACGTTATAAAATCCGTGGCAGCTAATGCCAGAATAAAGATGGTTGATGTTAATTTCTGTTTGAGGTTGTAAAAAACATAAAAAGCCAGCGCATTTCCAATTGTTCCAAATAACGCAAACACGGATAGAATGCCAATAACAGCCTGCAACTCCTCTACTGAAATTACACCATTATCGTCGACCACGGTGTCGTTTACAGTCGCCATTATATTCTTTTACATATCTGAAAAATACAAAACATGATAACTGAGAAACACATTGATGGAGTCATAGTGAATCAAAATAGCTAATTTCATGAAATGGCGCCATTACAACTTCAAACACAATAATTTTGTCATGGAGAAAAGAAAAAAGCTATTGGATTTTTTATTTACAGAATTGCGTCTTATAACCATATTCGTTTAGGTTCAAAGACAAATTTACTTTGAAATCGCGTAATCTAATACCGACCAGATTTAAAAAAAATATAATCCGTTATACCGTAGTTTGGATAATTTAGAAAGGACTTTAATATCAAAGTAGTGAACCATGCCTTTATTTCATCTACACAAGTATGTAGTATGGCAATTTCTATAAACAGTTTTAAAACAAATGCAATGAAATTGATCGAGACTTCGTTAATTTTTATTCCTTGTGCAATGTCACTTAATATCACTTGGGATATATGGAAATTTGCCATAATTATTACAGCAAAAAGTAAGTTAGGGCTCGTAACTCACATTGAAACAAGACGACACGGGGGTCGACTGATTGATTAACACCTCTATTTGAGCGCATCGGATAAAAGCTGTATTATACAATACATCGAACTCATCGCCTGCAGCTTGATGCTAAAGCTACTTATCCACTCGGTCACTTGAGTCCGTACTGATTAAACTACTTGTCGCCAAAGAACATTTCCTTGGAGATTTAAAACCCTCTGTCAATTGTATTAAAGCCGACCAGATTGGAAATATGATACGCTTTTATCTATAAGCCCAGGCGATATGACAACAAATGAGAATTCCCAACCATAAATAACGATAACCATGTTACTTCAAGCAATACTAAATGATTAATGGTATAGAAGATCAGGGTGAGTTCTTTACTAAATGTATTGACACAGATATCCATGATTTACACCACGGCCACTACTTCGCTGCCAAAATAACAATGAAAATGATACTTCTGGAAAATACAGGATTCCCTACGCGTTGTAATATTGAGTCAATTGGGTTACTAATTATTTTCATAATTTCTTCCATATAAATCTCTCGAGATACATCTGGGTCAATTATGAATTAAAGTACTAAAAATGCAGCTTTTTAGTGAAACCCTGCTTTTTAGCATCGCCCCATTTCTTTTCTTTAACAGCAACACCAAGTGTCAGCTGGCATGTGTGAAATATTTAATCCACCAGAAAGACAGGTGGATATCATTTATGATTCCAAATTCACCCCGTGTCCACATCAATAAAAACACCTCGTGCAAAAACAGTAAATTTTGGCTTTTGCTGTATACAGATTTCCGCATATTTTGTCGGGTTACGCTCGTACCGTGGCTGTCGTTGGCCTATTTTTTGCGGATCGGAAAAAATGAATTGGATTGCCTTTTGGGTTTAATTTATGTATAGTGTTAATGGTTTTATCTTATAGATAATACTTTGTCATTCGAATCGATTTCAGTCAATATGTCCCCAACGCAGAAGGCCAATAAACAATAATTTTACTTACTTACTTATATGGGTCAAAAATAAAATTATTGATTCAATTGGAATTTAGAATCTGTCAATCTGTCTTGAAAAGGGGGGGGGGTGGCCTAGTGGTCTAGAGTGCCGCGCTTCGACCTCTAGCTGGCCGGTCACCTCTGGCTTGCGGCTGTGGTTTCGAGCCCTGGTGTGAGCGTATGTGACATGGAGATAGGGGCGCCTTCTCAACCTCGTGGGTTTCCTCCGGGCACTCCGGTTTCCTCCCACTGCTAAAGACCCCTATGCGCAAGCGAATTATTGAAATAAAATTAAACCATATGTTAGTCCCGAAATGACCTAGTTGTGTCGAGTGGACGTTAAACCCCATTTCTCTCTCTCTCTCTGTCTTAAAAATTGTACGTGTTCGACTGTCGACACAAATCAACGTTCAATTTAACATTCGAAAAATAAATTAAACGCCAAGGACCTTATTTCAATACACAACAAATCATATAAATTCAGCGTTTTACAAATTAATCCTAAATTTAAAGTAGCTAAGTCTCTAACTCAGTATCATCCAAAATCTTCAACATTGAAAACACGAATTGTCAATTCAAATCAGCATTGATGCTGTGATCTTACCGGAAAAAGATGGGCTTCTGATATCCAATTCTTTAGACAAAATAAACATTTTACCATTGGTACACGAATCGTGTACCATAATGCGTTTCAGTCTAAGTTCTAGCAAGAGACTCGAGGAACGAGGCTAGAAACATTGCACCAAATCAAACGGCGTAATGTAGACTGGAATAACCAGACGCTAGAAACTTGCTAAGTTTGAGACCACTGGCTTATTTTGCCGAACATAAGTGATTTGAAATTAGAGTAAAACGGAAACCATTGAATGTAAATCAGTTTATATACATTCATATTACAGTACTATATGCGTTGCGACCCACTTATGTCAATTTCTAGGTCCCAAATGTTAGCGATTTAGCTCCTTTAACAATTAATTAAGAACTGAAAGAGACCTTTATATTCCACCATGGACTCGATGTTCATGGATATCAAAGAATCGTTCCTTATGTGAATCGATAGTATGTGAAATAAACTTTAGATTATCATAATTTACGTTAGGACTGTCGAGTTTGGTGCCTTTGGGCCAATATCCTTTCTGGTAGGTAAGACCACTTTTTTATACTGTGTATGGCTTGAAAATACTTCACTACAGAATCCTCAAACTCAAATTATACCATGCAGTGTCAACCTAAATGAAGTAAAAATTCACAAGAAGCAGTGCTCGTGTATCATTATATTTGTCTGCGTTAGCCAGGAAGCTTTGATGATAGCCCCAGGTTATCATTTTGAACCGAAATGAAACCTTAACATGTGCAAGAAACCGCACAATAAAACATGAAAACTGGTAATTACACTATTAACTGTCCTAATGATTTCATGTGTAAACACGTTGGTTCGGAAGATTTTAAATGTCATTAAAATTTTGTGAGAAATATATTTAACACACATTGAAATAAGCGAAATCTAAAGAGAAAGAAATGCAAAATATATTAAATAAACAAATAAAAAAAACAAATTAACAGACATCGGTAAAGACGAAATGACATAAGCGAAATCTAAAGAGAAAGTAATGCAATATATATTAAATAAGCAAATAACATTTTTAAAATATCTATTTAGGGAAGGAACTGAACCCCCTTGGGCGTATTAAGATGTTTTGAAACTATACCCCAGATATACCTATGGTAATTATCAAGGTTCAGTTAAAATTTATGTTTAAGTTATAATGACATTACGTATGAATTTGATTAAAGACTCGTCTGGAATAAGCATTGGATTCACCAAAACATGTCAAACTATGAATGATATATATGTTTTAAATTTATAGATTTAGAATAAGAAAAGCAATTAAAAACAAATGAAGGATTAGTTTTCCAGACATCATGTCGTATATTGCCGTTGCCATCGGCTCGGCGTCCACATTGCTTATGAATACCCCAGAGGCTAATGGGATTATCCTATTGACGTACAACGAATACACGGTGTATTCAATGATCAGTTTTCCAGAAATCATGTCGTACATGTATATTGTCGTCGTCGCAGTCGGTCCGGTGTACACATTGCTTGTGAATACTCTGGAGGCTAAAGGGGTTATCCGATTGACGTAAAACGAATATACATGTACAGTGTTTAAGGTCATTGAGTGGTGGTGGTGGGGGGAGGGGTGACTAAGTGAGTAAGACGCTGCTTTGCTAGCCTGGAGGTCGGGTGTTCGATAACCTGCTTTGGCACAGAAAGTTCATCCGGATTTTCCGGCGTGGTTTCCCATTGCCAGTGAAGCAGGACGTAGGGCCTAAGAAGGGCAGCTGTCTAGTCGTTTGGATGGGACGAAAAACCGAGGTACCGTGTAAACATTGGCTTGCACGTAAAATATGGTAGTTGGAATTCGATATAAGCGTAGGTTCTGTCCGGGCAAAATATCCCTTACAGCACACTGTATGGCCATTTATTAGCCCATTTTGGTGGCTGAACATTAGGACGTTAAACCCCATTTCATTTAATGTCATGGGACGAATATTCTATTGATTTTTGGCGATTTACCGATAATCACGTCCGAATTTAAGGACCTTGATCACATTGAAAAATATTGTGGGCACTCTAGTTATACTGGAATCTCATTGTGTATGATATATAATAATACTATATCGAATCAGCAACATGAAATTATTTCTGTTGATGAAGGGGGTTGTATGACCGAATGGTTAGCGCGTGCGTTCTGTATAATGTATGTCATTGGGTCAACTATAATAATTTACTAATGAAATATTCCCTTTTGACTTTTTAAATAGCTTTTATTATGGCCATCTCTTTTTCTTGGTTGAAGATAAATGAACTGAATTGATCACAGGAAAAACCATCCAGTAGCTGTAGCGCAGTATTACCATGTGATCTACACAAAACACACTAACCTTGACTTGATAGATAAATATTTGATTAGCAACGGCATATTTATCACATCTTAGACTATCTCTTACGGACCACAGCATTGAGACGCAAATCTTAATAATGAATAACTAAATTCGAATGACAGACCAACTTCACTGTTGACTAGACTAAGCTCCCCCCACCCCTTAAGAATATCGTCGTACATAACAAATATACACATATGCATTAATTTAGTGCGACACGCGAATTATCAAGTCAATAGTGCTACGTGAATTATAAATAATGCTATAAGATAACTCTGGAACATGTAAGTTTTGTAGTTTTTCGGTAAGTAAACCTTCAAGGCCGTAATACCGACGCACTTTTCTCTCAACAAGTAGTCACAGATTTACGTAATTTCTATACTGATTTTATTTAATATGACAGTTGGTTGTATTCGAAGAGCAGTACCTCATAATAATATCTGGTTTACGTCATTTGTGGGGTAATAGAGTTAAAGCGACTTTGTTCTAGAAACGTGGACAGTACGTGGAAGCTCAAATGAAGACATTACCTGATAGAGAAATCATTTAAACACTGAACTATCTAAATAGTTTTACATTCCGGTTATTCTTAAAATTCCGTTTATTAATTAGATATCTTTGTCACCTGCCTGATACACCTCATTAATTAACTACATTGTTGATTATACGCATCTATTCAAATATTATAGAAAGGTTGTAATGTAATAAACACTGTGATTGCATTCATATCAAGTACTCTGTTATCAGATTTTGTAATAATGACAGTAAATTCAGCTGTGTACATATATGAAATCCGGTATAATGTGATATTTGAAGACTTTCATTATTTCAATTCAGAAGGAAAATGATATTTATAGTCGGACTCAACCAACCGCAAAACCCTTTACCATAAATAATGTTCCTCTATGACCTTTATTTGAGGGGTTATGTCATGAACCAAATCAATACGTTAACTGTCGGGATCAACTATAAGTACTCGTTTTAATCAAATAATTCTCACTTTGGAATTGCATCTTTGTATACATTGTTCTCTTACACTGGAGGGCCCGTGGCGGAAGTAAATTCTGATGAAAGGAAAACGGCAAAAAATTAAGTTTCCTGAAATTGTAGTTGAATGCCGGAAATGAGACAAGATTGAAAGGTACTCAACGAATGTCATATGAAATGTCAGCTGGTCATTTTAAACAAAATAAAGCGTTTTGCCTTTCCGAGTAAGTCAGATTTTCGTCACATTTCCAACTGTGTAGTGATTATCAAAATCTAATCTAGGTCATTGATCTATAGCTTCATCGGGTTCAAGTACCTTCTGATAAGAAGAGAAAAATCACAAAAAACACAGTTCTACGTGAAATGTGAATGACACATGAAATGGGGTTTAACGTCCTACAGTTCTGCTCCTAAACTAGACTAATGAAGACGGACATACGCCATACAGTGTGCTATAATTCACCGGACCTAATAAGTACCTTGTAATTGGTAAATAGCAAACACACTAAATAATAACCAAACGGGTGTTAATAGTAAACGAAATATGACAGAACCAAACCAATGGAACAAGTATCACACCAGCCAAATTTATCCAGTAGACGTGGTACAAGGGTTAATCAGTGAACTGGATGTATGAGATGTGTTGTTGACGTTTGGGAAAGTAGGTCGAGGGGAAATGTGTAGGGAGTGATAGTTAGATGTATTATGAATTGTTACAGTGGCTGTGGTGTTACGTTGAAATACTATGCCGCTACCGTAACACCACAGCTTTATGATTTGTTCGACAGGATTGATACCGTACATGTAAGTCCGACAATAATAAATAAACTATTTCTGATTTTAATGTTGTCTTTTCCCACCGGCGCTGGCCGTACGCCAGCAACTGAAAATAGCTGACGAAACAGCTAGGGCGTCGATTGTTAGTTCGCGTACAACTTGAAAACCCGAATGTCGTACGCCATTGTGAAACTGAAAGTAGCTGACGAAGACAGTTAGGGCGCCCATTGTTAGTTCGCGTACAACTTGAAAAAACCGAATGTCAGTATGGTATTTCTGACATAATTGGTTATCGGTGACCTGAAAGCTGGTAATCTCGACTCAAAGCGAGTAATCTCGACTCAAAAGTATAGTGTATAACCTACTTACTGTCTACAGTCGTCGCTACTCATAGTTCATTCATGATTTTTTGTGGACGATTTACTACTCAGTAAGAAAGCCTGTGCCCAAAAAGAGTTCTCGTCTGTTATTATTAGTATAATGACTTCCTCATGTGCGGCAGGTTCGTTTGTTTTTAAAAACACTGTTTTTCGTTCCAAAAAATAGAAAAGTAATTTTTTACCAGATGATCATGGTTTTTCACCGAGACTAGATAATTTCTCTCGGTGTAAGGATATTACCCCTATGAAAAAGTTCATACACTGTTGAGAAAATAGTCCCATTGGTTTTCTTAGCTGCAAATACAGCGAGAATAAACTCTGTACTGAAAAATTTTCGCGTGATCTATATAAACTGTCTTCACACACTCGATTTATAATTAGCGATATACAGGTACAGTGGCAAGTGTTATGCTTCTCAGGCTAATACCTCAAAAGTACCTCCGCGCAAAACCCTCGATTTTGGTACATGGAAAACAAAAAAAAATAGTGCCCGTGCGCGTGCCAGTAATAGAAAAACTAAGAGGTCGCGCATAAAAAATGCACGAACGTACCAGGCGCGATGTCATCCAGACACGAAGCACGTCTCTTACCCGGTCTCGGAACTAGACATTGACAACTGGTATTTTTTCGAAAACGTGTCACAGAACCTCGTGTAGTTGCTGCTGCGTACTAGAATATAGGCCTCTAAACATCACAAGCTTTCGTCAAAGAAAGAACTCTGAGTATCATTTTTTAAAAATAATGTTAGAAATACATCTATGAAACCAAATGTCATTAATGTTTCCCCACAAATTATATTTTGTTTGACAGTTTTGCATGTACAGTTCTAGATTTTAACAGCATTTATATAGTTCTCAAGAACTGGCACTTAAATATTTGATACCAAATTCTACAAAGTCTGATTGAAATCTTTGGGTCCCTGTTGATTGACAAGCCTGTGGGAGGCCAATAAGTTCACATTAAAACGACAGGATATGAAGGAAGGGGTGAAAATATTGGAGATTTGTGTGATATGTCCTTCATACAATATCGTTCTCTTGACAAAAAAAGTGTTTGCTTAGGAAGAAAGAGATACGCGTGCAACATGAAACTCTCTCGAGCTGTAATAAAGAAAACGCTTGATAATTTAAAAGGGAAAAAACCTTGGCTTATTATAAAACGACACGTGATTAGGTTGATAGCTTTGATCAATATTCTTATTACAAGTAGACTTGGCAAATATTTTTTGTCTACTCTAAGGTTTAAAGCATTTTTATTCTTTAGCACAAACTTCAAAGTCAATTCATTTAAAGTGTATTCATAGATACACGTTGTCTTCTTACAACAGTACATCATAAATATCTTAGCTGAGAAATGGTATCAACTGTTCTAGAGAACTAATACATTTACAATAAGTATCCGGAGTACTGAATACTACTTCAGTTTACATCCGTTTTAGACAACAAAATCGATACAAACAAAGTTACTAAGTTGTGACACACTGTCATTACGTAAAATGATTACCACCCACTTAAGCTATCCTAATTTAACCTATCGTCTGGATGATGATTATCCAAGCGATATTAAAAATGATCAAATCAAATTAAATATGCCAATCAAAGTAAATTAAGTGAAATGTACATAATAAATGTTGTTAATGTTGGAAGAAATTTGGGAATCGCTGAAATCTTTATCTATAAAACACGCCTTTCTTTGAACTGAAAGACATTCAAGAACTCCCCACGCATGCAAAACAATCACTAATATTAACCAAATAATTTCAGAGAATCTTAATGCAAGAGCTAAATATGTCTATTGTAGCAGTCTCTTTTCTGGCTTTAAATGATACTTATATTATTATTTAGATATTTATACACACGTTAGACAGTGTCTCAAATTATCTTTGTTAAAAGTTAAACGTTTTCGGGGCAATGGTTCTTGACCATCGAGATATCTCATCAAAATGTAGAACATTTTGCCAAGAATAAAGTAATTGACTGAAGTGTTCAAAATATTCGTGGCAATGGTACTTGACTATCGAGATATATCTCATCAAAACGTAGAACATATTCTTACTTAGCTCAGACTCAATTAAATTGACTGAAATGTTGAAAATATCCATTTTTCATTATCTATTTCTGCACTATTATAGCAAGAACAATCGGCTCTGTTTTTAAATCTTACATAATGTATGTTTGATTACAAAGATGTCTGTAGTATATATGTTGACGTGTGAGTGGTCAAAATTATGTCAATAGTCTTTCATAAACGCAAATTTCCCAAAACATATAAATTAACCCTGCCGTTTAATGATCCCAAACTTTTCAAATCATATCAACCTGATTATCATGATGTTGGTAGTTATCTTGAGACAAGGCTTCTAACTATATTGGGACTAGGATGAGCGATTCCATCTGAACAGAACCACTTTAAAACATCTTCTACATCGCTAATTAGGAAACTGTCTCAAAGAAATGTCAGTGAAAATTATATATCTGCTATCTTAGAGTAATCCAAGTTTCTCCCATTTTTTGATTCAAAAACGCAATTATCACTTTCGTAGTGTAAATGTATTTATTGACCATAAGTATAAGAAAATTGAGTGATTTAGTGTCGAGTGTTATTGTCTGTTAAAGGAAATGACTTATTTGACTAGTCTAAACGGTGTGATCAATATTTAAAACTATATCTTCATTTACTCAATAAAACAAATTTAGCAAATATAGACACGGTTAATAATGTTGACATTTCACAATTGACTGAAATGTAGAGTAGGAATTGATTTATTTTTTTTTCTTTTCGGTGCCAATGCGTTTGTCTTGTCTATTACTGTTTTGCATATCAAGAAAATATTCCCTAGAATAGAAGCAGTAGAACGGTGAACAAAATTATAGAAAACGGTCTGGTGAAGTGAGCAGGTGTCAGTTTTGTATCGTCTGCAACACACGGTGAATTTTGTCAAGATGCACGTCACTTCACTTAACACAATGAATCTTGTCAGTTAATAAGATATTATACACACCGAGACAAAAATCTAATTCTCCGATACTGTTTCAAACTTCAAATTAGGCATCCTTAATGTCCAGACCCTTTTCTTTATGAGTAGTTGAACACATCCATGGTGGCCCATGCATTAGAAGCTGTTAACGAGGCTAAAATGAATTAAATAATTTATTAAATACAGCTTGCTAACTAGTGTTTCTGTCATTGACAACTGAACGCAAGCTGAACCCTTTTGTTGTCCGGTAATGACAGCGCCCATTCATTTATTGCTTTACAAAAATACGAAATAATAAGGGATATGTTATATAGGTTGTAAAAGACCAATACTGATTTTAGCAACATATGTTTTTAGGTTTACGGCTGTCGAGCGAATATGTCTTTAATGAGGATATTTAAAAATAGAATATCATCCACTCTAATTTCCCCTTATACACTTTTAAAATTTTCCATTGTCTCTTATTTTTGTCGCTTATGTTTTCTTGGAGGAACATTTAATTAGGTTATAGAGTTTTAAAAAGCCCTTAGCATATCTCCAGTTGTTCCTTTGATCCCGCATCTGTTGTTACATCGCTGAAAATTAGAATGCCTTATGGATAACAACCAAAACTGATTGTTCAAATCGGAACAATGTATAAAGGAATAAATGAGATTGATTTGAACAAATTCCTCGTCGATGCTCAATGGGAGTGTGATTTGAGATAATTAGGACATACATCCTTTTTGTGAGCCATTGCTGCAGGTCTAAACAAGAACCACGACTGTTACTTTGAACAAGTAAAAAAGTTCAGATCAAAAAAAGAAATGTCATCGCGCCGATTAGCAACTTAAAATAAACCCTTTGGTGCCGAATAACTTCTTTTGGATGTCTAAATTTGAATGGAGCCGCAGTGATAATTACATCAATTTAAAAACGGGGCTATATGAAGGCAGGAAACGATTTGCAGCAGCCAATCCATGTGCAAGCAACAGAGAAAAAAAAGCCCTAAAAGCTCAACCATTGAAGCACCTATGCAAGACAACTGAATAACGACGCGGTACATGATTTTTACGTAGGATTTGCTGTCAGTTTGTGGTCCTTATTTGCCTTTTCATGCCGTACAATTAGATTTCGGTAAAATGATTGGATTGTGCATCATCACTGTACAATTGAGTTCAGAGCAACTAATGTATTTATTCCGGAAGGAAGCATCGTTTTAAAGTAGCCAAGTCTCTAACTCAATAGCGTCCAAAGTCTTCGGCATTCAAAACACGAATTATTTGTTAATTTAAATCAACACTGATGTTGTCATTTTACCGGGAAAAGATGGGCTTTTGATATCCAATATTTAAAACAAAATAAACATTTTACCATTGGTACACGAATCGTGTATCATAATGCGTTTCAGCCCCATTTCTAGCAAGAGACTCAACGAATGAGGCTAGAAACATTGCACCAAATCAAACGGCGTATGTAGACTGGAATAACAAGACACTCGAAATAGCCACTCGATTGAAACTTCTGGCGTATTTCGCCGAACATAACTAATTTGAAATTAGAGTACAAACAAAAACGATTGAATGTTAATCAGTTTGTATACATTCATATTACATTATTATATGCGTTGCGACCCATTTGTGGCATTTTCTAGGTCTCAAATATTAGCGATTTAGCTCCTTTAAAATAAGAGACATGCCTGTATCTTATATCTTCATTGTTGTCAGTTCAGCCGCAGTTATTAGTTTGTATATTAAAGGGGTATTCATTGTATTAATGTACTATTATGACAAATCAAACCAAATTGGTTCACTTTATATGTACCCGTGTCACGTCGACCGCAATTAATAGCCAGATAAAATACCCCGGATTAGTTCAGTTTATCCGCAGTAACTGGGTGTTGTACAACCGGCCATCGATGTGGGGTTTATTTTGGACATTTTGACCATAGCCTATAAACTTATAGTCTAAACAGCCATTTTTTTAGATAAAGAAGCGTGTGACAAACGCAACAGTATGGTAAAATAGATAAACAATGAAAAAGTTTGTCACGAAAATTTACTGACATCAGGAAATAAATGACAATGACAAGGGAATAATTTTATGTCAAACAAACTATGTTCTAAAGCAAATATCAATAATCCGTACGTTTACTTTAAAAATCAAACTACTTGTAAAAAATCTGACGTCCGTATACGTAGTAAGTGCATGATACTTGAGTTACTTACTGCCGTGTGCCTGTATTACTTCCTTTTTTTTGAATTTTGGGATCTACCCGTGTTATTGAATAACCATTGTCCGAGTTTTCGAAACTACCTGTCTACTTAATATCCAGCGTTAATCCTTTTTTCAGATTTTGAGAAGCTTCCCGCTGTGTTACTACATTCTGTCAGACTTCTAGTTGCTACCAGCTGTTTTACTTACTACAGTTTGCCAGACCTTTAGTGGCCACCTGATTTATTCATTCCCCTTTTCAGATTTTTAGCCTGTGTTTACTACCTGTTGTCAAGGCTTTTAGAACGTGTCGGTATTACTTACTGCCCTTTGATAAAGAGTTTTAGTAACCAGTGCTGCTTAGACCCTTTAGTAAGATCTTTAACTATCCGAGTTACTTATTCCCTTTGTCAGAGCGTTAGAAACCTATCTGTGTTACTTACCCCCCTTTGAGGAAATGATATTAATAGATTTCGACGTTCATGACCAGAAATAAATTTTGAAAGTTATGTAAGAAATTGTAAGTGCATATTTTTTTTTTTGAAAATATTTACATTCCTTTATCAGATCAGAATATATCTATTAGGTGCATGCCCAGTAAGACTTTTAATAACGACGAAAATTATTAATTAACACAAATAAAAAAATATATAGCTTACTGAATAAAGTAAGAAAATTAAGCGGATTAAGGATCCCGCTCCTGTTTGTTTCTTTATTTTAGATTAGACACACTGGCCTTAAGACGCTTAAGATTGCATATTTTTTGAAAAGAAATCTAAATTAGATCACGTAATGGTTACCTTTTTTTTACATTTCTAGTGTTCAAAGGAAAATTGATGTCACCAAGTCACGATATGTGAATTTCCTTGCCATGCAACAAACAATTATGAAAGTTGAAGAAAGAATGAAAAATGGTATTTTTTTGTGTGTGTTTACGTGATGCCATATTAAAGAATTCTTTCAACATTTATGCTATTAAATAAGTTTGTTTCAGTTTTCGAAACTCTGTACATTTAAAATAACACACTCGCCCAGAGATTAATTGCCGTTATTGAATAAATGGGTATGAGCACATCAGATCCCAAGCATATTCACAGCAAATTGATACCGTAGACGTGCCGTGTATTATAATTATGCCTTATGCATTTTAACGGAAGATTCTATTTGATTATTAGCAACTCCAGTGTACGCATAGCACATGTTGAATTGAAAGTCGACTTGTAAATCGGCTTAAAAATATATATGTGTCGACATCCTTTAATGCTTGCGTACCATCACTTCAAATAATGCTAAGGCAACGTGCCAATCGTACATTATTTTATACTTGATGAAATGCTTGACTCGTTTGACGATTTCATTGACAATGGCCTCTAACAAGACATTGCATAACATAAATTGAACCAGCACCCGGACTAGCGTCCTCGTGCAGATGCAATACACTACGGCTCGATCCCGAGCATTACACCACACATAATTTGTGGTAACAAGTTCAACTCCGTTTAGAACAACCCGGTGGTTGCGGTTATGAACGGTCGGTCACACACGTACTGCTCACAAGAAAAGAACACAAGACTAAATCGTGTAGGGCCTATGGTGCTAGTCCCAAGGGGTAAAATGAGCTTATGGGTCGTTTTTACGCAACCTTGCCGTATGGTGCTAGCGATAAACAATATAAGAAGATCAATAAAGGTAAGCCTACCAGCATACTCCATTGTCAGCTCTTGCTGATATGACATGGGTTGGAGTCTTGCGGTCGTTATCTGGTTATAGTCTGCCTTTCTGTCACTGCCCTGGTTGGCCTTAGCCTACAAAAATAACAATGCTACCAATTCGTTCGGACAAATATAGATACCCGATTCAATATGATTCTATATTGCAGAACAATTGTCTTGCTCGTGACGTACAGATGTTTTCGTTCGTGACCGTCACAACAACCACACAACAAATAAGCCGAAGACTTAAATGCCTGCCGATAGCAGCTTAGTGACTGTCTATCGCCATGCCGATAAAACATATGTCACAATAGGCTAAGTTATATTAAATATGATAGATTTGTTGCAACCAAGCTCATTCTCTCAGTATTGTTAGTACAGATAACATATCGTTTGTGCGAACCATGCATGAGTTCATTCATATCGAGTGTTGTCGGTTAGAGCACCAATGACGGCATTATGAGGTCTACTGACAAAGACCTTCAAACAGTCTAAATATTTAAAAACGATATTATTTTACGTTACGATTAATCGGTTTTAATAATGTTTGAATGTTTACTTTTTAGTAAGACTGGTGGTGATTTTATATGGTCTAAAAATCTGTATTTGCCGACTTGTCCGGAATAGATGTGATATTTGCCTATGTGCCTTTATTGTAGGTAAACTGTACCGTACGATCCTTGAGTGGCATTTAGCGATTGAGCAAATTAAAAAAAACAACACAATTTATATGGAAAACAATCACTGGTTTATACACATATAGCACGACGTTTCGAAAAGTATTCTCTATCGTTATTAAGTACAAATAAATTACCGTAACTTGGCCATTAATCAAACTAGATGTGTGCACAAACGTAAAGAATTTAGTCAACCCGAGATTGGATCTTGAACACGGCTTCTCCGGCACAAATAAAACCCCTGTTTGGGACGATTTATCGCTAACCATATAATCAAATATTTAAAATGTTTGAAAGATATGAAATTACTCAGTCGGGGTGATTACTGATCTATAGAAATAATCTTTCTGTATTATAGTATTTCCGCTCATTCTTTCATCCTTTTATCGTTTATAATGCGAGGCCAGGATGTCTAGACATTTGAATGCCCATGTTAAATTATGGACATACATATATCCACCTTTCAATTTCATGAATTGTTATATTTTTAATCAACATAATTTCCGGTCGTCTCCGAATATTTGGTTTTTGTGGCCGCAAAAATCGCAGAAAGGGATGTAGGGGCAAGCAATCACTCCGGGATCATCGATCGTTTATTCCAGAATAAGCTTACTCCACGATAGCAGGTGCTTTTAACGATCCCAATTTAGTTTTATATAATTGGGTGCCGGGGGAATAGAGACATAAAACTGCTCAGACAGAGGCCCATTCTGGTTATTTCCTCTGTAAAAATAGACGATATAATATGATAACTTTAAGTACTGATGATCTAGGCAATTGTCAGTTACAAAAGATTTAAGATAATATTTTAGAACCACATGATAATTTTATCAGATTGCCTAATTGATAACAACGACGAACCAATTCAAATCCTGTTTTCATTTCACGAATGAATGCCATGTTTTGTTGTTACTTTATGAATGACCGCAATTATGAATCCGAAGGATCCGCATGTTTTTGGATTCTGATTTAACAACGAATGATTTAGAATGGACTTGGTGGATTTGGAAAGAATCTAGATTCAAATACACACAAGGAGGTCTAATTCTATAAGCGAAATCTTGCAAATACTAAACACTGATTCCATTTTTTTTTTATCTAATTTCACATATTATTACAACATCCGTATTCCAATCCTAAATCGAACTCCTTTGCTTGGGAGTACGAACAAAGACAAAACTAGTAGTCTCGGTTATCCATTTAATCGGTAAATCAGGAAGGAAAATTTTATAGCAAATCGAACTACAATCCAACAAAAATCTCTGGATAAGTTAATATTATATTAATGTCTAATTAATAGTCTTTATAACATTTCAGGCCTAAAGAAAGACCTACAATAGGCAGATTTTGC
Organism: Patella depressa; assembly: GCA_948474765.1. Taxonomy (NCBI): domain Eukaryota; kingdom Metazoa; phylum Mollusca; class Gastropoda; family Patellidae; genus Patella; species Patella depressa. Next base: position 35,461,529 of record OX419721.1, read on the forward strand.
TCTTCATAATGTATGTTTAATAAACTTGAAATATTATGTTCAACAGAAATTAGGATCTTGATATCCACAAACAAATTAAAAATACAGGACGATAAAATAAAGTCCAGTAATAACATCTTCATTGAGAGTCGCGGGCGGTGGCCCAGAGAGTAGAACGTTGGCACGTTTTCGCTATCGGTTTTGGCCGAGAACGTTCATTGGATTTTTCCGGCGTGGCCCCCTCTTGTCAGTGATGCAGATTGGGTGTCTGGCAAAGGACAATGTAGTTGTTCCGATGGTGAACGCCCATCTGCAATAGCCGAGTATGAGCAAAACAGTGGGATTTCATAACATCATCATCACCATGTAAAAAGCGTACTTTTGTATGCAACCACTCTCATTGAAAACAGCAATCTTGAAAACAACAAGCACAGCCGAAATTCTAGGATACATGATGGACCATTCCATGTAGCATACTTAAAAAATTCTATATGCACACGATCAGAGTGGCACGCTACTATTGGAGTCATTGTTATTTCTTAACTAGATTATGCAAATTTGTGCTGCTGAACATGTATTGCATCAACTTCAATTTGCTCAATTAACGAAACTCGTTGGGTAACAAGAATTCAACTAAGAGACAACCACATTTCACTGAAATTAAAGGAGTTTCATGGATTATCTGCTAAAACGCAATGCCCCTTTCAACGCGATGGACGTGTTTGCGATAGAATGCAGGCCTTCAGCAGATGCCGTGCCAACGTATCATGGCCATGGACCAATATCAAACGTCTTACTTCAAACCATACCATCTATTTCTTTTAAATATAGCTAAAGACACTCGATAATGAGAATAATACTAATGATGATAATAATAATGATATTGATGATAATTATGAGTAGTTTTTTTTGTGTCTGTAATAGATAAAATTGTTAGGTGAAATGCATACATCGATTGTATTTGAGAACGGAATTATCCCTTATGGTTTTTATTGTCTTTATACATAGTTATTATATCAACATTATCGATTCCTATTGAATTTAACTGGTATAGATAATGTGATATACATGTATGTATATATTACTTCTTTGTACATGAATATGACATGAGTCTACAGATGTAGAGCAAGTTGTTTTAGTTGCAAATCGTTTCTTTTTCTCCAGACTCCTAATCACGATTTTATTACGGAAGGTTAAGTATGTATATAAGACTTTGTCAAAATTGACGACATAAATACTACGACTGAATTTGTTGAAACGCGTAGTTGACCAGCGATCTCCAAGATTTTTTTTAACAGATATATTGGTTATGTATCGGTGGTACCTTATGCAAAAATACTAGACTCCAAGAAAATTTTACAAATTGTTAAAAAAAAGGAAATGAAATGGGCTATGACAGACTGGCATATGTGATACAGTGAACCATGAGGGGAATTTTGCCCTGACAGCGCCGCTTTTACCTATTCCAACAATCACGGGTTCTTTTACGTGTACGCCAATGTGTACACGGGACCTCGATGTATGGCCCATCCGAACGACTATACGTTGTCCCTTACCATATTCTCCCTCAGCGTACACGGCACCTTGATTTTTGACCCATCCGAACGGCTATACATTGTCCCTTGCCATGCCCCCTGTCGGCGTCATGTACCTCAGACAAGGGGTGGGCGGGGTGAGAGAGCACGCAATTTAATCTGGATGAACTTCCTCGATCAACACCGTAATCGAACACGTGACTTTAAAGTTAGCGAGCCACCGTGGCCCCCTACAAAATATTAAAAGAAAAGAAATACCTTGAATTGGACTATTATTCCTAGATCGGGGACACCTTCCATATTTTTGGAGAGTCATGATAAGGAATTATACACACCCGAATCAATAATTGATCAACATAATTTGTTTCCCCAATATAATTACAGAGTAGTAATTTAAGTGATTTGTGTTACAAACAGATCCAATCAAAGTTGTGCAAGTATCGTACATTAAATCTACAGACTGGAATGTATTTCTAGCTCGTAGAATCTTAGTCTTATAATTATGTACTGAAGAATATATAAACTTTATGTGATTGACGAATGGAAGGAAATGAAGAACTTTAAAGCGATCGCCTTCGGTCTGATGATAAACTGCTTAATACTTAATCGAACACACAAGAAATTGGAATGTCACATTTACGATTCTAGCTATCACAGTAAGAAATAAATTGAATTGAAAAGATACTGTGTTGGCAGTTTCTGCAGAATTAAAGACGACGACGGAGAAAATTTGTTCAACTCAAATTCTAAATTGTCAGATAATTAGAAAAAATAAAACTCAAAAGTAAACATTAAAGACCTTTAGTGATGTCACGTGGAAGACATTTTTTTAAGTTGATAATGTTTATTATATAAAATAGCTGACTCTAAATAGATATTTTGTTTTATCTTGGTGAATCAAATTTCTTTTATGTGCCATTAAATTAATTGTATATGATCACGATTACTGCAAAATATAAAAGAGTTCTACGATGCGTTTTGAAGTGAATGCAACCACGTCTGTCATTTGTTTTATTACCCAAAGTGCATAAAATTATAAATAAATGCCACAGAATGTATATTCGTTTTTACGTTACAAATCTAATGGTTCGATTGGGTATATAAGATATGAATAAAGCACTGACAGTTCTCGCTAAACTTTAAAAATAGATACTGAAAAAGGAATATATAGACAATTTCAGTCATACTACTTAATTCAGAACGAAGTTAAAACTGTTTGATTAATATTGTAGTCTTAATTGTCAATGCAAAAGTCTCCATTTTCCATTTTTAAATTAAACTATTGAAGGACGGTCGTGTTTCAATTCGTTAAAAATCACGAACATCCGATGGCTTGAGATTATGGGCTTGTGGTATGCATTTATATAACATTTGCGCCCAAAAGAAAGACCTTCAACAGGCAGATTTAGCTTTTTCATTGATTGGATTAATAATAAAATAGTACAATCTGATTTAAATATATAGATCTATATGTCGTTTCGTTTTTTTTGTACTTTCGATGGCTTACATTGCATGAAGGCCTGACCGGTTATAGTGGAAGGGGACGTTAGAGGTCATACGAGCGGCTTTTGACCCTATGACGTCAGGCATTTGATTAACCAATCCGTGTTGATGTTTCTAGTGGGTTACTCACAGTTTCGTGCACCTCACGCCAAAAACCCCCCTTAACAGACCATTTTATTGGTTAACCCCACACATCACCCAGAACGCAGGTTATAACAACTCTTCCATATACTAGTGTAGTAAAGACAAGCAAAACGAAATTTTGAGCCATAAAAACGAAACATTGGTCTCACATGACGTGCACTAGTTGAACCCAACTTGTTTTTGGGAATACTCAACTCCAGGAACGATGAACACTTTCCAAGTCGAATAAAATTAGGTTTCAATTAAGCGAAATCTGAAAGGTTCAAGTATATTTTGACGATTAATGAATTTTAGTCTATCGCCAGCAGGCTTTACGTTGGTCCAACAGTAGTTCTCCTGCAAATCAGCCAGTTTTACGCAGGCACAGAACAGTATGCCAAATCTAAAACAAAAGCCACTATGCAACTGGTTCGATGGACCAAAGATAACAAAGAGGGTGTGTGTGTCCAACGGGTGCCATTGAGTCACGTTGCATGGATTAGATCCCAGGGATGTCCGTGACCAGGAGTAGATTCCACTACCTAAACTCGTGGATTTTCTCCCGGTTTTCCGATAACCCCATCCCCCGCATAGACACCTACGCGCATGTGAATAATTGAAATGAAATATAACCAAATCTTAGTCCAAAAATAAGATAGGTTGTGTGGAGTTAACGTTCAACCTCAATTTCCCCCTCTTCTATAGAACTGATTCCATCCGTTTGATATTAATTATATATATTTATACATATTGACAGGTCGGTGATTTTGCAAATCGTGCGGGTTTCCGTATTGAATAGTTTCAAGTCTATTACTGGAGATCTTCGTTTCCACAACATTTAGAAGACCTAATAAGTTGTAGCTTTCAAAGTTAAAAGGTAGTGCTTCGCCCACACTATTCTCTATTTCTGTAATAAATCTGCCAAGTTTGTATACTCGAGGGTGCCCTTCAACCTGTTATAACCTCCAGCAACATAAATGCAACATCTTCTTTGTCATTGTCAGTTTATTTGCTTTAGTATATCTCCACGCCAGACCGTGAAATAACTTTTAATATCTGATCAACAATTTCTAGTGTTCCCTCGTGCCACGAAAGGCATTTTCGTCTACTCTTTAAATGTTGTCGAACAGGAAAAGGAAATACAATGTAGGCCATACTGGTGGCTAAGGGTGATAACAAGAACAAATTCTGATTGAGCTAGACATTATATATGGATCAAAGAATACTGTTAATAATTCGGTTGCTTTTAATATTTTGAATATTTACCACCCTCTCGATTGTTGATTTTCTCTTTATATGGTGAATAATATAATAGGATTCTGATAGATTGCTAAAATTTCCCAATAAATTAAACACAGACCATATATTTTTGACCAACAGGAACTGTTCCCCAAGAGGTTGTAGTCATCCTGCTGTTCTTCTTGGGGGCAATGTTCTTCAAATAAAATCCCAAGGCTTTGCAAATTCAAATACTATCCACTTCTATTTTTTATATTACTCCATAATTTCAATATGTCGACGATGCCGTAATGCTCTGTCCATGGTCCTAATACATTACTGCTGTATTTTATTTATGTCTAATGAGTTTCATGGACACATTTACTTTAGATGAATTTGAATTCTGTAAACAACATGTTATTTTGTGAACGTCAACCACTCTATAATCAGTACGCTGCAAATGTTCCGACTGAATACGGTTTAATTTGAGATATTTGACTTTTATCATCTTGAAGCCCGCGGTCTTTGGGCTCTTTTATAGTAACCTTAGCAACGATTTTAATGCCACAACCTGTCTACGTTTTAACATTGCTCTTCTCACCTTTAACAATTTATTATGATTATGATGATAATTCGGTGATTTCCGTGGCCTAAGCCTTGTATATGAACTTTACAAAATGGACATAGACTTCCTTTTGTACATTTCATATCAGCCGGAGGGTGAATATGTCTCCGGTGTCGCGGCATATTGTGTATCGTATATCATGTAGTATCAATTACAGTGAATTGATCTCCACTGTGAGAAAAGAACCCAGACTATTTCTTATCGTCGTCTCCAGATAAACCCACATAAGAATGGGTGAATGGGCTGATCATAACAATACGACCTTAAATTAAATGCCTTTATATCCAGAAGCACGCAAAGGCCAGCATCGTAAAATGTCCCTTAATGCAGACGCTATTTACTTTACAGGGTACTAAAGATGTCGCTAGAAAAAGATTTCATTCTTTCTTGGCCAGATTTATAAGATGAAGTGAGTAAATTATTACTCCCGTATTTCATGGTGCCTTGGTTAGTCTGAAGAATAAACATAATGAGAAGCAGTCTGTTTAATTTCCACTTGTATCTTTCGGTCGTTAGGGGTGGAAATAGTAGTATACAATGGCTAATGGTTGAACGTAATGTCTGCCTAAGAAGAAAGCGCAAATTGTGTTTCTTTCACGAAAACTGATACGTCTATTGAGGGGTTTGGTGTGCGAATTGTCGGATTCCACACTTGTAATTGACAAGGCGTTGGGTCGCCTGCCTATACCTGGTGGGTTTTCTGTGGGTCGTCAGGTTTCCTTACATTGCCAAAAATCCACATGTACAAAGCTCGACAAGATTGTCATCAAACATTTTCGAGCTGTACAGCTTTAAGACTTTAATAGAATTTGCACGGTATTTTTCCTTCGGACTACAGGTAAAAACACCGAAATGAAGAGTATTTTTTTTAAAATCGTTTTAAACCATTGCATGGCTTTCTTTTTAAATGGTAACCTACACTAATCTAAGCATGGACGACTTGACGCTGTTAAACATTTTAGGGGTCCCAAAATCTCCGTTTATATTACAGTTTGTCATTGTTCGTTTTAAATAATTGTCTGTATTCAGAAACATTTAGCGGTGCACAGTCTCTTTATGGTAAATCACGAGACGTATATCGACTTTCTAATCCAGGAGTGTACCAGCCCTTCCATAATACAACCAAAGACCATTATTGCATAATATGGCATTACTGGTCAGCTAAAAATAAAGACAGAACAGTAGTATTTACAGAAAGGTTTCCGTAAAGGGTCCGGATGTACCATTTAGAAATCCAATAAGAGAAATCGAAAGGTTTAGCACCTTATAGACAAGTATATGCTGAATATTTCTTGTTAAACAATATTGTATTCACGAGGTATGTTGAATAAGGGCTGATCTACTTATGTTACGTTTTAAAAAGAAATCACTGAAGCATCTATAGAAATGCATGTCCTACCAATCATGGTCGTTATTTCTCATTACGACATCTAATTCAGACTTCTTCAGCGTAATTACATGTATCGGAACTTAGATTTTCCTTCAACTTCACTATCCAACTAGACTCATTTTCATTGCAGACGCCGTGGACTACGTACATTTATCCAGACATAAAAATTGCGCCCAACGTAAACTTGTCAGTGGGAAGCAATTTGTACTTTACAATTATGCTCTCGCAGACTTTTGGTAAAATATGAATGAAATGAAATGGTATTTAACATTCTACTGTGCTCAGACTTGGCTAATGATATAAGTATACATACACTTAGTTGCGGAAATAATGGAATCTATGAGTATTTAACAAGGAACGCGAACAAATAACCATGTCATTATTAAGTCCAGTCTTATTTACGCGGTCTTTTATTGTCGGCAGCAATAGAAGTCAGACAGTTAATGTATACAATCCAGAAGCAAATAGACTGACTTAGTCTACACAGTTAATCAATCATTAATAAGAATAAGATAAAAATTGACATCAATGATTATGGGTTATGTTTAGATCGTCCGATGACTTTACGCCATTCTGATTGAGCTCACGAGAGAATAGCGAAAACGACTTATTTATAAGAAGCTCTAGTTCGATCCCAGTTAAAGTAGGCCAAAAGTAACACTATCAACTGCAGAATATCAGTTTCGTAAATATATTATTTATTTACATCGAGAACCGAATATGAAACGGTACATTAGTTTAAAACAACCATTCCATCCCTCTGCTAACTTGGTTGAACCCATAAGCACCTCTCCGCTCCAAGTATGTTTAACTGTCAGGAAACTCACTGTTACTTCCCTGTAACAAGCAGGTAGGTGGACACTGACATCAGGAACAAGCGGGAAGGTATGGCCAGGGCACCAGGAACTGGGTCTCAACGTAGAGCCAGATTTCATAACAATAATTGGTTCACCATTCATCGTCCATTACTCGATTATTGCGACAACATAGACAGATTAATGGCGCAAAGCAAAGAACCCCCAACGTACTGGTAGACATTGTAGCACGTCTGCAAACGATGCAATTTTTTAAAATGTATTATCTCCTTGTGGCGTCATCCTTTTTGTGCCAAGCAACATGTTGAAAATGGATTGGTTACCTCACCACCCCTTTATCCTACAAATCGGCTCATAAAGAGAATCAACAGATGCCCGCCGCATTGTCACGATTAGCATACGGACCCAGGATAAACGATGTACAGTAATTAGGGTAAAAGAAATACCCTAGTTCACATTCCTGAACTTTTCTCAAATGAAAATTGATTTGAGTAAAGATTAAGGCAATTAGCTGAAAATGCCACATCTTGTGTCGGTCAAAGGAAAAATATGTCTGTACTTTTTTTTATATCGTGTTTGAGTATTACATAAGAGAGCACACTGCGGAATTCTTCCCGGTTGCTTTTTTCTTCTTCACGTAATGATCGCATTGCTTATATTTTTTTTTATCTAAAACGATACATTCTGAACACATTTAAAATAGCAGTCAAATAGCCAACTTCCTTTGACTACCTGCCCAATAACAATTTGATCGTAAGTAAATATCACTGATAAGGAGGACATCGACGCGAATTTATTAGCTTCTCAATATTAATTTTTGTCATCTTCAAATTTCTAAAACAATTATGGAAAAAAGTTGTTTGAAAAACATCTGGATAGAAAAATATTTCTTACGCAAATGGGTACATAAACTAGTTGATCCCGAACAACGCACGTAGAATTATATTCGATTATTTATATCGTCAGTTGCAGGCATTGTCGAGGTGTGAAGTTATCTGTTTGTAGATTAGATTTGTTTTGTAAATAAAAAACAACTTTCTGGTTAAAAATAAAATAAATCACACAAACAAATAAATCACACAAAAAAAACCCAGCGAAACAAAACAACGCAATGTAAAATATTGATTATCGAGTTAGTTTAAAATAATTGCCTTTTATCAACAAAATCAACTTACTTTCTATTACAGTCTTCCGAAACTACATCACGAACAGTAGGTTAACAGTGTAACAAGGTTTATTTATTATAAATTATTCAGATCCGCAGTTAATTAAGATAGAACTCCAGTCAGATCGTAATATAATGTTTAGATCTGATTACATTTCATATAAAGCCTTGCTGACAACTCGCCGTTCATGTTTTGACACGCAAGGGTCACACGGTTTGGTAGCTCACAGACCGGCTACAAGACAACGGGTAAAAATTGTGCATGTGCAAGACTGTCAGTGTACGAACTTTTACGATGCTGACCACACGAAAGTGATGCATAAGTTTCACGCACGGGTTTACTAAACTTTCCCCCGTAGACTAACCATAGTAGAACGTACGACCGGTTGTTAAATGCGTTTTAACCTTTATAGTTACAAGATTAACCATCGGCCAACAGATTTGTTATTTTTCTGGTGCTTATTATGATGGATCTATGCTTTGTTAGCTACTTGGTCGTGTCCAGGAATTTGTGCAGAGTAAGGTGGCGGGTGTATGAGGTGCAGTTAATTGATCCTGTTTTATACACCAACATTGCCAGACACTGTGTGCAATATTTTTACCAATAAACCCTCTTATTGGTGATTACTAGAACCCTCTCCAGTGGATGCCGACAGTTGACAACAGTTCAATTCGTCACACCGTGGTCAATACTGGTCGAAATTGAATCTTTTTGTATTAACAGTTCTTTCAGAGATTTCAACTTCCATACAATCTATAAAAAATCCCCAAAAGGACGTCCAGAGACTTTAATTTAGATCTGCAGTAATAACTGAAGTTACTTTCTAGTATCATAAGGATAATAGACAATGTCAAATGTGAGATCCTGGTATATTTATAATTTACACAAGTCATTACTTCTTAATGTAGTAATTAAGTTCAGCTCCAGATGCCCCTTGTCGGTGAAATACGAAATTTACAAAAGTATTATCTGTACATTTCCTTAATGTCAGCCTGGTTAAAGCTCGATGTTAATTATGTTGTTTAATATTTGTTGGTATATACATTAAGCTCTGACATATGATTTTGGCTATACATTGTCTAAATTGTTGTAACGAACTATGTATTGCGATGAACATGGAAAAGGATGTATGTTGGTATTACCTGTTTAGAGATTATACCTGGTATTCGCTGTTTAGGGATTATAACCAGTTGCAATGCGGTTATAAGAAGTACTGTTCCTGTTCCTGACAGAACATATTTATGATAGATTGCTGATTTAGATAACATTATCGTGCAAATATTTTAGATTTTTTTTTTAAAGAAACGAGAATTTAATCGAATTTTAATTACATTTCCTAAATGTCATTTTGTACATAATGTCGTTTTATGTTCTTGATTTAAATTTGATAGTATCTCCAACGTCTAACACCAGCCTTGGATTAAAGTGCATTGTTTACAAACCCACCTAATGAAATGTCCTACTGTTCTGCTCCGATTGGGCTAATACAGTGTGCCATGAGGGACATTTGGCCCGGGCAGCGGCACTATGACGTATTCTTAAATCGAATTCTAAGGGATCTTTTTTGTGCACGGCAATGTATTCACGGGATCTCGGGTTTCGTTCCATCCGAACAACTAGACAACTGTCCTTGCCAGACCCTTCGTCCTGCGCCACTGACAAGGGGAAACCACGTCCAAAAATAGAATTCTAAATGCCAAGGGATCTTTTTTGTGCACGTCAATGTATTCACGGGATCTCGGTTTACGTTCCATCCGAACAACTAGACAACTGTCCTTGCCGGACCCTCCGTCCTGCGCCACTGACAAGGGGAAACCACGTCGGAAAATCCCGATGAATATTCTGGGCCAATACAGGGATTTAACACTTGACCTCCGGTCTAGTGAGCCAGGGGGTACCTACTTAAGACACCGTTGCTGTGCGTAGTGAATTCTCTGAACAACACCTGTGCGCATTGTACTACGTCCGTCCACATATATTACAGAAAAGATGGAATAGTCATAAAAGGGAACGGAAAGTGATGAGAGACCGGATTTGTATGATTTTACCCTCGAATCCGGTAATTTTTCCACAGGAGAGAGAAAAATGGGGTTTAACGTCCACCCGACACACACTAGGTCATTCTGGGTCTAACATATGGTGTCATTTTATTTCAATTCGCTTGCGCGTAGGGGTCTTTAGCAGTGGGGGGCACTCTAAACCATTAGGCCATCCCAACCCCCGTGACATACATGAACACCAATTAAACAGTGCATCCCAACAGGCAAAAGAATGACAATATAATGCTGTAACGATAGCACCGCCCACCCACTGGTGTAGATATGGTTATAACCTGCACGAATCGTGCTGACAGGTTTTAGTTTTAAAAAAAATATATATATTCTTCAGTTGAGTTTATGCTCCGGCTGGGTAAATGAACTCGGGCATGTGCAATGGAATGCGCTATGAGGAAAATTTTGCCGAGACGGCAGTCGCGGCTATTTCTTATTTCGAATCCCAACTGTCAGGGCTTCTTTTTCGTTGCCAGACTCTACCCCATACACAACCGACACAGGGAAACCACGCTGGTAGTGAATCCGAGATTTCTTGGTTAGCGAGCCAGCGTCTTACTCACTTAGCCATGGCAAGTCCCGTTATACTAAGATTGATCTATATCAATCACGAATTTTCACTGTCTATGATATCAAGAAAATCAACTAATTTAAGAACGTTCTTTATGGTAGTCATAATATGGCGTTTCTATCATAGATATCACAAGCTAATTATACAAATGCCTGTATGACTAGGGTTAAGGTATATTCCATCAATCAACATAAGATAATAGTTCTTGTTAAGCTAATATACTAGTGTGTCTAATTATATCATGGACATTCCAGAAAATTAGTCACACCGAGGTATCACAGTAAACTTTCAAAGTGGTAAGTTTCAATACATTTAATACATTACCTTGTTTGAAACATTGGTTTTATTTCATCAAGGGGAGAATAATTCCATATCGATACAAGGCTACTAGCCAGGGGCCTATTTCACGAAATTTTAACTAAGATAAGATCCCAATTTTAGTAATTTGATTGGATAATATTAGATTGATTTTAGTGCTTAGCCAATCAAAATTGAAGTATCTACTAAAATTGGATTTTATCTTAAGTTAAAATTTCGTGAAACAGGGCCCAGAACGATAAAATGAACAGTACAATCGGGACTGTCTTGTCCAAACTGCACTCATAACATCGCTCAGAATAAATTAACTTGAATAATGATTGCAATATATTCATTTTTCTCTAATTATTTTTAAACTATTATTGAGCAAGGACGGTCTTTTTTTTCTGAATCCAGTAATGTCGCATACATCAAAACGGTTTAGCTGCTTGAAACACGAAGACAGGCTCTGAACAGAAAGTCACCGGTTCGATCCTTGTTTGGGCTGATAATTTGTATGTGTGGCTTCCCATGGAAGTGTTGCATGGTCGAGGGTAAATCAAGGAACAGCATATAGTTGTTCAGATGGGATGAAAACCCTGGTCCGAAAAGGTAAAAGAAGGCCAGGAGGTTGGAATTCGATGAATAAGATTTCTCTTGTATGACAATATATGGCACATGCCCGTCTTAATTTGCCCAGCTACTACGGAAATGTAGGACCTTACCCCCATTTCACCTTCTTCAAAAGTCATTTTATGAAACTGTGACAACGCGAGAATTAATACGCATATCACGTGATTCTTTTCTTTTACAGAACACTGCAACAAATAATATTCTACCTGGCATTCATTGGAAAATGCGCACATCCTACTTTTCTTTATGCTTTTGTTGTAATATTTCAAAGCAGAAATTCCTTTTCTGTAAGTTTCAAAGGAGTTCCTTGCAGATCAAGGACATAATTACTCGGGGGAAATAACTAAACCACTTTTTAAAAAAAACTCACACAAAAGTTCAACCGTACTCACACCGGTAAGTGGACGATTTCATCAAGGAAGCTTATATAGCTCAACTGAATAATGGTTTACTTTCAAGTTACCTGCGATGAACGCCTGCACAATATTTAGAACCGGATCAAAGCGAATATGTGTGGCCACAAGCGTTACCGGTAAAAAAAATAAATACCGTAGAAATGTCAGATTTCTGTAAAATGAAAGGAATCTTTTCTTATGAACATCTCCAAGTATCCGAGATACAAGCGCACAGTTCAGCCATATTATAGTTGTCATGGATCGGCTTTAGTCCTAATCAGGCTTCGTGAAAAAATGATCCAATAATTGAACGTCAACATTCACGTGCGATTGGACTTTAATTACCGTCAACAAAATATCACGGTTAATTTTTGATACAAACATGAAATCCGATAATCATAATAGCCTGTCAGATGTATTGGCCCCCGTGAACCTTAATTCAATTATAACAGCCTGACTGGCGATTGTCTGTGTCGTCAAGAATGAACAATCGCCAAACACCGTGCCACAATTCATTTGATAAATCCTGTATTGTTTGGTTATCTAGTTATAAATTAGGCAGACACGAATTTTCAGGCACCGTGGAATAGCGGGGTAGAGGAGTAGGTTAACCAAATTAGTCTTCCATCCAGAATTAAAGTGATTGGTTGACTAAATGTATGTCTGGAGTCAGGGCTATGCAGCAGCAACGGTTTCTTGGTATATGTTTTAATCATTTTAATCAAAACTCATTATATCGCATGATATGAATAAAATCAGGTTATATCTTTACTTCATGAAAACATGTCGTGCATAGATTTACCTAAACAATTGAATTAGGCCCAGACATAAACTCTATTATCGGTTCCAAGATGAGTAGATTCCTAAATTGATAAAGATGCATTATGTAAGATTACGATAAAGCCCCCAACACAACAATCTAGTTCTCATGGAAAATGTTGCCAAAATGGGTCAAACTGTGTGTGAACGTATTACCAACTGTTTACGATGTGTTTAAGAATTTAATGGGCGAGCTCGAACTGGCATGGACTCGACGGATGCGCTAGAACGTTTAGTCTGATCAAAACTTCCCTCGTCCTAAACTTAGACGGAGTGACAAATGTACTTAAAGCGAGATGGGCGTACTACGATAAACGAAATTACCACACTTCGTGTTGTACTGGGGTGAGATGGGGGGAACTTGAACTTCCTTTGCTCTCCATCATGCACAGAGGCAGAATGAGGGGATCCACAGTCTTCAAAGGTGTGTGTGTGGGGGTGGCGGGGCGGTCTCAGCATATTGGAACTGAGCTATTTTCCCACGGACAGGTCTTCTGGCACTTCTCTTTGGACGCATGATTAAGCACAGAAGGCAACTGTCCCGGTGTGAAGCAGGGTTACCCGTATATGTTGAATAATGGATACTTTCTGTTTTCTCGTATAAAGAAGTCCAATTCCAACATAAAATCACTATTATTCTACAACTGCATAAAATGCATATATCCCAGAGGCTTTTAGTATAGTCACTTTCCTCCCTGCGCATTCCAAATTCCTCTATAATCGAAAGACATGTGACGGAATTGTAACACAAATGAGGGCTATTTATACAAATTATCTAACATTTTAACTTAGAAACAAGGTCTTACCGGTTGATGTTCCTGTTGTAGATGAACAGTCCTCAGGATAATAACCCCATATTAGGCATGAACCTCAAGATCACTATGCCAAAAATAAGGTTATTAAACCGAAAATCGTTATAAGAAAGGAATACCACCAGAAGAGGCCATGTATCGTTTAATGTTTTAAAATACTAGATGGACAGGAAGCAATACAAAACGCCCACAAAAAAAATGACAAAAGCTTTTAACAAAACCAAAGCATTATTTCAACAACACAACCTTTTATCAATTCGGTTGAAAAGGTTTAAAGAACCAATATCCACGTGTAATATCTAATATCTTCAAAGTGTCAAAACTGGCTGAAATAAGATCAACACACAAACGTACATGCATATGATTATGGCAAACGACAAAACTGCCATATTGTATTATACCCTTTTATTTAAATCAACACTTAAATTGTTAAAAGACTCACAGATTTGAGAAATCACATCTATTATTCAACAGTACACTGGTAATTCCAAATGTTATACCGTAATCATATTATAACCAACCTACTCACTTGGGGGAAATGTTCATGTTTGTTTTTTTTTACATTGTCAGTTTATGGTCTTATCGTGGGGTTTTTTCTCTCCAGTCCACTGGGTTTATGCCATACTGCCTATGGGTCGCCAATTCTTCTTTTAACATGGTTCAACATTCTTCCAAACAATTCTTTTCAATCAAATCGAGTTGACATGTTGTTTGAGTTTGTGGTATCTTGAAATGTTCAGATGGATGTTGTATGAACCACTTAAAATCAGATGTGTCCCAACCTTGATGGTTGATTTCCTGAAGCTTATTTAGGTTTTTTTCGTTTCATGAGTAGACATTAATCAGTTATGTAGCTTTTGTTGTGTGTCCTCAATCAAACGAGGGTTTCCAATAAATAATTAATGTATTGATAGCACTCAAACATTGATGTGTGATTAAGCCCTCTTGCTCTCTTGATGGTTAGTTTGACAATTCAGGAAGAATTAAATAAAGTTTCATCTAATCTGATAACGAAAATCATTTTATGTTCAATTGTACTGTAAGCTTCTAGAAATAATGATGCTGTTGTGTTATATCATATATGTAAATCCATTTATCTGGCAAAGATAACAACTATAACCAGGGTATTGGTAATGGATTTGGGGCTGGGACAGGAACTTCATTCCAGAGGAGTCATTAAGCCTTTTATATCCATAAATTTATTCGAGGTCTTTACTTGTTCTATTCGATTAGGTTAAATCGCTCGATAAAAAAAATGGAACAAAATTGAAGGCTCTTTGTGCTGTTGCTGTTCAAACGATTTGTTTTTGCGTTGCTCATCAACATGCAACGACGTAGCGCACCGTCATTCAACATACAACGAGATTTTGAGGAAAAAAGATGTTTAAACCCAATTGACAGTTACATCAATGTTTTGCAGGTACTCGTGGGAACTCTGCTGGAATAAGTTAATATGACCTTTGGGATCATTTCGGCTCTATTATTTTCATGAGTTTAGTCTTACGTATATAATCTGTGACACTTTCAATTACGGAATATTCAAACACTTATAGACACGTTATCGCTTCGGAAATCATTACAGAAAACGTACATTATTTTATTGTAGACGCCAGTACAGGAAATAAACACGATCGAAATCAGCCCATTACCGTGATTATTTACAGAGTTATTGTCTTTATCACTAAATTTGTTAATATATATTTCAGTGTTTCGCAACCTGTACCTCAGAGCACCAAAGGTTATTGATAGTCTTTATAAAAATTTACATTATCCAATCTTAAAGATGAACAATACCAGAAACGATTTGAGATCAATAATATGGACATTACGACCATAAAGTGAGCTGTGAGGGAAGGTTTGGTCGGACAGCGGCACTACGAATATGACCTGCTCTTATTTCGAATTTCAACTGCCAAGGGATCTTTCGCGTGCACGGCAAGGTAAACATGGCAAATGCAGCGATCGAGCATGGGACCTCCAGCCTAGAGAGCCAGCGTCTTACCCACTCAGCCATCGTGGCTCTCAATCTATAAACGTACAATTTTTAAAGATAGATTGTCATCCCACAAAACTAATCAAATGAAAAGGACTATTTTGACCATTTTAAGATACATTAACAAATGCGAATAAAATAGGTTTCCACAATTCTTAGAACGGACCGACACAAACAGGTCGTTTTAATCGAACAATAAAAATTATTTTTAGTAGAAAAGGTCAGACTTAAATACAGATGTAAACTGATCAAGCTGCACAACATAAAAACAGAAAATAAAAACGGAAATTGATTTATAGATTGAACATGCCGGAAAGTGTATTTGGTTTTCTAATTTTAGAACTATAGCAGAGCAAAGTAATTAACTGTTCAGGGCACCACGCTTCTTTTACCTGCAGCAACTTGGGCCGTATTTCCCTTTTTCCGGGATAAAATAATTCACTATTGCAATAGTTCATAAATAATTTGCGGCAACAAACGCAGATAATAATTGGATTTTTTTGATAAATGAAGAATGAAAATATTGAAGAAACAAACAATCAGTCTCACAATTTGAGCTTAGTCTAACCCATAAAACGATATTTAAGGCCCACATGTAAACCCGGTACACACAATCGTTACTTGTGAAATTAAACGATCCTCCTCTAATTCTACTGCACATAGCCTAATGTACAATAAACTAATTCTTATTGCAATAAAGGTCAAATCCTACAATATGAACTCATGATTTCGTCAAATCTAACGGCTACGAAAATGACCACCAAGCAATAATAGGATTAAACGCGGCGTCGAAATTATTTCAGTTGTCCACTCTTCGCTACTGGTAACAGATTAAATAATTTTCACGGAAAATGTGATGTTGTGTTGACTATTTTTACCTGCGCAAAGCACCGAAGAACGCGTTGTACGTCGCTACAGGATCGCACTAGACTAAACCAGGCAGAAATACAAAGGATCATAATCTACGGACATTTCTTGGTCCTGCAATTGATTGGGTGGTTGTTCAAAATTTCACCCACCCCGTTTCTGGTAAACAAACTAGATCATTTCAGGACTAACATGCGATATAAATTTATTTGAATAATTTGCTTTGACACTTACACATAAACCGAACAGTATAATGCGATTAGAAAGTGTAGCACAATAGCGAACATATCACACACTACAGATGAGATTAAAGAAAATCCACTCCAAAGAGTTCGAAACAATGAGGGGCATTTTTCAATAATCTGGTCGTTTATAGTGTAATCTTTTGGTCGTAAGACGGGTTCCCTATTGAACAGGGCAAGCACGTTTCTTAATCAAGTATGTATTAAAACCATCATAATTTCGCTTTGTTTATGGGAGATTAGATAAAGAGCTGCCAGTTCTTACTGTAATAGGGGTTGGGGGCTGGGATGGCCTAGTGGTCTAGAAGGCCGCGCTTCGACCTCTAGTTGGCCGGTCACCTCTGGCTTGCGGCTGTGGTTTCGATCACTGGTGTGAGCGTATATGGCATGGAGATAGGGGAGACTTCTCAACCTCCTGGGTTTCCTCCGTGCACTCCGGTTTCCTCCCACTGCTAAAGACCCTACGCGCAAGCGAATTATTGAAATAAAATTGAAACCATATGTTAGTCCCAAAATGACCTAGTTTGTGTCGATTATACGTTAAACCCCATTTCTCTCTCTTACTGTAATAGTTAACAACTAGATGATGTTAATCGATTATGGTGAAGATTTAAGTCAAATCGCCTCACTCTAAGATTATGTATGGTCTTTTATGTTAATAAATGTCTAATTAATAATAATACTGTACTTCGTGTAATATTTCAGGCCTATTTACCAAGACCTGAAATAGTCAGATTTACCTCTTAAATAATGCATGTACATATTTTAATGTTCAAGTAAACATTCTAATAGTAGGTGCAGGGGGCTGCACCACACACAATTTTACACAAAAACAAATCGCTATCACCATCGATTGCCAGAAACGGAGACTTCAAATGTATATGTTTGAAGAAAATGCGACTATTGTTTAAACCATACGACGAGGGCTAACCAAGCCCCTCTTATACCACAAAAGAATTGATGAAAGATTTGATATTTGGTCGTGGGTTCTCATAACCCAAATCCCACTCCATGCTTGCCAAAGTTTAGTCTCGGTCACCCAGACCCCCCCTAGTCTTCAACGCACGGAGGGTCTGGGTCGGTTCTCAATTATTGACGAAAATTACTGGATAATCTACCACATAAAAAACCAAACTCCCGGTTACGCATGGGCAATGAAACCCCTTGGCTAAAGTCTCGGTAAGTGATAGATATTATGAAGCCGGGCCGATTTTGATAGATTCTATAAGGCGAGGATAAAATATATCCCACAATTCACATGGCACATCTATTATTAGAAACAAAATAAAGACGATACAACAGCATGAATCGTGATTAAGGAGATTGTGAGAAGCCATACGTTTGATTCATGACGAGAGAAAATTACCATTTCAATTAAAAACTTTAAAACAAAATTTTAGAGAGTGTCATTGTTGACAAGCGAGATGTTTTGATAGATTCAGCACGTGGTAACTTAAAAGACTGGATAGTCCAGACAGTGACTGACTTTCTGTCAAATTTTGTGGACCCATCCAGACTAATATTCGTAGAATATTTGTTTGGATGATAAGAGACTAGCCAAAGTTCCATTACATTTAGAATAATTGCACGGATAGATGCAAATCTAAACAGCAACCTGTATTCACCCCTATAAACCTATATCGGCAATTTCCCATCATCTTTATAGGTTACTCTCTAAGCAAAATAACACCATGCGCTATATGGCGTCTTATTCTACATGATGACCCGAATCGGTTTAAAGTGACGTTTCATAATGTGAGATAAGTCTGGTGAAAAAATCCTCCATGGAGCACACATCTCGTTCTTTCTTTTACAACTGATTTCTTGCCGCGATTTCACTTTTTGCCAGTACAACCTTAGAGTTTAGTCTCAGAATCTGTTGTTCCATGTCTGCTCACTATTATGTCTATATTAAGCTCTCCCTAATCCAAAAGAGCTCAGACAATGCGCGCATGCAACCTTTGACGTCACCCTACTTTCCATATATACCAAAAATGCCACACATAACTTTTATTGGAAATAACTACCTTATAAATACTTTTGTGGGAATGTATCTTTACATGTGCACAGGCTTGAGGCATATAAAATTTCCGCCATTTCTAACCCAAATGTACCTTCACCCAGTACGATGCTAATAAGCTTTCTGGTGGTATTGCCGCTGGAGCAATGTATGTCTCTAGCAAACCCCAGCCGATAAAATATTAGGGGGTTGATAGTGTGAATACAATTATGTCAGTAGTTAATTCAAATATGCAAAGGTGGAATAAATTCTATCAAACGCAATTTTTCAAACTATATTCTTAAAATTATTCCTATAAAGGGCCACAGTGTGTCAACTAGCATTCACTAGTTCAATGTTTAACCTAAAAAATTGGGCCGAGAAAGTTCATCAAGATTTTCCGGCGTGTTTTCCCCTTGTCCGTAATGCAGGACGGAGAGCCTGGCAAGGACAGTTGTCTAGTCAATCCGATGGGACGAAAAACCGAAGTCCCGTGTACACATTGGCTTGCACGTAAAATATCCCTTGGCAGTTGGAATTCGATATGAGTAGGCCGTAGCGCCACTGCCCGGGCAAAATTTCCCATGTGACACACTGTATTGGGTATGCCCGTCTTCATTAGCCAAGGTTAGGAGCAGAACAGTAAGACGTTAAACCCCATTTCATTTCCAACATAATTCCGGAAATGAAGAGCACTAATCGGGTAAATAAAGAAAAAAACGGAATCACACGAACTTAATCTTTAACCGTGAAAATTTGCAACAAAAAGAAAATCCGAAAAATGAGAATTTTCATTGATATTAAGTCAATAAACGCAGGAAAATTTAACTTACTTAATCAGAGAGAGAGAGGGGGACCACGCCCTTTAACTAAAGAGGATCATGTTATAGCAAAACCCTTTTTTCAATATATATATATATAAACAATATTTTTATTCAGTAGATAGCTGAATTCGGATTGGGGAACATTATAAATATAATTATAAAGTTTACATATACATAATTACAGAATATAGAGGATACATAAAATGGATAATACAGACACTTTTATAAAAAAAATTTAGTATGTATAAATTTATTCTGATAGTAGAAATGAAATGAAATGGGGTTTAACGCCCTACGGTTCTGCCCCGAACTATGAAGACGGGCATGCGTCATATGGTGTGCAATGAGGGACATTATGCCCGGAAGGCGGCACTGCGGCCTACTCTTATATCAAAACTGCCAAGGCATCTATGTGTACACGAGACGTCGTTCCATCCGAACGACTAGGCTGCAGTCATTGTCTGGCCCTCCGTCCGGCATCTCTGACAGGGGGGAACAAAGCCGGAAAATCTGCATGAACTTTCTCGGCCAAGGCAGGGATCGAATACCCAACCTCCAGGCTAGCGAGCGTGTCCCCCTTTTCAAAAAGTAGTGTTTGGTAATTGCTGTTGTGTATGGAAGGGCCTTGTAGATTTGAGCAGGATAATCTTAGTTTACAGTGTAATATTTGTAATTTTCTTTGCCCTAAATAGCAATGCAGTAGCGCGATGATATCTGTTTTTGTAGCAAATTTCTAAAGATTGTGATTTCCCTTCTCGGATACTTGAAGGAGTGAAAGACTCTGAGAAAAGTTTTGTTCTTTCCACGATTTTCTTTTATCTTTGTTTCTAAGAGTCTAATTACTAGGAGATTGTTACTAATTTTATACATCAATTCTATTTATGGCGCCGGGGACTTGCCGGGATTAGAACAAACAGTCTCTTCATATAGTAAGGCATAGTGCATCTAATTATCGGGATTCGAGTTTGTTAGCTAATTAATCGCTGCATCCGTTCCAGATGATATCGGCATAATCAAAGTCTAGTGTGGAAGAATAAAAGAATATTACATAGTGTTTAACGATTTTGTATCCAATCGACATTTTTGATACGTTACTTAATATGATTTATATGTGTTTATTCCATTTACAATTACGTGTATGTTACAATTAGTTCTAGGTGTTTATGTTCACTTCCTTCTTTGATTTTCTCCTGATTTATAATGACGGTGGTTTGACTATGCGATTAAAGCCATAATTGATTGTTTCATCACTTGCCACTGGATAACAAAGCCTTATCGAAGCATCTTCCTGCATACCCTATAGCACTGAATTTCTGTTCTTTAAAAAAAAACAAATTGAAGTGTGAAAAATCAAACCGAGAGAGAAAATATCCTTACGGAGTCCGTCAACAAAGTTAACATCAAACCCATTTTAGAGATGAGATTTGTTTCCGTAAAACCTACATTGTTTATTGAAAACAAAATCCATTAAATTATCCCCATATTAAAACAGTGAATGAAATTGGCCTAGTTAATGTAATGACTTCCGATAAAAGATTATTTAATATCATTCCAAGCACTTAAATCGCCGATTATATCTTTACGCTACGAGAACACCGACATTCAACTAATTAATTTTAAATAAAACACGCAATTTTAGTCGATTCTTTTTAATTTTAATACAAGAACAAAATACGTGGTTGACATTCATTTCATTAATAATTTTGGCGAGTGTGGGCGAATCTAGGCTTCCAAACTAAACCATTCCATAACCAAAAACGTCAATAGCTAATAATAATAATAATATGTACATTTATATAGCGCTAGTACTCCATGCACAGATGCATGCTCACAGCGCATACAGTTAATTAATTTGATTAATCATGATAACATTTCTCGAAAAGATAAGTTTTAAGTCGTGATTTAAAACAAGAAACAGTTGGAGATGATTTAATGATTTCTGGTAGGTTGTTCCAAAGTTTAGGTGCGTTAACGGAGAACGATCTGTATCCAAATGATTTAAGCTTCCACCTTGGGCAACACAACTGATGAAGTCTGTTTGATCGGAGGCTACGTGAGGGAACATGTATTTGCATAAGGTCGGATAAGTATTTTGGAGCTAAGCCATTTACATACTGATAAGTCAAGGACAGAACTTTGAAGATGATTCTTTCATTTATTGGCAGCCAATGGAGTGATTTTAGAACAGGAGTTATATGAGAGTATTTTGTTGCTCTGGTAACAATTCGAGCTGCGGTATTTTGCACAAGTTGAAGTTTTTTTAATATTGACACAAATCGTTTCTGCTAACAAGCTGTTACAGTAGTCAATCCTTGAGAAAACTAGAGAACATACAAGTGTGGCAGCTGCTTCCTGACTAATCAAATGTCTTATATGGCTAATGTTTCTGAGCTGAAAATAGCATTTTCGACAAATTTCCCGAATGTGATTGTCCATGCTTAGATTGGGCTCTAAGAGGACACCTAAGTTCTTCACAGTGTCTGAAGGTGCAATAATTGCATCTCCTACAACAACACCATTCGAACCTAGATTTTTCAGACGAGTATTTGGACCAAAGAAGATACATTCTGTTTTAGTGTCATTCATTTTCAACATGTTTCTTGTCATCCAGTCTTTTATGTCACGTGTACACGATTTGATATCAGAGAAATTTCGGGATGGAACAGTTTTTGAAATGGAGTAATTTGCAGTCAGTTGTGTGTCATCTGCATAAGAATGTCGTCCTAGACCATGATTCTATCCCGTCATCCTTCAGTAGGAATCCCATGAGATAAGCTCTAAGTCACGTGGTCGTCAGTAGCTCGTTTGGTCACGAGAGCGTGGTCACATAGCAGACAATTCTGTCTATTTGATCTTTGTTTTAATGACAATAATTTGTCATTTTTACGGTTTAGTTACCACTCTCACCTTTTGCTTTGCTTGGTGAACCTGGTTTCGGCGGAAACCCGCTAGAACGAAACTTATTTTTTGTGGTTTAGAACTTTTTATTTTATCGCTCATTTGTCTTGATGAGCGAAGCACGACCTGTCATGGCGTCGCCTGAGTGTGATAATAAAAGTAGCTCGGATAAAACCAGTGTAATCACTGATGGATCTGATAATTTTTTGACAAGTATACCTAACTTACTTACAAAGCATCCAAATGCTGTTGGGGGGAAAAGTTTGATCCCGACACCCCCTTCTTCGAAAGGGAAACCTTCGCAGAAAAAGTCAAATCACAGCCGGTCGAGTGCAGCTAGGCCTAGTACTAGTAGTGCCGCAGCGGGCTCTATTGAGCAACTGAATAAACCAGCAGCTTTTCCTAACACTAACAGGGATTTGAATATTTCGAACGAAAATTCGTTTGCAGCTGCAATATCGTCTTCTATTTCGTCTTCGATGAAATTAATGATGGATGATTTTAGAAAATCTCAAACAGAAAATATTGAACAGTTGAAGAAAAATCAACAGGAATTCTTTAACTATTATTTTGACAAGGAAGACGAAATTAGTTCGCACTGTTCGTCTCATTACGACGAGCAAGATGAAAGCGAAGAAGAAAATGTAAATAATACTGAAGTAGTTGACGGCACAACGGCATTGCAACAATTACTTGTTTCTGGGAGTGGGAAGAAAGAGCCCCCCAGGTCACTTTCTGGTCAAAGCGAACAAGAAGGTTCAAATCCCGTTTGTTTAACGAACTATTTTTCTCAATATAATAATATTGATGAAGTATGTGGGCCGAATATTGAAGCCAGTCTGGCAGAAGCGGTAAATAACATGATCAAACATGGGTTGTCCGAAGAAAAGACGAATGAATTACTCAACCGTTATACACGCCCACAAAATTGTCAAAATTTGACTCAAACTAAAGTTAATCCGCCAATTTGGGAGTCGCTGAGCGGGGAAACACGTTCAACCGACATTAAACTTCAAAAAATTCAGAACATCATAATGAAGGCGTTTATCCCGCTTACAAAGTTGGCAGAGTTACTTATGACGTCTACAGGGGGCGCTACGGCCATTGACACTGTCAATGTAAACAAACATGGACACCAATTCCTCACTGATTCCATGGCACTTTTGGCTGCAGTTAATGCAGAAGTAAATGGCAGACGCCGAGTTCTGATGAAAACAGACGTTAACACTAATTACCGTTCATTATGTACAATTAAAGGACCGAACGGTGCCTTGCTGTTTGGTGCTGATTTAACTGATCGACTACGAGAGATTTCTGAAACCAACAGGGTCGTACAGAAAGTGAATCGAGATCGTTCAAGTTACACTTACAGCAGGGAATCCACAAGATATAGCCCCTACAATAAAATGGAATCCAAGAATAGAAGATACGCTTATAAATCAAATAGCAGAAACTATGGAAGGCCAGGTGGAAATCGTTTTTTAGACAAACGAAGTGTGCCGCCACCAAAACGAAGAAAACTACATGTACCGGGTCTGAACAAACCCAAAGTCTAAGTACCAGTGACCATGATTTATTGTCTGATAACACAGAGGTAGGTGAGTGTCAGTCTCATTGTCCCTTACCACAGGTAGATACTTGTGTGTCTTTATCCACTTTTCATGATGGAAGCAGTTTGTTGTCTGAGTTACAGTATGATTTTCAAATGTTTCAAGGTGGACAACTGGAATATTTTACCCATGTTTGGGAAAAATACACATCCGATCCTTGGATTCTCAACGCTATACAGGGTGTTGAACTCGAATTTACAGAAATACCGGTTCAGTTAAGTAAACCCAATCAGCATGTTTTTAATAAAACTGAGCAGGAGATCATCTCACATGAATTAAGCAAATTTCTTGATAAAGGTGTTATAGAATTAACATCTCATGAGAATGGAGAATTTTTATCCACAATATTTATTAGGCCAAAAAAGGATGGTTCTCATCGAATGATTTTAAATCTTAAAAATCTCAATGAATATATTGTGTATCATCATTTCAAAATGGACACGATTCAAACAATTATTGATTTAATAGAGCCTTCATGTTTTATGGCATCACTAGATTTGAAGGATGCCTACTATTCTGTACCAATTGCAAGAAATTACAGGAAGTATCTGAAATTTCAATGGAATAGCGAACTTTATCAGTTTCGAGTACTCCCAAATGGTTTAGCTTCAGCACCGCGCTATTTTACTAAGCTTTTGAAACCTATTTTTGCTTTTCTCAGACAACAAGCTCTTACATCAAGTGGCTATATTGATGATGTATTTTTAATGAGTGATTCTTATGAGAATTGCTGTAGAAACATTAACATAACTGTTACTTTATTTAAATCCTTAGGTTTTGTTGTGCATAAAGATAAGTCTGTATTGACCCCTACAAAAAAGCTTGAACATTTAGGTTTTGTTCTTAATTCAGAACAAATGAACATTAGACTTCCTGCAAGGAAAGTTGATTATGCCATTAAGTTTGCAAATGAATTGTTGTTAATGAAGAAACCCAAGATACGTACTGTTGCAAAACTATTAGGTATTTATATTTCCTGCCTACCAGCAGTTGAGCATGGAGAACTTTTTTATAGGAATATTGAGATGGAAAAAATATCTGCACTTAAATTGGCACATGGTAATTATGAACAATGTATGACTTTATCCATCGCCGCTAAAAAAGACATTTATTGGTGGTCTAATAATCTTGGGAAAGCCTACAAGCCACTTATCATAGAACCCCCGACAGTGTTTATCAGGACTGATGCCTCTTTATTAGGCTGGGGGGCAGTATGTGACAATATTACCACTGGAGGTAGGTGGAATGTTGATGAGAGTCAATGGCATATTAACTGCTTAGAGTTGCAGGCTGCGCTATTTGGTCTAAAATCCTTATGTGCTATACATCGCAATACATCTGTTCGTATTGAGCTTGACAATACAACAGCAGTTTGCTATATTAACAACAAGGGGGGCAGCAAATCACCTCAATGTAATTCCATTACTAAAACGATATTTGAATTTTGCTTACAGCAAGACATTAATTTAACTGCTAGTCATGTAGCTGGAATAAATAATGTGGTGGCTGATAGAGAGTCACGTAATTTTGACGATAACACTGAATGGACACTTGATAAGGCCATTTTTGATAAGATCATAAATACATTTGGGGAACCTGATGTTGATTTGTTCGCCTCTAGATTAAATAATAAAGTAAACTGTTATGTTTCCTGGAAACCAGATCCTAAGGCTATAGCAATTGATGCTTTTTCTATATGTTGGAAATCTTTTCATTTACCATATGGTTTTTCACCTTTCAGTGTTGTATCCAAGGTCTTGAAAAAGATAAAAATAGAAGAGATATCTCACATAATCTTGATCCTCCCAATGTGGCCTACTCAACCCTGGTTTTCAACAATGTTGAAGATGTTAATCGATTCTCCAAGGGAAGTCAAGTTAAACAAGTCAACTTTGTTCCTACCCTTCAACCCACAGGTGGAACACAAATTATGGAGGAAGCTAATTCTTCTAGTCTGTCCATTGTCCGGAATAACCTTGCGATGCAAGGAGTATCGAAAGCAGCTCAAGACATTATCTGTAAATCATGGCGATTGGGAACCTCAAAACAATATGATACCTACCTCAAGAGATGGGAACAGTTTTGTTGTAGAAGAAAAGTTGATACAGTGTTTGCCTTTGTGACTGACATATTAGATTTTCTTGTGGAATTATTTAACATGGGTTTAAAATATAGTGCCTTAAATACAGCCAGATCTGCATTGTCTTCGTCTGTTGTTCTTCATGACAGTGTATTCTCAGTTGGACAGCACCCTTTAGTGTCTCGTTTTTTAAAAGGTGTGTTTGAACAGCGCCCAGCTTTACCACGATATAATCATGTGTGGAATGTGGAAACTGTGTTGAATTTTTTAGAAAAACTTTCACCTCTTGTTTCTTTGACTTTATCTCAGTTAACTAGTAAATTAGTAACTTTACTTTGTCTTTTGTCTGGACAAAGATGTCAATCTTTGCATTCTTTAAATATGAATGATTTTATATGGGAGCCAGAGGGAGTAACTATACCAATTACCTCTGTTATAAAACAGTCAAAGCCTAATAGGGCACAGCCAGTCCTTGTCTTACCTTTATATTCAAATGAAAATCTTTGTGTGGTTAGAACACTAAATGAATACATTTCACGCACAACCAATTTAAGGGGTAATATTTGTAACCTTTTTATTACAACAGTTAAACCATATTCTGTTGCGTCTAAATCCACAATAGCACGATGGGTAAAATCTACACTCAGACAGGCAGGCATTAACACTAAGGTTTTTAGTGCACACAGTACTAGGGCAGCATCCACTAGTGCAGCTAGTAGAAACATATCTTTAACAACTTTGTTGAAAGTGGCAGGTTGGGCATCTTGTAGGACGTTTCAGAAGTTTTATGATTTGCCTGTAGATACTGTAAATGACACAGTAGCTCACAATGCAGATTTTGCATTGTCTGTTTTGTCTAGTCATAAGGATTAGATTTATGTTGCAGACTGGAGTGATAACTTTGATGTTATAACTATGTATAATAAGTATTGTTTATTATGTTTAGACCTTTTGAATTGACCAAGAGTTGGTGTTTTACTGGGGTTACAGTACCGGTATTAGAGCTGAGAAGCTTGTTCTTTTGTTTTGCTTACATTGCATCCTTTATAATAAACATCATTTATTACTTTAGATTATAGTCTCTTTATTCATTATTTTTTGTTTGGAATGTTTTGTACACATGCCAAGCTTTGAAATCTCATGGGATTCCTACTGAAGGATGACGGGATAGAATTTATAAATTAAACGAGACTTACCTGTAAGGTGAAGTTTGATTGTAATTCTATACCGTCATCTTCTTCAGTAGGGATCACATGCCCTCCCTGGGTTGCTAATAGAACTGTTTTTTTAAGCTCCCTCCCTTGTTTTTTCTGGGAATGTTTTTTGGCATATGTACAATTACTTTAAAACCTGACGACCACGTGACTTAGAGCTTATCTCATGTGATCCCTACTGAAGAAGATGACGGTATAGAATTACAATCAAACTTCACCTTACAGGTAAGTCTCGTTTAATTTATAAATTATCGATGAGTTGTCCTAAATTCTTAGCATGCATCACAAAAAGGACAGGTCCTAGGACTGAGCCTTGCGGAACTCCACAGCTTAACTGAATCTTGTCTGATATAATTAGTGTAATTACCCTACGAGTATCTGCTCATTAATACTCACCTTACAAGTATTTTCTCATTATTACTTATCCTGCGAGTATTTGCATTTTAGAGATTATATCTTGAGGAAACCGACATTCGACTAATTAATTTTGAATATAACACGCGAATTTAGTCGATTAATACTTACCATGCAAGTATTTGCTTATCAAAACCAGACATGGCATGGTTTGGAAAGGTTCTATTTGTTTGCTGCTACATAATATTTTATCATATCTTCTTGTAAGATGTTGGGAACATATATTGTATAAAATTTAAAATCTATGGCGTTTTCACCCAATGACTTCTACGCGATATCTGTCTTGGAAATATTTAACCTTTTTTTCAAAATGTTTCTTTATGCTCTTGTGTGATTACACATTCCGCAAGATTTTGGAATGTGGTACCACTCAAAGAGATAAAGGGACCCGAGAAGAACTTTTTGAAGAAAATGTAATATGTAGTACCACATAGGGGTGATGACATTTAAAAAGAAAAATACCACAGACCAAACAACTAATTGATATTAGGTAATTCCTACATAACCATGCTCAATATTTGCATTTGATCAAAATACGAAGTGATAAACTATGAAATAAACAAATACTCGCTGGGTAATGATTAATAAACAATACGTCTTTTATTTACAAAAGAGGACTAGGTTTGCGTTAAAATCAAGATGCACAAAGCAACCAATCAAAAGTGACAAACTGGAAAATATCCCTCGGGCGCATGGAGATGAGGTGTACTTAATTTAAATACGTCGCACCAACCGTCCCGGCAAAATAAAAAACCCAGAATGTTATCAGAAAGTGTCGCGATACTAAATACGTGCCAGAGATTGTCATGGTACGCCCTATTTTGCGCAGGAGATGGCCAAGAGGAGTATAAAAATTGTAATCCCTATTTGCGTACCTGGATAGATCATTTTACAAGAAATGTGAATGTAAGCATATTGAAGTAAAATTTAACTATACAAGTAATGTAAGCATATTGATGTAAAATTTAGCTATACAAGTAACCACATCGGTGAAATGAATAAAAAAAAAAACCCAGATAGTCTAAAAATAAACGGTCTAAGTCAATTATTAAACGTTTTAGTCTTCAATAGAATCGTGGCATATTGAATAAAGTTAGCAAAGAAGCAAATGAGTATGGTGTCGCGGTGATTATTCGAATGGTTTATAAATCAGATAAAAATTGTGACTCCAAAAGGGTCCTAAAGCTAAAAAAAGCGATTTTAGTAACAATCAGGTGACACAATCCATGAAGTTACGGTCCGAATATCGAAAGCAACCGATATCTTTTGGGTTATTACAGGTGTCATCAAAATGTCATCTAGAGTGTCCACGGTGTAAAAACGTGATTCTTCGTTCGTACAATCAGGGAGCATAATCAATGAAGTTATGATCCGATACATTCCAATTTCGAAAGAAGTCGAGATCTTCAGAGATAAAAGTTTTGACCCGTAGATTGTCTGGACGGACAGGGGCGATGACAATATACGTACATATGAAAATGTTGGCGAATAAAAAAATGCAATACATAACCACGTTTCCCACAGAAATTGTTAATAGCATTTCATTTCATATGAGCAAATTGTTATAATTTCACTCTTCCTTAAACATCCTCATAAATATATTTTCCTATGCCACCAGTTATCTATTTTCCTGTCTTGCAAGTGCAATCGACTTTTTTTTAGCAGTATCACAAATATTAACTAAGCACATGTCCAGTCACGTAAACCTCGGAATAAAACGCATGCCAATGACGTTAGTAAGCCACGCATTCAGTATAGAATTTGCAATAAAGTAATAAACCTTATTTTGGTTTCGACGTTCATGAATTCGGAGCAGCAATATGTTGACAGACAATAAAACACAGGCCACATCAACAGCTTTAATGTGGTATATGGGTCAGCATGTCTAGTGATTTTTTTTTTGATTTCAATAAAACAAAGTGAAGGCCCAGTTGATCAATACAGGTTCCGAGGAGTGAAAATATTCCTGGAATATTTTAATAATCAACAATTAGTGATCACGACGACAAAACAGTGAGATACGGGAATCATCACTTTGAAGGATATTGTTGTAGCATTGTGACGTGAATGGACCATTAAACTACTACTTTACATAATAACTGGGGGAGTATTGCTATAACCAGACAGTCATCGCTCTGCAAATAATTGTCACAAACCGCAAAAAATCAATAGCGTTTGGGCTTTTTTAGTGGAAGGTACCAAACTTCTCTAAAAAGTGCATGCAAAAGTATAAAAAAAGTGGTGAAAACTCCAGCTTCTAACGCTGTGGTACTCATGAAACACGCTTCAAGTTTGATGAAATATAACTTATCACCATTGAAAACCATGCATTCATATCAGGGGCGGATCTAGGAATTTTGAAAAGGTTGGGGGCGCCTCAAAATGAGGGTACTGACCGCGGAGACGGGGCACGCCGCTGAGAGGGGGTGGGGGCCCCACGAAAATTATCCGTCTTTTCCTTGCGTCTGTAGCAAATCCAAGAGCTATTTGGCTGATATTTTCGTCTAAACGTCAGGAAATCGTAGAAAAAGAGCCCCAAAATCGAACAAAAAGGCTAGTTGAAAGACACTTTGAGTAGTAAAAAAGGGCACTGCATATTTTAAAAGTAACAGTGACAATAACAGTAAAATTCATTTGGCTCATAGGATAACAACGGATATAAATCTAGAAAAGATGTGCACATTTCAAAGGTCATAAAGTAAAGAATATAATCTTCTTATAATAATCTTTATACCAGACACAAAACGACAACCGTAATTGATACGCACTGCTACCGGGCATACATACAAAATAAGCATATGTGATTTAATTTATTTTAGCAATGCTCAGATCGATTCAGTGAGTCGGCACTTGCTATTAATGAATTCAAATTTTGTGATTGGGTGTTTCTGGGTATTAATTTTCAATTAGACCACTTGACAACACCACTCCCCCTTTAAATGGATACCTAAGTGTAAGAAGTACTATTCCAAAGATTCCACACATAAGTTCCCAAATTAATTATTACAAATATGACTAGTTTATGGAGGAAACTTGAAATGTCTCTATATAGGCCTTAAATGTGATGATTGTCATTCAGGTGATGTATGCAATCAGTGACAGTTTTGGTAATATAATTTTTAAAAAAATAATTTCAGGTTTAATGGTCTCTTATCATTCCCGGTATAGCATTGTTGCGAAATAAGTCAAGAGAATACGTTTTGTATAACAACTATCAAATAGGTAATAGGGTTTTGAGTTCGTAGACAAGCCGCCGCCCCAACACGGATGAAAATTTTGTCCGTGCAGGACCAAAAGTCTGTACAAGTCTGCGATCTTCGATGGCGCCGAAAACACGCAAGTGACGCTTAAGTCTTACACATGGGTTTACTCAAATTTTATCGAGCATTTTGAAGAATCATCTGGTCCACTCTTCTCTGGCTTCTGAATTCATAATTAAGACTAATGAGTGCATATAATAGTCCATCTCCTTATATCCCGTATATAGCACGACACACCTCTGGTAGAAAATGTCCGGGTTAAAGTGGACGACGGCTTCTTGGCCCCTCGGTAATACACGGTGGCACATGCGGCAATAGCTCTGCAAACATGTCAGGCGGCATCCCCATCGACGCCAAACGTTTCCCTGCGACTCCTTTTCTAGATATACGAATAGGTTGTTGTCATACTGACAGAAATGATGTCGACATTCTTATATTACCAGGGCCAATATGACACCGTGCCTTTCCCCTGCTTCTATTAGATGCCTGTAAAAGTTCGACGACCTTAGTCATGTCGGTATGGGGAAATCCATATTTGTGCTTTCTACAATCATACACCCTGGACAATCTTCCAAGTATATCGAGGAGTGAGATGTACTTCTGACTTGCGGGTCACAATAACACACCAAGAGTACTTTTGTATTAGGTCTAATGTATGTCACCCGTACAAAAACCGTGTGTCAGATGCTGTCTTACTGGCATCGCCATGATCTTGACCTGATGCAAGCATACAACAGGAGTACGGGTGCCGAACACACGCAAGTGACACGTGTTTACTACAATTTTCCCAGATTGCTCGTAGGTTTAAGCTGCGTACCAGTCCGCTCACCATTCATCAGCTGATTATAGGAACTTCATTCATCAGCTGATTATAGGGACTTATCATATTATACGAAGCACAACAGAGAATAAATACCAACACAGAAGATCACAAGGGATGTAAAGTGTAGCTTGCAGCCCACCGCATGGGTCGTAGGGCAGACGAATCGCAAGAAACCAGGTAAAAATTTTGCATGTTCAAGATCAAATGTCTCTACGACCATTCTCCGATCTTCTACTGTGAAGAAAACACATAAGTGTGGCGTACATCGCGGGTTTACCAAGATTTCTCGTAGAAGCATCGTACGACGGGATGTCTGCTAGACTTAAACATACATTATGCAAGAACTAAATCTTCCTATTGCAAGTCTTTCTTTAGGCCTGAAATATTATCTAAATTATTAATTAGACATTAATTATCTTATCCAGACAGTCAATGCCATCGCTAGCCTGCAATATTTAGCGGATTGAAAAATAATTAAACGAAAAATGGATAATCGAAACTGTGTGGGGTTTTTTATCGTATAATCGAGGCTAGCCTAAAATTCAAAATCTAATATCCCGGTTCAATTTGACTGCAATTTTCAGCATATTCTATTATGTTATCTATTTGTTAACTAATATAGCGAGCGAGAACTGTCAACTCTTTCTCTATCTCCCAGAAAACACCATTAGGTAAACGAAGAATAATACTACTCGTATTCTATTCTTGCAGTCAGCGCGATCTCCAGAGTTATAAATTCTAATGAACGACATAGTCGGGAAAAAAAAACCCAACGTAATTGTCTAAACCGACTATCTTTCCATTGAGACCCGTCGAAATAGATTTTATTTTTGTTAGCTCAATTATTTGATGTGCATAGATAATGTTACGTGCGGGGGCTATTTATAAGCGAATATGCACTTATAATAAAGCATAATGTAGAAATCACCATTTTGGGGTTGATCATTTACCGAAGTATTTTCAACCCGTAGTTGTGTAGGATCTTTATTTGTGTAACGGACAACCAGATTAGAAATAGACTACCGTGTATCAACAAATTAAAACTGATATTGTCACCTTACCTTTAAAAACAGCATGTGAATCCAGAAATCTCGAAACTAGTGGAATCTGTTAGGAATACTTCGCCATACAATCTGAAACGATTCGTACATTCCATATTAGTATAATATTAGATATATTTTCTATTAACATACCTAGTGAAAGTAAAATCGATCATCTAATTTACCCGATGCCCAGTCAAGATCTGAAACCAAAGATGACATATACGCGTTCTTTGTTAACAACTTAAAAACATCAATATTAAGAATGCTAAGATAAATAATATTTTGACTTTTGTAGTAAAATGAGCTTTTAATATGTATGATCAATTTTCACCCACTTGCATAAATATGTTGTTCGAATCGATTATTGTTAATCGTTTACACGTTAGAAAATGAAAATCCGCAGAAAGCTGAGAATATAACGTCATATATTAACAAATCCTATTAAAAGAAGAATAACTAAAGTTATTCTGATTGTCACATAAATATAACCAAGCTTTTCAGTGACTAAACTCCACAAGGTGGAAATTCTAAAATTATACATGTCATACAGTGATTGACATTAGTATTAACACCATGCCATTCTTTACACGGGGCGACTGAATCTGCTGCTAAAGCCATTACAAAATAAAAATATACACGATTAATCTAGTCCAGATGAGCGGCGAATACTACACATTAAATGAAGGCGCTGTATGAACAGAAAAAAGAGCGTGTATTTAAAGCGGGAATTTAATAAAAAAAATTTTAAGAAAGTCAAAACATAATTATTTCTATGTCTTTTGCTCAAAAGTTTGTCAACTCACTATTATATGACCATGACCATTATTTCACAGGTATAAAAATCAGTGACACAGGAAATAACGCAATTACCTCCCTTGTTTTTCCATTCAAAATGGAATGACTATCTTCAAACGTTTGAATTTGAAGTTGAAAATGAAATTTTTGCCAATTTCTCATCTGGCAATAGTGAATTATAGGATTATTCTTTAACAAGGTATGACTGTTTATAGATACAATCTATTTTAGGGCTTTATTTTAAAAAATTTTAAAAATGTAACTTAAAAATATGAAATTGCAATTTTAAATACGCCCTTTATTTCAAAAGTCCCAAAACTTTAATATTGTAACTAAAGATATTACATTAATTTAATCAAAAGTGCATGCCGCCTCCTCACACTATGCCAACCTGATATCACTATGCCAACCTGATATGTTTTAGCATCTATATTCATATTGTTGAAAGATTGACAGTAAGTGACAAATTTGATGTTCTTCTACTTTGTTGAAATAACATAAGACATAAAAATAATCAATGAAAGTGAACTGACTTGCCGGTGTTAATTTCATGTACATTCATTCGATTAGGTATCAAAATTTAGAATTTCGGGAAAAAATTGATATTAAATCAATTTGCGAATTTAACAGAAATCTTGCAAAACAAACAATAACAAAATACCTGAGTAATAAAAGAATAATATACGCCTGGAAATACGATTATTTTTATCCTAAAATTTATGATCCAGTGATGCCGAGCAACTTCGGTCATAAATGTCACCCTGTATATAGATGTCCACGAGAACTTTAAGTCATATGGTTGTCAAACGCTCATGTTCTTCCAGACACCTACACATGAATGCGTTTCAAACTGTTATATACTGAAAATCAGAATAAGGATGCTGAAGTATTCAGAAGCAGGTCGTCAGATTGTCAAACGGTAGAAAACCAAGAGCTACCCACATACCAGCTTTTGTAATAATACAAAGCCAGCTAAGTGTAAAATGCTCTTACAAAAAGGCGTGAAGCTGATCTGAAGAAATCGATGACTGTGTATGTGTAAAGTTAACGGATACAGATTTGCATGCTTATAGTACTATTAGCGGTCAACGACGAGATCATCGAACACGCCTTCTGCTTTCATCAATCAAATTCAAGGTCTTGGAAATGACCAATTACTGCAGGAAACTGTCATTCTGCTGTTAAATTAACAAGTACCTTTACTATTTGTATGAAATCACATTACAGACAATACACAACAATTCTGTAATACGACATTAAACGTTAGCTTTATCAGAAAAACAACCCTATAAATCTATCTGGTCAAGAAAATATTTTGTTACCAGCCCAAAACAACATACTTAGTGATGAAAATATTTCATTTGGCAATGTGTGACAGTATTACACAATTAAATGCAGGTAATAATACCCAAAATAAATATTTTCATACCCTTAATATCTGTTATTCTGACATGATAACAAGTAAAATAAATAGTTATTAATTTCGTGGATCAACACAACTTTTTCAATGATTACACTGTCTGGTTTTGTCTTGCAGCCGGTAGTAGGATATGATATGAAAAGGTGTCTAGCTTTTCAGATGGGACGAACACGACAACCCGTACATACCATAGTCAGTCCGTTAAAGAACTCCCTTTATTTTTATTTTTGCGTTCTCATGCACAAAGCGATTCGAATCGAGTCATGTGCAAATAAATGGTAAGACAATATCTAAAATTATTTAAAATAAAAATAACTAGATCTGTCCCCGAAACAGGTTTAGTATTCTTTATGCAACCCAAATCACACACTTAGATGTCAACATCTAGTAGATAAATGTGTTTGCTACCCGTTTTTCAAGAATTTTATACAAAAAAAGAAGAAATTATTAAAATTGTATACACATAATCATTTTAGCAAGCAAAATTTCCTTCTTTTTTTAAAACAAATTGCACATAATCTATATTTACAGACCGATTGTGGTAAAACTTTCAGAATAAGCACCGTATGGTTTAGCTATCGTTTACTATCCGTATTTTAACATATTTCAAAGTTTGACATGTATTAGACAAAGCACAAGCTCAAAACAAGAAACGTTTTTTGTACCATCAGGGGTCATAATCATGGAAGTTACGGCCCGGTATGCGTGAACATCTACCTGAACCCAGATCCTCGGGACACAAACATACATTTCAAGTTTCAACAAAATCGGATAAAAATTGTAACTTGTATTTAAACGTTTTTTTTTTAAATTTGATTACTTCTAGTGAGTCAACAAGTCACGAAAATACGCATTTTCGAACACTGTCCATAATCCAAGACGTAACATTCGGATATGCGCGATTATCGAAAGGAAACGAGATCGTCGTGACATAAATGTATATTAAAATTTTCGTCATAATTGGATCAAAGTTGTGGCCTCTAGAGGACCCGCATCCTTGATATACCATATTTATACATCCTGCAGTTTGGTCGATTTTCATGAAATTCGAACTCGACGATTAATACGGTGTACCGGTGATATATTCGAACGTGTTATTAAAGAACAAAATTTCCCCCTTGGAAGAAAAATAGTCGGTCTCAAAATAAGTGCAGTCACTGCAGTCGGTCTCAAAATTAAGCATCGGCGAGTTAATGAATTAAAGAGGGAAGCCTAAATTGCATACGTTACATAAAATAACCATGTCTGCTTGATATGTTTGAAAAAATGTTTGTCACTCATATTCTGTTGTGAGTATGTTCTATGAAATGTTTCCCCCCATGGCATAAAAATAGTCGGTCACACAAAAGTACTCACCGCAGTCGGTTTCGGACTAAATGATTCTGTCCCATTTCTTATCCTTTCATTAACGAGAATTTGGTTCCATTTACCATGACACTGACTGCAATTTTCAGGCCCAGTCATAAAAAAAATAAAAGCTTGGTTTCATATCTGAAATTTTTTCACGCCTACAACATCATTCGTCTATTCCTCTGTTGTCTTATACTGTCTCAACAGTGTCATATTCACGGTTATAGTGAACTGCCCAGTGTTAGGCACAATATGGCATAAACTTTATACCGACTTGAATAAAACTGCTTTCGGGCGAGACAACTATCTATGTTCTACTGGGACGCTTAATGTTATAGCCAGTATTTTGTGGACATTCATTGCGGGGTGGGATTGTGGATGGTGCCGTAGATTTGGAACCGCGCCCATCACAACCCCTACGCCCAGCTTCTAGATCCGCTACTGCACATGGTCCCTAGAAAACTCGCACATGTGGTGCGCGGCTCCTGACTGCGCCACTCTTTACTGGGGGTATGTGCATCAGTTAATCGCATTTTGGCTAAACATCCTCCCCCCAGAAAAATCGTTATGTGCGCCACCGTGTCTATGTCAAAAGCATGTACGAGGTTCACCATGGAATTATTGAAATACATAAAGGAGGAGTACCATACCAGTAACCATGCAACTACACGCACTAAATCTCTGCTCTGATTTCCGTCCGCCAAAACTGACGAATATTCACTAACACATGGCAGTTAATGCGAATTTTTACCGCCTCCTTCGATTCTACACGAAACAATCAAGCAAAATCATCATTGAAAATGTGAGAGAACGACTATTGGTGAACCAAATGTAGGGATTAAGTGTGTCCTGTGTTCATTTATTTAATTAAACCGTTCAAAGAGGTTATCTATTCCAAAGTTATACTGCCTGACCCATAGCCAATAATGCCACAATATAATCCTAAAGTATATTCTCGCCGACTGAACCGTAATTTCATGCCAACAGTCGATTTAATAATATTCTATTATTTTGGTATTTGGATTAGTAAACAAAGATCACTAACGATTTATTTGCCGAGGTTGTCGGACAGGGTATGGACGATTCTGGCGTGATCTTGCTATATTACTTTTAGTTTCTTTTATTGAACAGGTGGCATATTATTGTGAGCAAATTATGTCGAGACGTACAATGTACCTCGATACCGTTAGAATTTAGTCTGAGGAAATTTTTACTTCAGTTGTATTGCTAATCGAATTATCTTGAACTGTTATACCCCGGCGTTACTTCTAGAAATTACCCGTTAGAAATTTAATTTTAGTAACTGAATTAGTACGAAGCATATTTCTTGAGAATTTGAACTAGGACTCCAACACTGTGTTAAGTTAACAGTAATATTGCTGCATTTACTGAGATGCTACGTCGAGTACTTATTCCAGAGAGTCAGCATAATCTAAATACCACCGGAAACACCTTTGAACTACACGTGCAACAGTGTGAACCAGTTCAAGAAATGTGTCAGTTAGCTCGGTAACAGGCCAATATCTTATGATTCGCATGTTCCGCCATGTCCTCATAATGATAATGCTTATACTATATAAATGTCATGATGCACCGGAAGACAATTTACACAAGAGGGTTGATTTGTTATACCTGACAGCCAATTACATCAACATTAATACGAGTAAATATGATGCCATTAATTTAGATTTAGTAGGCTCAAAAGAATAAACGGCCTTCGTATTAATAAAAATACATTGGAAATCACATCATTGGGGTGCATTTAATTGTATATCATGTATTCAAATTTTAAAAATGATAAACCCTTTTCGCAACAAATTATTACCTGGACTTCCTAGGCAAGCAATGGGTATAAAAATGGTATATCCCAGAATGGTTTACCGATTTGACACAATGCGCTATGAATATAACCAAGGAATACTAATGTGACAGTGACTCTAACTTTCACACCAATAACTTCAGGTCTTTGGGGTATCTTTTTGTATTAGTGAATACTGATGACCATTATTTTGTCATTATTCGTAAATCTTTTACAAGAAAATATTCCTAAGGAAATCACGAAATTGAGGTTTTAGTATTGGTGATTTATGGTAGGTTTTTGTGCTTTGAATGAAGTCTCTTGGTATCTAAACATTTTTGTCATCCTTCGATTTGCTGGTTCCATGCCGTCTATTGTAGAGGAATATTTCTAATTATCTTACACATGGAGTTTAAAAAAGGAACAGCATAAATGAATTACATTTGGTTATTTTAGTTACTCTGAGTTTGTCGTAAAATATTGTAAGGTCTTTAATTAACTATAGTATCTTCTATCAGAATTACTAACTCCTCGCCCATAGCGAACTGTTTCTAATTTGTTGCTCCAAATTCACTCCAGGGTAATATAAAACAATGGTGGGAATGAATTGTCTAATCGAAACGGCTAGTTATCACCAAGAGTACTAATTTGTAGTGGTAGTTTGAACTATATCAAGAATATCCGTAATCAGAATATCCATATTTGAAGCTGTTACTGAATTTCAAGCGGATTTTCGCCAAACCAAAAGGTTGCTAAGAGAATCCCAAACATGTTCTGATGTAATACGTTTACAAGCCTTCAATAGATGACAAACATGCTGCTATTAGTGGCATGCGATTTCGATTTTGTTGAGATCGTGCATTTCGAAAAACGAAATGAAAGGCCGCTGCAGAGTGCTTGACAGGCAA
Organism: Patella depressa; assembly: GCA_948474765.1. NCBI lineage: Eukaryota > Metazoa > Mollusca > Gastropoda > Patellidae > Patella > Patella depressa. Next base: position 35,500,999 of record OX419721.1, read on the forward strand.
ACTTCACGAGTAGAGGGTTTACAATATTGCGGTGAAAATCAGCAATGCTAACAAATATTGTCGATTTAGAATTTCCAAAGGGTTTTTTTTCCCCGGTTTCTTCGGTCCATGCGATAAGTCCGAAGGGGAATGCCGAAAAATAAGGAAAATGCGAATTGATGATCGGGGGGTGGGGATTCATTCCCGTTTATTTTGTATATTGCTGTAACTACCGTAAATTTAACAACGAAGCGAAGTGAATTTAGTAACGTTGCAAAGCAAATTGCGGTGATATCATGAGAAGTTTAATTGCAAAGAATAACCGTGGTACCATTTAATGATGTATTCAAGGAAAATGGAGGTAAACTTATAAAGAAATACTATATAACGATTACGTGAGAAGGGTGTGTTTAACACACCATTAATAACTTAATGGGAATTTAACACATGGAAATTTATATTTATGCAGTAAGTGTTCAATAACATGTGTTTGATCAAGATTCTCTGGACTATTTATACCCTTAAACATCCTAACAGGTCCATTCAAGGCACTCCACTTTAAATCCCTCGAAAAATGTATTCCTAGGACGGCCCTATTAATTGATATACTGAAAAGTTTATTTTGCTTATTGGGAAGCTTTGACATTCGTGTAGTATGTGATACTTGATTGTGTGTAATTATATTCTTCATTTCTGTTGTATTTCCCACTCTTTTAATTATCTACAGCTTATTATTATGTAAAGCGTACACTGAACGAACCAAGTGGATTAACACAGTCTAATAAGATCCGATTTTTTTCGAGATTGTACATACTTGGAATACACTTATGAAGCTCAGACGTCTGGTATTAGCTACCTTATTGGGTGCATAAGTATACGACCGAGGCGCTCAAGTCCGTGTAACGCTAAAAGAGCTTGGCCTAAGAAGGATCAGAACGTCATTAGGAACGCAGACAAAGGCACATAATTAATATGTTACACGATAATTCGCATGTTCCAGACTCTAATAACCTTCTTAGGTGACAAATATCCCAATCTACATCATTCAAAATTTGATAACCATGAATCAAGAACAACTTAACATAGTTTTTTTGTATATCCTGTGAATGTTTATCTTATTCGGATCAGCTGTTATTATATTATCGAGTTAATTACGTACAAGGGTGTAATCTTCTCCTCAATGTCCATCAACACCGGTTCTTCAAATAACAACACAATATATGTATATACACAAGACTTCTCGAAACAATATCTGATATTCACCCGAATAGATGTTTCGGTTTCGCTGAACAAAAAGATAACAATTGTCGATCACTTCAGGCTTAATTGAACAGGGGCAACAATATTCGTTGATGTTCCCTGGTATGAAGTGCGGATTATTGATAAACTGAAGTTCCATGCAAATATTTAAGTGTAGCGATCACAACATATACTTGCTGAATAAGTGTACTTTTTAAAATAAATCACATGCTACGCTCTACAGTGATTCTTTTGTCGTTATCTAACCAGATTAAGTAAAACAGAAGTCTGATTTATTTTTCCATTACTAAGTGTAGTTTAAACTGTGTACCGGCTGTGACCCACAAGATATACGTCATCTAATGTGAGACCTAGATTGTACAGATGAATTCACGTACTCTTTAATGGTGTACTATTGACCATACCACCACCAATCGCCATGTTAGTTCTATTTATTTCTTTATTAGAAGACACGCCATGCTAGTATACACTAAAACAATAACATATTGTACTTCTAGTTTCAGCCAGTAATGCGAAGGAAACTGTCAAACCAGATCAATTGGGGTAGAAAGTAATTGATAACCGCCAATATTTTAAAGATCAAGTCACGTTTGCTGTACATGGTATATCATCAAAATTCCGCTTGACATTAAAAATACTGTTTACGAGTCAAGTTGATCTTTCATAAAAGTAAGTTTGGTATTCAGTAATCACTGATATCACCACAATATCACCCTAGACTTGGTGTCAAATGAAAAGATCGCTAGGAAGTGTTTTTACTAATACAATTTTACTCATATCTTGTTAATTCCGCTTCGACGAATTTTCAGCTAAAATGACAATTATCGCGATAGTTACTTTGAAATATCCTTAGAAAAAGTGCACACTTTTCGCTTCCCTGAATCATTTCGTCTGGCAGCAGAAATAAAAGCTTTTGGATCAGTAAATAATATATCCGAGACATAAGAGTGGCTCAATTTGTTTATTTTCAAACGGTTAACATGATTCATGTTTTAGGAAATAAGGTTGAAAATATTAATCATATTGTTGAATAAAACCTAAGTCATTCTTTAACGGCTGTTGGCTGATCTAAATACGAATATGTTGATTCCGATTTCGAAGAGCTAGACGTACCCTATATTAATATAATAGTCATTCAAAAACCAGCATGGTGTCTGTGGCCTGTTGTTAATGTCTGGTCCCAATATGTCTTTATAGACATAATACTGTTTTAGTTTGATTATTAATTTCTACCATATCGTCTTTAGAATTAAGCCAGCTAAAATAGAAACTAATGAAATACTAATTAACCAGAACGTGGAAGTTAGTTAATAATAATTTGCCAATGCGATGTATATTTCTCGTCCGTGTGAAATGAAATATTTGTGGATACTGTGAAAACTAGCATGCTTTAATTTTAGCAACTGCACACGTTTATCAAATCAAGTGTTGAAAGGTATGCATAATACAGGCGCCTTGAACAAACTAAGTGACACGAACTTGTCAAAACGTTTGATTTCTTCAACAAAGAACTTCCCTCGGGGAAACTTGTTTAAATATTATCTTTTTTAGTTTTTTCCTTTGCAGAATTTATTTCGTTTTACGTCAGAATAAGTCTGGAACTACCAGGAGCTATGCATAAAATGTGAAATATTTAAATGCTATCTCGGCACAATTTAATCAACCTTGCCGACCTAACCAGTATGTCTTACAGCCATGTATTATGTGACAAGCACGAGGAAAAGAGCTTTTATTATGATAAATCGCAGATATATATGCAGATCCCGTTGGAATTTTGCTTTAATAGACCGAGGGAATTTATATTAAAATTAAATTTAATTTCCCACGAGTCAATGACCGGTTGGTTAATTGGCTATTTTCACTTGAATAAGACATTAAATAAAATACTAGTTGTCTTGTCACCATATTATAAGTAAAAGTGCTGTAATCATGGCTGCTTACTCGTATTATCGAAGGACATAAATGCCATACAGAAATAGTAATAAACAGAGTAATTATAACAGTGACACAGGTGGGTGTTATTTATAATTATAGAGAATAAATGAAAGGATTTTGATTTATGTACCTCCAAGGGATTACAATAAAACAATGGGGCAATATTTTGCTAGAACAAGAATTTAAAAAGATATCTGTGCCTTCATTCAGAGGATTAACTTGGCCATGGCCCGTATCTGCCTTAACTGAACTCATCGCTACGCCTAGAGATTAGAAGGATCAAGTATAATCTTTAGTCTTAAGCAGTTACTCATTTATCAAGGAATTTCAGAGCTTTAATTTAAGAAAAAGATATAACGTCTTATTCTAAACTATTCCCGATAAAATAAATACTCATATTATAGAGTTTTTGAACTGTTCCGTGAGAAACGTATAATTTATATGTGTACGTGTTTATTTTATTGGTTGAAATTACTGTTTAACTTTATTCAACCATAGGAATGAAAGGAAATGTTGTTAATAAGCAGTGGTACAGGTTTTAAATGAAACGGCATAACGTCAACAGCTCAAGATCGCCACTTCCGACTACAGCATCTGCGCAACAGATTCCAGTCAGCTACTGCCAGGGATCGTTTTGAGGGAGGTGTCCTTATGGCTTGGGCCACTATCAACACCAAGTTCCGGTACAAGTTGGTGGTGTTCTAAGGCAATCTCAACATTATGTTGACGGCATCCTTCGTCCGGTGTTGCTTCCAATGCTGGCTCAACATCGCGTCCGTCGACAGATGGCTTTCCAGCATGGCAACACTTGACCCCACACTGCCAGGTGGACAAGAGACTTTCTGAACAATATTCATGTCCGTATTATGGATTGGCTCGTTATGTCTCTCGACATCAATAGGCCCCCAAAAATCATTGGCAAACAATCCCACAGAATGCAGTCATGTCCGTATTATGGATTGGCTCGTTATGTCTCTCGACATCAATAGGCCCCCAAAATCATTGACAAACAATCCCACAGAATGCAGTCAGTATGCCAGTTCATGGCAAGGCGACTTCAGGCATGTGTCAAGGGTTGACTACCCGATATTGACTTCAGATGACCCCTGCTTTGTTTCATGGTTCTCTGGCGTTTCGGTTTTGTGCATTTGTAGTGAATTCTTTCATGAAATTATCCACAGATGCTTGTTATCTCGATTTTGTCAATTTGACAATGTTATGTACATCTTTAAAAAAGTAATTGCAGTAAATAAACTTTGAATTTGGCATTGCATTTTTAATGGCTTTGAGTGGACACTGATGCGCTAATCGGTGGTAATATATATTATGAAATGAAATGGGGTTTAACGTCCTACTCTTCTGCACCTGACCTGGGCTAATGGAAGACGGGCATACGCCATACAGTGTGCTATGAGGGAAATTTTGCCCGGGCAGCGGCACTACGGCCTACTCTTATTTCGAATTCCAACTGCCAAGGGATCTTTTACGTGCCCGCCAATGTGTACACGGGACCTCGTTTTTTTCGTCCCATCCGAACAACCAGGCAGTTGTCCTTGTCAGGCCTTCCTTCTACATCACTGACAAGAGGAACCACGCCGGAAAATCGAGATGAACTTTCTCGGCCAATGCAGGGATCGAACACACGACCGTCAGGCTAGCGAGCCAGCACCTTACCAACCGTCATTCCCTGCAATATATATTAAATGTTTAGTCATTAACTGAAGCAAATCTGGATATTTTACTAATACAGTGCTCTATAATTTGACATTTTAAAAACTACTTACCCATCCCCATAAATAAAATGGCACTTAAATGTAATCAAGTCCTATAGAGAACAAATAAAAGGCTACGATAGCAATCAGTTGTACAGCGTAAATTTATAATTTCTACAACCAAATCAAATTCATTGCCTTTCAATTTAGGCTTTCTAGCTTAGTAATAAAAACATTAACGACTTGGCTCACGGATTACATGCAGCATAAAAAGATTGTAAATCTTTTATGTTGATGAATCCTGTAGTCTCAAAGCTAAATTGGATCATCTTTCACAATAATAGTAAGTGTTGGGGGACTGCACCACACCTAATGTATACAAAAGCAAATATATGGACATCATACTCAAGAGACTACAAACAAACAATTCAAAAAGAGTGAATGGATCCGTGGGCTAGCTGTAAACGTCCCGGACCTGTGGTGACACAGATTTCACTCATATTTGAAAACAAATGGGAAAACAACCCAAAGAAATAATTGTATGTCAGCATGAGTCATGATCTGTCATATGCTGCAAGAAATACGAATGCAAGCATATTGTATTTATTCCACTGTACAAGTAACCAAACCGGTGAAATGTATCAGAGAAAAAGCTCAAGAACATAAATGCACTAAATCAATAAAGAAACGTTTAGGCATTGAAGGGAATCGATGTACATATATATTGAATGCATTTAGGGCACATATTCCAACCGTCACAGAAATAAACTGAATACAAAGAAGCAAAAGAATGTAGACCGTCACGGAAAACATCCAGCTGACTGAATGGCGCGACGTAAATTAGACGTTACTGTGGTAAAGAGGTAACTTACAAGGTGATATAGTTCCCCAATAAAAAGGGACTTCTTTCAAGGGCGTTAATTTCAGAATATATAGCAACGGAATAGCCTGCCAATGGAAAGTGACCCTGCCCCAATGGAAATGGCACTGCTCTGTGTAAAACTTATTGTGAAATATATAAATAATGATTTTGCTTTTAGGAACTTGTGTGAAAACTTGCTATACAGTAGCTTAAATTAGTGGCTAGTGGCTAAATTGGCGTTTGATTAAAGTAAACGACTTTATTGAAAATATCAATGATGATGCATGTAATTGCTAAAATTTTAAAGTCAACAGTAGGAATGTAAAATGCTGATATGACAAATTATTCCGATGTTCATAGAGAGACTGTATTATTGCGATGATGTAAAGACAAGCACAATCTGAATAAGAATATTCTGATCAAGAATATTCGACTAGACATGGATTATAGGGATCGATTGATCCATTTTCAGTCAATCAAAGAGACATTTCATCAATGATTGACTGCTTATAATTTAAGCGTTACTGACTTTCGCCCACCAAGTTTCCGTTGTAGGTCATTTTCTTGACGAAAAATTTAAATGGATATCCAACACCTATTCTTATATTTATTTTTTAATGGGGGTTAACGGCCTACTGTTCTGCTCCTAAACCCGGCTAATAAAGTCGGGCATACGCCATAAGTTAGCTATGAGGGAAATAGTGCCCGGGCAGCGGCGCTATGGCCTACTCTTATGTCGAATTCCAACTACCAGGGGAACTTTTATGTGCACGCCAGTGGAAGTCGGTTTATCGTCTCATCCGAACGACTAGAAATGTGTCCTTGCCAGGTCATCCGTTCTGCATCACTGAGAAGGGGCACCACGCAGGAAAATCTGGATAACACCCGACCTCCATTTGAAATTAAGCATTATTTTAATTACTACGCATCGATATCCTTTAAAGCGCGAATTTCATATTTTCAAAGAAAGTCAAAACATAAGTATTTCTATGTCATTTGCTCAATAGGTTGTCAGTCAACTCACTATTGTACGATCATAGGCATTATTCCTCACACTTAAAAATCATTCACAACGGAAATAACACAATTACCTCCCTTGTTTTTCTACCCCCCCCCCCTGTTTTAGCTATCTTCAAACGTTTGAATTTGAAGTTGATATATTCGCCAATTTCTCAACTGGCAATAGTGAATTATTGGGTTAATATGATTATTTTTTAACAAGGTAGGACTGTTTATAGATACCATATTTTATAGGCTTTATTTTAATACATTTTAAAAATATAACTTAAAAATATGAAATTGTAGCTTTAAGTAATAGGGGGGTTGGATGGCCGAATGGTTATCGTGCACCCGCTGTATCATACGACCTGCCACTGAGTCAACCATATGTTAGTCCCGAAAAGACCTAGTTTGTGTCGAGTGGACGTTAAACCCCATTTCTCTCTTTAAGTAATATGCATATACGTTTAGGATTGATAGTGCATTATAATTCAACATAATTAAAAGCTATTACTGTAAGGATTGTCGCTGTATCGTTCGCCACAAAGATTATATTCCATTAATGATCAAAGTACTGAAGCAAAAATCACTTGATCCGCCACGGTTGTACAGGTAAGTTATAGTGGAGGGATGTTTTATCGTCTGTACAGTGGGATGGGAAAGGGTTCTTCAAAGCAATTAAAGGCCTTTGTTACGACTTACCTTCTAGTAGAAATTAGAAAGTTGTGGGGAAAACTCTATCAACTTAAAACGACATCTGAAGGAGATGCACCTGATAAACGTTCTCTCCAGCATCAAGTTATTGTTTTGCTTCAGTTAACGTGAATGTTTCAAAGAAAGTCAAGTAGTTTTATCCTTATTTTATCAATAATATGTTTTTTATTTGCAAATATTCATCTGCAACCTTGTAAGTATAATCGATAATTGATTTAACTCTAATAGTCCAATGTACTAATTTGTTTTCTAATGTTGTTTTTGTGATAGGTAAAAGTAGACTGAATATTAAAATATTGTCGTCGCCCATGTCCCTTCCGGACATGTCTATACCAGCGAAGACCCCGGTTCCTTTCAGTTTTCGTGCTTATGGATTACGGTCCCTGATTGTACAAAAATCAATATGTTTCTCATGTGTACCCTTTAGAGGCCACCCTTTACACCCGATTTTATCGCATATCGGACCATAATAATGTGGCCTCATTTAGCTAGTTATATGCCCATTCTTTGAAAATTGTGGGCGTATCTTGCAGGGCAACCGCTTGTTTATCTAACATGCAACTGGTGGGGGGGTGTCTCTTTTTTTTGATGTGTAAGGGAGGAGTACGTATAGTTCGTTCGCATTTCAACATTTTGGTGTCTGTCTTTGCTTCTACGGTTTCTCAAATACCTCTTGAGTAAGATATCAATTATGTATGTTGTGCCAATTATTCTGAAATAATCCGAATCTCTCCCAGACACAGTTGCCATTTAACAATTGTACGAGTGTCAGTTGAACAATTCTAGGCCTTCAAAGGATAGATCAATTGAGTTGAAACAACTTGACCCCAAACTAGGACAATCATTGAATGGCTCATGTACATAATTACTGTAATTGTAGTGTTATTTTTGTCTTTGTACCAAACCATCATGTGAAGTCGACAAGTACCTGCATCCCAAAGGTCAACACATATACATGCCGACATGGACTCTCTGTATAATTAACGTATGAACACGGAACCATCTTATGGTATCCGAACCGTGAATCTATAAATTTTAATCGAAAATATATCTATTTGTATCACATTGGGGACCAAGAATTATATTCAGGAAACGATTAAGTCCTTTGGCGATTCCTGGGATTATAATACAAAAACGTTAAATAGGCACATTGCAGACAATAAACCTCTATTTGAACAGTAATGTCAATATGGAGATAACTGATGTGGCTTATGGGACACCACGATTGACTTCATTGAATCAATTAACAGCCATTCATTTTTGGAAGAAAAAATACGTACATAAATAGTTTCATTGATCAACAGTTCAAAGATAACTATTTAAATCTGTTTATTTTGACGAAGACGTTTATTTCGAACAGCGACCGTCAAAGCTAACAGGTACTTTAGTAGATATTCCAGGTCGTATTAAATATGCTGATATATAATATTTCATGGTCCTTGTGCAAAACTTAGCAAGTCATTATAAGCGAAATGGCAAATACAGTTTTGATTAAAATTAATCAAATAAAACACAAAAATACGCCCACACAGCATCTAAATCGTCCGGGCAGTCAACAAGAGTTGTCGCATACTAAGTAATTATCAGAAAATCATTAGAATTTGTTTCGTTTTTATAAAGTTCTGTCCCATGCTAACGTTAAGTATACTATACGAAACATTCAATATTATGGATTTAGCTGTTCAATTATCGATTTTCAAGAAATTCACTCAACCATCATTAATGTGTACCGGGGATGTAGTCAAACATTTTTTTTTAATTCGGATTTAAATTGTGACCTCCATTGGGGCCACAAGGTAAAAAACATGATTTTTCGTACAATCAGGAGCTATAATTCGGGAAGTTATGGTCCAATGTGCCCGAATATCGAAAGGAACTGCGATCTTTGGGTTATAAACATATATTTCAAATTTCATCAAATTGGATTAAAATTGGGACCTCTACAGGGTCCACAATCTTGATATATCATATTTTTTACACTATTCGCGTATTAGCGGCAGCCTTTTTGTCTGACAGTTTAGGTCCGATTTTTACGAAATTCGATCTCATCCTTCATTACGGTGATATAATCAAACGTGTTTTAAAATCAGAAAATAGTTGTGACCTCCCAGAGGGACCACAACCTAATAAGGCGATTTTTAGTACAATCAGGGGCCATAATTCAGGATGTTACAATTCGATAAGCGCAAATATCGAAAGGAACCAAGATCTTTGGATTATAAACATGCATTTAAAGTTTCATCAAAATCAGATTAAAATTGTGACCTCTAAAGGGTCTACAACCTTGATATACCATATTCTTATAGTATTCGCGTACAAGCAGCGGCCATTTTGTCCATCAGTTTTGGTCCGATTTTCACGAAATTCATCCTCACTCTTCATTACGGTGAATCAAACTTTTTTTTTTAAATCGGATAATAATTTTGACCTCCACAAGCTACAAAACGATTTTTCGGACAATCAGGGGACATAATTCAGGAAGTTACGATCAGATGGGCGCAAATATCGAAAGGAACCAAGAACTTTGGGTTATAAACATACATGTCAAGTTTCATCAAAATCGGTTCAAAATTATGACGTCTATAGGGTCCACAACCATGATATAACATATTTTCACACCATTCGCGTACAAACGGCGGCCCTTTTGTCTGTCAATTTTGGTCCGATTTTGACGAAATTTGAACTCAACCTCCATAACCATGTAACGGTGATATAATCAAATCGGATAAGAATTTTTACCTCCAGAGAGACCACAAGCTAAAAAGGGCAATTTTTCGGACAATCAGGGGTCATAAATCAGAAGTTAATATCCGATGGGCGCAAATATCGAAAGGAACCAAAATCTTTGGGTTATAAATAAACATGCATTTTAAGTTTCATCCAAATCGGTTCAAAATTGTGACATCTACGCTGTTCACAAGCTAAAAACGTGATTTTTCGTACAATCAGGGGCCATAACTCAGGAAGTTACAGTCCGATACATGCCAATATCGAAAGAAACCGAGATCTTAAGGTGATAAACCTATATTTAAGTTTCGTTGAAATCGGATAAAAATTATGACCTGTAGACTGTTCACAAACAATTGTGGGCGAACAGGGGCGACGACAATATACGTCCACAAAAAAACGATATAGGCTAAATAGTGTAATGAGCAAATGTTACATCAAAATAAGCATAAATTTCGAATAGTTACATATTTGTTACATAGCGATGTTAATCATATCACGTGATGCTGCGATTAGGTATATGGGTTTGAATATCTCTACGTATGTTGTACTGCAACCTGGGGTTCACTTGTCTTGCATTTGCCGGAAATATGTCAAGCACTTAAGTTTAAGACAACTTTTCCTATTGTTAGTTTGAGATCTTCGTAATGTGATAGCTTAGACAACGGTAGATTCCTAACCGGGATGGTAACACACGAATGAATGATAAAGCTAGAGGTTCTATAAATGAAGATATAAGCACACAACCATGCTACTATTCAATCATTTGATCATACCATACTGACTTGGCTTCCTTTGCCGATTCTTATTACACAAGCAAACTAAAAGCCTTTAACAATAACAATGACATTAACTTCTATTTTTAGTTTTTATTATAAGAAAATCATCCTGTTACAACAAAAGAGAAATCCATAATCTCATATAGTTGGGACCTTAAGAACTTTTCTTAACACACTCATCAAAATGATCGTTTGAAGAAAAAGTGCCTTGGTGCTTAAGAGATGAGTGTAATTTCTATTATTTGAGGCAAGTAGCTTAATATTGATTAACCCTCTTTGGTAGGCTTGTAAAACGGTAGTCAATATTGACGTTTCATTAGTAAATATTATTCGGTACCATGTTTAATTCAGATACGTATGGATAACAAAGTACATAAGCTGACCAAATTATGTCGATAGTGTTGCTATCGACTACTGTTTCATCGAACCGATGTTAATGAGAATTTAACACAAAAAAAAAATCCTCAAAGGATTCGCCATCCATCATCATTTATAGTGGAATATTGGCAATATCAGTTAATTTCATTCACGTATAAGCAAAACATGGGCAATTTAAAACATCATTTACTGTTGGCTCTAATCATTAGATGTTATACATAGAAAAAACCCACTGCTTTAGAAAGGCCAACTATTAAATATTTTTAAACACGAATAGGATTTAATATACCGTCAACACATCAGAACGATTATATATGGACTTGCAAATTCCTTTCCGCGCAATAACTGGCTGTTTTGATGATATATTTAGACTAAAAACATATTCAAACTCTATATTCGCAAGGAAAGACATATTTTGTTTTTAGAAGCGTTGATTGGGGGAGTGCCCATTTTCCGAATATATTTATTGTCCATTTTCCATGCCTATTGAAGCCTAGGTAACATCTTGGATTATCTCCTGCTAACTTCCTATTTTTGCCGTTTAATTGGAAAGTATTTGGTACATTTAAGCCCCTGTATGTTCCCAATTAGTCGTCGCGTTGCCACTTACTGAGCCAGTGCTTGCCTCATTTTTTTTTGTTCAGTGAATCGGGTTATTTGTCTATAAGATTGGACTTCATATTTCCGTTTATACCACATTTGCCATACTTTTATTGGAAATAACTACCCTTTAAATTATTTCTTAAGAATGTATCTTTAACATTTATTGTATCTGAAGAGCCGATCCAGTTTATACATTGTCTAAATCCAACTGAAATGAAAAGTTTTTTTTAACACCCCACAGTTTATGAAGACAGACATCTAGCTAGTGGCACCACGTCCTACTCTTTCAGGTTTTCGTTTACGATCACGCTAAAAGTATAGATCTAACCTCACCCGAACGACTAGATGCTGCACAGTGCTGGCTCTCCGTCCGGAATCACATAAAGGAAAACCCATCATCGGGATCGAATCCGAAATCCAGGTCGGAGAGCCTGTGTTTAAATTACTGAACGTCCCCGACCACCAGACCTTCCCGCAACTGATATAGAATCTTTGAGAACGACTTGAAGAATATGATTTGACAATGTTTTGCTCTTTGGTCCTGCTTGTAAATAATAATGTGTACAATAACAGATAATACTTAAAGAATATAAAAAAAAATAATTATAAAAAGAACATGAAATCTGATGAAGTGGTGAAAGTGGGAAAAAAACCATAGCCCGACCCCACCAACTCACTTAATGCACCTCTGTATGAAAGGAACATTGTCTCAGAAATGCCTGTCTTGAATTTTCTACAAACTTTTTTTTTATAAAAATCAGTATGGCAGTAGGAATAAATAATCCAGACTTAAAATCTAAATGCATGTCCAATCCCATTGATGTCTTCAAATTTCTCATGAACTAGACATTACAGCCATATCAACAAGCCTGGTAAATAACGTAAAGTAATGTCGCTGTACCGGAAACACATCGAAATGGGTAGATGGATATTCAATAAAGAAGAGAACTAGTGGTTTCCTTGATCGCAGATAAAGTACGGTTTTACAGCTAGACTACAAATCCTGTCCGGATCCATCAGACCAACAAGTCGCACTTGTCAGTTTACTTTAGTTTAAAACCTATGTATTAGGATATTTACAGGGATTTATGTAATGATTAGTCATGTACTTTGGTAATTGAAATATTCTGCCCCTTAATCATTACTAAAGATACTATTTGTAAGATAATGCAATCACTTTGGTATAGAAGGAACAAAAGGGGCGTGACGGGGGCCCGAATATGGTGGAGAATGCATGGCTACACTAACACGTGAAGAGTCCAGGGAAGAACGATCTAAGTCACGTATATGTCTTTTCGCATAACGGACTTCTGACGAGAATTTATGACGCGAACAAAACAACGAGCGGGTTTAATTACAACTTCAACATGACGTTTAATACGAATTATAATTACCAGTACAACTGACTTCAACTTTTCAAGCAAATTAAGGTTAAATAAAGGGTACAATGGACTTGTATATGCCCGGGAGGCCATTTCAGAAGGGCCTTGTTTCGATGTGATTCCGATCGTTTTTTTCCTGAAATTGATTGTTCCACAAATATCTTATACAAGTTGCTACCAGATGGCGCAATTAACTTGGGTTCGTGGAAAAAGTGACTTAGTACGTTCTTCCCCTGGACTTGGGATCTCTTATTTTATGTATTACTGGGCGTTTTTGTGTCTTATTCTGCAGAGAACAATTTTCCAATATCAACCCGGTACTCAATACCACCCCACCCCCCTGCTATGTGTAGCGGAAGTAGCCTCTGATACAAAGACGTTTCCCAAACGATTAATCATGCCGCCCTTAGCTTTCTGTTGAGCTTCCGGTGGGCACCATTCATGCTAAGCTGCACTTCTGTTCTCAAGTATAGTGAATCGCCATAAATTGGGAAGATACTATTATATTATAATGAAAGAAACAAGTATTGGCAAAGAACACACAATATCCCGATGGAGAAACGAGTTCAAAACATGATATTCAGGCTTTGTGAGAATTGTTGAGCATCTTAATGTATAAATCCAAGTAGTTAAATTCTCCGTTACGGCTTTTGGACATTATACAAATGCGATTATTTTAAGATGTACCATGTTTTAATGTCAGCGTTACTTCTTATAAAGTTGATCATAAATGGACGCTAATCTGTAATTTACGATGAATTGGCAAGACCTCCTCTTCCCCACCACATTAAAATAAACAAACAACCTCGATAGTTTACTTCATTTAGTGTTTAGTAATGCCAATATTGACACTTTATTTTGAGGTTATCAAATTGAAATTATTATATTAGTAGGAGCGAGTGATTTAATACCATTGAATACTTTCTTTATGCAGGCTCAAGTATGTTACTCTTTTCTTGGCTAAGAAGAAAAACTCCTAATTTTAAGTTTTGTGAGTTATAGATAGGTGCTCCTGTCATACAATTGTGATACTGAAGAAAGACACTCTTGCCTGATTCGTGCACGAAACATGAATAAATTTAATGATGTTTCTATGTGTCTAGTGATCGGCCGCAATATTAATCCACCAAGGCTGAAGTGTAGAAGACGAGAAATGAGAAGGTCGGCATTTTTAATAAACTAGAATTTAAAAGATGTCTTTGTTAATATACAAAAATAACCCCTTACTGTACTCTGTTTGCGCACAGATGTCAATACATTCAGTCTCTTCACTTAAAATATTGTGTCGAAATATGTAATACACGAATTGCCACTAAACGTCGCCATGTTGTAAAGGCCAACCTGCATAAACTGGCGAAAACAAGATGGCATCTTTGGTGACCCTAGTGGTCACATTTCGTTCTACTCGTGGATTTGAGAGTGGCGAGATTCAGAATTTAGATTTATAATATCAATACCTTTACTAAGCTCGTTGATGACAATTTTCTGCTTAGGCCAAGTATCGTTAAGCAATGCATTTTCATCAGTAAATATTTTTGGACACAAAGACTTTTAATTGAGGTAGAATGGTTAAACTTGGCGTAGTTTTCCATTTAGTAATGTCTTGACTGAGTTCATTGATTAAAATTTACCGCTAAAGCTAAGCAGAGCTATAAGCAATTCTTGTTCCAACTTTCCTAGAAGATGAAACGTAGTGGAGAGTTTTACTACCAGGTACTTACAAAACTTGACTGAGTTCGATCGACTAAGCATCGATAATCAGTTTAATTGCTCGATGCTTTTGCAGTTAATTAATAATTATTATGTGTCATCTATATAATTTTGGGATCGCGTCGGGGACATCAGCCTCGCTTCAATGTTCGATTGCTTAATTTGACTATTGCAATACAAATGATCGAAATTGACTTGAAATACATCTTTAATTTATAAGTATCCTGTTTCATTACCTATTGCAAATTTAATATACATGTATCTTCATAACACGGCTCCGGTCAGCATCCCGCAACAAATACCATCTGTGCATTTCTTTAATTAGGTGTATATTTTCTTCACTAAAATATTAAGCCGAATTCAGTGATAAATTATTGAAATCAGCGTCACAGTTAACGCAATTTTCTGGCTGAAAATCTAGAACCGTCACTGATTGTGCTTTTTCTGCTAGGTTTTCTATTTCATTTTACATATTTCCCCTTTCATATTGACTAGAGTTGACCAATTAGAATACATTTTATAAATCACTGAAATGGCCCAAAATCAAGATTTTTTTTGTCTCTACTAGTTTTTGATCGTGGGGTTTCTTCTTTGTACTTCTCACTTTCATGCGCATACTATTGAATGCTTTTAGGTGGCAAAGAAATTTGGTTCTCGAGAAATCATAACCACAATTAAGACACATGCAGCAGACACACGAACAAGTGCGAACCTAAATAAATCCTAATATACATGTAATATCAAAACTATTCCACCTTGGATACAACAATGTTTTCGATCTTTCAATACAGCTATATTTTGCCGACATCTTATTTTAGTATTATTAATCCCCCCTTTACTGAAAAAAATGTATTGACTTGCTCAGGACATGAACATTTTTGATAAATTTAGATCTGATTATGTTAAGAGCACATCACTTAATTACTTTCAAATCTTCGAGTTACTCTTAAGTTATATTGTGCACGAGTACGGTCCTTACATTTCATTTTCAAGAATCTTTGCACGTTCATTCACTTGTCGATATCAATCTATCGTACAAAACGTGCTTAGAAGGTCATTGTTTCGGTTGATCTGTAACGAGAATGGAGAATAGCCGTCTGCCCTGGTGTTCTAAGAACGCAA
Organism: Patella depressa; assembly: GCA_948474765.1. NCBI lineage: Eukaryota > Metazoa > Mollusca > Gastropoda > Patellidae > Patella > Patella depressa. Next base: position 35,517,161 of record OX419721.1, read on the forward strand.
TTTACGCTGGCTGGCTGAAAAGTTATAGACATTTTTGTGAATGACATGTACAAATTCGGTGGTTTCCATTTATTTTTTCTACATAGTCCCTTTCGAGGTGTATACGCATTTTCTAACGATGCTGTAAAACTTGGGTGCCGGTCAGGGCGACATTTTCTTCAGCCATCATTAAAAAAATTGCTCTTAGCTACCTATTTTTAGGCATGTCTCAACCAATCTGGTCAAAATATTATTAGAATCTGCTTCAAAATAGCGCAGATTGTTACTTAACTTCTGAAACCTGACACCATGTGCCTTCAACACCGGCAAGATTCGATATCCCCAGGAGGATTCGAAGATTCATGGACCTGTTGTATGTGTCGTTCCCCCGATTTCCTTATGTACTGTACAGCACTGATGAATCTTTACTAGCCTGTGATAGATGTTCCCTAACAGATAGTCGCCCTGGGATAGAGTTGGTTGTCCATATTTGGAAAGCCGGATGTTTGTGTAATCCATCGTACCTTGAAAAGGTGTTCGAACCCTGCATTGGCCTAGAAAGTTTATCTCGATTTTCCGGCGTGGTTTCTCCTTGTCAGTGATGCAGAATGGAGGGTCTGACACAGATAGCTGTCCAGTCGTTCGGATGGGACGAAAAATCGAAGTTCTGTACACATTGGCGTGCACGTATAAGATCCCTTGGCAGTTGGAATTCGATATAAGAGTAGGCCGTAGCGCCACTGCCGGACAAAATTTCCCTCATAGCACACTGTAAGGCGTATGCCCAACTTCCATTAGCCCAGGTTAGGTGCAGAAGAGTAGGACGTTAAACCCCATTTCATTTCACCTTGTACCATTTGTACACTAATCGTGTAGCCTACTATAGTGCGTTTCAGCATCATTTGTAGCAAGTGACCAGTAAGAACGAGGCTAGACATATTCCACAACTCAACATGTTAAACGGCAATGCCATTACTTATCTGGAGAGCATGCGCAATAGATTGGAATAGCCAGACACCAGGAATTTCAATTCGGTTCAGACTCGTATTTTGATGGACATGACTGATTTGAAATTAAGAGTCAAAACGGAAACAGTTGAATGTAAATCCGTTCATATACATTCCGATTACATAATTATATGCTTTGCTACCCATTTGGTCCCAAATATTAGCGATTTAGCTCCTTAAACCGAATCTGTGATTTTTAAAGAAGAAAGCCTGCAACATTTGATTAAACCTAACTGGTACGAAAATAAGTGTGTTGGGAATTGCCTGAGTGAACTCGTTAAAGAGGTCATATCGTGTTAAGTAGTTAGCTGCTTTATGCGGATGCTACCCCGGGAAGCAGATGATTCGTTTAAAGCAACGAGACTGTCCTATGGGATAAAAGCATGCCATTTTAACTTCATATAATAGTATAAGTATATGCTTGAATTGTCTGAAACATTCATTTATAGATCCTTAAATGGATAATCTTATTATGCCGCCTTAGTGACGCTTGAACGTAAATCAATCGGTGGTTTCATCTGGTAATATTTTCCCTGTGGGACAAAAACATGCCAATTTAACGTCATATCTAGTATATGGGTAATGACCGATTTGCCAGAAACATTCATTTATATATCCTTACACGGATAATCGTGTTATACCGCCCAAGTGACGCTTGAACGTTAATCAGTCGGTGGCTTCATCTGGTAATATTTATCGTAACACCATCAAATTGTCCGGGAATGGTACAGTCTTTGGTTACACCAGTTCCGCAACCATTTCTTTTTGGATCCGTTTACGACTTTTTATATTTTAAATTATAGCATCCAATAAAAAGCTGCTCTGATATAAATAACATCGGCAGATATGGTGTGTCGATATGACTACAATTTTTATTGCTAGATTTAGTTCAAACCAAAAGGTGAGGAGGGGGACGAATGTTGGGCGATGTATCATAATGTCTGCCATTGAGTCGATTGGCGTGGTTTTAATTCCCAGGTCGCCTCTGTCCAACCTCTTGGGTTTACTCCAGGTACTCTGGTTTCCTCCCACTGCTGCAAGCGAATTGTTGAAATAATTGAACCATATGTTAGTCCCAAAACGACAAAGTTTGTGTCGAGTAGACGTTACCCCCCCCCCTCTCCTCCCACACACACAAAAGAAGCCGCACTCAACTATACGAAACTGACAACGAAAATTAGACACACGTCCATATTTTGGAACAAGCAGTAATGACTTTGGTCATGTAGATCTATGGAAGGGTATCGCTGCCAATATTAAATGCTCTGCTAAAATGTTTTAAGTGTAAAAAGTACAATGTACAAAGTCTTAATACCTCTAATGCCAAAGTTAGATGTAAAACGTACATGAACGTACTTTTCACTGGTATATGTCACATGATATCGTATTATGACTCGGGTTTTGACACTGCGTACCCCCCACCTTCTCCGTAATCATGATAATCGAGTTTAGTATCATCCAAATTTGATCGTGTATATTGTTCAAGGTAAATAATTATTTTATAGTGTGCAGAACGCTATCGTGTGCTGGATTACTGTATGCCAGATTGATCTCGGCCTCGTTTCCATATATGTTAATAAGTCACGTGATATCTTCATTTGCTTACCCCGTAGATGATGCTCTGCGTAAGATGATATATACAAAGCGTAAACGACAAATGAGAAGAGGCAGAGCGCAAATGTAATGGGGGGAAATGTCTATTGTACACACGTCAAAAACAGCATTTTCCGATGAAACATTTGTCATTTGACACGTTGCATTTAACGTTTTACATTTAACTTTGGCATTAGAGGTATTTTGACATTATCATTACCGGTATTAAGACTTTGTACATTGTACTTTTTAATATTGGCAGAGCATTTAATATTGGCAGCGATACCCTTCCATAGTAGATCAGCCTATGAACCACGAGTCTGTTATAGAATCTTTGAAAAAACAATGTATATATTTGCTCGATCACTACTGAGCCGATTTAACGTTCTTAGAAATGACTGTAAACCCAATCATATCGAGATTTAAATACAGGCATCAAGAACGTGGCCATTTTAATTTTCAGAATATTGTCGCCAAATTATAATCCTCATATATCAACTTTGTGATACTGCATTGTGATGAATAAAGTGATCGTTGTTCTCACGGTTCACGACCCCAACTAAATAAATGTTTCTTTAAGACGCGGGTTTGTGAATAATTACATTACAGCTTATACAGCCAAACTACTGATAAAATATCTGGGTTTCTTTTAAGAAACCACAACACAGGCGATGAACTGTTTTTCTTGTCAGTGTGCTTTTATTGGATTAAGTAAAAAATCCTTATACGTTAATGCTGCGTACATCAGAATGAATAAGAATGGTATTTATTTAAGCGACTAGTCGTCCATCTTTGCTATAAATGATTCTTTTAAACCAGATTTGCTACAATTGAATATGTATTGGTTTCAAAAGATAATGTCCATATAAATAAGATCTTGACCGGTTGAAGTGTTATCTCTCAGAATGAAATAAAGATTTTATCTTTACAATAGAAACTGACCTTCGCTCTGTTTTCGATGCATGAGTTATAAAATAAAAATTTAACAATATTAATATGGAATTCAATTGATGTCAGGGCTTTTTATGTAAAAAGAAAGACTGTCCGTACGGTCTAAAACAGCAGAAGTCCCGTCATCACGTTTCGCGCATTTTGTAAAACTCTTGACAGTTGGAATTTAATTGATGTCCGAACAAACTCTACATCATAACACACGTATCACGTATGCCCGTCTTCACCAGAAAAGAGCCACATTTACCCCAATGTTAACCATTCATTCTCTACATTTTGTCCTATGTCTGTCTACATTCATATTCGACTACAAAACTGAGACATAACCAAGTAAAACGAAACGTGTATAACTGAAAGACACACCAATGCAATTAACTGAACAAAGTCAACATATGTAATATTATATTACTGGTGTATGTGGGGAATAAACGGGTAAATAATAGCGGCATTAATACAGCCTGGGACTTTCAGATAACAATTTCCTCATCAGTAATCTGTCAACACTTTTTCCTTCGGTATTTCCGAGCAACATGAGAGAAACAAGGTTCTGTAATTAGGTTTAATCCATATAGCCGCGTTTGTAGATCTTCCCACCTGGTACAAATAAATGTCAATAGTTGCGGTCATGCTGACTCGTGGTTTTGTAGATATGACGGAAATTCAATATTAGCAGGAATACAAAAGAAACGCCACTTTATTTTTTAATAATGTTTGGTTATAATAGAATTGGCAGAACAGGGGATAGTGCGGGTTTTGGTGTCATTGGTTCATTAGAAAGTTTTTTTCCGAGGCGCAGTGGGCGTCTAAACGTGATTCTATTCACACTCTTGGTAATTTGGGGGAATTGGAAATAATTATATCATGTGAAGATGCGGCAGGGCTCAGCAGAGTTGCTTAAAACATTAAAATCTCGAGTTGGCGGCACTTATAGTCCTCTTCTTGACATTGTATTCACTAGTGACTGCTAAGTCGTCCTACTATAGGAAAATGGTTGATCCCGTTGTTGTCTGGTTAGTCTTAGCATCGCGAAAACATCATTTTGAATCCCAAGGCAAAATGAATAGAATAATTCTGTGAAGATGAATATGCAAATGCATTAAATAGCACGCGTTACAGACCAATTTCCGAATATTGAATCCAACCCGTATTATTAGATTTATTTATTTGCAAGCGTAATCATTATGATGTTGTAGAAAAGAAAAGAGAATGCGACGGGGGTTCCTTTGTCGTTCGACATATATACACGCGCATCAATCTCTTATAGACATTTAACTAGGTTTATCAATAGCACGACTTTATTAACAAAGCGTTTAGCTCTCAACTTTGGTCGGACCTACAGACATTAATAAATAAATGAATACTTTTAATGTTGGAAAAATAACCTGTTAATGCAGTTTTATGTCCAATAAGTAAAGTGGCATACACATCTCAGTCGAACGAACAAATATAACATTTTAAATCTTAGACCCTCATGTAACTACAATGACCTTTTTCTCAAGTCATGGACACATGGGGTACTAATCTAGGATCTCAACAGATGGTGATGGGTTATAAACCTCAGATGCTGCAAGATGAAATACTGCGAAACATTGATATTTTAACTCCGAACACACATTTTAGAAAATATATTGTCTCATAATCATATCACTTAATGTACCTTAAAATATATGTTTATATTTCGCATGGATCTTGCTTATATTATAGGACTGTATTACTTCATGGATTACTACCCCTGATTTTGCGAAAATCACCTACATAACATATTCCTCAATCTGATTAAAATACAGAAAATCTGACCGGTTGTAGTGGAAGGTCGCGTCAGGTTTTACGAGCGGGTTTTGGTCCTATGATGTCACAATTTTATTAGCCATTCAGCGTTGCGGTTTCTAGTGGGGTACCAAGTTCCGTGCACCTCACGCCCAAACACGCCGTAACAGACCACTTCATTAGCTAATCCTCGAGAACCCGGGGTATATAACAACTCTTTCAGATCCTAATGTAGTAAAGACAAATAAAAGAAATGTTGAACATTAAAAAAATGAAACAAAGTAGCAACTGTGTTCTAATCATATGGCTTGTACCCCCTCTAGAGGTCACAATGATTACTCGATTTTGATTAACGTTCACAAATTTATTACATAACAATTACAGATGAGTTTGATTTTTTAGCATTCCACGCCTTTTTTTATCTGACGCGCCGGATAATAATTATAATGTGGAGGCCATAACAATACGGCAGATTATCTGACGCATTCCCCGTGCCAGTTTCCATCGTTCTTCAAAATCATGCCGGAAGTAAATTACTTTTAATAAGGATGAATAAAGGTACAAATAATGGTTACGAATTGTGATAACTTTGTTAATGAAATAAATCTGTTTGAGAACCGACCATTAAACACAAAACAGTGTGTATGTAAGCTTTAAAAATTGTATTAAATTCGAAACTTTATTGTGGCTTTGATAATTTTTGTTAAAACACCCCTTTATGTCAGGATAAAACACATAGTAAACAAAACGTTTATGTGAGAGTATTTATTGTCACTGGTGACATTTCTGTTAGTATTATTATATAATTCGCTCTGTTAAACATCCGTAGTGCCGCCAGACGTATTTAAATGAAATAATATGTTTGCCTTACACAATGAACAATTGAAGTAATCCACGAGAATATCAAAAATAAATCTCGGAATATACCAGCAATATGGATAACTATTCACAATTAAGTTCTTCTCGTGTGATATTATTTGTTAATAAGCCTGGTGGCTCTGCAAAATGAACCATACTGAGAAGACGCGTCTAATATCGCGAACACATTACATTTTCACCAGAACTTTGGAAGCAGAATTCTACAAGAATTATCTCTGATCATATAAGCCAAGTACAATAATGAACAATCTCAGTCTTGTTGGCCCCCTTTACGAACCTAACTACAATAGCTAACAATAGCGTTGGTAGTCTTACTGGTCCATTGAGGGCTAAATTAGGTAATCAAAATGTCTGCAGCTCGCTGTTTGGATTGATGAACAATTCTGTTCTATACACATTTACACAAGTAACTTAAATCTAATATCACTACAAAATGCTGTTGGTATGATACATAGGTCCCAATTTGGACATCAAACTGTCCCGAAACGACTCCTACAAGACCAAGCAACATTATTAGAATAAATCTAATAATCACCATCCAAGTAAAATACAGTAATACCAAATTTGTTTGAAATCATTCACTTATGTTTAAGGAAGTCCAAAATGCAAAAGTACTATATACCTGAAAACACCATTTTATACTGAATACAGGAAAACAACAGAAAACACAATAAATAGTGGTATATAGTATATCCTGGCTCCAGATTACCTATTTAGGGTGTTTTCCGGTATATAGTGTGTTTTTAAGGTATTTATTGTGGTTTCCGGTATATAGTAAAGCCCTCCAAAATGTATGTATTGCAAATAACTCCGTTAGAGTGCAAACTAAAGAAAATGTTCGCCAAAATTTGACATCCTTGTAAGTGGTACATGATGAAGTGGCTGGCAAAGACATGATAGACCCATTTTAAAGAGTAGTGAAAGTGAAATATATATTGCATGCAACATGTCAGGTTGTCTCAGTATGTAAGGCGATAAAACCCTTTCCATTTAACGGTTCAAGATGCATACTTGTTTGTTTGTATTCTAATAAAATATTATTTAGGTGGAATACATCACTGCAAAGACATCTGTGTAACTATTGAAGACAACAAAAACATCAGGCCGGGGTATTTTTTTATCCTGCAAAACCCTTCAAGTTATAGATCAAACACTGTTTCAGGCAGAAATAGCAATTTTAATATCCGCTTACCTTCAATAACCTTCTTTAGTAATAACATATGTACCCTGAAAACAGAAAGAAACCACCCAATTAAATTCTAAACAAATACGACACATAACACTGATACCGACAATTTTCATTTGATTCATTTAATTTAAGGTCATCCAAAGTTTATTCTAAGAAACTACAGCTTCACTGTCAGTGTCATATACATGTATTATCATTCCGCACTGCGGGTTTTCTCCATACTATGGCGACATAGTGCAAGTGATATTCCATATAATTATAGGAATTATATAGAACCTGTTCATGATTCAGTGGAGGGTGGATCGCTTGTCCGTTGTTCAGAATTAGAAAAAATGTAAAGTACAGTATAAAAAAAGAAATCAATATCAACGAAATAACGAGTCTCATTTCCGCTGCGTATTGTATTCCGTGATTTTGTGAAAACATGACTTTCCATGCTAATTAGTAATTACATGATTTATGGTTCCTGTCGCCATTAGCTATCGATGTCATTAAAACATAGGAAATCTGACGGAACCAAGCCGTCTGGGCAAAAAATAAAATTAGTCCCTTTCGTTTTTTTGTTGTTGAAATATTAGAGGCTATTGTTGTTATAGAATGTAATACAAACTGGAAATCAAAGCACTATGTGGTAATAACAGTCGTCATCATGTTGTCTGAGTGTTCATTACGCACTACAGTTGGTTATATCGAATCAAGTGAAACTGCGATGATGGTATTCACATTGTTCTTTATAGAATATAAAACCGTATTTACTGCAGTTATATAAACGAACCAGGAATAATATAAAATTGTTAACCCTATGGATACATACAACAAAATGGCTAGAAGTAGATTAAGAAGGCATATGCCAACTCACAATAGACGGTGATTTTCTGGAGTAAGAAGATTATTCGGTTCCAGATTTTAAAATACCCCATAAAACTTGTCTTACAATATTTTAAGTGAAAAGAACTTAATGATGAATACGTTTACGTTTTAATAACTCAAGATATAGAAGTAATAAGTTTGAAGTATATGGATATATTTAAATTACTCAATTTTTAAGGCAAAAGAAGAACCACGTTTTGAATTACCCAATACTTATGGCATAACAACGAACCAGTGTATGTATATTTTGGTTGTAGGCAAAAATGCAGAAATATTCCGCTGGCTTTACAATATTTATATCACTGACTTTTTATGGGTTTTTTTTCTTTTAAATTATTATTACTATGCATTTATTTCATTAAGGGTAATTTAATTACCTCCATGACTATTATCCCCCCCCCCCCTTTGCTAATGTGGTGCCGTGCAGGATATGCTTACTATTTCTACACACCATGTGTCATTGGAATCGTTTGTTTTATATATTGACCTTTGGGTTATCGTTGACATGTGATTGTGCGTAACATTTTTATTGTTATACGTCACTGAAGGGCTTTGCCCATCTGGATTCTTGTGATTTTGTTTGGCATATCGTGCTGTGGGCTTAGCGTCCGTTATCTAGTATTATAGTGGTGGTGGGTATGATGTGCAAGGAAGTGGACTCACATGTACGAAACTACAATTATGCGTATTTGTCTTATATGTTTACTATTGATCAGCCTGTTTGAAGGTACAGCAGGTTATATTGATCTAGCCAACAAGAAAAAGTAAGATTTCACTCAAAACTATATATTATTACAAAAATGGATAGACAATATTAAACAGATGTATAGGTTAGTCAAATTTTAATTTTTACAACATTGGATAAATGAGACAACTCTCTTACATATTAAAGTTTAACATTTTGTTGAAATCATGTGCGTTGTGGGACCAAAGGCAGACAGGATGACGTGGAGCCCTATTCTTGAAAACAATTTAATAATTCCAATGAGTTATCCTAATTAATCACTTTCATTGCGACGACTGTCTGGCTGTTTACTACTAAAGCACAATATGACCTTTAATAACATATTTTTAAAATTTTCAAAACCTTTAACGTAAAATGTCCCTGAAAAATATTTCTTTTGTAGTTAAAAAGAGGTTAACACATTATGTACATCATTTAGTGGGTACCATGCCGAATGAAGACGCTGTTACCACACTGAAGAGGTAAAGAGCAGACCTTGAACTTATCGTTTAATTACGTGCAATACACAGTGAATGTCATAATAATAACTAATCGATTACCAGGTTATCTAATTTACTTTTAGAAGATCTCTGCGTACTAAACATTTATTGATTCGTCTTTAAAGGAGAATAATATCAACTGTCGTTCTTATTATCCCGCCTCGACCGAAGCTACGGGAAGCTGAATTCAAATAAGCTTATCGTCCGTCCATCTGGTTTTGATTCCAGGGCATATCCCACACTAGTCTTTTTGAAGTATTTGCGCCTTTTTTAATGTCAACATTCTCGAGTTGCAAAATTATTGTGTTTTTATGTACGCATGATTTAACAATAATTCAAGATAAATTTAATTTGTCCACACACCAATAGCGGGGCCTTTGCTATTCATAAATTCTCCACACGGACACGAAATGAGGTTTCACGTCGTACTGTTCTGCTCCGCCTGGACCAATGAATACGGGCAAACAGTATGCTATTGCTATGAAGGAAATATTGCCCGAATTCGAAATGCCGAGGAATCTTTAACGGTTTTTTTGACCTACCTAAAAAGGCAAATGAAGACGGGTACATACAGTGTGCTATGAGGGAAAATTTGCCGGGACAACGGTGATACAGATCTTATGTCGCATTCCAACCCGCGTCCTCCAGGATAACGAGCCAGTATCATAATTGTTACTGCATAGAAATATCCTTATTGAAATATACGCACACATAAATCTGGTCGTGCGTCCGTTCACATTTGTGGACACCCTAGAAGTCACAATTTTTTTTTATCCGATTTTGACGAAATTTTTGGTCCGATTTTATTGATATTTTAAATGGCTCTTTATAGCTCAAAGATCTCAGTTCCTGTGGGGTAGCTTGTGGAACCCCTAGAAGTCACAATCATTTTATTTAACCATTATATTACCGCCCCACTCCAAGGATGGTTGTGGTCAAATTTTGTAATAAATCGGACCAAAATTTGCCGTCAAAATAGCCACTCCTTTTTACGCAAATAATATAAAAGCCTGCAAGCCCAAGGTTGTGGATCTAACAGAGGTCAGAATTTCTATCCGATTTTGATGAAACTTAAAAAAAATATATATTATGTTTGCACCCCAGAGACCTCGGTTCTTTTTTATATTGACGCATGGCGGACTGTACGATTGTACGATGAAATTCGCCTTGTTTGTTCTCTGCCCATCTCTATCAAGAGGTGTTATGGATCACATTTTATAATGGAATTGTAGCAGAATAGATTCTAGAAACACAGTATATTTAAAATATGTTATATGAGACTGGTAATAAAATATTCGTACGAGTTGCTTCGGTCAATAGCGTTATGCATCTCTGAAATAGCTTTTATACGCCTACATTTCCATGTGGGCGTATTATAATCCCTTTGTCTTAGTGAACGTTATGAATTCTAATTATTCAACGAGGAGCCTGTGATTTGGACTGGTACCACTCACTATAACATAAAAGATTTCTTAGAAAGGGCGTTTTTGTCATTCATTCAAAATTTCTTAGGCATACGCCAGTATTGACTTAAATGCGAATATTTCATATCACAAAAGATTCACTGACCAGAGTCTTGGCAATACCGGGTACTTACTAAAGTTTATTCCCAGACGCGATTTGATTTACAAAGCATTTGCACAATCACAGACTAGATTCAATATTCATAAACACGGTTAATCATGCAATGTTAGAACAGACAAGGGTTATAACTAAAATACAGTTGGTTATGAATGGTAAACATCGGTTCACCTTCATCTAAATGCAACTCTTGTGATTATTTATGGGCACTGAATGATGACTAGATCTTTAACTTCAGACGTTTATCAGTCTATAGATTTGAGTAAAGAACCCTTTCTTTCCTTCGTCTTTGTGTAGGTCGTTTATTGAAGTTTAACAAAATGTACATCGCAAATAATTAATATTGTCTTTCCTTTTTCGTTTATCGTATTTCAAGCTCAACAAAGCGTCTGTGCAATGTCAGTTAAGACAATGCAGTTACATTTATCATTTTAACTAAGTCCTTTATCTTCGAATAACTCGCTCGGTGCGTGGCTTATACAAGCATTGATATATTATTGAAAACATGAACTCACCAGCGGCCCACCTTACAGAATTTATGAGGACCATACGTTCGATGTGACCACGTAGCGTTGCCAGACAACGAATACACAGCCATCAGCAAAATGACGATATGGTCATGATCATATTCAATGGAACAGTATTTTCAAAGTAAAATGATTCCGTTAAAATGGCCTGAACAATAGATCTGATTCAAGGCAGAGTTTATCACCGACTGAACTTAAATTTAGCTAAGAGCGACAATAATCAATGCTAACAATATTTCAAGTAAAATGATATCTCCAAATAGATAACATTTATTAAAGCTTATTTCTGGTTCTGTTGTACATGCCACACCATCCAAAGGTGACTAATAGTGACCATATAATGAGTTGCCCAGGTTACATTTCACAAAATTTCAGAACAAAGGGGCATAACACTGTTAACAATTTCATTTACTGTTTTTCGGGAACACATTTCATAGTTTTCTTATTTCTTTGGTGGGTTGGATGGTCGAATGGTTAACACATGCGCGTAGTATCATACGGTCTGTCGTTGAGTCAACTGGTGTGGTGTCTATTCCCCAGTTGTACGTGACAAGGAGTAGGGTCGCCTGTCCAACTTCGTGGGTATTCTCCGCACCCCCCAGTTTCCCCCACTGCTAAATTCAACCACGTGTTAGTCCCAAAATGACGTAGTTTGTGTCTAGTGGACATTAAACCCCATTTTTCTCTCTCTCTGGGTTGTGTGGTTCATAAGCTTTATATACCAAATATTTACGCTTTCCATTTCGAAACAAACCATCTTCTCGTGGTTGAGTTATGAAGGCCTGGCAATTAATGGTGATATGTTCGAATGGGTTTTAAATCGGATAAAAAATTATGACCTCTAGAGGGTCTACAAGTTATCGCTTGTTACTTTAGTCAGTTATACAGACGGATAACTCGTGGGCTTTTTTTTTTGTTTTTTTTTTTTGCTTCCGTTTCTTATGCATCTATCGTAACAATGATCTCGCGTGTTAAAATTATGCTTGGAACGTGTTTAACCAGTTCTGTTATGTTGTCCTTTAAACAAAGAAAATAGGTCTAGCCCATTAATGTTCAGCTAATTGGAAAATCAATATGTTTTCGTGTGTATATTAGATTTTATGCAAGATAAATCTGATTGTTTGAAATAGAAGTATTTATAAGCAAGTTTCGGTTTATAATGCTATCAACAGGCGTGTCTCCAACAACATTATTCTACAAAAAACGGGCATCTTGTGTATTTAATGTGTTATCATAACGTTACCCCCTTGTCTCCCTAGGCATCACAATCATCTAAAGCCTGGAGATCAAATATAGATTAGAAAATCAAAACGTTTTATCTTATTATTCGATCGACTTTCCTTAACACAATAACATGAGTTTCGCTTCAAGTATGACGGTTATATTTCATCATTGAGAGACGATTACTTTGTGTTTATATTTCTATATGATAAAGACCCACCACACAGTTTGTATAATAGCTGATCTTACCATTGGACACACTTTAACCATAACCAAGTGAATTATATAGAAGTTATTCGTGCATTTTATACAGGTGTCTGAATTTCAGTAGTTTGCGTTGGCAAATCCTCACGCGAATAATCTGATCTTGTCCATTTATATGTATCACAATAGGGCACGTTTTAATACGCCAGCCGATAGTAAATATGGTTTTAGCTTGATTTATTTCTGATTTGGTGTGAGAGGATAAACTCCATCGAATTACTGCAATTCCGGATTCAACCCCGTCCTATTCTTTTCCGACAACCAGGTATGTTTCGTGCACACAAAACGCTGGTGAGTGAAAACAATAGAAATCAAGTTTTCCCGAGGGCTCAAGAAAACATTTTTAAATTTGACTGTATGGCTGTAAATGGGTGTATTTATCGGTCATGTGACTATCTGTTATTAAGTGTGAATTTACACATTTCACTTAACTTACTAGATTTATGTTACCTCGAGCATGACTGAGTCATCTGCTTTTGGCCAGCTAAACTTATGTTTTATCTGAAAGACGGATATTTTTAATGGACGTGATAAATCCAATTACACTTAAAATGCCTAATAAGCCCACAGTATTTTATACGCTTTCTTGCAAGTACAATAACTGATATAATTGTGGCTACGTTACAATTAAAAGGTCTAAAAGGGTCTCCATTAAAGTAGTATATCTAGAGTGATGTGTTTTTGGTAAAATATAATACTTAGGTATCCATATCAATCGATGGTCTTGTGGAGGAAATGAACATTTATAATACTTCTTCTGGTTATTTTGGCAAGTTTAGTGCGTTCGTCCTTAAATATTTGTAAGAACCCCTATACATTTCACATTTCACAAATAAACCCTTCAAGAGGCTAACCAAACTACAATGAAATTTTCTATAAAGTGTTTGCATTTTAGGGATCACGTTGCTGAGTGGGCTAGCCCGGAGGTCGGGTGTTCGGTCCCTGGTTTCCCTTTGTCAGTGAGGGTACTAATCCCGAGGTCCCGTGTACACATAAAAGATCCCTTGGCAGTTGGTATTCGATATAAGAGTAGGCCGCGCGCCCCTGCCCTGGTAAAATTACCCCCAAAGCACACCTTATGACGTCTTTATTAGGCCAGTGTAGGAGCAGAACAGTGGTACGTTAAACTCCATTTCATTTTGTTACTGCATTTCACAACAATTGTGTTTCGACCCCACAACCCCACCAAATTTAAAGTATCAATATATATTTACACCAGTCACTACATTTGTTAATGTCTTTTGGAATATTCAGTGCTCAATTAAATTGGTCAGAGCTCTGATACTACTAATGAAGATATGTGTTTTGCTAGCAGAATCGCTAATTCAAGTAGTTAAATCTTGAGTTTATGTATCTTTTGTATTTTTAGTCATGTTCTTAAGCGAAACAAACTCTCATAAACCGTTCAACGACTTCTTTAGGTTGAAATTACAAAGTTTTTCAAATGTAACTATCTTTGATATTGGAATTGGATGTAATTTATATAACCATTCAAATCACGTTACGATGCGTTATTCTCCCGATAGACCAATACAACGGTACATCCCCACAGTACAGCTTGATTGGTGGTCCCGGCATGCCATAAAATAATTCTTCACTTGATTCATATTTAAGCCAACAATTGTATCTCAATGTAACACTATTAGATCAATCATAATTTTCACCAATGATCATAAAATATTTTAGTAGTTGTGAAATAACTCCCATAATTCTCATAAATATTCCATGTTTAGTCAGAATAACTTTGCAATTGCAGAGAGACGTGTAAAAGTAAAAATGCTATATATTTTATAATATGTTCAGGTTGTAATGAAGAGTATATAGGCAAAACTGAATCACAACTCGAACGTAAGGGTGAACCTACACAGATCCAACATTGATAATCCCAAAAATAGAATGATTCCACTAATTACTAAGCCATCACTTAGATAGATGTGGAAAGGTAATATTTAAGGTATTCCCCTTATATAAACTCATCTGGTCAGATAATAATTTGCTAGAAAATAAACAAGTATCACCCCAAATTAAAGCAGCTAAATAAAAAAAAAAGTCGTCAACAAGACCGATTGGGAAAATGAGACCAGCATGAAGCCAGCCCAAAGCAAGGCCGGGTGAACAACGGACAATGGGAAACCATGCTGGATGAACCACAGACGTCGAAGGGAGACACCTCACTTTCCCCAAATCTTTTGTTTAGAGTCTAGGTCCAACCGGCCATGGCTAATTAACCAACAAAGGGGATTTAAAGTATAGTCTGTAACAAGTTTGTGACACTTCAACATAGTAAATAAATAAATACCTTTTTATAGTATAAATATTTATAAACAGTTTGATATGTAATAATATTTATTAATTAGTTAATTATGCATATATGATTATTCCCAGTATATGACAATATTACGTCTAGACTTAGCTCTTAATTTAAAACCATCTAGCACTCAATTCTGACCACCTTTAGTATCAAGCAATGTATTTAAAGTTAACCAGAGCGTTCGCCTTTTTGGAATGACCATTTGCGTTCGTTCGTTCCTGGGGTTTAATGTCCACTTCCACCTAGGGTGATATCGTAGACCATTTGCGATTCTGAGGAGCTATAGATATCAACTGATAATCTTTGATTAAATATCAGTAGTTTATTTGTTTTTATTTCAAATTAATTATTACATCAAAATAGCTGTTAATTTATTAGTAAACCGATTTCACTAATTCGCCAAATCTACTGATAGTGGGAAGTGTTCACCTGTAACAATAATTAGAGTGAGAAGTTTACACCAGTGATATTAATTAATTAAAACAGACTATAGCCCCCTACACCCACCTCCTAATCCTTTATCAAAGCATTCAAATGTGCGGGAAGTGATGTTAAACCTTTCGAAGAAAACAGGGGGCTATTAAAACGAGTCTGTCCATCAGACGTTTTGGGACACTAACTCTTCTTCTAATTGGCGTAGGTGTTTATTAGGCTAATGCCTTGACGAAGTGCGAAGATGGACGTCTTTGCTTAGGGTATGCAGAAACAAGCAATTAGATTCGTTGATGCTTTCTAATTAAATAAGAGTGATGAAACTTTCATTACATCAATACCCTGACTAAGTTCTGTGACGAGCAAGTTTTGTTCCGGGTAAGTGTGGCAATAAGTATTCCCATTGGTCGAGACCTTTAAACACAATAACACTCCTTCTTATTGAGATAGAACATTCAAACTTCGCGTAGGCGTTCATTAGGTAAGTTTTATTCTAACTGATGGAAAGTGATGAAACTTAGTGTATAGTTTCACTGCCAAATACTTTCAAACCTTAACTGAGTTTGATCGTGATCATGTTATGCTCACACTAAGTATAGATAATCTCCGCGTCGTAAACCCTTTAACCGCGGTATGAACACCGCGGAGAAAAGGTTTACATCGCAGAAAACTGTTTCCACCATAGAATAAAGGTTTACACCGCGTGGAAAAGTTTTTTATTTGTCATAGTTTCCAATGCGATTTCTCATATGCGGTAAATTACAAGAAAAGAGATAAATCAACTATCTAACTAAAAGGCCACGCACTTCACATCCAAAAAGAAACCAGATACTTTTAAGGTCTATATAAATATAATGGATTTCTGAATTCGATGGACTCTTCTGTGCATTTCTCTGTTAAGTTTACAGGTCCGTTATTATCTGTTTGTGACTTAACGTGAGTAGATATTATGATTTTTGTTGGCTGTTATTTGGACAAGTCTATCAATCGAACTTTGTCCCTACCGGTTGCTCATATTCAGTTTGTTTAGTCAACACAAGTTTATATTTTTACTTAAAGGGAAACAATGTAAGATTTAGATAAAAAAAAAAAGCTGACCGTTCTCACTATAATATTTCAAAACTACATAATGCAAAATGAATATATTGAAAATGTAATTCAAATTAGTGAACCATTCAAATAACTAAAAAATGGCAGCCATTCAATTACGGTCTTATCATGTTAAATGTCTAATTAATAATTCATACAACATTAAGGGCCAATGAAGGGCCTGCATTAGGAAGATATAGCTATTACATAATGCCTGTGTAACTACCAATTCTTTTGCAGATATGATTATAGTTCAAACCGTCCATATTTACTGGTCTGTAATTAATTTATTATCTAGTGTTAATATTTTCTTATAATTGACGTTGTGTAGATTAGAAAGCATCATAATCATTTAAAACTCTTTAGGGTGGTATTCCATATAATGGATCGTCATTGCGTGACTTAACATCTACATTTAATTGTTCATTACCGATACGTATCCATCACAACCGAGCCTATTAACTGCGAGCTATATCGATAGAAAATCATTCGCTTAGCTTTAACGTGACACTTTCAGTTTGTTGCGTAAATTATACAATTCACATCTCATGGTCCACACAGTTTGCGCCTCGTTACATATTAAATTTCCGATTGCAGCACGAATTTTAATTGACTTTAGAAAATGTACATATTTTCTTTATACACAGTATATATTAAAATAAGGCCACCTGGAGAAAATATACTGCCATTTGTTATTTATTTATTACATGATCTTGTATGAAATTCTTTGATTCACAATATTATTATTTCAAGGTCATCATGTTTTGTTTTTTGGGGATGGGTGTCCAACAGAATAACAACTAAAGTCTCTGGGATATAGACGTGTTACACAGCTTGTGACAGACAAAAAGACGGAAAACATCTATTTGACTGTTTTATATTTGAAACAGAGAGGTCTAGTTAATTTGTGCTCTTACATTTATTGCTATCATTTCTAACAACTTTAACTGAAAGGGCATTCTGCAAGGTATCTCAGGATTATAATATGCATTGATGAATACTTTTATAATTCGAAATTGGCCATCATATTATAAGTAGTTTTGGATGGGACGTAAAGGTACCGCATATCATTTGGTATATCGCCTAACCGGTTCCTTATATCGTAATAGTTAAAACATTTGAAATTGTAGATATACAAAAATGAAATGAAATGGGGTTTAACTACTGCTCTGTTCCGAACTGGGCTGATGTAGCCTGCATACGCCATACAGTGTGCCCATTCCTCACACAGGGTTCCATCATCTACTTCCTACTACGAGAATAGATCTCTATCCTAAATGGTCACCATAACAAAATATTAGTATACTGTTTTGTAACACGGTTCTACTCCGCTTTACATCTCTCATACACACAGCGACTAAATAGACTTTTTTCAATTTTATTAAATGGAAGCAGAATAAATAAAAATCTCGAAGTAGGCTTTGTGTGTTCGACTTAAATCATCGATTTAAGACTTAAAATGTTTCTCAACTAGCTCAGTGTCTGTTCCCAAGCGTCGCTAACTGAAGGATACAATCTACGTTTATTGTGGCAGTGCGCTATGGGTGGAATGTTGCCCGGGTAACGGCTCTAAGGCCTACTCTAACATCGGATTCAAATTGTATACACGCATCGTCTACAGGTTTTTTGGTCCCAATTTAACGACTAGACTGCTTTCCTTGTCAGGTCCCCCGTCCTGCACAACTTACAAGGAGAACCCATACCGGAAAACCATGAGATCAGGATACCAACATATTCATGCAGATGGCACGCTTTAGCTTAGTATTCTCATTTATTACCACTAAATATTTAATAATGTATTGCCTGCAGCGCTATCTTCCCGACTGATTAAAATTAGACTTCTACAGTCTATAACAAAAGTTTAGGTATACCTTATGAAATTGCCTCAATTTTGACAGTTTTGATTCGATCGAAGAATTCTAAGTGTTCATTTGTGATAGTGGAATGAAACTTTGTATATGCGATCTAGAATATTTTCGCCGTCACCTGACCTTGACGTTTCATACGACGACGTCGCGGTTGACGACATCAACCAAGCTGCATAACTTTACCAATTTGAGTGAATTCGAAGACAGTCGTCGAACATGAATGAACTAAATGCAATAAAATTGACAAAGATTAATATTTCTAGGGAATATTGCCAGACTCTGATCGACAGTATACCACACTGTGTGGAATATTAAAGCTGCAGACGAGGTGGGGCCAACAATATGAACTTTTCAGTAACAATATGAAATACTCGTTAAATTGATGAAATAATCACTGATAAGGAAATTGAAGGTCACCCCTTTTGTTGAGATGTGAGAGAGAGAGAAATGGGATTTAACGTCCACTCAACACAAACTAGGTCATTTCGGGACTAACATAATATGGTTTCTCAAACGAATAGAAACAATGCTTGGTTTATTTTAATCCAAAATAAACATCATTTCTGAAGTGAGTTATTATTCTTTTTTAATCCAAAACACATTAACATTTTTGATGACTTCACAATCGACCCTTGGACGTCATAATGTGAAGCTGACATATCCCAGCATATTGTCCTTGAACGTTGTATCCACGACATAATGTCGTTCTCATCCGTTCGTGACTTCCTACAAACACTGAAAGAATTCGCGCAAATTTGCTAAATAATGCAAGTTGGTTGATGACATCATCAACCGCTGACGGCAAATATATTATTCTAGATCGCATATACAAAGTTTTATTCCACTTGGACAAAGGAGCTCTTAGAAGTCTTCGATAGAATCAAAATTAGACATTTTGAACAAAATATTAAAAACATCGCCAGCGCAAACAGTTTAATTCTTAAGATTTCCGTGCTTGTAATCCCTATAAAAACTTTGAACTTTGCATCGCAGACAAAACATTAGAGCTATTATTATTATTACATGCGATTCAATTCAAATCAATACATTCGTAAGAAAGCAGCTATTATTGAATCTAACAACAGCAGTAGACACATCCTACCTTTGATAAATACGCACTACAGATACCAATAGATTTCCATTTAATATCCAGACGTAATCGGGATTTAACTGAATGTTATACAGATTTCTTTTTGTTTCGTCAGAATGTTGATAGGATTATAAACAAAAATGTTATTCCCCAAGTACATACAATGATAACTTATCGTGTCACCATGATCGGCTTGGGCCATTAAGCAGTAATGGATATTTTCTCGTATGGATTAAGTTGATCCACTTTTTAACATAAAAACTTGTCGTATATAAGAATGTGGATAGAATTGAGTAATTTATCATTGGTATACGGTTAGTGTATTTAGAATATCAAATCATTGACATGTTGTTCTTGCTGTGACTAACGAGAAGAGTGAATGAGATTATATCCCCTGATGGCCTAATGGTTAGCGCGTATCATAATATCTGCCATTGAGTCAACTGGCGTAGTATCAATTCCCGGGTTCTACGTGACAAGGGGTAGGATCGCCTGTCCAGCCTCGTGGGTATTCTCCGGGTCGTGCGGTTTCCTCCCATTGATAAAGGCCTCTGCACAAGCGCATTATTGAAATATGAATGAATCATGTTAGTCCCGAAATGACCTAGTTTGTGTTGCCAGGTGAGATAGACCCGCAGCATCTTCACCCGCGACATATCTTAAGATCTAAAGCGTATGCGTAGGATCAACACAGCACAGGAATTGAAAAATTGTCTTCAAACAAGTAACATTCGATTCTGAACATAAGCCCTTATTCGCATTGCGTTCTCCACCATAAGAAGAAGATACGGCGTAACTATTTGGTACAAGAGGAGATGGTTGTTCAATAAAATATAGTACTTTCGATTCTAAAGGGCAAACGAATTCTAAGACCGTAAATTCAAAAAGACAAACTACAGTAAAGGGAAGATTAGAGCGGACCAGAGAAACATTCCAAATGACTTCCGTTGTCATGTCAGTTTCATATTTGAAATCACAGCAAGAACTGTATGATGCTCATATTTCATTCTTTAATATAAATCGATTGTTTTAGCATATAAGATTTGGAGGAATGTCTCTACAATTTGCAAAGGAGCAGCATCACCAAAAAACTAAATTCTGATGTAGCTGGTGGAAGTACCATTGATGATGCTACAACTGATGATCAAGAACTCCATAGTATTTAATATCGATATTATTACCCTTTTCATTAAGTATAATACTTTCGTTGAGGAAGTAATATAAGATCATTTTCTGCTTCACTGCAACTAAAACATTTTGCCAGCAGCGGGAATACATGAGATATTTGTGGTTGAACGGTATCGCTACTGATATTGGTAATTTCTTTAGTTTAATCCAGTGTATGAAGGGAACTAAAAGACAATGCCAGTCAATTAATTACCTACAGCTAGAATTTGTCTATATTAAACCGCACCACTGGAACATCGGTTTGTACATTGTTTCTCACTTAATCAAAATAAGGACGCCTAATTTGATTGGGTATGGGGGTTCAACGTCCGCATTCATCCAGTGTGATTTGTCAGACAACACCATGCTGTAATACAAATGGTAAAACATTCAAATATAAACGTAAATGGTTGGTCCATCAGTACATATTCAATGATGTACACCACGCCATGTTTGGAAGCTGTTAATCTATAGTTGCCAGCCCAGCGAAAATAATTGTGGGGTGGGGGGTAATTTTGTTACTTTTACTTACATGTCAATGTTGCATGGAAAAATTGATCATACACTAGAGACACAAAACTTAGTTGAAAAACTAAGAGAAATGAAACTGGCCATACCCTTGTATAATTATCGCACAATGTTCTACCATTTGATCTTGTTACAGTGTTTAACGCAGATCTGCAATGTAACCAAGTGTCGTTACTAGGTTTGGTTGTAATTTAAGGAGTAATGTCGCCTAACTTTTATACTCCCGAAGCTAAAAAAGAACCCTTTCCACAAAAAAAATCTAATATAGTTTAATACTATTATCAATCGATCTTGTCAGCATGAATCTATTTTCCTATATTAAAAATAATACCAGAATGTGGAAATCGGTAACAAAATATCCTAACATCTCTACTAGAAGCTTCAGAGATTCGTATTATTATTCAGATGATGCTAGTTATTGCCATTAATCCGACGCTAACCTAGAAATCCTGTTCCATGGTCCAGAACTCAGTAATAAAGTTTCAATTTATCAGCTGAGTAATTTTCTCTAGTGGTAGTAATAAGACATTGGCAATGACCATTTCAACTTGCCACGATATATTATTCACGATATATTTGCTTTTGATACATATTTATGGTTACACCGCCAGTCATTTCCCGGTCTTGATACAGGAATAACACTTCCTGTGATACGAGTTTAGTCTGGGAAAATGTGTTTCATAAATAAATAATTATACTAACGTCTTCAAATGAAATGAAATGGAGTTTAACGTCCTATTGTTCTACTTCAAACTGGGCTAATGAAGATGGACATACGTCATACAGTGTGCAATGAGGCCAATTTTGCCCGGCACTACGGTCTACTCTTATATCGAATTTCAACTGCACTCACCATCACTGACAATGGGTGGGAGGTCACGTCGGCAAATATCGACTTCAAGCTTTTTATACTAAACAATTTTGCTACTGCTCAAGGTGCACCCACGGCTCTGGTCCTTTGTATTATTCAGATCCAGATGTGAAACCCAAATCCAGCTTCTAAAACAGTTGTATCTATAGAGTATGAAGCTAGAATATTATGACGGACCCAATCTACCGCCACCACTGTTATTTCTCAGTTGAACGTTTTCTGTGGAACATTATTTTATAATGGCCTAAGGGTGAGAGTGAAACAATTTTTCGATGGCTCCTACACCAGGCTATTGACAATGAACCTTTAAAAGTTTCGAATTAGGGATTCGATCATGCCTAAACATCTTGTGGAAGGCGTGTAACATGTTTACATTAACCTTCCTTATTCTCTAATGATCTATTTACTGTTTAAAAAAAAAACAAAAAAAAAACACCATCTGCGCGCCATTCGGAAATAATTCCGTGTTAATCATTTAATTGATGTTGTGTGCTTTTAGGAAGGTAAATCTTCACGAACTTCATTTTATATATTTAAAATTCGCATTTCGTTTAATATATTTTGTTTCCTGAAATTATTTTAGGTTAAACTTGGGGCACTTGATTGAAATTTGGTTCATATCATGTTCGCATATCGTGGGATTCCATTAAATGTTTCACCGAATTAGGATCCTCTGTTGCCTTAAAATCAGTGCAAATCCCTTTTCCACAATTATTTTAGTTTACAGTTTGAGTTATTGTATTGTGGATTTGTGCACTGTGGTAAAGAATGGTTTAGATCCATGTACTCCCAGTGTCAGTCTAAATAAATACTAACCTAATGCCTACTTGTCCTAATGATATTCCTATATAATAATACAAAATGACAACTGAATAATGGGCTTATATACATTTAATTCCCCTGTGATCCCTACCATCAATAAATTAATTCATAGTTAATCTGCAACTAACCTGAACGTTGAGTGCAAACCACATTCTCCAAGTAATAATAAAGAACTCCAAATTAAATGGCAAAATGCTTTCCTTTGGGAGATACCAAGGCAAAGAGTGAGACGCTGTCACGAATCTATCCAAAGGAAAATACCCATTACATTCCTGTCCTATTAAAGAATTGGGTACTTGATGCCTCACTTAATCAGAACTGGTTAATGGGTCGATTTAGGTTAGTTCATAGAATTACCATGCCACACCATGACAACAATTGCTTTCAAAATTGGAATATCTCTAGAGTGTTCGTACAGTAAAACTGATTATCTATAGTACCCAACAGTTTCAAGACAGGTATATCTCTGAGATTTGTTCAGCTTAACAAACATTAAAATTTGTCTTCTTTAAGACTATGTGTGTGTGGGGGGGGGGTAAATATATATTTAGTCCCGATTGTTTACAGTTGGATCACACATTTTCAATCAGCGGTCTTGTGTAATATCCCCCTTAACATGATTACGACATCTGGGCTTTTGGTATATAAATCCGTTTGAGTTGAAGTGTTGTAACTGAAACCGAAACTAAAGTAAAGCTGGTTCTCTGAGGTGGATTATTTTCAACTTAATTGATTTAATATTTCAATACAGGGTTATAACACAATTCTTTACTTAATATTTCCTGGACTGGGTTATGCTACTTTCCGCTCCCTCTCTGAGGTCCTATAGAGTTCCAGTACATTTATCTCCACCCACCCGCCCACCAACGTCAGTTACACGTTACAAAAGTCTTCCACGATTTTGAGGTAAGGAACTTAAACTCAGCAATCGGGTATCGACCCCTTCTTGGTCCTGATGCTAGCCAAAACTGAATTAAATTCTTTCTGTAATCTTATTATATATGTATTTTAATACTGCTTATACATGTATATTGATAATTATGATATATGTTTATGGCTATGTTGCTTTTGGCAAGCCGATTTATTTTCAAAAAATATAAAAGGCCTCAACTTTTGGCTTACGGGTGCGTCTGAAGAAAGGAAGTTACATCTAAACGAGTAGACGTGGTACAAGGGTTAATCAGTGAACTGGATGTATGAGATGTGTTGTTGACGTTTGGGAAAGTAGGTCGAGGGGAAATGTGTAGGGAGTGATAGTTAGATGTATTATGAATTGTTACAGTGGCTGTGGTGTTACGTTGAAATACTATGCCGCTACCGTAACACCACAGCTTTATGATTTGTTAGACAGGATTGATACCGTAAGTCCGACAATAATAAATAAACTATTTCTGATTTTAATGTTGTCTTTTCCCACCGGCACTGGCCGTACGCCAGCAACTGAAAATAGCTGACGAAACAGCTAGGGCGTCGATTGTTAGTTCGCGTACAACTTGAAAAACCGAATGTCGTACGCCATTGTGAAACTGAAAGTAGCTGACGAAGACAGTTAGGGCGCCGATTGTTAGTTCGCGTACAACTTGAAAAAACCGAATGTCAGTATGGTATTTCTAACATAATTGGTTATCGGTGACCTGAAAGCTGGTAATCTCGACTCAAAGCGAGTAATCTCGACTCAAAAGTATAGTGTATAACCTACTTACTGTCTCCAGTCGTCGCTACTCTTATTATACTATAGTTCATTCATGATTTTTTTGTGGACGATTTACTACTCAGTAAGAAAGCCTGTGCCCAAAAAGAGTTCTCATCTGTTATTATTAGTATAATGACTTCCTCATGTGCGGCAGGTTCGTTTGTTTTTAAAAACACTGTTTTTCGTTCCAAAAAATAGAAAAGTAATTTTTTACCAGATGATCATGGTTTTTCACCGAGACTAGATAATTTCTCTCGGTGTAAGGATATTATCGCTTCTGAAAAAGTTCATACACTGTTGAGAAAATAGTCCCATTGGTTTTCTTAGCTGCAAATACAGCGAGAATAAACTCTGTACTGAAAAATTTTCGCGTGATCTACATAAACTGTCTTCACACACTCGATTTATAATTAGCGATATACAGGTACAGTGGCAAGTGTTATGCTTCTCAGGCTAATACCTCAAAACTACCTCCGCGCAAAACCCTCGATTTTGGTACATGCAAAAGAAAAAGAAATAGTGCCCGTGCGCGTGCCAGTAATAGGAAAACTAAGAGTTCGCGCATAAAAATGCACGAAAGTACCAGGCGCGATGTCATCTAGCCACACCCTATCTAGGCTTTTATTTATTCTTAAAAACTCCTTAGAAATTTGTAAAAGATAACTGTCTTAATTTATACACACTATGGTAAACCCCAAAAGAATAGAATCGTAATATATACAAGTGCAACCGGTGATCTTTGCAAGATGAGTCCATTGAATTTTAAGATTTTTCGAAA
This sequence comes from Patella depressa, assembly GCA_948474765.1. Taxonomy (NCBI): domain Eukaryota; kingdom Metazoa; phylum Mollusca; class Gastropoda; family Patellidae; genus Patella; species Patella depressa. The sequence continues at coordinate 35,542,862 of OX419721.1, forward strand.
GGGAAAAAAATTCATAGTTGAAGGTACTGTTCTTTTCTTTAATTTCTATTTTCATAAATCAAATACTAAAATATATTAAATCTGTATAAAAAAAACATTCTATGATACAAATAAGCATATTTTCCAGACATCAACAACCATTGATACCAGGATTAGTACTTCAATAATCACAAACGTACATATTAAGATTCATAATCTATCAAATACAGTTCCCGATGAGTTATTCTGATCACTAAAACCCCATTTCTATTTAATAAAGTTGATTAAAGATTACATTGCTTGCCATATTGGGTATTAGTTACATTTAAGACTTTATATTTTCCCGTATACATTTAGGCAGATTACAAAAAAAATCCCTCAAACAATTCAGTGTAATATTAAAATATAGAAATAGAAAATGGACTTCATTTCTCTTTTATTAATTGTACAATTTATCACGTGGATTGAAATAATACAGACCCAACATCCTGGATAACAGTCACTAGCTTTAACTTCACACTGTAAAGGGATTTGAAGATTACATTGAAAGTCGGGTAAGCTGTATAGAAAGTGGTTAGAAATTACACAGTACTCATTAATTAGCACGTGTGTAACAAGCTGTAAAGGATGTCTCTACTAATGTAACGAGTGGCTATCTATGACACCCATCACTACTGAATACACAAACCTGTACAATAGTGGTGTATATCATTCACTCCTTATGGTTTGAACGGTTTAACCTCAATTTCCCACATTTGAATGTTTTGATAAAGGATTAGGAGGTCACTAGACCGTGGGTGTAGGACTATAGTCTGTTCTAATTAATTAGTATCACTGGTTTGGTGAACAGTTCCCACTACCAGTAGATTGGTACGAATTAGTGAAATCCGTACATTAATTTAATAAGATCCCCGAATCAACCAGTTTGTCGACTATGTCACTAAGAAGAGGATCGATGGTGACAGACAAATCTGGAACAATTTCGCCACTATGAGACAATGAACAAATCATTTGGAAGTTTGTCTCTGTAAACTAAAGCAGCTTTGTCCGGGCCATCCAAATATATACAAGTTCCCAGACTTGCTTAAGACCGATCAGGAAGATATAGAATTAACCATCAGTCAACTAGAATCTGGGACAGACTTGCTTCCAAAAGAAGAAAGTACCGCCGCCCTGATGAGAGAATCGAAGAAGAGAAGCAATTGTTGATCATTGGTGCCAAGACACCCATTAAATACCTCAACACTGTTATGAATTTTGTTGAACTGTGAATTGCTTATCAAACTGTTTATAAATATTCATACAATAAAAATTATTAATTTATTTTTAGTTACTCATTATAATATATGCACTAACTATGTATTACTTATTATAATATATTATATTTATTATATATTTGTACTTATTATATATTTATTATATGTATTTTTATATGGTATTTTTTTGCATGTAATCTTTTTCACTAATATTATTTAAATCATTTTGTTGAAGTGTCACAGACTATACTTTAAACCCCCTTTGTTGATCAATTAGTCATGGCCTGGTGGACCCAGACCCTAAAAAAAGGATGTGGGGAAAGTGAGGTGTCCACGTTTAAACACCTTTGTAACATAACACCTGTTGATGACTACAGGAAATTATGCCATAACTCTGAATCCCAATGTTGATCGTAATGCTTAATGTGAGTGGTGGATAATTTCTTGTATGTAGCCCAGGCTACTAATTTGGAATAGGAAAAGTCACTATTTTAATTTAATAGCTTAGCCACGAATAACAATCTTCGAAGCCGTCAAGATTTAGGAAATATTCTCGTGGGATCATACGATCTTCTAAAATGGTAATTAAAGCAAGCACAAATGAGAAATCTAAATTACTGTGTTGTTTGGGTCTCGATGGCTCTTAGAGACTTTTGGCGAGATGAAAGGAGACGTAATTGACACTGAAGCAATATAATAGTAGGTCGACCAAGATGTAATGGTATATAAACGTAGTTATCGATATATGGACTAATATGATAATATAAACATAACAGAAAATTTCGCAAAACGAGCGTCAAGCCAGACAAATTGGGAATGAATAGCCTAGAGATTTGAAGTCTTTAGAGGGTATTCAGAAATAGAGTCTGACACTGCTGAGTTAAGGTTGACTCATGTCATTGAATCATCGCATCATGTTCGACAGTAATTTCATCAATTTAGATTAAATCTTGTTTACTTGTCTTTTTTAAGTGTAGCTTAATCATTGACTTATCCTGCTTTACTAACAACAATAGTATATATTCACATGCCATTCTAAATGAATAATATCAACCAAAGTCCCGCATCTGAAATCTAATTTCAATATGTTTAGTGTTTGGTATAATATCTTGCCTAACGAGACGGCTAAATCAAATTATACTAACATACAATGTTAAAACAACTCAAATGTTTGAGTTTTTATCTTGGGGTGGGGGTGGGGGTAGGGTGGTCAACACAAGCAGGGTTTGAAATAAAATGAGGTTTAAAGTCCTAATTTTCTGGTATTTATGTAAAAACTAATGTAGGCTTTTAAAATTCAGTAAAAGAGTTACCTCAAAATTTGATAAGTGTTGTTTTCCATGCAACGGTTGCAGTTTGCTTAACCACTGAAGCAAGTGTTATCTTAAAGTATTGTGCCAAAATAATAAGCTTGTGATACGTCACTGATGGAATCTTACATGCATGCGACATGGATAGTCTGATTTTCGAAAAAATCATAATTTCGTGTTTTTGGTGCCGGGCCCGTAGCCACGGGGGGGGGGGGCTATGGGGGCCCTTAGAATCCCCCTAAAATCGAATTAGCCCCCCCCCCCCCCAATATTTCGCCAAAAATAATGATTTCTTAGGAGTGTTCTTAGCCAGCCACATCCTCATCCCCTCCAAATCATTCTGTAGCCCCCCCCCCCCAATAAAAAAAACCCAAACATTCCGTTGCCCCCCCCCCCCAACCCCAATTTTATGAGCTGGCTACGGGCCCGTTTGGTGCCCTTTTCGTTAATTTATAGGACACTGCACAATGTTATTTCTTGATATCATCACTATAAAATCTCACGTTAGACCAGTCCTAAGTAGCGACTGTAGTTTAACCACGAAAGCATCGCCTAGATATTTAGAATTCGATAAAGAGAAGACGAAACTGCTGCTGTACTGAAACAATAATAATGTTATATTAATCCGGAAATAGACTTCTTCTTACGCCGACAAGGGCGCTTTGTTTTTGACAATAGCGCCCGAGGTATTGAAAAAAGTAACCGACAAGGAAAGATATGATATAACTATACATATCCAACATTTAAATTATTTCATAAAAAAAATGTCAAAGAGCGTATCTTCCGCAAAGGAGGAACTGCAGCTAACATTGGGTAAAACCCATCATATTCAAAAATGATTACGTTTCAAAAAATATTTGGGATACTTCAAAATAAAAACTGAGTGCACTATTACAACTGGAATCAATTAATTGTATACACTAGGGTACTTAACAAGTAAAGAAATCTTTTACATTTTGGATATGATGTTTAGAATATTCATATCTTTTACATTGTTCTTTTTGCAAAGCTTTTGATAAACGACACTCTTGACAGTGATTAGTAGGACCTCTGGAATGATATTATCTCCATTCCTGCTTCGTCAATATTAAGTTAATTTAATATACCTTGTTTGATTTGTGACAATTAACATATAAACAGCGTTATGTTGCAAAGATTTATGAAAAGTCAATAAATATTATGAGTTAGAAAGCTAACTTGATAATATATTCCATTGTTATTTAAGATCTATAAATAATAGTCAATACAGAACTGTAAAGGAAATATATCACACACAAACATTATATTTCCACAGTTGAAACTGGAAATCTTATAAATTTGATATATCTTCGAGGACTAATGGTTTAAATTTACGTTTTGTCATTATTGAATCCCCTCAACTCAGATCCTCGGCAAAATATAACGTTTTATCCATTCGAATATTGTCATGGCAATATTCTCTGCATGATTTTATAGTCCACTGGAGATACCTGTCTAAAATATGAAACAAATCAATATAATAGCCATTAATTTAAAGGAAATTTAATGTGCTATGTATTTTGTATCTGTTGCATATTAATATAATGATGAAATATACAGTTAATGATTAACGCCTCATTTGCGATGTCAGACAATGTAGAGTATTCGACCGTTTAGTAACGAAGCTACTGAAAAAGAGTACTGTCTCGTCTCGCGCTTATTAGCCAGGGCCAGTAAGACTAGGACTAGAAACGTCTAGTGTCAATTGCAGCTTTCCCTAGAAAAACTTTTGGTGAATGGGGCGGCGCATGGTAGTTAAGCGGTTGGGGAATATGGTCGTGTTCGATTTCTTGCATGGGACGAATGCATTTCCCATAAAACAAATGTAAGGGGATAAAAAAGCGTTCCCTTGCTGCCCGATGGGATGACAACCTCGGAACCAGATTGTTCACCCGCAAAAATAGGTAACTACGGTATCTAAATTACAACTACACCGCCTCGACTCTCACTTCTTATTAACTAGTTTACGGTATAGAAATACAATAAATAATAACCACTTTTTCCTTCTGATACAGATTCCACCATATGCAAAATTATACATAAGCCACGCACTTTTATACATACATATAGTATGAGAATGACATGTCAATGATTTATACAAACGTTTAATTTGACAAAAATAATAAAAACTTATAGAATTAAAGAGATATTGTCAGAAGACCAGTTATCAAATTTCGCTATAAATCAAACAGTAATGTGAATCTATATACAATTTATTACATGTTTTACAGATAATAAGAAATATATGGGTTTAAAAGTTATCTTATAGTTTGTAAGTGAAAAATTTACATATTTATATAATTATATCAAATTAGGAAAACAAGTTAAAAGTTATTATTTTTTACCTGGAATCTTTCACAATTTTCACAAATTATTGTAAACGAAATGAAGTAGGGTTTAACGTCCTACTGTTCTGCTCCGAACTGGGGTAATGAAGACAGACATACGCCATACAGTGTGCTATTAGGTATTTTTTGCCCGGGCAGCGGCGTTACGACCTACTCTTATATAGAATTCAAACTGCCAAGACATCTTTTATGTGCATGTCAATGTGTACACAAGACTTCGGTTTTCGTACAATTCGAACGACTAGACAGCTACCAGGACCTCCGTCCTGCATCACTGACAAGGGGAAACTACGCCGGAAAATCGGGATGAACTTAACAGCTGCCAGACCCTCCGTCCTGCATCACTGACAACGGGAAACTACGCCGGAAAATCGGGATGAACTTTTTCGGCCACTGCAGGGATAGAACACCCGACCTCCAGGCTAGCAAGTCACCATGGCCTTACACATTATAGCTGGAGTTGAATATGCACATTACTTGTGCTAAATACATGTAATCAAAGCACTCTTCATATATAAAAACTATCACACAGAATGGTGTCAGTGATACACAAATATTTGTGTGGTGACATTAAAACATTTATTTGTGACTTTTTAAGTTCAAATGCTTATTGGGCGATTTTGATCATCAATTTAAAAGATATCCAAACGGAAATGGAAGACCATATAGTGGCTTTGAAAGGAACCAAATTATATGTATCCAGTTGGTCAACTTTTGTCAATCTACTGTATTATAAGTCAATGTCGTGGCTAGATCCCTGAGAGTAACCAAATTATTGGTTTGCTTCAACCTTGGCATCGTCGAAACATATGGATGCAAATTATCACTACCTTTCGTGTCTAAATCTATTTAAGTCACGATGGCACAATTGTAAGCCCCGCAATCCGTAGGATTCGACTGTAATTGCTTGCCAGATACTGAAATGAAAGCAGCCAAGCCCAGATATTTACAGATTACGTATTTTTACGTATTGTGTTCCGTATTTCAGATTTTACTGCACTTTATTTAACATGTTTACATCCGTTTTATCACAAAAGGCGTTTAACACCTGGCATTTCTGCACCAGCTGGTCGTGATAAAGTTTGTCCGAATATTATTTGCTAAGTGTTCGATTACATGCATGACAATGCGCACACGGAACGTTGGTTTTACGTCCCATCCAGACTGAAATACACTGTCACTTACCGTCTCTCTGCCCTTCACCGCTGAAAGCCGGGTAAGGAGGGTGTGGGGGTCACCTTCATCGACCCCGTGACTCCCTAATCACTGATATAGCGTCATATTATCCCCAGATTAATCATGGTACTACTTATTTAATGACGCAATCTGATTAAAACACAGATCCTATTTCGTATCGTTTTTTTTAACGTTCCAAATTTCGTTTTACCTGTCTTTTACTACACTGGGATCTGTTGCAGCGAGTTCTTGGCGGACTGTACACAAGAAACATTAAAGCTGATTAGTTAATCACGTCATTGGATCAAAAGCCGCTTTAATGACCCATGCCGCGACCTCCCACTACAACTGGTCAGGACTTAATGTATAAGAGGCCATCAAAAGTATAAAAGAAACAAAACCAAATCTAGATCTGTATTTTAATCATTCTGTCCCGAAAGCAGCATAACTTCGTCCACTGATTTATTTACTCGATCATTACAGCTGTAATTATGGACTGTTGATACGGTGGTCCAGGAGGATAACCTATTCATTCAATCCCAATGAATGTGAACACCTCGAGAGACTGCTCGGGTTTTCTTATTTGCAATGTCGTGCATTAGAATCAAAGACCAACTTTAATCGCATTTGACAGGTGTCACATGACATTTTATGATGTACAGACATGACCAGTGCTTCATTATAATATATCTTATTCTTTCGAAATAAGCTGGTTATACAGATTTTATTCGCAAACATTTATTTGGAGTTGACCTATTTGCATAATTTGACTTTTTATTTATATATAGGATAGTTCGAAGACTGTGAGTAGATTCGGTTTAAGGAACAAACTTATCATAGGTAATGAGGAATTCCTAATGTTTCTATAGATTTTTCATCGCATGAAGAATATGCATTTCATAGAAATAGAAAATGAAAACCTGTATAGTATAATTTCGGATAATATTATTTTGTCACAACCACTTAATGTCAGCCATGACATCGATCAACAAGACAGCTGATTATTTAAGGGAGACCATAACGGTTTTATCTCTAGTAATATGAATGACCGATAGTATGTATCGCGTGGAGTTATCTGGGAAATTATAAATATGTGTTATTAAATATATTATGTTCATTATTATATTTTATTGCCCAAATTATGACTTAAATCGGTTTTAACAGAGACAGCTATAACATTGAACAACAGCCCTTAATGACATAATTGTGAAGGGACATTTCAATTATAAAATCAATAACCAACATAAACTATTGCTTAACCTATAATAATAAAAGTAATTTACAAATGTCAATCAACCGCATCTCCAATTTATATCCACCATAAATGATATTTTCTACCATACCATAGTAACCGTAAACCCTCTATAACTTGAAAATGGTGTACTGGGAATATTTAAACCCCAACACGAGTTGGTTCAATAACTTGTGCTACTAAAACTGCCACAATACTCTTATTGCCTAATATTTATTAAGTCTTATTAATGTCTTCTATTAAGTAAGTTCACTAACTGTTAATAATATTAGTTTTATGACACGACCCGGCAGTATCCCAATAGAAATAAAACGTGTTTTTTTTCTTACGATACTGAAGCAATACAATGACAACCTTAAATACATGAATGAATTGTGTATAACATAACTCCCATCTTGCATTGCCAACTAAAGGAGAAAAAAAATGTTTCCATAGTGTGTTTATGAAATACACATTTATCGAATGATAAATTATATTGCATGCATTATATTCCTATTAATAGAAAACATGACATGCATTACATCATGCAAAAATGCATACTAGGGGACATCCATCTCAGACATTACTATGAGCAACCTCTTTTCAATCTAAAACCATGACCCATTCGATATCAACATTGCGTGTGACTATTTAGACGTTTAATCTTAAAGTGAAATTAGGGGAGATTAAATAACGAGCTGACAGGTCTTATTGTAATAGTTACAACCTACATAATGTAAAGGGAATTCGCTGAAATTTTAGGCTTAGCCTCGATCGTCATTACTATAGTTGGTTGAACTAAATCATCAATGAGCGTTGAGCAACAAATCGGATTCAAATCCAATAAATATCGCAGGCTAACGATGACATTGAGAGTTGATTATGGTCTGGTTAAGTTACTCAATATCTAATTAATAATAACTTGGGTAATATTTCATGTCTAACGAAAGACCTGCAATGTACAGATTTAGCTCTTGCACAATGTGTGCTTAATTCAAATGGTACATGCCGCTGTTAAAATTAACTGTTACACATTTGAAAGATCAGAATAAACGACATGACTGGGTTATGAACATCATGGGAAATAAAACATATTTATTAATATTCGAATACGATTCTGCCAGCAATATGCTGTCCCTAAATCAATCTCCAAATATTCCAAAATGCAAGCTAATCCAGTAACCAATCAACCAGAAGCAGAAAATCCAGAAATACAGGATACGTTCTTGCTAGCTGCCACTCCTTATTTGTGATGTATAAGGAATGGCTCGGGAAAATTACATCTATAGGGCCCGATTGGCCTGAGATTTCTTAGTAGTTGAAATGTCTTGAAAACTGGAAACGAAAAATTAGAGATTAATGCCCCCCCCCTCCCCAATTTCCTACTCATATCGGGAACAAACTTTCATCCGTAATAGGCAACACCCCACACATTATGATCTATCAAGTTAGTATTGTTATCAAAGGAAACATTCGGCACAGTTATTTCTTGTCGAATCAGAGAAGACACAACATTGCTATTGTGCCCACGACTCTGCTATTATTCGTTTTTTTTATAAACAATATTTTATTCAGAATGTCTGAACGGGATTGGGGAACAGGATTAGCCTATGTAAAACCCCTCTCCCTAGATAATATACATACATAATATTAAAACAAAGGAACAAAATGTGTGTATATACAGAGTTAAAATGGCAAACACATACCTAAATATATCTAAATACACATATGATAAGAAAGATGGCAATGTACAATATATATATTATGGGTTAAATCATCACGTTAATTAAAACTAATACTGTAAAATAAAACTGCTAATGAGCTAGATTAAAATATTATTCGTTATCATCGATACGGAAAGAACATTTCAGTCAAGTTGATTGTCGCCTTTTATTTGCCGCAAAACATGTTTCATCAATGTGTTTTTTGCATTCCTCTGTTTTGACTGTAAAAAAGGACACAATGACGAATATAAATCATGTACGACCTAGATATATAATTATCCCTTTTCAACCATTGAGTAAAAAAATGCTTCATGCCATGTTAGAAGCAAGGTACCAATATATATAAATGTACCATTTCCTGCACATTTACTGCAATTGTAAATTATTGTCCTGTAAGTGTTTCCATCGAAATTCAAAATTTCAGATAGTGAAATATATAATAGCATACCGCAAACAGTTTGTTTTAATTGACTTGATATTTATAACAAAAATAGAACTGGACATCTTATTTCTTTGTAGCAAGAGACCAATGGCGACGGGTCAACAGCATGCCGATCTCTTACTGTCAGGAACTATAACATGCTGTCAGTGGTAAACGAATATATGCTTTTCTTGTCCTTTTAAGAGCAGAAACCAGACTGAAAAATCGCAGGTAACTCTCTCTCTCATCGCAGGACCTTAAGGTTATGGATGAATCGTAGACTAAATTACAATCCCTAATGTGAGGTGATTCGACTTTAGCTCGCGGTAATTCTAAAGTATGAAAATTGTTGAATAGGCAATAATGGCCACACGTTCAATACATCTTTTAATATCGAGAGATATTTATAATAATAGAGCAATTATAGCACAATCATCAGATAAATGTTATTTCTTTGTTTCATATGATCGCTGCGATCGAAGATTGTTCATTTTGCGTAATGGTTGCTTTTATCGGAATAAAGACAACAATGCATGATTATTTTGTATATTTACTTTGCAACCTCCATAATGAATGATTATATTATAAAAGTTTATTTTAATGATAGTCGTCTGGAGATAAGTAAAATAGTTGCATTATATACATGTTTATCTGGTATACTTCTTTGAAATAAAACATCTATAGAACTATTTGTAAAGATGTCTCTTGTTAGCTACAATATACAATCCTGTATAATATGCAGTGTTTAGGATGCAGATAAGATATTGTACTAACTTGGTCTAACAGCTAAACTAATGATGAAAATAATATTCTAGAGATCTATTTGTGCAAATCACTGATTATAACTATATAGTAAACAAATCAAATATTCTTTTGAGCTCTCAAATACACTTAAGACTAATGAACAAAATGTATAAAGTAACAGCACTTTACACAAACGTGATCTTTGACAACAACGAGTTTATAATAATTGCCAAAGTGCTAAAGCAGATGTCTAGAAATACAAAAGCGCATAAACAGATTTTATCGCAAACAACATAAGGACTTACCTTTGGCATATATGACACGAATGATCCAAGAGTTTCCACAGTGATACAAAATCTGAATGATTGGAACTTATAAATCCTAGCTGATGAAAGCCAAGAGACCGCGAGAGTCAACTGACTACTTCTTCCGTATGGCAACCGATCGACCAATGATTACCCCTACATTAGAACTAATTTCAACCGTATACAGTTGTCTAACAACACTACACGTACAATAGTTACCGATAATCAAAGGAAATACCAGGCAGCATCAATGAAGATACAATGATGTGAAGGTGGGTTGATGTACATTGGCGACTAAGAATGAAATTGTCTTTTAACGCCCTGCAGAATGCTATTGAACATAAATAGACCAAACTTAAAAGCTTACATGATAAACTCGATTAAATCTGCCTTTTGTAGACATATTTCTAAAACACTTTACCATGAATGAATACAGGGTGAGAACAAGAACAAAAGTTCGTATAAACGCTTTAGGTTGGATTCAAATGAATAATAAATGTAATATAAACGATTTTGAGACACTGTTTATGTTATGTTAGGTTAAGAACAATCTCAGCGCTATTGTGAAAAACACCTTTAATTAGGAACATAAGTTTTCTTTTCGCCGAAATCATTTTTAAAAAGTTGCCATTTGATTGTATATAACAGGTCTAGGATAAAGTGTTTTAGCACCAAATTTCTCATGAGTAGATGTTATGTTTGCTCAATTTTTTGCAAGGAAAATATTTTCAGATATTACCTTGACTGTTTGATTCCCATTAAGTATACAGGTACATAGCACTGTGCGTGTATTTGGTGTTTTACTTCACAAAACCAATTTGTTTTTCAAATAATGCAAAACCATTTTCTATACTAGAAGAGCATTCGATGACAAGTTTAAAGTTATTTCAGTTCGTCTTCAGTAACTAATATTCATACAATTTTAATAAGAAACATATTAACATTTTGTAAACGATAGAAAAATGAACAGAGGGATAGTGGTCGCCTGGAGTAACTGTGTGTTTCTTTGAACACCCTAAAAGAGGTACTGTGAGTAAAAACAAGAAAAGAACTTTACCGTAGTTGGCAGTAAAGGGGTTTGATCCACAGATCAATCACAAGCGGAACAAAACAATACAAGGATCTTAGATTGTCTTAGAGCTATGTAGACATGGGCGTGTCATCTGCCAATAAGTATTAATATTTTTTAGATGTTAGTGATAGGGAAGTGTATTATTACTGTTTTTTTTATGGAGATTATCTGATAAAAAAGTAGATAGCGTTCAGTAATTTCAATATTTAACAGACACGGATACATTGGTTCCTTAGATACATATCCATCATACATAATTGGACATAAGGGCATTTCTTTGTATTTCGTAGGTCAGAATACCCGACATTTGCTGTGTTTTAAAAAAGAAAAGCATCTTAATGGAGTTTAAGATCCCTATTTCACGAGGTATATTTAAAGGATGAATTTGTAATTGTTCAGGTCATGCGAGATAATCAAATTCAAGAACGAATAAGTCGTCTGAAACTATATAAATATTATTAATGATTGGGAAACGCTGTCTTGTCTTAAGAGATTTTCCATTTCCAAGGCACGTGTGATCATAATTTCAAATGGGAAGGGGGGCTTAACAGGAGAATGTTATCTTGTTCCTTTAACCTTACATGCAAAGTAGTAGGATACGAAAACCTTGGTCTATTGATATGCTCAAATTTAGCTACGATTTGAGACCTTTCATTTATCTATTACAGATCGGACGTAAAAGATATTTCATCCACCCAAGAGTGTAGCATCTTGAAAACAAAGTTTACAATACAACAACGCCAAATTAAACTTCATATCCATCAAAAATGAATGATGATGAATCATGGGTAGCCATGACTCTTTTGACATTTTCCAAAGCAACTGACAGTATAATTGCCATTAGGAAATTTGATAATTTAATTAATTTTGGGTTGTCGTACAAATATAGCTGGTGCGATTCTACTATCCCCACTGGCTTGTAGGTGGAATGGCAGCATGGTAGTTTGGTCAATTCTAGTACTAGTGGAACAGGTGCGAGTCTTAAGCACCAGATTTAGAAAATTCTCTTCGCATCCAATCTGCTACACAATTTACCCCCATGTTGTACGTGGCAAGGTGTAAAGTCGCCTGTCCAACCTCGTGGGTTTTCTCCGGGTATTCATGTTTCCTCCCACTGCTTAAGATCCCTACGCGCAAGCGAATTGTTGAAATAACATTAAACCATACGTTAGTCCCGAAATGACCCAGTTTGTGTCGAGTGGACGTTAAATTCCATTTCTCTCTCTCTTTTTGCTACACAATTTGGTGTCATAATATCTTCAATATTATACAAAAAAGTCACAGTCTGTTTATACATATGGTATTATTTACCTATATAAATGTCATATAATTAATATAAAATTATATACATATACTAGATTAAATCTATTAAAATAATGATTGGTTTGCTGAACATAAAATTGAAAATACGCCTAATCTGAAATGGCATCTGATGTTCAACTGAGTGATAAATATTCCAAATATTCAATTCTTTTTAATAAACAATCGAATTTATTATATGGCAAATGGAGAGTATGGTGAAAAACATTACAAATTAAATACACATTAGGTAGATATATATCTAATATATAATCATTAATAGGAAGATGTGACATTCCAAGGTTATTGAAGCTACATGAAATTGTCTGCATCACAGGAATATAATGGTTAATAAAATATAATGCAGTGGACCAATAAAGTTCAGGTGTTATCAGCCACTATAGCAGTAGAGAATAAGTTAGGCAAATACAGAAACCCGATACAGTGAAAAATACTGTGGCGATAGACGCCTCCCAACCCAGATTCATCGATGACACCCGCAAACCATTTGGAATGCTGCTTTCAGTTTAGGTGGTGACTATCAGTATTTTAGTAATACACCACTTACCCTCCATCTGCAACTTCCAGGTAAAAAGTCATTATAAATTTATACACTCTGGCTTATAGTTTTTTGTCATGTTGCATTAAATGGGTACCGCAAAAAGATAAAAATATTGCTTCGTTTGTATGTTATTCGAGTGCCGCAGGATTGCCAGTTTAAAGGAAATTAACAGAAACCAGATCATAGCAATCGCCAGTTAAAGATATTCAATACCCTGAAATGAGGTCTAAACATTTACCAGATAATTTAATGTACATTTTTTGAAACCTATAATCTCTGAAGTATGGATTACATAAATAAATATTAATGGATCTTTAGCAATAAAATTGGCGGTTAATGATAGCAGGCAACGTTCAATCTTGTTTTAATATTATATTGGTACACACTGATGATTTTATACAACGTTAGATATGAAGCATTTAGTAAAATAACTTAACATTGTTTACATGACAGTTTTAAAATTACGAGTTGATGTTTAGATAGACAAATTGGATTTCTGAAACGATATAATAAAACGCGTCAGAGGGCACCCAATAATAACTTTGTTTTTAATCAAACGTTATAGGTTAAGGGTGTCCTAATTTTATTTATCTTTGGAAAATGTTCGACGTTCATTTATATCAAATAACAACCACTGTTTTTACAGCGTTAGCGTATGAATATGGGTTTATCGATCACGATATAATATCACGCGACCTCGAGATAAAAACACATTTAATGTTAGTTTTAACCAGTAAGGGCTATAAAATAACTCCTCTCAAATCAAACTTTACGTTTTCTTTTCTTCGGATGGTAAATAGTGATGTTTATAACTACCGGTAACTTGTTTTACAATGAGTATACAATTAAGTTAATAAGTTAAAAATTGGATTGGTAGATTCGGGGCTTAGTATCGGAATAATGATGGTTAATGCCTCATGATCGTCGATATAGATGTTAAACATGACTAATATTTGCTCATATGGACGGAAAATGACTAAACACGAACAAAAAGCACCCAGATCAAACAAACGTGCATAACATCCAATTCCTGTTTCAGACTTGTTTACATCTTAAGACTAAGTGTTGCAGTGGCTAATATTAATTCAAATAGGCGGATTATCTGGAATTAATATTACTCATACTTCCGTGTTATTTAAAAATATAGTCCAGGTATTAATCTGAATAAATGACATGCGACGAAGTCTATATACGGGAGGTCCTTTTTTATATTTAACTTCCTGTTAATCGTAACTGTCTCACGTCATATGAAGTGGCATACATCATCGAAACGAGCAGTTCGTCAAGTACCTAAGTAATTAATTATTTCAATCAATTTAATACTATTCAAGAAAATTCGAATGAAAAGAACAAAGCGGTGGCGCATACCCGTCTTTTTAAAACTTTATTCTATACGGAAAAGTCAATATATTCCATCTCAGTACATGTCCAGTATTGCATTGTGGGTGATGTCTCGTGCGATTGTTAACCGACATCGTATAAAACAGAAATGAGGTTTAACGTCCTAATTTTCTGCAGCTATCGTACAAATGGTGACAGACATTTATCATGCGTTTTTCGCCTTCTCTATAGGGATTCTTAAACTGTAGACATAACAACATCACTAATAGACTGTGTCCCTTAACACCCCCCCCCCCCCTTCCAATTACACTGGAAATATCGACACCAATATTGAAATGCATTAACGTTTAATGTCCCACTTTTCTGTTATCAAGACGCCGCTCCTGGCATGTCTTCCCTAGCCTGGGACCCCGTGGTCCAACTTGCTCGGCCAATTTCGGGATCAAACCATCAAGGGGCGTTCTGCCAACTCAGCCAGCCAGCCAGCGTACACCCCTTGTAAAAACGGTAAAATAATAATTTGCTGTCACTAACGACAGACGTTCAGTACAAAAAGTTAGTAAATTAAAGGTAACACAAAGTCAATTGTTCCTATCAGACGTAGTAATACAAACCGGTCTTGACTGAATTTTACGCTTCCACGTACTATTTTATGTACCTATTTAAATATATTATATGCAATATTATTTTGAATGATAACCACGCAAAGGTTGGGAATACGCCCACTTGAGCTTGTCATAAAAAAATGCGGCCCTATTCGCTGTCACAAGGATATGTGCGGCGGGTTGATGGTTGGGGGTGCTGCATACCGAAGGGGTTCTTTCTTGCAGTAAAAAATAGCCTCCATCCCTATCGATGGGGTTAACTTGCCTTCACTTCGTACTATTATTGATATTTATGTATTAATACTATCATTGGCCCGGATGGTGCAGATCAGTACTTGAGGCGGTCTGATGAAACCGGTCTTAAATCGTACACCAATCGCTCTGATGCGACAGAAAACTTCGACGCTTGATTATCATTTTTTACGCAGAAAAAGATTTTTGATACTAATTACCGAAAACAATCCGAAAAAACTAAATACAGAAAAATCAGGCTAGGTCACGCATAAAACTTGTGTAACACTATAAGTGTTGGGTCCTAATGATCTAAGGACATGTCTATTGGACAATAACACCCCTCTAAATGCGAAACAGGAAGTGTTTATCTCCTAAATACTAATGGACCTTTAGTAAGTTAATGTGCGGTTAATGATAACAGGCAACGCTCGATTTTGTTTAAATAGATTGGTACACACTGATGATTTTACACAACGCTAGATATGAGGCATTTAGTAAAATAATATATCATTGTTTACAGGACAGTATTAAAATTACAATTTAATGTTTAGATAGACAACTTGGTTTCTGAAGCGATAAAATATAAAAAGGGGTCAGTGGCCAGGTAATAATAACGTTAGTTTTAAGGAAACATATATAGGTTGCGGGTGTCCTGATTTTATTTATTTGGAAAATATATAAAAGTGCGAAGTTCATTTATATCAAATATACTATTCAAAAAAAGTAGGGGATATTTGATTTTGGGGGCATAATACTAAAATATGCAAATGACTATGAAAAAAGTCAGAAGAAACATTTCCAGTTACATGTGACGCCCAAACGCACCAATAGCTACCGCATGGAATGCAGGTGATGCTTGGGATCATCATGGGGGTCCAACCCAAGATTTGCACGACTCTGACTTTGAATGTTACAGTCATTGTGGCATTGAATTCCAGGGTGGAAACATCAGTTTAATTGTTTTAGTGACCAGAAAACAAATTTTGATATGCGTCGGCTTACCCAAAATGAAAGTTTACGTGGCATGCTACAGATCGGCACAACACAGGCGGTTGTGGCGCGGACGATGAATGTTTCTCAGTCTGTCATGAGCAGGCTGTGGTAAAGATACCGTGATACACAATCTGTACAGGACAGACCACGCTCAGGTCGACCAAGGGCGACAACTCAAGCCCAGGATCGATTTATCCGTACCTTGGCCTTGAGAAATCGTGTCATCTCAGCAAATCAGATCAGCGCTCGTCTTCAAACAGACACTGGTGTGAGAGTGAGTGGCCAGACGATTCGGAATCGACTGCATAGGGGTCACCTTCGCGCCCGACGTCCTCGCGTGATCCCTTGTTTGAGAGATCATCACATTCAGGCAAGACTTCGTTGGTGTAGGGATCGTAAACACTGGGATAATCGACGCTGGAGTAATGTAATGTTTTCATATGAGTCAAGGTTCACTGTTGATTTTTTGGACAAACGTAGGAGGGTGTGGCGTCGTCGAAACGAGCGCTTCCAAGACGTTAACGTCATCAGACATGATCGATTTGGGGGGGGGGTTCTCTTATGGTGTGGGGAGGCATCACTGTTGCTGGAAGAACGGCTTTACACGTTGTTGCAGGGCGTGTTACAGGCCAGTACTACCGGGACAACATCTTGGCAGTCCATGTTGTGCCGTTCGCACGACGTCATGGCCGCCGTTTCATCTTCCAGGATGACAACGCAAGATGTCACAGGGCCAGGATCGTTACAGGTTACCTCCAACAACAGAACATCACCACATTACCTTGGCCAGCACTGAGTCCCGACCTCTCCCCCATCGAGCATGTCTGGGACATGCTTGGACAGCGGTTACGTCAACGTCAACAACGTCCTGCCAATGTCCAAGAACTTGCTGCTGCGTTGCAACAGGAATGGGACAATCTGGACCAAAATGACCTTAGACGTCTCATTAGGAGTATGCCACGTCGGATCAATGCTTGTTTGGCAAACAGAGGAGGATTTACCCGTTACTGACTTTGTTGTGATGCTGTGGTAACTTTGCTGTTTGACCCCGGATATCATTTTACCCTTATAATGGTCAGTCTGTGCCTTACTTAGTCTAACGATCATTTGGAATAAATCGATGAATGTGAACTTCATTTCATTTTGTCATTTGTTTCTTCGTCAGTTTCATTAGGTGACTTTAATAACACTTAAAAATCAAATATCCCCTACTTTTTTTGAATAGTGTATATATAGTAGCTACAAGAGTGGGCAGAAATATTTTAAGGCGTTATATAGTTTTTGAATATGGGTTTATCGATCAAGATATATCACGAGACCAAGAGATAAAAACATACTTAATGCAGTTTTAACCAAGAAGGACTATAAAATAACCCCTCTCAAATTCAAACATATACGCTGTCTTTTCTTCGGGAAGGAAATGCCATGTTAATTACTACCGTTAGCTGATTCTAAAATCAATATATTCAGTTCAACACTGTTAATGGGCTAAAGATTGTTTAAGTTTCAGAGCTTAGTATTGGTATCATAATGATTAATGCATCATGATCGTCGATATAGGCGGTAAAATGCGATAATATATCTGCACAGATTTACGAAAGTTTAATGAATAACAACGCACAAAACGCATCTAGATTAAACAAAAAATGCATAACACCCAGTTCTAGTTTTATATTTGTTTACGTCTTAAGGCTTCAAGTGTTGCCGCGGGTATATATTAATCTCATAATCCGGATTAACTGTTTTTCATTTTCCCGTATTATTTTTTAAAAATGTCTTAAGGGTATAAGTGTTTTGTCATAATTTTAAATTCAATAATCTGTATTTAATGCTTTTCGTACTTCAGTATATAAACATCAATTTCATGTTTCAGAACAAGTTAAAGACGTGATTTTCCGTATAATCAGGTGGCATAATCCATAAAGTGGTGATCTGATACGTGCTAATATCGAAAGGAACCAAGATTGTTGGTAGGTAATCCGATATTTCAAGTTTCCTCAAAGTAGGATGTAAATTATGATCTGTAAGACTGTTTCACAAACATAACTTGAATGAAAAGACAGGCAGGCGGACGGACATAAGCGACAACATACACCCACATCAAAATGTGGGCGTATAAAAATAGAATAAAATACCTAAAATGAGGTTTAACAACTTACTTTTTTACACCGATTGGGCTATTGAAGGCGGACCATGACACAAAGTTAGCGCGAATGATAACCATGTAACAACTTTAAAGAACTATTCCAATTTTAACTAGGTATCTGAACAATAGGTCTGCAAAGCAAACGCCAAAACACTAAGTAATATTTTTTTAATATCTTGATCAAAAACAATTCACTATATGTTAACAGTTCTCAAGCAAATACAGATCTTTCTAAAAACAAATATCACCAGGCACGAATATGATGACACTCTAGAATAATAACGAAATGCGGGATAACCAGCATAATGGATTTCCGCGTGTACAGCGCCTGCACTTCTATATTTCTGTTCACGTTTCTGTGAGTAATGTTAAATTGAATGAAATAAACTAAGGACTGTCTGAAATGCTTGTTCTTATTATATGATACATTTTATAATAACAATTCAAACGTCGTGACTAATTTTTATTTATTTTATGCAAAACAAACTAAACTGAATTAAAGCATGACTGGTCAAAATGGTTACGCGAATTTATTGACCTTTATCATTTCCAATAATACGTCTGCTTGCTTTGATCGAGAGAAAGTGATCGTACAAGAAATTTGAAAACAATCCGTGAATAAGTTACATACACAATACAAACTGGCGCGTAGGCGTACGGACAGAACCCGAAATCAGGTGTAAAGACGGTGGCGTCGGTTTTCAGTGAGAGCTGAGTGAGGCTTGCCGCTGTAACACTATCGTACTGGTAACAAAAATCAATATAGTAAACATATGATTTATTTACATCGGAACAGAATATCAAACAGTTGCATAGATACAACAGATACTACATTGGGAACTAGACTACTACAACAACAGCCCATCAAATCTACCATTTCAACTCTCTGCCAAGGCAGCATCTGAACTCAGGGGAGTCCATGCACTCCTCCAAACCTCGTCTTCTCGTGTCGTACCCGCGTGTCTGTCTGTCAGCAAACTCCTTGTTATATAGGGGTCCGACAATAGATAAGACACATGATCACGCATACAATTATCTCTTTATTACGTTGTGGTATGCTAACTGACCAGTCCGTATTCCTTTGAAGTCATGATGAGCTTGTTCACAGGTCAATTGTAGTTTGTAAATGGCATAATATGTGATTAATTATATGTTTAATTAGATCATAGCGACATCGTGCCTTAACAGAAGTATAATATGCAGAGTTGGAAGTCTATATATACTATTCAAAAATAGTAGGGGATATTTGATTTTGGGGGCATAATACTAAAATATGCAAATGACTATGAAAAAAGTCACTATAGAACCTAACAGAAGAAACATTTCCAGTTACATGTGACGCCCAAACGCACCAATAGCTACCGCATGGAATGCATGTGATGCTTGGGATCATCATGGGGGTCCAACCCAAGATTTGCACGACTCTGACTTTGAATGTTACAGTCATTGTGGCATTGAAATCCAGGGTGGAAACATCAGTTTAATTGTTTTAGTGACCAGAAAACAAATTGTGATATGCGTCGGCTTACCCAAAATGAAAGGTTACGTGCCCTTGGCATGCTACAGATCGGCACAACACAGGCGGTTGTGGCGCGGACGATGAATGTTTATCAGTCTGTCATAAGCAGGCTATGGTCCAGATACCGTGATGCACAATCTGTACAGGACAGACCACGCTCAGGTCGACCAAGGGCGACAACTCAAGCCCAGGATCGATTTATCCGTACCTTGGCCTTGAGAAATCGTGTCATCACAGCAAATCAGATCAGCGCCCGTCTTAAAACAGACACTGGGGTGAGAGTGAGTTGCCAGACGATTCGGAATCGACTGCATAGGGGTCACCTTCGCGCCCGACGTCCTCGCGTGATCCCTTGTTTGAGAGATCATCACATTCAGGCAAGACGTCGTTGGTGTAGGGATCGTCAACACTGGGATAATCGACGCTGGAGCAATGTGATGTTTTCAGATGAGTCAAGGTTCACTGTTGATTTTTTGGACAGACGTAGGAGGGTGTGGCGTCGTCGAAACGAGCGCTTCCAAGACGTTAACGTCATCAGACATGATCGATTTGGGGGTGGTTCTGTTATGGTGTGGGAAGGCATCACTGTTGCTGGGAGAACGGCTTTACATGTTGTTGCAGGGCGTATTACAGGCCAGTACTACCGGGACAACATCTTGGCAGTCCATGTTGTGCCGTTCGCACGACGTCATGGCCGCCGTGTCATCTTCCAGGATGAAAACGCAAGATGTCACAGGGCCAGGATCGTTACGGGTTACCTCCAACAACAGAACATCACCACATTACCTTGGCCAGCACTGAGTCCCGACCTCTCCCCCATCGAGCATGTCTGGGACATGCTTGGACAGGGGTTACGTCAACGTCAACAACGTCCTGCCAATGTCCAAGAACTTGCTGCTGCGTTGCAACAGGAATGGGACAATCTGGACCAACATGACCTTAGACGTCTCATTAGGAGTATGCCACGTCGGATCAATGCTTGTTTGGCAAACAGAGGAGGATTTACCCGTTACTGACTTTGTTGTGATGCTGTGGTAACTTTGCTGTTTGACCCCGGGTATCATTTTACCCTTATAATGGTCAGTCTGTGCCTTACTTAGTCTAACGATCATTTGGAATAAATCGATGAATGTGAACTTCATTTCATTTTGTCATTTGTTTCTTCGTCAGTTTCATTAGGTGACTTTAATAACACTTAAAAATCAAATATCCCCTACTTTTTTTGAATAGTATAGTAGCTACAAGAGTGGGCAGAAATATTTTAAGGCGTTATATAGTTTTTGAATATGGATTTATCGATCAAGATATATCACGAGACCAAGAGATAAAAACATACTTAATGCAGTTTTAACCAAGAAGGACTATAAAATAACCCCTCTCAAATTCAAACATATACGCTGTCTTTTCTTCGGGAAGGAAATGCCATGTTTATTACTTAGTGTTACCGCAAGACTGTGAAATTTAATTTTATTTAACCATAAAATCCAATGGTTAGTCACCAACTTAGAGAGTTCAGATTTTAAATTGTTGCTAGCTCTAAGATAGCAAAATAAAAATGAGACCGTGAATTAACTGAACCAAACGTTTTTCCATAGTCTGCGATAATTATTGGAAACATAATATGATTACTATAAAGGAGGTTTAACGTCTGTCTACAACAAAATTATGGCATTTACTTTCTGCATATTGCGCTAATATAGTCAACTGCAAATTTCTCCGTTATTAGAATGTTTGGCGCATTTATAAAAAATCAGCCGAAAATGAAACTTATAAATGTTTCTGATATTTGATGTTATTTAGTTTCATTATCTCTTTGTGTCTCTTGTGTACAATCATTAAATTTATCGTCATTTGGACGCCTTTTTAAGAATCCCGAATGTATTATGCATTCCAGGGCACATTTGCAAACTTTAAAGTAACCAAGAACCATAACACTTTTGTCACCGAAACCCCACTCTATGGCGACCTGAATTCCAACCACTCAATCACACTGTTGCAGCTGCATTCACAAATAATAATGGATACCCGGAAAAAAATGCGCACAAAGTAAAGTGGCTCCAGACAAAATGTTTTAATCCATAACCAATTCAGTACAAATTCGTGGTATTCAATTAAACGAAAAGTACAATTAGTTTTTTACTAGACTTCGGGCAGTTTATATTAACAACGGGCGGACAGCCAGGAGCAACGATATAATGTGCCCTTGAGCGTATGGTAATCATCAGTATGGTAATCGCCAGACTGAGGGGGGTTAATATCAACCCCTACTGTAATAAATATGTCTAAGTGTAGCGAAGCATTTTAAAAAAGCTATCAGGAGGATTATTTCATCTGATATGCACATGGTAAAGATGCTCAAAATCATCAGTCGACAGAACTTTCAGACAACATAATTTACGTTTATTTAAATGTGATTGATTACAATAGGGGTTGACATTTCATTTTTTTAATTCTCCAAATGGTTTGAGACACGTTGTCGTTGATTTTGTTTCATAATACTCTATGCGGTATTAAGGCATACCATTATCTTATACATTGATACGGAAATAGTGATCAAAATCTATTGACTTTTAGCGTTATGTGTCGGATATTACAATAGGGGTTGACAGAAATTGTATTACAATTACAATAGGGGTTATACTAAAACAAAAAAAAATGTTAGATACCCATTAAGTCTGATATATCATTTGTGACATATAAATGCATAAAACGGAAGAAGTGGGTGAATTTATGATTTAATCCAATTGCATGGTGTTATAATGGCAATAGGTATGTCAGAACACTGCAATATTTATGCTGTAACAATATTTTTAATCGGGAAAATTGTGTCATAATAATTTCAGTGTTAATGGACAGCATTTAAAAAAATCCAAAATATTTTTTCAACTTTTATGAACCTGAACAGATCTCTCTTAAAACGTTTTTGATCTTACAGTATATTTTTATATAAAATGAATGTGTCGTTTTATTTAATAAAAATTGAACTTTAGTTTTATCTATCTTAAATCATGAATGATTAATCGGGGTTTTTTTTATTATGGAGCAAATATTTCTTGTTACTCTAAAGCACTAGTATCTAAATTATTGAAAGCTTTCGTTAAAATATATATTACCATGTGACTAATGGATGTTTTTTTTCTATTTCGCTATAATCGCGAACTGTTAGCATTATAAATATTTGGATTAAAATGCAGTTATAAAAATATTTTTGTAAATTAAATAGAAAACAACATTAAGGAATTAATTTTAAATATTTGGACTGATTTTCAATTACAAAATATTTTTGGAAATTATGTAGAAAATACTATTAGCCTGGGGTCTATTTCACGAAATTTTAACTAAGATAAGATCCCAATTTTAGTAATTTGATTGGATAATATTAGATTGATTTTAGTGCTTAATCAATCAAAATTGAAGTATCTACTAAAATTGGATTTTATCTTAAGTTAAAATTTCGTGAAACAAGGCCCAGGATAATAAAGAAGGTACTTTGCACAACAAAGACTATTTCCCTCTTAAATTAACGCCATAACAACAAATCATCATTTTTATTAATAACTTGAATTTAGGAATTTTAAATTTAGTATCAAATTTTATTTCATTTGATTTGTTTTTAAATCGAGATTTATATTAAAGTAAATTCACAAGGAAGTTTTAAGATATATCGATTATGACATTTGCCAGATGATTATTTTCTAATAGAACTCTGTTTAAGATATGTATTAAGCTAGATTAAAGAAATGATACTAAAATATTAGAAGAATGAGAGTGGCATCTGGAATTGATGGCCCAGGTAATAACGGTAAACACAGATGAACCTGTTCAGATTAGAAAGAACAAATAATTCTCTTACTGGGGGTTGTTTATAAAAATGGGAAATCTCTTGATGATATATTTTGCTATATCTATAGGTGTATTTAGCACCAAATAGATATATAATATACTATTCAAAAAAAGTAGGGGATATTTGATTTTGCGGGCATAATACTAAAATATGCAAATGACTACGAAAAAAGTCACTATAGAATCTAACAGAAGAAACATTTCCAGTTACATGTGACGCCCAAACGCACCAATAGCTACTGCATGGAATGCAGGTGATGCTTGGGTTCATCATGGGGGTCCAACCCAAGATTTGCACGACTCTGACTTTGAATGTTACAGTCATTGTGGCATTGAATTCCAGGGTGGAAACATCAGTTTAATTGTTTTAGTGACCAGAAAACAAATTTTGATATGCGTCGGCTTACCCAAAATGAAAGGTTACGTGCCCTTGGCATGCTACAGATCGTCACAACACAGGCGGTTGTGGCGCGGACGATGAATGTTTCTCAGTCAATCATAAGCAGGCTATGGTCAAGATACCGTGATACACAATCTGTACAGGACAGACCACGCTCAGGTCGACAACTCAAGCCCAGGATCGATTTATCCGTACCTTGGCCTTGAGAAATCGTGTCATCACAGCAAATCAGATCAGATCAGCGCTCGTCTTCAAACAGACACTGGTGTGAGAGTGAGTGGCCAGACGATTCGGAATCGACTGTATAGGGGTCACCTTCGCGCCCGACGGCCTCGCGTGATCCCTTGTTTGAGAGAGGCAAGACGTCGTTGGTGTAGGGATCGTCAACACTGGGATAATCGACGCTGGAGCAATGTGATGTTTTCAAAAGAGTCAAGGTTCACTGTTGATTTTTTGGACAGACGTAGGAGGGTGTGGCGTCGTCGAAACGAGCGCTTCCAACACGTTAACGTCATCAGACATGATCGATTTGGGGGTGGTTCTGTTATGGTGTGGGGAGGCATCACTGTTGCTGGAAGAACGGCTTTACATGTTGTTGCAGACCAGTACTACCGGGATAACATCTTGGCAGTCCATGTTGTGCCGTTCGCACGACGTCATGGCCGCCGTTTCATCTTCCAGGATGACAACGCAAGATGTCACAGGGCAAGGATCGTTACAGGTTACCTCCAACAACAGAACATCACTACATTACCTTGGCCAGCACTGAGTCCCGACCTCTCCCCCATCGAGCATGTCTGGGACATGCTTGGACGGAGGTTATGTCAACGTCAACAACGTCCTGCCAATGTCCAAGAACTTGCTGCTGCGTTGCAACAGGAATGGGACAATCTGGACCAAAATGACCTTAGACGTCTCATTAGGAGTATGCCACGTCGGATCAATGCTTGTTTGGCAAACAGAGGAGGATTTACCCGTTACTGACTTTGTTGTGATGCTGTGGTAACTTTGCTGTTTGACCTCGGGTATCATTTTACCCTTATAATGGTCAGTCTGTGTCTTACTTAGTCTAACGATCATTTGGAATAAATCGATGAATGTGAACTTCATTTCATTTTGTCATTTGTTTCTTCGTCAGTTTCATTAGGTGACTTTAATAACACTTAAAAATCAAATATCCCCTACTTTTTTTGAATAGTATATTAAACACTTTTTTCCTTATGAAATAAATATACGTTAGAATTACCTGTTTAGTAGGGGGTGGTATTGCTGATGGCGGAATTACAAATCGCAGAACTCCATGCGAAGTGTAATGTTCAGTACTTTATTTATGCATCATACTGAAAGGTTAGATGTGGGATGAGATGTAAATTGGATGTAGAATATCAGCGATTGAAATCTTTTAACTTTCATCTTTGAAAACGACAAGCTACCAAAAAGCACAGAAATTATGAAGAAATATGATTGTTGCTGGGTTTTTTTTGTTTTTTAATATTTTACATAATGACACGGAAAAACACGTTTCAGCTAAAACATTTAAATAACTCTTAAAATTGTCGTTTGTCAAACAATGAACACATCTCCTGTTGTAACAAATGTCTTAACTGTGCAAACAATTACAAAACATTAAAATAAATTGACAACCTCCGGGGAAGTATAATACATCCATATTTATCTCTTATCCGAGCAAATGATATTAACAACACGACTTCTCGTGCTGATACATTGTAGTGTTGTTCCTTTTCCTGGTTAATCAAAAGACAACATCACAAAACTTCCGCGTTTTAGGGTGAACAATGTTTTTTGTTATATATAATTTAAATGAATTATTACAGGATCGTTCAGCAAAATGCTTTTCGGGAATCTTTTTTTTTATAATTTGATTATATTCCATTAATCTAACTTCCAGTAATCCTAAACATGTTGGTTTTTTAAAACAAAATACCTATTTGTTTGTTTAGGACTTCGAATTTCGTCTAATGGTTTGGATTGTTCGTACTTATTTTTATTACAATATTGAAATAAGATATAATGACCTTTGCTGTAAAAATAAAAATATGATCACTGTATTTCTATGCCAACAGAAGTTCCATCTGAAGATTTGAATTTGTATTCGAAGTATCAACCACTGCGCACTATCCTTACGTCACCTGATGAATTTCAACTGAAGAACATAATGTCAAAGACTTGTATATTTCGCTGATTATTATAATAACATTCTAACGGATGGTGCTGCATATTTCAGTTGTGGAAAAAATAACAACCCTTTATGTGTGAAAGGGGTTAACTTTAACACAATATTTTCCAACAGGAACTTGAATTTCACATTGGTTCATTTCAGTCATTTTTAATGTTTTCATTTGTAAAAATGTGCGATCCTAATATCCAATAAACATTTTAATATCAGAGCGGTAGCCTACTTGATTCGGGCATTTTATGGTTTCGGGTGCTATTTGTAATAAACAAAGAGAAACATATCCAGCACGACAAATTAATAATTTACAAAAAAAACTGTGGACTAGAATGGATTATGCGGGCGTAAACGACTCGAATGGTTAGCACGTGCAGTATCATACGGTCTCCCCCGTCTTCCATTAGCCCAGGTTCGGCGCAAAAGAGTAGGACGTTAAACCCCATTTCATTTCATTTCATCATACGGTCTGTATTGAGTCAACTGGCGTGTTTTCGATTCCTGGTTGTACGTGACAAGGTCACCTCGTGGATTTTCTCCGGGTCCTCCGTTTTTATCCCACTGCTAAAGACCTCTGAAATTATTAGTGCGACATGACCTAGTTTGTGTCGAGTGGACGTTAAATCCCGTTTCTTTCTGTCAGAGCATTATGGGTCAGACATAATAACACTAATATTTTTACAGGTTAAATATAAATCACATAAATTCATATTACATTAATAATATATATGTACTAATAAAAATATATACGCTCTTAAGTTCAGTCTTTTCGTTTGGCATTGATTACAGTGGCAACAGATCTTTTAGCAGCCAATGCCAACGCCATACATTTTCCTAAATGGAATACGAAACAGCGACTGATAATATTGAAATCTATGTGTCCAAGCGCCTTATTTCATTTTGTTTCCAGATCTATTTTAACCTAGACTTACATGCCAGATTATTTTTGTTAGCAAATGTACAATTCACATTTATTAATAAGGAAGTCTCCAAAACCACATAAGGATTTAGTTACATTTGGGATAAACATCACCTTCAGGTATCGTTAATCATCTTTCAGTTGATTCTGAATCCCCATCCAAAAAAAACCCCTTTGATAACATCTTTGATTAACCGTTGTCCACTTCGGCGCTTTTAAAATCAGATGATATTCTGTCAAAAGTTATAGCTGATACCAGTTTAAACACAGTCTCCAACAAAACAACAGACAATCACAATACCCAAATAAGGAAGTGTCAGATTAAACAAGATGGTTTTGGTTGGGGTTATTTTTTTTTTGGGGGGGGGGGGATGTTAAAGATATTTTATTGTACCAGAACATAAATACATTACAAAGAAATTTTGTCAAAAGTTACAAAAATCGCCGATGTTTACTCAACATATATGTACATTATAATCCAAAAGAAATCTTTTGCACGGACTGGGCGAATGAAACGGAACATTGTAACAAATTTGAGCGCATTATGTACAGGAACCGAGTTCAACATCATGGCCATCATCTTAGAATTATGACGCAAAGCTGAAGTCTCCATTCGAAGCGCAATTTTCCAAAGAAAAATAATGACAGGTTTCATGTCGATCGTATTTCAATCAGCAGAGTCTTACGGCTTTTTAGAAGACCAATGAAATGAGTAGTGCTTGGTGACCCGGTTCCTACCCCAAATATACACAATGTATGTACATATATGTAGTTACATATATTTTCCTGGTGAGAGTGATAGTTCTTTTGAGTATTATTTGGTGGCCAGGTTCACTTTACTCTTCAAATCGGACACCGTTTTCTAATTAGACAAGCCAAAGTATAAACCAGCAAAACAATCACCTGTTTCAAATGATATAAATTATTGATAGCATCCTTAAAACATTAAAAGTTATCGACCACATGCAGACACATACACATAGACACTATGAAATAAAACCTATGGTATTACGAATAAACTGAAGACGGGGGTCTACACATTTTTTATTCTCAGATGATAACAGACGTTATTTCTACGACTTTAAGTTGCCAAGAGAGTAATACAGAATACAACTTAATTGAAGAGTCCGGCACAGATATACACGCAAACCGAAGACCAATGAGCTACGAATTCAAGTCCATATTGTAGTCTGTAATATACTTGTTATAGCTAAGACAGATTATGTTGTCATGTTAAAAAAAACCTAGTCACCTCGTATAGACATGGTATTGGCTCATTAACCCACATTTAAAAAATACAAATACCAGAAGTGTCTCATTAGAGGACTGAGCTATTTAATATTCAATTTGAGAGAACAACAAGACATTACAGTCAAGTTAATAAAGTCGTCTGAGGGTCTACCAGACTATAAATCTGTTATTTCACCAATTCGACATCAGTCATTTGACATCTCTAGTTTAATTTTTTATCACAGAGTATAAAACCTATTACAATTTCTCATGAGTTTAGGTTAAATGATAGAGAACGTGAACATGAAACGATTTGATTAAATAATATGTAGTTTTACACATGGAACACTTCAAAATCCCGTTTAAACGGGAAGATATATTTTAAGTGAATAAAACTGGTTAATTCGAGATGAAAGATCTTGCTGACCTATCTCACTATCTGAAGTAATGTGACGTTTCGGTATCCAGTTGGAGTAACGTGAAGAGCCAAACGTCGCGGAGAGTCTCCTCTAGCATATGTTGGAAATAGATGCTCAAATAACAAATTTTACCGCTACCATTTCCTTTGAGTTAGTGTCCAAGGATGTTCATTGGCCCCATGTTAAGAAGTGTAGGGTAATGTCTAATCTTGACTGTTAAAAGGATGACAGTGTGTGCAAGCTGGCCAGCGTTACCAGCATGGGTCCTACATAGAAAAGAATTGTTTCATACATGTATTATGATTTTGATCGGCTGGCAGTTGTTCTCAGAGAACCGTCCGCCCAATCCCTCATGTGTAAGTATGTGGTTATATACTAGACGAAGTTTTAGTAGCATGTCTCTCATGCAATTGTAAGATTAAATGGCTTCAATTTTACGGAAATCTAGCGATCATTTTGGAATCTAAAAAATGTTCAAATAACCTAATCTTTAAATTTTGGTCTGTTCCACATATATATTTTATCCACTTTCATATACGATGCCCTGTGCAATCTGGCACTTCCTCTTCCATGTTAAGGTTTCGTCTCTCCAAGGCATGCCTTATGGGTAAGGCAGGAACTTACAATACTTCTTCTGAAAGATAAAGATAATTTTAAATTGTTGACTCAACAAATTTAAATGGATATACAGATGATCAAAAAATAATTTTCTTGTTTATTTATCACTTATCAACAATTTAGACAGTTGACTATTTTTTATGTCCATTAAACCAACAGTTACAGAGCAAAGGGTGTCTTCTGATTGGATTCGGTAAATCTTAAAGACTGTGGTGGCAATGGGTTGTAAGCGTGGCCATCGGTCGAAAGGTTGAAAACTAGTAATTTTAAGATAAATAAATTGTTTTTTTTTTTAAAAAGATAGCCACGCAAAGCACCTATATACCAAATATAGCCATAGACCACAGTTTATACGAAATGAAATCTCCTTCATGTTTTCAAGAAATATAATGTATATTATGAGGTTTTCCGGACACATAGCATGTCAGTGGAACAAGACGTCGTAAAATTAACCTCAATGTTTCACACTGAAATAGGGTTAATCCTCTCACAGTCCGAATAATTTCGCGCAAAGTTCGAAAAAAAAAACATCTGTTAACACACTTTTCTGAGCGATGATCCAGTTGGCCTTGATATTGTATAAATCCCAGATTCGAGTACGTGTAAATCAAATGTAAAAAATAATATTGATTATTTCTTCGCAATATATTTAACAAACAGCATCAAAAAAGATTACCGCCATTGGTACGACATTCAATTTCTGAACAGACAGCTAAAGCACCAGAATGCCAGTATCTCCATTGCTCATACTCCACGCAGTGTTCCGTTTGATTAGCGGTAATCCCACTACTGTAATGGGTGCATATTGTTTTAAATTTTGATTGGTCAGTGGCCCGACTATCAACCAATGACTAGCTGCTCTACAAAAGCTTTACATTTATTATTTAGGCATTTATTAACATGACAACAACATAATCAACTTTCATCGAAATCATCGGTTGGCTAAGATATTGAGTAGATTAGACAATAAATGTCTTATCTGTATTTGACGTTAATATGAACACCACTCGCGGAAACTGCCTATAGAACGACGGAAAATCGAGACTTCATTCATTATTGTGGTAATGATACTTGACAATCTAGACTATTTTCCGTCAAAATTACACTATGTATCTAAATGGTACATAATGCATCTGTTTCAGGGTCGCTCTTGCTTGGACGATTACTCCCGAGAGAGAGAGAGACGGGGTGTAACGTACACTCAACAAACACTGGGTCATTTTGGGACTAACATGGTTTAAATTGATGTCAATACTTCGAATGTCCGTAGGGGTCTTTAGCAGTAGAAGAAACTGGAGAAAACCCACGAGGTTGGGCCGGTGACCTACAACTTGTCCCATACAACCGGTGATTCGAAACCACTCCAGTTGACTCAATGACAGGCTTAATGATACAGCGTACACGTGCTAACCATTCGGCCATCCATCCCCCATCCCACCCCGGGGGATATAGAATAAGATACGAGATGAATTGATGGAATAACGACTGAGCTCAGATATTGAATTTTTGTCAGAAAGAAACAGCTGTCTGGATACTGGTAGGAGGTATATGCATCATACTTCAGTCAATGTCAGGGCATTATTAAAATTATGAACACGTAACACAAGTAGTAGGTTTCGATATGAATATATTTTACGCAAATGTGGATCAATAATGGTCAGATAAACCTTAAATGG
The DNA here is from genome assembly GCA_948474765.1 of Patella depressa. Lineage (NCBI taxonomy): Eukaryota > Metazoa > Mollusca > Gastropoda > Patellidae > Patella > Patella depressa. The sequence continues at coordinate 35,574,441 of OX419721.1, forward strand.
CTATCAATAATAAATGAGATATATGATCCTGAATCGGATAGATTTTATCAATTGTTTAGACATACCCCAAGGTCCTTGCATTAACCTTGTATGTCAAAATCAAGAATAAACATAATGTTACTAAGGTAACAGGGGAATCCAATCTAAAACCTCACGATATCAACCTTAGAACTAGGCATGTACCTTTTGTAAGCAGACACAACACCCGTTATATCATCACGCCTGCACATCCCCATCGATCCTATGGTTACAACACCTGCATACACGTTTACCTTGGTGTAGAATACCTGTATTCTTCCATGACAACACGTAATATGTAGGTATATTTTCATGACCTGGGCCCGTAATCTTTATGTCTAACTTTCCTTGTGAGGGCTAAACACTACCGTATTTGGCCACAAAATTTTTGATCGCCAATGTCAGTGGAATATATGGTGGACATATCAATTGATGTTGAATTTTCAAAAAAAATAAAATTATTTTATTTATTTATTACTATTTTAGTTTTTGATATTTTTTTTTTAATTTTTATTTATCTTTTTTTTTCTCATTGGAATTTCAATCAACAACACAATATGTTAGACACCAATTAAAAAATAAGTGAAACAGGCCATGGCAAGAACCTGACGTGAAAATTACTGTGCAATGTTGAAGGAAAATGCCAGAAATATCAAAGTATGGGTCCACTGACCATGGTCAAGATTTTTGGCGAAGTAACATTGAATTCAATAAGGGATGCTTGCTTAAAGAGTTTTAACATTCTAGCAGAGTTATATGGTTGCAAGATCATGGAGGTGAAAGTGACCTACTCCCCTTAACATTAGTCATATAAACAGACGGCCACAGATCACAAATGATTACCCAATTGACATTAATGTTAATTCTCGTCTCTGCTAAAGGATGGCAAGGGAAAGGCACAGAAAGACTCGGATATTTCTTCTGAGAGGCGTAATACCATCTATAATGAATTTAAGCAAACTAATAAAACCAGAATCTATACAGAAAAGTGTGTGTGTGGGGGGGGGGGGTAGGGCTGGCATTAAAACAATCAAGTCAATCTATGTTAAAATGGACGTGGCCAAAAAGACATTTGGCAGTGGTGGTTTCCAAGAAACCTGTCGTGCTACATCCGTACCAACCATATATGGTCTAAAGAAGTATTTACCAGGCCAGACATAAACCATTGAAGATGGGTTTAGATCAGTTAAGAACCCCTCCAGATGTTGCAAAGTATCGTGGTTTCCGTGTGTACTACCAGCTGCAGTTGGGTTTGGGGAGATGTGATGAATAAAGACCAGACAAATGATGATAGAGACTTTCAAAAGACACGTTATGGCCAAAAACAATCGAGTCCAGTAATAATCCCCTAAAACATCCAATGTGGCTGTCAAGTAGAATGTGACACAGCAAAGTATTGACGTCATATTTGTATCTGTAATCAATTTATATAAGATTAAAACTAAATAGAGGTACATTTGGTGGCCATTTTGAATTTATGCAGACTATGCATAATATCAGAGGACTTCAGATATTATGTTGTGGAGGATGATCCCACGCACACAATTTTACCATTTCTTACCTTTGAAGAAGAAGAGTGTTTGTGTCTCTTTTAATTATTCATTTTAACATATGTCTATTACTGAGGGAAATTACTTCTATCGCCCAACTCCAAGGTTATTTAAATCAAATGAAATAATATTGAAAATAATCTGAAAAATTCTAATATTTCAACACCATAGTGTTTCTGTTTTTTTGGATTTTGCTGAAAATAGTGAACGTGATAGAGGCTGTAATTTTTGACGAGTTGTTTTCGAATGGGAAATAAAATGGGGTTCAGTGTTCTATTCTAAGTTATGCTCGAGCTCTGCCACCATCTATTACTGATGGAAATTACTTTTATCGCCAAACTCCCACATGTGTATATCTTACTAATACAAGATGGATGTGGCACTTCATTTTCATTAGTAAAATATGTATAAAAGTAATTTCCATCAGTAATAGACATGGCAAGAGCATAACTTAGAAAAGTCGTTTAAAATGATAGAAGATCTCTGGATGTACTTAAGCTGGGGAAAAATTCGAAAACAAATGAAAATGATTTTTGCTTTATATAAGTACAGCACCCTGAAAAAATTAATCAAAATTGTCCCTGGAGAAAATAGGTAACGAAGGGCGTTTGGTTTTCTTACTCGTTCGAATAAAATATCAATAACTTTTTGTCACTTTTCGGCATGCTGAGAATATGATTGTGCATCACAAACACTTTCCCGCCATTAGACAATCGACAAAATCAGTACGTAAATAACTCTTCATGCTCAACCCAACTGCATGAAATTTGATCCGTAATGCTCAGCATCGTCACATGCATCAAAAGTGATATTTTCAACTCGACAGACGTCCTTAACTGACCTACCTTATGTTGCCAAATGTTAAGCAAATTCACAAATAATACAAAAAAAAAACACCTCAAGACATTTTCAGAGGTGGGATATCCGCACCGGACTAAATACTACCTCAATATTGTGAGAAACTTACATAATACTTCAATTATGTAGGGTAGTATTGAGTAACCTTCCCGCCGCCACATCCAGACAATTTTCACACAGATGCACCCATTTCCCTTTCGCACGAAACTAGTAGACAAATAGTGGGGTTCAGTAGTGGGGTATCCCAGCCAAAAATGTTAATTGCTCCACCCGAAAAGCTAATGTACATTACCATATGACTACCGTATAAAATGTACCCGAAAATCATCAACATTCCAACCAATCATAAATGACTACTCCCAGGCAAGTACTTTTAATTACGAGAACGCATGGTGTACTTCGGTTACTTTTCAGTGTCTGTTCGGTCGGTTTGAAATGATTCATGGAGTAAAAAGTCAAGAATGGAATTTGTTTCACTATTCGGCTGAAGAGAAAAAAAAATATTCCAGAGAAGAAGAAAAAGAAACACCATGATTTAAAAAGGCAACTTTCGACGTTGAAGTTCAAGTAAATATCAAAATAATTGTTCATATAGGTCAGTACGACAAAAAATAAAGATAAGCAATGAAAATTATATAATCGCATTTGTCTAAAATAATCATCAATTTCATACCACTTGTTTTATACCAATCCTATAGTTTTATATTTTATCATAGATTGATAAAGACTAGAGAAGCCCAATCGACACTTTGTTCAGTAATAAACGGTAATTATATTCCACATAAATGTGACTTGTATATATATATATATTACTATAGTAATAAAGGACTCTCAGTGATCGGCTAGCACCATCCGGGTCTTATCTCCTTTCACGTTCCTTTCTACAAGTCTCTTTTTGTGGACAGTTCGTTTTTGACAGTAACTTGATCATTGGCCTCTTCCAGCGATTTGTCCGAAAAAGAACCACGAAAAGAAAGTGGACTAAAAAGTGTAATTGGTCATAAGTTGCATTTAAGCTAAAACTAGTTCGTGAAACTACTCCCAGAATTAGGCACTGTGTAGCAATATAGACACGGAATGAGGAGATAAGATATAGTTTTATGTTTCTAACATATTCCATTTGGCGCCGTGACGAAGTTTCGACCTTTGGGTTACGAAGTTACTATAGAAGAAGAATACATATTCCATTTGGTGCCGGGACAGTTTCGACCTTCAGGGTTCATACCATTTTTCGAAGAAGAAGAAGAATACATATACGATTTGGTGCCGTAACAGTTTCGACCTTGAGGGTTAATATCAACTTTAGAAGAAGAAGAAGAAAACATATTTGATTTGGTGCTGTAACACAGTTTCGACATTTGGGTTACGAAGTTGATTTAGACGAAGAATACCTATTTGAAGACGTTCAGCGAAGAAAAATCAACCGTACCATCCAGAGACGGAGAAAATTTTTGGTGAACATCCGAAAACCTGATGATGATATTCGAGAAAAAAATCTTGGTAAATAAATTTTGTTTGTTAAATTAGATATGTTACATTTGTTAAAAGACCAAATAATATTAATTTAAGTTTAAAAATCTAATTAGAAACTAAACTGTAAAAATTTAACTGTTAGAGAATAAAGGATATTCATTCATAAGTTTTGATGGACAGGTTTGGTAAACAATATAATATCACTGGTTATCGGGTTAACGTGACCTGTAGTAAATTCGAGTAATTAAAGTTAAAGAGAGTCTCTACGGAGTAGGTTTTAAAACAAACAAAATTTTCTTTGATATAACTACGAATTAATAAAAATAAAGAAACGGAATAAGGAATCAATAGGAACTAATGTTGTCTCCGGATTGCAGTGGTAAGATGGCAGATCTAAGCATGACGTTTGTGAGTGTTTAACTCTAGTTTTCAAGATGGCCATGCTCTCTACTGTAATTCGTTAATATGTGTTATTTGTTGTTTCGTATATAATTTTTGAGATCCTTGTCCAAAGTCTCAAGAATTAGGATTTTAGTCGAGTTAGGCTAAATGTGGGTAATTCAGCTTTTGACTAAAAGGTTGAGTTGCTATTATTGTTTGTGTTTTGTGTCGTCCATGTATGTGGTTCGATACGTAGAGTAAGGTAATTTTGACGCCATAGTCCAAGGTTTCAAAATTAAATAATTTAACTTTTGAATACAAGGTTAGGTTATGTTAAAATCCCATGTGGTTAACAATCTAGGGATGTAGGTATAGTTTTCCTGGAAAAAAACAAACTAAAATTATAGGCTCGTTAAATTGTGAGATTATCGCATACGAGTTTTATAGGAGTTTAAGGTGAGGATATACGGTAGATTATGTCCGTATATATTTTTATGTAATTTTTGCTTTAGAAACGTAATATATAGGCTACGTTTAATATATTTTTGCTGTTATAAGCTGTCGACATAATACGCGATGATTAAAATGTGTAGTTTGACATGAGGTCAAATTACTACAAGCACTAGGTTCTAGTACCTGTGTTAATGTATATAGAATTATATTGGATATAGTTAGCTATATGTGTAGTAAAAAGCTCGGTATATTTTGATTGTTGTGTTTATAAAATATAGACTGTATTCTAGGTGAATGGAGTGTACAGCCATTTGCTCTGGATATAATTCTATATAATGTTTATATATTACTAATGTGGAATAAGTAACCGCGGGCTTATTTTATCTATTGGGGTTTAGCGTCCTACTGTAGGATAATATGGGACGTCATTCATATACTGGCCATATTTGTTTGACGTTCTCGATAATGTAACACTGGTATTGTTATCAGTTTCAGCTCAGCTTGTGTCAGCGTCAGTCTGATAGGAATGTTTATAAAAACAAATTATAAATGAGTAGGTCAAAAAAGGTCATATTACTGACGAGTGAATTATAAAATAATCATGGCGGAATTCTAAAACAGGAAACGCAATTATAAAATATTGTCCATTACTCAGTTCAGGTCAAGAGGTCAAAGTTAGTTTGAAGATTTATAATTAAAGGGACACATCAAAGTTTAATTTTAATTAAAAGTAAGAGTTACTTACAAGTTTTAGGAATAAGATATTACTAATAATGTTAGGTTAATAATTAAACTACAGTTTTAAAAAGAATTAGGAATAGTTAGTTCTTGGTCTGATGGCAATGACATGTTTGATTGACGAATGAGATTGTACAAGCCAATCTTAGAAGAAAAACAGACAGTTTTCAACTTGAAACTATGGTAGCTGAAAAGGACAACTACAGAGGCAAAAAAAAAATGGTTTACCAGTTTACCAAATTGAGATTTCCAGTGACAGAATTTAAAGTGAAACTGAACTTTAAAAATTTGAAGTGATGTGCTATTTTGTTTTGAAATTAGGACACTTGAAGATTTTAAAAAGACAATTTGTGTTTTTTGAATTTAGGTTTCGGCTTAGTGAATTTTCATAGGACTTTGAGATAGTTTTTGCATGCGATTTTTTGATTTTTGATTATTTGTGTTTTTCTTTCACAGCTCTGTTGTATTGTAATCATTTATATTTTCCTGATGCGTGCATAATTAGTTAGAATATCTATCTTCTATATATATTCTTAAAGGGGGAAGTAGTGTAGCAATATAGACACGGAATGAGGAGATAAGATATAGTTTTATGTTTCTAACATATTCACATATATGCATGTGTGTACTCAAATCAACTAACATTTGAAGGACATATTGGTATATGAAAATGGGTTATGGAAACAAAACATACTGGTTCTATGTGTCAATAACATGATAACAGATATCTCATGCGCAGTTTCTAGAGTAAATTTCCATAACCATATAAGGGTGGGTTATTGCATCATTTGGCTTAAATTAAGCAATCTCTCTAATTATTTACATCATGTTTGACCAATTAGATAATTGAATGTCCAAAACCAGTTGATACAAAATTATGATACTTGCGCGAATTCGTCAGACGACATTTAGATTCCAGACTTCGATTAGATTCCAGAGGGTTACCATCTAAGAGTCCTAGACACCGCGAGGTGTCTAGGTTGAGAAGAGTTTAGGTAGCATTGACTGTAATTGTAATATGCTTGTATGTATACTTGTGCTACATAAAAGGTAAAAACGGACTATTGCATTGTTATAACTGAAGAAGACAAACGTCTTAAGAAACCAGTAAGAACTAAACACAACGTGAAGGAGAAGCAAAGACGATCAGAGATAAATCCTAGACGATCACAAGGCTAACGGTAATATGTAGCAAAAACAAGATGCATGGGTCATACGTAGGGTTGTGGCGACCGGACCGGTTATCACACGCTCTCCGCGTCAGACGAAAAGGCCCATGGTGCTACAACTGCCATTTAAGATTTCAATTCGAGCCTTTTCGCGGCAGCAACACAAATGTTCCAATCAAAGTGTAAATCATATATTCTAGTGGGGCGTAGGAATACACCCCGGCAAAAGTTAGTAGCGCGGGTATGTGTTTTTACCGTACATGTTTACGTTCAGAATATATCAGAAATATATTTTATACATATCACGTAATTATTAGGATGTTATCGTGCTGTCCTAAGATGAAAGTGTATTGGGCAATGTGTAAATGATAACATAAATGACACAAACAGAGAATGTTTTTAATTTATTTTAAGCCCACAGTTTAGTATGGATATGTCGTCTATTAATAGACCCAACGACATTAAATTTAAGTCATACAGGTGGGATATAACACAAGTAATTATGTCCTTATTATTTAGGGATAGACACTGTGTTTCATGATTATAAAGATTCACCAGTAAGGGTTGACATTCCCACACCACGAAAAGGGCGTACATGGAGAGGGCATACTGCCAATTATCTTTGGTTTCAATTTAATCTGGTTAAACACATCATTTGAAAAATCGCTGGTTCCCTATATGAATATACAGGAGTTTTGGGATTTTAATGATGTAAAACCCATATTATGATTTAAAGGGACAATAACATTCTTGCTGGCATGGTAGCTCCAGAAAATAAATAATACCCTTATTCTAAGTACTAGATGTTTAAATGCCCTACCTGTTGTGTAAATTATCCATTACAACCTATTTTGTTTGTCCAGAGGGTTCGAAAATATTTTAAGTCACATTTGAAAAGGTTTACGTTAGATTCAAATCAATTGGTTGAATTTTTCCATTTTTTTAAATTAGGTGTGTTAAGATGAAATTTATATCATCATTTAATTGGAATATTCTAAAATAATACGATTTGTTGACCAGAATGTAGATTGGGACATATTTTTCAGTTACAACAAGAGTGTTATTGGGGCTTTAATGAAGTTATATCTTTAAAATGTATTTAAATAAAGCCCTCAAATAATGGTATCTATGAACAGTCCTGCCTTGTTAAAAAAAAATAATGCTATTAATCAATCCTATAAATCACTATTGCCAGTTGAGAAATTGGCAAAAATATCATTTTCAACTTCAAATTCAAACGCTATTCTATTGGGGGAATAGAAAAACAAGAAAAGTAATTGTTTTATTATTTCCGGCGTGAATGATTGTTGGAAATAATGCCTATGATTGTATAATAGTGAGTAGACAACCTTTTGAACAATACACATAAAAATAATTTATTTTTTTCTTTCTTAGAAAATATGAAATTTCCGCTTTAAGTCAAATTGTCAACTAAATCGAGATCTGGGGCCTATTTCACGAAATTTTAACTAAGATAGGATCCCAATTTTAGTAATTTGATTGGATAATATTAGATTGATTTTAGTGCTTAGCCAATCAAAATTGGAGTATCTACTAAAATTGGATTTTATCTTAAGTTAAAATTTCGTGAAGCAGGGCCCTGATTATATAGAGCAAGTATAACAACAATAATCTGTAGCAGGGCCATATGAAATTTCCGCTTTATGCTGCACAGCCACGCGCTTGCATTTGAGGTCAAGTCAAATTGTCAACTAAATCGAGATCTGATTATATATAGCAATTATAACAACAGTAATCTGTAGCAGGGCCGTATGTAAGATTTTAAAAGTGGGGTGCAGCAGTTATGGATGGGCGCGCCAATATAATGCCCGAGTTGCGGAGCGGCGAGACCCCCCCCCCCCACAAATTTGGAAAATGGTAACTGTCGTAAACGCGTTTTCCATGCACTTGAAGCCACAATCAAAGTCGCTAGCAAGTGATACCCTGTCTCAATATTGCTAGCGCTGTTTCTCATTTTGATGTTAAATACACCAAAATAAGAAACATTTTGTCCTCTAGAAAAGAACTACTCTGAACCACCAATAAGATCATTAATTATGCACAGGGCGACCAGAACGTGAATCTCTTGTAATGTCATTCGATGGCGGTGCCCCCAAAGACCGAGAAGACCCTTTCAAATGTGGATAGGGCGACTAAAAAGAATCATGTGGTGGGGCATACGCTGATTCAGAAAGTGGTGATAGGAGGACATTTCGCTTATGGGGGTCGCACCCACGTCTGCGGTCCGCCCTCAGCAAATTTTGAACAATAACGCTACGGGAAACACGTTTTTCGGACACTCTGGTGATATCCAAGAGTCGATTTTGTATTTAATATGGTAGATTTTTTTCGGGGCTGCAGGTTTTATTTAGGAGAGGCAGTTGGATCCGCGCCTGTGGTGGTGCCCCATAGCGTCCGCATAGATGATATAAGAGTGTTTGGATCAGGTACTAATTAGCGTGTGAACGCTCTTAAAACTGACCGATTGACCAGTCAGTGCCTTAAGAGCATTACTGTGTGATCATAATCACGTGTATTATTTTATAGTTGAAAGGTTGTCAAATATTTCTTGGCGGCACCCCCGCTAGATATAGGCCCTGATCTGTAGACTGTCACATTTTTTTTGCAAAAATACGTTCTACGACAGAGGGTCAGGATATAGAGTCTTTGACTAATTAATGAGGGACAGGATTTATACCTTTCAGACACAATATATCGAGTAAAACGATGTAAGCTTAAAATCAGAATGAAGAAATGTAGTTTAAAATGACGAGACATCTGATTTCGATTAAATTGTTGATTTCATTTTGTTAATATGTTTTATGGAGTAGCAATTTTCGTTGTATCTTTTGCATCAAAAGATAAATCCAGTGTTGGGGTACGGATTTTGTGTCTCGATGTCGGCACAAAAACCGATAGTTTAAACAAAACATCGTAAGCAATTATTAATCGAAATAAATGAAATGAAATATAGTTTAACAACCTAATGTGCTTAATGAAGTAACGAACCAGATCTTTCCAATTTAAAACTTTATTTGGATGCAATTCATAGAGGATTAGTTCATTTTGGTAGGGTAGTACTGATTGTTGTGGGTGTAATTGATTCCTGATAAGATGGTGGTCCTTCAGCAAATTGTTGTCCTCCATATTCTGGTTGTGGCTGTACTCCATATTGTTGTTGTGGCTTTACTCCATATTGCTGTTGAGGCTGGACATAGAAGGGTTGTGCAATATTTTGATGTGTGTAAATTATCCTCTTTCTATAACGCAGTGTTACTACACAAACTACAATAGTACAATCATTGCAAAAAATCCAACAGTTCCAAATGAAACTCCCACGATCACTGGATATGTCCATATACATACACCGGCTGCTTCATCGGAATCATCGCCACAGTTATTATTGCCATCACAGGTCAGCAAGACTTTATTAATGCAGTCGCCATTATCACATTGAAACTCTGTACTGTCACAAAATCCATAGTTTACCTCAGTAATCAGCAGATCAAACGATGATGTAAACACTGACACTCCACTATACTTTTGAAATGTAATGGTTCCGGTGTCAGTTAATGATTTTAAAGACATGCTTGGTGACCCAGATCCACACCAAGACGTAAACGCTGTCCGGAAACCGCTAAATACTATAATGCCCTCATCACAGGGTACTTGGAGGTGTAGAAAAGATATACGAACAGCGATGGAACTTTTAGAGACATCTGCTGCCTTAATTTGAACCTGACAGTTATCCGAAAATCCAGCTACCATGTTAGAGTCCAATTTCAACCGATTAGCGGCAGCCACATAAATGGTTTCATTACAGTTCGAGTTCATATATTCTATTGGGGCGTAGGAAGAAACTCCTGCTATAGTTAATAGCAGACATAGAAATATATTATATTTACCGTACATGTACATGGTTGTATTCAGAATGTCGACCCGAATATATCAGAAAAAAATAGGTTGCCAGGCAACGAAACATACGCCCACACAGCAGCCAAATCGTCCGGGCAGTCAACAAGAATTGTCGCATATTAAGGAATTATCAAAAAATCATTAGAATTTGTTTGGTTTTTATAATCAAACGTTTTTTTTTAAATCATATAATAATTGTGACCTCCAGAGGCACCACAAGCTAAAAAGGGTGATTTTTCGTACAATCAGGGGACATAATTCAGGAAGTAATGACCCGATGGGCGCAAATATTGAAAGGAACCAAGATCTTTGGGTTTAAAACATACCTGTCAAGTTTCATCAAAATCGATTCAAAATTGTGACCTCTATAGGGTCCACAACCTTGATAACATATTTTCACACTATTCGTGTACAAACGGCGGCCATTTTGTCAGTCAATTCTAGTCCTGTTTTCATGTAATTCAAACTCTCTCTTCTTTACCATGTAACGGTGATATAGTCAAACGTTTTTTTAAATCGGATAATAATTTTTACCTCCAGAGGGACCAAAAGCGAACAAAAGCGATTTTTCGGACAATCCGGGGACATAATTCAGGAAGTTATGATCCAATGGGCGCAAATATCGAAAGGAACCAAGATCTTTGGGTTATAAACATACATGTCAAGTTTCATCAAAATCGGTTCAAAATTGTGACCTCTATAAGGTCCACAACCTTTATATAACATATTTTCACAATATTCGTGTACAAACGGCGGCCATTTTGCCGTCAATTTTGGTCCGATTTTCACAAAATTCATACTCAACCTTCATAACCATGGAACGGTGATATAATCCAACGTTTTTTTTAAATCGGATAACAATTTTGACCTCCAGAGGAACCACAAGCTAAAAAGGGCAATTTTTCGGACAATCAGGGGCCATAATTCAGGAAGTTACGATCCGATTGGCGCAAATATCAACAGGAATCAAGATCTTTGGGTTATAAACATGCATTTCAAGTTTCATCCAAATCGGTTCAAAATTGTGACCTCTACACTGTTCACAACCTTGATTTAACATATTTTCACACTATTCGCGTACAAATGGCGGCCATTTTGTCCGTCAATTTTGGTCCGATTTTCACGAAATTCATACTCAACCTTCATAACCATGGAACGGTGATATAATCAAACGGTTTTTTAAATCGGATAACAATTTTGACCTCCAGAGGCACCACAAGCTAAAAAGGGCGATTTTTCGGACAATCAGGGGCCATAATTCAGCAAGTTACGATCCGATTGGCGCAAATATCAAAAGGAATCAAGATCTTTGGGTTATAAACATGCATTTCAAGTTTCATCCAAATCGGTTCAAAATTGTGTCCTCTACACTGTTCACAACCTTGATATAACATATTTTCACACTATTCGCGTACAAATGGCGGCCATTTTGTCCGTCAATTTTGGTCCGATTTTCACGAAATTCAAACTCGACCTTCATAACCATGGAACAATGATATAATCAAACGGTTTTTTAAATCGGATAACAATTTTGACCTCCATAGGGACCACAAGCTAAAAAGGGCAATTTTTCGGACAATCAGGGGCCATAATTCAGGAAGTTACGATCCGATTGGCGCAAATATCGAAAGGAACCAAGATCTTTGGGTTATAAACATGCATTTTAAGTTTCATCCAAATCGGTTCAAAATTGTGTCCTCTACACTGTTCACAACCTTGATTTAACATATTTTCACACTATTCGCGTACAAATGGCGGCCATTTTGTCCGTCAATTTTGGTCCGATTTTCACGAAATTCGAACTCGACCATCATAACCATGGAACGGTGATATAATCAAACGGTTTTTTAAATCGGATAACAATTTTGACCTCCAGAGGGACCACGAGCTAAAAAGTGCAATTTTTCAGACAATCAGGGGCCATAATTCAGGAAGTTACGATCCGATTGGCGCAAATATCGAAAGGAACCAAGATCTTTGGGTTATAAACACACATGTCAAGTTTCATCCAAATCGGTTCAAAATTGTGACCTCTACGCTGTTCACAAGCTAAAAAACGTGATTTTTCGTACAATCAGGGGCCATAACCCATGAAGTTACAGTCCGATACATGCCAATATCGAAAGGAACCGAGATCTTATGGTGATAAACCTATATTTTAAGTTTAATTGAAATCGGATAAAAATTGTGACCTGTAGACTGTTCACAAAAAAATGTGGACGGACGGACGGACGGACGGACGGACGGACGGACGGACGGACAGGGGCGACGACAATATACGTCCACATAAAAATGTGGGCGTATAAAAATGTTATATACTTTTTATCTGATACACCACGTGACAAATATTTGATCTCTAATGTGACGTATAGGCTTCGTGCTGATAATCTCTGTTTATCAGACCAGTAACATGATATTGTACTGGTTATATTTAAGAGTCGTACTCTGATAACAATAGAAGATGGATGTAACCAATTTAATTCAAATGCAACAAAGCATTTTGTTACCTTAAAATACGCACTCCTTTTCTGTACAAATCGTGTTAATAAAGGTTACAGGGAAGTGGGTATGGGTATACATTTTGCTCGCCGTGGAGGGTACTGGAGCGTTATGGCACAATGGCTTTAATTTTTGTGAATGGATCCAGAGATGTTCCGATTACAAACTTTGATGATATATTTGGACTAAAAACATATACAAACTAATTTATTTATCAGAAGTTTGCTTCAAATCCCGCTCCAAACATTTTAATCGGAACATACTACCCCATATCAAGAATCTATTTCTATCACGCTTGCTACATCACCTGACTTCATGTATTTGTTATGTGTTGCTGTCCATTTCCATTCCTTGAATTTTCCACTCCCACATTCGGGGATACGGCACCCACTCCCCCCACTCAAATTCAGAAATAGATAATATATTCATGAATTAAAACAATTTATCTGATAACAAACAACATAATCATACCGTTGGTTCCCACCATTTCCTCTGAACATCAACATTTCCCCCTCTTGTTTACAATGCTGATATTATAATAGCGCCTGAAATAAATAATTTTGCATTTCTCAGAAATCTCCCCATATTATACACGAGTCCAATGATCATTTCTGGCTTAGGGTTAAACAATCAATTGATAATTTATGTTTAATGACTTATTCCCGTTTGAGGGCGTGTTAGCCCATTCCCGATGGAAAGATCATAATGGTGGTTCCCCTAGGTCGCTCTTATTAGAGCGAGGTTGAGTGACAGAAAAACGTTTCATTTTTGAATTGATAATAGACCTTTGCATATGCTGTTATGCACAGCTTTTATCAACTCTATCCTATTGGTTGTGAAAACGCATTATAGAAGAACGCTGTTTGCCAGAGTTATATATTTGAAGTCAACGTGAAGTCCAGGATTTGACAGTAACAGTATAAACACCAGTCATACCGAGATGTTTAATGGCCATGACAAAAAAGGTTGGCAGAGATAATATTATGCGTCGGATTTGGTAAGGCAATGACCAGGATAGACTTTCGTATTCAACCGTTTTTGCTATCCACAAACCAGAGGCACAAAAACGGTGACAAGAGGAGTAGACAGAAAACCCTCTCGGTAGCGGACTGTAGGCGATACGTGCGTCTTGGGAAACTCGCCCGCGTATCGGTTACTTTAGAACCTTCTAGAGGTCATGTAGTCGGACTGTAATTATACTTAATAACTTGTCGAAAATTATTAAAACACCCGAAGAAGCTCATTCATGGCTAGTTTATAATTTAATGTACATTAGAATAGAAAAAAATACAAAGTGTTGATTGTTTTCACTGGTCGTGTTTTGAGCTTCATGTTTGTCATTTACTTTAATTAATGCGAATGTAGCAATCTGTCTTCGTTGACATAGAAAGCCAGTGTTGGGATATATATATATAACAGATTTTGTGTTCCGTCGTCCACATAGAAAACAAGTCCTCTTCCGCTTAATCACACAACTTTATTGTGGTATGGTACAGATTAACTCTTTTTGTGTGCAATCGAATCCTGATAAGATGATGGTCCTGGAGCATATTGTTGTGGCTGTACACCATATTGTTGTTGGTGTTGGACAATAGTTTGCTGTGTGTAGATTTTTCTCTTTCTATAACGCAGTCCTACAAGAACAAAAATCTTCAGGCGATTCCTCTCTGTTTTACGATGTTTGTCATTGTACATTAGGGTATCATTGTCTCAACGATGTTAACGTGAATACCTAAGCCTGCTTGACTCTGTCCAGAAGTGTGGGCTAGATAAATTTCCTCTTGAATTTCAACTAATCAATTGTTTACAATCCACAAAGAAAATAAATTAGTTGCCGCACACTCATTTTCCTGTTATTTTCAACAATGTGGTCCAATATAGCCTAACTAAGGTGAGTGAACTGAATCTTTAACAGCCAACCAATCAATCGTCTCGTGGAGAGGGGGGGGGGGTCGTACTCTCCAAGAAAAAGGTGAAAATAAAACCGCCGAAAATACGATTTCTGCTATTCTGACCCGTGATAAAGCTACTTCAAAGTTGTCCGATCGTCTTGCAATCGAAATCCCATTCTGTGCCTACCTGAATTCCAATCAACCAATCGGACAGTTGCAGATGGATTGAACAAATAATAATCCATGCCCGAAAAAGGTCGCGCAGAGCAGAGTGGCTCCAAACAAAATGTTTAAGTCCATAGTCAATTTAGTACCAATACGTGGTATTCAACTTAAAAGAAAGGAAAATTGGTGTTTTACTAGTTTTAAGGACACTTTACTTTTCAAACTAAATGAAATAGTTATGTTTGTTGTCACGTAACCCGTCTGCGCGAAAGTCAGATTACCCGAAAAATATGTGATGGGGGAAGCTACCCCCTCACCCACCCTCTTGCCGAAATGGCTCGTACGCCTATGGCTGTCGATACAGACTATATGTTGTGAAAAGTTATTATGTAGCCCGTTGAAGTTGTTTGACTTGATTCTATATGGACCTGAGAACTAAAGAACTATTAACGTGTTCTCGGGTTGCTGAAAAATATCTGAATTTAAATACAATATTACTTCATTGATAAGGTATTTATTTTGTATATAATCGTTGAATTTCATATACTTACATTAATTTTAGTACGCGTTCATAAGAACTCTTTCCTTTGTAAGTGTGGTTTGTCTGTTTGTTTAAACGATTGTCACAAGCGATCCTTAATGACATAGACCTCCTGATAGCCATCGGTGCTCTCGAGTCTCGTATTTGACCGGGAAGCTTTTTGGTAGACTTTTAGTTCTATTTCCTGAAATGTGGGCTATTGACTGATCTTTTACTTTAATACGGTCAACCTACTCAGCTTCACAAAGAAAAAAACCCTTCAGTTAGTTCTTAGTGGACTGATAGTAAACAATAGTCCATCTCTGACTTCCGTTAAGTATACCAGTATTCGTCGTAGTTTTAAGCGAGCACAAGAATTAGATTATGTTGTTTCATTAGATCCATGTAAGAACAGTGTTTGCATTGGTTGGATGTTTTAAACCCCTGGGTAAGGGGGGGGGGGGTGTTGATATGTTTTGGTTCTGTGGGGATATAATATGTGGGCATTTCCATAGGGTGAACAATTTATCGTCAGACCTTAAAGATGCCAACTGTCCCAATTTAATAATGCGAAACATTCGTCAATTTCCATAATAACTGGAATTCCCCGTCCCCCACCTGTCATACTTTTTGAGACACAACAACTGCCTTCTAAATGAGCAAGAATGTTCAAACTTCGTGTAGGTGTTGATTAGGTCGATATCTTGAAGGAGTTCAAAGATGAGCATTTTTTGTTTAGGGTATGCAGAAATAAAAATTGATTGGTTGATGCTTATGGACACAATAACTTTAGTCCTGATTAAGTGTGAGTGATTAAACTTGGTGGAAGTTTTCTGTTCAGGGCAAGCAGAGTGAAAAGCATACTGTTTATTAGGTGAATGCCTTGATGATGTTCAAGATGAACCAATCAAAGTGATTTGATTGGTTGATGATTTGGAACACGATAACTGTTCTGGTTGATTGGTTGATGCTTTTGGGCACGGTAAGTTTGATGAGAATTTTCAGCTTAGGCCATGGGGCGTTAAACAACTTGATAGATCAAGAGTTTGGAACCTAAAAAGTCTGCTTTTAATTGAGGTAGAATGTTTAAACTTGGTGTTCATTAGGTGAATGTCTTGACTATGAGTTCAGTACCTAACATTTCCTTTTAAAGCTTAGCAGAGCAAAGCAATTTATGTGACTTTGATTCTATCTGATAGAGAGTGATGAAACTCTGTGTATAGTTTATAATCAGATTTGATTGCTCGATACTTTTTTAATGATGAACGTGCAATTATTAATATGTGTCATGTATTTATTTCGGGATATCGGCGGGGACATCAGCAACTCTGTTGGCTTGTTTAAATTCATTGATAGTAATATTGCACGTTGTAGTGGAATTTTATTGTAGCCCAGACAACAAACATAACTAGGAGTAGGCTTGGGATCTGTACATTATTCCTGACAGCCAGTGTCATTCCTGGCAAATGACCAAGGGGTACATATTATAAGATTGTGTTATTTTCCTTGTCATATTTAGATCGCTTCCTTCGTTTTCAAGGAACTAATAAGTAAAAAATCCAATCATATCAAGTACTCGTCGTTTGAAATAGAAATGTTGCGACAGCTGAAACACTCACCTAAAGCAACGTCTTAAATTTTCTTCAATGTGCTTGTTTTGTAAGCTGGGCTGAATTTAATCTAAGAGAACTTGTCAAAAGGTTGTGTTTGTCATGGTTTGGGTATATTTGAAATAGCAAAAAAATCCCCGATTTCTGGCTACGGCTTCGCAGTTTAATTTGTGAGTTTCTCATTTCTTGAATTCGTAACAAACATATACATGGCATGGTATGGGTGGGCATAGCAACTAAATATATAGCATACATCACAGTTACATTTAGGGTTATTCGTAGGTTGATGGATTTTCATATGTATTTGTCAAAAGCGGTCGACATTGGAATATACGTGCAGACGCTAAACTATCGGATGGAAATATAACTCCCTGGGCCTTCAATGGCAAACAGCCCCTTAAAGTAATATTTTGTCCCCCGTGTTCCCAAGAAAGCAGGGACTATAACCTTGTATCTGTTTGCCCGTCACACCTTTTGGGATACCACAATAACGCTCCTTCTAATTGAGCTAGAATGTTCAACATTGATGTGTGTCTTTATGAGGGGAATGATTTGATGGAATTTAAAGATGAACATTTCTGCTTGGGGTAAGCAGAAAAAAACAAACAAATTGATTGATCAAGACTTTGGAAGATAACAACTCGCCTTTTGATTGATGTAGAATGTTAAAACTTGATGTAGATGTTCAGTGGGTGAATTTCTGGAATGGGGTCAATGATTAAAATGTCCCAAGGCGTTTGATACTTGGGGGCAAGTTAACTTTGATTCTAACTGATGGGGAGCGATGGAACTTAATGTATAGTTCACTACCAGGTACTTCAAATTCAAAACCTTGACTGAGTATGATCGTGAACATGTTCTGCTTAGACTGAGTATTTAGCTACTCAGTTTGATTGCTCGATACTCTTGAAAAAGGTAAATGTGCAATTAATATGTCATTTATTTATTTTGTGATTTCGACGGAGGACATCAGCCCCATTGTTGGCTTGTTTAAACATAAAACGAAGACGTTCGGTTAACGGATTTTATATGTGTTAAGTGGTTTGGATGTTCTGCCTTCCATCTGTCTCAAGCTAATGAAGACGGGCATAGAATGTGTTATACTGAAACAGCAGCGTTTCCACCTACTCTTCCCAGAATTTAGGCTGTTGTGGGTACCTGTACACGCACACATTATATGGACATCGGTATAACGGCCAACCGTAATGACAGAACGCTTTTACTTGAACTAGTGACATACAAGGAAATACACAAAGCGGGAAACAGTGGAATGACACCAGCTTCATATTCATTGAGCCACAATGGCCTTCATACAGACTGAAATACGTCATACAATTTTTCGTTAAAATGTAATATACTATAATCAACCAAATATGTTGTGGGAATCAAAATAATTTAGACAGTCGGACCCCATATATCTTTTTGCCATGGACCTGTATATTATATAAAGTGGGCTGTTGTGTGGGGGTCGGGGTACAGTAAGTTAAATGTTTAAAGGTACTTTGTTCTTTGGATTTAAATGTACATTTTGTTGTATGTAAACCGTTAGTTTTTGACTATATACTGTACACAAAACTATGTAATATATAATCTACATATTGTAACGGGACACCAACCAACCCAGGTCTTCTTAATTGAAGTCAGACAGGAAACTCTAAATATTATGGAGTATTCTATGTTCATATTTGTTTAATGATGTGTATGTCAATCTCTTTAGAGCTATTTCAGCACAGAACCATTTAGATAGTACTAGCCGCCTCTTTAGGGAACATCACGAATTCCTTCGAAATTATATGAATTGGGATTTAACATTTCTGCACCGACCGGGCCAATGGAATCGGGGAGTTCCCTCCAGGTTGATTCAATCATGTTGGATGCCACATAAAGAGTAAAAGTACTCTATTGCTTAAAATTTGTGGACAGAAATAGCAAAACTCAGCAACGATTAATGTAATAAACTGTTAAATGTCAACTAGAAGATTGACAGGCAACTGATCGTCGTAAGCACGTTACGCACACACTCTATCAATCACTAAGTGACGACTATATTTTTATTCTTAAATTGAATAGAGCCTCGAATAGAAAGCTGTCAATATATCATGTTTTAGTTTTAATATATGTTACTGTTCATTGTTATGTATTTCGATTATCTGCTGTCAAGGAACATAACTTTGGTGAATCTCCGCCGCATGTTAAAAACTATTAAAAGTGAATTGTATTATCGTAACAACGGTAGCAATGCCAAATCACTCCGCCCAGAATGAATTAATTTGACTGAAATGCTCAACTATAACTGCCAGCTCTTGATCTACATCTTACATAATGTCAAAACATATTTATTTCTACGCGTTTTGCTCCATAGATTGCCAACTCATTATTCACAAAACTCAAACATCACTGACACCGGAAATAATAACACAATTACCTCCCTTGTTTTCTATTCCCCCCATGTAACAGCTATCTTCAAACGTTTGAAGTTTGAAATGATATATTTGCCAATTTCATAACTGGCAAGAGTGAATTATTGAATTAATATGATCATTCTTTGACAAAGTATGACTGTTTATTTTAATACATTTTAAAAAACTGAACTTAAAAATATGAAATTGTAGCTTTAAATCAACCTATATTTTATATCATTTTGGAAATTTTCATTGCCAACGCACACAATACAATAAGATACATACTTTATATTTTAGAGAAAAGATACATTAAATATATCAAATGAAAGCATCTACAAAAATGAAAGTAGCGCTGTTTTGTTCATATATCTCTGATCATCAGACATGTTGCATAAAAATCAAACAAAAAAGGATAAGTCTATTTTTCTTATAAAATATAGCAGCCATATGTCAATAATGTATGTATACGGTTGCACAACTAGAGATAACTCATGTCGCATTTAATAATTACAGTCTCCCGCGGCCGTTCTCAAATAAAGCACAGGATTAAAACTCCGCTGTTAAAATTCATTAATCTGTAATAACATAAAAGTCCAGAAAACTAAGTTACAGGTATTTTTATCACATAATATTTAAATGCTGTATTTACTGACCTTTTGATATATTATTTTATGGCATTACGGCGTAATCACGTCTTTTATATTGGTAAAAATAATCCATGATGATGTAAACATTCAACAATGATTTAAAAGGTTGTTGACGGCAAGATTTGCATGATCAAATCTATTTTTAATATGTTTACAGTGTAGAACCGGGGGTACACAACTTGCATCGCCTCCAATAAACAAATTTAGCCGTAGATTGTGACGTGACCAGAGTAACTGTCTTTATTTGCTTTTAAACAGAGCTACGTGTTATTCTGCTCTTCGTACCGTGTTAACACCTGGCTGTAGATGGAAATAATACATAAGCACGTCGTTAGATAGACTAGAAGGGTATGCTTAGAGAGGTGCTGGTAGAATAAGCGTTGCTAAACTTAGTTTTACATCTGAGCTCCCCCCCCCGCGCCATAAGGTTATATCCGATGAGTTAATTTAAATGCGAAAGGGGGTCTATAGGCTTTCTGCCCGTTCTCCAATCCAGCTTCTGTGAATAAATATTGTTTAAAAAAAGAATAATTGCGAAAGGTCAAATGAAACTATTTCGATTCTAGATAAAGAATCAGAATCTATAATTTTCTCATTATCTTGGTTTTGTTGAAGATTTTCACAATAAACTGATCAGCACGGCGTTTCCAATCGTGATATAATTTCTGCTAACACAACCCTGTTACGAACCAAAGCGAAATTAATAGAAACGAAAGAACAAGATTCGGTGCCTAACGACCAAGGCAAATAAATTACTCACGACAGAAGTGTCCCCGTTTCATAAACAATATTTTAATTCAGATGTATATGGAAACAGACATAATCCCATCTTCCTGTAACTATGAATCACATGATTATGCCAAATCCTTTAAAATGGTCATAGCTTTTTTATCGGATAAATTAAAGATACATTATGGGAGACAAGATAAAGAGCTAGCAGTTTGCACTATATTCGTTTTAAACTCTAGACAAAGAAACAAGTTAAGCACCCCCTAATATTTGTGATGATTTCTCCCTGGGATTATTTGAAATAAACAAGGTACAATTATGGGAAGTGCGGTGTTCACATTTTAACTAGTGACGCGAGACAGTCACATTTGCATCGTTTGTGACATGCACGTGCAATATGCTACCCTCGAGGATTTCAAAACGCAGTATGATCCAACTGTATTTGTGAGTATTTAACATTGAATCAAACTGCCATTCAAGCATAATTATTGAACATGGCACGGAGACGATTGTCAATGGAGATCGGGAACCAGATTATTGGTATGCATTTTGCAGAAGTGTCCTATAAGGAGATAGGACGAAATCTGGGTTACAATTACACTGTCGTTAGCCGTTTAGTCGGGAAGCAAGCGTGTGTAGACCGGCAGTGCAAAGGATCGTCCAAAGTCTGGAATATCTCCTGTCACTACACCCCCCCCCCCCAGACAACAGACAATTGATACGACATACACGCCGAGATCCTTTCCCCACGAGTCCTCAGCTGAAAAGACTGTGGTTACCCAATCGACCCATCAGCACCAGAAACGTCAGAAATCGCCTCAAAGCGACAGGACTGAAGGCAAGAAGAGTAATTAAACGTGTCTCTTTGGGAGACCACTATACACGTTCACGGTTGGCGTGGTGTTTAGCCACAAGACACTGGAATCTGCGGACCCGGAGGAAAATTCATTGGCAGACGAAAGTCGTTTCTTGCTTCATGTTAAGGATGGACGTTCACGTATTTGAAGACAGAAGAACTAAATTTGCTTATGGCAGTGGCCCTGTTGTGGTGTGGGGATGCCTGTCTCACGACTGCAAGCTGGGGTAACTTAACTGGAGCTCAATACATCAGGGACTTCATACAGCCAGCCGTTGTCCCACAGTTCGATAACCATCCACTGGCTACACGACCTCAGTAAATGGGCCTCACTGATCACGTGCCATAGTGGATTACATGAGAGCCAACGCAGTGACAACTCTACCCTGACCAGCATTCAGCCAAGATCTGAACCCCCTGGAGCATGTGTGGGACATTATAGGACGCCGAATCAAGGCATGGAACCCCACATCACAGAACTGACATCAGTTGGAGGCAGCTCTACACGTTACGTGGATATTGTTGACCCGAAAACAGATCCAGAATCTAACTGGAGGCATGAGACGTAGGGTGGAGTGTATCGCGGGCCAACCATATTATACTGATTGCTCTTACTGAACATGTACACTAGTGTCAACAAAGAACAAACTGAATGCTTTTTCTTTGATATGCAGCTCCATACTTTTGGGGGCTTTGTTTCATGGTGAAAACAGTACCTGTTTTAACATGTTGCGTTTCTGTCCTGTCAGATGGTTGTTCTATCAGATGACATTTGAATTTCAGAGTAGTTTAGCGTCATTGCGGACCTAACATGTTTTTGCTTCTCAGCATTGTGAAAATATCAGGGGGTGCTTAACTTTTTTCTCTGTGTATAAATACCGATAATTTAGCAATTGACCGTCGGTGCGACAAAATGCATAGTCTCGGTTATCTTTTTTTTTTCATTGAATCAACAGTGACCATTGAGCAGTAGATCGGATTCCAATCCAGTAAATATCGCAGGCTAGCAAGGACATCGACAGTTAACTATGGTCTGGATGTTTGGTAATTGTATACATAAGACACAATTTATAGCAACACTTCAACAACAATTCATATTTAAAGACAATTTATAAGATAGGCTGGCACTGCCAGCAGGATACGCCCACATTTTCGAGAGATGGATAGAGAACAAGCAATACCGAAAGTGATTTTTCCTGCATCATTAAGTCCTGTATTTCATACTGTATTGGGAGCAGCCATTTAGTTGGTTAGTTCCAGTCTGATATTCATGAAATTCGAAGCCGACAATGATTATGGTGTGACGGTACACAACCTAGAAATGTGACTTTTCATCAAAATCAGATAAGAATTGTGACCTGTAGAGGGTCCACAACCATGATATACCATATTTTTACACTATTCGCGTACAAACGGCGACCATTTCGTCCGGCAATTTTGGTACGATTTCCTCATCAAAATTGAATTAAAACCATTTCTTTATCAAAATCGAATTAAAACCATTTCTTTAACAGTATTCGCGTACAAACGGCGGCCATTTTGTCTGTCAAATTTGGTCCGATTTTCCCGAAATTCAAACTCAACCTTCCTTACGGTATAATGGTGATATAATCAAACCTCCAGAGGGACCACAAGCTAAAGAAAGGGGAATTTGCGTATAACCAGGGGCCATAATTCAGGAAGTTACGATCCGATATGCGCAAATATCGACAAGAACCAAGATCTTTGGGTTATAACCATGAATTTCAAGTTTCATCAAAATCGAATTAAAATTGTGACCTTTACAGGTCCACAACCTTGATATATCATTTTTTAACAGTATTCGCGTACAAACGGCGGCCATTTTGTATGGCAATTTTGGTCCGATTTTCCCGCAATTCGAACTCAACCTCCCTTACGGTGTAACGGTAATATAATCAAACGTTTTTTTAAATCGGATAATAATTTTGACCTCCAGAGGAACCACAAGCTAAAAAAAGGCGATTTAGCGTATAATCAGGGGCCATAATTCAGGAAGTTACGATCCGATATGCGCAAATATCGAAAGGAACCAAGATCTTTGGGTTATAACCATGAATTTCAAGTTTCATCAAAATCGAATTAAAATTGTGAACTCCACAGGGTCCACAATCTTGATAAACCAATTTTAACAGTATTCGCGTACAAACGGCGGCCATTTTGTATGGCAATTTTGGTTCGATTTTCCCGAAATTAGAACTCAACCTTCCGTAGGGTGTAACGGTGATATAATCAAACGGTTTTTAAAATCGGATAATAATTGTGACCTCCAGAGGGACCACAAGCTAAAGAGGGTGATTTTTCTGACAATCAGGGGCCATAATTCAGGAAATTACATTCCGATAGCCGCAAATATCGAAAGGAACCAAGATCTTTGGGTTACAAACATGCATGTCAAGTTTCAAAATTGTGACCTCTATAGGGTCCGCAAGCTAAAAACGTGATTTTTCGTACACTCAGGGGCCATAATCCATGAAGTTTTGATCCGATACATGCCAAATCGAAAGCAGCCGAGATCTTTTGAGGATAAACCTATATTTCAAGTTTGGTCAAAATCGGATAAGAATTGTAGAGAGTCCACAAAAAAAATTGTGTCCGGACGGACAGGGGCGACGACATAATACGTCCACATAAAAATGTGGGC
Organism: Patella depressa; assembly: GCA_948474765.1. Taxonomy (NCBI): domain Eukaryota; kingdom Metazoa; phylum Mollusca; class Gastropoda; family Patellidae; genus Patella; species Patella depressa. Next base: position 35,598,978 of record OX419721.1, read on the forward strand.
GTATAAAAAGGGTGATTTTTCGTACAATCAGGGGCCATAATTCAGGAAGTTACGAATCAATGAGCGCAAATATCGAAAGGAACCAAGATCATCGGGTTATAAACATGCATGTCAAGTTTCATCAAAATCGGTTCAAAATTGTGACCTCTGTAGGGTCCACAACCTTGATATAACATATTTTCACACTATTCGCGTTCAAACGGCGGCCATTTTGTCCGTCAATTTTGGTTTCGATTTTCACGAAATTCGAACTCAGCCTTCATTACCATGTAACGGTGATATAATCAAACGGTTTTTTCAATCGGATAATAATTTTGACCTCCAGAGGGACCGACCACAAGCTAAAAAGGGCAATTTTTCGGACAATCAGGGGCCATAATTCAGGAAGTTACAATCCAATGGGTGCAAATATCGAAAGAGACCAAGATCTTTGGGTTATTATAAACATACATGTCAAGTTTCATTAAAATCGGTTCAAAATTGTGACCTCATATGTCATCAAAATTCGTTTCTTTATAGCTTCACATTTATTTTTGCAAAATTAATATAATACAGAATCAAATAAAATTAATTGCAGAAGAAATGGTGACTCTTTAAAGTTATGTACTGTTTTGTATGCTGGGTTGCAGATCAGGTCCATGGGCCTTTTGTTCTAGAATTGAAGACTCTTTCTTAATTTTGTCAAAATGTGAGTTTTGCAAAAAGATTTAAAGAGTTTCAAACAAGTCTCATCCAAAATATTCAAAATATTGGGATATTTTTCAAAAATTGACTTTATTTTACCTTTTTTTACAGAATGGCCCATTTTTTGACACTTTGTATGTCCAAAATGCCAATAATTCCCTATTTCTTGGAAACTCTGAGGTGAAATGCATTTATTTCTAGAAACCTTGGCCAGTATACAAGAAGACAATCTGCAAATTGGGGGCATTGGGGGTAACTGTAAGGAACTATAATGAAACTTGTCAGCCCACCCCTTGAAAAGGTTGCTGTGATAACAAATCCAACTTGTGTCCACATAAGTAATACTGTTGAAGGAATATGGCTAAAAGCCACATTTTGCTATCCCTGGCTTGTATACATACATACAAAGTAAGAAATATGAATCATTTATTAAAATATGGATTGATAAATGTAAAATAAATGCTGTATTTAGTTGACAACCGCCCACTCCAACAAAAGGGTCACAAAGCACTATTTTCTTTTAAAAAAAAATGGGAATATTTCAGTATTTAAAACACTTTAAGAATCAGAGGTTTTAATATTTACATCAATTTCCTGACAAAATGAGGTGGAAAAAGGGAGTTATGACATAATTCATTGCATAAAAGGAGTATGAAAAGGCTATTAATTAATATTTCATTGCTCTGTAAGTGCCACATTTTAAAAGATCACCACAAATTATAGATTTACATCAAACATGTCAAACATTAAGCTGCAAAAGACACATCTACAACATATCCAATTTGGGGTGTGGACTCATTTGGGGAAAATGTCATAGAATAACATGTTTGGCCATAAAGAAAGATAGGTTGGCACTGTCAGGCAGGACACGCCCACATTTTTGAGAGATGGATAGAGAACAAGCAATACCGAAAGTGATTTTTCCTACATCATTAAGTCCTGTATTTCATACTGTATTGGGAGCAGCCATTTTGTTGGTCAGTTCCAGTCTGATATTCATGAAATTCGAAGCCGACAATGATTATGGTGTGACGGTACACAACCTAGAAATGTTACTTTTCGTCAAAATCGGATAAGAATTGTGACCTGTAGAGAGTCCACAACCATGATATACCATATTTTTACACTATTCGCGTACAAACGGCGACCATTTCGTCCGGCAATTTTGGTACGATTTTCACGAAATTCGAACTCAACCTTCCTGACGGTGCAACAGTAATATAATCAGAGGGTTTTTTTTTAAATCAGATAATAATTGTTCGAGAGATAGACAGAGAACAAGCAATACCGAAAGTGATTTTTCCTACAATCAAAGGCCATAATTCATTAAGTTACAATTTGATATGCGCAAATATCGAAAAGAATAAAGATCTTTAGGTTATAAACAAGCATTTCAGGTTTCATCAAAATCGAATTAAAATTGTGACCTCTACAGGGTCCACAACTTTGATATACCATATTTTTACACTGTTCGCGTACAAACGGCGGCCATTTTTTCTAGCAATTATGGTCCGATTTTCTCGAAATTCGAACCCAACCTTCCGCAGGGTGTAACGGTGATAGAGTCAAACGTTTTTTTTAAATCGGATAATAATTGTGACCTCCAGAGGAACCATAGGCGATTTTTCGGACAATCAGGGGCCATAATTCAGGAAGTTACGATCCGATATTCGCAAATAACGAAAGGAACCAAGATCTTTGGGTTATAACCATGCATTTCAACCTTGATATAACATATTTTCACACTATTCGCGTACAAACGGCGGCCATTTTGTCCGTCAATTTTGGTTCAATTTTCACGAAATTCAAACTCAACCTTCATTACCATGTAACGGTGATATAATCAAACGGTTTTTTAAATCGGATAATAATTTTGACCTCCAGAGGGACCACAAGTTAAAAAGGGCAATTTTTCGGACAATCAGGGGCCATAATTCAGGAAGTTACGATCTGATGGGTGCAAATATGGAAAGGAACCAAGATCTTTGGGTCATAAACATACATGTCAAGTTTCATCAAAATCGGTTCAAAATTGTGACCTCTATAGGGTCCACAACCTTGATATAACATATTTTCACACTATTCGCGTACAAACGGCGGCCATTTTGTATGGCAATTTTGGTCCGATTTTCTCGAAATACGAACTCAACCTCCCTTAGGGTGTAACGGTGATATAATCAAACGGTTTTTTAAATCGAATAATAATTGTGACCTCCAGAGGGACCACAACCTAAAAAGGGTGATTTTTTCGGACAATCAGGGGCCATAATTCAGGAAATTACGATCCGATGGGCGCAAATATCGAAAGGACCCAAGATCTTTGGGTTATAAACATGCATGTCAAGTTTCATCAAAATCGGTTCAAAATTGTGACCTCTATAGGGTCCACAAGCTAAAAACGTGATTTTTCGTACAATCGGGGGCCATAATCCATGAAGTTTTGATCCGATACATGCCAATATCGAAAGGAACCGAGATCTTATGGGGATAAACCTATATTTCAAGTTTCGTCAAAATCGGATAAGAATTGTGACCTGTAGAGAGTCCACACACAAATTGTGGCTGGACGACGAAAATGAGTAGTGAACGAAACGTCATTAGTAAGAGGAGGAACGAATCTCAGAGAAGCTGATAAGCGCAAAACTGTTTTATCATCTCTGCCCAAAGTTCCAAGTCTCTACTGTCGGGCCACGTCAAATAAGTCCTCCTTACAGCCCTTATTTGTTTGTGAGCTTTACACATCTTTACAGAGAATATAAATGTGACTGCAATACTAACGGCCAACAATACAATACACGGCTCGGACAAATCTTGACTGATTATATTTAGACACGAATCTTGCAATTTACAGGCCCCAAAAAAGATTTTTTGTAATATTTGTTGTAGTTTTCAAGCAAAGAATCTCGCTGAATCAGTCTATAATGCTCATATGATAAACAAAAAAGCAGCAAGGGCAGAGAAATCTAGAGATAAGGAAAGGTCGAAAGTGGACCGAGTCTGTGTGTCCTAACTGTAGATTTCAGGCCGTGTCTAAATGCAAGCGCCATGTATTACAAAACTAAACTGTCTTGTCATAATTATACGGTTTTCTAAGTAGTAGCAAATATTGTAGTTGTTACTTTTGGCATGAGGATAAAGGGGAACTAGATGCCAGTATATTTGCTTCTGGTCCATGCGACTACACCAGTAGCGTAGGTGCTGATAACCCACATGTTAAAGAAATTATTATATTTTCAGACGGCTGTACATATCAAAACCGATATGCCTATTGAAACTTGCCCTTGCCAATGATAAAGAAAAAATAGATGTCCAGAAATATCTGAAAAAGGGCCACACTCAAATGAAGTGTGATTCTGTTTACAGCTCCATGGAACGTCAATTAAGAGGGAAGCAACTATATTCACCTTGCAAGTATGTCGAAGCTATCAAAGCCTCAAGAATTGAACCCCAGCCTTATAAAATTAAGCACTTAAACTTTAGCTTTTTAAAAGATTGTACAAAACTTAAAATGTATACATCAATACGCTCTAGTATTGAAACAGGTGACAGCTTTGAAACACACACCTGGCGGTGAAATGCAATATAAGATCAAATTTGATTCCGATTTTGAATATTTCCATACACTGTCACAATCAAAATCAGCAGAGACTTGAAGTAACAAATTTATATGAAAATAGGTTGCCCATAAAATATAAATATAAACATCTACAGGAATTGAAATCCATTATTCCTCCAATATTTCACCACTATTATGATAATCTACCTCATGCGTAATCGTTAACTTTTTGAGTTTATACTGTTATTTACAATTGTGATTAAATTTATTATGTTATTTTAGTATCATATAACAATGAACGTTATCTAGACCGATCTGTTCGGAATCCCTCAAGTCACTGACCGTACTGAGCATCTTAACCTACTGTGGACAAAATCCCTCAAGTAACTTACGAGTATTGAGTATCTAGACCTACCTGTGGGCAACTTTCCTCAAGTACTTTTAGCCCAGTGGGCATCTAGGCCCACCTATGGACAAAGACCTACCTGTTGGCAATATCCTTCCAGTAAGTTACCCCAGTGAGAATCTAGGCATAACCGTGGGAAATATCCCTCAATTACTTTACCGTACTAATCATCAAGACCTACCTGTGGGTAATATCCGCAAGTTTTTACCCTTCAGAGCGTATGGACTTAACTGTTGGCAATATCACTCGATATTACCCCCTCCATGAGCATTTAGATCTACGTGTGGGCAATATCCGTCAGTAATTTACCGTATTGATTATCTAGACCTACCTGTGGGCAACATCCCACGAGTAATTTACCGTACTGGACATCTAGACCTACCTAACTACACGCCAGTTATGATGTTTTTTGTTCTTCCTGAACAAATTTGTTGATCGGATTTACGAGGTTTTAGATTGACACCGACGGTATGCGTGTTGCCAAATGACGCCAGTGCTTGATATTAAGGATTTCGTAGTCCTTTTAACTAACCATGTACCATACAGTCTTGCTGTTAATTCAGTATCCCACTTGAATTACTGTGGTTTCTGAGTAGATACAACCCACTGAAACAGAACGCCGAGTCCGCGATCACGACGACGAAACCCAGTCAGGGCTATAATATGAATCAATGAGGATGATTTTTATACACCCACAGTTTCGTGTAGACGTATACTGCCGTCGGTCCTGTTCGTCCGTCCACTTTACTGTGACTCTACAGGTCACAATTTTTATCCGATTTCAATGAAACTTGAAATATAGATCTCGGTCCCTTTTGATACTGGCATGTATCGGACTGTAGCTTCATGGATTATCGCCCGTGATTTTCACTTGGACGTATATTGCCTGCCGTCCCTCCACAACTGTTTGTGAACACTCTACAGGTCTCTGAAATATAGATCTCGGTCCCTTTTGATATTGACATGTATCGGACTGTGACTTCATAGATTATGGCCCCTGATTGTACCAAAAATCACGTTTTTAGCTTGTGAACACTGTAGAGGTCACAACTTTGAACCGATTTTGATGAATTTTGAAATGCATGTTTATAAAAAAAAATCATGGTTCTTTTCGATATTTGTGAATATCGGATTGTAACTTCCTGGATTATGGCCCTTAATTGTTCGAAAAATCGCTTTCTGTTCTCTATCCATCTCTTGAAAAAGTTGGCGTATCCTGCCTGGCAACCGCTGGTTAATCTTTAAATCCCCCCCCCCCCAAAAAAAATTGATGGCATACATGCACGCATATTTCGTAAAAATGGTCACGGTCGAACTTGGTCAATGTATGGATGTATTGAAACTATATGCATCGTCCTTACCCGTACATCCTATCATGATTAACGTGTTCCAATGTCGCAGTCAACCACATTGCTTCTTATCTCTACTTAGCGTTTGTAGAAGATGTCTGTCATCGAACCTGGTTAAGGCATTCATCTGACGAACATCTACAAAAGTCTTAACAGTCTCCAAGAGCAGAAATTGTTGTATTACAATATTGCCATACTGTCATATTTATTTGTATATCTTGGAGAGAACTGATCGGATCTGTGGTGCGTCATGTTTAAACGACTACTCACTCTCACGTTATCGTCGTGATCTGATGTTGTTAAATTCACAATTACAATAGTGTATATCTCAAATGAGATTTACAGTCATCCATGTATGAACGTGGTACTTTTTCATAGTGATTCAGTATATCCCAGAAACCCTTTTACTCTGTTTCATGTTTAAGTCTTCTGATATTTAAATGAATAAAACTAAAAGTAGACTCTAGTGGGACTATCATTTTTTTTCCTTTCTCCAATAAAGAAGAAATACCCGATGGATTGATGCCGTCTAGACAACCATATTTCCTTTGATAAATAACATTTTAAGACATAATATAGATTATTGAAGGTGGACTCTTAGAATATTTGAGTGCTATATCGAAGAAAATACATAAGGGCAGATTTCTTATGTGATTGACGACAAGTTTCCAAATCTCTCATAACAGGGGCCTATTTCACGAAATTTTAACTAAGATAAGATCCCAATTTTAGTAATTTGATTGGATAATATTAGATTGATTTTAGTGCTTAGCCAATCAAAATTGGAGTATCTACTAAAATTGGATTTTATCTTAAGTTAAAATTTCGTGAAACAGGGCCCTGGGTTTTAAAGAAGAGACGCAACATATATAAAAGGTAAATCGTACCACTTCAGTTTCCTGAAAGTTCGTTCAGCTTGATCTGACTTACGGCTCCTGATATTAATGTTCCGTTCAATTTTAGCGATTTGGCCAAATATGGACGTTGTCACAGATATTCAAATATCTCACGGAATTACCCCATGCAAAACATTTACATAAGAATAATGTACGCATGCGCGAATTTTCACCCATTTAACAAGGGTAGTCAACCCCAATTTTATTTGTACTGACAAATGTTGGAGATATGGCGAAGGTTTTTTTCTCAAATGTCGTTAAATGTGAAAGACACGCCACAAAATTTTAATTTAAAGAATCAGACAAGCAACAAAACATCAAAGGTGATGATTAATTAGTAAACACTATCGTATTATAATGCATCTATTTTCAGTGTGTGTGTGGAAGAGGGAAGGGTACATTTATCTATATTCTGTCTACACCTACAATTATTTTAAATGTTTCTATCGGCAATTAAAAAAAACGTGTGGAAGCAAACAAATAATTAAATAAAAGGAAGAAACTTCGGCTTTGTTGAAAACCTTTTTAATTATTATAATGCATTTATCCCATAACTATTTACAACTTATCTTGTCTAGGTGGCTGTATATGACAAATTTGGTTTAATTTTAATTGTAATAATATAATAATAATAATGTGATCTGTCTGTATCAGTTTCATCAAGACCTTGCCCGTACATAGTATGTATATACGTGTGTATAATAATTGGTATAATCTAACAAATTGCATTTAAGCTCCAAAGTAGTTTCCAAGTATCAGAACAACAGTGTTATCTTTGCCAAATAAGGCAGTTCATAAATAAAAAGATAGGCTGGCACTGCCAGGCAGGATACGCCCACATTTTCGAGAGATGGACAGAGAACAAGCAATACCGAAAGTGATTTTTCCTACATCTTTAAGTCCTGTATTTCATACTGTATTGGGAGCAGCCATTTAGTTGGTCAGTTCCAGTCTGATATTAATGAAATTCGAAACCGACAATGATTATGGTGTGACGGTACACAACCTAGAAATGTGACTTTTCATCAAAATCGGATAAGAATTGTGACCTGTAGAGAGTCCACAACCATGATATACCATATTTTTACAATATTCGCGTACAAACGGCGACCATTTCGTCCGGCAATTTTGGTACGATTTTCACGAAATTAGAACTCAACCATCCTCATCAAAATCGAATTAAAATTGTGACCTATACAGGATCCACAATCATGATATATCATTTTTTTAACAGTATACACGTACAAACGGCGGCCATTTTGTCTGTCAATTTTGGTCCTATTTTCCCGAAATTCAAACTCAACCTTCCTTACAGTGTAACGGTGATATAATCAAACGTTGTTTTAAATTGGATAATAATTGTGACCTCCAGAGGGACCACAAGCTAAAGAAAGGGGGATTTTGCGTATAACCAGGGGCCATTATTCAGGAAGTTACGATCCGATATGCGCAAATATCGAAAAGAATCAAGATCTTTGGGTTACAACCATGAATTTCAAGTTTCATCAAAATCGAATTAAAATTGTGACCTTTACAACGTCCACAACCTTGATATACCATTTTTAAACAGTATTCGCGTACAAACGGCGGCCATTTTGTGTGGCAATTTTGGTCTGATTTTCCCGAAATTCGAACTCAACCTTCCTTACGGTGTAACGGTAATATAATCAAACGTTTTTTTAAATCGGATAATAATTGTGACCTCCAAGCTAAAAAAAAGGCAATTTTGCGTATAATCAGGGGCCATAATTCAGGAAGTTATGATACGATATGCGCAAATATCGAAAGGAAGCAAGATCTTTGGGTTATAACCATGAATTTCAAGTTTCATCAAAATCGAATCAAAATTGTGACCTCCACAGGGTCCACAACCTTGATATACCATTTTTTAACAGTATTCGAGTACAAACGGCGGCCATTTTGTATGGCAATTTTCGTCCGATTTTCCCGAAATTCGAACTCAACCTTCCTTAGGGTGTAACGGTGATATAATCAAACGGTTTTTTAAATCGAATAATAATTGTGACCTCCAAGCTAAAAAAAAGGCGATTTTGCGTATAATCAGGGGCCATAATTCAGGAAGTTACGATCCGATATGCGCAAATATCGAAAGGAAGCAAGATCTTTGGGTTATAACCATGAATTTGAAGTTTCATCAAAATCGAATCAAAATTGTGACCTCCACAGGGTCCACAACCTTGATATACCATTTTTTAACAGTATTCGCGTACAAACGGCGGCCATTTTGTATGTCAATTTTCGTCCGATTTTCCCGAAATTCGAACTCAACCCTCCTTAGGGTGTAACGGTGATATAATCAAACGGTTTTTTAAATCGAATAATAATTGTGACCTCCAGAGGGACCACAAGCTAAAAAGGGTGATTTTTCGGACAATCAGGGGCCATAATTCAGGAAATTACATTCCGATAGCCGCAAATATCGAAAGGAACCAATATCTTTGGGTTACAAACATGCATGTCAAGTTTCATCAAAATCGGTTCAAAATTGTGACCTCTATAGGGTCCACAAGCTAAAAACGTGATTTTTCGTACAATCAGGGGCCATAATCCATGAAGTTTTGATCCGATACATGCCAATATCGAAAGGAACCGAGATCTTATGGGGATAAACCTATATTTCAAGTTTCGTCAAAATCGGATAAGAATTGTGACCTGTAGAGAGTCCACAAACAAATTGTGGACGGACGGACAGGGGCGACGACATAATACGTCCACATGAAAATGTGGGCGTATAAAAAACGCCGTTGCAAGCCAACGAATATACGCTCACCAATTGTTTAGTGAACAGGAGCAAACACGTCACCTGGTGTTTTGTCAAAAAAACGAATATAATTTGATAAATTATAGAAAAAGGAACAAGGACAAGCAATAAGACTGAAAAGTTGTTACATGGCTTTGTTTCGAGGAATGTTGATCCGTTGGCTTACTGTGCGATAGAATGATTAGCTGCTTTAAAATAGTTAATTACAATTCTGGGGCCTATTTCACGAAATATTAACTAAGATAAGATCCCAATTTTAGTAATTTGATTGGATAATATTAGATTGATTTTAGTGCTTAGCCAATCAAAATTGAAGTATCTACTAAAATTGGATTTTATCTTAAGTTAAAATTTCGTGAAACAGGGCCGGGATCTGTAGTATGGTGACAAAAGATGGGAATGACGACAATAACCTTCAAAGTAGAGTGTGAGCGTATAAAAGGAGTTATTTGTGATCTTCAGAGGACATAATACCATTATTTTGTTCTGTGTCGATTTGATTTTAAATAAATCTTAAAATTTAAATGAAGTACATTAAAAATACGCTTGTTTACATGTATTATGAAGGTGGCCAGCATTATGTTACATCATTTCAACATCAGATGTATGTGTTAATGTTTTCGAGTCGAAACTTCTTTGTTCGTCGGGTTGAAGAAAGAGACGTATCATCGAATTAAAACCAGGGCTTATACAGCGGAGAAACCTGTGATCTGTTGGATAATGCATCAGGCGAAAACACTGCGTCGTAACAACGATACAAGACGCAGACCAGTTCAAATACGAAATAACCAACCACCCTCGAATCCCATACATTATGTTTTACTTTTTTGAACCCAATTGATTAGATACCGTGGCAGTTTTAATCTTTAAGGTATTGACTAGCTATATTTGTCTAGCAGGAATGGTAAATGTTAAGTATGTCGCAATTCTGACCTAATCAGCTTTTGACGCGACGCAAAACTTCAATAACATCTTATTCAAATCAAGGTCTCTTGATCAATTAATCAATGTCGGACTGAGTTTCAAAGTTCATGGTTTTAGCCCCGCACTTCTGGCAGATCAAATCTGGGACTGTTCATTTCCATTAAAGAAAGAATGCGATCGGTTACCCACTGACTCAATTAAGACGGAAGTTTTCCTATTTCAATCCGTCAATACCGCTTCAAGCTATAAACGCGGGATGGGACCCTGGTGTGAATGGACACATAACTAAATGGATTATTGTGTGAAAACGTGATATTTAAATGCTAAGTGGTCCCGCTGTAGGTATATTATTCCATTGGGTGGACGTGTCAAACATGATGAAACACTGATCAGAGATCGAACACTGGTACAGTACGACTCGTCACGCATGGGTGGTTTCGGTTCACCAGACCCCAACTTCCCTTTGAATCTGGTTCAACAACACTATATATGTTGGTTTGTCGATCAATTATAAGTATTTCCTGGGTAATTTATCCGCTCATGACAGAAAAACGGAAAAAGTTGTAATTATTAAATCATGTCGATATCCACATTCACACAGCAATTAATAATGGGAATATTTGATGAAGGACATTATATGATACCCAGTTCACAATTCTAGATTAACAAAGGCGAATGGAAGAATAACGTTGCCATTATTATTTCAATATTCGTGGTGCAAACTGCTTATGTCTATTTCAGCAGTTGAAACGGCATATTTTAATTTTAAAATTTGTATTTTCCATTGCTCCACCCCCACCACGGGTGTACGTGACAAGGAGTAGGTTCGCCTGTCCAACCTCGTGGGTTTTCTACGGGTCCTCCGGTTTCCCTCCCACTGCTAAAGACCCCTGCGCGTAAGCGAATTACTGAAATAAAATTAAACCATACGTTAGTTCCGAAATGACCTAGTTTATATCGAGTGGACGCTAAACCCCATTTCTCTCTCTCTCCATTGCTCCACGATATCAATGTCACGGTTTGAAATACGGATTATACTTTTCCATAATACAAAATACAGCATAATGGTTATTTTGCAGATTACACTTTTGCATTATAGAAAAATGCATATATATATAATAGAACATACCTTATACGGCAAAAAGTCCGGACTAAGACGGAAATAAATAATCGGCAAGGTCAGTAGACGGAGCCTCGATCATGCTGGCATCCAATACATCACCATACAATAAGTCGACTTATCATGCAATACCGGCGAATCAAATTAGCATGCATTAAAGAATTTGCTGGATAACCATGACTTTAGTGAAATCATGCGCTTAATATGGCTAATCCAAATGGCTAGCACACGCCTCGTATCATAAGGTCTGTGATTGTGTCTACAGGTGCGGGGACACGGGTGGGGGGCCTGCCCAAACCCGTAGGTTTTCTTCAGATCCGGTTTCCTCCCACTACTAAAGACCCCTACGGACAAGCGAATTATTAAATAAAACTGAACCATATGTTAGTCCAGAAGTCACCTAGTTTGTGTCGAGTGGACGTTAAATCCCATTTCCCTCAATCCGTCTTCATTAGTCGGAGCAGAACAGTAGGACGTTAAACCCCACTTCATGTCATTGATCGTTCTATTATGCATTTGTCTATAATGTAAAATGAAGAATGGAGAAGCGTAATGTGCCAAATAACTAACATGAATTTTATTTGCCCTTAATAATGATCGACCGGACATGTTCTTCTGTAACTGGGGCAAACTCAAAAAAACGGCTTGGTATATGATGATCTTCAAACGCCCGTAATCCACTGCTAGTATTGCCAAGGGTACTTCAGATATCACTGAAAGAAGTCACTGAAATGTTCGGCTAGCACATCCGGATTAGAATTTGGTAATTTCTTTTGATTTCAGAGAAAAGGATTTTTTTATAAAAGGTTGTTCCCTGCATCCGAGATCAATTGCCTACTTGGACTGTTTGGAATAGTTTTCCATCAAATTCAAGACCTGTTTTTACACATTTTCTTTCTGCTTGTCGTCTGGGACTTCTTTCAGAGTGAATGACATCAGTATGCCAGTGGTTTGGATGGTTGTCTTTACTTCTGCAAGAGCAAATACGTCAAGTGGGGACTCAATGACCCAAGAATACCGATGCAGTAGAGTTAGAGGATCATCAGAATCAATACTATTCACAGCCTCTTTGATAGACGACACAAACTTGTCAATGTCAATATCTTTCAGATTTTTACTCATGATTTCTTTCTCCACAGACGATGCGCTTTAAGGGTTTATATCACATACTATTGGGTAGTGATCTGACAGTAAATATCTAGTTACTTCAAGGGTATTCATAAGTTGGATGTATCGTTCAGAGATAACAAAATAAAGAATAGTTCCACGTTTGTGCGATGCAGTCTTCACGTGTTGATATAAACTATAAGAATCTACAATGTTTTGGAATTTTGAAACAGTAGAATCGTTTACATTATCAAAGTGTAAGTTGAAATGTCTTATAATAAGGAGAGTCGGCTCTCGGAAATCATAGTCTCAAAGTCTAACAGAAAATCCTGATTACTTCATTTGTTTTGCTTTGATAGGTGGAGATGATATAGTATCACAAGCCAAAGTCTGTTGTTGAGAAATAATTGTACAAATTCAAAGGAATGAAAGTATGTGTTGACTCATTCTCTTATGCATTGGAATTTATGACTGAATAAAAACCAACGCCTCCGCCTCTTGTCTGTCTAGGTAGATTTTTAAAACCAAAACCCCTCGCCACATAATTCACTGAAAACAGTGGCATTAACAGATAACCATGTTTCAGTTGTTACCAGCTGGTCAAGTGATTTTCATTAATAAATTCATTGATGGCAATCGTTTTGTTGCACACAACTTGGGCGACCATGAGCCCCAATTTAACTCCATGTTTGATTTCAGGACCATGCGTGTTTGGTAGCAATAGACACTAAATTAGATTTACAGACACCCCTTTACCTTGATTCCCATTTGAGATTGCTTTATGTTACACGAACATCGGTAGGCTTTTGTTTTCTTGGTCCAGCTCTTTTTATCGGAAGATGTAAAGATTTTAAATTATTGTCATCACTAGGATTTAGTATAACGAGCTGTTTCTGCAAGTTTGCAGGTCGCCCTCAAAGTAGTTAATCACTAGGTTTTACTGTTTAAAGTTAATAGATTAAATAAAATTATCCACTTGTTGACATTAACACCTTGACTTAATTAATTCGCAGAGTTCCTTTCAGTCGTAAATGGTTTGAAATTTTATAATCATTGTTTCCTTTCCCTCAAACCTCTCTGTTTCAAACATTGGGGTTTTGATGTAGATCAATGGCCTTAGGTGGAAGAGAACAATAGAGTTAGGCAGCAGAGAAATCTGTATATCATAAGCATTATAAATACGTAATTTTAAAAAAAAAATTAATAGTATGTTATATTCTTGGAACGCTGCTTTGACAAAGAACGGCGATCGTACGTATTCACTTTTTAACTCACTCACCTATTTTTTTACATTGAATACAAGGGCAGCGTGCAAGACTGCCGAGATTCGTAATAATAACATTAGTGCTGTGCTCGATCAGTCTAACAGCAGTTTATGTAAATTAAACCATTCAAAGACATGGGAGAAAAATATTTGCAATGCGTTAACTGTTGTGCCAAGTTTCCTTGAGAGGCATTTAGTATATGGAAGAGTAATAACCCATTACAGAACTGCTTATCCATTTGACCGTCGTTGTGAGTGAGATATAAATATACGAGACGTCACCAAAATAAATCAGTATCTACTTTCCGTAAATTTGATAATGCTTTGGATTAAAATATAACTGAACTTCTTAAATACAATTTCTTGTGTAAGATCAACATTTATATAAATAATTCCATTAACCGGGTGATCTAGCTATTTAACAAAATATTCCGGCCTGACAGATGACTAAAGAGGAGCCCGGTCACAAATGACTATTAAATGAAATGTCCATATAAATCCACTTCGTGAAAAGACATTGACATATGTCCCGTCACGCCGTATTGCAGTTGATATCAATTCAAAGAACTATCAGAAAATCGAATAAAAACACTAGAACCATGGTATATTGTTGCATGGAACGAAATTGCCTTTCGATCGAATGAAATGTAATTCACATGTTTTCGTAAAAGCAATTGCCTTCGGCTCCTTGCATCAATAGGACGTTCCAAATGTTCGATTCAAACGGGATAGACTACTCAACTGCATGACTTCTAAGTATGGAAAGCTATGCATGCCACGTCAAATAATCTATCAATCGAAGGAGTCGGATACCGTTCGATACTGTTCATTTGTTATAATTGTCATTATACTAAATAATTCTTGTAATAAGAATGGTTAACATTAGCTAATAATTGATACGTTTTGGTTCCGTTTTATCGAGAACTGCCAACTAAATCTTACATGATGCATCTTTAAAGCGTATTATCGAAATATCAAGTTGATCCCGGATTATGCATTGCGAACAGGATGTTTTGTACAGAAAATGTGAGCAACAATAAAAACATAATTTTTACGTTTGATGTTGGTATGTTATGTTCAACTGTAGACAGTTTACATCAAACAAAGACAGGATGTTTGTCAGGTCGCGTATTACACTCCCATTAGCAAGGTCCGCCTTTCGTGCTGCAAATTGAGATTAGATATACACGTATCCCGTGCAACATTTTTTTAAAAGCCAAACCTTAATTTTAAAAAGTAATATTATGATATCATAGAATCGAGAAGATTCCACAATGTACCTTGAATAATTATTGAATGCAATACCGAGAACTGTGTTGCATTCATAAGGTTCCCTCTTAATGGTAGAATCCTATCGTCTAAAACTCTATCCTGTATCGCTTTGCAAGCTTTAAAAATGTAAACGGAAAGATAACGCTGCAAAACCCGTTAGCAATATACTATTCAGAATTTTTGGAACTTTAATAGATCCCGGTATTGGTCAAGAAAGTTCATCGGCATTCCTCAACACGCAAACACCCCCTCCCCACCACTCGTCAGTGGTGTAGGGCGGAGGGCTATGTATGGGGTGGAAAAACGACAGTTGGAATTCGAAATTAAAGAGTAGGCCGCTCTCCTGGAAAAAAAATCCCCATAGTACAAGACCTATACCCGTTGTCATCAACCCGATGGGCCCAGAAACGTCAGTCGTTTAACCCCATTTCATTTCATTTTACCAACTAATAGTAAAATTTAAAAAAGCGAAAAACAAGAAGAACAAAGTCCGCCAATTCCCTAGATCTACTTGCATTTAAAGCGACAACTATAGGTTATACAGGATCCACTCAAGCCAAAATTACATCTGCCCATGTCACATGGATAATAATAGAATAGCTATATTAATCACTATAATTATCGCTTAAATCGTAAGTTAAGAATAAAACAAATCATTGTAATGCACGGACATTTTCTTTTTTCTCGCATTAGCTGGTCTTTTTCGAACAGATTATCCTCCCAATTTTCAAACCAAACTGACTATCAACTGAGGAATCAAAATGATTATCACCTAAACATTAAGTTTCATCACTCTCTATCAGATAGAATCAACCTATTGAACATAATTATCAACTTTAAAAATTCTACCTCAATTAAAAGCAGAGTTGTTATGTTCCAAAGTCTTGACCAATCAAATTGCTTATCGCTCTGCTTACCCTCTGGTGATAATGTTCATTATCGAATTTAGTCAAGGTACTGGTGTGTTGAAACTATACACCAAGTTTCATCATTCTCACTTAATTAGAACTAAAGTTATCGTGTCCCAAATCATCAACAAATCATATTGCTTATCTCTGCTTACCCATCTTCGAACTCCATTAAGGCATCGACCTAATAAACATATAGGCCAACTTTTAAAATTATAGCTCAATTAGGAGAGTTATTTTGTCCAAAAGTCTGACCAATCAAATTGCTTATCGCTCTGCTTACGCTCAGCAGAAATTGTTCGTTATCGAACTTAGTAAAGGTATTGGTGAGATGAAACTATACACCCAGTTTTATCACTCTCACTTAATTAGAACTAAAGTTATCGTGTCACAAAGCATCAGCCAATCAAATTGCTAATTAGGAGGAGAGTTATTGTAACACGAAGAGTGTGACGGACAGGCAGACGATCGAATACATTTTAACAGTCTCCCAATTTCTTCGAAAGGCGGGGGACAAAAATATTGCGTAGTAAGAATTACAACACTCAAATAGGAATCCCGCTGTGCCAGTTGAATCGAGTTTCTACTCGTCGAAACTTGGGTACACGACACCCGTAAACGGGATAATTTGACTTAAATATGAAATGAGTTTAAAGTCCTAGACAATGTTTGGCACACATGTAGTTGTTACTGATAGGGTTTAATATCCTGCTTTTCTGCGCCAACTAAGGTAATGAAAACAGGACTTAAAGTCATATAATCAGAGCAATATCCGGTCGATCAGGTGTTTGAATAAACTTGTCTTGCAGTGTTTCGTGTTTACAGATGATTCCCTTGCAGCTGTACACGCATAACCTGGATTTTGATGCTTAATATATATTGCCTGAGAAAACGGATAATAAACTTCACTCGAACATATTACTGACGAATCAGCCAGTCACAAGGTCCGCAATTGGCAAACTATACAAAAACAGGTTTCTCTTTCAGATTCGTTTTTGATGATCGGATACCAGTCAGGCAAGCAGGACCTTGGACTCCAATTTACATTTATCTTTAAAAAAAAGTATTATAGATGTAATACCATTCAAAATGATTGTGAGCCATGCTTAAAAACTGTTATCTTTGAGTGGTTCGGGCAAGGAATGAAATGAAATAAAACGGAGTTTAACGCCGTACTGGTTCGGGCAAGGCATGTCTCCTTAATATTTAATATTGTATTATATTCTATTTCGTTTCGGTTTATCGGTAGAGATCCAATGAGATATGCTTCACGCATGCCTAATCAGTTGCATTCACGCTTTGCAGACGACAAGACTTGGTCGAGGAATTTTCTAACAAAATCCTCCTTTTTTTGTGACAAGTTCGACGAACTTGATTGGTTTTTTATAAAAAATGAAAAAGTCTTCGTCAAAAGAACCGTCTCGTAGCGAGACTGCGACGGTTATGTCAGATAAGACGGATAAAATGAGCACTTTGACCGAGTTGTCGAAGGCTGCTAATGATAATATGGCGACCGGTGAATTGACTCAACCTTCACCGAAAGGTTTATCGCCTGAAATGAATTCGAAAAGACTTTCTGATGGCTCTAAACGTAAACAAACGTCAAAAGCAGGCAATTCTGATTTAGAAATGAAGAATCTTCTGGAGCAAATTCTGACTAATCAGAATGAAAAAGTCCAAATCATGTGGAATAGTCCTTTCGTAGAAAGTGAGGAGGGGGACAACTTTGCCTGTGGTAGCGTGGGTTCTGATAATGAAATGCCAGGAGAAAATAATGTTGATGAAGATGGCATGGAAGCCTCAAACTCAAAGAAACTTAAATTAGATGATAGTCAGAGTGCCAAATTCATTTCAATTGGCAAAAAACTTGGCATGCAAAATCAAGAAATCACATCCTCTGCTGTTGATGACGAACTTGCAAAAATTGTTAATGGACTATTTACTGATGGACTAACTGATGAATTTTATAAAGAGTTAGTAAAGAAATATAATAAGCCCGAAAATTGTGAATTGTTGACAAATATCAAAGTAAATCAATTGATATGGGATATTACTACACCAAAAACCCAGAATATGGATATAAAATTTCAGATCACACAGACATATCTGGCTAAAGCAGGTGTAATTTTAACTCAGTTGGCAGATAAATTGAACAAGGACCCCAACGCTGATGAATCCCATATTGAAGAGATTACTAGTGCCATTGGTTTACTGGGGCATGGTTTTCACCAATTGTGTATGAGAAGGAGAGAACTCATAAAACATGAACTTCGTTCTGAATACCTCCATTTATGTTCCCCCTCAATTAAATACACTGACAAGTTATTTGGAGATGATATTGAAAAGAAAGTTAAAGATATAAGAGATGTAAACAGAGTGGGTAGTCGTCTCATAAATTTTAACTCAAATTCTAGAGGCAGATTTGGTATTACTCCTTCATGGAAAAGTGGAAGGGGACGTGGAAGTTTTGGTGGAAATAGGACTGGATTCAGTTTTTTAGGTCACGGAAGAGGCCGTCAACCTTATGGAGACACAAGTACTTACAACAGGCAAAAGCCTGCATCAAAAATGAAGTCAAAAAGAGAATAGATACACAGGTGAGCGGTGATGAATCTGAAATTTTGAAAACAGCTGGTAATTTGTGTAAGTTTATGGACAATTGGAAAGAATTAACTTCAGATAAAACCATATTGAATGATATTGAGGGACTAAAATTAGAATTTATTGGGAGTATAGCCCCACATCAATACTTTGTTCCATCTCCCATACAATTTTCAGATAAGGATAAGGATATAGTTAGACAAGAACTAGACAAATTCATTAAAAAGGGTATTATTGAAAAAACTAAGCACTCTGATGGAGAATTTATATCAAATATATTTATCAGACCAAAAAGGGAATTGAATTCTTATAGGGTAATTTTGAATTTGAAAAAATTAAATGAAAGTATTGTTTACCACCATTTTAAAATGGATACCTTTAATACTGCAGTTAATTTAATAACAAGGAATGGTTTTATGACATCAATAGATATTAAAGATGCGTATTATGGAGTTAAAGTTTCTATTTCAGACCGAAAATACCTTAGATTTTATTTTGATAATGAATTATATCAATTTACATGTCTCCCTAATGGACTTGCCTCTGCTCCAAGGAAGTACACTAAACTTTGTAAACCGGTTTATTTCACTTTAAGAAAAATGGGCATAACAATAATGGGATATATTGATGATTCTTTGATTGTGTCAGATTCAGAGGAAGAATCTTTACAGGCAGTTAATAGTTCTGTTAATCTACTTAAGCAATTAGGTTTCTTAATAAATTATGATAAATCTTCGCTTACACCAACACAAAGAATACAATTTTTAGGCTTTATAATAGATTCTGTGAAGATGGTAATAGAATTACCTGAAAGTAAAAGTAATTATTTGTTTGATCAGTGTAAACTTTTATATGAAAAACAGTGTTGTACACTAAGAGAATTGTCTCATGTAATAGGACTAATCGTATCTGCACTACCTGCATCTGAATATGGACAACTTCATTATAGAAGCTTAGAGATAAGTAAAATTGAAGGTTTAAAAGTAAAAAATGGTAATTTTGATGCAATAAATATAATAGATGAGGGAAGTAAGAATGATCTTTGTTTGTGGATAGAAAATGCGAAACTTTTATATAAAAATATTATGCATAAAGAGTTTTGCATGATAATTTATAGCGATGCTTCGTTGGAAGGTTATGGCTCTGAATTTGAAGGAAAACGAGCAGGGGGAAGATGGAGCTCATTTGATTTGACTGAAAATAAATCAATAAATGAATTAGAATTATTAGCTGCATTTTTTGCCCTAAAATCTTACTGCAGTGATTTAAAATCAGTTCATGTTCAGTTGAAATTAGACAATACAACAGCAATATCCTATATTAATCATATGGGTGGAACAAAATCTTTACATTGTAATCAGTTGGCTAAACAATTATGGGAGTGGTGCATAGACAGAAACATATGGGTTTCTGCTTCTTATATACCTGGGGCACTAAATGTTGATGCAGATTTTGAAAGTAGACATTTCAAAGATGATACGGAATGGATGCTTCGCAAAGATGTCTTTGATGACATTGTGGTCATTTTTGGTAGACCATGTATTGATCTTTTTGCCTCAAGACTTAATTCACAGCTCCCAGTGTATGTGTCATGGAGGCCAGACCCATATGCTAAATATGTAGATGCGTTTTCTCTGATTTGGTCTAATGATATATATTTATTTCCTCCTTTCAGCCTATTAACCAGATGTTTAAAAAAGATAAGAGAGGACCAATCTACAGGAATCATAATAGTGCCATTTTGGGTAACACAACCCTGGTTCACCCTGTTGTTGAAATCGCTGACCGATTTCCCGCTAATTCTTCCAAAAACGGAGAGACTACTCATCATGCCACAGACCGAAAAGTTACATCCACTAAGGAGAAAATTGAGTCTATTAGCTTGCAAAGTTTCAGGAATTCAATCAGAAAACATAATGTTTCAGAGCAAGCTACAACCATCCTCTGGAATTCATGGAAACAAAGTACACATAAACAATATGACACATATATTAAAAGATGGAACATGTTTTGTGATAAATGGAAAATTAATCCGTTTCAAACAACTGTACAGTTTGTAATAACTTTTTTAACTATGCTGTTTAATGACGGACTGAGTTACAGTGCTATAAATACTGCGAGTTAATTTTTAGTTCTTCAAATGACACAGAAGTCACAGGGAAGCATCCTTTGATTGTTCGGTTCATGAAAGGGGTATACAATATGAGACCTCCAACACCGAAATATAATTATGTTTGGGATGTTAAAGTTGTTTTAGACTGGATAGAAAAGCTTTCACCAGTTGAATCAATAAGTTTAAAGGATTTAACATTAAAAACTGTTGTTTTGTTGGGATTAATTTTAGCGGCAAGATGCCAGTCATTAAGTTTATTAGATTTGGATCTTATGACCCAAAATGAAGATTCTATTGTGTTTGAATTTTCGCTGAATTCTTTGAAACAATCTAGACCGGGTTATAAACCACCTAATGCGGTCATTTCTGCTTTTCATGATAATCCAAATATTTGTCCTTATATAACTTTAAGGGAATACTTAAATAAAACCGAGAAACTGAGGGGCAGTGAGACTAAGTTATTTATACGTTTTGTAAAACCATATAAAGTGGTGACTAGGAATACTTTAAGTCGATGGATTAAAACTGGTTTAGCTTTGTCAGGAATTGATACAACAAAGTTTAAAGCACATAGTGTTAGGGCTGCTGCTGTGTCAAAAGCTAAACAGAGTGATATACCAATTGAAAATATATTAAGTACTGCTGGTTGGACAAGAGTGTCAACATTTGCCCGTTTCTATGATAAACCCTTAATTATTAATGCAGAAAAAAGTGAATTTTCTACTGTACTATTATCATAACAGTTTATAGATAAATTAAAATGTTAACACATTTGTTGTTGTTCTGTTTAGTTGCCGCTTTAAAGTCTCATTGGATCTCTACAGATAAACCGAAACGAAATAGAATTTAAAAGTTAAACGAGACTTACCTGTAAGGTGAAGTTTGACTGTAATTCTATGGAGTTGAAGGTTTAGGTAGAGATCAAATGCCCACCCAAGCTGAGTTTTGGGATAATTTACTACAATTCAAACATTGAAATAAAAATAAAAACCCTTCCCTTTAGAAGACAACCAAACAGACCTTTAAATTCTGATTAGGCATGCGTGAAGCATATCTCATTTGATCTCTACCTAAACCTTCAACTCCATAGAATTACAGTCAAACTTCACCTTACAGGTAAGTCTCGTTTAACTTTTAAATTATACCATATATATATAAAATACGCCCAGGTAAAAAATTCTCCACTTTACTTCATTCTGACATAAATTATATATATATTTACAAGGTTTAATACATACCGTGCATGTAATACAAATGTGACATTTTGTACAGCTTTTAAGAAGTTGAAATGCAGAATTAGGATAATGGGACTAATTCATCACTAATATACTGCTTATTGGACACATTTCTTCAGTAATGACTTCTTTATGTAAGCTTCGGATAAATGAGTGGATTGAATTCAAATTGCTGTCTCTGACATGCAATCAGTGAATTGAACAGCACCTGCATACCTTCAAGGGGTTATCCATCACCATTCGTCATCTAGACACCTTCAGTCAAAAGAAATTAAATTTCTTCTAACGATTCCCAATTGCAACTTGAAATCTTTTGGTGCGCTATCATCATATACACTGCTGCAATATACTGTAATAATCATCTGCCTATACATCCCATAAAATGCTTATCGACATTCAAAACATTTATATTTATTTAGACGTTATGTTTAGTGGTACCTTGGTATTGGAAGTTAATTGTACCGAACTGATCAGAAGCGCTTTGAGCATATTAACATATTTTGTTTTCAGACTGATAGTGAAGATATAGACTTATGACTAATTCATCACTAATATACTACTTATTTTATTTTTTCAGACTGATAATAGAGATATAAAATTCAACGGGCCATATATTTTTACCAGAAATCTCAAAGTTATATTCCTAAGGGCATTTAAATCAACTGTCACGTAGTATTCAATGGAATCCTTCAAAAGATATTGAACTATTCATTAGGTCATATGTTTAGACCGGAAATAGCTAAGTTAACCCCCGGGCCGTTTACATCGCATCAACATCACATACCATTTAAAACATACTGGGAGACTTCAGTAGGTTATACGGTTTGACGGGAAATCGCTGTTACACACACACACCCAACGATTTGCAGCCAAAACAATATATTATTTTTCACTACAGGTCATCTTTTGGGTGGGAGGGGATAGAAATAATATATTGATCAAATTACTTGTTAACAACCAGATATTATTCTAGCTAACAAACAAACTTTTTCAGAAAATTTTAAAATTCATCGTTTTCCTTTATGTTGAAAGGGCAAGTCGTTAACTCTATATATGACCTATTGGTCAATCTAAACCCATTTTGATGTGAACAAAAATGGGCTTCTGATATCCAATATTCAAGACAAATGTAACATTTTAAAATTTGCACACTAATTACGTGCCAGAATGCTTTCCAGCGCTTATTTAGTGAAGCTACTCGGTGAACAAGACAAACCAGAACCCACATGAGACACCACCGGTGTATTTCGCCGGACGTAACTAATTAGGCGCCAAAGAATAGCGATTAAACATAATTAATTAGGCGCCAAAGAATAGCGATTTAGCTCCTTTAACAAAAATGTAACTAAAATACATTGTAACCCAGGGGAGCAGTTTACTGACATCCGTAATCCGATTTTAGTATTTCTCAACAAAACTAGGATCGAAACATTTGATCTCTTCAATGGCATATGCTGCATAATTTCTTAAGGTTTAATCTATAAACGGTCATACTGAACGTGAGAAATGGGATGATTGGTAAGGTAAGCCTTTTAATAATACCAGATAAGTTAGAGAACAAGTCGAACTAATCTAATAATTCGCTGATTACCGGATTTGACTACATTTACTAGATCAATGTCAGTAGTCATTTCAATTACCACAGAGCTATAGAATCCCTGTCATACATTTGGTACAGTTCACTTAAAAGCTGTCTATTTTACATAACATAATGAAGACGAAATCTAACTTTCATTTCATTTGGGACCATATTATACATGTATTTAAAACAACCTCAAATTATAATAGACATGCCCCTGTCTAATAACAAAACTCCAGCGTGTTCCGTGAAATGGATGGACGTATTAACCTCATGCATTACAGACAGTAAATAATAGTATAGTCAGATAGTATGAGAATTGTAATTACATTTACCGGTGCTAGTACCACGATCACCGATCTAGCTGCACCAGAAAGAGGGTAGATTATCCAGGGATTGTTGATTTAAAATATCTATCCGAGGGTTTCAGAACTTCAAATCCAATTAATCATACTCTGTCTACAATTTCATATTAGATCACTGATTTAGGTGAGGAACAAATATAATCGGGATTACTGTTTTTACT
Organism: Patella depressa; assembly: GCA_948474765.1. NCBI lineage: Eukaryota > Metazoa > Mollusca > Gastropoda > Patellidae > Patella > Patella depressa. The sequence continues at coordinate 35,623,300 of OX419721.1, forward strand.
GAAGATTTGCCGAAATGCATTCATCAAAAGTGTAGTTATAGAGGACAGATTTCTATTCGATGTCTACACATATTCACATGGACAGAAAAGTGTGTTCAGTGGTTGTTTTGGAGTTTCCGAAGCTGACAAACTCTTATTATATTAAAATAATTTTCTTTATAATGAACTGATCTTTGCTCAAGGTTATAATAAACTGCTGAATTGGGTTGTTCAACTGGTGTGTTGTTTAGCTTTGTGATTCCACTAACTGAATTCTACTAATTATTAATTCTGGTAGACGCTTTGCTCAAGGTTATAATAAAGTGCGGAATTCGGTTGGCCCAAGGCGTTGATTAGCTTGGGGACTCAACAAACTTAATTCTATTAAATTATTAATTCTAGTAGACTGTATTTTTTTCTTGACTTAAACTGTTGACTGGTGAACACACACTCGACTATTATGATATTCACATTATGTCCATTATTATTGGTGGACCAGGAACTCTGAAAAAAATGTAGATATAAAGCGCTGGATGGATTTAATCAATAGAGGAAACGAACCCTTAGCTAGGAATGAAGGTATTGACCCAATTTTACCTTATCGCTTAAAAAACGACTAAACGGAAGTTTATTTCCTACAAAATATAAAACAATTTCCAATTTGTATAACATCGATTATAATAAAGGTGTTTTATAGTAAATAAATAAATAGATAGTCATACAAGTAAACTTCTATATATTATCGCATTTAGTTTTTGACAAGGTCTGTGTAATATGTTAAACTAATAGTAGTTCTTTATTCCTATAAATCAGGTATTGCAATACAGCGTATTAAGATTAGCAGATGAGGAAGAATGTGCTATAAATAAAAATAAAACAAGAAGGAGCACCCCAAACCATTAGACAAAATTCGAAGTCCTAAAAGAAGTTGTTGGAAAACGGTAATCAGCAAATGGACGGTTCACCATGTACAAAATACGTGATGAACAGTAATAACAGGTGTCCGGTAGAGTAAGCGTATCCTGTCTGGCGCCACACCAACCGGATAAAATAGCGCAATCACAAAATGGATTGTTCACGTGTGAACACTGGTTGCAGATGTAGACATGAAATGAAATCAAAAGGGGTTTAACGTCTTACTGATCTGCTTCGAACTTGGCTAATGAAGACGGGTCTGCGCCATACAGTGTGCTATGAGGGAATTTTGCCCGGACAGCGGCGCTACGGCCTACTCTTATATCGAATTCCATATGCTAAGGAATCTTTAAGAACGACTTTTAAGAACTGACAAGGGGAAACCACGCCAGAAAATCTGGATGAACTTTCTCGGCTAATACAGGGATCGAACACCCGACCTACAAGCTGGCGAGCCAGCGTCTTGCTCACTTGGCCACCGTGGCTCCTACAGATGTGGACATATTTAATACATCTAGAATAATAGCCCACACATGCTATATTTACTAACCAGGTCAATATGACGGCCGCGAAACTTTTTAAAGGTTTTTCTAAGTTTAGTGATACATGTCTGTCGGCGAACACAAATTTACAGAATTCACCGCAAAAAAGTGAAAGTGTCACAAATGGTTTTTTTTCTCATCTGTCAAAGTTGGATAACGACTTATTTCTATTAAAAGACAAATAAAGGTATTTCTGCCAATTTTACTAGACACGCGAAACAGTCCATGCAATATGTAAGGCGAATACATATAAACAACAAATGGTTGTAACGCAAGGGATGGACAGAAAACATGCTAAAAAAAGGTCGATTTTTTTGTACAATCAAGGGTCATAATCACAAGGAACCGAGATCTTTTGGGATATAAACATATATCTTAAGTTTAATTAAAACCGGATAATAATTTTGACCTCTAGAGGGTCCAATATCTTGGTATTACCTACTTTTACACTACTTTTCCAGCGTTCAACTCTGTCGTCGGCTCGCGCACAATACCGGTGGACCTAAGGCTCATTGGTCACGTGATTAACTACGTGATGAAAATGGTATCTGTCAGGAAAATTCCTGGCATTATAAACACTTGATTAGTTTTAGTCAATTTTAGGGGGAAATGCCATCAATTACTAGGTTAGAGTGAACTGCAAGGGAAGACCTCAGACAAGCAATCATTGCCCATTGACTTCAATGTAACACGATAGACTGTATTCTGCTCAACATTCCGTCGATTCCAATCTTTATAGGCACAAGTGGGAGCACATAATTTGGTAATTTCCTCATCATAATTTTGTAGAGGGTTGACCGTTTAGATTTATTTTTCTACGTGGATTTCGGCAATACTATATACCAGATAACACCGAAACACATCGGAAAACTACCGGGAAACATCTTGTTATACTGAATACCGGAAAACACCATAAATAGTTCTGTGTGCGGGGGGTTAGGATTATGTTTTTCCGGTGTTTTCCAGAGGACCAGGTCTTTAGTGTGCGGGTTTTAGGTTTAGGTTTTCATGTGTTTTCTGGAGGACCAGGCTCTGGATTGCCTATTTAGGGTGTTTTCTGGTATTTAGTGTTTTTTTCCGGTATTTAGTGTTTATCCAGTGTTTTTCGGTATTCAGTATAACATGTCGCTTTCCGGTAGTTTTTCGGTGTTTTCCGTTAAGCCGTGGATTTGATGTTAACACAATGATTGCTCTGCAGAAACACTGTACATGCACAATTGGGGGCACATTTGGCAATGTCCTCATCATAATTTTGTAGGGGGTTGACCGTTTAAACGTATTTAAGTTTCATCGATATCGGATCAAAATTATGACCTTTAGACATACTCAATTTTATCAATTATTCTTTACAAATATTAAAGGCGTTGATTCTGTAAGACATCTTATTGAAACTGTAAATGATACACTATAGATAGTATTTAAAACACCCATAGAAATTAAAATGATTTTATTTTAGAGAATATAAATGTTTATAAAACCAATAAGTGTGTCACAATTATAACTACAATAATATAAGTATACATAAACTAGTTTTATGTGGTAAATGAAAAAAAAAACGGTTCATTTAAATTAAATTCCCGTTGTGACGCCATGCCACTTTTATCATCTAAATTGTAATATTTCGAGTAAGAGTCTGAAATGCGGGTATTTTATGCTATAGACAATGAAATGTTTAAACGACAAATTAAGCAATCGATATCTATGAAACTGTCTTTATATGTAACTCCAATCCAAGGTCTTGTGTTAGATTGCCATGTAACATTATTACCTTTGAAACGGTGTTTTATATATTGTCTGTAACCAAAAAAAAACAGAAGGATTCTCAAAAAATTCAACTAAAAATTACCTCTATTCGGTCGAATGATAAACAGTAAAATAAATTTGACCATGGAGCCCCGTGGAACCCCATCGAAAGTTGATCATGTCGGATGGAAATTGATAAATACATATTCTGTTGTATAAAAATGGTGAAGATAGTAGAAACTGAATCGATCCAAAATAAAAATGTACGCCCATATAACAGCTGTGTCCACGTGCAGCTTATCCGAAAAGAGCACATTTGACGACCCTGGAATGGAGAGTCGTAGAACGCTTATTGATAGAGTTCATTGGCCCGTGACCCAAATGCTTCCACCTAAAGTTGATCATGTCGGATGGAAATTGATAAATACATATTCTGTTGTATAAAAATGGTGAAGATAGTAGAAACTGAATCGATCCAAAATAAAAATGTACGCCCATATAACAGCTGTGTCCACGTGCAGCTTATCCGAAAAGAGCACATTTGACGACCCTGGAATGGAGAGTCGTAGAACGCTTATTGATAGAGTTCATTGGCCCGTGACCCAAATGCTTCCACCTAAAATCGAAATAAATCCGTTAAAAATTATAGCCTCTATCGTGTTCACAAAGTATTTGGCAAAATCAATAGGGTTCATCATCGTTTGACCCCTGTGCTTCTCACTGAATTTGAAAAACTTTCGTTGAAAACTACGGCCTCTAGATTCGTCTCCTCATGACTCAAATGCTAGTGTTCGGTAAGTTGTTGGGGGTAGACCGACGCGGGACAGGGTGAAATATATTATACTTTAATATTTTATAAATGGTTGGCAAACTAAAACTAAAAAAAGAAAATTAATAATAAAACGCATCAATATATAATATTCGCATTCATATAACAATCAAATGTTCTGTCACGGTTTAAATCTAAATTTTCTTATTAGATTACCGGCTCTCGTAGCAATACTGAGAGTAGGGGATCCATCAACACCAGTTACCCCCTTACTTCCACTTCTGACTGTAATCCTGTATACGTTACCAGTGGCTCCCCTTAGGATTCCTGTCAGCCCTTGAAATTTTGAATTAGTAATGGCTTTGACACCAGTTGGATTTAGTCGTTGAAATTCTTGGACTGCGGTATTATAATTTCCGCTTTTGAAATAATGTTGGGTAATTCTTTGACCACTTCTTGTAACTTTATCTTTTGTGTAGCTGCGTAGGAAAGTTCGCAAACCTGCGAATCCTAAGGCTCTTTTTGGTCTGTTAAATTTTGAATAATGAATTTTTTTATATATTTCATTGCCTCCAGGAAAAGTTTCTGCAAGAAATAAGAAACATGCCAGTTTAAATAGGTGGAAATAAGGAAAATAGTGTGTTATATGTAGTTTGTAAATCCCCCCACTCCTACCTACAGGTGGGAAAAAAATAGTCGGTCTCAAAATATGTGCCGTTGACGACAAATTGAATTAATGAGATAAGCAAACAATGTTCAAATAAAAGGGAATTTTCCCAAATACATGTATGAAAGTTAGCACCTCAATACTAAGCTTTGCATAAACCGCATAATTTTAGACTTGATGCCTAAATTATTCTTAATACTTTTTATGTGTACGACCGAAAATAATCGACCGATAAACTGTCCTAAGTGATGTACACCAGCAATTAAAATTCCTTGATCTGATTTACCATCCTACAATTTTGAAATTCGAAAGAGTTGTTTCGTAAAGTCTATAGAAGACTCTCATCGAGCTTTTACAAAATTTTGGCAATAACTATCGTTCACAAGAGCTGGTAAGTTTGAACATAAAATTGGATTAAGCGCTGAAATTTGAATTGCGGTAGGGTACTTCTTTATGACGAACTGAATGGAACTCAGAACTTTTGATGTCTTCAGGAAATTCTGCAAGGACGGTTGGCCGACGAATATAATTCGTAATTAAAAAGAAAGTATTTACTCACCTGCAAATCGTTCACCGTGTGCTACCATCAACGCTTGTAATTCTTCTCTCGTAAGTTCGTGTAGACGATTTGTGAATATACTGGGAATACCATTTTGTTGTTTTGCGTCAACATTAGTTGCATGATCCACTGATAATTCTGTAGTTGATAACTCTGTTATTGACAATTGAACTAACAACGCAGTCGATACAAGTCTCAATAGGAGTTTCATCATGAATCCAAGTTAAACACACCCGAAATTATGTTCTAAACAATAAACTAGTAAAAAGCCTTTTCTGATAAATTTCTCGACACGATATTTATATGTGTAACCTATATATGTGGTGTTTATGACAAGTAATGAATTACATTTTCTTTCGTAACAGGAAATATCTTATATAAACAAAACACGAAGTTGCAAAGTAACGAAGAATATGCTGACAGCATCCGGTTAGTATGTGGGATGGGGGCGTGTATCATTTCTTGTGTGATGGCTGGGTAGTCACACTCTTTAACAGCTAATATTATAATGGTGTGATAATCTGCCAATGGCTAATAATACTAATATATTTAATGTTTCTTAAATTAACCACTTTAAAGTCAACTGGCTAGTAAGTCGTTAACCTGTCATCACTTGTCAAGCCGTCATTGAGTAACGACGTTAATCCAATATATTGTTTAATATCTTATGCATTGTTCATATATCGACATGTCAGTTTTAATTACAGCATTTATCAATTCTACTTTTATCCCATGGTCTGATTTTCCTTAAATATCACAAAAATTGTACATTGAAGGCAGCCACTTGTTAGGATCCCTTACTAACTGTCAGTACTGTATGACGATATCTGTATATTTATGTTCCGGTATATTAAAGAATTCAACAATCATTTAATTCAACAATTTACACCTCTAAAATATCATGACACATGTTTAGCCAAATGCCAAAAATGCGTTTGTTTGATCGAAATTGAAGGTTTCGTTGAAAATCAGAAGTTGACTTGGTGATTAACATTCTTATAAAGTGCCTAAGTATTTTATGGGCGTATCCTATCCTATCCGTTCGTTAACAATTGGGGTTTTGGATGGCCGAATGGTTAGCACGTGAGCGCTTTATCACAAAGCCTACCACTGAGTAAACTGGCGTGGTTTCGAATCCCCGGTTGTACGTGACAAGGAGTAGGGTCGCCTGGCTAACCTCGTGGGTTTTCTCCGGTTTCCTCCCACTGCTAAAAACCCTTACGTGTAAGCAAACTATTGAAATAAAATTAAACCATGTTAGTACCGAAATGACCTATGGACGTTAAAGCCCATCCCTCTCTCTCTCTCTCTCTATTAATATTGGCTTTTAAACGCGATATAGGCTATAGTTTGGGCGGATTATTTCTTTGAATGAAGCATTGTGATCGCGACAGGACGAATCCGATTGGTATTCAACTCACTGTGACCTTTTGTACCAGAGTTATGTCCCCTTTCTGAAAACCTCTTGAACGCGGTATAGGCGCTTTAGCTTTTGAATTTGGTGGACAGCATTTAGGTCATGAGAGGGTGAACTCTCTCGATTACCAACGTTCTGCGACTTTCAATCCGGAGTTACCCCCCTCCCTCCCTCTTTCGCGAGGACGGGATAGAGGATATAGGTTTTAATGGAAACAATGGGGTCATAAGAGGGTGGACTCTATGTGTATTCAATTTTCAATGTCTTGTCGTTCTTGAGTTAGTCCCCCTTATCCGTCTAATTTGTCTTGTATCAGTGGTGTTATTAAAGGATATACACTATCGGTATTCACAAGTATTCATTTCTTTAAGGATCCTAGATCATTATCAAATTTGTAATACATCCAAGGTTTTCTTTCGGATAAGCTGCAGTGAAGACAAACCTGCTGAGAGGGCATATGATTGTCTGTCTTTATATTATACATTGTTGGGCATAGACAAATATTAACGACTGGTAACAATTCAGATTTTAAGAACAGAGAAATGGTAAAAATCATATCAGATCAACAACTCCCCCAAGTCTTCAACAATGCCATTCAGCATTTGAATATTGTATTAGAAGCTTGCAAAAAAGTAAAATTCTCAAGAGTATATTAAGCTCGTGATAAAAATAGAGAATTTTAAAGAATTATGCTATGCTGTGTCTACAATCTGTTGTATTATTAATGCTTAATTTCGATTTTCTGTATCGGCTTAAACCAACTCAGTGTCAGAATTTAACTACATGTATTTTACGGTGTTTGAATTTTTCACAACTCTCACCCCCAGAATTTTGCCCGGACAGTGGCACCTTATATCGAATTCCAACTGTCAAGGGATCGTGGACGCCAATGTGTACACGGGTCCTCGGACTTCGTCCCATCTGATCGACTAGACAACTGTTCTTGTCAGGCCCTCCGTCCTGCATCACTGACAAGGTGAAATTACGCCGGAAAATCTGGATGAACTTACTCGACCAATGCATGGACACTCGATCTCCGGGCTAGCGAGCCAGCTTCTTACCCACATGGTTCCTACATGGAATATCGGTACCAATGCTATGAACACCCAGTACCATCATGTTTTGATATTTTTGAAGGATAACATGGAGATTTTCTTCGGTGGACGTAGTCAGTCTGAAAAAGGCTACCTGGGTCACATGAAGAATGCATTTGGCCACAATAATGTGAAAAAAAGATGATGGTCACAACCACAATTAATACAGTTTATACCAAACGGCTATGTAATATTTTCCACATTGAAGAGTTAGATCACGAGCCTACATAAGTATGGGCCTTGCCAAATGCCATGAACGATATTGACAAGAGAAACAGCATAAATCAATTGTCAAAAATAATTCATGGGCTTGTTGGGCAAGACTTAAAAGTTAAGGAAGTATTGAGTTTAAGTGAAGCCAGTCAAAGAAACAGGGTCGATATGTCACTGCATCTGAAAATAAGTATACAAAAGTAACAGATTTTAATATCAACATTGAATAGACATATTTCATTTGTTATTGAAGGAAATAGTGTTATTCATGTTTTAAGATCGTGGTGACGTCCCAGTAGTTTATTGTGATAACCCAACCCCAGATGGTGACTGGGTAAATCGGACTGAAGAGTGGTACAGCAGCACAGAATGTAAACAAATAGTGTCATCATGCAATCATCTAAAAAATAGTCAATGATGTGACTTCTCCGGATTTAGGACAGCTGCCTACCATTTGATTAGTTATTTTATTTGGTGGATTTTATTTGTACTTTTTAATATAGTGTATTAAATGATAAATGAGCGTGATAGGTATCTATATATAATCTTAAAAACAGAACTGTTGATCTTATTGTTAGTGTATACTTTGTTAAGTATCTTAATGATGATCCAGCAATTATTTCAGTGGAAATGTGATTTGGTTGGTTTCCGTAACAGACCCAATCATAAATAGGTTATGCCTGTCCATAGACTTCTAAATAGCATGTAAGTACTATGAATACAGGTGACTGGTAAAAACAAACATTCTGTTAAACCATTAAGATGAAAATTGCCGAAATTAGTATCTTTAATATTTCCATTACAGGCAAACGTGAAGGAAACTACCATTCTACATTTTTCTTTGAAGTCGTATGTATTGCAAAAAAAATGAAAAGACTAAAAGGCGTATTTTTTTTTTACCTTCATGTTATACATCAATGAGTGGGTGGCTCCATCGAGGGTTAAGTCAAGATTTAATATTAGACTGGACTGTAAATGTTGACAGAGGACCAGATATCCTGCAAATCCCGAAGCAGGCTTTTTTAATGAACATCTCAATAAAGAAGTCAAAGGCAGATAATTATATGAAATCCCCCAAAATGATGAAATATTATCGATTCTATGGTTAGTAATTTGCAGTTAAATTTTATATTATTTTTTTTTCTTTATTTTGTAGAATCTCTCAAAGGTGCAAGAGGAGACCTCGCACCAGATACAACAGCACAACATAACCAGTTGGTCGACCATATGCTGAAGGAACTGAACAGGATTTATAATGGAACAAGTATCAGAAGCAAAAAGACAGAAACAACTAAACGGTCCAAATCAAAAGTTGTTGAGTGCTTAAAGGTTTTGTAGAAATTACAAAAGATGAACATTTATTCCAGAACGATAATTCAAATCTTTAAAAATTTCATTTATCCACCCACTTTAATGAAACTTCTGGAAAATATTTAAAAAAAACCTATATCAACCATGAGTCAAAAATAAACCAAGTTCCCCATTTTATAGCCATTATGGTGTTTTATAAAAGGTTAAAATAGATTATAATATAAAAAAGTTCGTCAAAAATATTTCTTACATTACACTTGTATATACAAATGTATAATATTACGTTTTATTAACATCGTCCATCTATATAAATGTATATTTCGTTTTATTTACATCGGCCATTTGGGGCCAATACAGGAGTGCTTTTAATAACGTGTAAAAAGAGCAACTATACCTGTAGGACATCATGACAAACGAATGGATCAGGCGCTACCAATCTAATATGGTGGGCCTGCTGCTTGGCAAGTTTTCAAGCCTCGTGTACCGATTGTCTCCCATTCATTTATATTAAATCGTTCTTAAAAAGTATTAACTTGATAAAACTCTTCCAATATTAATGTATATTGATTTAAAAATAGACCCACCTGAAAGTATTTTATTTTAATTAAATGGAGAGCGTATAGTCGCTGAGTTCAACCTGTTGTTTCTTGTAATTTTCTTGAAAACATCTCCCTCCCCACTCCCCCGAAAAAAAAGGGAAATATAGCAGGAAAAAATGAAAATCTCACATTCTTTGATTCAACGTTTTGCTAGTAAAATTTAAAAAAAACTAAAAATTTTACTTTATTTCATACTATAATAAATTGTTTACTTATGTATAACTGAATATTTTATTAGTTTTTCTATTGATTTTTTTCATTTTGTGAACAAATTATTTTAATGTACATAAACAGTTTGAATTTATAAACTTATGGCTTCATTAGTATTGCTTTTCTGCTGTACAAAATATATGGCTTAGCAGGTGAAAAAGTTTCGTTTGCCGTAGTATTCCATTCCGAAATTTGGAATAATTCCTTAGCACAACCACTAATCCGCGACCACTGGTTTTCATAGTGGCCGACCAATACAAACGTATATTCATTATGTTTTTGAATAGTAAAATTATTCTTGAAAATTGTGTTGAATTATCATAAATTCGTGTCGGAAGTGGCGAGAAATGATTCCTTTTGGTGAACAAAGACGAATCACGATAACAAGTAGGTGGCGGTAAAGCAGTATTTTCACATTCGGTTATAGGGCATCAACCGACCAGGGGCCGTTGCTAAAGGTAAAGGAACTAGTGGATAAGGACATTCTGTTATTGTTGATATAACATATCTATTCACGGGGTTTTATATCTTCAAATCTACAAATTTGTTTTAGGGGAGGAACAATATTGAATGGAGGTTGCTCTTTTATATAAAATTGTAGAATTGGGGTGATCTAATGTAGGGTTATAGATGGCTGAAATATATTCTATAGCCACACATCTCAATTTGGAAAAAATAATGGGCGTCGACCTCTTTGCTGATTGTTCGTGTTTTGGCTAAGCTGACGTATTTTTATTGTATCAAAATGATTTTCTTTATAATGAAATGCTTTTAACTTCTTTGCTCAAGGTTAAAATAAATTACTTAGGCTTGGTGATGCGAAAAACTCGATTAAATTATTACCGATTTTTTAGTTGACTCATTGCTGACTGAATGTTTTTCTTGGCTTAACCTGTGGACTATTGAAGACAAAATAATACCATCACATTACAGCGCTAAATTGATTCGATTAACCGGAAGTTGATATCTCTTCCAATAGTATTTCTTTTCGGTTATTGACCTGCAGTGGAAAGCAAAATCGACCTGGCATGATTTTGTATTACCAATTTGTAACAAACGGTTAGTTTTGTTGGGTGTTTGTTCGAAACGCGTTGTATTACATTATCATCATGTACCGTCAGGAAACAAACCCCAAGGATGGTAGTAAATGGGCGCGTTGACCCAACTTACCGACTCTGATCTCAAAAAGATTGTAACTAGCCTCCATTATCTTCTCCACAATATGATGTGAGAAATAATGTGAATTGCAAAACAGCTGTGGTGACATCGCAATGACGTTTACTTCACTGACTATTCATTTATTTGTAGAGGCGTAGACATACTTAATTCTCACGACTATACTTAACAAACGTTTTTGGACAAAAATTGTAAATGGCATATCGTAGAATCTATTTAGAACGCCCATAGGAATTGAAATGGGATTATTTTAGCAAAAGTAAACCATGATGTGGTTAAATGTTTATAAAAGCATTGAGTATTTCGCAATTCTAACTACACTACAATTTTATTAAATTTCCATAGGAAGTCATCATGAACAAGTTTTATTTAACCGATAGAAATGGGAAATTAAGTATCAATCAGTTAAATATGCATGGTGTAATATTTAGAAAAAGGGCTGGCCGTTCACGCCACAATAGTTCAAAAATGGGTCATTAATGCAAAATTAATAGTATTGTAAATTTCATTTAAATTATTTCTTAGCAATAAAAAGTTGCCCATTAAAATTAACTGACGGCCGAAACTTTTCGACAAGGATTCAATAGGGCGGTTCCTGAACGTACAGGGCGAGTGTATCGAGACCTACGTTCAGAGCTAAAGTAGGTCGGGATAGTTCAGACTGTAGTCGCAATCAGTCTACATCTGAAATTCGCCCAGATTCGGTTGCACGAATTTCCGTGCCATAGTTCAACCTTTGGTCGTGACCCGCCATTTCATACGGCAGAGCACGGTCGGGATATATAGTTTAGACTGTAGTCGCAGCCAGTTTATATCCGAAACTCGCCAAATTAAAACACTGTTCAACGGAAATAAGGTTTACATGATAATTTAAAGGACAATATTGGTACAAGTCATTATCACATATGTGATAGAACTGATTAAACACTTTCTAAATATAATATTAACATAGCGATCATCGCTACCATAGAGGTGTTAATAAAGGATTCATGAACCGGAAGTGACGAACGCCAAAGGAAAACACGAGTTATTCCTCTATATAACTAACTGAAGTGACCAGTGATAACAGATACATGGGCGAATATCTGCTCACTAATAATTTCCTCGAAGACCTAAAGTTGTTGTGTGACACTGTGAGAGAATATCTTACAATTCATAAAAAGAATTGACTGCCACTAGATAACTGAACACGAAAGAAAAACAGAAAAAAGTCCGTGCATTACTATGTTTTTATAAGGTAGGGGAGACCGGGGCACATTGAACCACCATGGATATATCCTTCATGAATAATACTATACAACCCAACACTATACAGAAGTGAGATAACTCTCATGGCACACAAAGAGTCTGGCCTACAGCTCATCGTTGATGCGTTTGCAGAAGCCTCCCGCATTTTCAGATGCATCATCAGCCCCGGCAAGACAGAAGTATACTATTTATGCCACCCCCTGCATGTAAGGCACCCAGCTAAAGACAGTGGATGACTTCAGGTACCTCAGCAGTAACATCATCAACAACGACAGCCGGATAAAGCGATCAACGTCAGGATCTGCAAGGGCGTCTCCGAGCTCGTGTCAAGACATGGACTGTGTACAAAAGATATTTGGAGACGTTCCATATGAGAATCCTGCGGTTAATTATGAATATCCACAGACTACCAAAGCAGCTTATAAATGGCGAACTGGCATCGGGAAAGCGGAACCAAAGACAGACCACGCGAAAGATTCAAGGACTCTGGCATCCTTCCCAAACAGTTGCCATGTACAGACTAGGTTGGCGCGCCCTCGCCATCCAGGCGCGTGACAACTTCAAGGAGAAGAGGCGAGCTGATGTGACTGATGTGGGTAAAAAGAAGGGCGTCAACCTCCAATCCTAACGACCCCGGGCAGTTTCCTTGCTCCTACTGCACCCGCGTCTGTCGATTAATGATTGGCTTAACCAGCCACCTTCGTGCCCATACAAGACCAGGACCTAGTTCATGCAGACAGTCATCATCGTATCGATGGACGACCAAGGAAATTTTTGTCCTGTAAACGCTCCATGGGTGTTTTTCAGGGAATCCGGTATTTATTTTAGTACGATTGGATATTTTTACTTTCCATAAAACTGCCATACTTTTATTGGAAATAACCACCAGATAAATACTTTTCCGGAAACCTATCTTAAAACTATTGTTAGTTGGACTAAACAGTTACATTTACGGCTGATTTTTTTTATATAAATGTACTAGGCTGCAGTTAAAACAATATAATAAAGGAGATATTATCGGTTGGCCATATAAACGCAATATGGAGGAGGTACTTATTTTCCGCATTTATTTCCAATAAGTATCACAGACAATTAAAAAAAATACATATCCAAAACTCGAATTAGAATTTGATTGCTGCGACCGTTATCCTAATTTTATTTTAATCAAATAAGACTGGTTAATCAAGACTATGGAGTATATTTCGTTCGGTTAATTTCCGGTCTCAATTTCTATAAATATGTGAATGCATTGATAAATAAGTGAATGCATATTGCCACGTGAATGTCCATTTTTGACCAGTGTTTGCTGTTAACAAAGCACATGCGACCCTGTGACTGAATAGTTTTCTTTCCAGAATTTTGTTCAGTGGTGGATCATGACGACACGAGAATGTTAGATTTTATTAGCAACATACTCGAGGCTGTGAACCACTCTAACATTAAAACAACAATGGACCAACGCTGCTCTTAACAGGGTGGTAAAATGGGGGATTTTAATAAATTAATTTGAGCAGAACCAGCGTATTTGGTATCATTAACGACTTGTTAGTTATAATGTCTCCAGGCCCAGCGGTTACAATATCCACTGATTAATACCACAAGGAGATAGTTCGAATGACGACAGTTGTCTGAGCATCTTTATTGGTATGATTTGCTAATACTTAAAGCCAATGGTGGTTATTTGCATATTTTTGGAGAATTTATCATGACTTAATCCGCGCTAAAATCTATTATTAAAGCGGATCATTTAACATCAGATTAATAAAACAAAATCAACTATAAATGGTAAATAAAGTCCGATTCGGAATCAATCTAAATAAAAAGTAGTCTTTAAAAAGATTGTATACAATAAACGCACAAACCATTTTTCATTATTTTTTTTATTTAAACGATGTCGTTCTTTCCATCAATCTTAATTGTTTTAATGTCATTATGTAAGGACAAAAGAAATTGGTTTTAAATGTGGTGTTACTAATTGTGACTGTTCATCCTTTTTGTCGAAATTTGTTATCGCTTGATTGCACCAAGAAACACCAATTTAACACCTTCGCGAACTTTTCTGGAACCTAAATCTAAGGCCTTTAAAATCCCGGAATTCTCGGTTTCCAAATAAGTTGCACATGTAAACACTCAACGAACCAAGTGATGCCACACCTGAACGAAGGCCAACGCAATAACGCTATTAGTTGATTACAAGCAGGTGAATCCAAGACAGATGTGGCCAGGCTGCCGAATGTTTTCCTTAGTTCCATTTCTCGTCTTTGGGATAGGTACCGACAGCGAAGTTCAACACGTGACCGCCCAAGCTCGGGCCAAACAAGAGTGACCCCACCTGTCCTGGATCGTCACTTCCGGTTACGCCATTGGCGTAAATGGTTTTCAACAGCGACCTCTACTGCAGCAACAATTCCCGAATGGCGTAGAATCTCGTACCAGACAGTCCAGAAACGCTTACGAGAAACCGAATAACGAGACAGACGTTCCCGTTAAAGCTCCTGTTTTAAAATACGCTGACACCATGGAATCCAACTTTAATGGGTTCAGACACTGAGGGTATGGCCACAGCAACACTGGAGAGCCGTTTGGTTCAGCGACGTGTCACGGTTCTTGTTGCAGCAAGGCGATGGTAGAGCGAGGATATACCGACCACGAAATGTAACATGCGTTTCTTTTTTGGGAGAGTATAGTATGGTATAGTAGCAGTGTCGGTAGTGGTAGTACTGTAGAAGTAGCTGATGGTCTAACACCTGCTTTCACAGTTGGGATATCTCAGACATCACGTGGTGGTGGGTGGGTGACAGAATGGTTAGCACGTGCGTGCTGTGTCATAAGTTTTGTTATTGAGCCAACTGGCATGGTTTCGATTCCCCGGTTGTACGTGACAACCTCGTGGAGTTTCTCCGGTTCCTCCGGTTTCCTCCAACTGTTAAAGACCACTACATGCGAACGTGTTATTGAAATAATATTGAACCATATGTTAATCCCGGAATGACCTAGTTTGTATCGAGTGGACATAAGAGTAGGCCATTTATTGTCTGCTATTATCTAACGAGTTTATCAGCAAGGACATTGTCCTTTGCTGGCTCCCCAGTCATGTTGATAGTAAAGGGAATGATAAAGCAGACTTAGCTGCCAAGTCTTCCCAAATCTGAATTTTTACCGCCATATAAAGATTTTAAATTTATTATAAATAATTTCGTATATGGCCGCTGGCAACGGTCTTGGGATCTTGCAGGCGCAACTAAACTTCATCACATCAAGCTTCTCTTAGGAGACTGGCCAGGCTCATATCGTACGAGGATAGATGAAGTTGTCTTGTGTCGCTCTCGCATAGGCCATACTTTTTAAACTCATATTTTCATCTTAAAGCGAAAGCCTCAACCAGAATGTGAACTCTTGTCATATTCCTTTGACAGTTAAGCATATTCTGATTGAGTGCAATCGTCTTAAGAATATTAGATCTAAATTTCAGCACGTCAGCTATTTGCTCAACCGGAGCTTTATGATAAATTGTTAGCATTTTTAAAAGAGACAAACTTTTATTTAAAATTTTAATTGCATATATTTATCATATATTGTGTTTTAAATATTTATATATGTAAAGGAATTGCTATATTTATTTGAATTATATTTTCTGTGATATTTGCTTTTACTTACATATATGAATACACCCCTGTGATATTTTTTTTAATTTATCTTGTTAATTTCACCATGTTTGGCGCAATATAGCCCGGTTGGAGCTGACGTGCCATTAAACAACATGTCATTTCATTTCAATCTAGAAAACAAAAGGGATGACCAAAATCTACGTGATGCACAGGTGACAGAAATTTAAAAAAATATGGCTTGGAAACAATATTGTTTGCACCTTCACACCCGTATCGAATAAATCCGCCTCCGCATCTACACACTAGTCCGAGTTACAGTTTGTTTAAAAGAAATAACTATTAACAAACTATAAACAATTTAGATTTTTACCCAACATAGTAAAAACTCCTTGTTCTATCAATTTTTTATTTAAAATCGATTAATATAGTAATTACTGTGGTTTATTGGGAGTAAGAGCAAAAAAAATTCTGTCAATCCATTATTGTGTTCACACAGAGATAGCGGATGCTTCGAGCAAAATCGATTTATTTTATTAATTTAGGTTTTCAGATTTTTCCTCAGATTTTTTCTTGTGAATTTTGTATGTTTTAGTTAAAGTGACGATGCGTGATATACATTTTGCGGAAACAATCATATTTCTTAAGGCTTTATCCACGCAAGTATGTCTCAGATTTGTTTTTTAACATTAAATTAAGAAAAAAAAAGATTAAAATAATTTCCTGGCTTGGATTTAAAATATAGCTGGGGGTCACGGTGGCTAATTTGGTAAGACAATGACTTACTAGCCTGAAGGTCAGCTGTTCGCTCCCTGCATTTGCCGAGAGAGTTTAACCATATATTCCGGCGTGGGTCCACCTTGCCAGTGATACAGGACAGAGGGCCTGACAAGGACAGCTGTCTAGTCGTTCGGACGGGACGAAAAACCTAGGTCCCGTTTACACATTGCCGTGCACTTAAAAAGTCACTTGGCAGTTGGAATTCGATGTAAGAGTAGGCCGTAGTGCCGCTGTCCGGGCAAAATTTCCCCTCATAGTACACTGTATGGTGTATGCCCGCCTTCATTGGCCCACTTTGGAGCAGAACAGTAGGACGTGTCAATATAGGAAGAAATCCAATCTTGTATCTATATATCCGATTAGGGATAGGAGATTAAAGTTTTGGGATTATTGACCAAATACGATGATATCCAAAGAGTATCGACAGCCGGGGCGGATGTAGGCATTTTGAAAAGGCGGTTGCAAAATGACGGCACGCCGCAGCGTTGGGGGGGGGGGGGTCTCTCAAGACATTTATGCGTCATTTCCTTGCATCTGTAGACATTCCAAGAGCTAGACATTCGGAGAGGACATGTTTGGGTCTGAAAAAGAGGTACTTTCAGCAGTAAAAAACTTTGATTGGGGACACTCTCAGCTCATACATGTAGCAGTAGCAGGTGTATTTCGACAACTGAACTAAGAAAGTCATGTCTATTGAATCACGTGGCTTACTTATTTCACAAAATGATGATACACGTGGATACTGTCGTATTGCATGAACCCTTAGATTATGAACTGCGCACCGTAATCCCCAAAATATCGTGCATTCAACTAATATTGCAAACCATGGAGCTGTTGAAATGGAGTAGCCTGTGCCAAGGCGATAATTAATTTGGCGACATGCCAAAAGATTTAGATAAATGTCAACCGGACAATGTATTTTTATTTTTACGTCGTGCTAAATTCAGCTACACAATTCAACAAACTATAGTGTTGATCATCTACAGGCCATTGGTCCACGAACAGGGTGGCCAAATTTTAGTTCATACGGACTAAATCCCAGAGATTCTTTAACTTAGTGGTAATATTGCCCTGTAATAAAAGAAACTGAGTAGCTCCTGTGTCTCGTAAAATTTTTTTTGACAGATTGCAAATTGATTTTGGTAATGTTTTATAATCCTCCTTTTCCTTTCTCTAAATATCCAGCATGAATCCAAATAAAACACTTTACTACAAGAACAACCCAAATTATGTTCGAAAGAATAACCTAGCAAGTAGCCTATTTTCATAAATTACTCTCCACCCCATTTAATGTAAGTCTATAGGTGTTTTAACAAGTAATAAATTACATGTTTTGTAGCAGGAAATATTTCATCTAAACAAAAGCTAGACTGCAAGGTAACGAAGAATGCTGACAGCGCCCAGTTAGTCCAAAAAGATTATCACAGTTTAATTCTTTTGTGGGATAGGGAGATTTACGAGGCATAATATAACCGATGCGCTTATATAGTTCATAATTGGTAATCAGAATAAATAACTTGAGCTGTTCTTTGAAAATAATTAAGCTTTTTTGATAAATCCAGTAGGTGATAATAACGTCAATAGGGTTATTAGACTGTGGATCAATTTAAAATCATTCGCGAGATAACCTTAGCCTCTAAACAGCCCATATTTTTTTTCGAAGTTATCAAGAGCAATAGCTCCGAGATAATTGTCTGAAATCGTTGTTAATACTTTAAACGACTTGATTTCATGAACCTAAACACTGTCTATTAAATTCAGATCCAACAAATGAAAACACCATCATCTACAAATAAACCTTCGTGTGTGTCTCGCGTGCATAAACAATGTATGTGCATCAATTTCGCATCAGTCAGATGATCACTGTAGCTCTTTCAAAGTGATAAAGGGGGAAACCTCCGTCACTAGCTATCAAGTTATTGAAAAAGACGAAAGAACCATCGTCGATATATAGCAAGAAATCATTCTTTTAAAGTAACTTGTATTCCATATAATTGTCATGTGTTTATATAAATACTATCGGGTAATACATTAAGCCACAAGAGTGTCGATTATGAGCCAACACCGAGACCGAACCTGCAACCTTCAGACAAGGGTGGCAAAGGCCAACACAGATGTTGTGATCAACATATTAAACACTGGATATTTTGAGCACTGTTCAGTGTCCCAAAAGTGGACTAGTTCCCTAAAACTATACCATATCCTTCACGAATAAGGACATTATTTTTTTTTTAAACTGAGCCTTTGTCGGCTTGTTATGTGTCTGATAATGGTAAATCGTCAATCAGTTTTGAGTTTTTAATTAATTTTTATTGATTTTCCCTGTTCCCCTCTTGAAAAATGTTGGCCTATCTTGTACATGGCCAACAGTTTGTTTCATTTACAATTTCTATCGGTTAAATAAAACTAATTTATAATATAGACCTTTTCTCTGTAGTTAGAATTGTGAGACACTCAATGGTTTTAAAAACATTTAAATAAATTTAAATTTGCTAAAATAAACTCATTTCAGTTCCTATGGGTGTTCTAAATACTTCCTACGGTGTGTCATTTACAATTTAAATAAGATGTCTAACAGAATTAACGCCTGTAAAGTTTGTAAAGTATAATCGTGAGAATTAAGTATGTCTACACCTTTCTATATAAAAGAATTGTCAGGGGACTAAACTTCATTGCTATGTCACCAGCGCTGTTTTCTACTTCACGTACAATTATTCTTTCTGAAATTATATTAGGGAGACATTAATGGATACTAATACATGTTTACTTAGCTTAGCGTTTCCAGTCTAATTATTGTAGACCTTCTGGGTCCTACAAATAACTTAATAGGTAGATCACTTACATTTAAATTACTCGAATGTGAAACCTATCCAAGATTTTTTCCCTCTGTAATCCGACTAATAAGAAACTAGTCGGTAGAATGTTTTTGACGTCACAGTGTATTAACACTGTAAGATGGCGTGTGTTAGTAGTTTCGTCCTGACAGCAGCAGGGAAGTCATCATTTTTGTTAAAAGTATCTGAATTGGGTGATAAATTTTTGTCTTCGTCTTACATGTTGTATCAGCGGTCTCGCGTGTCTAGTAACTTGGCACAAATACCTTTATTTGTCTTAATTAGTTGTTATCTATTGGTCTGGCAAGTACCTGACTTACATCTAGAATCAATCACGTTGTATCCATTCAACACTGACAGATTAGAAGAGAATCCTTTGTGACACTTGCTTTTTTAGGCTGAAAGATATTATAAATTGCCTTGTAACTATAGTACACCCACCCCCTATCTGCTAATCTTAATACTTACATCCCACTTCTACTCGTTGCCACTGGCAACCTTTGATGAAACTGTCCTGTTCATTTCCAATACATGGATAAAAGTAGCCGTGTATCAGAAATGAACAGTACTCTTTTCCAAAGTGTACTGTTCATTTCTGATACACGGCTACTTTTAGACGGTCATAGACACTTACCAAGCAACAAGAAGCGGACGTTTAGTCCGACCCAGATCGCAATGATAACCAGTGCCATACTGTGATGAAATGTGATGTAAGTAACTTATTAGCACCTTTCCTCGGTGTATCGGTGAATATCAGGACAGTTTTGGTCGTGGGCCGTCTCGGCTCCGCCTCGGCTGAGCCCCCGACCAAAACTGTCCTGATATCCACCGATACACCTCGGAAAGTGTGCTAATAACTATTACATGTACGTTGTATTGCAATACTTGATTTATAGGAATAAAGAATGACTTTACTATATTACACAGACCGTGTCAAATACTAAATACGAGATAGACGTTTACTTGTATAACTATCTATCTATTTATTTACTAAAACAACTTAATTATAATCGATGTTATACAAAAAATTGTACATTTAGTTATTGAGTAATAAATTCCCTTTTGATAGAATTGGTGATGACACGGGGTTAACACGTGTAATTACTGTCTAGGGTTTGATATCCCCGCCCCCTCCTACACACACGCCAAACACGGTCAATTTCAACATCTTGGTCATTGTTGAATTATCTGACATTATATGATACCTCATACGTAATACATTAGTTTAAACCAATTGTGGATGAATAACAAAATATGTTAATCTGAAGACAAATCGCGTTAGATTTAGTTGTACTGATAGCTATGTCTGCAAATATATTAGGTATTGTTATGTAGAATAATTTGTCGAGAATGCCTGTCCATGAAATTCAATATAAAACAATTTGCTGATTTATTTAGCTAATGTTTATATGGGAAATCAACAATTCGATCCACAATGAGTATGTTATTGACCCTATATTCAACTTCTCTATAAGGATTTGATTGCAATCTTTCTCTCGTATTAATTATTATATACAATATTACATTATCTGAATGGTAACATTAATAGTAGACATATTCCACTGTCATATTCAACTAGGGGCAATTCAACTGATAGTATACTAATGCTGGATTGCCGAATTAAGACTAGGCGTTGAATGGGGTGGATATAGAGAATCTCCTACGAGTCTTTTTTACTTTACCAACGAGTGTTGATATTTTTTTAGATCAAAAAAGACGAGTTGGAGATTTCATTTATCACCCAATCCTTTCTTACATGCACAAATAAATAAATATAATTCTTTGGTATAGAATTCACTTTTACTGAATCTGATTACATTACAGCGCAGTGATACATCATTTTTTGAAAGCAGTTTACCTATATTGCAAAGTCCTGTATAATGACCCAGTATGTCCTTAAATGTCAATTAAATAAAATCAGTTTCTTTTTAACAAAAAAAAGAAGTTACTTTTTATTTCAATTAAGTGGTTTCTTTAAAATAAAAGAAAGTAGTTCCTTTTTAATTGAACAATCAAATTGATGTAAAGCGATATTTGGAGATATCGCCGTAGATTATGTAAAAATTATCACACATGCGATATCTACTGTCAAATGTGTTCTTTGAATGGCATTTTGTAATTGGAACATAATCAAAAAACACATTTTTGTGTAAAAACAATTACTATGGGTTTTTTCGCTGTGACGTTTTAACAAGATTTCACAAGTCGTTATCAAGCATATACACAAATAGATGTCAAATGTGTTATTGGGAGATAAAAGTAAGATCCTAATCACTTTCTTGTGAATTCAGATCGATGATTGCGGTACTTGTTCCGTCACATGTAATTACAATTATCAGAAGAATATCTGCAATAAATTGTTTAATCCGTTCATGCATCTCTCTGAACACTTTGGTTGATTTCATTATTAGAAACAGGGGTATGAATATAATAACCCAAGGCTGTTTTAAAATGTGGTTTTTAATGAAATGAAAGTTAGTTAGATGCCATGTTCAGTATTTTATGTAAAATAGATACAATTTTTAATGAACTGGTATCAGATGTATAAAACAAATTCTACCATCTGTGCTAACTAATATGACATTAATCTACTCAAATCCGGTAATCAGTCTATTATTGAATTAGTTCAACGTGTTCTCTACGGTTCTTTGGTATTATTGAATGGCTTACCAATCATACGATTTCTCACGTTCGGTATGATCGTTCACGCTTTGTAGATTAAAACCCTAAAAATTATGCAGCATATGTTATTGAAGAGATCACACGTATCGTCTGCTTATAGATCCCAGTTCTGTTGAGAAATACCCAAGTGAGATTACGGATTGTAATTAAATGTCGAGAAAAATGTTCCTTTTTGTAGACAATGTATTTTAGTTATAGTTGTATATATATATGAACAGATGCAATAAATATCCAAATTTTACATAAAAAGTTTGTTAACGGAAGTGATATCTGTCTTTATTTGGTCGTAAAGCAAATACAATTGTCAGTTGAGATTATAAACAGAATAATGAATATATCTTCCGAAAAGGCAGGGAAGATTCGTAGGCTACCTTTGAGGTTTCCTTCCTTTTGTTGCAGTTTATAATAATTCCATATGGCTAATGGTAGTGCTCAGTGCTCTTGCCTTTATCCAAGATTGCACACAACAAAGATTGCAGGCGCATACATAACAATCACCAATCCCACCCACACGCTGAACTATTATTTTCCATTGCAATCTGAATAAAACAATTAACCTATGTGAAATTTTAATACCCCTTGATGCTATTTTTCAATACAAATGAATACTTACACTATTGTCCTCCCATTATTTCAAAATATAAATGGACAATCATGGGACGTAAATAATATGCTACCTTAAATGATAATATTGTGTGAACTGGTCCTCGTAAAACACGTTTCAAATATAATTTGAACACAGAGGTCATTGCCATGACAGATGCGTAACGAAGATTTGAAGAAACGGAAGTGAGGCAAAAAATGGAAAACACGAGCGATAACAGATAGCCTACACGGGTGAATTTCTGCTCACTAATAATGCCCTTGAAACTGTGAGAGGATATCTGACAATTTACATGTACAAGAGGAATTATCTGTCAGTAGATGTTTTATTAAATATAGCATGCATAAACACAAGGAGATATACGGGATATTACGTTCATTACAGACCAATAATAATGCAGGAATGACATTAACCAACAGGTTGCAAGAAACTTGCACAACGAGGAAAGTGATTTAATGTGCCATTATAAATCAAAGAAAAGATATCGAAATTACAAATTTGCAGTAATGAGTAGGATAAACGATAATAGTGGATCACGTCAACTTGTATTGTAATCTTAATGATGACTTGCAATTTTTATCCACTGATACATGGAGAATCAAGCATTCTTTATAAAGTTTGTTTATTCAAGGAGAAAAGACGCACTCATAGTGTTATTGATTCCCATTCTTTATTCCAATTCGAAATTCTCTTAATTATTGATGGCTAAAGAAAGAGCGTTGTAAAGTACTACCCGTGCAATAATATTTACCTGTGACGATGAGAATGTTGACAGAAGTCAAGCAACAAAGGCTTTCTTTCTTTTTATAAAGGCTGTTTGATATCGATCATAATACTTGTAAATCTTAAACCAACTATTACAATATATTTTTAGACGAATCTGTGAAAAAACAATTTCAGGTTATTGGCATAGGTTACTTGGTTTTATTGTACGACCCATTTTATTATTCGAGTACTTGACTTGTTTAAACTGTTAGCTCAATGTAGAGCATCTGTCTGTTTAACAGCAGAAACAAACATAAAGATATACCCTGGCTCTTCGCAAACCAAAGTAAAGTAAAGTAAAGGAATTGCGTAAATACAAACCAAATCACCTTACATATGCTCCACCCGACTTGCAAAGACACATTTTCAATGGGAAAACGCCTCGCTGAACGCGGGAATGGCTCCATTGCCGTGAAGCCCGAAAACAGTGTACTGGTTAACGTAAAATTGACATTAACTAGGGTACACAAAGTAAGGATTCGATTTGTTACAAATAATCAATGAACAATATTTGATGTTCTCCAACAATATTTGATGTTTTCTGCATTTAAAAACTGTAACCATTCAATTACAAAATGTCCTAGTGATGAGGCTGTCTAGAATGTAAAACAATGTCACCATCATTACTATCTATAATGCTTCGTGGATTTATGTTAGGGGAGTCAATGTTTTGAAAATAGAGATGAAACCCATAGCTTATATACTTGATAAGGAGCGATTTAACCAGGAGGGGGCAAAACATCCAAATCCATGACGCAAAGCCTGCCATTGCCAATCCTTCACTTGGCCACTGGACTTATTGTCTAATGATGTCAACAGAAAATTTAGTAAGATGATGCTGAAATGAGAAAAGCTAGGGAGGATCAAATTTTACATGAAAAAGGCTGAGGAGATTATGACACAAATACTGTACGAGAAAGAGTTACCAAATTATTGTTATTTCGTTCTAAAGTTGAATACTATAGTAACTCTTGTATTTATTTTTTTTTACATTTTTTGCAATAAAACTGAGAAACATATAAAACGCCTTGTGAATTTTAAAGGTAAAAATATTTCGCTAAGCTTTATTTCAGACACCAAATCCGTAAGGACTTTATGTTGATTTCACTGGTGGAATTTTATTTTTTTTTAACTCGAAATTATATATACCTACCTTCGCATGTGCTTGAACACAGGGAAAACTCAATATTTAAGTGTTCTTCCGATTTTTGGGTCACACATTACTATTACCTGTAGAAGATTTTCCCTGGGCTTGCAATACCTCAGTAAACGAAAAGTGGTACGTGCTTTGGATGTTCTCGACAGAATAAGCATATCGTGCTTCCTGAACAAACCCATTAGTAATAATTGTTGGATATTATGTTCACCAGAAAACTTTCGAATATAATTTAAAGAGTCGAGGCTACTTCTTTAAGAGCGAACCGAGTGCGTGTTTCTGTGTTTGAAGGGGGTGGGGGCAAGTGATGTTTGTGTAATACAGACACTAAGAAAACTGTCTCAAATCATTAACAGGTTAATCTAACAGATATGATAAGAAAGTTTCTTTAGCTTATTCCAATGTCTAAATATGAAATAATGATGACGTATTGGTTATGATGGTAAATTGAGATAAGAGTGTCTTTTGATACGACTGGGGTCGAATAGGGCTTATCGAGAATTGAACTATTCATTAACTATATTCCATCTTCAGATAAGGCGCTCATTAATCACGGAACTAATCGTTACACCATATACATCTAGGTTATCTGGGTCGTGGTTGTCCTACGGATAGGGCACTGAACGGTATACAGAATGACATGTATTCAAATCACGGCGTGGACCTTGGCAAACAAGTATTCGAAAAAATCTCACCCATGTGGTGAGGGCCATCCGTGTAAACGAAATAGAGCTCGACATTGATGAAGTGATCATACTGTTAAGAAGATGCCATTCGCAAGTATTGTGTTGACGAAGAGTTGACCTTCATTCCATGTTGGAACATCCATTTTGTGCAATACGAGTGTATCTAATGAGAAAGGTTTAGATCCAAGTACATAAAACGATTCAAAATTTTAATAGGTATTGAGCCATGTTCCAATTGCACAGAGGTTTTTACAGCCAATGGTTTAAGTGCCACCTTGGACCCTTGTATCATTTTATTTCATACCTAACCCTGTTGGTTTTGAAACGTTATTTTTCCTTCGAACTGATAAAGCTAAATAGGGGAAACGAAGCATACTCATCAAGGCTTGCGTGTGTGAACAGTGGTGCTTACAGTGTTATAGGGTCTATAGTGTAACTTGCTTACAACTGCAAAGCTATGTTCATTCACGCGACATTTTCACTTGTGTACGAGACTCGCCATCACTTCGTCTGTTGATTGGCTGTTGTTGGAACCCTGTCATGTAGAATTACCTGCGCAATTGCTGTTCACAAATTAAATAAATAAGAAAAAATATCAATGATAGCAGTGTATAGCCATCAATACGCAGTGAGCATCACGGATATACATAAACACGCGGAATCCTAGTTTCCAATTAACATTTTATAATATTTGCACTACTAACATTTACGTGTAAAGAAGCCAGGTGTGTATATTCCGTTTCTAATGCTTGGCCTACCCCATTTTAATCAAATTGCTCGTGCTAACACTAACAGCATAATTATGTTTCAAGGCTGTGATGTCTTTGATTCTGGTTAGACATGAGAGTTCTGATTTGTTTAACTGTTTGCGTAAGGAAAATAACATGTTACCAGATAAAGCTAAGTTTTCTTGGAAAAGTTGGGGTGTTTCGTTCCTATCGCTGAAAGTTTTGGTAATGGTACGTCCACACTATAATGATTGGCGCTACGATTGCAGTCGTGAAAATATCGTGGTGATCTATCAGATCTTATATATTATGGTAGATCGTATCGAATCTTACTTGAACGTATCCAGAATGTGGACTCAATAGGGGCAATCATCGTAATGCAGTTTTGGTATACAATGTATCTCAAATAATTAGGAAGGTTCACTTCCGTTTCTGGGCCGAAATGAAAAACCACATGACCCACCACAGGACTTAAAAGGTTTATTGGACCCAAATCAAAGAGTCCATGAAAACTTATGTTTACAGTGTTAGACATATATTATATTTTACTTGCAACAGGTGGGTTTGGGATTTGTTGCATCATATCAAATAATTTACATACAGAAATCAAGATAATCAATTATTCTCAACAATACATTTAATATTATCTTCTGTACATTGTTTGGGCGCAATATAGCCGGGTTGGAGCTAACGTGCCATTAAACAACATTTCATTCATTCATTCATTCCTTTGGTTTGTCAATCTTGGGACAATCGCCTCAATCACTAAACCAACTTGGTGGAATAAGGGTCAATATTGGGAAATAGGTTAATTTGATATCTTTGCTGGTGATATAAAACTCATCAGTTTCAAAATCATTATAGTTTATACGTTACCACTGCTCTTATAGCAATATTGTTAACGCTTTAATGGTCAGACGTTATAAAGATGCTATAAAAACTTTACCATGATACAGGTTTAGTTAATCAGACAGAAGAAATAAGTTTTCCGTGGCATTAACAAGAGTGCGTGCAGACATAATGTGGTGTGATTTTTATAAACAAAAATATATTCAGGGTCGCGTAAAGGCCTTGTCATATTTCCTTTGACGGGAAAGTGCAAATCAGGACGTGTCGAAATTCCCGTGTTCTGCACTTTTATAATGAAATGTCTTATGAGAAAATTATGTTTAAGATTTATATTTAAAGTAAACTCCCGATGCTCTAAATAATAAAATTTACATGATTTTACAGTTTGTACTTGTAGGTTTCGGGGACTATTTCAATAACACAACACTGTTGTTAAAATCATTTGAATGTCAAAATAAGTTAATCGTTAACATAACTAACTCGCTATATATTTTTATGCTGTATAAATTTAAAGTTCAGGTTAATTACTAAGAATAAAGTCGACTGTCGGTTGTATCAACATTTATAAGATTATTTTACAAAAAACTGTTTATGAATACACTTTCTAAAACAAGACAGGCAATGGTACTATTTTTCTGATGATCCAAAACTTCACAAGAATTGCAGTTCCTCTTTATTTCGTACAACCGATGATTGCATCATCACTAAGCCAAATCATACGAAACTTATTAATGAAATGTGACACCAATTAATAGAAAAATAATTAACTAAAAATTACATATGCCTTCAACAAATATTTTTATTTTATCTTCTTGCTTGGGTCTGTCTTTTTACGTCTCTTTTAGAGAGAATTTCAACATCCTATATTTTTTTTATTATTACTATGCATTTTTCCCGTTTTGTATTTGTTATTGATTTTAATTTTTTTTTAAATTTTAATTTCTATTTCGTATGTAATGCAGTGAATTTTATGGATGCTTATCATCCAACCCCGTCTTCATTAGCTCAGGCGCAGAACAGAGGGACATTGAATCCGATTCCATACCATTCAACTTGCAAAAACATCACAGTAAAGCTGTAGTTGTTGTACAAAATCACATTATCTCTTCTAGGAATAATGGTTCACCTCCATTTAAATTACATCCCATCTCGACTACAAATTTTATTACCTCCAAAAAAATCACTTTTTAGAAAAAAAAGAAACTGCCCTGTTAGAAAGGAGTTTTGGTCATTAATAATATCTAACTTGCTTGTGTTTGCAATCTGGAAGTGAGCAGTGAGTCATAAAGTTTTTCAAAGTTCCTATATGTATTTTTGATCAGTCGTTATTCAACCGCAGAAATAATAGGACAGTCAACCCCATTAACATCAAATCAGTTCATCCATTACACTTGGAGATGTTATCTCAACATTATATATGAATTTTTCAGCTTGGCTTGACATCATTAATCACAGCCCAGATTCACCAATTTACCTCCACTTTCTATATCATCACATAGGTTATCTACCTCTCACCTTGTTATTATTCCTTCTTTCTATGTTGTTAAGCTTTTGAAACCATCTGAGGATATAAAATTGCATGGACAAACTCGCGTAACCCACTTCTTGTTTAGTTTGTTATTTGTCATCTAACATAGTGACTGCTTAACTAAAACTCATCACCTGTGATATCGGATATTAGACACAGCACAGTGATGCCAAAGATTGTGTTCTGATCATGCAATAAATGTATGGAAAGGGTGAACCATCATAGGTGCCACATTGCAACACTAAAGTAGAAATAGTGTTACATGTGTGAAGGCGGTTTTATTTAGTCGGGACCCGGATCTATTCATTGTAGCTGCTGAATGTTTTATGTTAAATATTCGAACGTATTCTGTGCGTTACGTTTCGTAAAATAAAATATTTTACTAAAGGGTATCTATTAATTAAGATAGCATTATGCAAGAGCAAAATCTGCTTATTACAGGTCTTTCTTTAGGCCTGAAATGTTATCTAAATAATCAATTAGACATTAATTAACTTATCCAGACCATAATAAACTCTTGATGTCAAGGCTAGCCTTCGATGTTGGTGGATTAAATTCCTATATGCCGTTTAACGCCCACTGATAATTAAATTTATCAAGTGGATAATCGAGACTATACTGTTTATATTAATGATTTTAGTAATGATGACCGAGGCTATGTGAATATTTCACTCGCTCCGTTCTCGGCTAATAGAGGACCAATTTGACTGAAATTTTCAGCAAATTACTTTTATACGACTTTCTAGTTTTTAACTACTATAGTGAGAACTGCCATCTCTTTATCTTATCAAGGGCGTAATTACGGGGTCAGTTGCGCTAAAATATATGCTAAAGGCGTTCAATGTTGACAAACTGGCTTAATACGCCGAGTTTAAGGTCCACTTCCGCACAGAGTGATATCGCAGACAAATAAACATGTATTATGCAAGAGCTAAATCATATTCCTGAAGCAATGGCGCGAGAAATCCCTCTCTTACCATTGCTGGATAGAAGTCATATTCTTGAAATTGGGCGGGGCGTGTCTCTTTTTAACGTCCAATCAAATCCCTCCTCTCTTCTCGCATTCGGCGTAATTTTCAAAATGGCCGACGAAGAAAACATGTTGGCTCTGGATAATCGAGCATAATAAATTTCGCGGGTTATGACGTAAACAAGTCGCGATTATCACTAGATACATTGCGGTAACATATTTTGAGGTCTGGTTAACCCCGATATTGTTTGTTACAATGTAGGTCATTGGTTGGTAATGGCACTACTGACCAATAATAATTTAGCACAACAATGTTCACTCAAGATAGCAGTGTGAAGTGGATTAGTTCTAATCAAACGAAACACTGCGCAGGAGTAAGGAGCTAAATCTGCCTATTGCAGGTCTTCCTTTACAACTGGGGTGTTAACTAAAATATCAATTAGACATAATTAATCCAGACCATAATCAACTCTCGATGTCCTCGATAATTCACCTATACAGAACATAATCAACTATCGTTGTCATCGCGATATTTACTGAATTTGCATCTGATTTGGTGCTCAACGCTTATTGATGATCCTCCGGGCACTCCGGTTTCCTCCCGCTGCTAAAGACCCCTACGCGCAAGCGAATTATTGAAATAAAATTGAACCATATGTTGGTCCCGAAATGACCTAGTTTGTGTTGAGTGGACGTTAAACCCCATTTCTCTCTCTCTCTCTCTCTCTCTTATTGATGATTTAATCCAAATTAATGGATAATCGACACTATGTTTGTTTTATCGTACTGACTTTAGTAATCGGGCTAGGCCTAAATTCAAAAGTCATTTTGCATTATTTAGTTTGTAACTATTATAGCAAGAATTGTCAGTTCTTTATCTAATCCCATAATGGGCCTTTAAGTAACATATTTACATGTTCATATCTTATATGACTTCGTGTCGGTAAATTTATTTTATTTGCTTGTTCTTGTTTGTTGCTAAGACATCCATTCAGATTTTCCCCCATTATTACCGAATTCATGACATTAAATTGAACCATATAACTGACTAAGAAATATGAACATACACCATACAGTGTGCTTTTAGTGCAATTTTCGATCTGTCGTGGGTTCTTTTACCTGTAGAAATGACAATTAGAAACTTCCCTGTCAGGCCCTCTATCCGGGTCCAGTGGTTTGTGATCTTGGATGTTGCGCTTGTCTCAGCAATAATGATATCGCATCACACTCGCTAAACCTCTGCAGACTCCAGTGTCCTACATATAGCCTTGCCTGTATGACGATTACGGCCATTGGACCTACTTTCAACTTTCCGGATTACAAATGGCATCACCCATAAGACGCCAATGGAGAGTGTTTAATTATGCAACCTGCATATCTTACTTAATTTTCATTGAACTAAACATTTGATCTTTTTTTTTATTTATTTATTTATTTCTTTAAATTTATTTTTTATTTATTTTTTTTAATTTATTTATTTATTTGTCTGCTTATTTGTATCATAACTAACATAATGTGATTAATTGTTGTCTTATCATATATAATTCGACATTGTACATATATTATTGTACAAACCAGAAGGGAGCAAACTGATACAAGCCTACTTGGCTTGCTTTTGTAGCCACTGTTTTGTAAATACTGTTTAAAGCAATGTCAGTCATGTACATACGTACCTATCTACCACACCTTCTCTATGGATTTAATAAATAGTTTATCCATAGCTGTAATTCTTCTGGGTCTGTCAAAACTGTCATAAATTTGTCCATTTAAGTTTGGATATAATATGTAGGATATATATTATGCATATCCATAACACACCCGTGTCACTCACCTTTTGCAATACTTCGGGTGTTTTTGACAAAAAAAAAGCGCTCTTGTCGGTGATAAGTAGGGCGAATAAAAACAAAGTGGACTTTTTATGTACCTAGTTTGGCGTTCCCTGTCTATCGCAATTGTTCTATAAAGAATTCAGACAAAATTCTGCTCAGTGACAACAGTTACGAGATAACTAGTATGGTTCCATTACACGCTTGTTGTTCTTGTTTTGTCTCCGATCTACGTAATGTAGCGTGTACCAGACAGGTTTTGTGGGGTATTATAACATAATTAGTACCGAGAGAAGCAGCCGCGTTTTAATTAAGTGACTTTGGTTCATGTCCTTCAACCGTGTTTTCTTTTACTTCTTCTGTAGCAGCAACTGTCTGGTCTTTTATGCGTGTATATTGTTTACAGGAACTGTCCTCCAATTTATACCCAGTCACGCAAAACACGATTTTTGTAATATTACGACATTTCGTTTATTAACATGATTATTTCACGTCTGCATGCACTAATGTGTTCAGACATTTGTAAAAAAAAAGATGAGGAAAATACTTTGTAGTCTTTTGATCCTTAAAACTATATAAGATGAAATAAGGGACAGTGTCATTAATGTTTGAAATTTCGAAAATTTATATTCAGGAGATCCTGGAGCAATGAAGTTTCACTGATGTACATCATGATGAAAACTATAGAGATACTCTATTGAAATTTGGAAGATTTATGGATTTAATGTTAATTACAGCGTGATAAGGCCAAATCCAGTAAACGAGAAGAGAGCAAATAGAAAAAAACTATTGTATCATTTACATAAGGGGCAGCATACTTGTGTAAATACTAAACGCAATTGGACCATGTTTGGGCTGATATTCCAATAAACATTGACTTTGATAACATGGTAGTTTGCAATGGATCCCTCCTGTATCGCTTAGGAACTTTAACCGAGGTTATTAATGGCGTGTTAATATCATTCAGGAAAACTTCAACGAAGTATCATAGAAGGCGTTAACCGCGTACATCTATCTTTAAGGTCTCCACGTAATACCCTACATATTTCGGTACTAATCTCGGGTACAAGCCCAAGTCTCGGGCTTTTATTTTCAATCTAAAATCTCTACCTGTGATAATCAAGTTGCATAGTTCAAGGTTCGTTCAATGTCAAGGTTTATGTGGGGTCGCGGTGTTACGACTCTACTGTTCGCGTGTCTGTAGATAACGTAGCTATAAGTTCAGGAAACGTCATACAGATTACTATGAAGGAAATTTTGCCTGTGCAGATTTAGCATCAGCTTTGCCTTTAATTTGCTATTGAGCTTCCGCTGCTAACGGCAATAGTTGCCAAAGTCAAGAGTTGTTGTACCTCTAGCAAGGTCAATATCTATAAACGACACCGCTACACTGTGCCTTTGTTACAACACGTTGACCAGTCGGACGCCCTGGCCTGAATTCAATGGAATATTATCTGGGACATTCCTGTTGGTAAATGCGTAAGAAGGTCCACCCATCAGTGCTGGATCGAAACACACTGTATGGCGTATGCCTGTTTTCATTAGTCTTGTGAGAGTAGAACAGTAGGACGGTAAACCCAGTTTTATTCGGCAGGAGCTATCTTCAAAAGATATAGCAAACTTATTACATTTAGGCAGATACATAATCGATTCTGAAACCGGAACAGATGCATTATTACCAAGTTTATGTGAACGACATACTGGAAGTTTGTGAATCCTGTAAACATAGAGTAATTACTTTCTTGTAGATCTTCAAAACCTTTGAATTCCCTTATATACCGCCTAAATAATACATATCAAAATAGGCCGAATCGTTACCGGTCTAACCTAAACTTGTGATAGGTCATTTAATTTGTTTTAAAACACCATGTCCCCGATTAGTAACGATCACCGCCTTGGTGTAGTGTATAGCAGCATTGAAATAATGCACATGACATATGTCAGAGGCGGATTCAATGCCCCCCCCCCCTAATTTTCGACAGTGCCCTTTTTTACTACTGAAAGTGTCTTTCAACTAGCTTTTTTGCTCGCTTTTGAGGCTCTTATTCTACGATTTCCGAACGTTTAGACGAAAATATCAGCCAAATAGCTCTTGAATTGGCAAGAGAGGCAAGGAAATGACGGATAATTTTCTTGGGGCCCCCACCCCCCTCTCAGCGGCGTGTCCCGTCTCCGCGGTCAGTTCCCTCATTTTGCGGCGCCCCCCCCCTTTCAAAATTCCTAGATCCGCCCCTGTATGTCTCAATGCCATTTCAGAAGCAACTGATTTTTTTTCTTCCTGAGATAATTATAGATCGTCACGGCACCGTTAAGACGTCGAATAAGAAGGTTGAAGAGGTGTAAACTGTATTAAACTAGTCTAATAGTACATGTATGCCCCCACCTAGACGTTTGTGACTCCAATTATGTTTAAATTATTTCTTAAAAACACACACTGAAAATATAAAAGTTCCATCAATCACCTTTTCTATTATACTAGTATCTATACGAATGACTTCAATATTGTTTGTCACGATACACCATTTAAAACCAATTATATTTTTTATGGTAGACGACTCGTATCCATTGGGAGACTCCCGCTTAGTTCAAACCTAGTAATTCCAAATACCTGTCTTCTGGGCTAAAATAGTGTATAAAGGAGAGAGAGAGAGAGAGAGAGACGGGGGAGGGGGTACTATCCACTCGACACAAACTAGGTTCGTTTCGGGATCAACGTACGGTTCAATTTTCTTTTTGCAGTAAATCAGCGGGATGAAAGCGGATGACCCGGAGGAAACCCACGAAATTGACAGGCGACCCTAGTCCTTGTCACGTGCAACCGAGGAATCGAATCCAACTCCTGTTTACTCAATAACAAAACTTATGATTCAGCGTGCACGTGCTAACCATCGCTCACCCCACTCCGCCCCGCCCCCTACTATCAATTAAACAGTTTAGCTTGGCAATCTGAAGCTGAATTTGGAACCGCGGTGGCTCACTAACCATAAGGTTTTGGGTTCGATCCCAATGTTGGACTAGAAAGTTCCCTGGTATTTTCCAATGTGATAACAGCTTGCCAGTGGGATTGTACGGAGGACCTAGAAAGAGCAGCGTCTATAGCCATTGATAGGACGAAAAGTCGAGGTACCGTGTACACATTGGCCTTCACGTGAGGACCCCTTGATAGTTGCAATTCGGCGTTTGCAGCATTTCCCTCACAGTACATTGTATGGCGTATACAGTCAGTGCAGAAAAGTAGGACGTTAAACCCCATTTTATCTCTGAAATCTCAATTTTTCACACTGTGCTAAAAACATAAAGTCCAAGACTTTTATCTTTTAACCAAATGTACGTGTCTGTTGAAGTACGTGTCTTTTTTAAAAAAGCTTATCAGGACACCGATAACTTATCTATGACAAAATGTCTACATCTAATAATCACTACTGACTTTACTTTCTAAAGTCACCAATGGACACTATGCAAGTACATCACGTCTAAGCCGGTCATTGAAAATCACTGCACATATAGCCTTAATAAACGGAAAAATGGCAGGCTTTTATTTTACAAAAAATCTGGAAAATCGAACATGGATGAATACCCCTTGATTTGTTCTTCTTCTAACCAAACATCAATTCCACCTCGGTGATTCCATACTGCCAAATAGATTTCATTTATCCTCAATTATCCATCTAGTGAACGAACTAATACATTTATACTGTTGATTTATCTTTCCTCTTGAGCACCTAGCCCACAAATAATTGGGTAATGATCCTGTAACCAACCTATAGGCTGACTCCCCTCGACCTTTGCATTACAATTCTAAATCTATTCAATAAATCTACTTAAATAGCTCACAGTGTCCCGATTTAACACATTAGAGTTTATAGTCGTCAGAAATATCATTAAACCCTCTTCCTTAAATGTTGAAATACTAAGACTGACAAATGGCACAGTTTTAGAATTTAAACATAGATAAAAACGGTTCCGTCTTGGATTTTGGAATTTGAGTCAAAGGGACAAATTTATTGGATTAGGAAATGATAAAATCTAACTGCAGCCAGAATACTTGACGATCACAAAGTTATACTACAAGATCCGATCAGATATTAACTGTTCGAACTTGTACACAGGAGAAAATAAAATAGCCGGATTTAAATTCTATAATGAAAACAAAGTAATATATATTGTAAGCTCAAGCGGAAACTACCATTAAAATCAAATAAATATATGGATCAAATCTATTATTGAATTTAACTCCCGTAACGAGAGATCAATTCCATGGGACTTTATTGTCGTATGAAATCGTTAAGATCATATTATTTGTAACGAGAACATTTTCAATTTTTACATCAAGTTACCTATGCAAAGACTCGTATTAGAGACGAAATCGATCCCCACTGCAGATTTTAGTGTCCATGGAAGTTAAGTTTCTTAGTTTAGCACTTACTTACGTTCGTCTAAACGCTGCACATGTAGCTACTTATCGTGAGTGGGTTGGTTATAGGTTCAGGTCTGGTCTCCTAATACTTATTTCGCGTCCACTATTTTATTATTACATACTCGGTCATCGATTAAATACCACTTTCTTCAAATTGTTAGAACGCCGGGGATTTGAGGGAGGCCCAGTACGCTCGCCATTGCTGCTAGACTACCAGGCGACGATCTAGGGGCTGGGTTAGGCGCATCCGGCACACCTCACCCCCATTATTGCGGTGACGAACAATTTTTTGACTCGCAGGAAAAAAGAACAAAAATGTTGGAATATTAATTCACTCCGAAACGAGCCGGTTGGTGACTGGGTTGATTGACCGTCAGTCAGCCCACCGAGGGGAACCGCGGTGACTGAGTGGGTAAGGCGCTGGCTCGCTAGCCTGGAGGTAAGGTATTTGATCCCTGCATTGGCCTAGAAAGTTCATCTCCATTTCCAGGCGTGGTTTCCTCTTGTCAGTGATGCAGAATGAAGGGCCTGCCAAGGACAGCTGTCTAGTCGTTCGAATGGGACGAAAAACCGAGGTCCCGTGTACACATTGGTGAGCACGTAAAAGATCCCTTGGCAGTTGGAATTCGATATAAGAGTAGGCCGTAGCGCCGCTTCCCGGGCAAAATTTCCTTCATAACACACTGTATGGCGTATGCCCGTCTTCCATTAGCCCAGGTCAGGTGCATAAGAGAATGGACGTTAAACCCCATTTCATTTCCGCCCACCGAGGGCCGGGCTTCGTCGCAGGACGCCCCTTCCCCCTCCTTCCCTTCTGAAAAACCCTCCTGATTATTTAAGAAATTGTTACACATCCCCCGTAGCAATAATGATCTATGTGATAAATTATATTTGTAATAATGGCTGACACCAATATTGTCCTTTAAGACTTCAACGTTAGGTCCCCTCATCCTAGATCATAATGAATGCCAAATTGATTAACATTATTACACTTTGTGACCTAATAAACGCGATATGGACCTTTGATTTAATTGTGGTAAGAATAGAGTGCAATAAGAAAACAGTTTATCAACCACATATGCAAATATTGTTTTACTTGTAGTTCGTTGACTTAGATGTATTTTAAGCTGGTAAGCGGCAAAGTGCAATCACAATGTCAACATCCGATCGAAATATCATTCATAATGTAGGGAATGTGGGATGATATTCAATGCACGAAAAATACAGTTTAACATTTACATAAAGTACAAAATATGTTAAAGCTTTAAAATCAATAGGTTTATATTCATTCTCCTTATCGACAACCCAATAACCGTGAAATGATACACAAATATCCATCGTCCAAGACAAACATAAAAATGTATTAGAATTTATAAAATTTTAATATCAGTACACAAGATACTAAAACATTATACATACACTGACGAATATTAAATTGACAACTGACAAATCTTAATCGAGTACCGCATTCGATGGGAGCCGCGAAGTCTCTTCTATCATTTTTCCTGGTGCAGCTAGCTGATGAGCCTCCGGAGAAGGAATCAATTTAAGTTCTATTTGAAAAGGTTTTTTTTTTTTTTTTTCACTGTGTTTTCTCAAGGACAGATTTCTGTGTTTCGTGTGGATAATTTAGAAATACATGCAGAATTAATAGGTATTCGTAACCCTTCTTGCCCTTAAATCAATTTGATATTTTTGAAACTCCAGACCACTCCATCACATCGTCACTGTTAAAGTCGAGTAAAATGTCCATTGATATTTGAATCATCTATTTTTGTCTTATAATCTTCTCATGAGATTATAGCAATAAGGAGCAGAGAGATTAGCAGTCTGTCTATTGTTTTTTGAAACCCCATTGCGATACAAACCAGACATTTTTGCTCATAAACCGTATATTTATTCTTATTAATGTATATTATATCATGTGGCTTTGAATTTATAAGGCAAACGTCACTTGTAGTAGGGGCATTGCAGGGCCTTAATCTCGCCCCAAATTGGTACAAATGGTTTCTCAACTGGTTCCGGTAGGGTTTAGTGTACTTGATAACAGATTAAAAGTTAACCAGAGTAGGACCCATTTTTCTCAAGATAGCGTAAAAGATGGCTACCGTAACGTCTTAACGATTATTACTATCAACTCAAATTTGATGACCTTGGGGTCTACTCCTAGGTTTTGGGGGCAAGGAACACATAAAATCATTAAAAATGATGTTGTCCTATTATGCCAAAATACAGTTTAACTCCCGAAACATTGCTACAAAAGCCTTCTCGGATGATTCTGGCAGGGTTAAATTGTACCTAATACATTTAAGATGATACAATAGTAGAAGCACTACAAGTAATTATTAAAAAATGAAATAAGATAGGATTCAATGTATTACTTTTCAAGACCCACTGGGCTAATAAAGATTGCATATTATGGCAAGCAGTGTTCTATGAGGGAGATTTTGTTAGGTCAGTAGCGCCCCAGACTACTCTTATTCCGAATTCCAGCTAAGGAGATTGCTATCAAACTGTTGAAATTGTGTAGGTTTTACCGTAAAAGTCAGTACTCGAGCAAAATAAATGTCACATTGTAAGTTTCGAAAATACTGCCCTTTATGTATTTTTTGTTATTGGTTTTTTTTTTGGGGGGGGGGGGGGCATCGACACTAGCAACGGATCGTAAAGAACATCGTTTTGATTATAACGATCCGAATTTATAAATATTTAGACAGTCGGTTCAGAATCGAACACTTCTATTTCTTACTACTAATTCCTAATTATCCAGGACTCGCTGTGTTGTTGGGGTCATATTTGAACCTTTAGAATTTTCGCATCGCTATCCTTGTTGACTCGACCTTATTGCTGGTAACGCTGTATTTAGTGGGGAAATGGTACCAAGAAATCAATCTTTTTTGGTATATAAACTTAATAACTAAAAGCAACATATTTTCAAAGGACTGATTTGTTTAATTCAAGGAACTAAAAATAAAAACGTTGCAACATTTCATTGTACAAAATATGTCTTTCTTTATATAGTTGTTTAGATTCAAAACAGACATCAAATACAATTAAAGACTCAAGCCTGGATTACACATCTTTGAGATCATACAATTACATAAAAGGAAATATAGTTAAAATACATTCTGTTGTACAATTTCAAATGCTTTATGCTAGTACAATGTGTATTTAGATACATCTTATACCCTTATATTGGGTGCATATTCAAAGCACGAGTTTAGTTAACAAGAAAGGGTTTTGCTTTAGATGAATTCAAAATCGAGAAATAATTCTGATTCTTAGTAATGAAATAGACTTTTTGACAAGGGCAACGAACAAGTTGACCTGCAACAAGAGCCGCTGCACCCATAAGGGTTAACATTCTTAGTTCCCCTACATGTATAGCTGTAACCCAGCACTTTGAGATCAGGTCAGGTAATGATTTTAATGCTAACAATTGTCTAGCAACACATAATTATATAACGGCCAATTCCTTATCGAAGCCTAACATAATGCGTCTTGAATTTGAATATCATGTACGAAATTTAATGCATTTACAATGTACTATTAAACTGTCAGCAAGAACACGTTCACAAAACATAACTGTCTAAGAGGAATTGTTGCAACGTGTTTTCTGAACTATAGCAAATAACCGTGTGATACCATCTTACTTACAAACAGTATATGCTCTAGAGACAAGTCTATGCGCCAATGTATTATACTGGGATTGGTATGACATCTGTAAACTTGCTAGAAAAGGATAAATGGCAAAGGCTTTTATAAAATATTCATTCTTAGTATTCTCTTTTGGCAACCAAATATCAAAACTTGAGATACTGCAGGCTTCAAATATCTGTCCAGGGATTTTTCTTAAAACTGTCACAAAGACGTGGGTTCTTACATTGCCGAAGCGTCAATTTATTTTAAAAAGATACATTGATCATGTTTATCAGACAGTAACTTTATCAACTGAAGCCTCCATTGTTGAATATATTCCCAGATCATGCCTTAGTTCCAATTCCGTCTTGTTTTGGGGAATAATTCTTGTTGGGCATCATACATGACCATTACCAAATAATTTTAATGGGGCCCATAAACTTGTCTAAATTCTTCTGTGGTTCAAGGGTGCATTAAGATAATTGTGAAGAAAGATATTTAAAAAAAATCCTTATTAGACGTAGGTATATATTATAAATAATATATATTCTAACGAATATAATACTAATAAAACCCAATTCTTATTACATGCACAATTGCACATCAAAAACTATAATTGCATAAATAGCTTTAGTCGAAACTAAATAATATGTTGTATTATAATATATTGAAAGGCTATATATATATCTTTATAGAACCATACATACTTTTATTTACAAATTCACAATCAAGCTTTAGACACCATTTGTCTAAATAATAAATAATGAAGAACATGTATTATAATGATTTAAAACATAAAAATAAGACATAAAACTAATTTAGTTTATAGACTACCATAAATAAATATAAATATATTGTTATGCTAAGAAATTCTCTTCATAACCATTCCTTCTCTATCTTATAAAATCTTCACTATGTCTTATGAAGATTTCTATATAATTTCTCTCATATATTTGACATTATTTAAACCTCTTATTCTTTGACCCTTCTCATAAAGGTCATATTTTATTACCTTATCATTATCACAGGTACTTTGTTTTCAATAGATATGTATATTCAGTAAATATTCTTTTGTTGGGTTTCTATTATTACCAAATAAAGATATATTGACAAATCTACTGATCTTAGTATTATTCCATATTTGTTGTGAAGGAGCCAAATATATTAATAAGATGAATTTTGGTATAGGGTTAAAGAGGTTATTTCAAATATGCTTTAGGGCGTAAATTTCTGGACATGTCCTTTATACTACGAGGTGAAAAAGAATTGTGATGTGAGGAACACGGTTCACTTCTTACACAATCTAATTTAAATGAGCTTAAACCTCCTTAAATGAGTTGATCTGACATTGTATTTCATTTAGTGATCGACTATCTCTGGACAATTAAATTTCCAGTTTTCCATAAAATTTAGGATCAATACAGCCAAGTTGGTTGTGACATGCCATTAAACATTAGTTCGTTCAGTGGAAGTTTTTTTTTTTTGTGAATCTTAGATTTGTTTTCAGCTTAAACCATCAACAGTGGAGCACAAAGTCCTTTATATTTCAACATTTTATATATCTATGGTCCGAAAATATTTAACGTAGACAGATACCTACTTCATAAAGCAAATGAACACATCAAAAATAATTA
The DNA here is from genome assembly GCA_948474765.1 of Patella depressa. NCBI lineage: Eukaryota > Metazoa > Mollusca > Gastropoda > Patellidae > Patella > Patella depressa. Next base: position 35,664,445 of record OX419721.1, read on the forward strand.
CACTAATAAATCATTTAAATCAAACAGGTCTAATCATTTCAAATCAAATTTTCTTAGCTTCAAAAATCATACAAATACTATATTAAAACAAATATTCAAATACAATATAATTTAAACAAAAAAAAAAAAAAACCTCATACACATACATACGGGTAATCTTTTGATTAATAACAAAAAAGGAACTAAAAAAATAACTTTGGCTTGGAGCTAAATGACAGAACTTGTGTGTTTTATCCAGGAATTTCCTCATCCCTAAATATACAATCATTCAATTAAATTGAACACATGCACCAATATGTATTGGACCTCAATACAATTCATCTTTTGATTTTCGTAGTATAAATAAAGCACCCTTTTTCCACTTTCAATTTTGAAATGTTCAGCATGGAAAATTACCATTTTTTCACATTTTGGAAAGTCCAATCAATCGCCTTTTATAAAATTTTAACTGTTGATATAGCACATTAAGGTGTGAGTATACAACTAGTATTTACAAATAAAGATAGTCAACCAATTTATTGTTCGATTGTACTACAATAATTGTTCATTTTTAACACCATTGTTAGGCTGTAGGTGTATAGTTCTTGAACTTTGAAGAAATTTATCAGGATTGGAAATTGTAAAAAGAAGCAGATTTATCTATCCATACACTGTCCACAGTCATAGAAGTTCAGTTAAACTTTCCTGGTGCAATCACCCAAAGTATGTTAGATCCTACTGGGTATATGGTTTTAAGTAATCAGTATTAAAGGGAGATAACAAGGTTATTGGATGGGGACTAGCCACCTTTCACAGAAAAAATAACAATGGTTTATATCCAAAAAGGTTAAATCTCAAAACAATTAAGAACTTAAAACAGTGGAGACATTCGGCTGTGCACACGCTAGGCCATTCCTTCGCCCGATTGCCAGTCCCTTGCATCACCTTTCACGTCACACGATTAAAGATTGCCGCAATCATGTCTTCAAACATTCTTCGAAAATAATTCAGCCAAATATTTTTGATTTGGGCAAATCATTTGGCCAAATGTTAGTGAACACACTAGGTGAACTTTGACACCGATTAATTTGGCCACATCATTCAGCTAGTGTGTCCACCACTTAAATCTACAGCAATTAACAGTGTGAATCAGTTAACTGTTCATGGTCTAATTGGTTTTAAGAGATTTAGTTCTGATAAATTGTAAATGATTAATTCAAATTCAGTGATATAAATCAATAAAAGTGCACACTTCAAGATAAATCTGAATAATATAGTGTATAAGTACAGATACATACATTTAGTGGATCTATAATACATGTGTATAAAATAGCTGGGACTAAAAATACCAGCTTTCAAAAGGCTGTAATACTATCATTAGATCTTTATACTGTATGTGCATTCAATACTACTACTAGTAAATACTACTAGTGTATAGCTACTGCATAGTTAGTTATAATAGTTCATCATAAATGTTCATGTCAATATTACACCATATATAATACACCATTTCAGGTAATGTACAAATTACGACTACACTGCAATCTAATACAAATTTGATCTGAAATATGATTTTAAATTAATTTCATTTTTTTAAAAGTTTGGTGGGTTGGCCTACACTACATCAATTTATAACTACTTCTTTGTGAATTCTCTGTTCTCTTCAAAGCTAATTTGTGAATGGCTAAAATCATTCTTGGCTAGATCCGGTCAATTGAACACAAACATTTTAAAGATGTTAAACCCTAATGTAGGTGAAAAAAATGCACTAAAAAAAACCTGAAATTATGGTCTAATTCGTATTAGATTAGGCAACATTGTAAAAACGTTGCCGACTGTAGTTCTTCCATAAAAAGTGTATTATTTATGATGATCAATCTACTGCTAGGTGTTAAACTGAATAAAACACAGACCAGGTACCAAATTGTACCTTCTGGACAGGTAACAAAGTCTGTACCAACTAAATACATCTTCACCAATCAACATGTTGATTAAGTTTGTTATGATGCTCTCACTCCATATTACTTATGGGGACTGACAACTCGATAACACAGTACTCAATTGTATTTCTATGAAACCAAGATTCGAAACTGACAATTGAGTATCTCCATATAGAACAGTTACGGATGAACTAATACTTTTGGTTCATCGCTCATTTATACATGTGGATGTATATTATACACAGTTTACAATATTATATACACTTTTACTGTACACAATTATTCTAGTGTACAATATTATATACACACAGCTACTGTGCACAATTAATGTGTACAATATTACATACACATTCCTATTGTACATATTTATTCCCGAAAGTGTACATTATACACAGTGTACTATATATACATCTCTATTGTACACGTTTACTCTAGAAAGTGTATAATATTACAATACACCTCTACTGTACACATTTACTCTTGTGTACATGTATATCATACACTGTGTGCAAATTGCAATATCATATACACCTCTACTGTACATGTACACATTTACTCTTGTGTATATTATACACAGTGTACAATAATATATACACAGTGTACAATGTACACATGATTTACTCTAGTGTATATTAAAAATACAATTCTTTACACATTTACTGAATATACTCTAATGTATATATTAATTATACACAGTGTACAATATTATAAATACATTTCTACTGTACAAGTTTAATCTAATGTAATTTTACCCCTATTAAACTTAATAGAATAATTTAGAAAAAATTTCATGGTCTCCATATATCAATTTAAATGGTGTCTTAGTAATTTTATGCTTTGGACAATAGTTATTTTTTATGGTTTTATATCCATATAAGGATCGGTGTGATAAATAGTGATTGTGGATCATTCTATCACTCTATTTGAACACATCTGTGGAAAAAATGAGTGTGCTGAACTATACTGATTCACTGCTTGCTGGAAATTCACATTTTGTTTTAAATAGAGATCTATACCGTAATTTTCATACATTAATACTATTAATTGTATACAAAGCTTTTATTAGAGCTCACTTGAGTTAGACCTACCTAAATATATGTGAAGGTTACATGTATGTATATCCATGTATACTGTGTGCCCTCGAGTTTAATTTCTTATACAAAAACACATTCACTTTGCAAATAAATAATTAAAATGCATATATACATGTACAGCATTTACATGTATTTAAACGTGAATGTGTGCAGAGAAAGAGTGAAAATACAAACATTGAAACCAATGTTTTGATAACATTACTTAATTTGAATCTACGAAAAACAATGCTACTTTGTATTATGCCAAGCATTATATAGGTATGACTAAAAGAACAATGTCTAAATTGTACATGCATGATCCACTTTAAAAAAAAAAAAATGAAGCGACAGAATCTTTGCAGTGTGGAGTTACAACTAAAATCTAAAATCACACGATGTGCACCAAGTCTGTTTCATTGAGGTAATCAATGATGAATGTTTCAACAAAATAATATCACAATTAAACTTTCATATAAATAAATGCAGGACAGGTATATTGCATAATAAAGCTAGGGACAAAATAATTAGGTATTTCAATATAATAGGTCCTACTTTATTCTTACATGAAATGTACATAGTACACTTCAAACTAACTTATCATAATTAACAGGCATCAGACCAATGATTGACAAAATGTTTTAAACCAGTTCTCTAGTGAAAAACTTGGATTTAGTTGGATCCAACGTAACAACAGTCAGACTAACCTAAAATATTGACCATACTGTACATCGACTTTTCAAGTGAAAGATTAAACTGAGTGTCAGTCTATATTACAGATTAAATAGTACAATTAGCTAGCAAGAGTAATGGCTCAAATCAAAAGAAAAAAAGATGATGTTCATACATGTAAGCGACTCTCTAGACCTAGGTATGACTGAGAATCCATGAGATTTAACCAGATTAAAACAGGGTTGCCATTTAATGATTTAATTTAAAAGTGACCAATCAAAGGTACTGTTTCGAATAACAAGTTGTTATTACCGTTGTAATGATGATACACAATCTAAGTCACATCTCTCAAAACAGTGATAACTTTGCTCAGAATAAAGAAATTTGAATGAAATTTCTAATATATTCATTTTGCATTATCCATATTTGAACTAAGAACAACCAGCTTTTTATTTAAATCTTACATAATGCATCTTCAACATTTTGAAATCTTAAAATGTAATTTATATCTTAGTGAATCGTGATTACTAATTACTTGGTAGGCCAGAAATGTTCAAACAAAAGAACGCACTACCCACTAGTCCCTAAGTCAATCAATGAATCTACTGTTTTAAGCAGTATTAGACATACACCAACAGATTTATACTACTGTATGAACATCATCTTCTAGACAAAGATTCAGAAAAATAGAATAAAGGATAATAATTGAATATATCTATAATATACCATGGAAATAGAATAGGTATAAATGGGAATAAAGTATAATGATTGATAGATAATTGTCACATCACAAGATGGCTGAACTGTAAGCTAGTACTGTACATATATATTACTCCATAACCTAAAACAAAAAAAAATTACACATTATATCAATTTGTTTATAGAAATATTTGTACATTTAAAAATAACATTTATATAAAAATGTATGATACCCTAATAAAAGTATGATTTATACACGTAATGGTAAATGTAACTTAAATTCAGACAAAAGCACATGTATGTTGATGTAAGCTTACATACACCTCGACCAGGCCTGGAAATAATGGTTTGTAGATGTACCTGACAAAAAATGTCAGGCACTAATAAAAGAGTACATGACATTTTCAACTTAATGCTACAAAGTCACTATATATTATGTAGGTAAATACATTGACTGTACATGTAATTCTCAAGATTAGTGAAAATTAGCTACCAGATTTAGTGAATATATTATAATAGAAAGAATAGGAATGTTTGTTAAAATACTTACATTTGTCTATTTATATCTATATTTTTTAACACAATCATTGCCTAAATCTACTACGACAATGAAAAAATTTGGTAAAACTGCTATTCCACTTGGTCTTTTTAACTTATCATCATGGCTGTCTATACAATATTGTAATTTACCACTTGAATTCATCACCTGTAGAAAGTAAAATAACACACGTGTACATGTACATGTAGATATACATGTAGATAAAGTACATGTACTGACATTTCTATGTAGAATCAAAATCGTATAAAGACAAGGGAGATAACTCTCATTTTCAATCCCTTAGAAAGAATTGTCATATCACTGGAACAAGGAAATGAAATTGATTTCACGTCCAACTGTTCTGCTTCGCTGGGTTTTTGAAGATAGACATATTATGCTATACTGTGTAATACGAGGTAAATTTTGCTACATCTACATGTAGGTCTGAAGCGTTACAGTCTATTCATATATTGAATTTCAACAGCCATGGGATCTTTTGTACATGCCAGTCCATACCTGTACATTGGACTTCGTTTTCAGTCCCATCCCAATGACTATATTGTTTCCTTTGCCAGGCCCTCTGTCTGGCAGCCTGCACCATTGACATGGCAGCCTGCATCATTGACAAGGCCAGGGGGGATCACACTAGAAAATGTCAGTGGTGTAGGACTAAAATAAAGCATAATCTTATTAAATTTTAAATCAACATGATTACAGATTATAAAAATAAATCAGTTGAAAGATAAAGCGGTTATCTATCATTTGCATGTAGATTTGTTTTTTTCTTCAATTAGACGGTTTATACCTAATTCCTCTTCTTACTTTAATCGGTAGTGTGTTTAGTGAATTTGTCTTTAAGAGTCATGCAAGGATTATCGCAATCATGTGAACATGTACACTCTGATATCTTTAAGCCAGAAATTACCAGAATTTATCAAGGTATACAATGTATATGTGATCATGTATCTCTGTTGAGCTGTTAATTTTATAAATCAGAGAATACATGTACCTGGATGTAATGTTGTGTATCCTTTATAATAAGACAAGTAAACATAATATTTTATGCAGCCACAGTTACTTACTCTCTTTTATGATTGATTTATACCGAGAAATATACTGGACTCACCTGAATATAACTCCTTCCCTTCTCTGTTTTCGTGGCTAGAATAAGTCCACTAGTATCTACAGCTATCCCGCCGTATTGACCCTTTCCACTATCACATAAACATCTGGAAAACTTGCCATCTTTACTGAATACCTGTATACGATGATCTGTAACTAATATCTCATCACATTTACCAACAGTTACTGACGATATCAGTTTAAACTGACCGTCTCGTGTCCCTTTACTACCAAACGTCGTGATAAGATTCCCCGCCTGACCAAATATAAATATTTTGGCTGCTCCACTGTCAGCTACGATGACATCCCCGCGACTGTTAACAGCCACATCAGTTGGTTCTATGAACTCGGTGGTGGTGAATTGTTTGACTAGATCCCCCTCCGGGTCAATTATCGATACCATCTTGTTTCTCCAATTAACAACAGCAATGTTGCCGTCATGAGTGAGACTCAGTCCTGTTGCACTTTGGTTTTCTAGCCCTTCTGGTCCTATATGGCGATCGATTTGCCCATCAGGCTTCATGATTTTTATGCGACTGTTACCCGTATCCAAAACAAATATGAGACCATTCGGATTAGCAGCGATACGAACAGGCTGCATGAGATTTTCGTTTCCAGATCCACGTGAACCTAGCTTCCAGACTGGATTTATATGATCACTTACATCAATCATAAAGGGACTATTTTTGATGGGTCTCTTAAATATATTTACACTTAATTTGAGGCGTCCTGAGGCTGGTGGAACAAAAACTATATCATATGTACCGTTGTCATTGTCCTTGACTTTACTTTCAACTAAATTCCCTTTGTCTGTTCGTAATTCTGCAGTGACAGGATCACTGCCTGTTAATCTGGGGTTGCCATGGTAATCTACTGTCATAACTTGTGCTGAACAGCGTAAATGGGAGGTTGCTTCTCCGACTCTTGCTGTACATAGAGCAGGGAACGTTGTACTGATCTTGATCTGACCAAATTTGGCAATGCTACTTTCGATTTGTTTCAGAGCATCATTATGCTTGTATTCATATTTAATAAATGAATTTTCCCGTGGTTCCGCTAGATTGCTGGTCGAATCCAATTTCTCGTTCAAATCACTGATCTTTTTGGTTATGTTCCTGACTTCAACCTGATATTCCAAATTGCTACAATCCAGCTGAACTTTGTCCTTTTCCCCATGAATAAGGTCTAATTGTTCCTTAAGAACTGTTCTTTTATCCTCACGGATCTTTCGAACCAGTTGCAGACATTCGTGTCGACGTTTTTCAATGACTGCTATCACATCTTGAAAAGATCTATTAATTGAATCCAAAGTTCTATCTACAGATTGTTCCAAACACCGTAATTCATCCGATATATTTTCGTACGCTCCATTGAGATTCTTAATGCACAAATGTGCTTTGTATAGGAGAATTTCAGACATTCTTTTGATCGCAATTGCAAATGGAATCACAGTGTGTTCGCTAGCACCTCGTCCATTATGATTATTGTCTGTGCACAAGGTACAGAAAACGATATCGCAAGTCTCACAAAACAATAGTTCTTGGTTAGAATGAATCGAACATTTGGGAACGACATCTCGACGCTGACTAGCCATTAGATCTAGTAACTGATTGACGAGAAAGCTTGGTGGGAAAGCCGAGACTCCACCCTGTGGTACGTGGATTGTTTCGCGACATATCGGACATCTAAAACTACCAGTGTCTAGTGGTTGTGCTGCTATAATCCGTTCTAAACAGTTTTTACATACAGTATGTGAACACGGTAGCAGTTTAGGATTGTGTTCAATACTATCATATAAACACAAACATGTTCCGCAGGTTAGGAAACTGTCGTTAAAATCATCATAATTAATAGAGACTGTCTCTACTAGGGTTGAGGACATCATACCTAAAAAATAGAAAGATAAACAAATGAATACATGTATCTGGCACACAAAATGCTTTATCCATGGCTGAAGTAATAAGGAAATAAATCGGATGTCACAGAGTGTTTGAGTGATAAGAGTTCGGATGTGACCGAGTCCACTGTATCTAAATCTACCAAAAGAAGATTTAATCTAAATTCCCAGTATAATTAATAATAGTCTTATGGGAAGCTAGGGTGCAAATCTGTTCCATACAGCAACTAAAGCTATATTTCCACTCCTACATGTTCTTGTAAATGATCATTATATTCTCCCTGGCTATATTATTGAAATGTGTTGCCCTTTAAATTAACAAGATTAAATTCCATACAAATTGATTACAACTCCATACAAAACAGAATTAAAGAAAGAAATCATCATACATGTAACCACTCTTTAAGATACCTAAAGCCATTTAATCAAGACAATACATGTATTGGACCACATCATTATCAGCTAATGACACTTGACTTCAGAAACATAAAAATAGAGAAATCAAATAAATTGTGGATGATCCATTGAACCATGAATGAACACTGTTCTCTTTTCAAGATTTTACTTTATACTTAAAAAATATTTGCCTAATCTAAAATTAGTAAATATATGAAACTAAGCACTTGTGATGTGAGAAGGTAATATGTGTAAATAGTTATAAATACACATATCGTGTTTATATACACCATGTGTGATGTAGACACTCGATAATATATCACCACTAGAAAGAGAAAGAAAAAATGTTGGCAGTCAGTTAAAATTGTTCAGTCATGGGTGTATGTAAAACTAGTATTATTTATTTACACATAGCTATTGAAACCAACACCCAGTAGTGTACAATTGTATATGAAATTGATTGTATCTAAGCAAACATGTTTTTCTTTGATGATGAGGTACCTTATGTTGTTGTTAGCTTAACAAAAGCACAATCTCAAAATGAATCATTTTAAAGTGATATTAGAATTTATTTTATATTCACATTGTCGGAATGTTGTATTTCAAATCAAATACTTGGGTACCTTGTTTCTACAAAATTTATGAAAAAGATCCTGCTCAATGCAATTCAGACAGTTTCAAATTATCAAAGTAATGAGTCTTTTGGAAATATAGAAGAGCTAGATGTGATTAGCTTAATAAAATGGAGTTTAACGTCCTACTTTACTGCTTCGGCTGGTGTACATCATACAGTGAGATTGAAGACAATAGTGTTGACAGTGATATTGACAGTGATATCAATGTCAAATGTCTTCATATGAGTTGCCATGGCTCACAAATTTATTTCTGAGAGACACATACCGACAAAGCAAACAATGCATAATCAACAAACTGTCTGGTGCACACTTTAGTGCATACTGGAAAACAGCTGACAAATAACCTACATGTAGATGTGTGTTACTGTTAGATTCTAGGTAGGAATCAAGGCATACATGTGGCTTTAACACTTGAAATAATTTATGTCTCTACACATAGTTTAATTTTTCATGAAAACTATGCATATATTCCCTTGAATCGAGATCAAACGCGTTCAATTAATCAGAGAACAGACAATCATATGAATAATGAATCGATCAATTGCTTGATGAACAATGACCAAATGGGTTATATTCAAAACAAGAACCCAATAGGCCGTAATTTCTCATCAATTTTATTGTTTAACCTTGTATCAATACATCAATGATATAACAAACAATGTTGAAAAGCTTTATGTGAATCTAAAGAAAATGTTTATATTCGCCCCATCAAAGGTTCTGTCTGTCTACCACTAATGGGTTGGCTTAATTATTAATATTTTTGGTATTCTTTCAAATTTCTTTTATGTTTTAAATTTCGATCAATCTACACGGTATGTAAATTATTTTAACGATTTTGGGTAGAAAACCCCAACCTTCACCAAATGAGAAGCTAACAGGTGTCAGCAGGAGAGATATTGCAAGTTACATGTAGATTACAAAAAAAACAAACCAGATTGCTTGCCAGGCAACAAAACATATGTCCACAACAGTTAATATACAGATGAAATTCCACACAGGTCGAATGATAACTTTTTCCATTCACGCAAGGTTCTACAAAGTGAAATAAGGGCCAAAACTGAAATGGTTGCATTTTAATAGGCTTCTCCATTTTACTAATCTAAAAATGCACATAAATTTCATGCAGATCATATAACTTTTGTCACTGAATCTTTCCTAAGGTTCTACAAAGTTAAACTAAAGCCATAACTCTGATAGAATTTGTTGGAATTTAATAGAAATTCTTGAAATATTATCACTGTACTCATCTTCCATAGCACATCATAATATGCACCTATCTCCTGTGATAATTCTAAGCGCTTTACAAATGTCACTGTGTGTTTTTAACTCAGATTTAAAAAATTTAACAAAAGTTGAACTTCCTCTGATTGTTCTTGTTAACTTAATCCACGTGTTGGCACCATATAGAGAAAGGTACATTTATAAGCAGGTTCAGCTATCAAAGTAGTATCTGTTTGTAGAATGTGTATAATTGTTTCATGTAGAAGGAATCATGTATCGGAAAACAAAGCTTTATACATATTTGATAGTATTTTAAAATCGATCCTGGCTTACACAGACAACCGATGAAAAATTTTAAGAGTTTGTTACATGATCTTTGAAGATGACTTGGCAACTAGTCGCGCAAAGAGTAGGGAGAAATCTGGAATGTCAGTTAGGGGTCCATTTCCATAATCTAATTGGCCAATGCTAATACAACCTTTTGAGTTCACCTTTGAGTTCGTTAAATATCTCCTGATTCTTGATATTGGTTTTATCAAGGGAGAGAAATAATATGGGGTTTAACGTCCACTTGACACAAACTACATCTAGATCATCTCAGGACAAACACAAACCAAGGTTCAACCCTTTTTCAATAATTCACTGGCACATGCCATAGTGGTCTTTAGCATGAGGATGACCTGGAGAAAACCCACGAAGTTGGACAGGCGACCCTACACCTCGTCATGTACAACTGGGGAATCAAAACCACACCAGTAGACTCAATGACACACCTTATGATACAGCACCTATTTGATAGACAACACAAATAGGATTCTTCATCTCACTAATTGTGAACAACATACATAAATTTTAAAAAATCGGTTGATCAATGTCGTCTGTAAAGTGTTCACAAGAAATTACTGACAACGAACGTTCAGACTTAATGACTACAGACGAACAGCAGTATATAAAAAGAAGTTAATCCCTGAAAATTTAGCTTATGAAATCAAAAACAACTGTACTCAAATTAACTACAGATGGTGATCGTTACAACATTTGTAGAAGATTTAGTGCAAATTGTTGATTTCGTAGCAATGTTACTATCAACACCTGCAATATGCTGATTAAGCTATTATATAATGCATCTTTAACAGAAACAATATCTCATAGATACGATTAGATAAATCATTCAGGCAAGTAGATGCAATGTACTTCAAGGGAAATATTTCTGACAATCGTTAAATTACAACACAGTCGCCATTCTTTAAAATAACAAGATGATAACAAGAAGAATTCAGTAAGTACAACAGCATATGTCAAGATTTCAACCATATTAATTTATTAATAATTAACTTTAATCTATTGTGATTAGGGAATCTATGTCATAATTTTCATGGTCATTAAAACTATATGTCATATAAAGATAGGTTTAATGGGAGAGTGGAACAGATGACTCTAATTATATTGGTAGATACATGTATAATCCTTTAAATTTATTATTTACAACCATGGAATAAGCCCAGTTACTATGCCACATGTACATGAATAATCATTCTAATAAAACATTTCTGCATTCCATTTTGGATAGATAGAACCTTGGGGCAATGACATCATTTACATGTAGTAGATTCCTTATGGTCTTGATTTACTGTGGGTGGAATGGATGTGTAAAAAAAACCATCTTAATGATTTTCTAAAACAGTTGCAACTTAAAGGAGCTAAATCGCTAATATTTGGGGCCTAGAAATTGACACAAATGGGTCTCAAGTCATATAATAATGTAATATGAATGTATATTAACTGAATCAGTTATGTTTGGTGAAGTACACCAGAAGTCTCAATTGAATCACAATATATATAGCGTCTGGTTATTCTGGTCTACATATATAGTATTTATTGTGCATGCTCACCGTTTGAGATGTAATGTGGAGTATACATGTACCTAGCCTTGTTCTTTTGGTCTCTATCTGAAAATGAGTCTGAAACGCCGTATGGTACATGTACACAATTCGTGTACCAATGGTAAAAAATTTTTAAAAAATATTTCGTCTTAAATATTGGATATCAGAAGCCCATCTTTTCCCGTAAGACCACACCATCAATGTTGATTTAAATTGACAACTAATTTGTGTTTTTAACGTCGAAGACTTTCGATGATATTGAGTTAGAGACTTAGCTACTTTAAATGCATGTGCAGTTTGGACTGTCTTATTTTAAATTTATACAAGATGTATGTCAAATTGTTCTTTCTCTAATGCCTGATGGTAAGATAAACGAGATCAATAGAACTCTTTAATTCGCGGAAACCAGAATGGAATATGAGATAAAACAATCAGTATAATCAATAACTATGTTTGGAAAGTACCGATGTAGAATGCTGCACTACCCAGCTAATCACTCAATTGTTTTTTCAACCTGTATCACAGTGGCTGTATCATCATATCAACACTGTTCCTTCATGTGACTACATGTACATTAAACATGTTCCAGCAAGAACAAAGACATCTTCACAAAAACTCTCGATCATATATAAAAAGTTGATTGTATTAGTTAGACAGTAGAGCTCTACATGGAACTGCTCTACAAAATCCCAGAACATTACAGGCAATCCAAAATGTCAAAATGAGTGGTGAAGTCCTTCACAATGACATGAAGTACCAGAAAAATATGGACGCCTGATGAATACTCTATTCTCAGCCAGTGGCATTTGCAGCATTTCCGAAAGAGTTGATAATCTTTTAAATCAATATTGAAAGGGAATGCCACGAATATTTTTGTTTTTTTGCATTAAAATAGCATTATTTTGATGGATTGAGTTTGTTATCGAGTAAATCAGTTCAAATATATTATAATGGTTTAAAAAGAATCAGTGGAAGAGCAACCTATCATTGATCTCTAATTTAACTCAGGACTAATTTGTGACTGACAGATTATTGCCAAATTCAACACCTCTTATATACATGTATCACAATGAATGAAATATATGTGCCATGAAAATAATAATATATGCGCTTATTTATAACTTGTCAATAACCTGTGCATGTACATTTCGTTTCAACATATCACCACATTTTACGTTATTCGCAAAAGAAAAGAGAGTAGAACTTTACAGCAGCCGTTGAAAATATTTTCTGGGATAAGCATGGCAGACCAAACATAAACGTAAGCGAAATAACAAGCCAAAGTTAGAGATATTGTGTCCCAAAAAGTGTGAGTTAGACAGACAATCAGACCCCTGCTTTATTAAAAAGTTGAGGAACAATAAAAACACCTAGAAGTACTATAAACAAGCAGTTCACAATTTTAATAAATGTGAGCTTCAAAGCATGACACCCTTAAACATGACACCCACCAGTCTCAATAATAGCTATATAATAAACAGAATGAGGTATAAATATATTTAAATACCTTGGCTATGTATGAGTATGACCCGCTTGAAATGAAGAGTTTGTCGATCTAAGCTAGTGTATGAACAAAGTGTGTGACTAGTACCCACATGTATCAATTTATTCAGGAATCACCAAGTATCTATTTTCCTGTTTGTATAACTATCAAGTTAATCAACAATAACAATTATTAACGTCTGACAAATTCTACTACCGGTACCGGTTATTTCAAAACCTGAATTAATACAACACAACAAGCAATATTATATAACAAGATTATTTATCTGTTCATATTTTATCTCATGGCTTCACTGAAATGAAATCTACATCCTCCTGTTCTGCTCCGACCTGGCTAATCAAAACGGGCGTACGGCACTCAGTATGCTATGAGGGAAATTTTGCCCGGGCACCGGCAAGAAAGCCTACTCTTATATCGAATTCCAACTGCCAGAGTATCTTTTACAGGGAAAATCATGATGAACGGCCTTTACAGGGCTCTAACACACGATACGCAAACTAACGAACCAGCGTCTTACCTACCTAGCCGACGTGGCTCCCTCATGGCTTCACAATCCAATATACATGTATAAGGTGACCCAAAAATGACTGAAGCATTATCTAGATTAAGCTTTAATCTCCCTTTTGTATCCTTTGAGTTTGAGTTAGGCTCATGAGAAATTCTTTAGCAGTTGAAGACAACTGGAGAACAATACATGTTATTTATAAGATAAGTTGTACAGGAAATCAAGAACATATTCCTTGACAGTCGTACCAGCAAGCAAAATATATCCTTGAATCACTGCATCGATTCCACAATATAATATACTTGACACTTCCATTTCGTATGAATCATTCTATAAACATGTTAGATTTCAGCATCAGGTACAAATTGACTCCCATTGCACTGAAAAACTTACTCAAGACAATATAGGTCAGTCAATAGAATGATATTTACACTAAGATTGACATTCATATTATCAGTACCTAGAAATTTCGAACTTAAAAACCTTATGATTTGGGATCATGTGATTAATGTACATACATGTATATTGTATTGTATTGTATTGTTCTATACAAAACAAAAGAAATATTAGAAAATATTTGAATGCTATCACCTGAAAATGCACCACATGTAGAAAGATACATGTAGGTTGCCATGCTACAAAATATACGCCCAAGGTATATTTATTATTGTAGGTAATGGCAGTCTTTACAAGTCACCGATGTCTGTATCAATTTAATAAAGATTCGATGAAAGCTTTTGTCATACAAGAGTTCACAAGGTTTTACATAGAGAAACAAGGGCTGTAAATGAAGACGTTATTATTGGAAATTGTTGAATTAGACAGGCTTCTTTGTTATACTAATTGAAATAATACATACATTTAAGGAAGATCCAAATAACTTTTGTAGTTCGAGCACTTTCATGGCCTTATTAATGGAAAATGTTGAAATTCAATATTGAATTCTCTGGTTTACTAATATAAATAAGACATTATATTCATACATACAGATCAAATGATAACTTTCTTATCATTCAAAAGATTGCACAAAGTAAAAGTGAAGCATCAACTCCATTTTTAGAATAAATTAAAGAAAATTGTTGAAATGCGAAACATGGGCCAAATTGATGAAACTTGATTGGATTCCGCATTTTATCAAGTTAAATGCCCATCAAATAAAACTGTTTATGTCATTTGAGCATTTGCAAGGTTCTAAAAAGTGAAACAAGGGCCATAACACTAATTAGCTGAAATTTGAATAGGGTTCTTCGGATCATTTTTTCAAATACTATGCACATAAATGTCAGACAATAACTTTCGTTGCCACAACTTTCACAAGGTTCTACAAAGTAAAATTAAATACAATTTATGTATCTCACTAATTTGTAAACACATAAATTCCAAAACAATCGGATATGATAAATATAGTCGTAAGGATGAGGCTGATGACAATATACATGTACATGTACGTCCACATATCCATGTGACAGTGAACATTTAAAAATAGGGTCTATTTCATTTCAACAAATTCTAACAATATGCAAGTTTTATCCTAGCCTATGTGTATACCAATGTATTATACTAAAATTACCGTATACTAAGACTTATAGTCCAATATTAATACTCAAACAGGTAATTTAATGCACATTTAATGTGTATGGTGCATAATACCAGTCTAATTCTAAGTTTATAATATAATAAACAAAACTATTTTAAAAAAACAACAACAATAACACATACGATACATGTACACTATTTCAAGCAAAAAATTAAATACTAAATTCACTACCGTACCACATTCATATGTAGGCCTACTTACACTGTAAATTCAGCTGTCAGAAAGATTCTATCTGAAATTTGAAACAGGCAAGAGTCAGACAATTCCACAACACACTGTGTAAGCTAAGCATAAAATTCAATGCATGAGAATGATAAGCACTGCTTAATAATGATGTATTTTTTTAAAGAAAGAACATACATGAATACTTGACAACATGTCAACTTCTCTTCTATATATACTCAGCTTTAGTCAACTCATTATTAGTGGTCATGTCACTATCAGTATTAGTTCTTTAGGAAGTGCCTCTGATCGGACGATGTCCGCTGACAGTTCCTGTCAAGCCCTATCCATCTGCAATATGAAAATACCGCTTAATCCCCACCTCTGGTCTAAGGCTATCTTTTAATCTGTACTGTCTATTTTTCACCCAGATTCTTCTTTGTTTGCCAAAGGAATCATTTCTTGCCACAGCTGACACACAGTCATAACAATTCAACCCTATTTTCAAGTAGAACTCAGCGATTGGAAACAGACACAAAATAGGTTTAAACTGAACAACCATTACGAGAAACGAACATGCGCAAATCACATGTTTATTTAATTGCTAAATTCTACTTGAACATAAATTTGCGTCGGATATGATGAGAAATGGTTCCTTTTGCAAAAAATAAACATTCACGGTGAAAAATAGATGGTCTGGTAAGGGTTCCAAAATAGCCTGAGAACAGAGGTGGGGAAGATCGGTATTTTACCATATTTTCATAATGCAGCCATATAGGGCTAGATAAGAACTGTCAGCGGATATCGTCGAATCAGAGACAGTCCCTAAAGGAACCATATCAGTATCAATGCAGTGGCTTATAAGTATGGTACTCAAAGTTATAACTGCAAATATTTTATTTGCAATTTTTACTATCAAATTTGTAAAAAATTATGTCATTTATTATCCAAATCAACCAAGAATGGGTTATACTTGTACTTCATTTGCAAAGTTGAGTTGACTACTCTATCCACAAGTAAACATGTTGACAAATACAGCATATTATGCGTACAATAGCCATAGTCTAAAGCAAAGCGTTAAGATTTGGTGATAAAAGACTCATCAAATATTAAATTATAATTGACAGGCCATGACAATTTAACCTACAAATAGTACACACACAAAAATAACCCGCTCAAGATAACATAATCAAGGGAAAACGAAAATGGCTAACAACAGACCAAGATCAATATTTAGCATGAGCAATACATCTAATAATGAATAATATAAGAATAAAAGCAATTTATGTGAAGAAGACAGAGATATAGTTAGATAACTGTGATGGTAAGTTATATTTTGCTGCTTATGCAATCAGACATTTTCGTGAATGAGAGGATGATGACGACACTGACTTAAAATGTAAATGACTGATCGTGATGATTTTTGTAAACACGGAAACTAAGTCAAACAGAAATAAATTATACAGACTAAGCATATTACAATAACGGCCATTGCCCATAATTCCGATGAACATGCCCTACCAAACGGTTCAGTTACCTTAGCAGCTTTGTAGTAATTCAGTTCACCCCAAAACACGCAAAGGATTCATGCTAATGAGATACAATTTTTCTCAATCCTCTCTAATCTCTTTCCAGTTCTATGTTTTCTATTTTCATCGACTTGATGACGCATGTTCAAAGTCACGCGAGATCAGGGATAAGGGAACTAACTCCAATTAAGACTGCTCTACTTTAGGTTTAGTATTTTTGGAATAAGACCATGGCTCTTTTATTAAAATTATGACTTATGAGTCCATACTTAACAGACTGTCTATGGACATGTTACCCCGGCATGTTATCCAACTGGTCCGAAGTAGTTCGTACTCTATCGCTAAATTACTTGGCATCGACCTTAGGCAGGAATAGGCCTATGCATGAATATAGGCCTACATTATTGAAGTATAGGCCTATAATTATTAATGGTTGCGTCTTTGACTACACACATAACAACCCAAGTAACTAGCCAAACACGAAGCAAATGCATACGTCATTAAGTTTTTCTTGCAATAAGAGCTCAAATTTTTATGTGTTATAGTGACTTTTCTCGGCATTCGTAGAGTATTAATTGTCTGCAAGATAGACACTGTCTATAAACAGTGACAGAAGTTATTATTGCAATGCAAATTTGAAGCTGCTTGCTATCTTGTACAGCAACAATAAAGGTTGATGTAATTTGTCGCCACCTACGTTCCAACCCTTTAACGTTTTTAGTGATTTCTTTGCGAAAGATTGTGCTGGTCTAAATGTTAATGGAAAATAACCTCTTCGACTTTAAATGGTAAATCTTGATACTAAGCTGTATATCAAATACAAAGGAAATTGTGCATCAAATAGGCCTACTGAATATTCGAGATAATTCGCGATTCATGCTTCGCACTTCGTATTTTACACCCACTTCGAATGCTCAAGTAGTGTCTGAGCATTCACTATGCCCGGATGAGAATTTTGAATTCTATTACAATCAAATAAATATGATTTATATGTGTTGATATTAGTCACTTGGATTTCCTTTCAATATTTAAAGAATTTTGAATTTGTTTTAATCCAACATAGGCACATTAAATCTAGCCAAATATCAGCAAATAAAAAGAGGAAACAAACAAATAAATCGCAGATTAACTTTACACTTTTCGTAATAGGATTCGTTGTTTCAATCAAATAATAGACATTAATAATGTTGATTCACCATTACACTATTCGTAATTAAACACTTTGAGGAAATTATACCGCAAAATATAACGCAACGTGTTCGGCAGAAACGTATGCCATAGCCGCCAAAGAGAGGATATAGAATAATTTTGAATAACAGTATATCAAATAATAACATCGACATCTAAATAGTATAAAAATAACTTCAATGTCTCTTATAAACTACCAAGCTGCCTCCTGTACGACACCCGCCACTCTACTTATGGTTTATTGGAGCTATAGTTTGGATCAGGATTTCAAAAGGCGAATCAATGGAATGCTTATGAAGATAGCTGATATATAATTCGGGGTACAATGTTTGCAAAGGTAGTTGCTTCCCTTTGTATAAATGCGAGCGACATTTCTTCAGATACGGATTAATGACTGGTCAATGATATAGGGGAATGTTTGCAATGATATAACCTAACTTAACAAACTTCCCCAATAACTACTAATTGTAAAAATTTACCACCCAAACTTGAAGGTTTAAAACAAATGTAGCAATAACAGAAGAGAGGTTTTTGCCACCCCAATGTCAACAAAATATATTACCCACCTTTCTAATGACTTAAACAACGATTAAAATTCTCGCACGGTTCTCTTAATTATCACAGGGTTTGCTATCCATGGCACACGTGTATGTTGCTGGATGTCAGAAGAACACAGTTGACTTTTGTTGAATCTAGATATTTATGACTCGAACTATGTGAGGTTTAACATCCACTTTTACCCGTGATGATTAGCTTAAATAGCTTTAATTCGTCGAAGCCATTTTGGTTTTGTATTTATACAACTCATTAGTACTGTATTGTTATTTTAATCTTATGTCATGTCAGGTTTCAATTTAATTTACGGGTATATTGTTGTCGGTATTATACGATGGTTGTTAATCTATTGTTTGATAGTCAATATTAACAAACGAGAGGTATTTATTTTCCCTTCTTTAATGTGTGACTCTAAGGGGTTAATTTTTAATTTTCACCAATTTCTGTCGCTTAGTTACCCCATTGTCATGTTGTCACAATTTAGGGGATATAAATTACACTGAACAAGGAAACAGAATCAAAGTTGAACGTATTAAGCGATTATATTATTGTCATATCTCATACCTTTAGTCCTTTCACGTCACGTATATCCAGAATCATTTAGTAATGCTGTTCCTCATATTTTTATAGTTTTTTAAGCTAGATCTGCTGTGTGTGTGTTTTGGTGTGTTTTTTTGTTATTTGGGTATTCAATTTAATCAGCTTTTCAATATCTATTCAAAATTTTACTTTTCATTCTTTTTTTTTTAGTCTGCCTTTTTTTTCTTTTTTTTTGTTAGATGCTACGGGTTCTATATAAATGCGTGTATGATAAGATAAAACATCTAAAAAAAATAGCAGTAGCCGTATGTATCTGTACAAATTAACATTAAGTTCTATTTTGATCAAGCAAATCACCCTTTTACTTGATTTTTGCCACGAGAGACATGAAATTGAGCAGGCAGAGTAGGAAAACGTGTCTACATAATAATATATACATTTGTGAATGTCAAATTGACCAGGACTACATATCGTGTTGGATTTTATAATTACATCGTTTTATTATGTACTATTGCTAACATGGAATTCGGAAAGAAAATGTAGACGGACAATTTGTTATTTCACGCATAGATTATTACATATTTCAAAACTGTTTCGTTTTGAGAATTACTATATTTTTTTTATCTGAATTGATTGAGGGGTTGGGGTAGTATAATTTCCATCCGATACTTTTTTACTTACTGGACCCCTTCTAATTCGCTACCCTCACCACTAGAAGATTGTGAGAGCGTGTTTTAAACACAATTATGGACAGAGCCGAGTACGATGGCGAGTGTTTAAGACTACGGTTTATGTAAGAAAGCATGAGTGGCAGTCACTCGGCAAATTTCGACAGATTCCGTAAACTACATCTAGTCTCGGCTGTATGACAGTTTAAGTGATATGTACCTACGCCCATACATTTGCGATGCGGCTACCGATTTACTTTAACAGGAAAACTATTCGGCTAGCGACCTATTCGACCGATCGAGCTGCAACCTGTTCGTTGGAAACCTATTTAGAATAAAGACAACAGTCGCCTTAACTCATCTATTTATCAACCAATAAAATCCAACGTTATGTCTATCAAATGAAAGTAGAATATATTATTTTTTTATCCATTCCTTTAGCTGAGAATAGAAGTGTAATTTCGTCATTATCTTACAGCTGGATCGGTCGAATAGGTCGCTAGCCAAATAGGTCGCCAATTTGTGTTCGGTATGGGCGCAGCCATGTTTCATCCGGGACCTTTAAAGTAGTTCAAAGATGGCGGAATTCGTCATACAGCCGAGGTTAGATGTAGGTTCCGTAGGTTACAGAATCTGCCGAGGTTTGCCGAGTGGGGTGGCAGTGTAAGAATTATTTTACACATTGGCCGACGGACTCCTATAGATCCCGAGAACCTACGTGCCAGCCTGCCAAGCCTCGCATAGTATATATAGTTCCGTAATTAACA
Organism: Patella depressa; assembly: GCA_948474765.1. Classification (NCBI taxonomy): domain Eukaryota; kingdom Metazoa; phylum Mollusca; class Gastropoda; family Patellidae; genus Patella; species Patella depressa. The sequence continues at coordinate 35,685,512 of OX419721.1, forward strand.
TCATAAATGTACCTCATTTGCAGGGAAATACTGTAATTAACATTTTATTATGGTCTCCAGGGGTTTTCGGTGGGGAATATCTCATAATCAGTAACTTTTAGACTTGCAATTATATTCAAAAGTACAGGGGCGGATCCAGAGGGGGGTTTGCCCCCCACCCCCCCACCCCCCCTGCTCAGCTACATGGAAAAAACATAATGCCTTGCATCAATGAAATTACATCACAAAGTGATTCTACATCAGTATAAAAATGATTTCTCTGTTTAAAAAGCACAATTTGTATGTACATGTATGCCTATGTAATTTAGAGATGATGGCAGATTTCCGTAACAGAAACCTGGCAACCCCCCTCATCTGCAAAAATTCCACCTCGAAGAGACAAATGTACGAAGAACGCAAAAGCACACCATCAAATGTACGAAGAACACAAAAGCATATCTATCAGACAATAGTTAACAAAATTCTTTTTTAACGCTATATTCTAACAACAAAATAAAATACGGCCAGGGGAACAAGGTACACCGATGTAACCTCGCCTAGTATAGAACTCTGAGCAAATAGACCATGCGACTGACAGATTGGCTGTAGAAACTGAAGTCCGCAGCGTTTTTATTTAAGACCGTATATGCACCTTTAGAAGTAAGGGCCGGCGACATTCATTCACTTCACTGTCTTTATTCTATAATGAATGAAAGAAGTCTATCTCTTGGGTACTGTAACGAGGTTCTTTGATTGCTGGATATATCGCTGTGATGGTCTATATATTATAATGAGACCATGGAATCTATTTATAAGTGATATAAAGATAGAATCCAAGAATTATGATGAATAGTAAGAGATTTAATGATTGTCTCCCGAGAACAACCTTAAATAGTGATAAACGCTCAAAGATGAAGATAGTCAAAGTGAAAGGAGAATCTATAGCATTTTAATAGGTGTTTTCCAGATTGTGTTTTAGGGGAGTTTAAAGCAAACCAAGCTAAGGATAAAATGCCTTCGTATTAAACGAGTACGCTGGTGTAAGTGAATACCAGATTAATGCAAACATCAAATTGCCAATATTAATTGATTTGAATAAGATTTGAAACTCCCTATTTCTTTGCAAGAGTACTTTGGAATGGGCATGCTCTTTAATTCTATAGGTCTACCTTATATTTTAATTTTAGGATATCTTTTTCTTGTAGTTGTATTTATGGGATTCTGGTGTGGATTTGAAGCAGTATAACCCGAATAGATGGTGCCGGAATCTTGTGGACACATTTTCTGCCCATAAGATGTTGTTTTGTATGACAAACGTGGTAACTACCTAAACTCTTTGGGGGTATGGATTTAGGTTCATTAATGATCGTGTACGTTCATTGACAGCATTCAATATAAAATCGTAATACCACTTTACTATTTTTAAAGTTAATAAACAGTATTATTTTATATAGCATTCTAAAACGTAAGATCGAGTTTAAGATCATTACATTAGTCACACTTTACTATTTCTTAAAAGATAATCAACACTTTTTGTATGATCGAGCTTAAGATCATTATTTTAATTCCTCCTTTATTATTTCTTAAAAGTTAATCAACATTATTTAATATAACACCATCAAACTTAAGATCGAGTTTAAGATCAATATTTTAATCCCCTTTAGTATTTCTTAAAATTGCCATTATTCATGTGTTGAAATCTGGTTCTTATCTTTCAAAGTTAACTGATGTAGACGGATATCTATCAATCACATATCGACAGCCAAGAATGCTGTCTAATGTAATCTATATATCTGGCTGGAGAAATCACATTGCAAATTATACCTAATCCATCTACACGTCGTCTCTTGTCTAACTTTTATCCGGACCAATCTGAAAGATCTCACGAAATGTGAACACCACCCGCGGGACTACTTCTGGTTTTATCACAAATTACACAGAGAAATTATGATATGATTCCAAAATTGTAGATCTTATAACGATGCAGCCATAATAAGCGAGCCTACTTGCAGTTAACCCGTCACTGTCTTTATGTTATCTAAAAGACAAGCTATACAGGATACGGATTGGTCAAAGCGTCTGATCTCCGTCTTTCCCCTTTCTTATGAAATGAAATTAAGCCAAATTCCAGCCTCTTAGATTGTTCCATTATAAGGTTAGTTATAGCAATTTTGTAACTATTATCCTTACCTAATTCTATATTTCCAACTGACAAAAATGATCTGTGTGAAAGGAGTTATGTCAGAGAGAAAAATTCTTTTCTTTAGAAATTGAAGAATACGTGAAGATTTTTTTTATATATATTCTTTGCCCCTCTCTCCAACTGCTGCATAGTCGTTATGCTAAAGTACAACGATCAGCAATTAATAAAGAACCTTCCTATTCTGAGATTTAATTCTTAAAGAATGATTATTCAAATTATTATAGAAGCAGAACTAAAAGTAGAAACTATAATAAAGAAAAAACCCAAACAACACTCTATCTTGACACCGACCCCTGTGACGTCATTATCGTGCACGCAGGCGATAGACGCCAATTAATCCGACAGCCAGTCAGTCATAATTGAAATATTGGATTGAGTTGATCTGATTTGTAATTTCGATTAAAGATTGGGTCACCGTTACGATTAAAATTTGAAAAGTTTAACGCAAGTCGACTTATTGACAGACTTGGCTTAGCCTACTGTGCCGACAGTGGAATATAAGCATAACACCTAGGCTTTCACTGGAAATGGATTGTCGTCGTGCAAATAAACGCACGCAATCCAACGAAATTTACGATTTTCATTTTGACCCAAATAAGGTTTAGTCATTTTGAGTCAAATTGGTTACTCCAACCACACCTTTGAGTTCATCAAGTGTAGCTACATTAAAAGATCACCCAGAATAGTAGGACGTTAAGCCACACATTCTTTCACTCGATCTTAAACATAACAAATATCATAAATATCCATAACAATACAACTTAAAGGAACCCTAACTGCTCATTTTTATTTTTATGCAAAACCACAAGCAATTTTACGAGTCCCAGTCTGTCTTATCAAATAGAAATATAAATCCAAGCAATATACATATTTGTTAATGCTTATCATCCAGAAACATCATAATAGAGTCTGCCACTTTCATCATGCAAAACGATGATGAACGGTTAGAATCTCCTGTGCGATATTGACTGCACTGTCCCCAATATCTCTAAACCAAGTTGTTTATTCTGCGTGTTTTTGATGCGGCAGACCAACTAATTAATTTAAATAATCTATTATTTCGCAGGAACTTCGCTAATGTAATGGTGGTGTACCCAGAGCCTTATATATTCTATATATAAGGCTCTGGGTGTACCCAATAATTAAAATAGGAAGATACATCAATCAAAACTATACGAAATAGGAACGTCTATTTTTAATAAACATTTTTTATTAATTGGCTTTAAAGGGGAGCATCTTCGGGAATTTTCTGAAATGAAATGAAATTCAAATCAAATGACATAAAATGAAATGGACTTCAGTTTAACGTCCTCTGCTGTTCTGCTCCGGACTGGGCTAATGAAGACGGGCATACGCCATACAGTGTGCTATGAGAGAAATTTTGCCCGGACAGCGGCACTACGGCTTACGCCTATATCGAATTCCAACTATCAAAGGATCCTTCACATGCACGCCAATGTGCACAAAGCTCCTCTAGTTTTTGTCCCATCCCAACGACTAGACAGATGGCATTGTCAGGCCCTCCGTCTTGTATCACCGACCTCCAGACTAGCAAGTCAGCGTCTTACCCACTACGCCTGACATTTGGAATTTGATATAGGAATAAACCGTAGTGCCGCTGTCCGGGAAAAATTTCCTTCAAAGCACATTGTATGGCGCGTATGCTCGTAGTAGCCCATTTTTGAACAGAACAGTAGATGACGTTAAACTCTATTTCATTTTATCTTATTTCTTATATGCTAGAAATCAACTTGAGTATGTTTTTTTCACAGTCCAAATTTATAAAAAAAAATTAGGCGTTGTGCCCCAACCGGATCTTGTTCCTCATCAACAATCATCTGTCACCCCTTTTATGGTGCAGAGTTGACGCCACTGCATTTTATTTATTATTAATTGATATACTATCGCTTAGAGATTTCCACCGCAATTCACCTGGCATCAGAATGTACACGACACTTCCGAAAAGTATGGTTGATTTAATAGTTATGAGATTAGCCGAAATATACATTCATGAAGTAAAACACTAGCGGATATATCCTGTAGTTCTGAAAAACGTAATGGATATCCGATGTAGCAATGGCTAATGAAATGACAATTCTCGTTGTCACTGCTTTAGGAAAGTATTAAAAACCATGCATCTGCGGAATTTCAACTTCCAATAATCTACGTAAATCAAAATCAACTGCAATTTTTGTCAATGTCGAGAGATTAAACAGGACAAGTGCACCTAATTGTTGGCGAGACTTTGGGTTAGGGTAAGGGATAGGTCTAGGGTTAAGGAATAAATTAGTTAGCATTAGCCATGTTTACATCTCGTGGCCTTTGACCAAATCTGCAGCTGACCTTACTTTTTAGACCCAACCGCAGTTGCTGCCGCTAGTAAGAAGTAAACTGTTTCAATGGCATTTATTAGTAATTGAACTAGAGTATACAGGTCACAATTCTATGGAATACAATTACTGCTTATTACTGAGCGACGTTTCGACTAGACTTCTCTAGTCGTTATCGAGCAATGAGAAGAAAGAAGTAGTCACGCCATTGGAAGGCAGGTGTTATTTTTCTACACCTTTTAACGCTGATCATTTATTGATTCAGTTCAAATAGTTTACAACTATTCTCGTAATTCTATATAATGACTTTCTATATTTTTCCGAGCTCACGTTTCCGGTTGTGTCTAGCTTCAAATATACCTCACGGTGAAAACACCTGATACCACTTCTCATGTATCTGATAATTTCTCTTGTATACTTCATAATTATGTATAGTTATATCAGATATAGCTCACGGCAGTGAAAAGCTTACTTCCGATTGCCACCAATCATGTTAGTTGTAACTAACACTGATAAGTGAGATTAAAACGAGGGGGGAGATAATAACGCTGATTTTCATTGACCGATGGTTACAGCTAATTGCTAAAATTAACGAGAACAATAAAATCTAGCCAACCGCGGTAATTTTCGTAAACGCGGGTCCAAACTTTCCACCAAGAAATACTTCCTATTCTCTGTCCTGCCAATCACTGTAATGAAATTGACAAGTACAAGTTTGGTAGGCGACTAAATTGATTTTGACGTAAGCCGGCATGGTACATACATAAGACCAGTTTTATAGAGACGGCGACTATACATAGTTAACCAATGGGACGGAAAGCGTGGTTTGTTACTGTTCGGGATTTTCTAACCGATTTTTGTCGAGGAAGAAGAACACAGAAGACGTTTTCCCTCTATTTGTCGATGGATCGATACACTCTCCGATAGATGTCGTAGAATGAATCTTGTCCGGTGCAATAAAAGCTCATTGACGTTTATTAATGCGAGATCGTCGAAGCCCTGGGTCCTTATAATCAACGCCTGTTTTGTCGGATTTGATGAGAAAAGTATATGATCTCTTTACATAAGTGGCATTTTGAGGGCTCCTCGGAAAGTTTTTTTTTTAAAAATTTAATACTAAAAAACAAATTGAATTTTGAATTTGAGATACACGGTCAAGTCTAACACTTCTGAATACTTGAAGATATCATGAAGTATTTGGTGACGTCATGGCTTTTAAGAAGCCGACAGAACAGATGTGTTAAATCTAATGCATTATCTCAGGAATAAAGGGCATCATTAATTTTTTTAACAAAATTTGAACAAAGGAAACACGTTAACATGACGTGAGTATTTTTTTTTAGATAACCAATAACCTCTGTAATGATTTGTTGAGGATTTTCAATAGTTTTTGTTCTGCGCAAAGAGGAAAAGAAGTTTTGAGTGTCAAGTTTGCTACTGGATTGTTTACGCGCAATCAAGTAAGAAGACGATGGAGTTTTATTTTTGTAAGGAGAAAAACATTCGTTCTGTTTTGGTTTTTCTTTGTTCCATCCTCCACTGTGTGTATTTGCAAGTCACGGGATGGGACACCATGTACCAGGAAAATACCATGGAATACATAGGTAAATATTCCAACTATGCCTGGCCAAACAGAGATCTAGCCGCGGTTGTTCCTGGCCAAATTGTTCTCGGTGCACTACACATGATCCACGAACGAAGCGAGGACAAAATTTGCGGCAAGATCATGCCACAGGGGGGAATTCAATCTCTGGAAACCATGTTATATACGTTGGATTATATAAACAACCAGACGACATTTTTACCAGGTGTGAAAATAGGTGTTTTAGCGAAAGACGACTGTGATAGAGACGTGTATGGATTGGAGCAAACAGTAGATTTTATCAGAGGTAAGAACTTCATATATAAATCGTTAGAGCCATTTAGTATCTGGATGCCGAAATTGACTAAAACACATACTTGTGAAAAAACAATTACCCGATTATTGTAACGACGATGTTTCGAAGAGTTTTATCCCAATGTTGCCAACCCAGTCATTTTCTCGGATCCCTTTTGGTTAGAGTTTATATTTTTATGTGTCTCTCAGACGCTAGCTCTATATCTACGAGGACGATTATAAGAAAATCCGATTCTATGTGTACACCTTTATAGAGCAAATAAAATTCTCTGTACAGAATGATATCCCATCGATAACGTCTTTTTTGTTGCAGAAACTTAAAAACAATCTATTCCATAAAAGCTATATATCTTTTAAATATTAAAATGGTTTACATTATTAGATACCAAATAAACAAGGAGTGTCTGAATGTATGGTATTAGTTCATGATAAGACAACGGTGCGTGTGAAAATATGGTACTTCCTTCAAGTCGACTAAACAATCAAAAATTTATACGTTCATTAAGTGCAACATTCTAAAGACTTATATAAAAGTACAAATACATACTGAGAACGGAACCACACTGGGCATATTTTCTTAGTTAAGTTAAAGTCAGCATTTTGTATACGGCACAATGTCCAAGGTCACTTTGTCGCAAAACACTAAAGATGAATAATCTAATTCTTCGTTTAGATCGAATATTTAAATATAATTGTTTGATTTTCCGAAATGATTTTACCACTTTTATACGTTTCTTGTTCTGTATTGGTCACTTTAATTTGCATATTATTTAATACTGTAATGAAGAGGACTGCATCTTTAGCTTGCGATTTAAAAACAGACAAAAATTGTATGTGATAATGTGTTGGCAATAGTTATTTCAATTCCTTTCTATTTGTAACACTTACCCAGAGACTAAGTAAACATGTTATCCATATTGCTAAAATAATTGAATATTTATTCAGTTGATTGCTGTGCCATTAGAAGAAATAGTTGTTTTGTTGTTACCTGGCTGAATAATTAAACGAAGTCTATGTTAACATTAAATATTTATTTGGCTAATATTCCTTTAATCTGTCAATTCAAACAGTCGATTTGATTCAATTATATTTTGTAATTAAACGGGATTACAATTCTGTGAAATACCATTATTGGTCGTTAATAAGCTATGTTTCGATTTGAATTCTCTGGTCTTACCAAGTAAATTTTTGGTTCGTTGTCGCTTAGTAATTGTATAGATTTTCGTCTCATGTCTTTAATCTGTCGTTTGTTCATTTAGAGTAAAAATAACATAAACTACAACTTAATGCAAGGGAAATTATGTTCGGAAACAAAATCAAAAATATAAACCTATTATTTTATGTCGTTAGAAATAATAAAACTAAATAAAACTACCCCAAATAATCACGTTCACCAAGAACATGATTGCTTTGGAGTTTCTAATAATCTAAAATCTATTCAGGGTTTCTATAATTATCGAAATTGAACCATGCGCATCCGATTTGTTTTAAAGTATATTGTTCATAATTCTGAAGTACATTGTTAATACATGTGCTTCGTTTCGTTTTAAATTTTCTCACAACCCTAGCCACCATGAGGATTGTACCATTTTCGTAACGCGGGCTTATTATCGCCAAGGTCAGATATTTTTATGTGGAAAGGAAGCAATTCTGGTTCCGTGTGCTGGGATAGATTTCATATAACTTTCAATGTGGGTCATGGTATTTTTGGCATGTAAAATCCTTGAAAGTTGGAAACCATTTCTAAAGAATGTTTAGGGGAATAGACCAAGTAGATTTGAGTGGATTTTGAGGCTAAAAATATGTCACATATGCAAGTACACGCGGTCGGTCATAAACCGTGTAAAATGTTACAATTTGATACGAATCCGCCTAATGCGTGTACAGAAATCGATTTATGATATTTTAACGTGTTTGCCTTTATTAATTATACTGGTAGGTGTTTTATTATATATCGGATCACATCGATTAGTTATGAGAATTGATTTTTTATAGTTGCGATTTACAATTTTATCGATTGTTGTAATTTTGAACGATTGTGGGTTGTAGTCTGAATGGGATGTTAATATAACTCTAAAAGCCAAAACAAAACTATACCAGAAGGAACCGGGGACTTCAAGTCATGTATATCACTGGTGATTAACACCAAGCCATCAAATAATGGACTTATGAGCACAGGCAGTTGCCATTCGAGATACGCCCACATTTTGCAAGAGATGGACAGAGAACAAGCTCAAAAAAAAATTGATTTTTCGTACAATAAAGGGTATAATTCAGTTACGATCCGATATGCGTGAATATTGAAAGGAACAAAGATCTTTGGGTTATAAACATGTACTTCAAATTTTATCAATGTTGGATCAACATTATGTTCTCTAGAGGTTCCACAACCTTGATATATCATATATCATGGACGACAACAATATATGTCCACATCAAAATGTGCAAGTATAAAAAGCTCAATAAATATAAAATTTGGCAAATGTTCTTTAATAGTTGTCAGAAAACCTCCACTCTCCCACACTTTAATAACAGGTAAATATTCATATTAAAGGAAAACTTCCAGCAATCACAAGGGAACAATACCGATTTATGGAAATAGGTTGTTTTACATGTCCGAGAGTTTCAGCTCAAAAGAATGACCCATTCGCACACGATTCCCGATATTTCTTAACTTAGTTCCGAAACCCAGTTTAATAATATTTACCAGATTGGTTATTTTTATTCATTGTAAATGTGTTATTCTAAGAAACATTTCCATGTCTATTCAAATAGGTGCACAAAGATAACCATGTTTTCCGTTCGGTTTTTGGAGTGTAACGTCCACTTCACACAGTTCTAGTCACTAAACTATATCTGGGTGGGACTCCTCCTTTAAGGAAAGACCCAATCCAGTTTCACTAATTACTGATTAATTTTACCTAAACAGTAATTAAATATTTAAAACTGGCAATTAAGTGCTTTTCTTTTTTTGTATTCTATGTATGGTGTTATTGCTGAATATATTCATCATCGGTATTAATCTATAGCTGATTATCACGAATAGTTTGATAAATATTTGAATACTGACATTATAATTGGTTTCCTTTAAAAAAAATATATTAATTCCAACACTGTGTTATGAAGAATATTCATTTGTAAACCTATGGTTAACAGAAATTCATTAATTCATATTTCAAAACGGAAAATAAACACGCTAAAAGGAAGAATTAGCTATTTAACTAGCTATTTATCCCATTGGATTATCTTATGGGAGACTAAGTAAACATGGTGTTAATGTTTTTGATCATGATAAATAAGCGCCTTATATTAATTTCCAGCAGTTAATTGCACTTGACGTTATGGCACGTTCTCTTAAATTAATGAAAAGTACGTATTATCCCAATCTGATTAAAACACAGATCCCATTTCGTTTCGTTTTTTATGGTTCAAAATTTCCTATTACCTGTCATTACTACACTCAGATATGGAAAAATTGTTATATAACCATGATGTGAGGGATTAGCCAATAAAAACAGGGAGTTTTTGGCGTGAATTGCATTGAACTGTGGGTAACGCACTAGAAACATCAACGCTGATTGGTTAATCAAATGTCTAACATCATAGGGTCAAAATCCGCTCGTATGACCTCTGACGCGACCTCCCACCACAACCGATTAGACCTTTATGCAGTAGAGGCCACCGACAGTATAAAAAACCCACGGAACTCAACATAGATCTGTTTTTAATCAGATTGGGGCGACTGAAAACGGGTGCCTTAGTTGAGAAATAACCTACCCGTTTTGAAATCAACACGAATACCCACCACCACTCCCAATACACCCCAGTCCGCCCAACACACACACATTAAAAGATGAAAAAATGTCCAGGTGACACAGAAAGAGTAGGCATTACCTGTCTTCATGGTGGTCAATCCCTTATTTGGATGACAGCTACCACCATAATCGAAAAATAATTGATACATAACATGCAACCCTTCATCTTTATCCACTGTTTTGGTGGTAGTGTAGTTTTGACATAGGCGAACTAATCATCTGGGACGTGTTTCGTCAGACGCACGTCGTATACAATTAATGTGGGGGGGGGGGGGGGCTAGTCGTCTAGAGCGCCGCGCTTTGACCTATAGCTGGCCTGTCACCTCTGGCTTGTGGCTGTGGTTTAGATCCCTAGTGTGAGCGTATGTGGCATGGAGATAGGGGCGACTTCTCAACCTCGTGGGTTTCCTCCGGGCACTCCGGTTAGTCCCGAAATGACCTAGTTTGTGTCGAGTGGACGTTAAACCCCATTTCGTTCTCTCTCGAATACAAAATTAATGGCTATATAGGTTATTATGTAGGGAATAACGGAAATATGAAAGAAAGGACTATAAAGATTAACCCCTTATAGGAGAATATCGACGCAATGCTAGGTTCCCACTATTACGATTCGTTGTACGTTTGCAATCGTGGCTTTAATCACTGAGTAACAGTGGTGATCCTATCGGTAGTTCGCACGTACGTCTTGATCGTACCCAAATGTATCCGAACATATCTGCACGTGCCAGCACGTGGACTAAATGAGGACAATCTATCATAACGTATCGAACAACACTGAGAACCTAGCATCTGGGCTATAAGATGGCAGTGAGTGTTGGTTATGGTCTTGGAAAGTTAATTAATGTCTAATTGATAATTTACATAACATTTAAGGCCAACAGAAAGACCTGAAAATGGGCAGATTTAACTTTTGCATAATGCCTGTGTAACAAACGCAATCACTGTAGATTTTATCGCTAGTGGCGAACCTAGAATGCAACGTTATGGTCTTTCTAATTAAGTATTTACTCAATCATGTGGAATCGTACGTTTCATGGTGCATCTTATTCCAGGACGTAATTTGAATAATGAATGAAAACAAATTTGTGAGTAATTGATTTAAAAGGCTTCATCAGAGGTAATAGTGTGACGCTGATTAACTTGGTTACGTATGATGCGAAGAAAATTAGCTATTAGAGCATAAACCATGGTTGTAAGATCAAAGTCTCTCTGAATTAGTGTTTGCTGCCCGATTATAAACTCGAACACAAATCTGATACATATTTAAAAATAACACTGAGTATCAAATCGGCTTTACCGAGTCCGTTTAAACCGGACCGTGGGTGGGTTGGGTTGGGGTGCGAGTAAAAGTTGAGGATGAAACCAGGGAAATTTAAATCTTAGGCACAAGCCCCTCTCAACAACCACCACCACAAGTTCCGTGTGTTATGTCTGAAGTTACAAAGCACACAGCAATTATATCTTTGATACAGTGTTCAATCACTGTATACATGCTAAGTTATAAGACTTCTTTCCGACACCCTCATCTAATTTTCACGGCATTAAGTCACCCAAAGAATAGCCTGCTATCCGAATATTGATTAAAGGGCGAGTCATGTAGTATGCTTTATTGTATTTGCCTCGAATGCTGTACGCCAGTGGCAGACTGGCTGACTTGATTAATACCTGTAAGTGGTAGAGCTAATTTAGAAGAAGGGGCGAGGAATCGGGTTAGTTATGTATATAGGCAAATCTATTCTAGAAATAATGACCTGGCCTATTCAGATTATTGTCAGCTGCTCTACATAATCTTGTCTTAGGCCATGGACTTGTCAGGAAACGCGTTGATCTAACATAAAAGGAAAGGCAATATATAAGAATATAGACAATGTGTCTCCATATAAATTCCCTACTTTACTTACAACTTAAAGCTACATTCTGGTTAGGTAGCAATAGATCACCAACTGTGGTCTCTATCGGATTTGGTACTCTAGCATGTTAATACCGCGGTATCTTTTATACTTTATAAAACACAACATTTTGTAATCATTACGGGAAATAAGGAAATATGGACCGTATTAACTTTGCCTAACATACAAGATGCGAAACTGGAATATACGTACGTTGTTGACAAAACTGAGTACAGAAAATACCACAATATTACTTCCAATCTGAACGTGAAGATGTAGTTTAATTTTGAGCGCGTATACATTTTACTTCCCCAAGAAAGTTCCCTGTCAAATTCAGTCTAGATGCAGGCGCGGATCCAGGATTTTTTGCAGTCTAGGTTTGATAATTGCTTAACTAATTGCGCTCAACCGATTAACGGGCCCTCCCCCAGAAAAAAATGGTAAATTAGATTCAATTTGGTGCATTCTGACGTATTTCCGGAAGGTAAATTCCCAAATTACAGGTCTAAAAATCGCCAATAAAATCGCATAAAAATTTTCAAGTCTGAGCAGGGAGGGGTCCGGACCCCCTGGACCCCCCCCCCCCTCTGGATCCGCGCCTGAGATGTAAATCTAAAGTCAGTAAATCGATTCATACCTCTAATGTATTCGATTTATTTGAGAAAAGTCTTAATCATACATGATATCCAACCCAAAAAAAACACAAGTCTCTTGAATCATATGAGGCGGGATTTAATAGTTTTGACAATGATGGAAATCCGGTTCATTTAATATCAATAAGACATGCGTGACATGAAAGATTTCATAATATTGTCGAGATTTTCGTTTGTCTTTTATTTTTTAATTCTGACTGAGTCAACCCAGCGCCCAGCTCTGTTTTAATTACTTGCTTTATTTGACCATAGTAGAAAATGTTCCATGCTCCAACGATATTGTCTTGGCAGATGGATTCATAGCTGTCATTGGTTGTAATAATTAAGGTTTGTATTGGTGATGTCATGATCCTCTTGCCAAATAATTCTCAAGACAGTCCCGTCAGTTCTGATAATTAAGCTTAGCTAACAAAGCATTACAAATCTTCTAAAAAAACTTGCTAGAAAAGAACAAGCAAGCAATTAAGAAAGAAATTCAAATCATCATCTACATCCTTCAACTGTCTTAAAGATAATTAGTTTTGCTTTGCTTAATTATGCATTTAAGATATGGCCAGAATCCTTTGTTCGTGGAACAATGGCTGTGTTGTGTAACATGCAAACTGGTCCCTTTTTGTTTTCAGTCGAATCAAATACCGAAATGTGAATTTGAATTCATATAATCTGACACATGTAAGACAATCCTAAACTGTGGCAGGTTTAATGGAGGCGTGATTTTTATATTCGTCAACTTGTATTTTTTATTTTCTCTTTTCTTGGCCTTGGATTAACAGTAGAGACCGAGGCTTTCTTACATGATTAATTGTTTACTTTTGTCCCAAGATGACTGATATTAATCGTTAATAATAATTTTAATTGAAACATATTTGCTTCGGTTTACATATCTTATCTCCATTATCGACCTTTTCTATGAAGTTTCCTGTAGTTAAAAGAAATAAATAATTCAACCTTTCCACTCAGGAAGCTTTATATGAAGGATCTCCGGTTTGGTTGCTAAAGTCCAGAATAGTCACCTGCGAATCTGAAATATAACTATGTTCAGTGGTTTAGTTCGGATTACGAATAATCTTTGGTTGAGGAACAAATGGTCCAATAAAACAATAGAGACCAGGACAGCCGCCAAATGTAACTGTATTTAACCACCGGTCACATTTGTATACATCTACATGTGGATACCGACATTAAAATCAAGTGATACCTAAATTATATGGAACTGCAATGAAATAAAATTGGGGTTAAGGTACCATCCCACCTTTGATTGCACCAACCGGGATAATGCATGCACCAAAAGTGCGGGAAATATTTGTCTTCTACCTATTCTTATTTCGAATAACAACTGCCCAGGGGATCTTTAACGTGTTGCCATGTGTACACGGAATATTAACTTCTCGCCTTTTCATGTCAGACTCTCCGTTCTGCACTAGGATGGAATATTCCGACGACGTTTTTTAAACCAAGAATACCGCGATTACTAGCACAACACGATTACTAGCACGCCAACGTATAAACATGGCCTCAGTTTTTCGTCCAGTCCTAAGGATTAGACACTGTACCTTGACAGACTCTCAAAAATTAAGGAATTAGGTATAGACAAAGGAGAGAATTTGGAAATGTTTGGTATAGCATATCATTAAAATTTTGAGCTGTAAATTGGATACATATTCACAGGGACAATATACCATTTATGCAGAAAAGGGCCCTAAATGGTATAATTGTGGGTGTTGTTTTTTTAAAATATTTACTGTCATGTTTCACTACACTATTCCAAGTTTTATTTTCGTGAGTGTTTTTTAATTCTTCTTGATCAATGCCCATATTAAGAAAGGATTATATCAGATTAGGACGATATAGCATTAATGAACAATCTGTTTAATCTCGTAGGAAGAGAATATGTTGTTGTTATATTCGATGTTGAAGAATGCTTAATCTCAATCTAGCTATAGATTTACTGATAGTGTTATAATCCCCCATTGCCAATGTTTCTATTTTAAAATCATTAGGATTTATTGTTGGGTAAGTCGTTGACCATCTTCATGGGTCAAGTTATTACGTCACGCCTGTGATGCCTTGGTCCTAGTTAAGAGGTCAATTCAATAGCACCAAACCCGACTTTGGTTTTCCATAGAATGAAAGGAATGCCACAACATACGAGGCCTGGCTGAAAAATTCCATGCCCGAAAAGATAGATCAATTGAGTTGAAACAACTAGTACAACCTTTGAATGAATCATAGACATAAGAATTGAAACTGCAGTGTTATTATTATCTTCGAACCGGATCGTCTTGTGAACCCACCCATTGAAATGACCAGCAAGGGACAAAACCATAGGACAATCATCAAGACATGTACCTGCCACTGAAAAGAACTCACCCTGACACAGATACATGCCGACATAGTCTCCACTTTAGGGATGAGGCGCCTTACTTTTCCAGAGCAAAGAAGTGGACGGTGAAGTTAAAGTGTGGCAGAGAGAGAGTCTTGGCGATACCCGCGTCCTGGAACTGGAAAGCCATCAACGGCAACCATTCAAAAAATACCTTGGTGCATGACATGGCGATGGCTAATAGGCGTTTGGGCACTCGATATATCACCAGTGTTATGGGCATGTTTCATGAAAGGGGTGAATACAGTACCGCCAACGAGTTCGGAACTACAAACGTTTCTTTAAGATGAGTGCATAAGTCAGATTCCTAACTTCCGTGCCAGTTTGTGCTGTTTTGAAGCAGATAATTAATGTGTTGGGCCAGATCTGTAAGCATCGCTATCAACCAGAATCGAAAATTCAGTCTAAACATTGGAATAGTTATCTTTTTTAGGGTGGCTTAGGAAAAATATTCCTAACCGACATCCAGATCATGTAAGATCCTTGGCAACAGTGTGTACATTTCGAAGGGGACTATGCAGAAAATACATGGATATCATCGATATGAGAAATTGTTTCATACACGGAAACCATCGACCTGTACAGATTTTTCACTGATAGGCTTAGAACTTTTCAGCCGACCATCTTATGTAAGAAAAATTGTTTTATTGGCGTTTAGATTTTCAACTGGACATACACGCTCCACAATTATAGGAAATACAATGTTTTTTACTGAGTGACGTTTCGACTCTGCTATTACAGCAAGGGCTTTCTTCAGATAGTTAACGTGTTTCTATGGGGTTCCCCAGTTTTCTATCATTGCAAAAGATTGTTGCGCCCAAGTTATAAAGACTATAGCCAATATTAGAAAGCTGTAGCGCATTGTCCCTTTCCGTTCAAAAATCTGAGCCTTTAGCCTTACATACCAGCTTTAGTAGTTATATCTTTACATTGAGTGAGACTTTAAGCTCCCTGTTTTAATGCTGAACAAGATTATGCGCCTGTATGCCACTGTGCGTAATATTTATAAAGCTCGGGTTTTAAACACTGACCTAAATCAATTCGCACCAGATATCCTTAATTTGGCCACTCTTGTCGTCAATACTTCTTGCTTTATAGCACTTATAGTTGACTCTTGTTCCAAGACAAAAAAACTGTTAAGATAATAATCTCAAAAAATATGTTCAGAAAATCAATGCAATCATATTGTGAACCATTATTAAAGATCAACCTTATCTGATAGTATTTGATTGCTTCCCAGAACTAAACAAGGGCGTGTAAACAAACTTATCGACTTCAGCAAATGTACATGTACTACAATTTAAGTATCTACGTACAACAAGTAAAACAATCGGCAATTCTTTATATTTCTAAATATGAAAATGGCTTTGTAGTTAAGTATGGACGACACAAATATATAATAAAGGGTATTTTCCAATATGATTTTCCAATATTATTTGATTTTATCATTGGTGCTCCAAGAATCATAACGTATTCCAGGAACAAAAATGAAATTAAAACTGTAAATGAGTTTGTTTAATATTATAAGCTCTAGTCAATTACTGAATATCCTAGCTGTTTGTAGAATGATAACAATTTTGGCACAGATCAAGAAACGAAACAAAGAATAGAGATGATTTAAATTAAGAAAATAATTGGTTTTCCACCAGAAGCTGCCAGCGATTCGCGGTCGTTGTCTCTAAGAAAAACAAAATTCATTTATTATGCACAAATGGCGTTTAGGTTGCATTGAAACAGAGTAAAATTGATTTCATTTCAACTTTTGGAAATATTCCATTTCTGAAACGAATGCATTCGAGACAGATTTAAATATAATAAAACGGTACAGCACGAATTGAGTAGCTATGAGGATGACAAGTGGTACTAGAAACAATACCCATGCCCTGTCTTGAGTACGGCATCAACCAAGAATAATAATTGCTCTGAACGGAACCTCTTCAACTTAGACTTAACTAAGAATGGATCACAATCTGCCCATCCCCTGGTTAGGATATAGATAATTTAACGAATAATCAAAACCATACACTTTTTTAATAGGAAAAACCACATAAAGCCAGAAAGATAGCTAGCTTCGATTAGTCAGAATGGAAAAGGTCAGTGTTTTAGTAGACCATCATTTAAAACACAAATAGATGGACATTGTCCGTGTTCGATGACCTATAATAACTTACTACAATCAACCAGGTCAAACGTGCTGGAAGACATTACCTGGAGATGCTTTAGACATGATTAAAGGCAACCAAGGTGCTAAAAAAGGCTACGATCAGATTGGTCATTAATTCTGACAAAATCAGACTACATTTCTGTCTAACAACTGGTTAATGGACTATATAACTGTCGAAACACTTCTCATCTGTTCTTTGCTCGTTAAGATTATAGATTATCCAATGATTTTCGATTCGGTTACCAACATCGATTGCCTGTGCTTTTATTGTAATATCCTTTGATGTTTCAATTTCGATTTGTTTCCTATAGATTACAACGAAAAGCAGATATTATTCTGTTTGAATTTTCTCTAATGAACAGAGAATTGAAGGCACTAGACAATTTATTTTTAGAAACTCTCGGTAGACCAGATGGCTTAGCTATCATTATCGACAATGTCCAGGATTTCAATGTTTAAACCATTTTTGTACATTAATAATTTGTATATCTAACATAATTCTGATACGGTGTTGGTGGTCGAATGGTTAACGCGTGTGTGTTTGATCATCAGTACGTCATTGGGACAAGTGGTGTGGTTTCGATTAATGGGTTTTTCTCCGGGTACTCCGGTTTCCTTCCACCGCTAAAGAGTTATTGAAATAATATTGAAGCATATGATAGTCCTAAACAACCTATTTTGTGCCGAGTCGACGTTACCCCCGCCCCTCACTCACTTCTGGTAAGAGAGTTGTTACGGTATGATAAACGTTTTAAGGTATTTTTCTGGAGCGAATTTAATATCTGTATGGAATACATTGGGATCAGGAAGTGGAGACCAAGCGTTACTCGTCTTATTGTTCCCCTTGTTACCCAACGCTCTTCGAAAAACCCGAAGACTCGCCAATTAAATTACCTTCGACATGAAACTGATTGTTCAGTGACTTCAGACTCGGTTCCTTGTTTCTAATAATATTAGCTATTCACTGTATTTGTAATGAAGCCAATGTAATGCGTGGATATATTCTAAAGTGTAGTCACAATTCACAAATAAATAGTCCATTTACAAAAAACTACAGATGTGGACAGATTCATTACGGAACACTCTAAGTTGATTATTACATGCAGCTTTAAAACAATGTGTATTGTTGATTCAAAAGCAGGATTCCTTTTTCATTGCGTTTGTTTATTCATATTAATTCCCTTTAAATTGACTTGTAATCATCATTAACCTTCCATATCTTCATATAAGTATTATTGTATCATACAATATTTTATTTCATATAATATATAACAAAGATAGAACATTTTATATTTTAAAAGGACAGAACCGCTTCCTGCGGGAAAAAACATCCTGTCCATGAATTATGTCTTGTCTTGTTTACAATCTTCACATTAAAAGTATAATTGTATGATATATTCGATAAACTCATATTACGGTAACCGAATTTTGAACAATTTGGCTGTAATGATAGCCCGTATCACTCAAACGCAGGGGAGCTCCTCGGTCTGGAAGGGTTTGCACTCTGGTACTTTACGCGTTAATTTGGTACATGTCCCCTATTTTGGTAATTTATAGCTGGAATAATACACGGCTTGATCCCTTTGTACCCAAAAGACCTAGTTCATGTAAGATCGCAAAGCTCGAGCAAGCTATTTGCTAAGTATATTATACAGAACATAGAAACTGGCAGCCAGCATGACGCCCTGACATTAAGATGTTTTCTTTTGATATGAGAATTAATAGGTTATGATATATATTTTACACGAACAATGGTTATCTAATGATATACCTGTCTGTCGTTAATGCGAAAAAACCACAAGAGCTGGCGTAAATGGTTAAACAGCATCCCTGTAAATGTCAGTACCAAATGTCTCGGGTTGTATTATGTAACTGTAGTGAGGTCGTATGTACTTAAGGAAATTAGAATTGCCCAAATGAGAGAAATAAAGATATGTAAGTTTGATTAACTTAAGTATAAATAATAAAACGAAGAATCAACCTCGTTGGTTTTCTCCGGGTCCTCCGGTTTCCTCCCACTGCTAAAGACCCCTACGCGCAAGCTAATTATTGAAATGAAATTAAACTATATGTTAGTATCGAAATGACCTAGTTAAACCCCATTTCTCTTTTTCCAAAACGGAGAAACAAGATATAAAACCATCGTTAACACAGTCTAATTAAACTACAGTTAGTAAGAAGCTGGCTCCTTAACCAAAAGACCCGGGGTTCGATCCCGGTATTGGACGACAAAATGCACGACACAAATAAGAATTTCGAACAAAATTGGTTAACCACAATATCAGATAGCTTGACATATTTACATGTAACTGGAGAAATTTAAAATCGATACGACATTCTGATACTCGATTGAACTTTATTCACTAACCAAAATACGATTGGTATTTACCGATATCAACCAAAATGTGATTTCCACAATAGAATTAAGAGCAGTCTAAAAATAAGTAGGACTATTTCGAGACTTAAAAAAGACAACTGCTAAAATTTTGTGGGGTTAGTCGTGCATTTACTCACGCAAACCTAATTTTACATTTTAAACTTAACTCATTCAGAAGAGCTAAGAGTCTGCCTATGTTTAATAGCGAAATATCGGACTGCAAACCGTAACGGTGCTTTGCGGGTATATTTTCTTTACAAAAGTTTAACGAAGAACACGTGATTGTCATTGTCTTGAGCAAAGGTGTAACAGTTCCTGCAATTACCGCATGATGAGTGATTCTACTCTACAGCAACTCGTTATTTTGACGTTTAAATTGGTTGATAGTTATGTCTGTAATTATGGATCTAGTAGTTAAAACTACTTGCTTTACTTGGTTCCCTGTGTCGTATGGTGAGTATAATTACTCTTTACCAGTCAAACCAACCGTTTTGACTAACCTGAACACGATTTCTTTGAGTTTTACTATTCTACTTAATGATACAGAGGAACTAAAGGAACAATACATACGATATTTCAACAGTTCAGAGGATTCATAGGTCAGATTTTTTTCAAATATATCGTGTTGTAGAATGAACAGAATGGTCAGAACTGCTAATAAAATTGGACTTCATATTGAAAGTATGTTATTGTCGTATATCGAGTTTTAGAATTAACAGAGTGGTCCGAACTGCTAATAAAATTGGAATACATGTATATTGAAAGTATATTCTTGTCGTATAAAATGATCTTTCGATACTTTTGATTTTCCAATTACCCATCTTGCGTGCACCATATTGTATGTAATACATCACAGAATGTAATAGAATTTACCGAATCAATTTAAACTGTCACTTAACTATAGGGCATAAGCTGAAGTCAAGCTAAAGGCCTTTAATATTGTCGTATTCATCCGTAAAATTTGCACTGTTAATATATTCTTAATTTGGTAACATTCACAGCATAGGACGGTTTTCAGAATCCAGAACCGCCAGCTGACGAAGAATCACCTTCTTTCTTTCTCGTTTAGGTCAAGCCGATCAAGCCACCAGACAACCAGATAACTAAAGGAGCGTATTAAAAAATATTACTAATAAATGATAATAAAAGAAATACTTGAAATCGTGGGAAGATTGGCAGTGCTGGCATAAGAGGTTATTCCAAGTACGCAAAATGTCAAGTTATAAAATTATTTGTGTCATCATCGATTAAGCGTGCTATAGTACCTGGAGGGCAAACAAACTTCATCGGTCTAATTGGGAATTTTGATGAAAAATCGCTTAAAAGCAAACAAAATCATTTAAAGTTCTATTATTACAATAAATTATATTATAGAAATTGCGCCAAATGTAATAATTGCCTAATAACCAATAATAGATTTTTTAAAAAAAGAAATAATAACCCCCAAAATAAAAGGAAAATCTCCGTTTGTCATTACAACAACCATTTAATTGTTACATACAATTTGTTGTGAACGTCGAATGTAATATAAAGACCGTATTTTGTGGGTTGCTAAAATGTGCCTTAGTTGCACCAGTCTTTATTAACCCTAGTTGCAGATGGCAGCCAGTTGGATATGTTACCAGAGAAATGGTAAGATTACATGAGCTTGAAGTCCTACGTGTATTTTTCTATTTTCTGAAAGAGTTCACATACTATTACATGGATTGCCATTTATAGTGGTGGACTTTGCATATCATTTTTGATCGATGGTACTATTCTAGTGGAAGCATGGTTCCATTATGTATGTGTCATTTAAAGTGCCCTTTTTGTTGATGAGAGTCATGTCAAAATTTTCTTAACGACCAACACGATCTATCAGAATATTAGTAACACCACAGCCTGTAGACTTTATGGTGACGCATTGTTAGACACAAAGCGATTCAAACCTGCTTTCAAAACGTGTTATGGTCATCTAGACACTATGTAATGCACGTAGGTTCCATTTAGTACAGATCGTTTAAAATGATATTAAATACACGCAGGCTCGATGAATATTTTCGACTTTCCCAATAATTATGTCCTTGACTTGCTGCGATAACCGGATATTGTCAGAGGTGACAAAATAACACCCGGCAATTCCATAGCTGTGCAACTTAAGCTACAACTGTCTTCATTAATGTGGACACCGAAGAGATGTAAAACTGTAATAACAATTCCTGTGTGTTTCTTGTGGATTATACATTTTACAAATGCAGTTGTTTGTTGCAATTTTAATGGATGTGGTATTTCCCTTTAACATGTGCGCATCTTAGATTATAAAGTCTGACAGTGAGTCACGTAGCACGATTTGTCTGTGACAAGGAATAGGGTCCCATGGCCATGTCCAACCTTGCGAGGTTTCTGTGGTCGCCCCACTCTCACCCAAACAGTTAAATACCATATTAACGAGCAATATCAGTAATATCACACTCGTAATGTTTTACTATAGCAATTAATCTTGACTATTTTTGTATACATAACTTTGCCAAGAACACAGTAATATGACAAGGTTTGATTTATCTGACACAGTATTATGGGATATGACTAGCTTATAGTGCTGTGTAAACGTCTTTATTAACGCTGATGGCATATCAAATATAATAACGATTTCTGATAAAACAATGTAAAATGCTGACTTAGATGTTTAGTTTATTGGCAAAATAAAAAAATATTTATCTTTTCTATTTATGGCCTTATTTATTAATTTTATAGCCTCCGTGGTCGATATAGCACAGTTTATTTCCATTGTTAGGAGTTGGTCTACTTCCATACATTCTTACAAAAGATAAATCGTCCCCACCCAGAAACAGTTAAAGCTCGACGGAAACAAATAATGTATTAGTGACGTCTTCAGTACTAACTACAAGATTTAAAAGTTGGCGATGAAACAGAAATTGACAGTTAGTCGGGTTTCAACCCTTTTAAATTGACATTTGTTTATTCTGAATCGGGTGACGTCAAGTGCTCTAACTTATCATCAGTGTGCGCCATATTATATTTAAGCCCGACAGGCAAATAGAAAAGATGCCCAGAAATAGTACAGATTCCTGATTTTTAGTTGTAATCTGAAATCAGACATATTTACAGCTTGTGCATAAACTTGAACTTTCAGCAAGCTTTCGTCGTATACAGGTCGGTCCACACATCGTGTGCTCAATTTACAGAATATAATTCTTGGACGATTTTCACAAAGTTTTCAGAAATTTAAGCATCAGTGTGAAGATCAAGGAATTTTTTAGAGTTATTGCCCATGACTGATAAATTAACAGTCAAATGTATTTTTATACTCCTAATATATCTACAGATATATTCAGGAGAAGTTCGTATTAATGAAGTCACAATTTCAGAAAATTGACAAAGGTCTAAATGTGACAACACGTTCTTTTAATACCCGGAAATACCGAAATAAATAGGCAATGATTCTGGCTATGAATGCATGTTCCTAATTTGGCAAGCTATCATGATTCAAAAAATCCGACAGTTTTAATATTAATTTTAATGTTAAAAACACCATTTTATTTCTTAGTGTTGTGCAGTGACACTGGGACAAGTTTGGGAAGTTGGCGTTTGTAACGTCTCTTATATCACTATCAGTGTCAGTGAAACAGTCCAATTTAGATAACATTATGGCATAGGTTTCGAGCTTGATTTAGCATATTGTGAATGTATTTTTTAAACGAGAAAATCATTTCTAATAAAGTGAGATGTTCCAGGTTTTAAATATAAGTTATAATTGAGTACAATGAATGCATCTAGATTAATTTAACAAATATATTTTTACACTAAATCACTCGTATATATGTGTAATGGAATTGTACTTAATTAATTGAACACATTTTTAATCATATCTGTCGTGACTTATATAATGTTTTCGTGACCAACTGCTCAGTTGTTTTTAGGAGATTAATATACCTATATTGAAATCCACAAATCGCATGATCCTCAATAGATATTAATAAAACTCCTTTGTCTCTTTATCAATATCGGACTAGTGTTGATTAGTATTTTTGCAGTAAGAGTAGTAATAAATTGTCCCCAACCAGAAAGAGTAGTAATAAACTAATTAAGAGACAAAAGATTTAATTATTTGTCTATCTCCAAATACGAATCGTGGCTTTTTTGTGACGGTTTCTATATATTCAAAATGGCGGACAATAGAATAATACTCCTTCCATTTGTTTGGGATTATTGGATTATTATGTTTTATCCTTTTCTTGCTCCGCATCGTTAATAAATAAAACCAGGTTTGTTGTTACAGTTTATGTGTAAGTGGACGTTCAACTCCAGAAACGAACAAACGAAAGTCAGTTATCATCAAACCGCATGCCATGGGTCGTAAGCGAAAAATTGAACAGCCTTCGTCAACATCCGATAGAAGAATGTCAGACTTTTTAATATGCCACCACCAGAAAGTCCCAAGCCTACAGATGATACTGACATGATTAGCTCTCGTTTATCTAATAATACTGCATCCTTGAATGTTGAAGCGATACCAACTTCTACAATAGGCCTGTATGTACTAGGCTACCTCACGAAAAACATAAAATGTTAAATAGGCATTATGAGAGGCTTGATAAAGAACTGACTATAATAGTTGAAATACGTGTAAAAAGATAACGTAAATATAATATACTGAAAACTTCAGTAAGATTGCTGCTCCACTCTGAACCGAGATATTAGCTATTGAAATTTAGACCTACCCTCGATCATCATAACTAAAGGAAGATTTAGATCTTGCATAATGTATGTTTAAGTGCATTTGAAAAAGGTAGATCTATAAGGATGAATCGAAATTTTCGAATCCTTTTTATATAAGTCAGTGCTTGCTCACAACACCTAATAGATATCTATTCTTTTATTTTGGCGAAAAAATATGTGGCTAATAAATCAAAATGAAAAATTGTCGAAAAAAATGAAACCAACCACTCTCGACGTCCCTACCATGACCTAACCACGATCTCCCTACGCTGACAAAGGCTTCGTCACGTCCATACCACTCTCTTGTAGCGAGGTCGCAAAGGCCTCGTCACGTCCATACCACTCTCTTGTAGCGAGGTCGCAAAGGCCTCGTCACGTCCATACCACTCTCTTGTAGCGAGGTCGTGGTGTATGTGTGATGGTGGCATTTGGGAGTCATGGTGGTGGCTAAGTGGATGCGACGTTGGAACGCTAGTCTGGAAGTCGCGAGTTCGCTCCAGATGTTATCCGAGAAAGTTCATCGAAAATTTCCAACGTAGCTTTGCCATGTCACTGGTACAGGATGAAGGGCCTGGGAAGGACAGCTATCTAGTCAATATGATGGAACGAAAAATCGAGGTCCCATGTACACATTGACGTATGCCCATCTTCATGAGCTAAGTCGGAACAAAACAGAAAGACATTAAGTCCCATTCATTTCATTTGCATCTTACAACCGTCCAATGCGCGCCTCTAATCTTCCATTACTGCATAGTATAGGTGCATCAAATTCATAATCGAAGAAAATAAATACAGCCTTATAGATTGATTTTTTAGCATTATATTTTTAAATTCCATAGTGAGGTTTGTGAATTCATGATTTCTTAAGCCAGGCTGACACTTGCACGACTTTTGGCCACGATTTTGTCGTGCCCATCAGTGTTCACATTGACACGAACTGGCACGACGAGTTCACGCATTGTTTGCGCATTGCTTTCGCACTTCCCGCATTGGCACGACGAGTTTGCGCAAATCGGAAGGTGTCGAACCGACTCGAGTCGTGCCAATGCGTGCCACGGAATCGTGCAAGTGTCAGCCTTGCTTTAGCATTATATTTTTAAATTTCATAATAAGGATTGTGAATTCAGCCGTGATATTAAAACTCCATATCAGATCTCTCTGTTGTACTGATAACAACCAGAGCTTAATTGTCTTTTATCAATCACTGTCAGGTCGTGCCTAGCAAGATTCGATGGCCCATGTAAATAGTATGTCTCATTTCTTTTCTGTTATTACTAATATCCGATATTACCCAAACTACAAACACGGAATATATTTGAGAATATTTGCCACAAAAGTAGAACTGTTCCATTTACAGTGAAGTCGGAAGCGGCGTTGTTTGCGGTAAAATATCTAGTCGAATGTGCGTAACACCAGTATCTGGTTAATGCAGATGACTATTGCACACTATATGACGTGCAAAAATACAATCCAAATTATGAATGGTCCCCACAAGGCACGACAGTGACTTTAACCAAAGGGACGGACGCTTCAAATTGCCTTGTTAATTCTCTTATTCCTATCCTACGCTAGATTTGCCTCTGATATCACCAACAGACATTAACCTCCACTGCCTGACGAACCAAGATTTTTGACTAAAGTGACTTAGATTAAAGATACATTAAAAAAGAGTTTGATAAAAAAAAAAGTATTCCATTCTTGCAACAATAATTCAAAAATATGTTCATCTCGATTTTCCGGCGTGATTTCCCCTTGTCAATGATGCAGAAGGAGGGCCTGACAAGGACAGCTGCCTAGTCGTTCGGATGGTACGAAAAACATTGGAGTGCACGTAAAAGATCCCCTGGCAGTTGGAATTCGATATAAGAGTAGGCCGTAGCGCCACTGTCCGGGAAAAATTTCCCTCATAGCACACTGTATGGGGCATGCCCGTCTTCATTAGCCCAGGTTAGGTGCAAAAGAGTGGACGTTAAACCCCATTTCATTTCAATATATGACAAAAAAGAAAATAGTGATGATATCAGTTAAATTACTTTATTCGGTTGGAAGCTTTGACTAGATGCAGACATCAACTGTCTCTGCACCGTCTCCAAGAATTAAACCCACATATTCTCGGTTATCAAATAACATTCTCAATGGCTTCGATACCCTTGATTGGCAGGTCTTTCATCGACAGTTTCCGGTAGTGACGTCAGTGAAAAATGGTAAACGTTAGCTTGGTCAGCCATTTATTGATTTAATTATAAAATGGACGACTGTTTAAATCCAAGTTGTGTCCAAGCCATCAAAGGGTCTACAGAGTTGATATTGGGGTTTTCATGTAAATAAAGGCCTAAAGAAAGACTTGCAATATGACGATTTAGCTCTCAAGTAATGTATCTTTAAATTTACAATTTCAGCTAAGAAGATATAATATTATCATCATTACCATTGTAATGTCATGCAAAATAATTATTTCATCATTTGGATTTCTTCTTCTTTCCTTCGAATGTTAAGGATTATGAAAAATTAATAAACGCAGCTTGCGATCGTTTATGAGATCCTCACACATTATTGTACAAACATGTACATTTTACTTTTTTGCCTTAAAAATGTTGTCCACGACATATTAATTTAAATAAAGTCAAAACATTATCCGAAATATAATACTCTGTTTACATTTAATTTAAGTTAATGCGTAAAAAGGGTCAAGCCATTATGTTTGGAACATTTGCTTGATAGAAGTAACATTTACGCAAAATGTTCATTTGTGTAAAGAGTGGCACTAAAAAGTCTTATTTTAGTCTAGCTGATGGCGATCTGAAACTGATATATCTCTCCAGATTCTAATTCATCTTGAAAAGAAAGGTCCATAAAAAGATTGCTGTGCGTCTAACGTCGACTCTAAAATCTGGCGTTTACTTTAGAATATCAATTGTGTTTCGACCTGTATGTTGCCAACCATTTTAGCTTCCATCTCATGTAATCTGAGACGGGATAAACTATCTGTTAAGGTTACGTTACAACTAAATATTGTCACCGGCACCCAATCGATATGTTTAAAGAAAATCTAATCATTGAACCAAAGGCCGTACAAGATTAAAAGAAAAACTTAAAATTGTCCACCCAAATAATCTGAATCCATTTATCTAACTGTTAGTTTTAATAGTTGGCTTTCAGTCTATGATCTTCAAAAGACTGGGAAACGAAAAATGTCATAAATAAGAATCGTAACCCATTAAGCCCAGAAGAAACCAGACATTAGAAAACAGAAATTGTTCAAGCAATGGTTGAATCAAACACTTGGAAGAAAAGAAAGCACATTAGTCACACCCACCCGACAACCGCTATTTCAAATCCACCATTTTGATTATATTCATCGGCCGAAAGCGGTTTGTAGTACATTCGTAACCAACGGCAGTTTAAAAGTGGGGAGATTGTAATGAAAACCGTGTTTATTTTCCGGAATAACTATCCTTGGCAATGGTTTACCACCAAGCTGTAATGGATATTCGTGGGGTCAAACTGGAATTTGAGAGACATGATACTGAGAATTGTAACTTTAGATCGAAAGGAGAGAGAGAGAAAGAGAGAGAGAGAGGGGGTGTTAACGCCCACTCGACACAAACTTCACTTCGGGACGAACGCATGGTTCAATTTAATTTCAATTATTCGCTTGAGCATAAGGGTCTTAAGCAGTGGGGTAACCGGATTTTAACTTCAGAATTTAGTATTTACAGCGTTTTGTATTTACAAATTACAAAAAAAAATCCTTTTATTGTGAGACTGACATTGACGGTATAATTATAGAATGAGATGTAGCGACTGGCTTAGTGTAAATACATTGGGGGCGAATATTTGCTCCTGAACTAGTTTTCAATGGCATGATAGCGTAATAATGATCTGCTCGTTGAGTGTTAGTACTGCCAATTCGACAAGGTCGGTGATTGACAGAGTTCGTAACATGGTTTCCAAATTTACAGTCAAGTTTGTGAGTAAATATGCTGGAGTAGCTATGAGAGAAAAGATCCATTCAGTTTAAACTTGTATTTAACGATATGTATAGGTTTTTCCTGACAATCTGTATTGAGATCTAAGATAGAATACCAATATGAGATCTTTATAGTTGAGAAGTTTATGATCAAAATGAAATTTATTGTTGTACTTCTTAACTCATGAGTTTAATACCAGGGCTCCATGTCTTCCCCTGTCAGTGGTGCTTGATTAAGGGTTTAACCAGAAACACGCAAACGAATCCATGACGATGAGATGGCGTATGTCCGTCATGATTCATCGATTCATTTCATTTCTTTGGAGCTGAATGTGCAACTTAATTGTGACAATGCCATGCATATCTGTGCTGAGTTATCTTCATTCAACTATTAAAAGTATCACAATGACACGTATTTCAATGATAAATTTCAATTGTTCTGATTTCTACTGATACCAAGTTCTATGTTGTGTGATACCTAACAGATAATATACTAAAATCATCATGGTTGTCATCCTTAGTTTCCTGTAGAGTTTTATAGTTGTACGGCGGTGAAGCATTAATTCACACAAGAATTGATGTAGAGTAATTACCCATTAGTCGATATAAAGCTCAGCTGTTTTTAGTACAAGATTACGGCTGACTATGTAATCTACTGTTGCTGTAGTACAACCTAGTCTGTCAAAGAATTACAGCTACACGTATACTGGTACAAGATCGAATTTCTGTTTGTACCCTACTACTCCTTGATGTGCACGTAAGTGCAGCTGTAATAATTAAAACGCAACCGAATAAGTCAAACTCCACCGTTAACCACATATGAGCCCTTTCATAATTACTTAGAACATATCTAGTCGTTCTAAGTAGTTCAGTACTTCAGTTGAAACAGAACAATAGTAGGACATTGGGCCCCACTTCATTTTATTTCACTTAAGGCAATATAACACAAAAGAATCCTAACCCTGTAACGTTACTTTAACTCCATGTGGCCCTGCATGTTACTAAGAACAATATCGCATCGAACGCCATATTTCTGAAAAGCTGCTTAGAAGATCATCTACCTATTTAGACATTGATTGTTTTGCTCCGAATGCGCCAATAAAGCGACCATATGCAGCGTGTCGCGAGGGAAACTTTGCCTGGACAACAGCACTATGGTTTACTCTTATATCGAATTACTAACGACTATACATTGTCCCATACCAGGCCCTGTGTCCATCACTGACAAGGTGGAAGCACGCGGGAAAATTCCGATGAACTTTTTAGACCAACACTAAGAAGGAACGTGGGACTTCTATGGGAACCGACGTCTTACTCGCTGAGGTACAGACCAAGCCTAGGGTGTGAATGAATTGTATAAAGGGTGTAGATATTAAGCGCCAATTTATCTATATCGCAAATGTGGTAAAAAAAAGGAAAAATAATACTTGATAAATTAATAAATAAAGCTTCATATTTCTCCGGACGTCAAGGACTAAGTGGTTCTCAGAAAACCAGTGACTTCATGCCACAGAAACAAATCACATTATTGTCAGATTCTTATTGGAATTGGACTTACCAAAGATGGCCCGTTAAGCTCCGTGATGCGTGGGATTAGGAACTAATTTTATGTAACCTGTGCGTACTTGTTAAGAGAAAATATATTTAATTAATATACGTTCGTGAAGAATGTATTGTATTTAACGGGATCAGCTGTAAATAGGCACAGATGTATTTACACTGGTTGGGTAAGCCTTGTCATTTCGTATAATCGATAGGAGAGAATAAAAAAAGACCGGTGAATAATGGGGACAGATTTAGCCGTAGGCCAAACGCGTGTTCTTACATGCGTATAGATGTTCTTGTACTAATATTATCTTAATTCAAGCATTTTACAACTTTCTCTAGTATTTACCACACCATTCCCCAGCGACAAAAATAAATTGATTAAATATTTTGTTTCTATTAATGTAATTAGTTTGGATTTGATACTTGTTAAAGAAAACAGGGAAAGCTATTTATGTAAAGATTACGCAAAGTAAGGGTGGCTTCAGACCACATTAACATACGTTTGTAGATGAATTTGTGTTTATTCCCGAAGCTTATTGTTTTTAACTAATACCCTAATACAGTTCATATCCTACAATGATTTATTTTATACCAACACAGTATCGTGCTCAGTGTTATTAAAACATATATAATACAACAACACAGGGAAGAAATTAAAAAATAGTCATTTATTAATGTACGCCCATATTTTGTAAGAGATGGGCAGAGAACGAGCTAACAAAGTTTTTTGTTGTTGTACAATCAGGGGCCATTTTCGAGAAGGTATGGTTCGATATGCATGAATATCAACAGGAACCGAGATCTTTAGGCATAAACATATGTGAAGTTTCGTCAGAATTGGATAACAACCGTGACTTCTAGGGGGTCCACAACCTCGCGTATTACATACTTACACTATTTGCGTACAAGGAGCAGCCATTTTTTTAGGACAGTTTCTTTGCGATTTTTACGAAATTCGAACTCAACAATCAGTAGTTTGTTACGGTGTTATATTTTAAAACGTACGGAAGAGTGACCTCTAGTGGGAGCATAGGGTAAAGACGTGATATTCGATATAATCCGGGGATATAATTTGGGAAGTTACAATCCGATATCGACAGGAATCGAGATCTTTGCTTCACAAACACACTTTTCAAGTTTAATCAAAATCGGATCAATATTGTGATTTTTAGATGGTCCACAACCCTGGTATTACGTACTTTTACACTATATTATGCATACAAAGAGCAATCATTTGGTCGGGCAGTTTCGTCCGGCTTGTCATGACGGTGGAACAGTTTTGACAACTGAATACAATTTTTGACTTCTAGGCGCGATTTACGAAAATAATTAGGGACCATATACCCTTAGTTCAATTACACGAGTTTTAATAATAGATAGCCCACGGATAAACTCTTATGCTAATCCAAAGCAAACGCATCTGTTCTGACGTGCTAAATTAGAGCTATTTCACATTTATCACGGTTCGGGAGAGTTTATCTTTATAAAGTTGCAAAGGTTTTTTCTCTCATTTATTTAACAAAAAAAAAATATAGGTGGAAGCAATAATGACGGTTATCTTTATCGGAATACATCCCGAGGTTCCAGATAACCTCGATCGGATCTGCAAACCGTTTTATTTTCCATTCGTGATTATTCAAACAAAAACTAGGTTAAAAGAACAAACAAACGCATTCCCACAGAAGATATTCAACGGAGGGATTAAGAATTATTTCGATCAATTTATATGTATAATATATGAACATGCTTTACCGTTTTGCACCAGACACTTCGGAGATGTTTTAAATGCTGTTTTAACAAATTCCTAATGGTAAGGTAATGTGCCGGTACTAGGGTTGCTTTACTAGTGTCGCTGAGCGAAACCACGCAAGAATTATGTATCTTGAAATAATTGTTCAGCTTGTATTTCCATGCATAGTGCCAACATAGCAGGTACTTGTTCTAGTATTTTAATTTATAAATATTTCACGATGCTGTGTCAAACTGGTGGTAACGTATTTTCTCCCTCATAATTTTCGATTTCCCAAACAAGCTTTTCGCAAACATTTTACACCACTGACCACCCTAATGCACAGTTTGTTGACCTAAGCATTTTGATAATAATAGAATAATTACATGTTCCATGTTAAATTTAAATATATGATGAGTCTGTTTTAATACATCATTGTGGGATTAGATCTATTATTAAAAGATCTCATTAAATTGACTTATTTTTGTTGTACGTTTGTATTTTAACCACTGTATGCTCGACTCCGTATCGCTCAGGTTATAGGCGCTGTCTTGCATGTGGCACGGGAGCGCTGTTACAGACGCTGTCTTGCGTGTGGCACGGGAGCGCTGTTACAGACGCTGTCTTGCATGAGACAAGGTATGCCACTTTTCATTTGCTAAGATCACAAAACTAACAATTTTGGGGGTACATTTTTTAGCCATACTGTGCACGTTTATCTATTTTAAAATCTTCCCACAACGTCTGACGGCCCTGTAACCGGTGTTCCAAACGCTTATTGGTTCTTCAGTATCAAGTATTGTCATAGCAGCGTCCATATGAGTTGTGGGCATAAAGGCGAGGCCAATTGATTTGAAATGAATTAATATCGGCTAAAATCAGCGTCAGGTGTTTATCTAACTTCCATGTTTGGATAAATATCTTTAATTACCAAATGAATAATATATAAACTCCTATCTGTCTATACAGAAACTATTTTTTAAATGTTAATGATCATTTTAATAACGGTTTTATCTTCTTACTTACAAGATTGCCACCATCTTCATTTCAGTTCATGACGAATAATATGCTCTACATACAGATAATATTTTTAAAATGTCAATGGTCATTTTAATAACGGTTTTATCTTCTTACTTACAAGATTGTCACCGTCTTCATTTCAGTTCATGACGAATGCTTTGCTCTACATACGGAATGTTTAAACAACGAAAATTTCATCAGCCTTCTGTCATGTTATCTGTCCACGAAGAGATTCGGGGTCATGTATTGTTAGATTAAAATGCCAGATGTCAAAATAAAAAAAAAGACTGGGAGTAATCCAGTTTAATGAAGTCATATAAGTAAAGAGACAGGTGTAGGGAATGATCCATTGGATTGATGAAGAGTAATCCAGTAGATGGAAATATCTAACCCAGATCTATCTAATTGATGTACATCGCCATTAAATACACAGGACGGATAGCATACAATTTACTAATCTGGGCTCTTAGACCAGCTATTTTCCTCTCTTTAATATGATGACCCTTCTTGTGAGTCATGACGTGGTCCTCAGACTTCAATATATATTTAATTTAGTATGCATGAGCTAGCCGTTATATTTAGTCCAGATAACAGAATTACTATTTAATTCAGTTAGATATGTGTCAAGAGTTCGGGGTTTCATTACTCTCCAACGATCTTCTTGTCTTTTATGACGTCATGATGATCAATGGAACACCGACAGTAACATCTAAAATATACAGGTTGTGTAAGATAAATATATTATGGTGGAATCTTTATAAAAGCACGCATTGCGTAACATTAAGATAAAGAGCTTAACAATATAAAGTATGGGCGTAATGACGTTGTCTACGTCACCAATGGTGGAAGTGGACGTTAAACTGCGGAAAAGACGACGAAGTTTTGGCAAGAATGTCGCGAATCTCAAGTACTTTTTGCCAAACAAAGTCTCGATTTTCCATTTTATGGTTAAATTATTAAATTAGACAAGTGTTCTAATCCATTAAATATAATAAAGAGTTGATTTTGGAATTGTCATATGAATAAATGCGTAAGTAATAACATTTGAAGGTCTGCAATTGGCAGATTTAGCTCTTGCATAATGCATCGATAACTTGATTGTGGGCGGTTAAAGATTTTTCAGCAATTTCTGTGCACGCAATCATCTTTTCATTGCATAATAAAGTCAGAAATGTCAATAAATGCCCAGCGGTATATTAGTCATAGGTGGAGTAAAGTAAATGTTTTCGATTTCAAGCTGTTTACCGTTTCAGTTTACTGTAGTCAAGAATACGTGGCAAAGCCTTTTAAGCAGACATTCCTTAAAATGGGGTTGATGTAAGATGGTTTTCTAATTTTGTATACCATTGCTTACTGGATGATCGACTTCCAAATCAAGGAATTTTGTTGTTTCTCAGCCCGGAAGCCACCTAACACTGTGGTAAACAGTAGTAAAAGGTATATAAACTTGTAATAATTCGTTGAACTTATGGTATTTTCAGAATGACACCATTCTCCCAGTAACTGTAATAATGTAATTTATGTACATGAATGGTTTAAAGATACATTACTCACCAGGGGCGGATCCAGAGGGGGGGGGCCTGCTCAGCTACATAAAAAAAATAATGCTTTGCATCAATGAAATTACATCACAAAGTGATCCTACATCAGTATAAAACGATTTCTCTGTTTGAAAAGCTCAATTTGTATGTATGCCTATGTAATTTAGAGACGATGATGGCAGATTTCAGTAACAGAAACCTGGCAAACCCCCTCCTGCAAAAATTCCTGGATACGCACCTGCTCACCAGCCTCGGCCCTGAAAAATAATATAAACTATCGGCAAAAATATATTTATATAACAATAAGTACACATCTGTTGAGACACAAGCGCTGAATTTCATGTGAATAATGTGCATGCTAAGATAGCAACGTCAAGCTCGGTGGTTGACATTCTGCAAAATTGTACGTTTATTAGGCAATATCTATGGGTATTAGAGCAGTCAATAATCTTAAAGGGGGATTTATCTCTAAAAATGGCAAGACAAGATTTTGCAATGGTTTCTGGTAGCGCTGCATGGTGTACTGAATGCCATCCTAAAATGGGAGTACCGGAAAGTCTAACAATATTAAGATTAATTGTCGGACATTTTAATACACCAGCCAGTTTATGACAAAATGACGCCAACCCCCAAACAATTGCAATAAAAGATTTTAGAATGTTTCTTGTAGATTGGGTGTACTGAATTACATCCCTAAAATTTACCAATATCGGAGTACCGGAACGACCCAAATATTTAAGGTAAATGCTAGGTTTATAACGTTATTTTCCTGTAAAGGTAAAACATCAGACACGCTTTAAATCGTCGTTTCTTAAGAGAAACAAATGAAACTGGCAATTGTCCGGTACTCGTTTGTGTGATTTTGAGGTACCCTATACCATAAAAACCCATAACCGAGAACACACGAATGGGCACAACTCTGCACTGTGTCGCCATAAAATAGCATATTTGGTCATTCTCTCATTTGTAGATATACTTAGTGATGTAAGCAGTCACCTTAAACCATTTTCAGGTGTACCCCTACCCCACAAATTGCAATAGAAAAATAGAAAAAAAAACATTTTAAGAATAGACATAACTCTATATTGCTTTGTCATTCGTATCTGAACTGAAGATATGCCCAGTGGTGTTATCTAAATGCAAGATAGTGTTTTTAGTTCTTGGTTTAACTAGAGGTCACAATTTTGATTCGAATTTATAAAAAAAAAATAAAATGTATCACCGTTACCTCAAAATGACAGTTGGGTTCGAATCTCGTGAAAACCAGACCGAAATTGCCCGACAAAATGTTCACTCCCTTCACGGGAATAATATGTTGTGGACACTGTTGACGTCACAATTTTTAACAATTTCAAAAAAAACTTGTTTATATCCCAAAGATCTGGGTTCCGTTTGATACTTGCGCGTAATAGATCGTTACTTCCTGGATTATGGTCCATGAAAAATGTGGGCGTAACTTGCACGGCAACCGCTTGTTAAATATTTTTGCAACAATCCCCATTTCAATACTGCTAGACTAAACTATTTGCCAAAAGTTTAAGGAAGATTAAACGACTATATTGCTAACGACGATTTGTAAAGAGATGTAAACAGAAATTGAAAATATCTTATTGTCAAACTTTGCTTCGTTATGGATTTGGTATTTGAAATTTATAGTCTGATCCCAACTTATACATCACGCGTGTCATACTGTTTATTTCACAGGGGATTAACCCTAGAATAGAGTTACAATTAATTACTGTAATACCAGGAAACTATTACCAGAAAATATATCATTGTATTCCCATGTCTATGAAGTACGGAGCAATTTTATTATTACATCTATGCCTGCAACCACCTGGGAAATGATATCACATACAAAATAGAATTAATTAAAAGAGTCTTTGTGCTGAATGTGGCAGATGGGGTTACTATGCACGAAGCTTTCTATTCAGTGGCCCAATGAAGATTAGGTTGAAAGCTTATTGCATAATTTCCTTTTACAGATACATACTGGAGATCCTCTGCTGTTTTTGTCTTATTGTTGATTTTCCCAAATGATCGAAAGGTAATTACTGTTTAAAAAATTCATTGGGTTGCTTGAATCTGGTCGAGTTGGATGGGTGTGTCCTCGGGTTACTTCACGCACAGTAGTCCACCAATTTTGTATAATTGTTGTCTTTTCATTATCTGATGGTTTATATAAAGCTTTGTTGGTCAAGCGTTCTATTGATAATTTGTCATTCTTGTCATTGCAGTATATTCAGTAGGTGTATTTCTCCAAAACAAAAAATGGAGTCTTTATCTTTCCGAAGTTAATGCGTCGTTTTAGTTCCTGATTTCAGAGAATGTGAGAAGCCACCATGTTATGTTGACCATTCGAACTATTACTGATGCTACACTGGCAAAAGGTGTCCCTCTTTTAGCGATAACTTTTGTGTATGAATTTGTATACTCTTTATGCTCATTAGTTCGGAAGAGTTTACTCTTCAATAATGGTAAATTTCCCGAATCCAGATTTCTACTTCCGTAGATCTCATCTGTCAAGCCGCAGACACAGACACTGATGACTGTTGATTCTAACTTTAGGTCCAGTGCGATTTTTCATCTTTCATCCTGGATCTGAACTCTAACCATATATCCTCTCATTCACGTGTCAATATCAGGCCAGCATTCCCTAATAGTTGATGATGTACTTCATTATAGCTCAAGGGAAGATCACACTAGAGTTCACTCCATGGATTTTCTCATCTTTCAGTTGTTCAATCACATACGGTCAACAACAGTCTATTAATCATACACATCTTCTCCCCAAATAAACAGGTTAGTTGCCGGGGTTAATTTTCATAGTATGATACACATGGCATTAAAACGTCGCCTGAAACCGTTCGGAGCGCAGTCAGTATCCGTTTATTATAGAGTTCGGTTTTATTCTGCGTATGGGAGCCACGGTGGCGCAGTAAGAAAGGTTATGGTTAACTAACCTTGGAGTCAAGAGATCGATTCCGAGAGAACAGCGTCTAGTCACCAGAGGAATATCCGAGATCTTATGTACCTTTTGGCGTGCAAGCCAAAAACCCCTTAGCACTCAATCGCTGTGCGGGCAACATTTCCCCAGGCTTAATCCCAACCGCCTTCGTTGGCCCAGTTTGGGCAAAATAGTAGGGTATTAAAGCCCCATTACTATGATCTGATAATGACACGAAATATGAAAAATCGTTTATTTTGTAAATACAAAACGCATCCAGATTATGTTGTCCTATTTGAGAAACTGGGTGTTGTGAACAATATCCTTTCAAAGATATCGCGCTATAACAAGACTGCATTGGTCTTTTACCAGTCAAAAGTTTCTGAATCTTTCCCTGGCAGCCAGGGGAGCGTCAGAAATATTTATATAATTTTAAAGTTAAATCATATATGTACCCGTAACTTAATTATCTTAATTATACAAAACAATGTACAGACCCCGTATCGATGTTTTCTACTTTTTGACAACACCGTGTGTGTTATTGATTTGAGCATAGCATCCAACATGCAGGTTGTATAACATTCAGACGGAAAAGGTAAATAACTCATCTGTCAATCGATGTAAAATATACATTGGAAGATGCTAATATAGGGATCCTTGACAAAATAGTCAAAACAATCCGAATTTAGCAAATCAGAAAAAAAAGAGATAAAAGTATGACCTCACCTGACCGGGTGTGGATGACCGAATAGTTAGCGCGTGGACGTTGTGTCATAAGGTATGCCATTGAGTCAACTCGCGTGGTTTCGATACCTCGTGGGTACGTGGCAAGGAGTGGGGTCGCCTGTCCAACCTCGTGGCTTTTCTCCGTGTCCCCCGGGTTTCTCCCACTTCCCGAAATGACCTAATCTGAATCGGATGGACGTTACCCCCCCCCCGCCCTCTCTCCTCACCTGGCCACTAACTCTCAAAATAGCCACAAGATTTAGTCATTTCAGACTTAGTTTCACCAAACGAAAGTTGATTTCAATTACTTTGTTTTAATAGCACATAATTCAGATCAATAAATGTATGGTTAAAGAGAGCATAATTACAAAGAAAGTTTGTTATCTTTGTGGTAGTCCATTGGGCAATCACGCCATTTTACCGAGATTTCGTCTAATGGTTTGGATGCAGCTATGGCGGGTGTGGCGCCAGGCAGGGTTAGCTTACTCCTCGGGACACAAATTACCATTGTTTGTCGTGTATTTTGTACACGTTGAACAGTCCATTTGCTGATTACATTATTTTGCCTATACCGTTTTTAAGGTCTTCGAATTTTGTCTAATGGTTTGGATTGTTGGTATTTTATTAAAAGTTCTTGAAAAGTAAGCATACCATATTCCGAGTTTGACATCTGTCACTAAACTGAATGATAATATAGGTTTATATAAGTCTGCTACTTAGTAACTGGATTTACACCTCAGAAACAATTAAATAATTTTAACCTAGTCTCTTTATACTATACTCGACATATTTGTATTATAAAAGACACGGAAGATCGGCATACATCCGTGCAACTTAAATGTACTTCTATGAATACGGCCACATTGAATGTTCCCAGAAACTGATAAAAGTTACATAATTCATCAGAAGAAGTTGTCTTGTCTTTCCTCATGAAAAGAACAGGAAGCTACTAGCCACCACAATCATAATAGATTACAGCAAGTTCGACGACCCTAATCACCTAACATAATCGACTTGTGATGATGACATTCTTACAATAAAGTTATAAGCCATGGACACAGTTGATCAATATTTTGTCATATTTTCTTGGCTTATTGTATTTTTTCGGTCTTCACAGAGTGACGTTAATATACCTGGTATTTATTTTCGTGGCGATTAGTATTAAAGCTAAGTATTATCCCTGATGTATTAAAGGGTTCCATAGCAGTGTTTGGATGGTCACAATGTAAGTTTGCAGCTCTCGGGATACTCGAATTTATGACTTGAATTTGCTCAATCCCAACGATGGTGGCAATCAAGTGAAATAGCTTAAGCAAACGGGGTCAAACATATACGCCGATTGAATAAGAAAATATCTGCACCAACCACGACAGTTGAAACATATTTGCTGTGTTATTAATTACGTCACGATTCTTCTCAACCTTCATCTCTCACCGTGACTGGCAGAGTCAATTGATTGTAATTATGTCAGTTTGGAACGTTTCAGATCCAACATCCCCTCAATGAAAAAGATGAACATGGATTAACTCTCGGAAAGGAAATAAATATTTGTCTATAGAAATGCTGTGAAATGGGGTTTAAAGTCCCACTATTAATGAATACGGAGGATAACCGTACAGACTAATCCAATCGATTTTAAAAAAAAGTATCGATCTTTCCAACATGGGTATGTTTTAACGAGAGACCGTTACATGCTTTGTCACCCAATAAAACTGTGTTTTACATATCAAATGTCTCCAGCGACAAACTTTCGTTCCATTTTGCTACAACAAGATTGATTGAAGATAGTGTCATGCACGCGGCAGTATGTTTACCATTTCTAGAATATATGGACTCATTTTCATTTGAGAATTCCGATGGCCAATAGAGGTTGTTATTGTGTATTTGTATGGAAAATAGTCTATTACTTTCATTTTATTTCATTAAAACTAGATGATAATTATTGGACTGGAGGATATTAAAGATACACGCGCTGATAGTCAAAGTGCTTTTGTTATTGATATTCATAATACACAATACAGATAGCATTCTACACTGATTCCGTTATATCAACCATGCGAACAATTGACACAAAATCAATTTATATAAAGGACTACTTTTATGGAACCATATCCTTTAATTGCACTGTTAAAAATGTATAACTACAATCCACGGAAGTGTGAGTGGGTCATCGCACAATGCAACAAAATCAATTCAGCAAATGTTATTTATTTATTTAACAGTGTCCAGTTGTACCTTTACATTTAAACAATATCGCGAGTAGTACTTGTCATTCAACACAAGAAATGATTATCCCAAAAATAAAATAAAATATTAAACTAATTTTGAAAATTTGTATCATGTACTACGCATAGTGACACATATCCAGCAAATGATATTTCACGATTATCTCAAAAAAACATACTAACACATTTTTCAAGATATGACATGATCATTTGACATCTAATTAATCACCATGATGTGTAGAATCTGGCTTGAAATTGTAATGTTGGATCGGATACATCATCCTTGCAAAAAATATGACTAGTTAACGATCCGTTAAATATAGTGAGTTTCTCTGATAAAGGGCATTTACAATATGAAACTAATAATTTAAAATCTATTACCCAAAATGTTATCAACAAAACTTGTACATGTATTCTAACGTGGGTTTGCATTGTTTACCAAA
Source organism: Patella depressa (assembly GCA_948474765.1). Classification (NCBI taxonomy): domain Eukaryota; kingdom Metazoa; phylum Mollusca; class Gastropoda; family Patellidae; genus Patella; species Patella depressa. The sequence goes on from OX419721.1 coordinate 35,726,070, forward strand.
AATCAAGCATTTTGTCATATTTCATGTTATGCATGGCTTTATTTTTACAAACAATGGTAATAGTCAAATGGCATAATAATTAAACTAATAGCTGTAGGGCTTCAAGCTGAGCCGTAGCAAATACACAAACATAGACAAAGTTGAATTAAATTTGCAAATCAATCTTATTGCAACCCCCAAAAGTTCGGACATTGATTGTCTGTCTGAACACGAACCTTTTCATTTTCACTTCTCCGTATACCATTCACCTGTTATACTACAAACGACTGAATGATTTTATTTCGACACTATCATGACAGCACCATTCGATGACATATTAAAATAGTACTGGAGCTAACACTTACTTTCCTGGTTTGCCTTGGACAATTCATGGCTTAAAGATGTATTATGTAAGATTTAATAACTGGACGTTCTTGCTATAATAGTTTAAAAATAGATAATGGAAAAATAAAAACAACTGGAAAAGTAACTTTGCTTGTGTCCCGATCCTTCTCCCTAGTTCACCATCTATCTAGTATCATTAGCGTCTAAACTACGGGTCCAAATCATCGGGGTTTTTTTAGCACCAGCTGTCGAACACTTAAATACTCTTCTAGAACACCCACTATCATTTACGATGTTCATATAGCTAACCCGGTTTTGCTGGTCTTCCGTAATGTCACCTGGATAACATCAAATATAAGATAAAATTGGTGTCATTTTTATTTCCCATACGTCTTAAGGTATGAAAGACCTCAATAATAACCTCGTCCAATATTGAATGGGGCAAATTATCAACGTTAATAATATTATCTACAAATCATACACTAATTTTGGACAATTTGATTATCGATTATTCGGAAATCTCAGACACCCTAGGGCACCTGAAGGAAATTAGAAATCAAAGCAACCACCTTCATCTTAGTTCAAATGTACAGCAATAGTTCAGCGTTATTACATATACTGAATGGATTTCAGTCTCAGGACTTAAGAAACCTGAAATGGAAATATTAACCCATATCGGCAGTTTAAGATGACAAAAATTGTTTTGAAATGAAGTGAGTATTAAAGTCATACACCAAGCGGGTAAGGGAGGCCGGCTATAGATCATGCACTGCGCAGCTACGGCATTCTCTATTATATTTTTGACCGCCAATGGTACACAAATGACCTTTGATATTTGTCATATCGCTCCGGATATTTGTCATATCGCTTTTTTCTAGCAATGCCCTCCGTTCTGACATGGATCAACCATATATTTATAATTTATTAAAGAGGCGTTGTGTAAGATAGAATATAGACCTGATATTTCCCGCTATAATAGTTTCAAAAATAGATAACGATAAGGGAATAATTTGAAAGTTATGGTCCTTGATCACTTTGACAAAGTTTGTGGACGGTCTAGACTCAAAAATGTATACAGAGTGTTTCAGGTCATTAACTTCTTGTATGCTAAATATAAGAATAGGACGGAATTAGAAGCCATTGGGTTATTACCAGTTATCAGATTTTAATTTGTTGTAAATGTTTTCATTTCTGACAAAAGAAAACCAAAATGCGATAATCCCTGTTGACTCTCCGAACGAGTTTGATGCTGGCAACCGGTCTTTACCTTAAATCGTCAAACACCAACGTATTTAAATTGCCTTTAAATCGGGGCCATCCGACGGCATCGAGATAAGTTAATTAATGTCTAATTAATATATATAATTTAAATAAAGTCAAGTCCGAAAAAAGGACCTGCAGGGGCAAATTTAACTCTTGCCGGTGTAATTTGTGTTATTGATAACAAGAATAAAATTATTCTAAATAGAAATAAATCTGGTCGCATAAATGTCATTATTACAAAATGCCACATTAAAACCCTGCAATTGTATGTTTAATTTCTATTTTTGCTAGAGTAATTAATTATACGCGAATAATGAAGTACAGTCTATGGCATCGATAATTTGACGCATTTACTCCTTAATACTGACGAGATAAAGAGATAAAAAATACACGAAACTATTGAACAGATCAGATGGGTATCAGATAAGATTAGTATATAATGACGTATGTAGGTATATCTAAATGAATAAAACTATGTTGATAAACAGGCGATATCATAATCAGATTGGATATCAAGAAGGAACAAATAATTCATCTTAACTTTTTGAAGGATCTTTTAGTTTGCATTTTAATAGTGGTGTAGATGAAGATGATATTAAAATACATAGAAAATGGTGATCTACAGACTTCGACCGGAGACGACTGCAATGGATTGTCTTGATAAACTTTGGTGTAGTTTGACGTAAAGAAGGACATTAGATCCCATTTCATTTTGGTATTAAAGAATTTAAAGTTTTGACAATTCCTCGGATATGCGACCAGTCGTCATATAAGTCTTCAACAAGTCACCGATGGGTTGACATCGCTGAAAAATGTACGCCAAGGCCAAGAGCACCCTATATATATATATATATAGTTTGCACTACTGGCATTGTCGTGGATAATTGCAGCCCGAATGTTGTTACGTATACATTTTATGCATTGGACATTTCATGCGAAATGAAATGTACACCCTACCATGTTTGAAACTGGCGAGAAAGGGGGAAGGGTATTACGCATTTATAATATTTATTACAGATAGTATAGACCAAGAAACACACACTTGCATTTCAACCATGCCATTAAATGTAGAAGTCACATTTTATTTGATGCGATCAGCGACATTATAAAAGTGAATTAAAATGTGCTAGCTATTAAGTTACTGAATAAAGGCATATTATTACACCACGTCCAAATAATAATCAATATAGTAAAAACAAATACCGCTAGAATAAAAATGCACATTTCTGTAAATACCTTGTTTTTGGAATCCTCAATATCAATAATTTGACATTAAACACACAAAAATATTCAAGATATAAATTTAAATTTAGTTTCAATTCTTCAATTTATTTGTCAGTTTTAAAGCTATAAGAATGCTCCATTTTGTTTTGTTAGGTCATCTTGCTGACAGTTGTTAGCTTTTATCTGTTGGCTTCTCCGAAACTGCACACTAGCGTCAAGACATCAAATAAAAGTGCATAAACTAGCGGAATCAAGATGTTACCAAACTATTCTCCATTTTTGAAAATCCAGGAATAGTGAATCAGCTTAAACGTGGTTGTCTTAAGCACACTGTTGCTTATAACTGGCAAACACGTCAGAAATGCCACGGGGTTGAAATGACTATCCAAGGCTACATGCAACTAAGAATTTTGCAAAATTCATGTAGATCAGGACTGTCGCTCTTTTATTGTAAACTCTTACCAAAAGTGAAACAGACTCTAAATGAAATATTTAAAAACATTTCTCCCACTTACAACAATCATGTCTCAGTAACCTCATCAACGAAATTTCCTGTTACCGTTTTGCAATGTTGACTTTAACGATAATTATCGTATCGCAAGTCAACAAACTAGGTCATTTAATTCAAAGCATATCGAATGAGGATGAAATGGTAAAAGTTTAAGATTACTACAAAAAAGGAAAAATCAAGAGTTTCTAGAAAGAGTTGTCCAAATTATTATACATACTTGTTAGACGATCTAAACAGTCTTTAGCAAAATAATTTTACGATAGACTTGTGTATTAAATTTTAGTTGATTTCTTTAGATAAACATGCTATATCTATAGAAAATGTCTAGCTCATTGAATTACAGCGTACCTTGACAAATCATATTACCCCCAGACTAGACATAGGAGTAGGAGGAATTGTTCTATACCAAGAAATGGTCCAGTAGTTTACAGCCCCCACAAACAATTACCGAAATATATATCATATTAATATCGGGTTATACAAGCCCATAGTATATGGAACTAATTGTCGTCGATAGACGAAGAGGACCCCATTAGGCTGATTCAATTTATTCGAGGCTATAGCCTACATATCCAGCCACCACAGCTAGAACAGTTAATAGTTTCTATTGATGATAAAATAACTTATAACGAATTACACCAAACAATGACGATACATGGATAAATGTGCGTCTTGAGTGCATAGGTAGAGTAAAGTAAATTGGTAATTATGGACTATTCTTCGATAGACACTGAAGCTAATACTGGTTATCAATGAGTTAGGTCTTCAGTGTAAAATGATTAGTTTCTTCGATAGATCATTAGTAACACATGTGTGAATTACAATTTATATCGACACGGGTATAATTAGATAGACACTTTCATTAGTCAAATCTTATTCAGCTATTCTGCTACCGTGATACCTCTAAACTGATGAAGTAATAAATAAAATCTATCTTATGTGATAAAATGTCACACAACCTCCTGTAGTTCTATGGAGAGATTAAAATTATCGCAGCGTGTATAACAACGTGTGTATGTCTTCAAAGAACATCATCAATTAAATAATTCATTTATACAATAACTTTATGATATTAATACAAGAAATTATATCAATAATGTCGTAAAGTATTACATCAAAGTCTGGTATATACGTATAATACTACACATAATGACAAAGTCTTCATGAATTAATACCCCCAATGCGATTATCTAAGCCGTCCCCCAGTTGAAAAGGTCCGTGATTATACCTCAAAGCTTGCTTAAGTGGCATCATGAGACCTATATACAATGTAATTAACTGCCTTACCATGAATTGCAAGCTTTCAATCTAACGGGTTTGTTATTCACTTTCGTCTGAAATATCGCTGATCACGTCAGACATAAGTGGTAGGAATTGAAATCTGTTATTATTATTTTACTTGGACAGACGACTTACGTTGAATGGGCTGAGAGTGCCGCATGCCGTCTTGTTTTATTTTTGGTTAAGGTTATTCGTATCCACAGTATTTCGGGTTAGAGTGATTGGCCCCTGTTTGGGTTAGGGTCAGGCCAACTTCTTATTGGTACACGGTGTATGATAGATATAAGGAGTACTTGATAGCTTCAGTATCCACAGTATTTCGGGTTAGAGTGATTGGCCCCTGTTTGGGGTTAGGGTCAGGCCAACTTCTTATTGGTACACGGTGTATGATAGATATAAGGAGTACTTGATAGCTTCAGTAAGCTCTAGTTAGGTCATCAAATCTTCAGAAGTATTTGCAAGATAACCGCAATTCACATATACAGTTTTTACGGGGTTATTTTGTATTCATAAACACTGTTGCTTGTGAAAATATTGGTGTGGCTATCCCTCAAACATTGGACTATTAGAATCCTATAACATGATATCCCGACCCGGTCAATTATATACTTGAATTCTTGCATACTTCACCAATACGTTTCGGAAATCACAGTGACATTAACATTCGAAGATGAAGGTGGTCGTTTTTATTTCTAATTTCCTCCAGGTGCCAGGGGGTGTCTTAGATTTCCGAATAATCGATAATCAATTTTCTCAAATTAGAGTATGATTTGTGGATTGACAGTTTTGGACTGGGTTAGTAGTGGGGTATTTCAAATTTCAATGACATCAACTGTATCTTATATTTTATGTTATTTGGTGACATAGCAATAGTGAGTTCTTATATTGCGCACGATTCCGCCAGAGTAAATGCTCAAGGCGTATAAAGCAATTGAAACAAACTTGCGTTAGCTAATTGAACATCGTAAACCGTATCAGGTATTCTAGAAAGAGTACATGCAACATGTGTCGTCTTCTGCATTCGTAGCTAAAAGGAGCGGTGATTGTAACCTGGATTACAGAATCCAACAATAATTGCGCAACAACAACAAAATATATTGCTGTTTCTTCATTTAGTTCTTTTGTTAGCAACAAATCCTAAGCAATATCGCCAGTACCAACAAACCCACACTAACTTTTTAACCATGTTATAATCATTGTAACGAAGTAGTTATATGGGCTGTTGACCATGAAGATACCTAACCAGAAGAGTGGAATCCATGCTGCTAATGGTGTCTATGGACAGATGAAGATAAATTGTGATGAGTTTGACCAGAATGATGACCTACAGCCAGGCATGTTGGATTGATTTTGTTTTATATTGATTGTGACCAAGAAGAATCCTGGCATAAAATGTGTTAAAAGGATGAACATTACAAAACATTTAAATCGTCCCTCGCCATGACGGTACATTCTAATGGACCTCAAAAATATATGCCACGATTGACGTTGTAGGGACACGGGAGATGTTGGAAGAGTCGGGTAGATGATGTCAATATTGGTTTGCTCTTTCCAGCATTTAGGGTCTTTGTCTATAGATCTTACAGTTCATTATGATAAAATATCGCGGAACAAAGACGGGTTTATGAAATAAGGAAGGGGAAATTTGTATTTCTGGGGGTTTCGGAGAGCATGTTCTTTGACATTTTTTGTCATCTAAATCTTAAACTCACCATCGAATCATTATTTTTTTTATTACTAAACTTCAGAATCAAACCACTTTAAAACTGAGAACTGTTTACTACTTGGAATGCAAAATAGGCATATTGACTGAATTTTTGGTAATATTATTTGAATCGGGCAAACACAGGAATTGGTAGTTCTGGCCTAGATATCAATCGATCAGTGGCATTATTAGAGATTCCGAATTGGGCGCTTTTTATATATATATAAAGAGAAAATACGATTGTAGTTTTATATTTAGATAACCATCAAAATAGAATAAGAGTGCTTTTCTTTATACATTCAACTGAATACAGTCGCTAACTCAGCATTATCGTTTGTTGCTGTTGATGTAGAATTTGACGAGATGGATGGCGATTACCGAGTAATAGGGCTAATCATTATCCTTCATATTGGACTGTTCTACCCACATTAGACAGAATGTACCGTGAATAGTCTTGCAGTGTCGAGGTCACCGTTGCCAGTAATGGAAATAATAAGGGAATTTTCAGCTGTCTCTCAACTAAACCACACCAAATGAACTTATCTGTTCACTACTGACAGAGTGTATTAATGCGATTTATTTCATATCTGATATTCGTCGGTAGAATAGCTTCACTGGTTGGTGGACACTTACAGATATCAGATGCACTTCTAGATGATATGCCAGAGATTCGCTCATCAAGTGTATTATGCGGGTTGATGATATCTACTAGACAAACCAAAAGTTCCAGCCACGTCAACATTGTTTTCACTTAAACATGCATTATGCAAGGGCTTAATCTGCCTATTACAAGTCATTCTTTAGGCCTGAAATGTTATCCAAATTATTAATTAGACATTAATTAACTTATCCAGACCATAATAAACTCTCAATGTCTACGCTAGCCTTCGATGTTGGCTGGATTCGAATCCTTTATGTTGCTTAACGCTCATTGATAATTAAATTTAAAAATGGATAATCGAGACTATGCTGTTTATCTTATTGATTTTAGTAATGGTGATCGAGGCTAGGCGGAAATTTCAATCGCTCAGTTCTCATTTCATAGTGGATCAATTTGACTGAAATTTTCAGCAAATTACTTTTACACTATCTAGTTTTTAACTATTATATTGAGAACTGCCAACTCTTTATCTAATCTCCTATAATGTATCTTTGATTTGAACCAGAAGTCTATTAAAGTATGCACTTTGTGTGCAAAGATATAACCGATTATATTGTTTAACGTATCACTCTCAAACCCTTCAGCCAAACATGGAACTAGAATTAGGGTCATTTCAGTGGACCAAATTTAGGCAAATTGTGAACATGACCCACTCCCCCAAAACATATATGTGAAAAATATATGTTAAAGACTGGAAATGTACAAAATTTACCAACTTCCTCTTTTAATTTTGGCCATGTGGGACAGGGGGTGAAATTCTGAAACGGGTTGAAAATGAAACTTCATTTACCCTACTATTACATAAGTTCATCTTGTGTATTTGGTGACTTATAATTATAAGTTCATCTTGTGTATTTGGTGACTTATAATTATAAGTTCATCTTGTGTATTTGGTGACTTATAATTATAAGTTCATCTTGTGTATTTGGTGAATTATAATTTAATGGGCACTTGAAATCTGAGGGGGGGGGAATTTATTGGTTTTTATCAAAATTGTTGACTTTTCACGTCGATTTTAATTAAAATCGCTTCTAAATGGCCTATTCCTCGCAAACGTATCTACTTAGAGTGACTTTTTGCATAGATTACAAATTTGTAATAATTTTGGATGTACATCACATTGTTCTAATTTAAACAATTAATGGTCTTTGATTACATAGTTACAGAGTTCCACTATTAGAATTCTGAGTTTAAAGCACCTGAAAACTTGAAAACAAAAAATTACTGAATTTATGGACCGTTACAGAAACCTAATTTCAAATGGCCATATCTCAACAATTTTTGACCTAGAGAGGTAACATTTCGGATTTGTTAGCTTAAAGCCATATACTATAACATATTTTTTATAATGGGTTTTATTTATTTATTTTTTTTGGGGGGGGGGAGCATTCAGCATTGGTCCAGTTCGTGTGGAATGAAGTATATTGATTGCTCGTCACGATATGTGATATGTATAAAATTGTCAATATTTTACTACTTTTATTATTGTCGTCCCAGTTTCCAAATTTAGTAGGTAAATTTCAACCTCGAAATCAAGCCCTATTGTATAAAGGTGAGTTAAACAACGCACTAAACGTGATCAGATTATCAAAAGACTGGTAAAGTTTTCTACAATATTGACTTGAGTTGGTAAATGTAACATGTCTCTTTCGGCCTTGATTCTAGATATATGTAAAGGAGCTAAATCGCTAAGATGTGACACCTAGAAATTGACACAAATGGGTCGTAACGCATATAATACTGTAATATGAATGTATAAACTGATTTACATTCAACGGTTGCCGTTTTTACTCTAATTTCACATCAGTCATGTACGGCAAAATAAACTAGCAGTCTCAATCGAACGCAAATTTCTAGCGACTGATTATTCCAGTCTACATACGCCGTTTGATTTGGCGCAATGTTTCTAGTTTCGTTCCTCAAGTCTCTTGCTAAAACTGGAGCTGAAACGCATTATGGTACACGATTCGTGTACCAATGGTAAAATGTTTATGTTGTCTTAATTATTGGATATCAGAAAACCATCTTTTTCCGGTAAGATCACAGCATTAATGTTGATTTAAACTGACAAATAATTCGTATTTTCAATGTTGAAGATTTTGGATGATATTGAGTTAGAGACTTATCTACTTTAATTGACGTGTATACTATCTCCCTGATTATGTCAAATACATCGCACCGTTCATAACGTGCCTATTGACCAATCATGCTATTTTACCGAGATTTCGTCTAATAGTTTGGATGCAGTTATGGCGGATATGTTGTGCAAGACAGGATAAACTTACTCGTAGGGACACCTGTTACCGCTGTTTGTCGTCTTTTTGTACTCGGTGAACAGTCCATTCGCTGATTACACTATTTTGCCTATACCGTCTAATGGTTAGATTGTTCGTGCTTGGTTTTACTTTATTCAAGGAACGCTTTTTTTGACGCATCGGGATTGCATGTAAGATATAAGTGCTTCAATGACCATCATTTCGTTAGAATTATATCGAGAAATTGACTCGCACTTGTACAAAAGCTGAGATACGAAGGTAAGGTAGCCAACGTCAATCATTTAAAAATTTGATGTCCAAAGAAATGTTGATTTAATTTTCGAAATATGTGGAACCTTTTCTATACGAACAGCACCAATAGGTTCCTCGTGATTTTATAGAAGCTCATTTCCGGAGAACAAAGTGGTGGAAATCCCAACCTGAGACTCAGACATTTTAAGATAAAAGATCAGGAAGTTCAATTATAATTGTATGGCTTGACTGGTGTATTCAGATCTTATTCAGATCTTCTGTGTCGAAGATCATGTCTGTCCATGTCGGAGGGCCTGACAAGGACAGCTGTCTAGTCGCCCGGATAGGACAAAAATCCGAGGTCATTGGCGTGCACGTTAAAGATCCCTTGGCAGTTGGAATTCGATATGAGAGTAGGCCGTTGCGCATACTTTCCCTCGTGGCACACTGTATGGCATATGCCCGGCTTCCTGAGCCCAACGTGCGCGAATATACTGAGACGCAATGGAAACACACGCGAAGCTCAGCCTACAATTCTGCATGTAAAAAAAGCCTGCCACAAGTATAACAGAATGATGTTTTTAGAAGGTAAAAATCATATGGATTGTCAATAGGTTTCGATGATATCATTAAAATTTCTAGAGTTTTGTTCATTCGTTGTGAAATCTTGTTGGCATTGGTAAAGCTTCAAATATCAAACAAATCCTTTTGAAAAATTTGTATGGGTTGTCTTATTTCATTATAACGAAAATCCTGATGATTTTTTGAGAGCGCTTTCGTTTTATGCACCTATGTTAAGAAATTTTGTTCGCAGCTAAGCGGGTGCAATGTCCAAAAGATCCTTCGACAATTGCCTCCAGATATATTTAGATTGTCTATTTTATTAAATATTTAGAAGCATATCAACTTTCAAATTATTTTCACGCAGTTATTATCCTTGTTTCAAAATCTTGTTCGGATTCTAGAAGTTATAGTCTAGTTGTCTGTCTCACTGGAAGAAGCATTTTAGAGTACGTGATATAACGATTTTTCTTCAAACAACCGACATGGCTAGTACATTAACTTTAAGGAAATGCAATACCAAACCCACACAATGCAGTCGCTACCAAGATAATAATATGCGTCTGGTCGTAATATGATTCAAGTGCAAATCAGGAGAACTTAGGTTCGTTCGCTTCCCGTGTTGCCGAGAAAGTACCTTAGGATTTTCCGGTGCAGTTTCTTCCTAAAATTGTCAGCAGTGGAGAAATCCCAGGAACACTACAGTTCCCCCTTTGTCACCATCGTCATGTAATACGTTCTTTTAAAAGATAAAAGATAAATCACCACTTCTGACAACGAGGAGAAAATTTAATCAGAGCCTGATCCAAAACAATATATTTAGATTATATCAAATCTCGTTATCGGGGATCCGAACTTAAGTCACCCGGACGAGACGACCAAGATATGGAATTCGTCACAACATTTTCAGAAGAGCCGTCTCTTCAATACCCGTCTAATGAAGCTAAACTAAATATTGTAATTTGACAAATTGTACACAGTCTGAAATGTCAATCCAGCTGCGTATTTAGAAAGGAGACATATTTCCTATGTAAATTCTGTTTTTGAGTTACACTGATTTGTTAATGTACATATTGTATTTTTCATTTACATGCAGAATGAAAGTATAAATCCTTTACGCTTATTTGTATGGCCAAATCAATCAGTTGTATCACACTGAAGCATCGTGGTCATTTCAAAGATATAAATAGCTTAAGTTTTCTGAATACATTGGTCAAATGTTATAATTTCTACATTCATGTTTAGCCAACTGTATGCAAATCCCTTGTATATCTTCTCAATCATCTGTCTGTCCTTATTTAATTTTCCATGATGTGCTCGTCGCTAGGCATGGTATATTTAATCTGGATAGTCGTCATTTCCTTTTAAATGGTAATTGTCAAACACATTTTAAAGATGGATTACGCAAGAGCACAGTCTTATTTCTTACTTCTAATGTTATATAACATATCAATTAGATATTTATTCACGTGATAAGCTCATAATCATCCCTCTAGACCACCGGCTATCTTATATATTGAACGGATTGGATGACCGGGAGATATAATGGACGTCGCTAAGTTAAATCACTGACCTTCGCGACTTCGTTTATGACCATGACAGTCTTGACAATAGGCTATCTCTCGTCAAAAATTCAAACAATCATATAGCCTCTCTCAGAATAAAGTAAATTGCTTGAAATTTCAATATATTCATTTTCCATTAGCTATGTTGGAACTGTTGTGGCAAGACGGGTCAGCTCGTGTCAGTCATTTATCTTAATCTTACATAATGAACTGAGTTATGCTGAACACAATTGTATCTCTCAAAAGATATCTAAATACTGAGGGGATACTGGCATATATTTAATAAAATATTTTTCTTATGAAAGAAGTTGTTCATCATGCAGACACTAGAATGCAGACAGAAACATAATAAATGAGATCTCTTTGTCATCAGTTGCGTCATAGTTTTCGATCATGCTTATCTTAATATTGTGTTTTAAGAAATACTGTTGTATATCTAATGATAAATCACGGAAACAAGGAAATCTGGCTCAAATTTTCAACCGACCGAATTATATCCTTAGTTCACCATTCAATAAATCTTTTAGTTTATATTTTATATCACTCTCTGCAACTATTTGGGTTTTGGAGTTATCTGAATTTAAAAAAAATAGAATTGAATCTTGACAATGACTCTTTAGTAATTGTAATAATGATTGTCATGCGAATGCTCCGACTTGTCTGAATAGTTACCGCGATGGATTTCATCGTTATAGAATGGTACTTATGAATCTGCAGTATTTATTAATAGACCCAACAGCAGTCCTGGATCTTAACGCTGGACGGCACAACCTTGACCGTAGATCGCCGTGGTCAAAACAGGAAATGACAATGTAAGATAGGAGAGCTATCATGACTTTATTATTCTGTTGCACTGCTACTTCCCGATTTCCCCAGATTATCTATTAACTGATTCCTGATAATTATTTCCGTTTAAATAATAAGTGATTGGAATAATTCAAGGAATGGTGCTATTCATTTGTCTCCAAGGCACAAAGTCCATTGTTTTACATGTTGTAATATAGGAAACGGAGCTCAACATATAAACAAAAATATATATGTTGGGGAGATGTATTCTTTAAACTTATAGAGAAGTTGGTCTTGAAGAGGTCTTTAGTATTACAAAATGGTGTGCTAGATTTAATACGGCAGATTTATGTCCTCATTGTCCAATGAAAGCAGGGGACTGTTAAAATGGGTATGTCCGTCAATCTAATCTATCTAGTCCGTCACACTCTTTGTGACACCACAGCTCTCCTTCTAATTGGGATAGAATGTTCAAACATAATGTAGGTGTTTATTAGATGAACGGCTTGATTTTTTAAAACTTAAGTAGATCATGTGTTACTAGAGATAATCAATTTGATTGACTGATGCTTTGGGACTTATAACATCAGTTCTAATTGCGAGTAATGAAACTTGATGTAGAGTAAGCAGAGGTAGAATGTTCAAACGTGGTGTAGGTGTCTATTAGGTGAATGCCCTGACAAGAGTTCAATCAGGCGCCTTTTCCGCTAAGGCTAAGCAGAGATAGGCTATTTGATTGGTTAGGACTTTGATTGAGCTCAATAATGAGAATTTTCTGATTGATCAAGATTTGAATCATAACAACTCTGCTCTAAATTGAGGTAGAATGTTTTAACTTGTAGATGTAGTTGTTCATTATGTGCATGTCTTGGCTGAGTTCAACGATTTTCCGCAAAAGCTAAACAAAGCTAAGAAATTTCATTTATCGATGCTCCGAGAAAAGATATCTTTGATTCTAAACGATTGAGAGTAATGGAAATTAGTGTTGACTGAGTTTAATCGCGAACATTTTAACTAAGTATAGATAATCAGTTTAATTTAATTGCTCGATACTTTTGAAAAAAGAAAAGATGAATGTGCCATTAATTAATATTATGTGTCATCTACTTATTTTGGGATTTCGGCGGGGGACACAAGCCTCACCGTTAGCTTGTTATTTATTGTATATATTTCATGCAAGTTATGGCCCTTTAAATTGTCCTCCTATTTATAGTACTGAATAGTAATAAGTATATTACGTGTTTAATGGTGGTTTAGTTTACTCATACGATTTTGTCCCACCTTGTTATTTACATTTTCTATTTGTTTGCAATCTGGGGTTTGCAAGGCTTTCTATTTGTCGGTAATTGACGGTTGGTTTAACACAATAACTTTATTGCTCGAGCTTCCTGGATTTATGAGATTTGTTAGAGACAAAAACTAAGCAAATTGTAAATTCAAATAAGATCGTTATTGCCACACGAGCTTGCCTGTGGGCTATAGTTATTTCTGTGTCTCGCTTAAGTAATTTGAGTTTTTTTAATATGTTTGCTATAAGCGTATGCATTGTTATTCGGAAACTAACAAACACCGAAGACAGAAGATATAAAATGCACGAGTATTTGACAAGTAAACACAATAGCATGGTAGTAATATATTGCGTTTTCCTAAATAAGTAATTTGGTATGGATTTTTATGCCTTTACATTCTTTCTTGATGGGAATAACTAGCTTGTAGTTTATTCCGTTTGGACGACAGTAAAGATTCATAAGGCACATCAAACAATAGTTTTATCACTATGTTTGACGGCTTCACAAAAACGAGTTTAGCGTTTAAATTGAGAAATTTGTCAAACCTCTGCATATTGACGTCTGTGATCTTTTGCCCTCATTTGCCTTTCAAAGCTTAAGAGCATAAAATAACACAACTCTTTGTACTCCATCTGCGTAGAAATTTACTAAGATGCTATTGATGTTAAAAATTGCTAACACGTTATACAATTCTAATCGAAACTACGAATTATCAAAAAAAATCAAGAGATTTTTCCTTTGAAGTTTTTGTGTTGGACTTCCACTATTGTTTCAATAAACATGGCATAAATCTGCGTGACGTGTTACTTAATTAATTTTATTGATGCATTTGTAAAGCTACACGGTATTCTGATCAACCTAAATGCATTGCCACGAGGCACCATCTCTTTATGTTGGAACAAGTATTGCTAAAGGTATGTATACGAAATAATATTAAATGAGTCACCCAATTAATGTCTATTCACAAGCATATGATCAGACAAACTAATCGATGTAGATGTGAAATTATTTAATTAAACTAATGTGCTTTTGTATTAAAGAAAGTTAACCGTGTTGCTCTAAGTAAACCAAAAAGGGCGGGCATCCATATACATGTATTAGTGTCTAAAACGCGTAGTGTTTAAAAATCCGATGGTTTTTTTTATATATCTATTAGGGTTTACACCACAACTTAATTATCATATCATATGATTAATTCCTCCTCGTGTTTGAATTGTAAACATTTTGTATATTACAGACCAACTTTATTATTTATTTTTGGCGAGTTATTGATTGTAGGCAATCTTTTCGCTAGCATGCGTATCTGTTTGAGGGGGGAAATAACACCACCACAAAATTCCACAGCATATTTAATATTTCATTCATAAGTTTAGGGTGGTGGTGGTGCTGGTTAGCTAGCCTGGGGGTCGGGTGTTCTATCCCTGCACTGACCGGGAAAGTTCATCATGATTTACAAGCCTGGTTCCCCTTGTCAGTGATACAGGTTGGTGTGCCCGTAAAAGATCTGTTGACTGCCCTTACAACTGGAATTGTGTAACTACATTGTAATCAATTGGTTGCTTATCAGCCACCAGAGACGCTAGTGCCTCATTATTATCAAAATAATACTACTCTAGTTTATAGATAACAATCACTAGCAACTTTAAGGGTGCGACGTTTCAACAGGTATTCGCTTCTTGTTAATCAAGCTCAAGCTATATATATAATTTGGACACAAGCGAATCTGTAGCCAATGTACATACAAGCACCAACACCTATCTCCAAAAGTATAGAAACCAAACTCGTCAAGCACTTTAAAATTCTAACTAACTTACCAGCTATCCTAGATGTCCACACGAATATGCAATCACAACACTCCACCTAATTAAAGCCCACCTAAAAATATGTTTCTTTAATTAGTGTTCTTCAAAGTGACGTAACACCTATCGAAACTACTATCACCTGGGAAAACCGGGCATTCCTTAATCAAAACAACTGCAGTGAATGTTGCAGTAAATTTAGAGAAAGAAATCAACCTGGAAGAAATAATATCTTAATAATACTCAGAGACGAAGCCATCCAAATGCCAAAACAGTGATTGAATGCTAGCCTTACCACAAAACGAATCATCAAACCAGTAACTCATCCTTTTGTACCTGGTAACCAAATGCTTATAAAAAGTCTGAGCTCCCCGAATGAGCACCCCACTGCCACCTATCTTAACGGAAAGCTATATGATAGCGTATGAAGAAAAAATTGTAGCAAACTGGGGTAGGAAAACGGAAGACACTTCAGTTAACATGAAGCGACCCACTTAAACAAACTTTCGGATGCTGTTAAAACCTTAGCCTGCAACGTCCACAACAAATAATCATGACAGATAATTTCTTGTGTGGCTTCATTTTATTATACATGTATATTTAAATGATCCGATATCATTTTATGTGAAAGCGGATGTCAAATCCTTCCTGGCAGGACAAGATATGGGAATAAGCTGCACATTTCCACACACACACACATACCTGTTTTAATGAAAATATCTAACACAATGAGTATAGCTGCTTTTCACCCCATGCATATTTAGCTTCTATTGAATTCCACGAACATAATTATAACAATAAGAGAAGCTCAGAATCCCATAGCAATTGCAGCATCTAATTGACACGTCTAACCATTTGTTGCTTTTTCTTTTCAGGTTCCATCACAAATATTGGTGGCTCATCTTATAAATGTAAAGACGGCTCCTCACCGGAAAATGAAGTCACTATTATTTCCGGTGTGCTGGGGGCGCCGTCTAGCGTCACTTCAATTCAAGTTGCAAACCTTTTAAAGTTGTTTGCAATACCCCAGGTAGGACACTTAAATGTCATTAAAATTGTGTATGTTCAATTTTTTGAATCTTTGTTACTTTGTACAGCAATTAAAGTATTACATAGTCTGTAAAAAATAATCGTTGGTCGAACGTGATGGTAGGTGTGTGAGATTTATTCAAGATCGGGCAGAAAGGAAACCAATTTTATTAAATGCTAATCTATACAGCTGATGAAATTATTCTTGTTGCATTGATTGGCGAAATGACTTACATCACTCAGATTTAGGAAACGTTAGTAATCAACGCGTTCAATATTCACATGTCCCATGTTTATTATAGGGATAGGAATTTTTATAGTTGTTGATAGGTCTAAGCCGGATAAGTTGACATATTGAACATCATCAAACAATTACTACCAATACTTGAATTTAAATGAAGGATATGAATTAGTCAGTAATTACATAGTCTCTATTTTTCTTCGTATTCTAAAAATGTCAATATTTTCGTCTTTTTTTAAAAAAAAACCCGTCTAATCTATACAGTGCTTGATAACGATAAGAGGATACTTTTCGAAACGTCGTGATATTAGAATAAAACCAGTGATTGTTTCCCATAAAAATTGTGTTCTGTCATAATCTATACAGATTGTCTTAATTCGTTGTCAGGGGGTTGGGATAGCCTAGTGGTCTACAGTGCCGCGCTTCGACCTCTAGCTGACCGGTCAGCTCTGGCTTGCGGCTGTGGTTTCGAGCCCTGGTGTGAGCGCATGTGGCACGGAGATAGGGGCGCCTTCTCAACCTCGAGGGTTTCCTCCGGTTTCCTCCCACTGCTAAAGACCCCTACGCGCAAGCGAATTATTGAAATAAAATGAAACCATATGTTAGTCCCAAAATGACCTAGTTTGTGTCGAGTGGTCGTTAAACCCCATTTCTCTCTTTCTCTCCCTTAATTCGTTGTCGTCTTTGTAGTTTAAATGCAAGCATTGTCAATAATAACAACTCTATTTTTTATTTTAATACGGTGACCACGCCCCTGTGATCTTGAGGTGCCATAAACGAGCAAAACGTATTTGAAATAAGATTTATTTATCTTGGGTATTGTGGATGAAGAATGCGCTAGTGTAAGACGGGTCACTTACCTATAATGTAATTGAGCAACAGAAAATCGCATTAACCGGGTGAATATCATAAGTCTGAATCGGCCTCATTACACTAAAGAGGGGAAATAACTATGTACATTGTTAGCGTCATAGAACGGGGTATAATTATATACGGTAATAACACCAGATGTATAAAGATGAAAATTGGGGTTAAATATAAGTCTGAGACATTAGTCCAGACAAGGAATCATTTTCCTTCATTTCACTCAAATTTGCAAATAAATGATGAACAAGTCTCAAATTAGAGTCAATTAACATGTCGATGTGACAAAACTATTTTTCTGGTAAAATTGCTTCATCATCAAAGTTCAGTTCTACCTTGTTGTTAGCTTCATACAAGTTGAACGGTTCCTTCAGCAAAGATGCACAACTTTTGAACGTAGTCTTTAATAAGACTATCCACGACAACCCAAAGCGGAAAAATAAATTTGAACAATCCATGTACAGCCAATACTGTTCTAGATGAAATAAACACATCAGCTCACGAGAGCTGGAATGTAGTTAATCGGATACGTGTATAACCGGCTACCTATGATTCGCGAGGTGACTATTTCGACACGAGTGCTAAAAACCAGGTGAACAAGAAGATGTTTTATGCCAACAAGGTAGTTTTTTGTCTAGTGGAAGTTAAACTCCATTTCTCTCTCGCACCAACCTGGACAAGTTTTGCATTCAAAATTGTCATGGGTATACATTACGTATTATACCTACATTTACACTTACAACAAAGCTGGCATTAAATAATATAGAAGACAGCAACGCCTTTCACCGTACTCAGATTGTTTATTAAAGAAAATGTAGCATGCAATGTATTATACATGATATTATGGAGAGGTGACTTCATTGTACAGCGACATTAAACTTTCATATATCCCCCAGACTCATTCCAGACTGATGTTCCGAAATAAGCCACCTTTATAATTAAATATACAGTAAATGTAAATCTTGATGAAGAATCAATAAACATAAACTTAGTTATTAGTTGTACAATGTGGTTTATTCATTGATTGATGCACGTTATAAACTGAATTAAGAATAAATAATAAAGATGTTTGGTAATATTTTTAAGTGTAAAGGTATTAAGATATGAGACATGTTATAGCATATAAAGGAACAAAATCTCTTTTTCTATATTGGTCAATTGCAATCAATATTTATGTTGTTATCTTGCAGTATATGAAGCTCATAACAAAACACCTTTAAATATCTATAGCAGTGGGAGGAAACCGGAGGACCCGAAGAAAACCCACGAGGTTGGACAGGCGACCTTACTCTTCGTCACGTACAACCGGGAATTGGAAACCACGACAGTTGACCCAATGACAGGCTTTATGAAACAGCGCGCACGTGCTAACTATTCGCCCCACGCCCACAAACACGTGCAGGGTGTTACTCGTTTAGTTGGGTGTAGCTCTATTAGGTGGCTGCGTTTGTTGGATGAGACTCTTTTATTTGGTAACACTTATAAAAAAAACGCGACTTATGGTGTAAATTTTACACTCCCTACAATCTGTAATTTGTACTCATGTCATGTTGTTTATTACGTTTATCGGGAGAGAGGGGGTATAAGTCCCTTTTCCCACAGTTGAAGACCCCTAATTGCAAATGAATTATTTATATATATGTATATATATATAGGAGCTTGTTTGTCTTTCTGTTCAACCAAGCAAAGTATCGGTGATATAAATATTTAACGAAATTTTCACTTTGAAGCAAATTGTCCTCTTTTTTTCTGTTTACAAATTGAATATGTGAAAATCGTAGTTGAAAATCAGCTGATAATGTAATTTGATGCTGCATTTAATATTGGTTTGGGCTTCAGCTAATATGTGAAGGCACAGAGGTGTCCTAAAACCCAGGAAGTGAACGGAAATACCAATAAAAAGCTAGAAACTCCAACTTAATGTCAATATCTTTAAAAACAGTAATGATACTTAATTTCAACTAAAAGCCACTTCTGTCATCAACTTGGTCATTTTTATAGGCGAAAAGTCTTTAGGGCATTTTAATGTCATTTCAGTAATAAGTGCTCACGTGATAGCACGTCAGTAAGATGGTTACCAGATTAACACATGAAATAGTGTTTGATGATACACCAGCTGCCGTGACTTCTGACATAATTATTAACATGGATATGTGTGGGTCTAAAGTACATAGTTCTGCTTGAATATCAAGATGGTGAAAACGGTGAGGGTGGGGTTTATCATCAACTTGTAATTAATCAGGCCATATTGCGATTGTAGTAATTTGCGCGCGAATTGGTCCTTAGATTGTAGTAATTTGCGCGCGCATTGGTCCTTAGCAATGAGTGAACTGGAGTAGGTTAGATAGGAGATACAATTCCTTGTCACGTACAAAGATGCACCGAGGTCGATCCACGACTTGCATAAAACCTAGCAAATAACACTACATAAACTCATATGAACAAAACAACACACGATACATGTTTGTTACATTTGTTGTCTTGCAAAAAAAACACCTTTCATATCAGTGGTAATAAGGGCGGATAAAAGGCTCGAATAAGGCTAGCTATAGAACAATTCTAATGCAACTCATTCGGTAGATTTGTCTTTCAGGGAAATATTCTATAATTGGAAAATACATATTATAAATTAAAGATATCTCTTGGGCATGACTTGTGGTAAAACGGTATAAATACTACCACAAAAAAATTATAAAGGTTATTTAGGAAGATTGTGGTCGATGATAAACCAAGGAAGAATTGGTTAAGACTAAATTTAATTTAAAAAAAAAATCAGCATAGAAAGAAAAATAAGTCATAATGCAATCAAACGCAATCTGGTAATATATGACATGCATGAATATGTGCTGATACACAGATATAGATTCAATACACATCAATTCATTCCGTACATGCTGTTTTTAACAGATAGACCTGCATAAACACAATTTCGTTTTATAGGCCACGCCAGTCCACCGTTGCGCTTTCACAATTTGCTTATGGGCGATCTTGAGGCTAAAATTATTATCCGATATACTTTTAAGTTTTAAAAAACGTATACACAGTCTTTGTGGTCAAGAGATGAATCTTAATGATTTCAAGCTATTTACGATAATTACTGTCAGAGTTATGGCCCTTGAACACTTTGATAAATTTTGTGGAAGATCTAGAAACTAAAGTTGTCATCTGATTAACTTTAAACATATACCAGAGTTATAGTCCATTATCACTTTAAGAAATATTTGGTCGATTTAGAGGATTTAAATTTATACAAATTTATGGTCACTAGACAAAGGACTCAATCAATTTTTAACCATGTCTGATAATTACCGTCAGAGTTATGGCCCTTGAACAATCGTTTGTATACTAAATGTCAATTTATCATCTGAAAGAACTAAAAGCCAATCAAATTTCAATATTGTCTTGGTACATTTTTATATCTTAATTGTTGTCATCACCTACAAAATCCCTGTGGACTGCTGGGATGACTTTGCTACTGAGGGAATATGTTTGTTGACTGGCATTCCTATCTTTAAAGAAAAACTACAATTGTATGTCGTTATTTCAACACTATAAATTGTATTTCTCCTGGTCTATATTTTTGTGTCTTGATATAAGTGGTTTCTTAGTGGGTTTCTTCCAATAATTTATCTATATTTTCAATAACGCGACACTGTGGGCACCGGAAATTGATATCTAAATATGTCTCGTTTAAAACCTAATCTTGGAGTAAAAACCTATGCCATTGGGACAAAGGGTAAGAGATGTTCGATTTGCTTAAATAATATTAATTGCAATTTAATTGACGTGTGTTTCCAGCTAAAGGTTAGTTAAAACCAACTATTACAAAAGAAGCAGTTCAGATTTAATTCTTACATAAGAAAACTACCGGTTGTTGCAGTGTTTAATTGGGCGCAAAACCTTTAAGAGGTACTTGTGAAAACAGTTCAGCCAATTTTGGAGTTGGGAGTAATATAATTATTTGCCTTATATAGCTGATGGGCACAAACGTAATTGACAATTATTTGTATCCGCCATGCAAAGAAAAAGTATTGCCCAAATCACAGCGGATCGAAGAGTTTTCTCAATCAGTCAATAGCTCGGTATATAAATAGCCTA
Organism: Patella depressa; assembly: GCA_948474765.1. Lineage (NCBI taxonomy): Eukaryota > Metazoa > Mollusca > Gastropoda > Patellidae > Patella > Patella depressa. The sequence goes on from OX419721.1 coordinate 35,747,778, forward strand.
CTCATTCGTCTTTCTTAACAAACTTTAAGCCAGCGTAAAGGAAAAAAACTAATTCAAGGCTATGAGCTAGTTCTATTTAAGGAAGAAATTCCACAACCATGTGCATTATTCTTCCATATGGAAGTGGAATCGCTGTTTAAATTAAACTCAAAGATGCAGTCTATACGGACTTAGTGATTGTATATTTGATCTCGTATAACATGTTTCTTGGAAAGTGGCTTCGCTGTAAAAGATCGAGACTAACGAGTTACATATACATATATCCAGTTCTTTTGTAAACCCTGGGATGAAATGAAATGGGGTTTAACGTCCTACTGTTCTGGGATAATGAAGACGGACATACGCCATACAGTGTGCTATGAAGGAAAGTGCGCTATGGCTTACTCATATCGAATTCCAACTGCCAAGGGATCTTTTACTTGCACGTCGATGTGTAAACGGGACCTCGGTTTTTCATCCCATCCGAACGACTAGACAGCGTACTTGTTAGGCCCTCCGTCCTGGATCACTGACCAGTAGAAACCACGCCGGAAAATCTGGATGAACTTTCTCGACCAATGCAGGAATCGAACACCTGATCTCCAGGCTAGTGAGCCAGCGTGTCACCCACTTAGCCACCGTGATCCCCAGAAACACCGGAAGCGCATTCCACCGTCTAAATAGAAATAAAAAAGAATTGCTTATGGTAATAGTAAAACAAAGTACATGTATCGTTAATGCATTGGAAGGGATATTATATGTTCTGAATAACTATACGTTGATAAAAACCAGTTACTTAAAAGGTGAAACGTCCAAAATTCACACGGTCTATAGTTAGACAGTTACTGAGCACACGTGAAGATTTATCAGTGACAATGTCCATAGTTCAAATGGCTATCTGAGGATCTATTCGGATAACCTCGATTTTTATCCCATTAAATATCAACCGATGCTGGTTAAATTCACAGAACCATTACATTATGAAATATGTGTAAGCTGTAGTTTGTAATAGACCATAGCCTAGTATAGTGAGATAGTTTAACGTGTTAGACTATACGTAGGATTTGAAGAAAGCAAGAACGTTTTACATTGTGTTTCAACTGAACGAAAAATCTAAACAAAGCATTCGACGCCCATTTGGTGTAGTGATATTACTGTGTATATCATTTTATTGACTCGGACCACCGAGTGTCCCCGAATTGTCATATAATGTATACGCATAAACAATATACCGTGTTTCTATTATGTGCTCAAGTGGTGCTATGTCAGAGAAAGAACGTCCTGTTTCTCGTGTCAGATGACATGCGACCAGAAATAGGGGCATATCTTGGTCCGGACTTTCCTTCACCGGTACATCCAACTATTCATACACCGAACTTGGATGCTTTAGCGTCGAGAAGTCTTTTGTTAAAGCGAGCCTACGTCCAGCAAGCAATTTGTTCACCAAGTCGTACGTCTTTGTTAACTGGTCGTCGACCAGACACAACTCACGTGTACGATCTTAAACATTACTTCCGAAACGTAGGAGGCAACTACACCACTATTCCCCAGTTCTTTAAGAACAATGGTTACAGAAGTATTGGGATGGGAAAGATATTTCACCATGGTAAAGCATCAGGACACGATGATCCGATCTCCTGGTCCGAACCATACTACCATGCACCTAATGAAAAATATAGATCAAACATAATGACATGGAGAGCAGTGGCTAAAGCAGAATATGATATACGTCCATTACCAGATATGCAAATAGCTGATTATGCAATAAAATCTTTACGACGTGTGGCTCCTGATGCCAAATCTGGAAAGCAAAACTTCTTTGTGGCTGTTGGATTTCACAAGCCACATTTACCGTTTGTTTTTCCTGAACATTATCTTGATCTCTATCCCAAAAATGACATTCATCTTCCAGACAATCCTTATGCACCAGTGAACATGCCAGAAATAGCTTGGATTAATTATATCACGCAGGAAATGGGAAATTATCACGATATTAAAATATTGCGACCCTCGGGAAACATTAATACGACTCTTCCTGATGATCTTGTTCTTAATTTACGCAGAGCTTACTACAGCGCCGTATCGTATGTGGATGATCTTGTTGGGAGGGTGTTGAACGAGCTAGAAACCCTAGGGTTATTACATAATACCATAGTTTCGTTTTGGGGAGATCATGGTTGGCAACTTGGTGAACACGGTGAATGGTGTAAGCATACCAACTTTGAAGATGCTACTCATGCACCAATGATGGTACGTGTCCCGGGAATAACGGATGAAGGGTTAGTGACCGAGGGGCTAGTCGATTTTGTGGACCTGTTCCCTACGCTTGTGGAAGCCGCTGGTTTTAAACCCTTATCTCTTTGCCCAGAAGATTCAACTAAAATTGCATTATGCAGAGAAGGAAATAGTTTTATGCCGCTGATGTATGATCCGGGTCGTAAATGGAAATCGGCAGCATTTTCTCAATATCCTCGGATGAACTATACGGTGATGGGATACACAATGCGTACCGACGAACATAGATATACGGAATGGCCTGAGTTTATTGGAGAACCGCATTATAAGCCAAACTGGAAGAAGCTGCATGGTGTGGAGCTTTACGATCATTCTGTTGATCCCGAGGAAAATTACAATCGAGCTGACGACCCTGATTATAAAAAACTAAGAACTCAGCTAAGCATTATGTTAAGGCGGGGTTGGCGATATAGTCAACCAAAAGAGACTATAAGTGTTACCGTTAAAGGTTCTTGCACACTATATCCCTGATTTAATTGAATGTTTATAAAAAAAATTGCTTTTTGGTTTAGAATTAAAATATGTTTTAAAGGACCAATTCCGATAATAATTTGAAGGATAGAACTGCCTAATTTTGTGTTAAAATCGCTTAAAATCCCTCACTCAATATATGTGATACGTTTTTAAACAACTTAAACCCATCAGTTTTAATCTGGAAATGGAGTTTGGTGTCCCAAGCTCTACAAACCAGACGCTTATTTTATTCAAATAACGTGTTGGTGAAATTTACCTTTCGTTATTAAGCATAGCGCATGTGTCATTCACTGTATATGCCTATAAAGGTACGGGAATCGATTATCAGGTCACCCAACTAAAAAACTGATTCTAGATCTTAAAAAGGTTACGTGTCCGGATAAGCAATGTTAACGTTCACGCTCAAACGACTCAATATTTTAAGGGGGAGTAGATACGCCATTCCTCTATATTTTTGGCGTTTAAATTTCGTACATACGCGGACTCTACATAGGGATAGCCCATTTAATGACACAGCATTGAACACAGCAACATTTTCCCACCTACAGAATATTTACGTGAGAAACATAAAGGGATGTTATTCAATGCGTCATCCATGTGGTCTAGTTATTTAATTAAATATACAACTGGCAACACTACATTCTTTTGTTAAATTTCAAATGCTTGAGAAGTGATATGAAACTCCCAAGGCTATACACAACATCATTTAGACTGTATGGAGTATCGAAATCTACTGCAGGTAGTTAGTGGACTAACTGGTATTTAGCCTTGTTACATATCAGATACAAAATTATAGTCGATTGTTTTGCTGTGTAGTTCTATTAAACATATGAAATGAAATGAAATGGGGTTTAACATCCTCTGCCCCGACTGGACTAATGAAGACGGTATTTTTAATTATGCAAAAAGTTATATGGTTAAAACCATATAACTGTTTATATGGCTAAAATGGTTATTGGTTAAAAAAGCTGTCCGAGATGAAAAGGGGGTTCATTGCTTGTGGTTGACTCAACATCCTTTTTCCTAGTCCTGTACAACTGTTTAAATCTATGACTGCATTTTTGTGGACATGCTTATTACATGATTATTGAATCCCTGGCACAATTACACAATGGTACAGATAATATTGCTTCTGGAATATACAAGTATTTGTTCGTAAATTTATAAAATATAATAGAGATTTAATTAATGTTTTTGGTTAATTCATTGAACCAAGCTACACAAGTGTACTTAAAAGACAATCTGATTACAACACAGATTCAATTTCGTTTCGTTTTTATAGTTTATAATTTCGTTTTACATGGAAGAGTTGTTATCACAGACGTGTTTTGAGTGGTGTGAGGTATTAGCCAATGAAACGGTCTGTTACGGCGCCCTTTATGCGTGTTTTGCATGGAACTCTGGGTAATCCGCTAGTACATCAATGCTGATTGGTTAATCAAATGTCTGTCGTCATAGGTCAAAAGCCGCTCGTATGACATCTGGTGTGACATATCGCAACAGACGGTGAAATCCTCATCATAGTATAAAAAACAAAATGAAATAGATTAATATTTTAATCAGATTGCTTAAAATACATAGAGTAAATAAGTACAACGGACATCTAATCATTCCTAATACACAACTTGTGTTGATCAAATACGTATAAGAAATATTTTAAGCCAGGTTGTATAGATCCGGCCCTAAACCAAATTATCTGCTAGAGATTAACTGCCCAACATTATTATTATCTTGCAGGAAGTCAACTCCTTTAATCGTTATTGCAAATACAGCTCAGGAAATGGCATCGAACTAATGACACCATGCTACAGTATTTATAAGAAATTTGCTGCAATTTACCGCTAGCTTTTCACCGGAAAATATGGCTTGATTTATTAGTTTCTTGAATAAACGAACCGCCTTCCAATATTTCCGTCCTGCATTGTCGATTTCCGCTCAATATATTTAATTCTTAATCAAAGTAAGGTATATTTCCGTTACACAACTCGAATAAAATAATGTAGAAGTATGTTCCATGATAACATGCTCCAGGAATCCGCTATAAAATATACAGGAATATTAGAGCATAGAACTACATTTTTAAGAAATATTGCAAATGGATTTTTTGTTTTATTTAAGAGAAAATTAATTTACAGATACTTTTTGGTGGCATTTTCGTAATTGAACAATAACACACTATTAACAGGGAAAGTGGTTGTGTCGGTTTAACCTTTACCAATATAATATGATGGTCGTGGGTGGTTTTATCGGAGTCTTGAATTGGAGTACCAGGGCCGGCTAGAAAATTTACTTTGTTTTGTTTGGGGTACGTTTTACGTTAATGTTGGTGTGGTGGACAGGTCTCTCTCGAATAGTTGTACGTGGCTAACCTAGTAAATATCCACCAGTAAGCTCCGTCATTCTTTTTTTATGAAGAATTTTTTCCATGAAGACATAGATACCCGGAGATGAACAGCTTTGTCACCATCCCAGCATGGATACTCATAAAATCGTCTTCATTTTCAGGAAAGTGAATCATCCATATAAAAGACTTTCGACACCGGAGTAGTATAGAATGATCCTCAAAAGCTTTTTGTTAAAGTAAAAAAGGAGCTAAACCAATAATGTGCAGTACATGATGTAAATGTCGGGACACGCAACAACTTTTCTTTTTTCACGAGTCATTCATTTTCGACAATAAACGTCAAGTTCTTTAAAAAGTAAAAGAGACAAGAGAGAAATTTGTCGGATGAATTGAACTTGTAGTTGGTTAAGTCTCGAGTTAAAGTGGGTAGTTATGGTTTATTATCCCCAATAAATAAACCGCCACTAAACTATATTTACTACCGCTATTGTCCGATTTTATGTCTTCGGAGACTATTTACAGCTTTCACATAAAGGCCACTGAAAATATTATGCCATATTTATAGCAATTTTGACACATGGGTTTATTACAACACCGAAACTATGAAATTATCTCTCACCAAATAATCGGTGAGATCAATATCGGGGGAGAATTTACGTACACAATTTTTTTTTTCTTAAGGAGTACTTGGCCGTTTTGATAATAACATACCGGGTTGAAAGCCCCCTTTGCAAAATGGTTAATGCATTTGATTTTACTGCTAGTTTAAAACCTGATCAAAGGTTTGCTTGTGATTTATTGAGAAAATAATAGAGATTGAACAGACGAAATGTGACATTTATACTAAAAGCATCCTCAAAATGCCCGTTGGTCACGCTTCGGGATCACAAATAAATGTGATGCTTTGTAAAACACAAATTGGCCATTTTTCAGAACATGAGTACTGTGTTAAACGTTACATTGTTACGCCATAAATTATCATCCATAATATTTGGTGAACGGAAGTGCGTCCTGCGTCCTTAAAACGTCTCGTTGCGTCATAAATTTAAAGGGAACCCTATGACCATTATCGTATTAATATCATGCTCCTGCAGCTTAGTTAAGATTTTACATAGCATTTTCTTGTCAACCTTGATTTACCTCATTAAGGTTAGTTCTGTGTTAGAAATGGGTGAAAATATTGTGTTTGTTTGTATTATTATCAATTAATTAGAACCAGTACCACCTTTGTCAAATGACTTGAAAATAAACAGTGTCGAAAAGGAAATAAAAAAACAGTCACGTTTAACTAAACTTCCTGTCAATAACAATTTTCTTTGTGTGTGGATTTCAGAAAACCACTGCTTTAAAAGTTGTTGTTACTTAATTTATAAAGAAATTTGATATAAACATTGATTAAAATTTGCAAATCAAACTCTATAGAATTCAAAGATACGCTATATATATAACCGATTTGTCCTCGAAGATATGCAATGAAGTTGTTATGGAGGTGTTAGGACATTGACATTAATTCGCGTTTAATGAGGTGGATGCTCTCATGTTGGGTTCAGGAAACCTGGTATTATTGGGTTATTAAAGCTAACCAACATATATTTAGGATTCTGTATTTATAAACTATTATGGTAGTCTACCTGTACTAGCTGTTTGATAATAACTGTAAATGACATGGAATTAAATAATAGGTTTTCTTCACGTATGCATGAAATACATAATCGGATCCACTTAAAACACATAGAAAAATCTCTTGCGGATATATACGTCTAATGCATGGTGATAAATAAGTAGTTCCCGTGTGATAAATCAATCGATAGGAAACTATTGAATATGTAAAAAAGAAACCGTAGATATGCGTTGATGGTGTGTGTATATTTAAATAGCATTAAATTGGAGATTGCTTAAGTAACATGTACTGTTGGGCTATGGAAAGTATAATCCAAAATTGCTGCTGTTCAGATAACGGATGTTTCCTAAAGATGTTTTCTCGGCTATCGTCTGGGTTTTGTCAGCAAGGTCGATCACAGGTCTGCTATTAAACGCTTATCGACTTACTCCTGTCAGTCCATATCTTCACCTAGCGATTAAACAAGTCTGAGTTTTTCCAAGAAAATAGCAATCATTGACAAAGAGATATGTAGAGGCTTGATTAACAATATTTTGGCGTCAAGATAAAAATCAATTAAGCCATGTAAGCATGTTGCGTACACCTCGGGCGTAAAAATGGATGAAAACTTCTATTGGGTAGTGTTGAATGTATATTTTATAAAAATTATAAATGACGACACTTACACATTTCATCATTGTATATGGAAACCGAATGATTTGTTTGCATATAATATTCTAGAAAGTTATTCGCACCCACAACCTTGTCCTTTGTGGGGCAACTTTATCTTTGTCCTCTACTCTAGAAAGGGATCTCGGTGGTTAAGTGAGTAAGGCGCTGGCTCGCTATCCTTAATATCGGGTGTTCCATCCCTGCATTTGCGAAGAAAGTTCATCCAGATTTTCCTCATTGCCAGTGATGAAAGACGGAGGGCCTAACAAGGACAGTTGTTTAGTCGCCCGGGTGGGACGAAAAATCGACGTTTCGTGTACACATTGGCGTGCACGTAAAAGATCTCTTGACAATTGGAATTTGATATAAGAGTCCAAGTGCTGTCCCGGAAATTTTTTTCTCGTGACCCAATGTATGGTGTATACCCGTCTTCAGTTGCCCAGGTTGGAGCAGAACGATAGAACGTTAAACCCCATTTCATTTGTCTACTTGAAAATAGCCTTTGCCAACTTCTTCATATTAACTGCAGTTCATCAGGTTTTAGTTTTTGATAAGAAATTTCAAATGAACACAGACTCGTGTCTTTTTGAGTCGATATGAACAAAAATTTCACTCGATCATCATTTCTTGTCGCGAGCCTACCTCCACGTATTTCTTAATTAACGTAAACTTATTAACTGCAGCGTGTGCCAGCATCATTCATTTAGTCACAGGGTCATAGGTGGTACGCTCGAATTGCCACTTCTGCGTTTATCAGAAAAGGAATCTAATTCAATTAATTGGCATGGCCTTGCATGATAGTAAACAGTGTGAAAGGTCATTAATACTATTAGTGTCATGACAGTAGTGTCAGTCATGTGTTCAAATTAATGTCATGTCAATTGATTATAAGGCTGTACGTGGTCTTGTTTCAAGAGTTACGAATCTTATAACGCCCTATTCATTTCCTCAGAATATGGAAAACATGAAAATGGTCGCCCATTTCATGCACTTGAACTAGCATTGGCATGTATTGACTTATTAAATGTCGCTACAACATCCGTAAAGTGAAGTGTGGTTGAAAATGACATTTCTGAATAAAATGTCAGAATATCCTTGGCGATTCTCTTGATTGGCATTTAACCCTACTTTTCCTTCTATCCAGGAAAATCGGTTTATTCCTCTATAGATGGTTACGGATGTTTTAAACTATGAATGAGATGTGCTTACTTTTTCTATAGGACACCCTGAACTATTCATTATTTCTATGGAGTTTTAGACCATGTGGGGTAAATTCCACACCACTCAGTGTTGCATGTAATATCACGATTTCTCGGATCCCGATCCACCTTCAGTAAGCTGGATGAAACAGGAAACAGAAAACGACCCAATGTCGAAACGTAGCACCAATTAAATATATACTAATTCTTTTCCATAGAACCTTTGTGTTTAAACTGAAGTCAAATAGGACGTTAAGCCCCTATTATTTTCATTTAGGATCCTCGTAAAGCTGGATTTTTATGCTTTTCGTCTGACTTTTTTTATGGCTTATGCTTCAAGTTACTCATTTACAGGTTGGTGGATGGAGACACAGGGTTCGAAACGCCAGATTACTGATCAAATTGTCACTCACTGGTATATTTTTTTCACAGTGGTTTTATATTTGCGGGGTAATCCTTTTCGTAAGAAAGAATGTAGACACTGTTTTCAGTTTAGTACAAATAAATGAAGTTCACAAGTCTCTGTGACATCTGGTAACAAAGCTTGTTTATATAGTTGATTATCTCGGATCAGAAGGCAACAAACTTGCTTGTCAGGCATTAAACAGGTGGAAACATTGAGATGGTTTGACTGATTACTGCGTTATATTATTATGTTGCACTAGCACATAGGTATACTGTCTTGTCAATTCTTCTTTAGGTATACTGTCTTGTCAATAATTCATTAGGGAATGAGTGACTCTTCATTTCATGAGAAAATTTATTATGTTCTTTTAAAATCTTGTCCGCTGGTACGTGGCAAGGAGTAGAGTTGCCTGTCCGGTTTTCCTCGCGTCCTGTGGTTTCCTTCCACAGCTAAAGAGCCCTACGAAATGACCTAGTTGTGTCGAGTGGACTTTAACTCCCCCTTTAACGATGACATGAGTTATAGACCTAGGTATGAGCTGGGCGGCCGCCCCCCCCCCCCAATTTGGGCACTAAGTGCTGGGAAATTTGGGCACACAATTGTACCTTGTAAAAGTTGTATAAAGAAATATCTTGAATGTGCCCAATTTAACAGCAAATTTAAATTCAGAGTGTATATATGTTAGGCAATTAAATAGAAATCTTAAGACTCGAACCCTCCATTGTTTGGAGTACAGTAAGCCACAAGTTACAGTTACAAGTAAATAAAATTTAGTTCTCTTTTATTGATTTTTTGGGCACCAACCACCACCGTCCCCCAGTCAAATATTCCCCGGTACGCCTATGGTTATAGAGTTCACAATTTCTGGTCGGTGAAATTTTCGTATGTTAGAATACACTACACAATTTTGATATTGTTCGTTTTTTCGTTTCGTTTATCGATCAACAATAATTTTAAGTAATACGCACTAAGCAACTAAAGACTTTTTGCCTAAGAATTTCTTCCTGATTATTACATTAGTTTGACGGAAAACCAATTATATAAATTTAAAACATTTGTCATCATGCGTGTTAGCTTGCGGATGCCTTAATTTTTATATCAATAATACTAAAGAAATTCTGGCTAACACGAACCGACGTCTTACCCATGGAGAGGATATTTCAATTTTAAACCAGTTGCCGTATTTTCGAACACGAAAAAAAACAACCTAAAACCAATTTTATTTCATTACGAAGCGTGTATTTGGTCGCAAGTTGCTAGTCGATTTATTTCATTTTTGTTCTTTGTTGGTTTTCTTTTTTAAATATTTCTTTTAAATACACATCGAAAATTAATTTGTGTACTCCTATATTCGTGTGTTACATTGATGTAATACGAATTATACATGGAAAGTTCATTTAGGAGCTGCATTTGACAATCATTTATTTAAGATAAAACAAGCCACATTAAATGTAAAGGTCATACGCAATCAAAAATAGATATTGGGGAAAGCATTTTTCAAATCGACTAATCCTTTCGTAAGTTGAAGGTTACCTTTACTTTCGTAAAACTTACGTTGCCTTTTTAACAAAAAGAAAATGCATGTCTGATTTTAATTGGTTTATTCGTTTTGATCGTTTATAACTTTATATCCTTATCTAATGTAAAACACATCCTGCAGAAAAATACGGAGCGAAATTTAGAAAAAAAGGTAATTTAATATTGGCAAGACTTGTGTATATAAATCAAGTTAGATTATCACCTTGCAGCGCGAGGCATGGTGTTAAAACCCATAGAATTATTTTTAATACATCTAGAAAGTGTCGAATATTTCTTTGCCCTTTGTATTAAATAACGTTGTTTCTGAAATGTCACTTGTAATACTACCCACATAAAGAAAGATCTTAACAATCGATTTCTTGTACGTAAACTTCTTCTCACCCCTTATATAACGACTTTTTGTTTACAATGATGCTTCAACAGAAGATTTTTTATAAAAAAAAGGAATGCACGCAAACAAGGAAAAGAGATTGATGTGTTATCTATTAATTAGCTATGATTGATTACCTCCGTGTCGCGTCAAATTACAACACGTGGTAAGGCCTTGGAATCGGTCATCTCATGGTGAGATATCCGACCTTTAGTTGATGTATGATTGAAGACATAAGAGATAGCGGAAGAGTTCAAGCCACAAGAAGTGTAAGCCATCAACATAACTTGATAGATAACTTCCATTTTACTTACTGATTATTTTCTCATTGATCAATCCGCATCATGACTTTTCATCCAGCACCGTTCCTCGATAATTGGACAGTCAAAAATTAAATCGAAATTAATGAAACCGTTCTATTGAGGACCTGGATATTTCGTGACACCTTCTTGCGACATATGTAAATTGGTTTACAAAAGGAATGAAATTTAATAGTTGTGGGTAGCTTTTCAGACATTTTGCAATAATCAAATACATGTTTATTTCATTTCGTATTTTCATTTAAAGAGACAAGTCGTGGAATTATTGGCAACAGTCGATATGAATAGTCTGGTGTTTCTTTTCGACAAGTGATAGGGAAAAGATTAAATTTTATTTTTAGTCGAGCCAGTGACGAATCTGATTAAAAGCAGCTGTTTTTCAGGTCGCTTTCAGTTTAATATTACCTGTATTGATTATGTGAAATGATAGAAATGTGCACACCATTATTCGGGTACCATTCATTATAATGATAACATGACATAATGTAGTCTTATTTATGTCGATATACGTTTTGGATTACACCAATTAAAACAGCCATTATAGGAAGAGCTATGTGGGCAATCTGGTCCTATTTCGTTTCGTTTTTTATTGTTTAAAATTTCGCTTAACTTGTCTTTACTACACTAGGAACTGGAAAAGTTGTTATATAACCCGTGTTCTAGTTGATGTGCGAGATTAGCCAAAGGAACGATCTGTTACAGCGAAGAACTGTGGGTATCCTACTAGAAACATCGACGATGATCGGTTAATCAAATGTCTGTCGTCATAGATTCAAAAGCGGTCGTTATGACCCCTGGCGCGACCTCCCACTACAACTGGTCAGATCTGCATGGAATAGAGACCCTCGAAAGCGAAACGAAATATAAATCTGTACTTTAATCAGGTTGCTATGCGCGCGTAATTAATACTTCAAGCGCACTTCTTCCTCAATACCCATGACTTGATCGAATTTGACGTATGCATTTAATTTTCAAAGTGATCCAAATTTACCTAGCTATCCCTAAGTTAACTGTCCCTATGTTAACAGTATTTACTGTTTTAGCACAAGCATTGCTTCAACTAAAGTATGCGTTTAACAGTGTAGATACGCCTGCGTCAACAACGCACGCACCTTGATTTAATTGGGATTCTGTGATCTTGATTGTACATATTACACGGCATACTGTTAAACTTTGATCACTTGTTTAGAATCCTAATGTTCGGAATATATATTTAATTTAATCTTTGATTAACCACATCCTCAATACAGGAAACATTGTTCTTTCTGGCTATACACAAAAAATACCTTTTGGATCCGAAATATATTTAACTCCCGTGACAGATGGTCAATAATACAATCTGTTTAGACGAACTCAAGTTGTATTTTAATTTACTTTCTGTCAAATTCCTAGACATTATTTAGTGAAATTAAGAATTCATTGATCTTTTCGCGATCGATCGCTTCCATGTCTTCGATTCCGGCTAACCGTCATTGCCACGAGCTAATTTCAACACTGGAAACCGTGGGATATGCGTCTTGGTTTCCAAGAAATGGTGTTAAAAATCCTGGCTTGGGATGGATGACAAACCAGTGGCAAATAGGTTATCCTTATTTAATAGTGTCCTATCCATTTGACCATTTATTGAACTAGAATAGAACCATTGCCAGATTTACTTGGTTAGTCAGTCAGATTCTTTCAGGCGTCAGTTAAAGTATTTAACGAAACAGACAGGCGAGTCCGGTGTTCGAGTAGCTGATAGACATCGTCACAGATAAATCTCCCCAAATGTCAAAGGGCATGAAGAACGTCTTTTCAAAACTCAAGTTTTCCGGCACATGCAGAAGATTAAATTAAATACACAAAAAGACGAGTATGGTTTCATCAAAGGAATTATTTTTCAATCACATTCATTTTGGATATCGCTATTTCAGAGATTCTGTAATTTTAACGCATGGATGTTATGTTGCAATGCAGCACTAGCTTTGATGTTTATTATGATGTATGGTTATTTTGTGGATGATGAATGAAGATCATAGATGAATAATTTTCAATGGGGGTTCCATAGTTGTCTGAGAAAATATGATTCTGAGCTCTTTGCTGCATGGACATTTGTTTAGTGCCCCATTCTGATAGGCCCATAAACGTATAGCGCGTGCAGATAAAAGTATAACAAAGTTATATAAACTCTTAACCATACTTTCTCTGCACGAATGGTGAGATGTGATATTCCACTTTTTTTATCGTCAAGATTTCTACGCGGGGAAGGGAGGGGAGGGTCATTTATATTTGCATAGAACTATAACTGCACATCATCTTACTTTATAAGACATTTTTACATAATATGCCAGAAGGTTCATAAATAAATAAATGTTCATTAGATAGTAATCTATGCCATTAAATAAATAAACGTAGGTTAAGTGTTGTTTTAATTTCAATGTTCGTGTTTATATAGCAATGAATTATTGTTTATAATATGAAAGAAATAGAAATGTGACAAAATAAGATCCACGGAGAGTAAATGGTTGAGTAATTTTTGGACTTTTGTGTTTTTGGTTATACTGATGTTTATCGGAAAAGGTCTGAAAGTCAATAAGGCTCTTATTTTTTACTCCCTGTTTCAATTCTAACTAAGTACTTGGTCCTAAATTAAGCAACTATATGACTGTATTCATAATTCACAGCTATCAAGTCTACTGTATTAATGAAGCAAGGATTCAGCACACTCTTGGGGATAAGAGGCAGATAATCGGTGTAAACAGAAACTGAAAACGTTCTAGGTGTCACACCGACGTTGTAGTTGAGACGATGTCATGTGCCCCGGCGTACGGATGAAAGATTTAAGGTGATGAGATGACGTCTATCGATTATTTAAGGTTCAGCGGATTGTTAATTTCAGTAAATATTGCCTGGCTACTTGACGGAAAGTAAATCAAGTCTACTTTCCTCTCTGTATCGTGGTCATGTTATGCTAAGGTCTATCATCATTATGGGGGTTAACGTGTTCTTGTTTTATTAAGGTCTGTGGGTTAACTTGTCCTTTAAACTGTCGTTTTAGATGTCTTCGCACAGTCAGCATACAAACTTTATAAAAACATTATGGTATTCGACCACTTTTTGGGAGTTAAAGATACACTGTGTAAGAGCTAGCCATTCTTGCTATAATAGTTCGAAAATAGGTAATATGAAAATTTCGTTCAAATTACTATATAGCAAGCGAAGATATTAGCATTTGAAGGTTTGACAAACCGTGCGCAATAAATGTAACCACCGTACTGGTTGCCCGAAGCAATGTCTCGATCCTGCATTTTTGAATTAAAATATGGCTGATTATGGCCTGGATTCGTTAATAACTGTCTAATTGATAATTTAGCAAACAATTCGGACCTAAAGAAAGACCTGCAATAGACAGATTTAGCTCTTGCATAATGTATGTTTAACTTGTCCTTTTAACCTCGCAGCGAGCATACAAATGTATTAAAACATTATGGTATTCAGTCACCTTTGGAAGTTTGCGAGACTACTTTATACTGCAATGTTAATAACCCCAAACTGCTCTTATATGTTGTAACCCTTTTATAAACCAAAAAATGACACAAGCAGACAATAATCACTGAAACATTATTTGGAACTATCCGGAGTACATTTTACATTTGATCTCCGATCAGTTACCAGTGGGTGTTATTACCCCCAATTATATGACTATCCGTTAAAAGTTCAGATCGGAATTTGCTTCAAATGTTTGTTTTACATAATATATAATTTGTTACAAATAAATCCGTTTGGGTACTGGATATATAATTGTCCTCATAATTCGCCCTGTTATAGTTCAGTGTTATCGACCATATGAACAAATTATTGTGGTATATGACACACCTAACAGATTATATTGTTACATACGAATATTACATAATGATAAATATGACAATCCTTACAATTATAGCTTGGAGGCGTTCATTTTCCCAATATGTGAGGACAATGACATAGATAAGAGAATAATTTAACATCACAAATAATTGTCATGTATGGTTCGGATGGATCAGGTGTTTGACGCAGGTGTGTTTAAATAATTGTTTGTTGCAGTTAACGGTTTTCTGAACGCTGACCTTGACCTTTATTTTATTTACTTATCCTGTTTATCAATCATATAAAATGAATAATAGATGTTTACAAGTTTGGATCGACTTAAAAAAAAGTATAAATGCATCTTAGAGAGTGAATATAAAATCAGATTACTTAGGGGGCGTTTTATAAATTACCCTTTACTTGTATAATCTCCTTAGTGATATCTGTGTATACTCTTTGTTATTACAAAGTGGCTTCACAAATCTAATGAAAAACCATTGGATGGTTCAGGTTCTAAAAGATATTCATTTAAAGAAATCGAAAAGATTATCTTGATTAAGAAATCGGGACTTAAGACAAAAACGAGGCAATGAAAATTGATATGACTTCAGGGCTTTGACCTTTAATTCTAAAAATAGAATATAAATACAATATTCATCAAATGTATTTTGAAATTACATAGCTTCATTTCTTCCTAGTTTTCCATATGATCGTTAAAGAAATTATTGTATATGGAATCTGAAGTTGACTGAATTCAACAAAAGATAACGTAATGGCAACACATGCGAACCCCTCCCTTTAAACTTCCACCATTATTTGATTCAGTACATCTATAACTATACTATAGCATTTCTGCCTTCCGTAAGACTTTGTCGGCACAAAATAAAGTTAATCTTAGCAGTTACTCCAAGCGTCTGCTTCTGAGATAGATCTGATGACAGAAATATGTTATTAGTAAGTCTGTCTGTCAAATTGTGGACTGACATTGGTTGAACGTAATTCTTATATGTCAAAGATTTTGGCGAAGATTGGACGTAAACGACCATCTTCAATAAGTATTCTATTAAAAGGAAAATATTGTTTGAAAGATAAATTGAGCTGCATGCCGATTCTATTTACATATATAATAATACAATTGTCCGTAGGTCTAATATCTTAAAACAAGAGCGATATGAAGGTGTATGTGAAATAGCTTTATTTAACGCCCGCCCACTTCCACCGAGGTGATATCGCAAACAAACGATAAGAAGGGCTTGAGAGGATTTTTTCTTTAATTTTATAAAATCCTTAACGTATGTGTCATTGATGGTTCTCCCAGATTATCCGAATACATGATGCAACCTAACACAGATCTCATCGGGATAAAATATTATATCCGGGATCGACCAAATTACAGTAATCGAATTCAAAAGCCGAATTTTTTTCAACTTTCGTGTCGTGTTTATTAATCTATCCTTATTGAATTGCTTTGAATTAATATCTTTTCAGATCAGCTTTTTCTCTACCAGTCCCGAGTTAAGCAATACACAGCGGTTTCCCTACTTTCTCCGCACTATTCCATCAGATGTTAACCAGGCTCAAGCTATGGTAGAATTGGTCAAGATGTTTAAATGGACATATGTTTCGGTAGTTTATGAAGAATCCAGTTATGGAATGCAGGTAAATAGGGTATGGAATCTATCGAGTAACGATTGGATATCACGTATAGATTCCCGATTAACACCATGATATTTTGTTTGATCAATATACTCCGTCGTGACCTAAACTAAACCCATAGGTGATACTGAAGAAGAAATAGATTGCTCGACTGATATTGTACGGTTGTTATAGATATGTACCTAGTGTTTCAAGTCAAATGAAATGAAATTTTAATGGTGTTTAACGTCCTATTGTTTTTCTCCGAACTGGGCTTATACGCCATACAATGTTCTATGAGGGAAATTTTGCCCGGACAGCGGCACTATGGCCTACTCTTATATCGAATTCCAATTCCCAGGGAATCTTTTACGTGCACGTCAATGTGTACACGGGGCCTCGGTTTTTCGTCCCATACGACCTACTAGGCAGCTGTCCTTGTATAGCTCTCCATTGAACTTTCTCGGCAAATCTAGCGAGCCAGCGTCTTACCCACTTAGCTACCTTGGCCCCTGTTGTCAGTGAAAACAAAAGCTGCATGGTATCAGTATGACTCGAAGTCGGGTAGTCGTTAGCGTTTGGGCAATGTTTGTGCCGAACCAAATTCTTCTGCAATTTTTTATGGCCCTAACAATCGTCAGTACAAACGATCCAAATCGACTTTTATCTTGTTGGGCATTTAGTTATATTGTATTTCTCAAAAGAATTTAGTCTCGATAGGTTTTTTAGAATAACAGCCTATCTTGCAGATGTGTTTAGTTTAGGCAATGAACTCAAAGGAAAAGCGACGCCAAAACCGTGTTCGGGTAGGCTGTTTCATTGTAGTGATCGTGTCAATTAATTGATACAAGAACATTGCCAGCCCCACCCTCCCTGTTATTAGTTGACTCCTCGTCTAATAGCTATAAGTGTCTTTGATAACTTTGAATAACAGTTCTTGTCGGGGAAAAAAATTATCAAATGACTTGTTGAGATCACTAAATACCAGTTTCCATAATACGGGAACATGGAAACGATCTTTAGTTCTATTCTAAAATAATTACAAGAGGACCCGCATGTGATGAGTAGCAAGGTCCATTCATGTAGTTCGTTTACATTAACTCAATGATTTTCTTCACGCCATCATTTAAGTAGCTTTACAAAATGGCGGATATATTTAGCTAGACGTCTCATCCATGAAATGTGGCACACCCGGTTGGAAGAACAATGATTTATATTTCGACTGACAACATTTCCTTGATTTTAACAATTTCTTAACATGGCTGTTGTTTTTATGAAGATAATACCTCCTTGTCTAAAGCACATCCCCCACAATCTGACTTAAAATGGGTCGACTTCTGAATATTAGATTAAATATATTTTCTAGGGTTTGTCTGGTCGCAAAAAAAATAAAACTTCCTCAAAACAAAGAGGATTGAAGAGGTTTACTTTCTTATCTGAAGGAATTACCGAGTTGAAGCATCACTGTGCGTGCGTTTTAATATGTCTAGATCTTATACCGATGTACTCAGACGTGCTTGAAAATATGAAAACTCGTGCAATTGTTATAAGAGATATTGGAAATTTTATTGAAAACGTTATTTATCATCCCTTGATTGTTGGAAAGAAAACAAATGTTATTGTGAGTGAATGTCTTTAATTGTCGTGGTATACTACTTGTCGTGTTCAGAGGAATATAAAAAGTCTAGAAAATTTGTTAAATTTCTCAAATTTAACACTTTGTAGTTGTTGGTAAATATTAACATTTTGCATGAAGATATTTAACATTCAACAATTAATGAGGTAGCTATTTTCAGCCTGATTCTGAACTTGATGTCAAAGTGTTACTTTTAATATTTCAAAGAAGTGCGATCGATAATAGTTGAAGTAAGACTAAGAGGAGTGTTTTCCCTTAAAGAAATTCGGGCCTATTAACGTTGAAGTATCATGACATTTTGTTACATAAAACTTACTGTAAACAGTCAGAACTTCCAAATTCAACAAAATAACAGAATGAATTAAGACAGATTATTCCTTTGAGGCTTACCATTTGAATAACTTTAGACTCATACAAATATTGTTAAGTTGTTTAAGTTCTGATGATGAACAGGGTTGTAAAATCACATTAAGATAACCTGATTTACAAAAGGAATTTAGTCTATAACCGTTTGGTTTAACGCGTTATTGATATGTTTACGAAAAAAATGTGAAATTAAATGCCTATTAGAAGAATAGCTGCCACCAACTAGTTCCCAATATTAGTCAGGCTTAAATCAGACGTTTGAGACCCTAAAGATAATCTCGGAAAAAAATATTTGAGATTATGTTGCATCAGTGCTTAAACACCGGGGGTCATATTTATATGAAAAGGGAAAAGGGGGGTCACGATGTCTAAGTGGGAAAGACGCTGGTTCGCTAGCCTAGAGGTAGGGTGTTCGATCCGTGCATTGGCCGAGAATGTTCATCCGGGTAGTTGTCTAGTCGTTCGGATGGGACATTAGCTTGCACGTAAAAGATCCCTCATAGCACACTGTATGGCGTATGCCCGTCTTCATTAGCCCAGTTTAGGAGCAGAACAGTAGGACCTTTAAAACCCCTTTTCATTTCATTTCATATTTATGAAAATTAAAACTAAAATAATTTACGAATGTAGCTGTATCATTGCATAAAATGCTGATACGAACCTTTGTCAATAAGCATTCTGTATTCTTAAATCAATTTAATCATACCGATTTAACGATAACATAAATATAACAGAACTGCTTGTCCGAATCAATAAGCGAAATATTGTCGTTTGTGAAAAGTCGGATAGATTATTATCTTCTATAACATTTTTATCAAATCTTTCTAGCTTGTGTTTTCTTCTTTAATACAATATTTCTGACAACAGCTTAACATTTTGTTTCATTTTTAAAAATCGAGATTATAAGATATTGGCCTCGGGGATTAAAATAATTTCCATTGAATTACACTTTTCACATTTTCTTTATTTTAGAAGATATAGAATTTCATTATTTGCGAAAATAACACGATTAGAATTATAACATGTATGGTTTTTATGACCAAAGATAACGACACTAATCGACTGCATTGCAAAATTAACTGGGTCTATTTTAAATGCAAGATATAATGTGTACTCTTTGGGTGACCGATAGGTACAATTCGATCAAATGTTATATTATACAACTGATTTAAATGGTATTTATTCAGAATTCTAATATATAACCATGAAGGGAATAATATTAATAAATTGGATACAGTAACAAGCAACTAAATGTTTATATAAAACTAATTTCAGAAACTGGTGATATGTATACAAAGTTTAAAGATCAACTGGCAATAAGAATGATTATATTGGGGTTTTAGTTGAGATGGTGGTATGAAGAAAGGGTGCTAAATAGGAAAATGTATTGGACATTAATATAATGTATTGGAAAACAAAAAAGAATTCCCAAAAGCAACTCAGTCAAATATTATATACAACTTGATTGAATGCCATAAATGAACTTGATTGGTATTTTTTTAAATTCTTAATATATAACAAACTGTATTCCTATTGGTGGGACCAACTGAGTTTACGCTTTATTTCGTTAAAGGGGCATTATCGGTTTCACCAGGACAAAACTCTATCCCATTACGTTTTATGATACACCGTAATATTATACAACATGGATGTTTTATAGGGTTTCAGCGAAGTAGATAAGCTTTTAAAGGAGGCTGGGGTGTGTTTAGCAACTGCTGAGAAACTAATGAAAGATTCCGGAGTAGCTGTCAATGAAGAATATGATAAAGTCGTCTTTCGATTACTACAGAAGAGAACTGCTAAAGGTACGGCTGGATAAATGAAGTCAGTTATTGGACTTTTATATTTTAAAATTAAGAGTTGTCATTACGTTTCACATTTGTCATCTATACCTGCTATATAAAATATAAATTTATGAATGAAATGGTGTTTAGTAACAAGTCAGCACCATTCAGATTATATTGCCAGATATAGAATAAAAGCTGTAGTTAAACCTATCGTATAGTCTCGTTTCCCTATTCATCACGTTTTGTATAAATGTTGAATTGAATTGCAGCAACCGACCCCTGCCAACACTTTCTGATAGAAATGGAATTAAACTGTTAATTTGTTCCATTTTGCGTTTAATGAATCGTTTAAACTATTACAAAAAACATTTAAATTTCAAATTGTCGTGAATACATAGTTGTTTAGTCAGAGTAAAACATTTTCTTATATTTTTAGGAAAAAAACAGTTCGGATATTTGATTCTTTTGATCTGAGAAATGTAAATTACGCCCCCATATGTAAGACGATAATTTGAATAGCATTTCCCTCAGAAGCAGAAGACAACCTCCTCTAGGAAGAGTATTTCACAGCCATTATGAGAATTATAAATGTATATTGTAGGTGTGATCGTATTTGGTTCTGATCAGGAAGTGGGGGAGTTTATGAAAGCTGTTAAAAGAATGGACGCATCTGGGGCTTTCACATGGATAGGAAGTGACGGATGGGGTGCCAGAGGTCTGGCTTATAAGGGAAAAGAAAGCGAGGTAATCAATTATGTGCTGTCATAAGCATAGCAATTTAGTTGGAATAATATAACAGCATTCTAAAATCGGTAATAAAAAATGTTATATTAGATAGCCATCTTGATTTTTTTTTATCTTATTATTTTCAAGTGTATCATTTTTTGTTTAGTTTTTCTGTGAAAGTAGACTTTTTTATTCATCTCGATATCATAAGGTCTCTTGAGTGTTTCTTAATTGATCTGGAACACAGGGGGTTGCGAAACGGAAAATTCGTTATCTTAAAGCTGAGGCTAAAGTCTTTTCGTTCAAATTTGTAGATAAGGGAGATAATCAGGTGCAAATAACCCTTCCAATAGTTTGGCAAGGATGCATTTAAAAAATACACCCTTTCGGTTAAACCCATAGAATTATTCGTGTAGTGGAAGTGGTCTCGGTATAAAGTTAAGTAATCCTATATAATAGGCAAAATAAAAGTGGTTATGTTTCACACACAAAATGAATTAATCTAACGGGGACAGACTTCCTATTATATCATTGGCATTGAGGAATACAGTCAGCAAGATATATTTACCGTCATATTTTTAAAAACAATTTGTCGTTAAAGTTACGACTTATGACCTTGTAGTTCTGACATTTTTAACAGATCCCCCCCCCCCCATAACAACGATGGTTCATAATCCTATAGATAAAGCTATTTGGGTCAAAAGTGGCGCTTACGACCTCCCAGAACTATATGGCATCAATATTCACGCAACCCCTATCCCATGTCTTGCTATGGTATTAAACACAAGTAATATGAACTAAACACAGTAATCAGTCACATTTTTCAAAGAAGTCCGATATTTTGAGGTGTACAGTACATGTATTTTGCTACTCTTTAAGGTTGAAGGTGCCATAACAGTTCAGCCTTTAGCAGCAGAAGTTCCTGGTTTCAAAAACTACTTTATGAATTTACGACCCGATACAAATAAACGTAACCCCTGGTTTATAGAATACTGGGAACATCATTTTAAATGTAAATATCCAGGGAGTTTGTGGACCCCACTTAATGAGGAATACAATGCAACATGTACCGGCAAGGAACGAGTAGATGAAAGTAACGGATTTGAACTTGAAGCTCAGTTACAGTTTGTTAGTGATGGAGTTTTAGCTTTTGCTTATGCCGCAAGGGTGAGATGTAAATTATTTTTTTTTGTGTGTGTGTTATGCTTGTCAGTAATGAAATATTATTGTAGTGCCGATTTAAAGACATTTTGGGATATTGAAGATATTGATGGTTACATTTTTTAAAGAGTTTTTTTTATGTATAGCAAAGATTTCCGGTATATTTCATATACGGTTTGTATGCCATATTTGTTTTCTTTTTGAGTATCTTTGTAGTTTAGACGCTTTGTGGTTACCCTGTATATTTTAGTCGATATTATTGCATATTACGTGGGTATGTATTTTATGGGATGTTTTTATATATATTTTGTAGAACATGCATCGAGATTTATGTGGCGGAAGATTCGGTTTATGTCCAGCCATGGATCCTATAGATGGAAATACGTTTCGAAGATATCTTCTTGATGTTAGTTTTAAAAGTAAGATATTTATATGTTCCGTCTTTCAAAATATTATAGAAATCCTCTCTGCATTGCAAAGCCAAAGGCACTGCATAGAGCACATAGTGAACCTATGTTCCTGTAGTTATTGTCTATTTACACACTGGACCCTTTGGATATATAGAGAGAAATGCAGGTTAACTTCCACTCGACACAAACTAGGTCATTTCGGAACTAACATATGGTTCAATTTTATGTCAATTGATCGCCTGCGCGTGTGGTCTTGAGCAGTGAGGGGAGGTGGGGAAAGAAAACCAACGACGGAGGACAAGCTGCCTTACCCCTTATCACATGCAACCGGGGAATCAGAAATAACAAGAAACACTGTTAATTCAAAAAGATAAATACATGTAGTTAACAATAAATTCATATTTTTCAAGGATTTGATGGAAATGGCTTTATAGTTGGTGAAGTGTTAACTTTAGGTTGTCAGGCAACGAAACATACGCCCATAGCAGCTAAGTCATCGAGGCGGTTAACACGGGTTGTCAGTTAGAATTTGTTTGGCTTCTAGCTCTGCCATGTACTAACGTTTAGTATACAAAACGTTTAATATCAAGGGCTATAACTGTGGACGTAATTATCGGGAATCATTGGAAATCAATAGGGTTCTTCGTCTCATGGCCGTAACTGTATAATTTTAGCCCCTAGAGCGTAGACGCCGGGTAACCGGACAGGAAAGACTGTGGGAGGGTGGACGACAACAACATACGAGCACATTTCAATGTGGGAATATTGAAAAATGTCGAAAATTTCAAATCAGCAAATAGGCTTAAAATAGACATAATTATCTGTATACCAATCCAAATTTCAAAAACCTGAAACTGGACATAGTCTGATTTTGATGCATCGTAAATAAACAACTATTAAGTTGCTATATTTAGGATACCCCACCCCACCCCCGCCAACAGTTTCGGAGTAAACACCATTACATGAAGTATAAAATAATGCATGTTTAGCTGTTATAGACGAATTGGAAAAGCGATTTTGGATGATAAAGGGGCTGCGCTAAAATTGCGTCTGTGTCGTAGTCGTCCATTATCAATCACTGATTCGACGTCTTACATAAACAAAAAGACCCGTGTGTAAGCCAATTGTCGACCTCGACCTCGGTCTCAAGTTAGATAAACCCGCCAGTCCCTGCCTTGATCACCTCGACCGCTTTGTGGTCTCTGTGCACACCTTTGCTCGAAGTCGAGACTTCATCTAACTTGAATCCCTCTGTCTCAGTTTAAATATGAACCAAAAAGAATTAGATTAGTTCTGTGCCACCCACTATTTAGCCACGACAGCCTAGTGGAAGGATCGGGTGACATGAATTTGAGAATACAGATATCCTTATGATGTTGTCATCACCATTCACCACCGTTTTAGCCATATAAGTTTTAACCCTAACAAGTGGGCTAAAATTGTCATAATTGTATTCGGGTTGGGATTTTATTTTTTGTTTATCTGAATTGGTAGAATTTGATTTTTATTTGGAACAAGTTATTCTAAAGATTGATTTGTTGACACTGAGCTTTATTTTGAAGTATGATACTTTAGTTTAATGTCTGCTGAATTCAAAGCAATTTGTCACTTGGTACAATAACAATAATTGAACGGAGCGTAAATTAACGCATTTTTCTCGACCTGTGGGGACGATGAATCGCTGTAATATACGCCAATCTATTATCTGCTTGGTTCTGTAGATGACGCTGTATTTTGGTTGAACGAATTTTTATGGTACCAATCAGCAGAGTTATTGCAATACGACGTAAAATGGACATAAAACAATACATTAGATTACACCGGCAAATTGGTTTCCTTCCTTGGCTAAATCATCAGTACATTAAGTCAATATCGTGGAGGATGTTTTTGAATAATATTTGGACTTTAACCTAAATACTATGCTAATAATAATTAAGGATTGCAGCAGAGAATGGAAAAACGATATCCCCTAGGGTAAGATTTCAAATTATTGTCGTTTGTACTAAAACAATTGACGGGTTTGCGAAAATTGTTAGTTCATAAAATGTAGGCGAATAAAAAAAAATAAAAGTAAGTCAATTACATGTGTAGCCCTCGATTCTGTGGAGAAGGTTTGATACATTCAAATTATCTTAATATTTTTTTTCAACCTTATCCATTGTAAATGGGTGCTTTAAGAGTGACAGTTTTAAAACCTTTATAAATCCCTAAAGCTTTTTCAATAACTATTATTACACTTCATTACCACAGATATACCGTGCTGTCTCACTTTTATATTTGTACTGTTATATAGTTGTAATGCTTTGCAACATCCATCTTCGCAAAACAATGAAATCCCATAGTATTGAAATCTCACATTATTGTTGGTATACATTGTTTTTTACATACTCTCGAAGACGGTCAACTATCATATTACAAAAAAAGAATTCTGATCAATAATAATTTCATTTCTAGGAGCCAGGGTTTTTACACTTCATGGTGATTTTTGGCTGTAATTGTTTTAAAACATCTAAATCCCCGAGATAAATGTTTTCAGCAAATTACATTTACACTATCGAGTTTTTAACTATCATAGTGAGAACTGCCAACTCCTTATCTAATCTCCCATAATGTATCTTTAATACATTTATGTTCATAATCTGAACATAGTTTAACATAGCCAGTTGTAAATGTTATTACTTATAGCTATTTTCTGGCAGCGAATTATTTCGAAAATCGGATAAAATTTGCTATTAAGGAATTGGTTGTTTCTTTATATGTACTTGTCTTCCGACTACTGTCTTGATTTTAATTATGTTTTACGGGGTTTTGCATATATACAAGTGGTGCTATACAATTAACGAGATGGGTTCGCTAAGACACAGAGATTATAAGAAATGCCCAAAATCACTCCCCCCACCCAACTCCAACAAACAAACCAGTGACGTAGTGTAATAATATCAGTTAAATTATCGCATTACATTAAATCGCCCCGATTCCAGAAAATATAATGATTAAAATTCTTCAATTAATTCGTCTGTAAAGGTTAATGTGTACCGTGTCGTTAATAAGCCATAGAGGAACCTATACAAATACCCATTGACCTTATCGATTCCATATATATCAGATTCCACATTGTGTTTGGAAAACGTTTTCAGAATATGTTCTATGTATGTTAGCGTTAGATTGACGAGTAACACGCCAACATTCGATCGAATTTTGAAGGATTTAAACAATCTCAATAGTTGAGCTTGAACGAATAAATAGAAATATGCTTGCTTGATTTAACATTCCACAATGGTATTTAGCCTTCAAACCAAGTCTGTCTATCTATTACACTGTCATCCATTGTTCGTTTATCTAAATAGATTCGTCTGTGGCCAGACTGTTGATGGCTTGATTGATGTTGATATATTTTTTAGTGTAAATTAGATGACTTTTCTAGATTTAGAATGTCTGGTATTTTCTATTGGTTTAAACACTTCTTTATCTTCAATTGACAACCTCTAATATTATCTAATAATTATTTCAACTCTGGGATCTTATCAAAACCATTTAATATGCTGGATCCATCTTAATCGTTTAGCACTATGGGCCCGATTTTCCGCCATTAAATAGTTGAGGTTTTTTTTTAAAGTGATTTATTTTATATAATAACTCCCCGACTTATCCGAATCGATGACATGTCTAAGTATATTAGTCCTATCATATCTCAAATTAATCTTCGTTACATTTTCTTCAAACAATTGAAAGACTTAACACCGATTAAAGCTCGTAGAAACTCAAGAATGATAGATGGCTTAATTTTAAATGTATTGATTGTTATATGTTATTGATACATGTTTGTAATAACCATGAAAACCTGCAATTTTCCAGCACAAAGCGAAGATTTTGTCGAGACTAACACGTGGTTACATCTACGACTGTGTTTGTGTTGGGAAATGTGGTGGGCGTCAACAGTGTGCCCTCTATGCAAAAATGTTATTCCCGGAAGCCACATGTAGAAGAAGGAATAAACGATGAATTATACCTTTGGCATTTTGTTTAGCCTATTCAGGGAGAATGTACTGACTGCATTGCCAAAATCTAATCTTTTCAATAGTATGCCTCTCTTGCATTAAAACGTCCATAAAATCTAATATATAGACCTTACAAAACGACAAAAATGTGAAGTATAATGAAATGGATGAAAGTATTAAGGCAGTCTCTCCTGGAACTAGGATACAGGATTCTTACCCAAAGAGATTTAACCGTTTCTATTCCATGGGATTGCTCCTTTAGAACCCGATGATCATATAAACTACTCATTTTCACAAGTATATAACCGATGATCATATAAACGATATATAATATGAAAAAAAATGAAATTACAATTCAATATTTTAGTCTTAATATTAATAAATGTTATGTATTTATTTAATTAAAAACGTGTAGAAAAACAATCTACGTACCACTTTAATAATGGTCAGGAGCCAACATGGTAGAAACTGACATGTACATCAAAATTCAGCAATATATAACCTAAGACGATGCAAGAAAGAGATCATTTTGACAATAAATCAATGTTAATGGAAATATTTGCACGTTAATTAACCTTCAGTTCAAAAGTGCAGCAAATCTTCAACTTGAGACATCGATTAAAGGAGAACACATTAAAATCATATCCAAAAAGACATTGAAAAGGACAAAGTGGCAACGAATACTTCTGCGTTTGATAGTATCCCTTTCCTTGACAATAATTTAAGTAGCAAACGTGGTCTAACACGTTACGATGTAGTTTTTCAAATCTGATTAAAATACATACATAATACATATCTATATTTCGTTTCTTTTTTATACTTTCGGTGACCTCCACTAAATCGAAGTTCTGAACAATAAAAACGGAAGGAAATGAGATCTGTCTGTGGATTTTCCAGCTGACCAATAAAAACGTTCTGCTTAACCTTATTCAGTTATCTTCGGATTCCCGGGATTCATTCCAATGTCAAATAAACCCGTGTGTTATACAATAATATGTGCACTAAACCAAATTGCATTCTGGAAAGTTAGAATTTGATGTACGAGCTTTACCCCATGGTCTTAATGCATTTGATAAAAAAACAATTGTAATGTTTTTTAACTCCATAAAAAATGTGAAATCGTACGAACAGCCTGTCATGTGGTTATTGGAAGTCAGTACGCGGGTTGATTTATATATTTCAGGCTAATAGAAGTAAGAGATCGTGTTGCGTTTATCTGTTATTCTAAATCCCTGAAAGCTTGTTCCGTGGTTTCACTAAGCACTAACGGAAATTTAAAGCTTCCAAGGGATGTTTGATAAGATTTAATAGCTACAAGACAAAGTATCATTGTTGCCTATTATAGACGCTCAAATCGACAAGGACATTGATTGGTATTTGATTATTTACATTGGGTTTTGACGTAATGGGTTATGTTAATGGTTAAATATAGAAGTTAGATTTGTTAAATCCTCGCAGTGCTGGTTTGTTTCTAGTCGGTTGTTAAAGGTAAATGGTTGACATAAATAAATTGCGTATATCGTGATCCAGGTTCCGACGTTGATCTTTATGTAAATCATTTGTCAAGCACATAAGAATGCCAAGCAATTTGGTAATGGATATTCTTTATTGTTGGTTGTTGGTATTTTTTTATCCCCATCATAGCACAAGTATGGCGCATGCCCGTCTTCATTAGCCCAGTTGGGACAGAAAAGTAGAAAGTTAAATCCCATGACCTTTTATATTCTAATGTGCCACGCGGACACACAATAAAGACTAGAGTAACCTCGTCGAAACATTGCTAAGTATCAAATTGTGTATCCATAAAATTGCACCTTGCGTTAATATGTTCAATTACTAAATGCCAATCAAAGAAGATTCCACGTGGACGTAAGGCGTGTTACGTAAAACATAGATTCACTCGAGATTCTTCGACAGATTCCGCGACCTCAGTTGTGATTATGTGGTATCCATATGCGGATGATAGTAAGATGGCGAGCGTATGATTAAATTGGCTGTGCAGTATAGCGTTTGGAGTAATGTGTGATTTCTGAAAATATCTTGGCGTCGTTTTATTACTTAAGACGCAAATTAACTATACAACCACCCCTCATCCCCGACAATCGCTGGCTTAGAAACGTTTAAAGTTGGTCAGTCTCGCACGAATTAATATTTCACACCCTCATAAGCAACACCAAGGCATACACTACGTACACACCCATTTCTCTATTAAAGATGCATTATTCATGATGCTAAATCTGTCTAGTGTAGGTCTTTCTTTATGTCATCGTATGCCTGGCTTTTCAACAAATTTGAATACAATTCACAGTTAATGATTTGATTAAAAAATGGATAATCGAGACTTTGTTTATAATCGTAACAAAGGTAGCAAGTACTATCGTTACTACACTGTTCAGCAAATGATGACAACTCCTCTCAGAATGAAGTGATTTCATTATCAATTTTTTTGACAATTATAGCGAGAACTGTCAGTCTACATCTTACATAATGCATTCATACGGCCTGCCATTGAGTCAACTGGCGTGGTTTCGAATCCCTGGTTGTACGTGGCAAGGAGTAGGGTCGCCTGTCCAGCTTCGTGGGTTTTCTCCGGGTTTCCTCCCACTTCGAAAGACCCCCACGTGAATTATTGAAATAAAATGAAACCATATGTTAGTCCCGAGTTTGTGTCTAGTGGATCTTAATGACGTTTATAAAACGTATGTTATAGTGCCCGTGGAATCGTAATCAGATTTAAAGACAATCATGAATGTAATGTGTATCTGCTCTTTTAATTTTACAGGCATGAATGGACAAGATTTTCAGTTTTTACCGAACGGAGATGGACCGTCACGTTATCGGATATTGAATTTTAGACAGACAACTCCAGGAGAATATGAATGGGCTACGATCGGATTCTTCAGAGATGGAAACCTTACTATAGTATGTTTTTGTTGTATCACTTTCGGATTTCTTGTAGACTGGCCAGAGGTGCTGAAATACCACCGAGTACTAAATCTATTAAATCTTAAAGAGAGTGTTAAAAATTAAAACCCTCTTCGATGACATACCATTTTGGCTATAGTCCTGTGATGTTTTATTATTATTTAAACCGCTTATAGGTGGCAACCTTCCTTCGTGCAAAAACATCACCATAATTACTCATTAAGGAATTTGTATTTATGAGCACACAAACAGCTTTCATTATTATAGATATAACGTAAATGTATTACAAGTAGCTCATTATGTTACTCTATTAGATGTACTTTTATATTTAGTACAACAGAGTCTCCATGAAGCCATTAATTTTAATGCGTCATTATGAAATGTATAGTTGTGAGCACAAATGTTTCAGAATTATAGTTTTAATGTAAAGGTTATTTAACCAAAGAAGTCAAAGGTTGAAAGACTTGAGCATTGTTTTTTCATTATTTGCATTGGAGACAAATATTATCATTGAGGGGTTGGACAGTCAGTGAGATTTCTATGGTACATCTGCCATGTTTCACCTATATGGATATACATGCATATTTTTAAAATCTTTTTTCCAGTCATCCCCACCTATATTTCGAATTGACCAACCACTTCACCCTAGATCAGTTTGTTCTCGACCATGTACCAATATACAAGCTATAATAGGACATGACCCATGTTGCTGGACGTGTAAAGACTGCTCAACATTTGAATATCTTCCTACCAGAAATGCCTGTATTGCTTGTCCTATGGGTACGATAGCAGCATTGGACAAAAGTTTTTGTGTTCTAATTCCTCAGAAGTACCTTCGCTACAACGATGGAATTTCTGTCAGTGCCATGGGACTTTCGTCGCTTGGGATTATAATTACCGTTTGGGTAGCCATCGTATTTTATCGTCACAGAGAAACGCCCGTTGTGAAGGCATCGGGTAGAGAGCTGAGCTTCGTTCTACTAGGAGGAATATTTATGTGTTATTCAATGACTTTCGTGTTAGTTTCTAAACCTATGACGCTGACTTGTGGTGCTCAAAAAATTGGAATCGGGTTGTGTTTTTCAGTTTGTTATGCAGCAATTCTAACGAAGACAAATCGGATTTCTCGAATATTCCAGGCAGGAAGACGGACTACTAAACGACCCAAGTTTATTAGTCCCGAATCACAATTAGTAATATGTGGAGCATTAGTGGCCTGTCAAACAGTTATTAGTTTAATATGGATCTTAATTAGTCCACCCGAAGCTGTTCCTTATTATTCTAACAGAGCTGACCATCAATTAGTGTGTTCTTCCGCCATTGGCAGTACTTATATGATAGGCTTTAGTTATCCTATTTGCTTAGTGGTGATATGCACAATTTATGCAGTATTAACTAGAAAGATTCCAGAAGCTTTTAACGAATCGAAATATATCGGATTCACTATGTACACGACTTGTGTTATATGGTTAGCTTTTGTGGCTATCTATTTTAGCACTGCTCATAACATTGAAATCCGTATAGCAACTATGTGTTTTTCCATTAGTTTAAGTGCTACTGTGACATTAGCTTGTATGTTTACACCTAAAGTGCATATAATAATATTCCACCCAGAGAGAAATATCCGGCAATCAATGATGGTACCAAGACCAGCGTTTGGAAAGCAAAATTCCAGCTGTGTGCGGGTCGATTCTGGCACGCAATCCGATGGTAGGTATATATATCACAGTTTGTCTCTTTTGTTCAACAGAGATGAAAGTGGTGGTTGTGTGATTATGACTTGTTGTCCGCCGCGTAAATGTTGTAAGTCTTGCTAAGCAAATTGAGATTTTAAGCGGATCCTGGAAATGTTGGTATCCTAAATAACCCGAACCTCGAAGATTAGCATTTAATGCCTCTAAAACATAAGTGTTAGTTTATAACTTAACCGTGTATTACACTGTCTGCAAAACAGCTTCACGTTGTGTTTCCAAATGAACTTAATATGACTTCAATATAACCCCATTCTGGTGAAAAACTCAGGAACACATTGTTCTTTTATTCTTATTTCCTGCAGTATTCATCTTAAGTGCAATAGTTTACAGCAGCTGTGACATAAAAATATAAACACAAACATAAGTAAACAATAAAATATCAATTGATCTCCTTCCACCTACTCCAGCTACATAGTCTAACCTGAGAAAATGCTACATGTCCATCTAGAAACACCGAATGGTCTCTTATTAAACTCCCGCTCGTTCGCTCGTTCCTGGCATTTTACGTTCGCTTTCACCAAAGAAACGTAATTAAACCCCCGCTCACTGGTCTCTTTTATCACCGATTTCTGGAAAGAGCGATTTATTAATAATTTGGTTTAAATTATGCATTTCTTAGTTCGTGACTGACCGTCCAAAGTATAAATTTCCGTAATTTTCTAGCTACTCTTTTCTAATTCGATTTCTCTGTTATCTCGAGCGCTATATGTAGTAAGAAGACTTGATGAACAAAACATATCCCACAGGTAATGCGGAGTTAATTAGAATGTCAAAAGTGATAAAATTGTAGCTTGGAATAACTAAGCATAAACGAGTGTAAATCAATAAGTAACTGACCACATATTTCACCGGACATAACTGGTTAAAAATTACAACAACATTAATGCAAATTAGTTTATATACATTCATATTACATTAATACATACTTTTCAACCCATTTTCGTTTAATTTAAAGTTCCAATTAATAGAACAATACGCCCTTTAAGCATTGGATCAATTCAGGCATATTGTTTCGTACATCATTTTTTGTTCATTAGCACCATAAACAGTTATGTTTTAAAGTGAGAATCGATTATTTTTTTAATCGTGAAATATTAAAAAAAAGAACGTGAAGCAATTCGAAAGACTAATGGTAATTTCTGTCGTTGTATCGCGTCATGCTGAAACAGCTTTGTGATCCATTATAATGCACTTGAACATGAGAAGAGATTTAAAAAATAAAAGTAATTGTAAAATAAACCTACTTAATTTGATTATAACGGTACAATGCTTAAATTATTGATTGTGTTAAAAAATGTTGTCCTCGAAATACAGGTTATAAACAGATAACAAAACAGCAGTGTTGCGACAAACCACCGTAAAAAAGACAATTTCGAAAAACTGTGGAATAACAGGATGCTATTATCAATAAAAGAAAATGTAAAGTGGAATATATAGGTTTATAGCAAACAACAGACACAGTGTGATAGAAATATAATTAAATGAATTGAATTGTATTTAATTATTTTTTTAGTAAGGAATTATTTAAATTTTTGTATTTTCCAATTTGTATTATGGCATTATGTGCATCAAATTTCGCTAAATCTTCGACAAGGTCACAAAACACTTGTCACCTCGTGACATTTTCGGACACTAATTGCGATTCAAAGTTTGTATCACAAAATATTCGATCAAAGAAAGAAAAGAGCAGTATCGAAGTCCAGGTATATATTGCTGAACTAGGGAAAGCTCTTCTACATTAATGCATAAATCTTATTTAAATTATATTAAGGCGAGGCTTGCCTGGTAAATATCCAATTTAAGTTTATAATGCTATTGATTGAATACAGACATGGAATTCCCCTGAAACTCGTCGATAAATCACTCTTAAGGTTTTTATTTTATCGCATTACGTGTATATAAATCTAGTTACATTAAATGTTTTTCTTATCAATTGCTGTGTGTGGAACATGAATTAAACTTGCATTGCATGGATCGCTGTGTAAATGGCAAGCGCACGTCCTATTATAATGCAATTATTGATTGGGTTGCTGTCATGCGAGTTTCGAAAGACTAAATGTTGATGAAACTGTTGCCCAGAGGCTGCTCCCTATAGATTTTATACAAACATGGTATAGTCGATATAAATAATAGAAATTGAGAAAAGCTTTGTATGTTAGAAGTCGTTAATCATATCTAAAAGTTACCTGTCATCTTAACCAAATGATATTAATCTTAAATATTGAACGCTAAAATGATGAATCGGGAGAGAAAATTTTGAAAATAATAATGTGGTTCAGCCTTTCTTAAAGCTGGATTCATTTTATAATTTATGTTTGTCAAAATATATAAAAGTATAGTTAGCTTAGAGCAGCGTGGTGAATGGAAACCGGTTCCAGTCGCCATATTGGATTCTTTAGTAATCGAATAACCCTTACTCTAACTTTTCCAATACGACCTGACTCTTCATATTTCCTTAGTTTAGTTTTATACCAGGAATCTAGGT
Organism: Patella depressa; assembly: GCA_948474765.1. Taxonomy (NCBI): domain Eukaryota; kingdom Metazoa; phylum Mollusca; class Gastropoda; family Patellidae; genus Patella; species Patella depressa. The sequence goes on from OX419721.1 coordinate 35,781,684, forward strand.
TTAATATATTTTTGAGCACCGAAAATAGAGCTAGTGCGGTGTGGTCTCTGATGCATCCACTGCGATTTATTTATTTTACAAACTAATTGCAGCTTATTGTATGATGGTTTGTCCACAACTCCTCTAACTTTATGAATTTCCCACTTTGACTATAGATATAAACAATAATGTAGAACTAACCTAATTATCGAAAATCCAAACACTGACCCACTCGTTAAACCCATTTAACCACATGGAATTGAAAGATCATCTGAAATTTAGTCTTAACTTTAAATTCTTGCTATCTGATTCCTGTGTAAGTGGATAATAATAAAGTCAAATCGAAAATAATTGTTTTCGCGGCAGGTGATAATTAATGTTCAAAATCTGAATGCTATTTAAATACGCCGCAAAAATAAAATATTGTGTACTTAAGCAAGATGTTCACTAACCATATCAGAAGATTTACAATACCAACTTTTTTAAAAAATACTTTTCCGTATAAGTTCGTTAAATATTTTTTTTTTAAAACAATCAACCTGTGTGAAGCTACTAATATATCAGAGACGTACACGAAAGTAACATAGTAATTATGTTTTTAATTTTGTTTACTATCGTATAATCGTAGTCGAACACATAGAAGAACCCATTGGATTCCATTAAATTTGCCTCATAGAACATTGCATGGCGTATACCCGTCTCCATTAACCCGATCAGAGCTGAAATATAGGACGTTAAGTCCAATTTTATTTATTCATTCCCACAGCACAACACAACAGATTATGTCGCAGCCGTCGAATACAGAATTTCCAAAGCTGTCACAAGTTAAAAGATAAATTTTATATCCTTGTCGAGGACGTAAAGGAACCCATGACATCCGAATTCAATTACATTCCCCCATACTATTCATAGAACATTGCAGGCGTATGTCCGTCTTCATTAGCCCGATCGGAGCTGAGAAATAGGACTTTAAACCCAATTCTATGTATTCATTCTCACAGCACAAAACTGCAGATCATGACGCAGCCGTCGAATACAGAATCGCCGGAGCTGTCACAAATTAAAAGATCAATTTCATATTCTGTTCCATCGCCCCCGGATCTTTGAATTGTGTAATAACTGTACGGTTGTTCATTCCTCGCTGAGATTGCTCCAGAACCTTTATCCCCCCAAAAAGCCGATTAAATGACGATGATACATAATGACATTTTATTTCATTTTGTTCAATGGATCAAGTTAAAAACGTAATCCTCTTATTTATGGCGTAATTACATAAAACCAACAAGATATCAGCAACACAGGTCTGATAATCTTTGTTAGAGAAGAAAGATATATAGATATGTCCGACTCAAATAAGTAACATATGGTCATAACAACTTGTTTTTGTCTGTCAAGTTCAACTGCAAATCGGTGCTCAATCTTAAAGCTTTTGTTGGGGGCCATGAAAGAATATTATATTTCCTACACATAAAGAATTTTCACAAATATTTGAACAAGTTAAAGGGGCTAATTAAGTCTGTGACCAATTTTGAAAAATCATCAGGGCAACACATGACAAAATTAATTCCCGGCATTTATTTTATATAATATGATTTAGATATCATGATTTAAAGTGATATTGCCAATTCGCCTTTTTATTTTATATATAAAAAGAACTGTTGGTTGGTAAAATTTTTCGAGCCATTGCCACTCTAAACTTGTCAAAATTGACGCGAATTCTTATTCAAATGGTCTAGAATCACAAATATACTCGGATTTTGTTATCACAATCGTTTAAGATCTGGATACATTAAAGTTTTTATTGTTTTTAAAGCTTATAATATAAACATCTATTAGTCACAACCTGTACATATACTACCGAAGAATTATCTTCTGTTCGTGTATGTTTCGTAGCCTGGCAATCCATATTTTCATTCTTTAATTAAGGAATGCACCAGTCTGTATTATATATCACCATCTCCATTCACGCATGTACTCTTTTTGCTTGAAGACTTGATTACAAGAAATGATGAGAATACGCTTCCTTAAATAACCCATAATATGCACCTTGGTTCCAAGGCACTTGCATGTCGTGTTCTTATTTATTTTACTATGGTTAATATCTCGACCTCCGACATTAACATCGCTTTGAAAACTGATGAAATGGTACATAACGCAATCTATGGAAATAAAATCAAAGATGCCTGTGTGTGTGTTCGCCCATTAGGCTTCGTAGCCGTGCTCCATCCCCACATTATGTGGCATCAAATTGCATGGCCCCATGAATTTGGGCCCCAGGCGAATTTGTTCCCCGTGCGAAGACGGGTATCCTGCTACTCTTGAATAATACCTTCTTCCTTAGGTTTACAATGTTATGTCTCAGGATTGAGCTTGATACAAATTTGATAATAACCATTAAAATGTTCAAATTTATTCCAGCTGTCTCGGAGTTCACTCAAAAGATAGGGTATGTTATATGCCGTCTGGAATTGAAAATGATTAATATAATTGTATAAGAGGCGGTCTCTAAATAATCTGCGAGGATGGACATTTTTTTTACTAAATAAGGGTTTGATATAAATGTTGACTTCTTATCAATCGAAACCACGCCGCTTGCCCCAATGACATATTATGATCTACAGTGAGAAGCCATATTAGACATTCCACTCCCCACGCACTTCAATCCCAACAACAATCTTCTGGAAAATAAATATGATGCTCAAAGCAAACTGTGAAACTTTAATCCCTATGTCAACATGGATTAAAAACCCGTCTGCTATGTAATCTTCCACAGGAAGCACCCGTCTTATAAGTTGACCCCGGGCACTACCAAGACGTGGCATCAAAGTTAATTATCATGTGTGCATATATCTGTTAATGCATTCTAAACTTGAGATGTCTTCCTTTTATCTTTTTCAGATTATGAGCTTACTCATCGTTTGAATTCGTGTGGATCATTTTGCAGTGCATACAGTCATAATTC